>BSBM01000461.1:11420000-13820000 GCA_027924585.1 Larix kaempferi | reverse complement strand
ACTCCATGTTTTCCCACATATCCACTCTCTATGATATTCCTGGACAGGCCCAGATTTAGGTTACCTCTATCCACCCTCCTCATGCTGCTTATTTTCAGACAGTGACATTAAAGAGCCTGTTTGGGTGATGAACAACAACAAAGCATCAGATGAGGAAGGTTTTAAGGAAGAGATCTTTAAGCACAATCTTCGTGCTTTGGTTTCTTACTTGGTTGATCTCGTCAACCATGTGATTCGTACAGGTTTTCCTTCGGCTTGGTCGCATCACATCATTCACTCGATATACCAATCGAACCCTAGCTTGGATCCCAACAATTACAGGATGATCATGGTGGGCCATACATTTTCGAAGCTCTATGCTATGGCCCTCCATATGAAGCTCTCTAGTGAGCTTGAGTGTATACACCTCAGAGCTAAGGGACAGGCAGGTTTCCGACTTGCTCATCAGACCATTGATCACATCTTTACCCTCTGGGCCATAATTGAGGAGGCACGACATCGGTCGTTTAAAGTCTACTGCTGCTTTGTAGATTTTCGGAAGGCTTTCGACTCCCTCCCGAGAGAAGCCCTGTTCCAGAGGCTCAGAGACATTAGCATCTCCCATAGATCCTAAGGTAAGGGTTTGAACATTTGGCCGCAAGGGTTTCTTGACAAATTTCAGTAGGTTGGGCGTGAGGGTTTGATGATGGCTTCTTCTTCAGTTATGTCAGAATATATACTTGAAGGAGCCTCAAACTTTAATGCTTGGAAGGCTAGGGTTTTGAATATCCTAGAGGAGAGTGACTTGGATGATCTGGTTACTAGGGTTGTGGAAGAGCCCACAACAAATCAATGAAGAGCAACCTTTAAGAAGAAGCAAGCCAAGGAAAAGCGAATAAATTTTGACTCAGTAAAAGATAATTTGATGTCAGTATTAGCTCCTCTAAGGACAACTAAAGAATGTTTTGATTCCCTAGCAAATCTCTATGAGAAGAGGCCCCCTACTCAAAAGAGGGTTTTGAAAAAGCAGCTTCGTTCACTGAAGTTGGAGAAGGATGAGCCAGTTGCCTCTTTCTTCTCCAAGATCTCTCAAATAAGAGATCAGCTCATGGCCAGTGGGGTTAAAGTAGATGATGATGACCTTGTGCAGACAACAGTAGATGGTCTTCCTGCGACTTGGGAGACATTTATGGCAGCAATAAATGGAAGAGAGATTCAACCAAGTTTCGATAGGTTGTGGCATGATTGTTTAGAAGAAGAAGGAAGGATCCAGAGCAGGATTGGGACTCCCACTGAAAAGGATCATGCCCTAGCTACCAAGACAAAGCAGGGAAGGAGATTTCCTTAGCACAAAGACAAAGGGAAGAAACCTCAAGGTAAGCATTTTGACATATCAAAGGTAAGGTGTTATAACTGCAGCCAGTTTGGTCATTTCGCAAGAGACTGTAAGAAACCTCCTAATAAGGAGTGGCAGAGAGGCAAGTACCATGCTTCAACTGCTATAGAAGAAGAAGAGCCACAACGAAAGAAAACAAGGGCTGAAACCAAAGACCAAGAACAAAGAGGATGCTACTTGGTTTCAACACTATGAGGTTCCATCTCTAACTCGATAGATTCCTGGTGGATAGACAGTGGAGCCTCCAAACATATGACTGGATTTAAGAAGGCTCTTGCAGATTGCAAGGACAAGAAGTTCAATGTGAAAGTGGAACTGGGAGATGATAGTACCTATGCCATAAAATTAGTTGGTTCAGCCTCCTTCCAACTTGATTTAGGTATGATTATACACATTGAGGAAATTTTATATGTTCCTGGGTTAAAGAAGAATCTTCTTTCAGTGGTGGTTCTAGAAGACAAGGGGTTCTCAGTAGCCTTCTCAGGAGAAAAGGCCCTAATGTGGCCTAAGGATGGAAACATGAGTTCAACCATTATGATTGGGGTCCGTGAAGGCAATCTTTATAAAGTTTCAAGGCATGTTGTTCAAACTCTAGTTCATGAATCAATCAAACCTTGCGAACTGTGGCACAAGAGGATGGTCACAAATAATGAAGGAGAGGTTGACTGTCATAAGGTTGATGACCCCTGTCAGGATTCAGAGATCAAGAGGGATCCAACTGTGCTCTACAATCCCCAACAAAATGGGATTGCAGAAAAGAAAAGTAGAGATGTGATCTTCCATAAGGAAGTTGTTTCTCGTCACTCCAGAGAGCCTCCCAGTGATATAAACATGGAAGTGCAAGCAGCACCAGCTTCAGAAAGCCCAATCCATGAGTTATGTCTTTCAGATAAGCAGAGGGAGGATGCCAAAGTGCCTTTAGTTGATCTCATTAAGGAGCCTATTGAAAGGCTTCAAAGGTACTCCGGTTTGATATCTCAGTTGAGCCACATCACTGATTCAGAATCCTCCACTTATGAGGAGGTAACAAAACATCAAGTTTGGAAAAGTGCAATGATAGAAGAAATCTAGTTAATAATGGAAAATGACATGTGGAAAGTGGTTCTCAGACAACAAGGGAAGTCAGTTGTAACTTCCAAGTGGATCTATAAGATCAAGCTTCTTGCTGATATCCAGAATTGTTTGAAGCTCTTAGAAAATCCTGTGTTCTATGGCAGGTCGAAACACATCAAGAGGAAGTATCACTATGTCAGGGACATGGTGCAGAGAAATGCCATCATGCTTCAGTATATTCTGTCAGATAAACAAATTACCGATGTGTTGACTAAGCCTCTGTCCACGACGAAGTTTGCTTACTTCCGATACATGCTTAGTGTTGCTGAGAATGCCTCTCTTGCTGAGAGGGAGTGTTAAAGATAATGCACCTGCGAGAGCCATTCTCTGGGAGGATGGAACCCTAGTTAGTTAACTAGGGTTCTTGTCAATTAGCCAGGTAGTGTAAGTTCCTAGTAGGTATCTAGGGCCCCAAGAGTTATCTAGGGATCTTGGTCTGGGACCAAGCAGTATGAGCCATGGCGAAATCCCCTAGCTGATCACTAGGGCCTCCTAGTCAGTTACACCAAAGAGATTCTTGGTCTGAGACCAAGCAGTGCATATCCCTAGCAGTTATCTAGAGTACCTGGTTAGTTAACCAGGTGGATCTTGCTCAGTTAACCAAGATGATGATGTGTGATGCCCTCCTCTCCTAGGTCCTCAAGATGGTTGAGCTAGGTTGTTTCCTCAAGGGACTGGCCATCCCTTGATGGAGTCACTAGCATTTGACCTTAGGAGCAGTCAAGAGGACTAGAGGATCACATCATCCATTTTGAACCTTTCTTATATGCTGACGATAAACTTCTAGTTATTGCATGGGATACATGTGGACCACATATATTGACGGAGAGAGTTAAAAGGGTTGTTTTCCCCTCCTTGTGGTTAGCCCTTTTGTTGACTTGTGGTTAGAAGGGTTGTTTTCCCCACCTTGTTGTTACACCTCTTGTTGACTTGTGGTTTGCCTTGTGTTGGCTTAGTCTTGTGTTGACCCCTCCCTTGTTGGTCTTATATGCTAGCGCCCCCCCTTGATTGTGTCATCCTATCCTTAGTCATGTCTTAGGTACCCTCTCCTCAAGATGTCCTAACATTAAATTATATTTTTAATGTGGAAACCTTCTTAAAAAGAGATGATGTCTTGACCTTGTAGAGTAACCCTAAAGTTGATGAAGAAAGAGAAGGTAGAATGTTTTAGGAGTCATTAAAAGGTTATAAATATAAGTCTAAGCCTTCATTATGAATGTATCTTAAAGAGGAAATCTTAGATCTGATTGCTTGTGATTGTTCAAGGGTTTTGATGCACTGGTTTAGATGATTTCAAGGGTTTCAAGGTCTGATTTAGGGTTGTGCTCTCTCTTCTTGCTCAACGTTGACTATTTGGGGTTGCCTCCTACTATTAGGGTCTGATTTAAGGTTGCCCACTGAGAAATCTGTCCTGAGGCTGCCAAGGCCTGTTTGGAGGTTGCTGCTACTGTTTAAGGCCTGTTTTGGGCCTGTGTTGACTTCTTGAGAGCTGTTGCTGCTTGTTTAAGGTCTTTTTTGGGCCTTTGTTGTCTTCCTGTGGGTGTCGTTGCCTGTTGAACGTTGTTTGGGGGTTGTCGTCCAATGTTTGAGGGATGCTGGAGGGGTTTTGAGGTTGCTGGCCACTGTTAGGGGCCAGGACCTCCTTTGAGGTTTTCGTCATCTGCTAAGACCTCTTGTGAGGCTGTTGCTGCTTGTTGAGGGATGTTTGGGATTGTCGTGGGCTACTAGGTGACTTCCATCCACTGCTGTGAGGGTTTTAAGGCTGCCGTCTGTTACGTGATACTAGTAGCAACGCACCTTTTGATGTGTCCTCAGGGAGAGAGGGTCATCTTTTTTCAGACCAGAAGGGCCGTTATCCAGCATTTTCTGAGTGGAGGTTATGGCCAAACCTCTTGGTCCTTCTCTTAGGAGTACTATGGCTTGGTGGCATTGTTGACTACCTTATTATAGGGCTTGTAGCCTTGAGGTTGGTGTCTGGGGCTCCTAGGGGTGGGTTATTGGGTCATATGACCCCCCACTTGTTCCACTACTCTGGTGACAGTTCTGTCTGCTGTGAGGCTCTTGCCTCTCTTCCAGGTCACCTCAGGCACCCTCCTAGTATCTCTGGAGTATAGCGCCCTCTCTGCTTGGGCTTCTTCCAAGGATGATGCCATCTCTTGTATTAGGCCTTATTGCTTGATATGGGGGGGGGCATTGAGAGATTTTCACTACTGTTGGAGTTAGATGGGGCATGACGTCCCCCACCTTCATACCCCAGCCTTCAGTTTGGAGTATTTTGCTCATTTTCAGTGATTTTAGTAACTTTTGGGTAAACTCTGGGGAAAATACCCCAAGTTACCCACATATTTCATTATTCTATATTATTTTATGTTATCATTTTAAGTTGACATGTTATAATTTTAAATTGACATTTTAAGGCATGTAGGCCTGGTTATTTTTTAAAAAGTGAGTGTGAGATTATATAAATACAATCTCTTCACTTTATTTTTACACACAACTTATGGGACAATTTATAATGTTACTTTTTTACCCAAGATAGTCTTTTTGGAGTGATGCACACCTCTTGTAGGGAAACTCTTCTTGCTCTTGCGGATGAAGTTGGTTGCTCTTTTGTCTTGCTAATGCTTTGTGGATGCTAGAATGGTTGGAATGATTCATGCTCAAGTAAGTCTTTTACATTTTTAAGTCTTGCTTGGTGAATGGTAGGTAAAATTTGCTTCTTGAATGATTGAATGGTAGCTCTAGGGCTGCATTCTCTTTGAATAGGGCCTTTATCTACTTTTTCTATCCCTTAATATAGTAGAAACGCTTCCAAGTGGAGGTTTTTACGAAGTTTGGCCTTGGATCTCCAACTTTGCCCTAGTTTAGGCTCTTGAAATGAACCCTAGAGGTTGTTTCAAGAAGCCCTAATGTAGTTGACAAGGAGAATTACCTCCAAGAGGAAGGCTGGTCACCTTCCTCTAAGGCTAGGGTTTGGGGTAATATCCACAAAAACCCTAAGTTGTCACTCTTTTACCAATTTTTCTTGCATATGCATGTGTAAATTTGCATTTTCATGGTAGAATTAGGGTTAGAATTAGGTTTGCAATTTTATGACTAAAACCCTAGAAAATCAAATTTATTTTTTTTTGGATTTTTTGGCCTTCCAAAAATTCAGCCTACTCTCCTACAATTTTCACTGCCTTCTTTAGCCTTAAAAACCCTAGGGCGAAATTTTAGGAAGCTCTAAAATCTTGACAAAATAAAAAATTCCTAAAAAACCCTAATTGTACTTTTGTAAATATTAATTTTAGGTTCATTTTCTGATTTTGTACAAATTTAAACACTAAAATCTGAAACCCTAGCTCCTAAACCCTAACTGCAGCCCCTAATCAGCCCTACTGGCCACCCTATTCCTCCTCTCTAAGGTTCACTCCTCCCTTCCTTGAGCTTTCCCTCCATTCCTTATTCCCCTAGGACCTTCGCTCTCCCTTTTTATCCATTCGCTCTCCTTCCCTAGGGCTTCCTCCTTCCCTTCTCCATCCTACAACCTTAGGTTCATCTTTTCTTCTCCTATTTCTCTCTTCTTCATCCATCCTTCTCTCTTTTCCTTCTCCCTTCTACCTCCTTCCTCCGTCTCCCCCTCTCCTACTCCTCTCCTATCCTCTTTCCTTCCTTCTTCCTCTACCTGCTACCTCACCTTCTGCTGCCCTAGGTCTGCATAAATTTGCAGACTGTCAAACATAGGACAGTCCTCTCCTTCAAGTCCTTACACATGCACATACAAAACAAAAAGGGAGTTAATCATTGATATGAATTGCAAGTGTTTTTGTGGAATGTTTTAACCAATAAAAGAGGTCTGAAAACACCTACACACAGTCTCAAAATTGATAATTAATGTATGATTGAAGTGGTTGGTAGTTGAATCCAAACTGTTCACATTCTCATACTTATTTTGATCTATCTTGTTATTATTGCCAGCCACTATTTACATGACTGTTAGAATATTATTATACTGCTGTTAAAGTCTTGCATACAGTCTGAAAGTGAGCACATTATTGACAGTCATATAACTACTAGCATCTGGAACTAATATTTGTTGCATCAACCTCTAATGTTGTAAATTGGTACGTGGATGATGCTTTAATTTGACTTTACTAGGGCTGCTATACAAATGTGATTAAGTTGCTATACTACTGTTAACATCCACATACAAAGTCTTGAAGCTACATTGTTGACTTTGGCATAGATATCAATCTTTGCATTTATCATTGGTACTTCATACACAGTCAGAAATTACACTGATTGGATTGTCAAATAAGAAGTTGTTATGCTATACTATCTACATTGAATACTTGGAAGACGCTCATTACCTATTTGGACATGCAACTTATTACTATTGGACTGTTGGACTGTCTTAAATTATGCGTTAGACATCAGTCCTTGCACTTGTTATTGGTGATTATATTTACTTGGTGTTTATGATGCATGTTACTTATTGATGAGTGATCCTACTTATATGCTAAAGTGTAATTATTCTCTAACATTGGATGAAATCCATTGACTTGGTACACTCATATTTATCATTTACAAAATACATGATTAACTAGTATGTCTTCTTCATTCTTGGAAATATTGAGTCAAAAGGCACTGGTCGCTTACTTGGTCATTTAGGAAGCATAGTTTTCCTTGTTATAAGAGTCTTGCAGATCATTGAAGGGCTCTCCCCTTGGAGGTTCCGACTCTCCAAAGTAGTTTGGAGGAGTGACTAAGGTGACAGTGGTCACTTTCTCCGTACATTTGTTCATCGGATACTAGCCCTGCTAGTTCATCCGTTGACACCATCCATTGTTGTGAGATGTTTGAGGTTGCCATTCACTGTTGTGAGATGTTTGAGGCTGGCATTCATTGTTGGGCACTTGTTGGCTGCCTTGGTTAATGTTTTGGGGTTGATCTTGGATGTATTGTACTCTTAGTAAGCTGCTGTACCTTCTACTGTAATTGTCTAACCCTATCCTCCAACACTTTATCTCTCTCTCTCTCTCTTAGGAATGTGTTATCACATCCATAGTAGCCGGGCTACCATGATTGCAGAGCAGTTTCTTGTATATTTTTGAGCCAGGCCTTTACACATTTTTGATGAGATCAGCCTATGATGAGCAGTATTTTTGGTGATCACTCATGTATCAGAGCAGCCCCAGATCAGATATGATGAACCTTATGCCAAGACTGAGCCTCTTGACCTCAGATTTGATGACTGAGGTGACCATTTCTGTTCCATACAGAGCAGTATGATAGTGCCTAGGGTTTTATAGCAGCAGTATTCAAGTGACTATTTGATGATCCAGATGGTAGATACAGGTATATGGTTGTGCATTAAATATATTTGCCTTTCTCTTTTGCTTATCTTAGTAGCTTGACTGAGTATTTAGTGGTCATGATCTAGTGATATATATATGTATTATATGAACATGGCTGTTTTGATGATTATCTAAATGGTCTAATTACTCAGAATAAAAAGTTCTTGTTTATACTCATTGGTTTTACCCTCTTTAGTAGTATGGACGTGGTCATTCCCACCATTTATGGCTTGCTAGTTATGGCATCACCTTTCGCTTTCCCCCATCCATCCGTTCTCTTACAGATATGGTTGTGCATTAAATATATTTGCCTTTCTCTTTTGCTTATCTTAGTAGCTTGACTGAGTATTTAGTGGTCATGATCTAGTGATATATATATGTATTATATGAACATGGCTGTTTTGATGATTATCTAAATGGTCTAATTACTCAGAATAAAAAGTTCTTGTTTATACTCATTGGTTTTACCCTCTTTAGTAGTATGGACGTGGTCATTCCCACCATTTATGGCTTGCTAGTTATGGCATCACCTTTCGCTTCCCCCCATCCATCCGTTCTCTTACAGATTTGGTTTTTACCTTGACTTACACCTTAGCCTGTGATATGGAGGACCTCCTCACTTTTGCCTCTATGTTGGATAGCTTCCCTGTTGTTTGTATCGGCTCTGAGTTGGCAACATAACTTACTGAAGCATTGATCCTTCTGGGCTAGGAGAACTCGTTGGTGTTGGTTCCTGAGCTCAGGTGAGTTGTATTTAATGCTTTGACCTCTCTAGTCGGTTGCCCCCGATGTTTGGTCCTGATTGTGGATGATCCCCCTAGTTGCCAGAGTTGTGTTGGCTAGACCTGAAGCAAACTGTACTACCATCATTACATGCATGTGTGAACTATTATTATATCTTTTGTGCAAGCCCATGGAAATAAATTAAAACAGTGCTTCTCAACACAATGAAAGAGGGCTATGAAATGAAATGAAATGGAAAATACCCTAGATAAAAGCTGCAATTAGTTGTGCTTCTAAGCACACGAGAAATCCAAAGGGTCATAAGGCCTAAAAAGCAGTGGTTAAATATATGCTAAATCTAAAGACTGCTAGCCATGATATTATGTAATGATGAATTTCTCACGGAGCCTACGTGTTGGGATGTGAGATGGAGTAAGGGACAACTATTTCTAAGTGTCCCCTAAAACCTCAAGTTACGGTTAGCTGTGCACCTAGTTATGACAGTTCTAGAAAAGATCTTCACAGAGTTGGTTCCAGCTTGGATGTGAGCTGTAGACATTTTCTAAAGGTTGAATAAGCACCTCTCAAAACAACTTATTCCATTTGTGACACTGCCATTCCCAGTGTGTTTATTATCCAACATATGCTTAAGTGAGTATTCCCTTTTCCCTTTTTCCAAAGTGTCACAATGTTGATTTTGTAAAGTCATTCCCTTATCCTAGCCTTGCATTTTTCACTTTTCACCCATTCCTAGCAAAATGGTCATGTCCATGAAATGAGTATATTCTTGAGGTTCTGATTTGAGTAATTGATTGTTTTAGTCTTGGACTTATATTTGATGTGTTAACTGCTTAACCACTCGTGAAATGCTACTTTATACTTTAGTCTTGCTATTAGAATAATCAAAAGAGCATATCTTATCCATTTGCACCTGTAGCATCAGACATTTTTAGCCTAGGTCATTATTTTGGTCAATCTTGACCTGGTCAACCCAGTTTAACCAAGTCAACCACATGATTTGAGATGAGTTGGATCGATGATGTTCGAGATTGATTATTTATGGTCCTATGATGCCCACTTGATGGTCCTGTGATGTTCGAGATGGATTTTTTTGTTGTTATTATTATTTACAGACCATTATTTTTATTTGTCTGGGCATGGTTGAGCCTACAGATGATTATCCAGGTGGTCATAGGGTGTATGAGTACTCATCTCTAGTATATTTGGATCTTCTGAGTCCATTGGCACACTCAGATTTCAGTTACAGGCACTTCCAGGGGAGATTACAGGTAGAAAGTCACTTTATTGTAGATTTGCCATTATAAAATGGCCTAACAACACAGTTAGAGATCTATTTGGTTCTCCTAGGGCGCTACAGAGGGAGTATGGGGTACAACCACTTGTTTTGCCATATTACCATACCCCCAGACATTTTGGTACAGTCAGATTTGTGCCCGGGGTACCAGGCAGAGAGCTACAAGCATTTTATTACTTTACAGGTGATTTTCTGAGGATTATAAATGGAATAAAATGGTCACTAAGGAAATCGATTTGGGAAATTGAGGCAAGGAATTGACATGAGGTTTGTTCAGAGGTTATTTGTGATGCATCCCACACCTTTCGGCGCAGCTTGCAGCATTCAGTGGGGTCCACACACACTCCGGGCCATTATTTTGATGTTTTATTATGCTTTTGAGGGGGCCACTATTTGGTCACTTGGTCACTTTATGATGTTACAGAGTCATATTATTTATCATTGTGCCACGGGGCCATGCTAGTGAAGGATATAAACAACTCCTAGCCCCACCATGTGCTTTATTCACTTGTCCTAGTCACTTGTCATGTGGTACGTCCCCCCTAGGGTGTCTTAGTGAGTGCGCACCCCCTCTTTTAGTGAGTTGATCCATGTATTGTATTTCCGACTCATCTTAGCCATTGATTATTATTGTTTTATCTTTTGATCTCCACCACTTATTCAAAAAGTGGTTAGGGTTTTGGTCTCTCTCATTCCTATTTAAGGAAGAGACCCCCCTCATTGTAAAGGCACCTTTGGGCTCTTGAACTCTTGGAATAAAATATTATTTTGCAGATCTACTTCTCATGCTTTGATGAATGTTCTCGTACATGATTGGAAATCTTTTCTTTTAGACACCTGAATGATTTACAGGTGATTTCAACATCTTCTTGGGGAGGCCGAGTTCATCTTTTGCAGGGTGCGACTTGCTTGGAGGGGCGATTGTGGGGGTTCCCCATCTCTTCTTAGGAAAGACATTTTCATCTCTTAGGGAGTTTTTCAATTGTGATTTTGTCCATTGATTTATTCTTTGTGATATGCCATGCATAGTTCCTCTTTTATTTGTAGATCAAATCTTACTTGGGTTGTTTGAATTTGCAGGTAAAAGAAGACACACTTCCTCCTTGGACTAGGACGTTTTACCTTGGAATCAACTAGATCTCGCTTGGAATTGTAACTAATCGAAAGGATGATCAATGTACTTGGCGTCCGCAAGCATTTGAGTAAGATCTACAAGGTACGTATTGGTTTTCATGCATTTTACCCATTGGTCACTCAAAACCCTCATTGTTAAAACCCTTGTTTTATAGATCTGATAGATCTGGCGAATTGAAACCCACTTCTTAAATAATTAATAAACCTTAGAGACCAAGTTTGGTGGAAATCCGACTCCATTTACCCTCAGATCCAAGCATTGGCTATCTTTACGGGAGGACGCACTTGTGGGTTTTTAGTCATTTTCATAGATCTGTCATTTGGGTGTTGCTAATTGTTTGACGGACAATCTACCAAGAGCGGACTCGAGGTCCGATCGCCCTAGCTCAACGCGAGTCTAGAACAAATAGTACATAATATAAATCACTCTCCTAGATCTAATTAGAGATTAAGGAACTAGATACGTTTACCTTATAGATCGTTGATCCTTTTCTCCTTGAATGCTGCTCCAAGCTTGACGATCTTCAGATCTGAGCTGCAAAACCTGTCAAGATAACAAGACAACAAAACAAGTAAAATGCATCTACACAATAATAGATCTAAGTAAGCAGTTAAGTAGGCAAACTACACAAGATATCATTAACACAATGAGATTTTGGTGGAAAGCACTTATATTACTGTATTGAAAGGAAAATATATAGGATGAAGAGATTACAACCGACGACTTAACATAGCAATCCTCCTCCGACCAAGCTAATGCCAAAGCCTCCCAAGGAAGTGTGAGTCTCCCAATAGATGAATAGAGATCTCTCCTAAGGTGATTTCACCAGTATGTAGACACTATAGACTTCCTCCCTTTGGAATGGGAGTGAGCTTCACTTATATAGGACTAAGTGGATAGGGTAGGTTGAGATATGGTAGGAGAGAGATAGGGGATCCTTCCAAGAGGTTAGGAACCAAATGCCAACTCTCCCAAAGGTCAGGGATAGGTTAGTCCATTAACTGACATCGTCGCAGTCTGCAAGAAGACAACCTGCGATGTCGCAGGTTGCATGAGGACAACCTGCGACGACCTCTCAAAACCTAGTACAAATGGATTTGCATCTCTTCCAGGTTAATGACTTAGCCAAGGAAACTTTAGGGATGTTCACACTGAGTCTCATGATGGTAAGATTTTAGGTGTAACACTAATTTGTCCTTAAAACCTCCGATCCATCACTTAGCCACCTTTCTAGAGCCTTTCCTATCCTAATTTCATCAAGTGGGCCCCACTTCACTCAATTTTGACTAAATCAAAGGTGGACCCCACTTGGGTCTTCTAGATTGGCGTTAGATCTATCTAGATCTACCCATTTAACTCCTTTAGTGGCATAATCATTCCTTGGTTGAGCATTTACCTCTTTCATAAGCCTCCTCAATCAAGCCCTAACTCTATTTGCCACCCATCTTTCCTAGATCTAGATCTACTTACTCTTGATCTCTCCCTTTTTTCCACTTCACATTTTCCTAGAGTGCCTAGAGTAGATTCGCTAGCATCCATTAGCTAGCTAGGGTCTTCCCCTTGGTCTTGCAGTAGCTTGATCTAAAGTGAAGAGTGCCTCGATTAACGTGACGACCATTTATCCTTGGGAATCGAAGCCCTCTTAGGTCCTGTTATCACACCATAGTAGCAGGGCTACTATTCTTGCTTAGCAGATATCTGCACATTCTAGAGCTTCGATTATTCGGAGCTTGGCTATGATGAGTTTATTATTTTGAGATCACTCATGATCAGAGCAGTATATTATTCAGACTTATGTTATACCTTGTGTCAAGGTTGAGCCTTGAGAGTTCAGATTTGATGACCGACGTGACCCTTTATTCCATACAGTTTCAATTCAGTGCCCAGAGATGTATTGCATTAGTGTTTCATATGGCTTATGATGATTATTTTTATGATGATGTTGTATGACCTATGGATGTTTGATCATTGACCGTGGATTATTATCTTGTTGTTTTAGTCATGTTCATTGCTTCAGCTTGGTATATCATTCATGATGTGGCAAATGTTGTAAAACTTGAAATGGACTATCTTAATGATGAATTATAAAATGAACATTTTACTTGCACATTTAGGTTGTTTGACAAAACTCACTGGTCACTACCTTGCATAGATATGGTCTTCCTTGACACCATTTGTCTGCTAGATTAGGCTCCACCATCACTTGACTCCATCCATCCGTGACTTTCCTTATTTGGCCTTAACCCTTGACTTGTCTTACTTGGCTTTCTGATATTGAGGACTTCCCTTTTTACTACCTCTGTGTTTGGACCGCATCCTTGTTTGTTTAGTGTCTCGGCTCTGAGTTGGTGACAGAACTTGCCTTTGGTAAGTTGGATTGTAGGCCTAAATCATTCCTGTCGGTTGTCCTGATGTTTGGCACTGGCTCGAACTCCCCCTAGTCACTCGAGATGTTGTTGGCTAAAACTAAAAGCTCATGTACTACTTATGGAAACTTATGTAAATTCGCCCATGGAAACTAAAAAGGGCAAGAGCGATGAACTGCTAAAAATACTCCTCCAAGAGTATAAGAAAGGTCCAAAAAGCAATGGTTCCTAAATTCTATATCTAAACAATTGCTGACCTTATATATATAAACATGCCTTGGATGCAAGTTGCAATTAGTTGTGCTTATCAGCACACCTGAGATCCGAAGGGTTATGTAGGCCAAAAAGGCCATGAAATGAAATTGAATGATCCTAATGAACTTGGATCAACTTGATGTAGACATGATGCCTAAGTTGAATAAGCACTCTCTAAACAACTTACCCATTTGTGAGGCACAACCATTCCCCGTGTTTATTTTGTCTAGCACAGAGTTTGTAGCTTCCCCTTTCTCCCAGTCCAAAGTGTCTTTTAGTTGACTTTAGACAAGTCACCCCCTCTGCCCATCCTTGTTCCTAGCCTTCATCCTTAGCTAGCAGTTAGACCATGTCTAATGGGTGGGTTTGTCATTTAAGCTATTGTGCAAGTAAATATAAATAACAACAGAATGAACGAATATGATTAATGCCACTAAATGATGTTATGCTTTAAGTTAAGCTGTGAGTATGATTAGAGGAACATGTCTTAGTCTATTGATATGATTTATCCTTGGTTATATATTGACCTAGTCAAACCGGGTTTGACTATGGTCATTTCTTGGGATCCGTGATGATGTGGGCCATGTATGCTTATGGATGATGATTGATGGTCCCACATACTCTTGATGATGATGCTAAATAATGGACATATGATTCAAATGATGATTGATGTAGTTCAGCAGGTTTTATTATTACTTCAGATCATCAGATTATGCACTGTCCATATATGGTGGACCCTACAGCTAGCCCATTAGGGCAACCCATGGTGTATGAGTACACATTCTTAGTATATTTGGGTCTTCTGGATCCAATGAGACACTTATCATTCAGTTTCGGGCACTTCTGACAGTGATAGATGCAATTTTCCACTTGTTGACCAGATTTGGGGTTGATTTCCCAGCCTAAGCAGCAGGAGCCATGAGAGGCCAGTTCACCTAGGGCGCTGTATGAGGAGGGGATGGTCCAACCACTTGATATTACCATTTACCCCCCCTTCTGGAGAGCCTGGTGGGCTCAGTTTGACAGCGCAGGTGCCCTAGGTGGCAGTTTCAGCACTTTCACAATTATCGAGGCAGTTTAGAAATGGGATAAAAGGGTCACTGAGGAATTCCATTTGGGCAATTGAGGCAAGGTTTTAACACTTGGTTTTCACAGAGGTCTTCCAGGGTGAACCCCCTATCTTCCAGCCAGTTTTCATTAGTCAGGGGGGTCCACAGAGGCCATTGGAAGCCATTTACTGCATGTCTCTCATAGATTTTGAGGACAGATTTGATCATTTGTATTTATTTTGGACATATTATATTATTTTATTGTGCCATGGGGATGAGCTAGCAAGGATTGATGCCTCCTAGCCCCACCATGAGCTCCATGTATCATGTCTTAGTCATATGTGGTGGGCCCATGTACTTTTGCCCCCTCTAGTGGATGACGTCACCCTCCATGAGTATCTTTTAGCTATGGCGTCATCATTATTTGAGTGATCCATGTGTTATATTGTTATATTGCATCTTAGCCATTGATCATGTATTGAGATCTTTTAGTCTCAACCACTCATTTCAAAAAATGGTTTTGAGATCTAGGGTTTTGGTCTTTATTATCCTATATAAGGAGGAGACTCCCTCATTGTAAAATCATCTAGAGAATTTGGCTCTTGGCTCTTGGAATAAAATTTCTATCTTTTGGAGTACATGCTTGGATCTTGGAATGGATGTTGGTTGCTTTGATTGTAAATGCTTTTGTCCATTGCACTGGAGGATCTCTTGTAGCTATCTTGCATATTTTGCCATACTTTTTACAGGTTGAGGAGGCGTTTTTGGACAAGTGTGAATTGGTGGGGAGGCCTACTCTTCAAGCTTGGAGGAGGACGTTTTGGTTAAACAGGGAGTGGTTTTGTCTTTGTACCAACTATTCTTTGCTTATCTCTTTCTTGCTTGTATCTACCTTCAACATGTTAAACTGATTGATGCTTTGCTCCTTGGTTTTGACAGGGTAGAGGGACACATGTGTGGCTTGGAGAAAATCGATGTGGCAAGAGGGCTTAAAAGATTCTTCATTTGATCTTTGGCAAAAGTAATCCTCATTTCAACTAGCATTCATCTCTTCATCCAGGTATGCTCCAAAGGTATGGTTTTCTTCCTTGGCTTATCCATAACTTCTAGATCATAAAAACCCTAATTGATTAAAACCCTCATTTTTGTTTTTCTTAGATCTACTTGGATCTAGCCTAGCCTTTGGGAAGATATTGAAAACCCGCCTCTATAGCATCCACGGCAATTCGGATCTATAGTTTGGTGGTGATTGGGTTCCATTTGACACACTTTCCAAGGCAAAATAGCCCTCTTAAGGCAAATTGCACCCCTTGGGGGAAGCTAATTGGGTTAGGTCCAACACATGGGTAGGTGAGATCCCACTTGATAACCTACCCCTAGTGTCTCACTCCATTGATTTTCACCTTGTAGGCCCCATTCCTCATTTTGAGGGTTGTGCCCCACTTGGGTCAATTTGGTGATGCACTTTCAATCTCAGATTTATGGAGATCTAGCCATTGGATCACTTTGATTTTCTAGATCCACATTGATAATTGCCTAAACTACCCGGATCTAAAGTTTGGTGGCCATTGGACTTGATTTGACACACTTTTCCATGCATTTAGCCCGCCTTGGGCAAAGTCGCACTCCTTGGGGGTTTGAGTTTGTCCACTTCTAGGACGTGGGTGGTTGATATCCCATTGGATTTGAAACGAGCATACCTTGAAACCTATATCTAGTGTGTTCTGCCTTGGGGGTAGCATTCCTTGTTTTAGGGATTGTTGTCCACTTGGGTTACCTAGTGAAACATTAGATCTAGTAAGATCTAACCATCCAATCTACTTGATCTTGAACAATACCCTTTATTTGGATCTTAGGTGTCCTGATCTACACTTTCACATCCTTTTGACTCCATTTGAAATCCATTTCAAGGCACTAGTCCACCTAAGGCAATTCACACTCCTTGGGAGTAGTGTCAAGTGCTAGATCCCATATGTGGGTATCTCTAATTTCAACTTAGATCCATAGATCTACCTCTTGCATACCCCTTGGTACCATTCACATCCTTAACTTCACCTTGTGGGCCCCATTTGAACCATCTCCATATCCCAAGGCAGTGGGCCCTGTTATCACACCATAGTAGCAGGGCTACTATTCTTGTACAGCAGATATCTGCACATTCCAGAGCTTCCTTTATTCCAGAGCATGGCTATATATTTTGGATCACTCATGATCGGAGCAGTACATTATTCAGATTTTATGACCTTGTGTCAAGGCTGAGCCTTGAGAGTTCAGATTTGATGACTGATGTGACCACTTATCCCATTATAGTTTCAGTTCAGTGCCCAGAGATGTATTTCAGCAGTGTTTCAGATGATGCATGATGATGATTATTATGATGATGTTGTATGATCTATGGATATGTTCTCACTGACTGTGGATTATTATCTTGTTGATTTAGTCATGATCATGGCATGTGCTTGATATATTATTCCTGATGTGGCAAACTATTTAAAATGAACTGTAAATCATAAAATGGACAATTGCTTGCACTTTTAGGTCATTTAACAAAACTTACTGGTATTTCACCTTACATAGACATGGTCTTTCCCCGACACCAGTTGTCTGCTAATGTAGGCTCCATATTCACTTGTCTCCATCCATACATGACCTTCCTGTTTGACTTTAAACCCTGACATGTCTCATTTGACTTTCTGATACTGAGGACTTCCCCATTTTTCTACCTCTGTGTTTGGACCGCATCCCTGTTTATTCAGTGTCTCGGCTCTGAGTTGGTGACAGAACTTGCCTTTGGTGAGTTGGATTGTAGGCCTAAATCATTCTGGTCGGTTGTCCCGATGTTTGGCATTGGCTCGAACCCCCCCTAGTCACTTGAGATGTTGTTGGCTAAAACTGAAAGCTCATGTTCTACCTGTGGAAACTAAATAAATTCGCCCATGGAAACAAAAAGGGCAAGAGCAATGAAAAGCTAAAAATACTCCTCGAAGAGTATAAGAAAGGTCCAAAAAGCAATAGTTCTTAAAAGCTATATCTAAACAATTGCTGACCTTGTGAATATATGAAAAACATGCCCTGGATGCAAGCTGCAACTAGTTGTGCTTCTCAGCACATTTGAAATCCGAAGGGTTATGTAGGCCAAAAAGGCCATGGAAATAAAATTGAATGATCCTAATGAACCTGGATCAACTTGATGTAGACATGATGCCTAAGTTGAATAAGCACTCTCTAAACAACTTATCCATTTGTGAGGCACAGCCATCCCCCGTGTTCTTTTGTCCAGCACAGAGTTTGTAGCTTCCCCCTTCTCCCAGTCCAAAGTATTTTTGAGTTAAGTTAGACAAGTCAAACCCTTGGCCCAACCTTGCTCCTAGCCCTCATCCTTCACTAGCAGTTTGACCATGTCCAATGGGTAAGTTTGTCATTTGAACTATGGTGCAAGTAATTTTATATAACCACGGAATATGTTAACTTGATTAATGCCACTGAATGGAATTTATACTTTGAGCTTAGCTGTGGGAATGATTAGAGAAACGTTGTCTTAGTCTACTGATGTGATTTATCCTTGATTATATATTCTTGGGATCCGTGATGATGTGGACCATGTATGGATGATTATTGATGATGATTTATGGTCTCACATGTTTGATGATGATATCATATGATGGATATATGATGCAGATGATGTTTGATCCAGTTCAGCAGGTTTATTATTATTTCAGATCAGCAGATTATACATTGTCCATATATGGTGGACCCTACAGCTGGCCCATTAGGGCAACCCATGATGTATGAGTACTCATTCCTAGTGGATTTGGGTCTTCTGGATCCATTGAGACACTTATCTTTCAGTTCCGGGCACTTCTAATAGTGATTGATGCAGTTTTACACTTGTTGACCAGATTTGGGGCTGATTTCCCAGCCTGAGCAGCAGGGGCCCCGAGAGGCCAGTTCACCTAGGGCGCTGATGATGGAGGGGGTGGTCCAGCCACTTGTTATTACCATTAATCCCCCCTCCCGGAGAGCCTGGTGGGCTCAGATGGACAGCGCTAGCACCCTAGGAGGCAGTTTTGGCACTTTCACAGTTCCCGAGGCAGTTAAAAAATGGGATAAAGTGGTCACTGAGGAAATTGATTTGGGCAATTGAGGCAAGGTTTTGGCATTTGGTTTTCACAGAGGTCTTCCAGGGTGGCATCACTACCTTCCAGCCAGTTTTCACCATGTGGGTATGCCCGGATTGATCACAGGAGGACATTTACTGCTTGACTGTCATGGATTCTGAGGACAGTTTGGGTCATTTTTATTATATTGGACATATTTTATTATTTTTATTGTGCCTTGGGGATGAGCTAGTAAGGATTAAAACCTCCTAGCCCCACCATGAGCTTATATGGTCATGTCCTAGTCACCATGAGGTGGATTTTGATGCTTATATTTTCTCTTGTGGATGACGTCACCCCCTTATTGTACTTTTTAGTGGGGGCGCTATCATTATGTGGGTGATCCATGTGATAGGTTGTTATGATTTATTGTTAGCCATTGATTAGATCTTGAGATCTTTTAATCTTAGCCACTCATGTAAAAAGTGGTTAGGATTGTACTCTCTCCCCATCCTATTTAAGGAGGGAGCCTCTCATTGTAAAATTCATCTAGAGATTTTTGGCTCTTGGCTCTTGGAATAAAATTTCTATCTTTTGGAGTACATGCTTGGATTGGAGTGGATGTTGGTTGTTTCGATTGTAAATGCTATTGTCCATTGCACTGGAGGATCTATTGTAGCTATCTTGCATATTTGCCATATTTTATTTACAGGTTAAGAGGGCGATTTTGGACAAGGGCGAATTGGTGGGGAGGCTTGCCCTTCAATCTTGGAAGAAGTCGTTTTGGTTTGACAGGGAGTAGTTTTTCCTTTGTGTCAACTATTCTATGTTTCTCTCTTTCTTGCTTGTATCTACCTTCGATTTGTTAAACTAATTGATGCTTTGCTCCTTGGCTTGACAAGTTAGAAGGAATCACATGTGGCTTGGAAAAATCGATTTGGCAAGAGAGCTTCAACAATTCTCCATTTGATCTTTGGCAAAGTAATCCTCGTCTCAACTAGCATTCATCTCTTCATCCAGGTATGTTCCAAGAGGTATGATCTTCTCTTCCTTGAATCTTCCATAATTTCTAGATCACAAAAACCCTAATCAAATTAAAACCCTTGTTTTTGGTATTTTTTTTAGATCTACTTAGATCTAGCCTTGCAATTGAAAAGATATTAAAAACCCACCTTTATAGGATCCACCCCTAGTTGGATCTATAGTTTGGTGGTGATTGGCTAAAAATTGACACACTTTTCAATGCAAAAAGCCTTCTTGAACCTAAATCGATTTTCCTAAGAGAAGCTTGTTGGGTTAGATCTAGCACATGGGTAGGTGAGATCCCACTTGATTTGAAATCTAGACACTTGATTACCCAAACCCATATCCTTACTTTGGTGAAAACTACCTTGTGGACATCTCTCCATGTTTTAAGGGGTTGAAACCCCCTTTTGATCTTCTTGGTACCTTAAAACTTAGATCTACTAAGATCTAGCCATTGGATTCACTTGAAACTTTGAAGGAACATAGATCGGGGTACTAACATCCCGGATCTACATTTTGGTAGCCATTGGACTTGGTTTGGTCCACCAAAACCCATTTTTGGACCCTCCTTGAGCAAATCGCACCCCCTTGATTTTTTGAGTTGGTCCACTTCTAGGAAGTGGGTGTTGGAGATTTTCGTGGATTTGGAATGCCCATGCCTTGAAACCTAGGTCTATACTGTCCTTTCGTCAAAATCCGCCTTGGGGATTGCATTCCTTGTTTTAAGGGATTGTGGTCCACTTTTGGTCATCTTTTAAAAACCTAGATCTAGTAAGATCCAACCATTGGATCTCATCCAATCCACTTGACTTGGCTTCTAGGTGTCCCGATCTACACTTTGACATACTTTTTGACCCCATTAGCCCATCCAACAAGGCACTAGTCCTTTTCCAAGCAAGGCGCACTCCTTGGGATTAGTGTCAAACCCTAGATCTAGTACATGGGTAATCCTAGAACCAACTCCAACCTATAGATCTAGCCTAGATCTAACCTATAGTACCATCCTCACACCTAACTTCACCTTGTGGGTCCATCTAGAACCATTTCACACTTCCCAAGAAAACAAGACCCACTTGTGCAAACACATGGTACTATACCTAGAAATCATACCCCATCATGTGGCCTAAACCATACATAGGTTGAAACACTAACTATCCATTACACCACCTTCAACCATTCCTTAACTCTTAGGTCCACTTAACCTTGCATTGGTTTCCGCAACTCATTATTTACCTACCCTTAGAAACCTTTGTTTGGGTCCAATCAACTGTGATTGGGGTATAGGGTCTCCCCCTTGGTCTAGTTATACCTTGACCTAAAGCGAAGAGTGCCTCGGTTGACGTGACTCCCACATGGCATTGGGAACCGTGGCATCTCTTGGGTCACCTCTTTAGTTGCCTGTCTCCTCTACCGTCCTGGATGGGATACCTCTAGGGGCAACTACAAGTTGTGTGATAACAGGCCCCACTTGTGTATTTCATGGTACTAGATCTTGTTATTTGATCTCATCTTGTGGCCTAAATCATTCAATGGTTGAAACATAAGTCATCCCTTAAAGCCTCTTTCAATCATACTTAAACTCCTAGGTCCACCTAACCTTGCATTGGTTTCCGTAACTCATTGTTCACACTTCCCTAGAAACCATTGTTTGGGTCCAATCTCCTTTGATTGGCTATAGGGTCTCCCCCTTGGTCTTGATTCATCTTGATCTAAAGCAAAGAATGCCTCGGTTGATGTGACTCCCAGCTTGCATTGGGAACCGTGGCATCTCTTGGGTCACCTCTTTAGTTGTCCATCTCCTCTACCATCCTGGATGGGATACCTTTAGGGACAACTACAAGTTGTGTGATAACAGGTCCCCTCTTTAGTTTCCCAACACCTCTACCATCCTGGATAAGGTCACCTTTTGGGGCAACTACAAGTTGTGTGATAACAGTATGTTCATACCCTTAGGTAAGGTTCAGTTATTTGTTCTATTTATTGACTTGCCTCTGAAGCAAGGTCTGATCTGAAAGTTAACTCTGAGTATAAGGAAGGTTCTCTACCCTACACTAAATTATCAAATTTGATTTTATTTCTAAGTTTTATTACTGCTGTTGTTCTACAATTTACTTTTGCTATACTATTGTGATTTTATTTTAGTATTTTTTTGAGTATTCTACATTAATTAAATTTTTGTTTAAAAACCCTAACTTTAACAGTTTCCACCACGATTTTCAAGACATCTCATCTTAAGATGTCTCTCATGGACTCCCTTATACAACCCATTGTTCTTTATGCCTCAAAGATCTGGGGGCCTTACTAGCATTTGATTGGGCCTCAGTTGAGAGAGTTCAAACCCTTTTCCTTCGACGCATCAGTAGGTGTAAGTACACAGTTCCTCATCACATCATCCTAGCAAAGTTTGGGGCTTGGTCCTTCCGACTTGAGACAGTGTTTGGACTGGTCTATTTTCTAAATCGCATCCGAGACTTAGTTGACTCAGCGAAGGGGTGAGACCGGTACCCATACTTGGCTTACTGCTCTTCAGAGACCATTGCCCTCTCTATCCCATTGAGCCGGACACAAGGTTGGTTTGCAGGGGTTTCATATCTTTTAGGGTCCGTGGGCTTTTAGATTGATTGTCTCCCTCCATTTTGATATTCGTTGGATGAACCTGGCCATCTCCTATTGACCAGACAAGTGCTACACAAGATCATCAGAGATGACATTATAGGCAGTTTATCTAGATCACTTGGGTTAACTCCCCTGGGGGTTTACACCTAAAGATGGCCTTTTATGTTGAGCATTTCTTGGAGCTTAGGGATGGGCTCATTGTTCAACCACAATATACATTCCGACATTGGATACATGCTCTTTGCATTTTTCTATGCCAGTTCAGAGTGGTATCTCATAAAATTCGGGTAGAGACAGACAATCAAATTGACTAACCAGACATGATTTGTTAGCTATGCCAGCTATCGGAGGTCGAAATTGAGGAGCACTTCATCTTTTGGTACCCCATTTCCTATGAGAACAGGGGGTGGTTTCATTGTTTATTCAGGGGGACTCAAACCCCCACGGGCATCTTCAAGTATCTGGATCAATGTTATTTAGCTTATACATATAGGAGGCCCTCAGGCTCTGAGCCCATACTCTTTATACTGCTATGAGACCAGACCCTATTCGATGGATTGCCTCCTTTTCGGTACTACCCTTAGAAAGGTGTAGTAAGAGACACATCGACACCAACGTAGCCCAAGAATCCATATCGGTGTGGACTCGTGGGACCTTCCTTCGTCCCATGAGATTTCAGTGACATGGACAGACTAGATCCCCTCCCAGGAGATGGATGAGAGCCCCTAGACCTCATCGGTGCACTACCTCTACCAGTCAGCAGCGCAATGAATGTTCCAGAGACCCCACCAGGTCCCCCTCTGGACAATCAACTCTACTCAACTTTCTTCATTTGGCCTCGGATGGTAGGAGAGGTGGATCCATCCCATGATAGATCTACTTCCTTTCTTTTGGTTCCTCTTGTCCTTGGATCTTCGTCTCCTACGATACACCCTATCATCACCGCAGGTATTTGAGCTCAGGGCCGAGGGTTCTTCATGCCTCGGGGTAGATCTCACTTTCTACTACTTTACCTTATTGCACTTTGCTTGCTGCATCTCGCCTTTTATAGGAGACCTTTGGTACTCTACATTGTATTGACATCATTGTACTCAACAGTCCCTTTGACTTACTTTTGTGGTTGTTACCGGATGAACTAGCAGGGCTAGTATCCGATAGACAAATGTAAGAGAAGTGACCACTGTCACCTTAGCCAATTCTCTAACTTCTTAGGAGAGTCGGAACCTCCAAGGGGAAGAGCCCTTATGTGATCTGCAAAACGCCTTAGCACAAGGAAAGCTATGTCTTCTTTGACAAGGATATTAGTGACCAGTGACTTGTACAATGAATTTAAGCTAATGAAGAAGACATACTACTTAAAGTTTAGCGTTTGTAGATGCAGAGATAAGGTGTATCAAATGCAAGTATTTAATTCATTGATGTAAATGATTAGTAACATAATCTTAGATCACCAAGAAAATGCAAGAACGTCTATCCAAGTATCAAGGTCAATCGACTTACACCATTGGCATACAAGAGATCATTTATGAACATTCTTCATGAAATATGTGCCATTAACAAATGTAATCAATTCCAATACCCAAGCACTTCTTATATCAGATTTGTTTGAAATGTATTAGAGGAAATGTCATTACCATCACCAACCAGAAACACTAGGGATAATAATAATAACTTAATGAGTGAAAGTAATCATGCATGAGTGTTTACCACTAGTGTAGATTACCAAATTAGGATGCAAACTCCAAAATGTCATCAACTAAAAGAAGCCAAAAGTGTTTATTTCAGGTCTACACACAGAGATGCTTTATACAGTATGACAATGTAAAAATTGCATAGTAATCAGATATGAAGAAGAACCATATCATAAGCACATTCGAACAATTTTACTCTCTCACTTTCACATGCAGAATTCTACAATTAATATATGTCTAACAGCAGTAGTAAATTATCAGAAATGTATGGCAGCAGTGATAATATTAACCATTGACCATGAAGACCAAGAGGGAAGCATTAACACCTTTGACTTAATCCAATCAAGAAGGAACCAGAATGTTTTAACGGCAACAATATATCAGAGATTTACAACAGCAGTATGCTAATGATGTCATAACAAGTCAAAGAGTGATCTATTCCAACCTCCCTTGTTTTGCCACCTTAATGAGATAGTAAATCAGACTTTAAAAACTACTTTTTCAGACCTGTATAAGTCAGCTTCAGACTCATTTTTATTATGTGACAGCCTTGCAACAGATAACAAAATATCATTAAAGATTAACCCTTTAGTTTGTCTTGTATGTGCAGGTGAAGGGCATGAAGTGAGATGGCATCTGAGTGGTTTTGTTGCAGCAGACAATCAGGTCTGATGTGGATGAGGCAAAGGCTTGGGAAGGCCATAAAGAAGGTGGAGGGGGAGGCTTCCTTAGGCCAAGGTCCAAGACCAAGGCTGCCAAGTAAGTGGAGGCCGAGCCTTTTTGGAGAGAGATCAAGGCTTCTTTGAGGCTGACCGAGGTTGAAAGGGAGAAGGAAATGGATGAGGGAAGAAGCTAAAGTGGAGGAAAAAGAGGAGAAGAGGAAGCTTGTGAAGGAAATGGATGGGGATGAGGTTAGGGCTACAATTAGGTTTTCAGATTTAGGGTTTTAGGTTTAGGTTTTTTTGTTTTGAAATTTATGTACAAAACAAAAATAAAAAAAACTAATTACAAAAGAAAAATACAAAAACAAACCTGAAGTTAACAATTACACATGCAAAATTAGGGTTTTTAGGGATTTTTGATATTTTAAAATTTTTAGGGCTTCTTAAAATTTTGCCTTACGGTTTTTAGGGCTAAGTAAGGTAGGGCGAAAGGAGAGAGGCCGGAATTTTAGCAAGGCCAAAAAATTGAAAAAATTAATTTTTTGATTTTCTAGGGTTTTTAACATAAAAATGTAGACTTAATTCTAACCCTAATTCTACCATGAAAATGCATATTTACACATGAAAATGCTAAATTTAACCCTAAATAATAATTACAAAAGTACAAACTAGGGTTTGAAAATGTTAGAAAAAGGTGCCAACCTAGTGTTTTAAGGTTTTACCCTAACCCTAGGGCATCAAGGAAGATAGCCTTCCTCTTGAGATGGTACTTGCAAAGTTTGGGAAACTAGGGCTTTCTCCAACAACCACAAGAGTTGGTTAAAGGAGGCCTAGTTAGGGCAAAACTTGGAGACCTAAAGCTCAAGCTTCAAAATGACTCCTTCTAGAGGATGTCCCTTACAATGCTATGGTGACGAAACGTTGAAATTGACCTAGTTTAGACAAAATGTAACATTAATGGCTACTATTCAACCATGAACAAGCATCATCATTCATCATTTAACAAAGAGAAATCAAGAGAGGAACTTAGATACCTCCTTGTGCATGTGTTAAGCAAACAATTCTAGCATCACTTTAGCAAAGAGCAAGAACAAAAGATACAAGAAATTTCCTTCAAACCATAAAATACATCCATCCTCAAGAGGTGCGCATCACTCCAAGATCCCTAAGAAGGGTAAAAAAGTAGCATAATGTTTTATCCCATAAGTTGTTATCTAAAAATGAAGTGAGGAGAGTTTATTTAGTCTCTCACACTCACTTTTACAAAATATCCATATCGACATGCCTTTTAAAATGTCAATTTGAAATTATAAAATGTCAACTTAAAATTATAACAAAAATAATATAAAATAATCAAGTCAGTGGCTAACTTGGGGCATTTTCCCTAGAGTTTACCCAAAAATGACTAAAATAGCTAAAAATGAGCAAAACACTCCGAATTGAAGGTTGGAGTGGTGAGGGGGGGGGGTTGTCATGCCCCATCTAACCCCAACAGTAGTGAAAATCCCTCAACACCCCCCCTAATCAAGCAATGTAGCTCAACATGGAGGATGGCATCATTATCAAAAGGAGCCCAAGGAGAGAGGGCACTGCTGAACTGGAGGACCAGGAGGGTGTGGAAGGTGACCTGGAGGAGAGACATAAGCCTCAGTGCTGAAAAAAGTGCCACCGGAATAATAAAACAAGGTGGGGGTCATGTGACCCAGTGATCCACCCCTGGAAGCCCCAGACACCAACCTCAGGGCTTCAAGCCCTTTTATGAGGCAGTCAGCAATGTCACTAAGCCATAGTACTCCCAAGGGATAAACCAAAGGGTCTGGCCATAACCCCCCACTCAGAAAAAGTTGGATAACACCCCTCCCGGTCAGGAAAAAATGACCCTCTCCCTGGGGTACATCTGCAGGTGTGCTGGTACTGGTACCACGTAACAGTGGTCATTAGTCGAACATTAATAAAATTATCTTATCTATCTTATTATCTTAGCATATCTACTTATTTCATTGAGAGTAGAGAGGTGGATCTATAGCCCAGGTAGATGTGTCACATCTATAACATTAATTAATTAAATTGAATTATGTAAAAATGAAAAATGAAAAAATAGGGAACCACAATAATAAAAAACAAAAAAGGGATCACAATTATTATAAAACTCTTTAATATAAAAATCTAGCATTGATCCGTCTTAACCTTGTATCTTTTAAGTAATGAGAGAATTGCATCTCTATTTCTTTTGATCCCCCTTGGTGCTTATTAAATCTGGAGTCAAGATGGATCCATCCCGGTTAATTTCTTTACTAATATACATTGTCTCATATGTGTAGCAATGAAGCATATTGTTTCATTCCTAGTTCTTTTTGAGGTTTGGTGTTAGAGAACAATGATTTGTATCAATTTGCATCTAAAGACAGATTGAGGTAGTAGAACATTATCATAAGCTATTTGTTGGAAATCACATTTTTTTCTACCCATAAAAAAATCCATTTTGTGATGCAGTCTCTTTTTTATTTAGAGAATTGTGGCCAAGATGTCACTAGGGGAAGCTCCTAAAAGTTGTTTTTTCTTAGCTTCAAGGTTGAAAAGTCTCTTAGATGTTGTGTAACATATACATATACAATGGACAAAGTCGTACAAAGATGTGATGGTTCATTTGTCTTGTTTGGATGGATTTGAGATGGAAAATCGGTTTAGTAGTTTAGGCTTGCATTTCCCCTTGGAATGAAGCTCTCCTTACTATCCTAGAATGCCCATGGGATGGCGCTTCACTTTTCGCAAGATTTTTGTGCATGGTATGTTGTAGGGTCTCCAAATGGGCGTGGTCTTCCTTTAGAAAGTTAAGTCCGCTAGTTTTGAGCTTTGTAATAAAATGAACTCTTGTTGGAACGACCTTTTTTGGACATCAGAGCATATCAAAGGAGTGGAGATGTGGTGATTCCTCTATCTTCCTCTCGGAACTATGTTGGAAGAAAGGCAAGATACCATCAAGAAATCCCTCTCAAACTTGGAGGCAAACTCGTTCATCTGAGTTTCAGTTGAGGCTGCTACTTGGTGCTACTGCTTCCCTTTACCCTTCTTCTCTGGACACTATGATGCATAATGGCCATTCTTAAGACATGCGAAGCACTTGATATTATTCAATTCCTTCTTCCTTGATTGTGAGGTTGACTCATTACTCTTTGCTTACCCTTTCTAGGTCCTTTACCTCTGCCCTTCTTTTCCTGACCAATAAGGGCATGGTCATTGGTACCTTCCTGTTCGATGGCTTTTGACTCCATCCAAGTCTCCTCCTGGATACAATCATTGCACGGTCATTCCCATGAGGGAAGCTTCTCCCAAGCACAAATACCTTGGACAAATGTTTGCCATTGAGGTGGGAAACCATTCAGTGCCCTGTTTACCAACTCTTTGTCTTCATCCTTCTCCCCAGTTGCTGCAAGATAGTCACAGATCTACGTGACCTTCATCATGTAGCTGGTGACTGTGTTTGATCTAGTCATTTCAATAGATTTGAGTTTATTGTGCAATATCATCTTTCGGTTAATGTTCTCGCTTTGGTAAATGTTAACCAACGCATCAAACATATCCTTTTCCGTCTTCCTCTCTTATATATGAGGGATCAGATGATCCTTTATAGCATCCATGATCATCTACTTGGCTCTCACTTCTTTCTTCTTGTGAGCTGCCAAAAGTTGTGGATTTGTCAGTCAAGCTATTGCATCCTCGACGATATCCCAGAGGTCATTCTCTTCTAATAGAAGAGTATTACCCTGGCTTTCCATGAAAGGAAATTCGAGGCACCATCCAATCTGTCCTCAAACTTGAGGATAGCTGATGCCATCTCTAAGATCTAAAGTACAAATTCCCAAATCGAAAAATAATGAAACCCTTACTGCTGGCTCTTCGCTGCCCGCAACTGATCTACCCACTGTAAACCACTAAGAGTCTCAATCAGAGAGATGCTCTGTAATTAAATAAATAAATTATGAACTTATTTAATCACAGAAATGAATATTTTCGAACATGCTACAATGACACATATAGTTGAAAAATGAACAGCGGAAGTAAAACACAATACACAAACAATTTACACCTTCAAATCAGCTTTTCATTAATAGATCTAGGCTTACAAGGAAACCTCTACAAATGTAGAAACTTACAGCTGTACAATGTTCAAAACGAAGCAAAAATCAACAAACTTATTGAGGAAAATTTCCCTCAAACAATCGAGAAATCCTCCCAACACTTGCTGGTGACTGTACGGATCTGTTGCAAGTCTGTACGGACCTGTCTGTACAAATCCGTAGGATGGTATGGACTTTTAGTACTGATCCATACAATAGTATAGATCTGCTTTATGGATCTATATGACAGTACAGATCTGCTATACCTGTAGGCTGCACGCTGAATTCTGCCTGGTTGCTGATCCAGGCTCCTCTTCAACACTCTAAATTTGCTCCTCCGTTGAGTTTCTTCACCTTCCGACCAAAACTGCCTTCCTGTGAATAATGAACGCGCCTTTACCCTGTACTTTGACCTGCCTTTATACTTTAGCTGCAACTCTAATCTCGGTGAGATCAACAATTGAGATTAGTCTAAATCATTTATGCATTAAAAACACACTTTATTAGACTCAACAACAATATATAAGATCTTCACTTTATTAATAAAGTGAATTACAAAATAGATTTGACTTGGACGACTTCATGCATGTTTGACACAAATCTATGCAGAAGTTCTTGTCCGAGCTACAAACATCAACAATTCTGTTTTTTTGACATTGTTGACTAGGCATTCTAGACCGCAAATTGATAATAATATATATAAGTGAATAACTTCTCTTCACTGTGAGATAAGAAACACTGATATTCTCATTGGTTGGCATTACTAATGAGCATTCACGCCATCTAGCTTTGAGGGTTTGTAGCAGGCCATAAAGTTTAATACTTAAGTAGAAAAAAGAGTATGGATATTTGTTCTTGTAATTGAAAGTCAACTTTTTTTTGTTATTGAGCTTGACTATTTTTTTGTTACTTTGTTGTTTCTTGCTGAAGTTGGTAGTTTAAGAAACATATTTTTTATTTATGATGTTGGGAGTATGCTCAATATTCTTAAAACACTTCT
Organism: Larix kaempferi; assembly: GCA_027924585.1. Lineage (NCBI taxonomy): Eukaryota > Viridiplantae > Streptophyta > Pinopsida > Pinales > Pinaceae > Larix > Larix kaempferi. The sequence goes on along the minus strand of BSBM01000461.1, from coordinate 13,790,120 downwards.
TGGGAACATCCTTTATGTTGATATCAGTGTATGATTCTAAATGCAGGCTTATGGTGTCCATATGAATGGATATGTTGACTTTGGCGGTGAAAAGAGTCTTTGGATAGGGAAGCGAAGTGAGACAAAAGCAACATTTCCAGGCATGTTGGATCATCTTGTTGCAGGAGGTCTGGTAAGTGTAATAGTTCCTGTTTTTCAAAATGTAAGGAAAAAAAATCATGGGAATGTGTATTTGTAGGAAGTGATTGTGAAGTCATTCAGAATGGGTTTAACAGGACTATGGAAATGGGATATTTACAATATAAATTGGCAGATTGATGTTAGAATACATAACCTTGCTTGTGGAAGAACTTTATGATCCTAGAGAATTTTGTGTGCTTCACATTAAAATTGTTGAAGGGTAAGCATCTAGATTCTAAGTACAACATAAAGCTTCTTGGTTGCTTGATTGGCAAATTTGCATTGGTGCCATTTTTTGTTGTTGCAACTTTAAAAGCTGTTTGGGTGCATCATTTGGCCAGGTTTCTATTTGCTTGCTTTTGTTCTATAAGTGTACTGTTGAAATGTTTTGAATTTTTCTACTTGATATATCCCCATTTGTTGTTTTGGTATCAATTTTGTTTCTTATGTTTTATACTTGGGTTGGGAATAAAGTCTTTAATTCTTTCTTCATTGATGTGCACTTGGAAAATAATATTAAAACTATAGTTGAGGTTCAGTATAAGATATACACAACATTAGTGATATTTTATTGATGTGTGTATTGGATGGTTTTACTCTTTGGGACTGATTGCTGTGATGCTCATGGGTTTATACTTTGCCATTCTTTTGTTCTTAGAACAAAAGCAACAACTTTATATTTGTAGTGCATTGAAAAGACTTGAGGTTATCTCTTATTAGAAGCTGGTTAAAGTTTACTACTTCACACATATTAGTATTTTTTGGTTGGAAAATGCTTCATATAATACTTAAAGAACAATTAGGTACATTAGGATTCAAAGGGTTACATCATGCAAACAATAGGGGTACTAGGAAAGTCTTGATCTACTAAAGCTAAAAGGCTATCATATGAGCCCAGGTCCTGTTGTTTCAAAATCTAGTAGTGTATTGATTGCAAGGAAAATCAACTGCTAAACCAACAAAACCTTAGAGATCTACCCCTATGTGTCACATAGGTAGGTCTCTCTCTCTTTAGGTCTCCTAGATCCCTAAAAGGAATCTAGACTAACCATAGGAGGTGTCTGTTAAACTATAGAACAAGCAAGCATAACACAATCACTGGTGAAAAAGGCTTTAGCCATTTCCATTAGTGGTCAACAAAAATGTTAAATTTTGTACCAACACAAGCGTTTTTCATCTTTGTGATGCCTAAGGGTGGAAAACATTAAATGTCGTCCCTACTCACTTTATTAAAGTGAGAAGTACCTTATGAGACATAAAGTCACTTTATTAAGTTGCTCATGGTTCTAATTTTTAATTGACTTTATGAGAAATAAAGTGAGTAAATAAATAAAAGGGTCTTTACGTATTTAAATGAAAAAGTTCATTTATTTCATTTAATGAGTTATTAATGAGCAATTAATGAGAGCCCTAGATTTAGTTGGTTCAAGATTTAATTTTGACCATTAGATCTCTAGAAGAAGTTACCATGAACAAAAAGGGAGAAAGCTAGGGATTGAGGCATCATTGTTCACATTCACCAAATGAGAATTTTGGAGAAAAGAAGAACGAGAGTGAAGAAGAAAGAGAGAAAGGAAGAAGACAAACCCTGGCACAAATTCCAAGGTTGAGAAGGAGCATGATTTTCAAGAAGCAGGCACAGATTTCGAGGAGGTCCGTATAGTCATTAAATGCAGGCCATACTGGCACAAAAACCGAGGAAAATTGCAGGCAGAGTTTTCAAGGGTTGTACAACATTAAATTCAGTCCATATAGGCATGAATTTCGAGGCAGAAATTTCCTGTAGCAGTGTCACGATTTTTGAGGGCCGTACAACATTTATCACAGGACGTACAATCGCACGTGTGAGACCGTAAAGGCACTGAAATCGAGGCATTTGTACAACAGGCTGTCAGTGAGATTTTGGCACATTTTTCGAGGAGGAAAAAGGGAGATAAGTACTGCTGTAATTTATTTATAAATTGTCTCTGAAAATAAAGTCTCTCTCTGAACAAGTTTTCCCTTCTAGGGTTTTATCCTGGGCCATTTTGGCTAAAAATTCCGAGTCTTCAAATTTTATGTGTGGCTGATTTAAATTTTCTAAGTTTTTATAAGTTGTAAAATTTCCATGTGTTTCAAGGAAATTTGCAATTTATGCATGAGGATTTAATTTGTAGCATTAGGGTTTGGGCATTAAACTCTATGTGAAAAGCAAAACTTGAAACTGGGTTGGGGATTAGAAAATTTACATGGTATTAGAGCCTCTTTAAAGAGCAGAAATACAATCAGACGTTAAATTTCAGACTTGGAAAAGAAGGGAAATCGGGTGGTTAGTTTCATTTACAGGTTCTTGGACTTCTTGTTGTCATGGCTATTGGGTTAAGGATTGAAGATAGGCTGGATGGGGCAGTTAATTATAGTCCATGGAAGGCTAGAATAGTACTGATTCTTCAAGAGAATGAACTATGGGATACAGTTAACAGTACCCAGGCTAAACTAGTGATTGTGCCTATCGATGCTACATATAATGCTGCTTTTGACAAGAAAGATATCAAAGCGAAGAGGATTATACTTGATGCCGTGAAAGATCATGTAAGAGGTTCCAAGAGTTCAAAGCTCTTGTGGAGAACCAAACAGGGAGGAGGATTCGGGTGCTCAGGTCAGAAAATGGGGGTGAGTATACCTCCAATGCGTTTGATGAGTTTTGTAGATAGGAGGGTATCAAGAGGCAGTTGACTGTTCCATATACTCCACAGCAGAATGGAGTTGCTAAAGGGAGGAACAAGGCTATAGTGGGAACAGCTAGAGCGATGGTCCATGATTAGAGTCTTCCTTTCTTTCTATGGGATGAGGCCTGTAGCACTGCTATTTATATTTAGAACAGGAGTCCGCACTAAAGCTTGGCGTGCAAAACTCCTGAAGAGATGTTCACCGAGAAGAAGCCTAGGATAGGACACTTTTGCATATTTGGATGCCTAACATATTCTCATGTCCCTTCAGAGAAGAGGACAAAGTTTTTTAGGCATATCTTCATCGAATCTTAGTACAAAAGTTTCACAAGTAACACAAGTGACCTAATTCAAATGATTGATACAACTTGTGATACAAATGATCTAATAAAAAAGGTTGATGCTAATTGTGATACAAGTGATCCAGTAAAACTTGTTGATAAGGATATTGTTATCACATTTATAGTAGCTGGGGCTACCATATATTTATTCCAGATTCCAGTATATTTTTCAGCCAGTCCTTTACATTGAGATGCTTGAGATGAGCATCTATTTTTGGATCACTCTTATGATGATGAGCAACAGTATATTCCTTTGCCATGACTGAGTCTCAGGAAACTCAGGTTTGATGACCAATGTAGCCATTTTGCCATTACAGAGCAGTATGCAGTGCCCGAAGTTGCAGCAGCAGATTCTCAGTGGACAGATGATGGTTCAGATGTATTGCACAAGTATCTGATCCAGCAGGTATTATCTTGTGTTCTTGGTTATATTGCTTTTGTAGTCATTCTAGTGGCATGTTCTAGCATTTGGTGTCAAGATCTGACGATCATATATATAGTATTGGACTTGGTTGTTATTATCTATCTAATGTCTTGCTTAGGTTTTAGAAGTTCTTGTCTAGACTCATTGGTTTTACCCTCCTTAGGAGAATGGAGGTGATCATTCCCACCATTATTTGGCTAGTGTTGGCATCATTTTCACTATCTCCATCCATCTGCTACCTTCCAGTTATTGTTGTTACCCTGACTTGCTACTTAACTTGTGATACAGAGGACTTCCCCACTCTAGCCTCTTTGTTGGATAAGTTTCCATGTTTAACTTGTGTCTCGGCTCTGAGTTGCCTAAGTTGTGTTGGCTAGACTTGAAACAGATAGTGTTACCATCATTACATTGTATCTGGAAACTTTATTGTGTATCTTAATGAAAGCCCATTCTAGGATGTGTTTTTCAACACACGTGAATGAAATAAATGTGAAATGTAAATCCAAGAATGTGTTTCTCAACACACACGGATCAAAAAGCCTAATGAATTGTAACTCCAAGAATGTGTTTTTCAACACACACAGACAAAGTCTATGGAAATGAAAAGGTCTTATTAAAGAAATGGTTTGACAAATGCTATATCTAATGATTGCTGACCTTATATACATGTAATGATTATTCCTCATTACCTTGCTGGTTATGATATGAGATGGAGTAAGGGATAGCTAATTCTAAGTGTCCCCTAGAGTCTTGAGTTACGGTTTGCGGGGCACCTAGTCATGGCGGCTCTAGAAAAGATCCTCATGGAGCTGTATCAGCTTGGATGTGAGTTGTAGGCATCTGTCAAGGTTGAATAAGCACTTCCCAAACAACTTACCCATTTGTGAGACATTGCCATCCCCTGTGTTATTGCTTGTCCAACAAATGCTTTAGTGTGTATCCCCTTTCCTACATCCAAAGTGTCACAATGTTTAGTCAGTACAATCATCCCTTAGCTTAGCCTTGCATTTTCCACCCTCACCCATCACTAGCAAATTGATCACAGCCATAAAGTGAGTATAGCCTTGAGGTTCTAGTTTGAGCCATTATTATTATTGGAAAATGTTGAATATCTTGTTTTAGATCGCCAGTGAAATGATTACTTTATGTTTATATTGCTATTGGAATGATTTATGAAGCATGCTTTAACCAATTACACTTGCAACACTTTGATGGTTTTGCCTGGATCATATTTTTGGTCAGTTTCACTTGGTCAAACCTAGTTTGACCAAAGTCAACTACAGGACATGAGATGAGATAGACCTTGGATGTTAGATGTTGATGATATGTGGTCTATTATTGGTCACCAAATGGTTCCATGCAGTACTTACAGGCTCAAATAGTGATCTGTGGTATTTTAAAGATTTTGATCATTTGCAGATTATTATTATTTTTAGTATGTCCGGGCATGGTATTGATACTATACCAGCCTAGATCCAAATCCTAGGCTCTATCAAGCGCCGAAAGGGATCAAATCTCCCGAGGTGCAAACCTCTCCTTGATTTGTATTATTCTTTTTTGTTTACTTTGTATTATTTTGTTACTCAACAAACTTGACAAACACTCTAAAGTCTCATATTTACTTTTTACTTTGTATTAAAAGTAAAAAGTAAAGTCTCTAGTTTAAGTGCCATATTTACTTTTTACTTTGTATTATTATTTTTGTTTATGACCGACATAATATTTACCACCTAATCCTAAGCTCTAAAGTCTCTAGTTTAAGTCTCATATTTACTTTTTGCTTTGTATTATTCTTTTGTGTTTATGGCCAACATAATATTTATTACTTTTTACTTTGTATTATTCTTTTTTGTTTACTTTGTATTATTTTGTTACTCGATAAACACTTGACAAACACTCGACAAACACACACATGTTACAAGATCTCCCTCATACTGGGCTGTAGAGCGCCTCTCGGCGAAATGATTATCCAGTCATCCATATGGTGTACGAGTATGCATCTCTAGTGCATTTGGGCTCTTTGAGTCCATTGGGACAGTCAATTTTCAGTTCCGGGCAGTTGGCATATGTCTCAGTTTATCACTTGAGTGCAGATTTGCCATTAAAAATGGCCTGTCAGAGCAGTTTCATGATTTGATTGGTTTACCTAGGGCGCTACAGAGGGAGTATGGGGTCCAACCACTTGTTTTTACTATATTGCCATACTCCCAGTCATGTTGGTGCAGTCAGATTTGGCCTCGGGTGACCAGGCAGAGAGATACAAGCATTTTAATCTTTTACAGGTGATTTATAGAGGCATAAAAAATGGTAAAATTGGCTACAAAGGAATTCGATTTGGGATACTGAGGCAAGGAAATGGCATAGGAATGGTTTTGATGATGTGTATGATGTCTCCCACACCCTCCAGAGCAGTTGTGTAATATCCCGATTTTGACCCTATTGCATTAAAATTGTAGATGATGTAAATATCGTTATTTAATCATGGTGAGGAGCTCAAGGCCAAGGCCCCGCCATCGATTTAGCTTTGTATGTATCGGCAATTAAAAATAGATGCCTATGGTTCTTGTGCTGGACATGCATAATGTAAATTAATACATCATGTAAATACAAATTTTAATGAAATACCCACAACTAGCCATGCAATGCAACAAAGAGATGGGGCATGATTTTTATAAGGAATAGGGAGGGAAATTATTCAAACCCTTGAGTCAATGGTGCTAACCCATGTGGCAATGAGAAAACCCATAAACCACCAACTACCCATTTTGGGTTATGCACCCAATCATTTAATTCTTCCAAGAGTTGGTTGAGGCAGTTAATGCCTTGGGAATGGAGAGGCATGGCAGTCAATTTTCGTGTATGGGCAAGCCATCAATCTGGAAAATCGTATTTTTGCTTCTTGGGCAAGAAAACACCCACGAAATGGTGCTCAAAAGCCATTCTGAACCCATGGCATTTGCCCTCTCACGCAGTCTGAGCTAGCTGGGCTTTCCCCATCACGTTTTTCACCATTTTTCTGCATTTTCCCATGCCCGGGAACTCGTTTTTGGATAGCACAGTGGCTGGGAGAAGAGAACCACGATTTGGGGGTTTAATGGAGGTCGTTTTTCCTCCTGGGTTGTCCCTAAACGTTTTCTGAAAACGAATTTTGCCTTCCAGGTTCTATTCCCATTTCTCCATTCCGTTTTTGGGTTGCCCACGTTTTTCTGAATTGGTAAGAACCCCATCTTAGGCATTTCATTGTAAAAAAACGTTTCCCTTCTTACCCAACACTTGGGATTTTGTTGTTTTGTTCATTTCTGTTTTGGTTTGAACCTGTGAGCAAGGGATTTGGAGTGGTAGTGGACAGAATTGGCTTGATAAATCTAGTGGGGGAAAATAACCTCTCAAGAAGATCAAGAGGGCTGGCTACTCTTCTATGCACACCTTGGACACTCTAGATTGGAAGGTATGGCCTGAGGGACTGTGCATTGGTGAAGGGAATACTTCCTTGAGTGGGGTGTGTAGGAATTGTGGGTGCCAAGCTAGATAGATCTTGTAGAGGTATCCACGGCTCTATGCTTGAGCTCACTAGCTTAGCAATTCTTCCTTTCCATTTCCTAGCAGCCTGATAAACCCAATTGTAGATTGGCTTGGCTCATTTTGGTGTATGTTGGGCTATGTGTGAGTCTGTTGTTCCCTGGTTCTTTGTAGAAATCATGCCCAGCTCGGGGGTGGCAGTTGCATCAAGAGATTGATAATCACAACTGGCCTATGGTTGGGAGGAACGTTGCATTTGCATAGCTGGTTGCTCAGGGACTACTCTGTTTCAAGATAAATACTCTCATGTGCTAATTTTGTATTGTCTTAATTGATGAATGACTTGAATATCTTGTATGTATGATGGATTTGTAATAGAACTTAATTCTACTGTGTTTTCAAATACTTATGTATTTCCATATTTCCATCTTCTCTCGATATGCATGTTTGTATACTAGATGTCCCTGAATAAGAGTCATGTTCTCTCTCTATGCTAGTATGATGGGTGGGAATGTGACAAGTTGCATCAGTCAGTGGGACCCACACATCTTTCTCCGACACATTTTTGAGGTTTCATGGTGCCTTTGGAGGCTCACGACTTTCCCTAGTGGGCATGATTTTACACTTTGATGATTATTTTGATGTCATTGTGCCATGGGGACACACTAGGAGGGAATTATATCACCCCCTAGACCCACCATGAGCTTTATGTTATATTTTCATAGTCACTTTATGAGGACGTCCTCCCTAGGGCGATTTGACTAGTGGGATCTTTATGTTTTGGAGTTGATCCATGTACTTTATTTGTTGAGCTCATCTCAACCGTAGATTATAACTTATGTATCTTTAAATCTTAGCCACTCATTTAAAAAGGTGGTTAGGGTTTTGGTCTCTCTCATAGCTATATATACGAGAGAGCTTCTCATTGTAAAAGGACCTTTGGGTTTTGGCTCTTGGAATAAAATATATTCTTGCAGATATTTTTCTTGTGGTTGTGGATGCTATTGATGTTGATTGAAACTGTTCTTCCTTTGCACTGGGAGTATTGGTGAAGATCCTTTGCATATTTTTCTCCACGTTTTGATCTACAGGTGAAGAAGTCGATTTGGTGAGGAGGGCGCATTGGCTGGGGAGACTCACCCTGCTACTTTCTCTTTTCTTCGTCGGATATAGGGAGTATCACTGTCTTAGTACCTCTTACTCTTTGTTATCATGTTCATAATTTGTATTTCTTCCATTCTTGCTTTGAACTGATTGATCATACTGTCCTTGGTTCAACACGAAGAGGAGGGCGCACTTGTGGAGCTGGGCAATTCGCATGGGGAAGGAAACTCTTCAAACTTTCATTTGATCTCTGTGGGAACAATCCTCGACATCATAGCAATTATCTCCATGACTCAGGTACGCTTGCAAGGTATGTAATTTATTCTTCTAACCTACCCATCTGTCAATTTCATTTAAAACCATAAGCAAATTTCTTCTAAAAATTCCCTGGCTCAAATGACTTGGTGTATTGGCAAACCATTTCTGGGTTATTTGTATCTTGCATATTGCTAGGTGGGTTATCCTAGGCGTCATAGATGGAGGACTCCTTAGGCCCAAATCCCAAGGCACTAGGTCTCTTCAACCCTTTGGCATTCCCTGAGAGAGTCAGTTTGCCTGTCGTTTGAACCTTTTTGCTGAGCTTGTGTACTTTAACACTGTCACATCCATTTACCAAGCTGTGCTAGAAAGCCCTAATTCTCAGATCCATTCTTTGGGACACTTTCCCTGTTTTGAGGCTCACGCTTCCCAAGGAAGCTGAATTTGATCATTTACACTAGCACCTGAATCCTGGAATCACTTTTAATTATTGAATCACTGTGTCTAATCACTATTCATTCCATCACATCTTTCCCAAGCCTCCACAGTGGTTCTATTTCCTTAATTCTAGGGTTCCATACCTGTCACCTTACGTACCCTATTGCTATAGCTTGATCTGGTGATCTGGTTAGATCTCTCCTGTCGAGAGTAGATCAGGGTCTCCCCCTTTGTTATCTTGGCTTTGATATCATAAAGTGAAGGGTGCCTCGATTGGCGTGACAAGCAATCCTTTGTAGATCGAGGCTCTCAAGGTTTACCACTTTGGTTAGCTATCCCCTCTACCATCCTTCTAGATCCATCTTTATGGGCAACTACAAGTTTGGTGATAACATTTTGGCGCTGTTTCCGGGGAGGTAGAGGCTTACCTTTTGGTGTCTGCGAGTGTCCGTGCGTTATCTCTTATCTTATCGCATCCAGTATTTTGTATTGGTGATTGCATTTTCCAATTTATAATTACTTCAATCACCATCTTAATTCACTCATCTCACCTCTCCTACGACCTTTATCATTTTGGTGAATTACTTGTGTGGTTCACCTGGCGACTCCACCCCGCGACTCTACTGAGGACTGAACCCAACGCATTAATCTTAAGTCTGTAATCATGCCTTACCTTAAAGAAACCGATTCTGAGACTGAAATGACCATTAAAATGATGACTGAAATGATTAAATTAATACAAAGTTTGTATGGGTTAGTTTTGAATCAGCAACAAGAAAATATGAGGCGTGATGCACATCTTCATAAACTATCTGAGAATGTGTATACAAATGATTACCCTCAAGCTAGGTCTATGAGGAAGCCCTCAGATAGCGAGGTAGTAACAAGATCTCAAGTGAAAAATAATTTGAAAAATAAAGATAATAACAAACCCCTTGTGAAGGAAAGTTCCCCTGATCAAGGAATATCATTCGTAAGGCTCCTTCACTGTCTTCTAATGCTCCTCTTAAGGGTATCTTAAAGAAAAATGACCAATCTCGAAAGATAGCATCTCAAGATACTGAAAAGACAATGAGTCCAAGTCCTACTAGGCCTCAAAACAAAGAATCAATGCAAAGAAAACAAGTTAGTTTGCCTAGCAAAGAAACCTCTCCTACAGTGCAAGAAAACTTGAATACGAATGTATTAGGGAAGCTTTCCGGGTCTTCAATCATGGTGTCTTTGAAAGAACTAATAGTCATCCCTTCTATTAGAGCGCAAGTAATGAATTTATTGGGACTAAAAGCCAATGCTAAGGATCGAAGGAAAGCCTTGTAACCTAAAGGTCGATCTAAGAAGTTTCTTCTCTAAACCTAATATTCCTGTTCCTTTTGATGAGCTATTAAAGATCCCTTTGTTATTTGACCAAGCTACGCAATTCCTGGGAATCAAACCCAAAACTAAAATTCCTAAACAATTAACAATAGGAGAAGACCCTCCCATCATGATTCAAAGTGTAACTGATAAAGGTAGTGGTCATCCACCTTTCTATATAGCTTTAGAAATAAACCAGTTGATTCTGCACAATTGCATGTTAGACTCAGGAGCATAAGTTAATATTATGCCCCTCAAGGTGATGGAACAATTAGAGCTAAAGCTATCTCGACAGTTTAAGAATGTGTGTGGGATGGACTCTAGACCTGTGCGATCAAAGGGTTCATCGAAAATTTGAAGATGAAACTAGCAGCATATGCACCCAGAAATCGAAATAAGAATGAATGTTTTGGTCTTAGATATACTTAATGCATGGGGGATGTTGTTATCAGGAGAGTGGGCTGCTAAGTTAGGAGGAAGCATCCAAATGGACCTATCATATGCAACTATCCCTATCGGAGGAAATTCCTTTTACAAATTAATGAATGAAAAACCTATGACTTAACATGTAGAAACTCCAGAGCATCTTTTTGAAGAGACCATGCGCCCTACGGATGACGTTGGAAATTATATGGTACTGGCAAATTATTGGGAAGAACCTCGACAACATCCTTTTCCTCCTAGCCATGTTTGGAAAATGCATTTTGATGGAGCTAAATCTCGGCATGGTGCAGGAGCTGGGGTTGTTCTCACCTCTCCTTCTGGTGAAGAGAAGTTATTCTCTTTTCGCCTTGAGTTTGAATGCACAAATAACGTGGGCGAGTATGAAGCATTGCTTTTAGGATTCGAAGTTGCCCGAGATTAGAAAATTAAATGCTTAAGTGTTATAGGTGATTCAGATGTAATTGTATCCCAGGTTAAAAATCAATTTGCAGCCAAGAATAATAGACTTAGAGATTATAGGAATGTTGTATGGGATACAATTGAAATGTTTGATGCTTTTGCAAGAAGAGCAGTTCCAAGGGAAGAAAATGTTCTGGCTGATGCATTATCAGTGATAACATGTACTTTTGAAATCCCAGATCACCTTAAAAAGAAAGAGTGTAAAGTTGAAGTGTTGTTTAGACCATTAGTTCTTGATAATCGAGACCATTGGCAAGTATTTGATGACGATGCTCAAATCATTTCATTTTTGCAATGCACAAATGATTTTCAAAATTGTAATGTTGATTTGGATGATAAAGTAAATAATTTGTCTCCGCAAGATGTTGATGTTATGAAACTATCAATTCCTCTAGAGAAAAATTTCAATAGACATGATGAGTATAAAGGAAAAAGATCTGAACCAGTAGATGAGGTTATAGAGATCAACATTGGATCCCCAGTTTCTCCCAAAATGATTAAAATCGAAAAGAATGCCTCTCTAAAGGAAAGAAAAGCCATTGAAAATCTAATTAGAGAATACAAGGATGTCTTTGCTTGGATGTATGATGACCTCAAAAACTTTGATCCTGCTATCATTGAGCATACTATCCCATTGAATGAAGGAGCAAAGCCTTATCGGCAAAAATTAAGAAATGTTAATTCTAAACTAGCTCCCTTGGTTAAGAAAAACTTGAAAAGATGCTAGCTGTTGGAATCATCTGACCAGTTCGACACACTACTTGGGTGTCCAATCCGGTGATTGTGAGAAAGAAAAGTGGGGAAATACGGATATGCATAGACTTTAGAAACTTAAATTAGGCCTCTCTAAAAGATAATTACCCTCTGCCGAATATGGAAAATCTCTTGCAAAGTGTTACCGGGGCTAGAATGTTGTCAATGCTAGATGGTTTTTCGGGGTATAATCAAGTGCGTATTAAAAAAGAGGATAGAGAAAAAAAACTTTTACAACTCCTCGGGGAGCTTACGAATATATAAGAATGCCTTTTGGATTATTAAATGCTAGATCAACTTTTCAAAGAGCAATGGATCAAGATTTTAATGACCTCATTGGAAAGATCATTGCTATTTATCAAGGTGATCTAATAGTTTTCTCTAAAGAATGGGACAGTCATGTGAAGCATCTAAGGAAAGTTTTTGATCGGTGTACGAAGTTTGGTATATCTCTGAAACCGAAAAAATCCACTTTTGGAATTGATGAAGGTAAACTATTAGGACATATTGTGTCTAAGGAAGGAATTAGAATTGACCCTGAACGTGTCCAAGCCATTAATGCCATTCCTGCATTCCACAGTGTTGCTTCCCTTCAATCTTTCTTTGGCAAAATAAACTTTGTTCGAAGATTTATTCCAAATTTAGCAGAGTTAGCCAAACCTCTAAACACTCTTTTAAAGGAGGATGTGAAATTTGTTTGGGATAAAACTTGTGAGCCTTTTTCAAAGTTGAAGAAAGCCATCTCAACTGCCCCCGTTTTGGCTTGTCCTGACTACAACAAGGAATTCTTAATCTATTCATATGCATCCGAGGACACCATTGCTGGAGTATTGTTGCAAAAGAATAATGAGAACCATGAACAACGTATAGCTTTCATGAGTAAAAATTTGTGAGATGCTAAGTTAAAATATACCACTATGGAAAAACAAGTTTATGCCTTAGTCAAGGCCCTAAAACATTTTAGAACTATGTGGAATATTCCAAAATTAAAGCATATGTGCCATACCAAGCGGTAAAGGATGTTTTATCACAAGCAGATGGTATAGGCGTCAGAGGAAACTGGATTACACGAATCCAAGAATATAATTTGGAAATTAAACCCATCAAGATTGTAAAGGGACAAGGTTTGGCTCAACTTTCAACTGAGAGAGGAAATAGTAGTGCGGTTAATATTGTTAGCGAACATAAACATTTTGTCTTACATATTGATGAAGAGCACGAGTGGTATAAAGACACCATCTATTTTCTAAGAAACTTGTCTTGTCTTGATTACTTGGTTGACCATCGGAGAAGGGCCTTAAGGTTGAAAGTTGAGAAATATGTCTTAACACAAGATGGCCTCGGTTAGAGAAACCCTGACGGAATTATTTTAAAATGTCCGAATCCTGAAGAATAAAAAACCATTATCAAAGAAATGCATTTAGGGTTATGTGGTGGTCACTGTGCTCCAAGAACAACTGCTGCAAAAATTATGAGAGCAAGATATTATTGGCCAACATTATTCAAAGATGTGCATGCATATGTTAGGATTTGCCAGGAATGTCAATTCTTCTCCGGAAAACCAAGATTGCCTGCTTTGCCTTTGACCCCGGTTGTAGTTGAAACTCCTTTCCAGCAATGGGGCATGGATTTTGTAGGGCCTTTTAATGAAAACTCAAGTAACATATATAAATACATTTTAATTTGCACTGATTATTTCACTCGTTGGGTTGAGGCTATTCCAACTAAAAAGGCCACAGCGGAAGTAGTGGTAAAATTTTTGGAAGAAAGCATTGTGTCTCGATATGGTTGTCCTTTAAAATTAACCACCGATAATGCTAAGGCTTTCAGTAAATTGGAAATGTCAACTTTCTGCATGAATCATGGAATTACACTATCTCATTCTTCAAAGTTTCAAACTATTATCCTCAAGGAAATGGTCTTGCAGAATCCAACAATAAAAATTTGATCAGACTATTAAAAAGGATGGTTGTTGAAAATAAAAGAAGTTGGGACAGTAAGTTGAAATATGTATTGTGGGATGATAGGACAACAATTAAGAGGATTACAGGGAAATCTCCTTTTGAGTTAGTATATGGGCAAGATTGTAGGCTTCCGATCAATCTGCAAATACCAATTTATGATTTATTACAGCAGTGCACCACAGACAAAGAAGCAATTCAGGCTAGAATTGATAAATTAGTCGAACTTGATGAGAAAAGAAGGGATGCACCTGATAAAATGCTCATTGAACAAGAAAGAGTAAAAGGCACTTTTGATCAAAGCACTCGTAATGATACTTTCGATGTTGGCGATGTGGTACTGTTATGGGATAAATTTAAAGAAAAACCAAGAAATCATGCAAAACTGGAAAGATTATGGATGGGTCCTTACAGAATAATTAAGTTAGCCTGAAAAGGGTTGTTTGTTCTTGAAACGTTGGATGGTGATGAAGTTGAACTACCTGTAAATGGGAGGATGTTGAAACATTACTTCCCTCCTATCAATCTTGAATGACTTGCATGGTAGATTAGAGTAGGTAGGAAGTGAATAATCTCACTTGAGCAATAGTTTAGTCTTTATGCCATTGAGTCTGGCACTTTTTGTCTTTTCCTAAGATCGCCTTTGAAGCTCGTAGGTAGTCTTGAGTACTTGCCTTTTTCTTTTCCTGCACAATAATAAAATTTGAAGTTATGTGAGCAGATTAGTCTTTACTTTCTGCATTCAGTACTATTTTGTTTTGAGATTTTATGTATATACATGCATTAATCTGACGACCAGTTTGCGAGTTTGGTATAGCTCTGGACATTTTGCAGACAACAGGTACATTTTGTACATGATGTAGAGCTAGAGTGCAGTGATCGAGGATACGAGTAGCAGAGTGATGAGGACCAGAGATTCTAAGGTTCTCAAGCGCTCTATTTAGCAGAGCACTTTTCCCAGTTGGAGCCAGATGTTATCACATTTATAGTAGTTGGGGCTACCATATATTTCTTATAGATTCCAGTATATTTTTCAACCAGTCCTTTACACTGAGATGCATGAGATGAGCATCTATTTTTGGATCACTCTTATGATGATGAGCAACAGTATATTCCTTTGCCATGACTGAGTCTCAGGAAACTCAGGTTTGATGATCGATGTAGCCATTTTGCCATTACAGAGCAGTATGCAGTGCCCGGAGTTGCAGCAGCAGATTCGCAGTGGACAGATGATGGTTCAGATGTATTGCACAGGTATATGATCCAACAGGTATTATCTTGTGTTCTTGGTTATATTGCTTTTGTAGTCATTCTAGTGGCATGTTCTAGCATTTGGTGTCAAGATCTGGCGATCATATATATATAGTATTGGACTTGGTTGTTATTATCTATCTAATGTCCTGCTTAGGTTTTAGAAGTTCTTGTCTATACTCATTGGTTTTACCCTCATTAGGAGAATGGAGGTGATCATTCCCACCATTATTTGGCTTGCTAGTGTTGGCATCATTTTCACTATCTCCATCAATCCGCTACCTTCCAATTATTGTTGTTACCCTGACTTACTACTTAACTTGTGATACGAAGGACTTCCCCACTCTAGCCTCTTTGTTGGATAAGATTCCATGTTTAACCTGTGTCTCGACTCTGAGTTGCCTAAGTTGTGTTGGCTAGACCTCAAACAAATAGTGCTATCATCATTACATTGTATCTGGAAACTTTATTGTATATCTTAATGAAAGCCCATTCTAGAATGCGTTTTTCAACACCCGTGAATGAAAGGCATGTGAAATGTAAATCCAAGAATGTGTTTCTCAACACACACGGATCAAAAAGCCTAATGAAATGTAAATGCAAGAATGTGTTTTTCAACACACATGGACAAAGGCTATGGAAATGAAATGGTCTTATTAAAGAAATGGTTTGACAAATGCTATATCTAATGATTGCTGACCTTGTATACCTGTAATGATTATTCCTCATTAGCCTGCTGGTTATGATATGAGATGGAGTAAGGGACAACTAATACTAAGTGTCCCCTAGAGTCTTGAGTTACGGTTTGCCGGGCACCTAGTCATGGAGGCTCTAGAAAAGATCCTCACGGAGCTGTATCAGCTTGGATGTGAGTTTTAGGCATCTGTCAAGGTTGAATAAGCACTTCCCAAACAACTTATCCATTTGTGAGACACTGCCATCCTGTGTTATTGCTTGTCCAACAAATGCTTTTGTGTGTATCCCCTTTCCTACATCCAAAGTGTCACAGTGTTTAGTTAGTACAGTCATCCCTTAACCTAGCCTTGCATTTTCCACCCTCACCCATCACTAGCAAATTGATCACAACCATAAAGTGAGTATAGCCTTGAGGTTCTAGTCTGAGCCATTATTATTATTGGAAAATGTTGAATATTTTGTTTTAGATCGCCAATGAAATGATTACTTTATGTTTATATTGCTATTGGAATGATTTATGAAGCATGCTTTAACCAATTACACTTGCAACACTTTGATGGTTTTGCCTGGATCATATTTTGGGTCAGTTTGACTTGGTCAAACCTAGTTTGACCAACGTCAACTACAAAACATGAGATGAGATAGACCCTGGATGTTAGCTGTTGATGATATGTGGTCTATTATTGGACACCAAATGGTTCCATGCAATATTTACAGGCTTAGATAGTGATCTATGGTATTTTAATGATTTTGATCATTTGCACATTATTACTATTTTTATTCTGTCCGGGCATGGTATTGATATTATATGATTATCCAATCATCCATATGATGTATGCGTATGCATCGCTAGTGCATTCGGGCTCTTTGAGTCCATTGGGACAGTCAGTTTTCAGCTCCGGGTAGTTTCAGTTGGTATATGTCTCAGTTTATCACTTCAATGCAGATTTGCCATTAAAAATGGCCTATCAGAGCAGTTTCATGATTTGATTGGTTTACCTAGGGTGCTACAGAGGGAGTATGGGGTCCAACCACTTTTTTTTACTATATGTCCATACTCCTAGACATGTTGGTGCAGTCAGATTTGGCCTCGGGTGACCAGGCAGAGAGATACATGCATTTTTATCTTTTACAGGTGATTTATAGAGGCATAAAAATGGTAAAATTGGCTACAGAGGAATTCGATTTGGGCTACTGAGGCAAGGAAATGGAAAAGGAATGGTTTTGATGATGTGTATGATGTTTCCCACACCCTCCAGAGCAGTTGCATCAGTCAGTGGGGCCCACACATCTTTCTCCGACACATTTTTGACGTTTCATGGTGCCTTTGGAGGCTCACGACTTTCCCTAGTGGGCATGATTTTACACTTTGATGATTATTTTGATGTTATTGTGACATGGGGACACACTAGAAGGGAAATAAATCACCCCCTAGACCCACCATGAGCTTTATGTTATATTTTCATAGTCACTTTATGAGGACGTCCTCCCTAGGGCGATTTGACTAGTGGGATCTTTATGTTTTGGAGTTGATCCATGTACTCTATTTGTTGAGGTCATTTCAACCATAGATTATAACTTATGTATTTTTTAATCTTAGCCACTCATTTAAAAAGGTGGTTAGGGTTTTGGTCTCTCTCATAGCTTTATATACGAGAGAGCTTCTCATTGTAAAAGGACTTTTGGCTCTTGGCTCTTGGAATAAAATATATTCTTGCAGATACTTGTCTTGTGGTTGTGGATGCTATTGATGTTGATGGAAACTGTCCTTCCTTTGCACTGGGAGTATTGGTGAATATCCTTTGCATATTTTTCTCCATGTTTTGATCTACAGGTGAAGACGTCGATTTGGTGAGGAGGGCGCATTTGCTGGGGAGACTCACCCTGCTACTTTCTCTTATCTTCGTTGTTTACAAGGAGTATCACTGTCTTAGTATCTCTTACTCTTTGTTATCACGTTCATCATTTGTATTTCTTCCATTCTTGCTTTGAACTGATTTATCGTATTGTCCTTGGTTCAACAGAAAGAGGAGGGCGCAGTTGTGGAGCTGGGCAATTCGCATGGGCAAGGAAACTCTTCAAACTTTCATTTGATCTCTGCGGGAACAATCTTAGACATCATAGCAATCATCTCCGTGACTCAGGTACGCTTGCAAGGTATGTCATTTATTCTTCTAACCTACCCATCTGTCAATTTCATTTAAAACCCTAAGCAAATTTCTTCTTAAAATTCCCTCGCTCAAATGACTTGGTTTATTGGAAAACCATTTCTGGGTTATTTGTATCTTACATATTGCTAGGTGGGTTCTCCTAGGCGTCATAGCTGGAGGACTCCTTAGGCCCAAACCCCAAGGCACTAGGTCTCTTCAACCCTTGCACATTCCTTGAGAGAGTCAGTTTGCCTGTCGTTTGAACCTTTTTGCTGAGCTTGTGTACTTTAACACTGCCACATCCATTTACCAAGCTGTGCTAGAAAGCCCTATTTCTTAGATCCACTCTTTGGGACACTTTCCCTGTTTTAAGGGTCACATTTCCCAAGGCAGCTGAATTTGATCATTTACACTAGCACCTGAATCCTAGAATCACTTTTAATTATTGAATCACTGTGTCTAATCACTATTCATTGCATCACATCTTTCCCAAGCCTCCACAGTGGTTCCATTTCCTTAATTCTAGGGTTCCATGCCTGTCACCTTACGTACCCTATTACTATAGCTTGATCTGGTGATCTGGTTAGATCTCTCTTGTCGGGAGTTTATCAGGGTCTCCCCCTTTGTTATCTTGGCTTTGATATCATAAAGTGAAGGGTGCCTCGATTGGCGTGACAACCAATCCTTTGGAGATCGAGGCTCTCGAGGTTCGCCACTTTGGTTGCCCATCCTCTCTACCATCCTTCTGGATCCATCATTAGGGGCAACTACAAGTTTAATGATAACATATACTATGATTAATAATTCCTTCTCATGACTAAATGAGGAATCATCAATCGTAGTATCCTTGTGGACCAATTTTACTGGATCACTTGTACCACAAGTAGCATCAACCTTTTCCATTAGATGATTTGTATCACAAGTATCAATCATTTGAATTAGATCACTTGTGTCAAAAGTTGCATTAATAATTTCTTTCTCATGTTTAATCAATTGTATTTGAAGAAATTCAATCAATCGATTCTTTATATCAAGTTGTTTGCAATGAATAATCAACACAGTTTCCAAATCATCTAAGGATTCTTGTAGCTCTTTAATTTCTTGATTTCCATTTTGTAACCGCTTTACACCTTTACCCATGTTTGATTTACAAGTTTATCACGCTCGCATGACCTTGCTTGTTTGAGTCAGGCTTGCTTGGTCTTATTTATTTTCATGCTTTCTTGATTTGATGTTAAGTTTAGGGTGTCAGGTATTGTTATCACATCCATAGTAGTCGGGCTACCATGATTGCAGATCAGTTTCCAGTATATTTTTGTGCTAGCCCTTTACATATTTTGATGAGATCAGTTGATGCTGAGCAACATTTTGATGATCACTCCTATGCATTTAGTGGATCCAGAGCTTGTACATTTACAGTCTCATGCCAGGACTGAGCCCCATGACACCAAGTCGACGACTGAGATAGCCATTCCTGTATCATCCAGAGTAGAATGATGACACTACCCATATTATATTCTAATGCAATGCATCAGCGTGATTCATGTAGTTCAGATCATGGACTCAGGTATATGATCCGGTAGGTATATTTTGGTACAAATGGGTTGTTGATGTGCTCTTTCTCTTATCTAGGTAGTTTGTGACTGGGTATATTATGATGGTTATTGGGTCTATCTTGTTTGATGCTTACTTGCTGTTTAGAATAGAAGTGGTTGGTTACTAGTGGTAGGAGGTTCTTGTATATACTCTTTGGTCATACCCTTACTCTGTGAAGTACTGACTTGTCCATTCCCTTATTTTAGGGCCTTTGCTATCCATGGCACCATCAATCATTTTCTCCGTCCATCCGTTATCTTCTAGTTTTGGTTTTATCCCGAATTACACCTTAAATAGTGATCTCGAGGACTTCCCCCACCTAGATCTCTGTGTTGGATAGATTCCCAGTTTGCATTTTGTCTCGGCGCTGGAGTGTGTGATTCTAGTCACAGTGTTTGTTCTCCTCTAGTCCTTGAAACTAAGTATTCCTAAACACTAGAGCATCGGATCTTAAATGTTGTATCTAAGGGATGCTTAGTCAGCAAAAAACAGTGTTGTTAAACCCTACCATACATATCTATATTAGCTAGTCATTGGCCAAGGGACATGCACTCGTCCTTTGTATTATGCAAGGCCGTTTGCCCCTACAGGGCAACAAGGTGGTCACTCCATCGCACCTATGGACGGTGGCGGGTAATGGAGGTCATACCGAGTCATTATCTGAGGCTCGCCAGGCTATTCAGGGCACCTGCTCTTGGAGGCTGGCTAGTGAAAATCTATAAAGTGAAATAAATGTTAAATCTTGAATGTGAAAGCTGACAAATTAATAAATTGCTAAAAGGTTACTTGTCTAGAGTCTATTGGAAACATTCTCATCACTCTACCCATTTATGAGACACCACCATTCCTCGTGTTATTTTCTATCTAGTATATGTGTAGGTGGTCTCCCTATTTCCTTCATCCGAGAGATTGCAGTGTTGAGGTTGTTGAGTCCTTCCCCTAGCTTAGCCTTTGTTTTTCCACCCTCACCCATGGTTAGCAAATTGTTCAAGTGTGTAAACGAGTATACACCTGATAATCCTGTTTATAGTAGCTAATTACTTTGATATGGACTTATATTATTTATATTATTTACATGCTTATGCCAGTTAAGCATCAGTCTATGCTTTAGTCTAGCTACTGATATTATTGAAGGAGTATATTGTAACCTTTTGTACTTGCAGCAGCAGTTATTTGTGATCATGATCATCATTTTGATTATTTTTGACCTGGTCAACCTAGTTGGACCAAGTCAACCATAGGGTCCAGGATGAGTTTGGGCAGACAGTGATCGAGATGGTTCATTCATGGCCCATATGTGTCCATTTGATGGTTCCATGCTTCAGACTGCCTTTTTAGATGATGGTTTGAGGGATTTTTATGATTATTATTATTTATGGACCATTATTTTTATTATTCCGGGCATGGATGAGTTTGTAAAGGTATTTTTTTGATGATCACATGGTGTATGAGTACTTATCCCTAGTTGATTTGAGCTTTTTGAGCTCATTGGTGCGCTCAATTACCAGTTCTGGGCACTTGCAAATGGATATATGGTCTGATTACCACTTTTCCCTAGTTTGCCATGCAGAAATAGCCTGTCCAACACTTTCATTGAGCATGCACGTTCTCTTAGGGCGCTACAGAGGGATATGGGGGTCCAGCCAGTTGTTATTACAATGTTACCCCATCCCCAGACATTTTGGTACAGTCAGATTTGTGTCCGGGACACTTGGCAGTGAGTTACATGCATTTTTGTACTTTTAGAGGTGGTTTTCCGGCAAAGGAATGGCTCATTGAGGAAATCGATTTGGCTTAGTGGGGCAAGGAAATGGCATTAGATTGGTTCGGGATAGTTTGATGATGATCTCCACACCTTCCAGTGCTTGTTCCGGCATCAGTGGGGTCCACACGTCCTAGCATTCATCATTTTGAGCATTTTTATTACATTATAGAGGGGTCATGCTAGAAAGGGATATGATAACCTCCTTGCCCCACCATGTGCTTGTGTCATGTGTCTTAGTTATGTTGTCATGTGGTGCATCCCCCTAGGGCGTCCTAGTGAGTGCGCCCCCTCTATTTGTTGATTGATCGATGCATATTATGTTCCGGCTCATCTTAGCCGTTGATTAGCATTGATGTATCTTTTAATCTCAACCACTCATTTTAAAAGCGGTTAGGGTTTTGGTCTCTCTCACTCCTATTTAAAGGAGAGACCTCCCTCATTGAAAACTGAATTTTGGCTTTGAGCTATTAGAATACAAAGAAATATTTTGTGAGAATTCTTGTGCTCTTGGGTTGAATGCTTGGCTATGGTGATTGAAACTACTTTTCCATTGCATTGAAAGATCTTGGTAGCTATCTTGCATATTTTGTTCCACTATTTCGATTTGCAGGTGAAGGAGACAATTTGAGAGAGGGGCGCATTGGTTGGGGAGACCCACCCTGCTTCTTTATGTCAGATCTTGGTTTACACAGGGATTAATTTTGTCTTTGCACCAATTATTCTCTATTTTTTACTTCTAGCTTGCATCTACCTTCATCTTTGTTTACTGATTGAGCTTTGTTCCTTGGTTTTGCAGAGAGAGGAGGACGCACTTGTGGATCTGGGCAATTCGTTGGAGTAAGAGAAGTGACCAACCTTTCATTCTATCTTTGCGGAAGTAATCCTCGTCGTACTGGCATTCATCTTCATCATCCAGGTACACTCACAAGGTATGTATTTCACTCCTCTAGCTTATCCATCTGTCATTTTCTTTCAAACCCTAACTCTAAAATTTATAAAAATTCCCTAGCTCATTCAATTTGGAATTTGGGCAAAAGATTTATGGGTTTTTCACTTAAGGCCTAGCCCAAGTGGGTCCTCAAGGGCGTCACCATTGGGAGACTCCATCTACCCCAAACCCCTAGGCACTGATCTTTAGCTACTGTGCCCTCCTTGATTTTGCCACTTTTTCTTGGTTGTTTGAGTCTCATTTTGGTTTGTGAGCTTAGACAGTCATATCTATCATCAAGCCTTGCTAGGAAGCTCCTATCCTTTCAAATCTACTCCTTGGATCCTCGTTCCATCTTTTAAGTACACGTTTCCCAAGGAAGTTGATTTTGATCTTTTACGCTAGCATCTCATCCCTAGATTCATTCCTAATCTTGAGTTATTGTAATTGATCTACTTATCTCTCATATCTCATATCCCCTAAGCCTCTACAGTAACTCATTTCCTTAAATCTAGGAATCATCATCTTTCACCATAGATCCCTTATTGAACATCTTGATCTAGTGATTGATTTGGATCTCTCTCTCTGAGGGTGGATCAGGGTCTCCCCCTTTTGCTATCTGGGGCTTGGATAGCAAGAAGTGAAGAGTGCCTCGATTGGCGTGACAACCAATCCTTCTTGGGAATCAAGGCCCTCTTGGGTCACCTGTTTAGTTTCCTAACACCTCTACCGTCCTGGATAGGATCACCTTTAAGGGAAACTACAAGTTGTGTGATAATAGGTACAACCCTTCATGCATCGCAAAATTGTGATTACAATCATTACAATTTGATGAAAATGAACTCCTTATTCAAAATTTTGGGCATGTCTCTATTGACAATACAATTCCATGAAAGGGTTTTGAAACTTCACCCTTTGTACAATAAAATGATGTAGATTCAATGTATTTATCATTCAACTTGTACCATTCAACGATCAATTTAATTCTTGATTTAAAGTAGTGCTTGTCAATTTGTCACGTAGTGTTTTTACACTTTTGTCAAACCAAATGTGTTGAAGACTAGACACAAGCATTCAAGAGAAAGACATCCACCAATGCACACAAACACCAGGTGTACCTACGATCCCTTTATTCAGATTTCGGGCAGATCTAGGACACAATCACCATCACAATGAATATTTTATTTAAAGTAGTATATAAAACTTGCAAATAAGTTTATTTTCTGTCTGTTTTTTTTAATGAGAAAACATTAGGCTTCTTTTATGCTTCAATCTCTTCACAAATTTTTTGCTAGATATCTCTATGCACCTTTCACTTTTCTTGTACAAAAATATTGGACACCTTACTCTTTCTTGTAAGGATTTCAACCTTGAGCACACAAGGTCTTCAATTATACTTTCGACTAAAAGATTGAATTACATTCCTTCTTACACAAATCAAGCATCCAATTACAAATGCAACAAGTAAACTTACAAAATTACTATTTGCAAGTTATGATTAATGAGGTGCTTACTGTACATTGTAAAATCCCCCAAAACATCATCAGATGATCAATGAAGTCCCATTGAAGCTGGATTGATCTCTTAAACATAGAACACGCCTTTAGAGTGGTCGTGAAGAGGGACTTGGGGGGATCTGGTGCAGGCATTAAAATCACCCAAAAGGATGACCTCCACCATCGTGAAATGCTGAATGATGCTAGAATATAAATCCAAGTATAGGTCGTTGTCGAACTTGCCATGAATAACAAACCGAGATGAGGTTGGGGGAAAGTAACAAAACACTATGTAGATATAGTTGAGGAGAGGGGGGTAATCTGCTTAGATGGAACCACATGAAGCTGGAAAACTCATCCATTGCTACCAAAGAGACCCTACTTTGAAGAGAGTCTCTCACTAAGCATGCCACTCCACTTGAACCTCAGACCTCATCAGAAGAGTGAGTTTCTTGTTGACAAGAAGAAAACCAGTGATAACCAACAATGTCTAGAAGTGGTTTGATCAGATGAACCAAGAGCATCATATAACATGCCCGATGAAGATCAAAATAAACCATTATTGTTCTAGCACCCCATTGAAAACCTCATGCATTGTTGTCTCCTCCATTGAGTTTGTGATTTAGAGAACCTAGGATGAGAGTACCTAGGAGGCGAGGAATCTCGAACGATGGCCTGGAGGTCTTGGATGACTTCTCGTTTCCTTTCCTGTTGTGCTGCAACAACTAGCTCCTTGGAGTGTTTAAGCTTTGTACCCTAGGATCTAGTGAGATCGACTTCTAGGAAAATCTTAGCAGGGAGAGAGAACAACCTCCGCTTAGCATGGAGAGACCGAAGTCGATCACCTGCTGATCTAATGTGTATAAATAGTGTAGAATCATGACCAAACCAAGCTCTCTCAAGGGGAATATCGGGGAGCTCGAGGTAACCTCGGAGGAACATGGCACCAACTTGCATTGGTTCCGAGGAAGGAGAGGTTGAGGGAATCCATTTGACCTTCAAATTCAGTTCACGAGCCCTTTGGTTGACCTCTTCAAGTAGCTTAGCTTGTACAACTTCCTCGACTACAATAAGAGGAGGGGGGGTTCTATCTCCACCCTTGACAACCTTTGCCTAAGAGTTAATATGTGTCTTTGTGTCTTGTTTGAAAGTGGCCAGCTGTTGGAAGATCTCCTCATGTTTGTATTGAGTTTGAGGATTTCAGTGTGCAACACATCATTTGGGGGTTGGAGGGATTCCTATACTTTCCCATCTTTTAGTAATTTCTCAAGGGATAGGTTTTCCAATTCCATTTTGGTTACCCAATTCGAAAGAGTGAGCATTTCTTGTTGGGCCTATTGTAGATCTGAGTGAAACTTGCGATTTTTGGTTTCTAGGGATTCCGTCCATTTTAGCGGATTTTTAATTTGTGATGTCTAGAACGAGAAGTCCGACTCCAAAGCTATATTTGTAGGGCTATAAATTGGTTCTTGTTATAGTTGTTGAAGTACTCTATATGCCCCCTGTTGCAGAATTTGTTTGTTTGCGAGGGTTCCATGTCCTCTGGTTGATTATCTTCCATATGTCACTTTAGTTGGGAGAGGCCATGATTTAGAAGCCTCTCACATAACTCATAAAAATCCCTCTTGCAATATGTTGTGATTTAATGTGGCAAGTCTCAAAGGGCCGAGAGAGGGCGGAGGAGGGATGGTTGGAGACCCAATAATTGTAGTAAGTCACAAAGGGCCAAAAGAGGGCAGAGGAGGGATGGCTGAAGACCTAATAGGGCCACGAATGAGGGCTAGGGAAACACAGAGCTCGGGTGCAAGAGGTCATTGTAGCAGGGACGCGAAACGAAGAGGTTGATGAGCGAGGGTGAAACGGGAGCTTGGGGACGTGATAGACAAGGTCATGAGGAACTACATAGGGAGTAACCCATGATGAGAGAGAGGAGCCCTAATGGGAGAGGGGGGAAGCAACGACAGGGAGAGAGCTATAATAGGTAGAGAGGGCGGAGGAGGGATGGGGTCATGGGAGTTGCCCGCGACAGGGAGCTACAGGTTAACAAGCATGGGAGTTGCAAGTTGACGGACATAAGAGAGGGGGGAAGCAACGGTAGAGAGAGTCGCGACATGGAGAGAGGGTAGAGGAGGGTTGGGGTCATGGGAGCTGCTTGTTTTAGGAGTTGTAGGCCATCAGGCACTGGAGTTGCAGGTTGACAAGAATGGGGGGGGGGAGAAGTAGTGACAAAGAGTTGCAACGGGGAGAGAGGGCAGAGGAGGGATCGGGATGGAGAGCATTCTTGATTTGGTGAAGAATCATTTCATCTCTCACATTGCATAGAAGATGACAAGTAAGAACATTATTTGGAACTTTGATTGAGTTGTTTCAAAACTCTTGTGCTTCTTGATAGATCTCTTGCAAAACCAACTTTTATGCATTCAAATGAGCAAGACAGATAATGTGGTGAGCTACTTGAATAGGATCACTGAGTTGAGAGATCGATTGCCACTTGAACATAGGTGAAGGATTGGGAGTTGGTGTCCATTGCTTTGAAATGACTTCTTCCTTCCTAGATGTCTGACTATAGACATCCATGCATTGAAGAATGTGCTGCCAAAATCTAGTGTAACTTGATCTAAGTCTATGCAATTTCTTAGCACATAAGAAACTATCATTACAAGCATAGAGGTATTTCAGTCATTCTAATGATTATTTTTCAAAATATTAGTTATGATTAAAAAAGATATTTTCTGAAGGTTTGAACTTTGAAGGGTAGAAATATACATACTCTAATTACATTGGATATTTCCAGTCTAGTTGAGGTGTTTTGGTTTTGATCATGAAAAGATGTCATGTGAGAAAAATTCAACTGAAAATTCAAAATATTCACAAACAGGAAGTGAAAATGCAATTGGATTTAATGACCATAATTGTGTGGAGCATTCTTATTGGAACAAAAATAAAACTTACTCAAAATGAAAAATTAGTGGAATGGACAATTAGAGATTGTTAACACTGAATTTACCCTTGGTAAAAATTTCAGTGTTACCTTAAAGTATTGTTCATGAGCACATTGGGATCAAGTCGACTTCCCCTTTGTCTGTCTTGATCATTCGATGACAATAGTGTGCATGAGATCTGTCATCTAAGTTGAAGTGTAATCACTGGGATTGGATGTAAGCTAGAGGGCCACTGATATTCCGAGTACCATACTGTAGCACATGTCCAACAACAATATCATTGTTGAATATGAGGCACAAATCTTTAGATCTAAGATCCCAATAGGAGTTTAATGAAATCCCTTTATTCTCTCAGTTTAGGATACAACATTTGTTAAACCCCTTATCGTCTGGGATTTTTCAAAGGAAGAACATAATCACTCCTCTTTGTTCTAGGTTCTATCTTCCTTGGGCATTCTCTTTTTATTTTTCAAGAAAAAATAGGAGTCACCTTTGAGGTTAGGTGGAAGTTTAGCACTCACTACAACATCTTCGAGAGGTTTGGTTGTAGTACCATTGGGTTTCAAGGGTGGATTTGAACCACGCTCAGGCTGTTGGTGCTGGCTCTTTTTGCATGCATGTCTTGGTCCATTTGCGTTTGATGCAACTGATGCCTCTAGACTGCACACCCTCATTCTTGTTCCTTTGGCTCTTAGGCTGAGTATGCAATGGACCCTCTGACCAAAGGTCTTCAGATTGTGATTGTTGACAGAGCTTAGTAGCTGGGTCACAATCCATAAAGTACTCATCCTTCATCACTTTGACCGCCATTGTCTGAGGCTCATACGTGGTGGATGATAGTGTTTGAGGTTAAAGCAGAGTAGAGATTTAAATGATAGAGGGTGTGATCTCTTCCATAGCTGGAACAAATCTGCAGCGAGGCATAAAATGATGTGTAGGGGCTTCGTGAAACAACTCATGACCAGCAACGAGCGGGTCTTCTATAGTCGAGGACATATCAATATGTAATGCAAATTGGGCATTGAGAGACTGAGCCATATTTTTCTTTAAATCATCATTAACCAGTGAAAGGCTATTGAGTCGGTTTGCATTCATTGGAATGACTATGCCTAGAATAAATTTAGTTCTCACTTCTCATACACAGGGTTAATATTGGCGTGACCTTGATCAAACACCAGATTGCGAACTTTATGGGCAATTGGGGTGAAGGGTTGCGATGAGTGTGATTGGAACTCTTCACCGCACTCTTCATCTTTTTGTTATTATCTTTTCCAAAATGTTACTGTCCCCTGATCCCATTTCTAATAAATTGTAGATTTTTATTAACAATTTATTTTTGTACCAGTTTATGGTATCACACCATCATTGGATAAATATGAAAATTTCTATTGGCCATTAATGATTAATGTATAACTACATCTCTATTTGAGAGTTTTGTAGGTTTACTGAACTGTTAGCTCCTGCCATTATCAGTTTTTAGTTAGTTTTTCATTTCTCCTATTAACAATATAAAATCATGTTGCTTTGAGTTGAAACATCTTGTAAGCAGTCACTGGTATTAAAGAGATATCAGATATCTATTAAACATTTGAATTTGATACATCTTGTTTTGCGAATCTATGCAGCCAGTTGGGATCACTTGTAAAGAAAATCTCATAAAGGAATGCAATGAAGAAGCTGGCATTCCAAGGAACATTGCTGAAATGTATGACGCTTCCTTTTATCACCAACATTCCTCTAGCACACAAATTAATCTTTCACATATAACTAAAGGTTGACTCTGCTAGCGTATTGTATGCATAATGAGCTATTTTATTATGCTTTTGTACTATTGTAAACCTTGAATTGATTTAAGCATTGATCTGACTAACAAATTATTTGGGCATGCCACTATTTTGTTAAGTTAGCAATTAAAATTGTCCTAAGCTTGAAATATTCCACAAACCACTTGTGCAGTATGAAATATTTTAAAATAGTTAATAAGATCTGACTAGGTTTTTTGAATGGATTCAATAATTGATGCTATCTTAGAATATTTTATAAACAATAAGACATTCTAAATTCTCGAGGGAAAGGTGGATGAGGTCTAAAGGAACAGTGCTTTCATTGAGTAATGCAGGACACAATTCTCATTTTAGCATATAAATGAACCTTAGGACAAGTCAGTTGGAAATGGTATTACATTAGACTCTAGAGATATGTAAAGGAAGAAAGAAAACTTAACGGTGTCCATAGAGGGGCAAACAACACTAAATAGTTTGTCATAACTCATAAGCTTCAAGTTTTATTAGAACATACTGATTTTTATTTGTGATTGTTATCATTATAATTGCCACATTTGAACGTTGATTCTAAAGCTTGTGTGCTTTATCTTAATGTTTGTTATCTGGTTGTAAGCATTTATAATAAGCTAATGAGTAATAATGGAGATTTGTTTAATAACGAGGTATTGCATGCTCGTGTTTTGTATCTGTGATTGGCATTTGTATTTGGATTTGTGCTACAAGAGGCTGTACGTTGAAAGATGTTAGACTATGATTGTTTTATGGTTTAGTTTGTATAAGCATTTGTTTTATGTAAGGTCATATAAAAGTCATGGAACTAAAGTACCCACCTCTCTGTGCATTCGGTTGCAGTCCACATAGAGAAGTTAGGATACAAACAGAAATGACAAATTGCATCCTTCATTTGTTAAAGAACTTAAACAAAGAAATAAGAACAAATACTTTTATAATGGAAAAGAAAGTAACATAAAAATAAAATTTTAAGGGCTAGCGTGATTATTGATGACAACTGTACCCCTTTTGATTCAAGCACTGTACAAGCACTATTGCTGGCAGGCTTGCCACTTTTAAGGGAGAGCGTTTGCAGCAAACAACCACCATCTTAAACTAATGATTGGGCCGACCTGCAATTATGTGTACAGGACTAATATCTATAGAGAAAGTGTCTGCCTTACATGCATAATAAATTTGGCCTTAATCGTCACATTAGATGCACAGAAACATTAATTGCAATAGTATTATGATATGCAATTTTAATTTTGGAAAAATAAAGGTTTTTTCATTATATCTTATATTTTTTTTCTGCTACTAGAACAATGATTTTTTTTCTTAGTTTCATGTAAAAAGTCAAAATATATTCATTTATTACAATGATGTCATTTGAGACATTGGGATTGATCCCTTTTTATTTCATTTTCTAGGTAGTTGTACTATCCATACAACCTGACTACCTTATTTTATAATATCTAATTATCATTACATTAGTCATTTATCTGAATGTGACTTTACATTAGATTATATATAGTATATACTATTGGAACTTTATACTCCAACACCCCCTCTTACTCCACGGTTACACTATCACGTTGATACTCTATCAAACTATCTCATCACACTCGCAAGGGTAGAATTTCTGAGTTCCCAAATTCTTGGAAATCATGAGTTCCCAAACTCATCACCCTTGTAAAGTTAGAATTCTTGAATTCACGAATACCCTGTATTCTTGAGTTCCCAAACTCCTTGAATTCCTGAGCTCCAGAATTCTATGGACAACAATCCATTTTGAGTTAAACCTTATCTGATTGTCCTTGTATTGAAAATTCAACCACTCATGAAAATTTTCACAACTAGTTTTTGTCACTGTCCTTTTTCAACTCCTTTCTTTCATTGCGTTAAACATGTTTTGTTTTACTCTCTTTTAAGGGGTAAATGGTCCATATCCAGTCTCATATTAACTGATCAAAATCATCAACATAGCCTCAGAAAGTAGGAATTATATGTATAATCTTCATAAAAAATAGGTTTTTTGGTTTTGCACCCTCTACTTTCAATAATAAAAATATTTCGTCCTTGTATATACACTCAAATAATCAGAAAGAGATTTTAAAACTATCCTCTGTTTTGAATGGAACAACATTGTCTTTGTCTTGCCTCTCCGTTCTGCTCAATTTGAATTGCTTTGTTGTAGTACTCAATTCATGTGTTCTATGTGTCTTCTTTATGATTGTTGTTGGGTTGTTACTGAAAGAATGGAATGTCATGTAGAATATGTTAACACTCAAATAATCAGAAAGAGATTTTAAAACTATCCTCTGTTTTGAATGGAACAACATTGTCTTTGTCTTGCCTCTCCATTCTGCTCAATTTGAATTGCTTTGTTGTAGTACTCAATTCATGTGTTCTATGTGTCTTCTTTATGATTGTTGTTGGGTTGTTACTGAAAGAATGGAATGTCATGTAGAATATGTTAGGTAATTTTTATGTGTCAGGCTCTGTGCTTTACCTTTGTTTGAGTATGACATTTTTCTACTGTCTCTGCTGAGGGAAAATGGTTGTTGATGCTACATAAACTCATCTATCTGCCTTGAAGTTGGGCATACACTGAAATGAATGCGACCCAGACACTGTTCCGGGTGTGGTGTCTTGCGGCTGTGCTCTCAGAGCTCACATTTGGTGTATCTCTTTCTGACAGCAGATGCCTTCTTTCTCCTTGACAGTGGTGGCTTTCTGTGGATTTCTTCGGCCTTCTTCCTGACTTCTTGTTACTACTATTTCTCAAACCTTAAATGATAAAGTCCTAAAACATTGGGTGGGAGAAAAGAAGAACTAAGAGGGAGCCAATGTTACCTCATCAAACCTTCTTCCACTTTCTAACCCTGCAATAATGTAGTCAAGGGGGGTTTCCCTATGGGCTAATAGTCTCTTTAAAGATTCTATAGATGAGGCCCTGGATGGACTACTAGCAAATGTGGTTATGTGATTTGGTTGCAATGTTAATTCCAGCCCTACACAGTGATGAACAAGTAACAACTGATCTTCCACAATGCATCAATCCACAACAACATCAACTGATCTTCCGCAATGCATCAATCCACAACAACATCCATCGAGATCCACAAGAGAAATTTGCTCCAAAAGTAGTATTCAATAGCACCAATATAGTCTGTTACAGCCTGAACTAGTAGGTATAGTTAAAGCCCCAAAGAACGTTGCTAGCCTAACTGCAACCTAGAGGTGTTATCACCTTGATGACTACCTCCCTGCACTTCCGGTTGGCTCTAATCCAACTCTAGGGGGGCTTCCATAGATAAGATTGCTAAGCTATGGCAATGAGGGTATGAAGGTGATTTGAAGAATTAGCCTTAGCAAAACTTGAGGCTTTTTGTAGTATAGCTTAAAGGGTGATGGGAGGACCATGAAGACCAAAGTCATTGCTGGGGCGATAGAGTCAAGGGGAAAACGAAAGTTGAAACCCAATGAAAGGGCAAGAGTTCTTGTAATAGTTAGTGGAATTGGCTCCCTTGCGGTGCCTACCAATAAACCCTAACATGCTACATCATAATTGTGAAAATCACTACGAGCTCCCTTGCGGTGCCTATTCAAAACTATGTTGATAGGGTGTGTCTTATACAATTATGTATTCCAAGTTCCTAATCTATAAAAATGGCTCAGAACAATATGTTACCCCTCCATTTGCAAAGGCGGTCATTTGGAGGTTTGCTGGGCTAATTCTTAAGTTTTCTTAGTATAATATGTGGATCAAAGCACCGCTAGTAAACATCTTTAAGAATGCCAGACAGTGAAATGATCGAAAGGGTGAAATTGCAGCAGCAAGAAGATTTCATTATTCTTTTAAGATTCCATAAGCAACAGTCTTGAGTTTCCAATTTAAAAATACTGTTGGTAGCCACCGTGTCATAAAGCATCGTTCTGTTGCTGCAATGAATTGCACCCTGCCCTTATATCTCTAGAGCAAGCAAAGAAAGCAGATCTCTTTCTGTCCTAGTTGTCCCTCTAAAGATGAGAACAAGAGGACTCAAAATTCTCACTGGCAAAGGCAGAGCTGGAATCCAAATGGCAAAAGCGGTATTTGTGTCGGTAGTTCAGGTTCCAATTTAGACTGTAACAAAGCTGAAGAATTTTTGGAAAGGAGAAATGATTCAATGAGTGTATCAAGGATATTTATAAGGTGTATTTCAGTCTACATGTTGACAGTTTCATTGTGCAGATTAAAGTGTTTTGTTCAACAACCAACTCAGCTTGTGAATGCTCGAGTGAGACTCCCAAATAAATTTGGTGCTTGCAGGTTTTCATAGCCCTATTCCTTTTGATGGGCAGATTATGTGGCTTTGACAAACGAAGCAGGGTGAAACTTCAAATGAATAGAAAGAATGGCAAATCCTTGGGCGAGCTTGACACTGTAGATTGCAGGTAATTGTCAAAGTACCATTGTTTTGTTAGTAATAAAATCCATGGAATTCAAACTCTTGTTTGTGGAAAGCCTGTTGACGTGTGAACTAGCAGTGGATATAGAAGGACATCATGGAGAATTGATGATCTATTGGTTGAGCCTGATTATCTTATTGCACGAGGAAATTCATTTGTGACTTGTTACCACCTAAGTTGTACTTAGTTGGATTTTTCAGTGAGCCTCCAAAGCGTGAACAAGTCTCTTGTTCATAATCAGTGTTTAGAAGTCCATGTAGGCAAATGCTGGCCCTTTCAAATTTTTGCATGTTCATACCCCTTGGGGAATTTGTAATAAATTGACGTAGCATGATGGCCTTTGTAAAAGACTTGGCTTTCCTAGGACTTAGACATCAATCTGGTGCTCCAGAGTGTTTTTTCCTTGTTAATTATTTGTTGCTTTTCAACGACTTATAATTTTCGAGTTTTTCACCCAATCCTCCAAAGCTGGATTTTTCTGGCTTTTTCGGCTTGGTAGGATTCAATATGACCAAGCATCTCAGCTCTCAGGTCATCAGAGACTTTTGGGTATAATCTTACATTCCCCCTTGCACCTGCTAAATGTTGTTTCAGTCTATGTATACCTCCCCCACCAACCTCCTTTTGACAATAGTTACACACCATTTTCCCCTCAACTAATCGACAATGTACCCATGCAGGATCCTTTCTATCTTTGGGAGCCATGGAAAGCAATATAAATCTGCAAATAAAAAGTAAAACCCTACTTTTTTAAATTCTATGAAAAAAAGCGATTTCAAATTTTTAGAGACTAATCACTACAGAACTAAAGGAATACGTGGCTCATTTTACATACCTTGAAGAGACTCCTCCAAATCTACCCAACAAATTCAGCCTTGAGTGGACTCAAAATCTGCTCCAAATCTGCCACAAATGTCTCCAAAACAAATCAGCCCATACACTCCACAAAATACTTCTTCAATCCTCTCTTCAAATCATCCTAGCAACCAACTCGAAGACCCTCAACAATCAACACTCAAAGCACTGAAGATTCAAGACCCCCAAGCACAAACTTGGGATTCGGATTTTGGAAAGACTCCAATGAATAGTGTGAGTGAAAGAGAGGGGGTGGGGGTCTTTTTATAGCTTCGTGGGAGTGTTTAGGGTTGTCCACGCTCATCCCCCCCAAAACCAACTTCCTTTTTTTATTAAATTAAAAAAAATTGATTTTGGCCGGCTGTACGGCTCCTTACGGACCGACTGGTTTAATCATGAAAACCGGTTCTGAGTGGAACCGACCGGTTCGGTCGGCCACACTGAACTGGCCGGTTCCGGACAAAACGGTTCGAGAGGGCGGTTCGGACCGGAAAGGCACCGAAACTGGTCTAACCGGTCGGTTTTCCCTAAACCGGTCCGGTTTTTGTAACCTTGTTTTCTACTATGATTGAATGTAACATTGAAAAAATATTTGTTGGTGATGATAGATCTCCTGATGTTATAGGATCTGGAACGGTTCAGGTAGACGATGGACAATTCAATGATGTATTATGTGTTTCAAGAATTTCTTGCAATTTGTTGTCAGTCTATCAAATCACTCATTCTGGTGAAGGAAAGACTGTAATGTTAAAACCTCACCAAGTTGTAATCAAGGATTTCAAAGATCTTAAGCATATCCTAGCTATTGGAATTGTTGATGATATTACTAGGTTGTACAAATTTAACAACTTTGGGTCATCACAATAACTTGAGCAAACTTTTGCATTAGCGATTTGGTCATTTAAAATATCGCTCATTGCAGCAACTGCGTGATTAGAAAATGGTGACTGGTCTTCCTCTCTTCTCTTACAGAGAGGGTGTTTGTCCCAGGTGTGTTCTTGATAAACATCATCGAGACAGTTTTGTAAAATATGCCTCTTGGCACACCTCGACCCCCTTGCAGTTTTTTCATAGTGATTGGTGTGGTCAGCTTCCTTTTGCTTCTTTCGCTAGCTTCAAGTATTTCTTAGCTTTCTTCGATGACTTCTCCAGACGCACTTGGGGGTTTATTTCTTAAAACTTAAGAGTAAAGTTTTTGACAAGTTTTTGGCCTACAAGGCCCTTGTAGAGAAACAATTTGGTCATCAAATACACAAGTTAAGAACAAATAATGGAGGAAAATATGTAAAAATCAAATTTATTACATTGCACAGGGAATTCAAATGCTACATACTGTTTCCTATAGGCCACAACAAAATGGTGTTTCTGAGAGAAAGAATCACACATTAAGAATCTCCCACACTCTTATTCAGCTCCCACTCTTCCTCAGCTCTCTTAGCTATTGAAGAATGCGCCCCTCTCTCACTACTTCTTTGTTTGCTCAATAGATATGCCCTCTGACTGTCACTCAGTCTTTGAATGATCAAAGCACCCTCCTATCACTTTCTAATCAGCTCCCACTCTTCCTCGGCTCTCTTAGTTATTGAAGAATGCGCCCCTCACCCTTTGGAATGTGCCCCTCTCTCACTACTTCTTTGTCTGCTCAATAGATACGCCCTCTGACTGTCACTAAGTCTTTGAATGATCAAATCCCCCTCCTATCACTCTCTGAAGAATGTGCCTCCATTCTCTCATCTCTCTTAGCCTCAAGAATGTGCTGTATCTCACAAAAGTGCGCCTCTCTCTCTCACAAGTGTGCCTTAGCTTCTCTGCTACTCAATCTCTGAGTAGTTCCTTTTCCTTTACCCCTTGCCTCCTTTTAATAGCTGTAGTGACTGGTTAGGGTTCCAAATCCCTAATTTGAGTTGCATGCAAAATCACACTTCCGCATTAAAAAATCACTCTACCGCATTAAAAAATCTTGCATGCAAATCCCGCATGCAAGAGGTAAAAGTCTCAAAACTCTCTGCATGCTTCCACCATTGAAGCCATGCTGACTGGTAGAGTGTTTTTCACACACTACATCAATGCCTACTCAGTTAATGTCCCTTCATGCTAGGCATGAGCTCATGAAGGACATCTCAAGATACAAATCTCAACACTCCCTCTTAGCGAGGGAAGTCCTTCTGGCACCCAGATCTATCAAATTCTTTGCTGCTGAAACTGCTCCCTCTGAGCTGGCTGCATCTGCTGTGTTGAAAATTTACCTAGGAAGTGTTTGTTCACCTATTAGTGCCTTGGGGTGGACAAGGACACTTTAATTGGTGACCCCTAGTCATGTTTTAGTTAATGAAGTGAGATACACTTTATAATTTTAAAGTGACTTCATTAAAACTTAAATTCATGGTTATCTTAAGTTCATATTTAATAAAGGTCAAGTGAATGATTAATTAAAAGGGGGGGGTGTTCATACTTTATTAAATGACATGAGGTGCACTAAATGTCATTTATTAATTATTAAATGAGCATTTAATGAGAACCCCACATTTAATCTAATCTGGGCCATTATATTGAAAGATGAAGTTATCATGAACAAAAGGGCTAGGGCAAGGCATTCATGTTTCATTATTCACATCCAAGAGAAAAATTTTGGAGAGAAGAAGAAGAGCAAGTGAGAGAGAAGAGAGAGGGTTTTTAGAGAGATTCTAAACCAGAAAACCAAGAGAAGGAAGGTGACTCGAATTCCAAGAAGGAGAGATTGGGCACTTTTCCCAAGGCAAAATTCATACTGTAGGGTGACCGTACAGCAACACCGTTTTCAAGGAGCAGTCCGTACAGTACGGATTTCTGACAGATTTGTACAATATGTTATTCGAGGCAGAGTTGGGCACAAAAACCGAGGAGAAAGTACAACATTAATTGCTGTTCAGGCCGTACATTAGGCACAGATTTTGAGGCTGTTTTCTGGGCACAGAAATCGAAAAATAGAGTTATGTACAGTCACACGTGTGAGTAGTTTGACACAGTTTGCGAGGGTTTCGACAACTGGATGTCAGTGGTTTGTTTGCACGCTTTTCAAGAAGAAAAGCAAAGATAAGTACTGTTGTTCTGTTTTGTAAATTTACTGAAGAAGTAAAAATCTCTCATAAACAGGTTTTCCCTTCGGGGTTTTATCATGGATCATTGGTAAAAAATTCCTGTGTTATTTTTCATGTGTGAATGGCTGTCATAAATTTATGAGTTTGAAATTATTGACTGAAAGTGAAAATTTCCGAGTTTTAAAATTTGAAAAGAATCTCATGTGTTTTAAGTTGAAGTCAATTTTGTGAATAAATTGTGCATATCTAGGTTTGGGCATTAAACAATGCAGAGAAGCTTCTAAGCTTATAAACCGGGTTGGGGTTCTCAAAAATTTCATAGTATCAGAGTAGAATTAAAGATCAGAATTTAAAATTCAGAAAACCAGGGGTTTGTGGAAAAAATTTCAAATTTGAAGAAAACAGGGGTTTTGAGAAAAATTTCAGATTTGAAGGAAGTTAGGGTTTTGAGAAAATTTTTTAGAATTCAGAAAAAGTTCTTGAACAGGTTGTAGCCATAGTGTTTGGACTTTAGAGTAGAAGATAGGTTGGATGGGGTTACAAATTTCCAGGTTGGTTTTGAGAAAAATTTCCAAATATCCGAAAAAGTTCTTGAACAGGTTGCTTGAGTACTACAGGTTGTAGCCATGGTGTTTGGACTTAGAGTAGAAGAAAGGTTGAATGGGGCTACAAATTTTAGCCCATGGAAGGCTAGAATTATGTTGATACTTGAAGAAAATGAGCTATGGGATATAGTGAACAGTACAACAACAAATCCTGTAACAGTACCTACCGATGCTACTGATAAGGCAACTTTCATGAAGAGAGATGTAAAGGCAAGGAGAGTTATACTTGATGCCGTGAAGGATCATGTAATCCCCCACATATCAGCAAAGACATATGCTTTTCAAATGTGGACTTCTTTGACCAACCTTTACCAGAGTTCAAATGAGAATAGGAAGATGGTGTTAAGGGAAAAGTTGAAGAATGTACATATGAGTAAAGGGGAAGGCATGGCTTCCTATCTTACCAAGATTACACAGGTGAGGGATGAGCTTGTAGCTGTAGGAGAGGTTATACAGGGCACTAAGATGGTGCACACAGCCTTAAATGGCGTGGCTCAAGAGTGGAGTGTGTTTGTACAAACTATTATTGGTCAAGAGAACATGCTTACATGGGATCGTCTTTAGGATGATCTCACACAGGAGGAGACACGTAGATGATACTTACAGGGCAGTTCATCACATCATAGGAAGGATGAGGAGGATGTAGCATTGGCAGTGAAAGGTAAGAAGAAGAAGAAGTTCAAGAAGGGTCCTAAGGGTGGGGCTAAGCAGTATACATGTGAGCAGAAGAAAGACTTGAGTAAAGTCAATTGTTTCGCATGTCAGAAGTTTGGACACTATGTTGGACAGTGCCCAAACAAGAAGAAGAAAGGACAGCAGACAACAGCAGCAACAGATGTTGATGATTTTGCTTCTCGTTTTGAGGGAGAGTTTTCTCTCTATGTTGGGTGTACAGAGAGGATATCTTTCACCAGCAGTGATATGGAGGGAGACATGGATGATCAAGATCAGTGTTCCTTATTGGTTGGCTACTCTTTGAGTGTTTCTGCCACTACTACATGGTATATTGATAGTGGGGCTTCGAGCCACATGACAGGTACTCGTGATATGTTTTCCAAGATGACCGAGACTGGCTTGAGTCTCGAGGTAGTATAGGGTGATGATGCTGTTGTGAGAGCAGTTGGGTGAGGGACTGTCACCTTTGAGAGGGAGTCCATGCAGCCTATGTCATTGAGGGATGTCTTGTATGTCCCTGGGTTGAAGAAGAACCTTGTTTCAGTTTCTTCCATTGAGGACAGGGGATTTGGAGTATATTTCCTAAGTGGGAAAGTGTATGTGTTTCCCAGAGCAGCAGGGCCATCTACTTCATGTGCCATTAGAGTTAGATGCGGGAAATTGTACAAGCTTCTCTTCCAGCCTCATCATGCATTAGCCCATGTGAGCAGTAGTACTGAGATGTGTGAGTTGTGGCACAGGAGGATGGGTCACCTTTATCATTCAGCTTTGAGATTGTTGAGGGAGATGTCTACAGGTTTTCCTTAGTTCAGCACAGAGCAGGGTGGTGTGCAGAGGGTGTGCTTTGGGAAAGTACACCAAGACTGCTTTTTCGAGCAGTGATACAAGATCATGTGGCATACTAGACTTGATTCATTCAGACTTGTGTGGACCTATGTCTTCTGCATCACTGACAGGATTTGAGTACTATATCAGTTTCATTGATGACCACTCCAGGAAGACCTGGATCTACTTTCTGAGAAGTAAACAATCTTAGGAAGTCTTGTAGAGGTTCCAAGAGTTCAAATCTCTTGTGGAGAACCAAACAGGGTGGAGGATTCGGGCACTCAGGTCAGACAATGGGGGTGAGTATACCTCCAAGGAGTTTGATGAGTTTTGCAGACAGGAGGGCATCAGGAGGCAGTGGACAGTTCCATACACTCCACAGCAGAATGGAGTTGCGGAAAGGAAGAACAGAGCGAAAGTGGGAGTAGCTAGAGCGATGCTGCATGATCGAGGTCTTCCTTTCTTTCTATGGGAAGAGGCCTGCAGTACTGCTGTTTATGTTTAGAACAAGAGTCCACACTGAGCATTGGGGTGTAAATTTCCTGAGGAGATGTTCATCGAGAAGATACTTGAGATAGGTCACTTCCGTATTTTTGGATGCCTTACATACTCTCATGTCCCTTCTAAGAAGAGGACAAAGTTAGAGCCTACAACGGAGAGAGGCATCTTTGTTGGATATGATGAGACTTCGAAGGCTTTTTGCATATACCTTCCTACACAGAGGAAAGTTGTGATGAGTGTTGTCCTCCAGATTGCACACCAGCAGCAGAAATCTTTCGAAAGCTGTCTCTTCACCACAAGTGAGAGAGGTGTGGCCTTGGGGGCAAGCAATGAGTCAGGTACTGTCACCTGAATCCCAGCTCCTCCGTTTAGGCAAACTCCTAACGAAGCCAAGGGGGGGTAGTCCCTAAAAAAGAGTTGTCTAAGGCTCTTGTGTGTTTAAAATGTTATTAGGTGTTGTGATGCGGATGGGTGTTGTTTAGGAGTTTTTTGAAGGTGAGAGACACAATAATACTTAAAATAAAACCAAGATAACGCAATCCACGTTGCAAAATAGAAGATGAAAGATACACTGAATCAGATATAAATCACTCTTTATGAAGATTAACACAAATACTCCAATATTGATAAATAAGCAAATAAAATATTGTGATTAAGGACCAGTGCCTTATGGAGTCAAAAAATGTAAAAGTGATTGAAATGTTTGATACAAGTGTTTCGAGAAGAAAAGTTTGTGAGATTGTTTTGCAGCTTATCTTGGTAAATTTAAGATTTTAGTGGTCTTGATTATTATGGCTAAGAACAAGGGTATTCAAAAAAGTGGAACCTTAACCAAGAAAGACACTAGTAACCTTTAAATGATAGGTCGGGAGCACCCAGATTGCAAAGAGGGCAAGTGTGCTTACGGCTTGACCGCCCTCGAGTCTGATAGTGGATTCCCAACACCACCTGTTTCAAGAAGAACTCAGTGATTTTGTCTTGGTTGGGGTTTTGGGTAAAATTTTAATTAATATTATCACTTGTGAATTAACAAGTCTTCCACCTTTCTGAGTACTAGCCCAACCGTTTCCGGTTGGCAGAGCATACGGGTGTAGGACACGAGACCAAGATAAATTAATTAAAGGGGTGTATGGGTTGAAAAGTTTTATTATTAGAGCACTTTGTTCAACTCTCCGATAGAGAGCGCTCTTGACTTGATCTTATGACCACAGTTCAAGAGACTTGCTAATTAACAAATGCCTAATGTAGGGAATGATACAAGACTAAGATGCTCTCCGATAGAGAGTGGTCTTGACTTGGATTTGGCCAAGTTCAAGAGACTTTGGTTCGTTTTAAGAAGCAAAAAGTAGTTTGTAGTAGCAAGATAAATCAACTTTAAAATGATTAAACAATGTGATAGATTTGAAAGATATGAAATACTGCTAATAACACTACTTTGCCAAGTAAAATAAACTGGAAAATCTAATGTTCTACCACACAAATTCTAATCTAATAGGTGGGATCAACCTCCGAACAAGGTCAACCACTAGAAGCCACCAATCTTGGAAACCTTCCAGCTAGCTAGATGTCCACAAGAAGCTGATGGGGGAACGAGTAGCTACCACAAAGTTATGTGGCCTTTGGGATACGATCCCAAAGTTAGCTCTACTCTGGTCAAGGTTTGGAAGAGAAATGACAAGATAAAAATGAAATACTAAACGGAAAATAAAGTCTAATCTACCCAAGAATCTCTTTCAGGTCAAAGACCGTACTCGGGAGAGCATGGGGGTAAGTAAATCGGAAATTGTAACAAACACAACTTATTGAAATGGAAACTAATCTAAGAACATATCAGAGATCTAAGCTATAAACTCAAACCAATCAAAGACACTACAAACTTTCCCAAATGGGGAAGTTGGGGGTGGGGGATTAAAGACCCCACGAATAAGAGTTTTTATTAAACAAGTACAATATTTAGGGATTTCAACCTTTTGACGAAACTTGAAGATGAAATGAAACAAGCCTTAGTGGCTTTTTACAAAGGATAAATACTAATCTTTTGGTTTGGATCGTCTTCTTGGTTTCTTGATGGCTTCTTGTATTAGAAGCTTCTTGACTTTTTTCTCCTTTGAAAACACCTACACCAATTCAAATCATCTAACAAGGCACCCTTTAATGTTAAATAAAACAATAATAGAATTTGAAACTAGCTAAGTC
Organism: Larix kaempferi; assembly: GCA_027924585.1. Classification (NCBI taxonomy): domain Eukaryota; kingdom Viridiplantae; phylum Streptophyta; class Pinopsida; order Pinales; family Pinaceae; genus Larix; species Larix kaempferi. The sequence continues at coordinate 13,748,390 of BSBM01000461.1, read as the reverse complement.
CTAGATCTAAATCTACATGCAAGATCCTAAATGCAAAATTCAAAACAAATTCAAGTGAGATCTAAACTAAAGATGCCTAAGTGCAAAACTAACTATGACTAACACTTTTTTGTTGTTTTTGTTGTGTTTTAGGGCCAAAGAGGGGGATGGACGAGAGGGAAGGAGGCACAAACCTAACGGCAAACGAAGAGGTGAAGGAGCAAATGAATGGAGGTGGACGAATGCAAGGAGGAGGTAGCAAAAGATGGGGCGAATGGAGAAGAAGAGAAGGCTAGAATGGGACGAGAGGAAGGGTTTGAAGGCTTTCCTAGGGTAGAGGAGAGCTAGAAGGAGGTAGGTAAAGAGGTGGGACGAAAGGAAGGAGAGGCTAGGGCTAAAGAGAAGAGGAAGGAGGCACTAAATGGATAAGACGAGAGGAAGAAGGTAGCTTTTCTAGGGTGGACGAGAGCAAAAAGAGAGAGCTAAAGAGATGGGACGAGAGCTAGATGGAGAGAGGAGATCTAGGGCAAAGGAAGAAAGAGCTTAGCAAGTCAATACAAGGGATTCAAGGAGAAAAAGAAGGCTTGAAGAAAGGATAGCCTAAAGTAACCAAGGTAAAAATAGAGTGTTTTGATTTGATGAGAAACTTGAGAAGAGCTCTTCCTAGCTTTCCTAGGATGAAAGATCTTGGAATTATTGTAGATCCTGCAACCACAAAGTGTTAGGCTAAAACTTGAAGGTGAAGCACGGGTTTGATGCAACCGAGCTCTTACCCCTCTTCACTTTAAGCAATACCTAGTCACAACCACACCACTCAACCAACAAGTGAGATCAACAATGCTAGTATGCTAGAAATATCAAGATTAGATCAACATTTTGTATAACCAACTACTCATGTCCATTTAGATCTTGATAAACTATGCATAAATAACCAACTTAAATTATAAATGGTTACTCTATTGTTCTAAAGATAGTCCTCACAAGCTAGCAATTGATCAAACACTATGCATTATCAAGAGAAGGGTTTAGAGAAGATATCACCTCAACAAGAGATGAATTCACACCAAAGATTGAAAGCTCATGGACCTCCAAAGTCGAAATCTTTATTGAAAATATTAAGCCAAAGCTATTACAAAATTGTGCAAAGTAATCTTGCATCAAAGTCTCCACATGAGAATGGCCAAAATGCCATCTCTTATATAACAAAGCATAAGCCTAAAACCCTAGGTCGAATTTGGCATGAGTGAGAGCCAATAAACAATAGACATGAAGTTAAATTCCAATCAATACCAAGCTTGGAGAGCTAAACAATGGACAACTAGACTTGTTGGTAGGTATGAATGGATAGGTGGCACAACTCGACTTTGGTGATTGCATGGGAAGTATCACCAACCAATAAGCAAACTCCAACTAGGATCCACGTGAAAGTTAGGTAGATATGCGTGAGCTTTGAGAGGAGGGCGAGTTGGTTGGTGGGGGATGGCGAGTTGGCATGTGGGAGTGTGGTAGGTGCTAACTCGTGTTTGCAAGGAGAGCCAAGCTATGGTGATTGATGAGTCAAGGAGGGCACCTACCTTAGACTTAAATGCAAACCAACCAACCCATTTAACACTTGACAACTCACCAAATCGACTTTTGCATGAAGAAGGGCGAATTAGCTTAAGTGGATAATCTTCTGGTGACTGGATAATTGACTGGAGTCACTTGGAGTTGATTGGAATCTTCATAAATGTCTATTGCCATGTCATTTAGCCTTTTATTTTATTCAAATTGATTAATTTTGGAGAGAATTGGATTATCTCCAAAATATTCAATTTTATTATTTTAATTAATAATTTATCTGTAAATGTCTTTTTAGAGAAAATATTAATTATGAGGCTGAATTGACATCCGAAAGTTGGGTTTAGCTAATCCATGGGTCATGTGTGATTTTTGGCTTATGAAACGAGCCATCAATCACTAAATTCGGACCCCGGATGACTGACATATTACAGACTCAAATTTCTCTATTTAAACTATAGAGAAATTTAATTAAAATTTAAAAATAATTAAAAAATTAAAAACCCCAAATCCGACGCGTTCGGTAAAATTTTTTCAAAATTTTTTCTGGGGGTCCTAGAGACTTAGGACATGACCAAAACCTATTCTAATAGTGTCTAGTAGGTTTATATATATTAGTTGGACTCTAATAACCCCCCATGGCAAAAATTTCCAAAATCGGGCATTCCAGCTTTGGAGGAAGCGGGAGAAAAACCAAGAGATTATATCTCGCCTGAAGCAAAGTATAATCTGACGGTGAAAAAAAACTCCTTGGAATACCTTAGTTGTTTAATCCAGTCATGGGGAACCGAGCCACTCAGACCCTACTAGCACACTTTGTTACAAACCCCCATGGGGCCATGGTCATATCGTCTCAAAAACAAAACTGGCTAGCCAAAACTGGCTAGACCCAAATATCTGAAACCCAGATACTCTGGAAGTGAACATTGATGTGTTCCAACACTGGCGGCTCAATAAGGTTTCAACTATTTGTACAAAATAGGTGATAACAGTGAGGAGGGAGGTCAGATTTGAGGAGGAGAAAGCCTTCAGGAAGTCTTATGATTTAGAGGTGGAGGAGCAACAGATTGTGTCTCCACAGGTGACAGGTTCACAGAGTCAGAGTACAGGGTCACAGGTTATAGGTACATTAGTTTCAGGGACTCAGTCTACAGGGACTTCTGGTACAGGGACATGTTCACGAGTTACAGGTTCACAGGTTTCACCTTCATGTGATTCGGGTGGTACAGGTTTAGGATCACTAGGTACAGGATCTCAGGCCACATGTACTTCTTTAGGTAGAAAGTTGTCTGATGAGGAGGTTATGGAGGAGCGCCTACAGGAGGAAGCTACTTCCAAGAAATGTAAGCCAAGGTGGCTTAAGGATCTTGTGAAGGAAGCAGAGGAGTCCGTGGGACCGCCCAAGAGGGAGGTCAGGGAGAGCAAAGCACCAGAGAGATTTTCCAGTTATATGGCGATGGTGACTAGCTTGAGTGATTCCGAGCCTACTACATTTGAGGAGGCTACCCCACACCAGGTATGGAGAGATGCCACGATGGAAGAGTACAAATCCATCATGAAGAATGAAGCGTGGGAGGTTGTTTTGAGATCAGAGGGGAAGTTAGTGGTGACTTCCAAGTGGCTCTATAAAATCAAGCGTTCTGCGAATGGCAGCATCGACAAGTAAAAAGCTCGGTTTGTTGCACGAGGGTTCTCACAGGTAGAGGGAGTTGACTACTATGAGACCTTTGCACAGGTTGCTAGATTTCTTTCGATAAGAGTAGTGATCTCCATTGTGGCAGAGATGGGTTGGAGGATTCATCAAATGGATGTCAAAAGTGCTTTTCTAAACAGTTTTCTACAGGAGGAGGTATATCTAGAGCAGCCTCAGGGCTTTGAGATTCATGGGAGAGATTCACATGTTTGCAGGGTGAAAAGGCCTTGTATGGTCTAAAGCAAGCCCCTCGGGCTTGGTATTCCAGGATTGACACTTACTTGCTATCGATCGGGTTTCAGAAGAGTGAGGTAGATCCCAACCTATACTACATTGTGGTTGGTGGTGTTCCACTCATTCTTCTGCTATATGTTGATGACTTGTTCATTAGTGAGGAGAGCACATGATTGAAGCATGCAAGAAAGATCTTGCTTCAGAGTTTGAGATGACTGACCTTTGACTGATGCATTATTATTTGGGGATGGAGATATGGCAGGAGGATGGACATGTTTTCCCGAGTCGGGGAAAATATGCTGCAGATATTCTGAGGAGATTTTAGATGGAGGATTGCAGGCCCATGTCCACACCTATGACCATCAACTGGACGAAGCTTCATGCTTCTGAGGGAGAGTTGGTGGATCCTACTGTATATTGTCAGTTGATTGGTTCGTTGATGTATTTGGTCAACACCAGGCTAGATATGAGTTTTGCAGTTAACACTCTCAGTCAGTTCATGGTGGAGCCTAGGAGAGTGCACTGGATAGCTGCAAAACATGTGTTGAGATACCTTGCATGTAAGTAGATTTTGGTCTGCACTACAGGAGATCTGATGGAGTGGGACTAGTTGGCTTTACATACTTAGATTGGGCAGGTAGTGTCTCGGACCGAAAGAGCACTTTCGGTTGTTGTTTCAGTTTGGGCTCAACAGTTGTGTCTTGGTTCAGTCGGAAACAAAAGTCCGTAGCATTGAGTTCTGCAGAGGCTGAGTATATGGCTGCCAGTCAGGCCAATTGTGAACCCTTGTGGCTTCGCGAGTTGATGGTTGATTTATTTAGTCATGAGATGGGACCCATAGTGATACATTGTGATAATCAGAGTTGCATCAGACTCTCTTTTTCTTTTTCTCCTAGACATTTTGTCAATTGATTTGTGAGAGAATCTTCAATTCTTTTGGCTTCTTCCAGCTGAACTTTTAAGTCAATAAATGGCTGCTTGTCTTCTTCAGACATGTGGGTTTTGTCTTTCAACTCTTTTATTTCTTCCTTGAGAAGTTTGTTTTCTTTTCTAGCTTTTCTTAGATATTTTAAGGCACTTATAAGTTCCTCTTCCAGATCTACTTCTCCTTCCTCATCAGATTCTTCATCCTTTGAGTCAATTGCCATGAATAACACTCTTTCAGGTTCACTATCATTATTGTCACCGTCACTGTCACTGTTGGAGTCTTCATCAGATGAGGTACTAGTTTTCTTTGAGTAGAGACTCTTCTTTTGTTTTCCTCGTCGTTCTTGTAATTTTTGTACCTTTTGGAGCCATCGTCTTCCTCACTGTCTAAATTCTTTACATAGGGACATTGAGAAGCAAAGTGGCCTATCCTACCACATGCAAAGCACTTGAGAGGTAACTTACCTTTATACTTTCCTGTGCCTCTTTTGGGCTTTCTTACAAAGTTGACTGTCTCTTAATCATCAGAATCATCGCTGTTATTAGAATTTAATTTTGTCATGGATTTGTCCTGTTTTGTCAAGATGATCTTCTTTGCTTGCTTAGATGAAGCTTTGAATGCTGCTTCCTTTCTGGGTGATTCTTCATCTTCTATCCTCATTTCATAAGCTACCAATGTTCCATGCAGCTGATCTACTGTCATATCATCCAAGTCTGTTCTTTCTTCCAAGGCTGAGATTTTAGGATTGAATCTTTTTAGAAGTGTCCTCAATATCTTCTGAACAACCTGTTATCACACCATAGTAGCAGGGCTACTATGCTTGCTTAGCAGATATCTGCACATTCCAGAGCTTCCATTATTCAAAGCATGGCTATGATGATTGTATATTTTGTGATCACTCATGATCAGAGCAGTATATTATTGAGACTTATGTTTGACCTTGTGTCAAGGCTGAGCCTTGAGAGTTCAGATTTGATGACCGATGTGACCCCTTTATCCCATACAGTTTCAGTTCAGTGCTCAGAGATGTATTGCAGCAGTGTTTCAGATGGTATATGATGATTATTACTATGATGATGTTGTATGATCTATGGATATGTTATCACTGACTGTGGATTATTATCTTGTTGATTTAGTCATGTTCACAGCATCTGCTTGGTATATTATTCCTGATGTGGCAAACTGTTTAAAATGAACTATAAACAATAAAATGGACAATTGCTTGCACATTTAGGTCATTTAACAAAACCCACTGGTTTTCCACCTTACATAGATATGGTCTTCCCTGACACCAGTTGTTTGCTAGTGTAGGCTCCATATTCACTTGACTCCATCCATACATGACTTTCCTATTTGACTTTATACCTTGACCTATCTCATTTGACTTTCTGATATTGAGGACTTCCCCGTTTTTCTACCTCTGTGTTTGGACCGCATCCCTGTATATTCAGTGTCTCGGCTCTAAGTTGGTGACAAAACTTGCCTTTGGTGAGTTGGATTGTAGGCCTAAATCATTCTGGTCGGTTGTCCCGATGTTTGGCATTGGCTCGAACTCCCCCTAGTCACTTGAAATGTTGTTGGCTAAAACTGAAAGCTCATGTTCTACCTATGGAAACTTATAAATTCGCCCATGGAAACTAAAAAGGGCAAGAGCGATGAACAACTAAAAATACTCCTCGAAGAGTATAAGAAAGGTCCAAAAAGCAATGGTTCTTAAAAGTTATATCTAAACAATTGCTGACCTTATATGTATTTGAAAACATGCCCTGGATGCAAGCTGCAACTAGTTGTGCTTATCAGCACACCTGCGATCCGAAGGGTTATGTAGGCCAAAAAGACCATGAAATGAAATTGAATGATCCTAATGAACCTGGATCAACTTGATGTAGACATGATGCCTAAGTTGAATAAGCACTCTCTGAACAACTTATCCATTTGTGAGGCACAGCCATCCCCCGTGTTATTTTGTCCAGCATAGAGTTTGTAGCTTCCCCCTTCTCTCAGTCCAAAGTATTTTTGAGTTAAGTTAGACAAGTCAACCCCTTGGCCCAACCTTGTTCCTAGCCTTCATCCTTCACTAGCAGTTTGACCATGTCCAATGGGTGAGTTTGTCATTTGAACTATGGTGCAAGTAATTTTATATAACAAAGGAATATGCCAACTTGATTAATGCCACTGAATGAATGTTATACTTTGAGCTTGGCTGTGAGAATGATTAGAGAAGCATGTCTTAGTCTACTGATGTGATTTATCCTTGGTTGTATATTATTGGGATCAGTGATGATGTGGGCCATGTATATATACCTATTGATGATGATTGATGGTCCCACATACTTCATGATGATATCATATGATGGACATATGATGCAGATGATGATTGATGCAGTTTAGCAGATTTATTTATTACTTCAGATCAGCAGATTATACATTATCCATATATGGTGGACCCTACAGCTGGCCCAATACGGCAACCCATGGTGTATGAGTACACATTTCTAGTGGATTTGGGTCTTTTGGATCCAATGAGACACTTATCTTTCAGTTCCGGGCACTTCTGACAGTGATTGATGCAGTTTTACACTTGTTGACCAGATTTGGGGCTGATTTCCCAGCCTGAGCAGCAGGGGCCATGAGAGGCCAGTTCACCTAGGGCGCTGTATGAGGAGGGGGTGGTCCAGCCACTTGTTTTTACCATTTACCCCCCCTTCTGGAGAGCCCGGTGGGCTCAGTTGGACAGCGCAGATGCCTTGGGAGGCAGTTTTGGCACTTTCACAATTACTGAGGCAGTTAAAAAATGGGATAAAGTGGTCACTGAGGAATTCGATTTGGGCAATTGAGGCAAGGTTTTGGCATTTGGTTTTCACAGAGGTCTTCTAGGGTGACCCCACTATCCTCCAGCCAGTTTTCACCATGTGGGTAGGCCCACATCGATCATAGGAGGTCTTTTACTGCTTGTCTGTCACAGATTTTGAGGACATATTTGATCATTTATATTATCTTGGACATATTTTATTATTTTATTGTGCCTTGGGGATGAGCTAGTAAGGATTGATGCCTCCTAGCCCCACCATGTGCTTATGATGTCATGTCCTAGTCATTATGAGGTGGATTTTTGTACTTTTACCCCTCTAGTGGATGATGTCATCCTCCTATTGTACCATTTAGTTAGGACGTCATCATTATATTGGGTGATCCATGTGATGTATTGTTATGATTTATTATTAGCCGTTGATTAGATCTTTTGATCTTTTAATCTTAGCCACTCATGTAAAAAGTGGTTAGGATTGTACTCTCTCCCCATTCTATTTAAGGAGGGAGCCTCTCATTGTAAAATCATCTAGAGATTTTTGGCTCTTGGCTCTTGGAATAAAATTTCTATCTTTTGGAGTACATGCTTGGGTTGGAGTGGATGTTGGTTGTTTTGATTGTAAATGCTTTTGTCCATTGCACTGGAGGATCTATTGTAGCTATCTTGCATATTTGCCATATCTTTTTACAGGTTTTGAAGACTTCTTCAACAAGTGCGAATTGGTGGGGAGGCTTGCCCTTCAAGCTTGGAGGAGGACGTTTTGGGTTAAACAGGGAGTGGTTTTGTCTTTGCACCAACTATTCTTTGCTTATCTCTTTCTTGCTTGTATCTACCCTCAACATGCTAAACTGATTGATGCTTTGCTCCTTGGTTTTGACAGGTTAGAGGGACTCATATGTGGCTTGGAAAAATCGATTTGGCAAGAGGGCTTAAAAAATTCTCCATTTGATCTTGGGCAAAAGTAATCCTCGTCTCAACTAGCATTCATCTCTTCATCCAGGTATGCTCCAAAGGTATGATCTTCTTCTTCCTTGAATCATCCATAATTTCTAGATCATAAAAATCCTAATTGATTAAAACCCTTATTTTTTTGTTTTTCTTAGATCTACTTAGATCTAGCCTTGCTTTTGAAGAGATATTAAAAACCCACCTCTATAGCATCCACCCCTAGTGGGATCTATAGTTTGGTGGTGATTGGGTTAAAATTGACACACTTTTCAAGGCAAAAAGCCCTCTTGAACCAAATCGCACTTCCTTGGAGAGGCTTGTTTTGGTTAGATCTAGCACATGGGTAGGTGAGATCCCACTTGATTTGCAATCTACACACTTGATAACCTATACCCAGACTTTTACTTTGGTGATTTCTACCTTGTGGGCATCATTCCACATTTTAACGGATTAAAACCCCCTTTTGAATTACTTGGCACCTTAAAACTCAGATCTAGTAAGATCTAACCCTTGGATTGACTTGATTTTCTAGATCCACATAGATCAGTGCATAAGCTACTTGGATCTACAGTTTGGTGGCCATTGGGCTTGATTTGGCCCACCTTATCCATCTTTTAGCCCTCCTTGAGCAAGGTCGCACTCCCTTGGGTACGTGAGTTTGTCCACTTTGAGGAAGTGGGTGGTTGAGATTTTTGTGGGGTTGGAACGGTCATACCTTGAAACCTAGGTCTAGAGTATCATTTTGTGACGATCTGCCTTGGGGGTAGCATTCCTTGTTTTAAGGGATTGTGGTCCACTTAGGGTCATTTCATGAAATCCTAGATCTAGCTAGATCCAACCATTCTATCTCAATTAGCCCACTTGACTTGACCTCTAGGTGTCCCGATCTACACTTTGACATACCTTTGACTCCATTAGCCCATCCAACAAGGCACTAGTCCTCCTCAAAGCAAGTCGCACTCCTTGGGAATTGTGTCAAACCATAGATCCGGTACATGGGTACTCCTAAATTCAACTTAGATCCATAGATCTACTCATTACACATCATCTAGTGCCAATTGCATCCATTAACTCCACCTTGTGGTTCTACTTTAAACCATTTCACACATCCCAAGAAAGGTAGGACCCACTTGTGTAGCATATGGTACTATACCTTGTCATCATACCCAATTATGTGGCCTAAATCATACATTGGTTGAAACATCTCTCAAACCACCTTCAACCATACTTTAACTTCTAGTTCCACTCAACCTTACATTGGTTTCCGTAACTCTTCATTTACTTATCCTTAGGAACCTTTGTTTGGGTCCGATCAACTGTGATTGGTTATAGGGTCTCCCCCTAGGTCTTGTTTCACCTTGATCTAAAGCGAAGAGTGCCTCGGTTGACGTGACTCCCACCTTGCATTGGGAACCGTGGCATCTCTTGGGTCACCTCTTTAGTTGCCTATCTCCTCTACCGTCCCGGATGGGATACCACTAGGGGCAACTACAAGTTGTGTGATAACACAACCTTCAACTTCTTCTCCAAGACCTCTAATAGTATTTACAAGTTCATCAACGCGAAGCCTATAAGTTGCAATGTCTTCTTCATCCTTCATCCTTAGGTGTTCGAATTGTCCTCTGTAGGTTTGGAGTTTGTCTGCTTTGACTTTCTTATTCCCTTCATAGGTAGTTTGAAGCTTATCCCATATTTCCTTTGCAGAAGTACAATGCATAACTTTGGTGAAAACATATGGAATCATCAATAGGCGTATGTGGGACCATAGATCATCATCCATAAGCACAAGTGGTCCATCTCATGACGGATCCCAAGAATGACCATGGTCAAACTATGTTTGACTAGGTCAAAATGCAACCAAAGAGTAGATTATAACATAAGACTAAGACATGTTCGTTTAATCATATTCACAACTTAATTTAAAGTATAAACATCATTCAGTGGTAGTTAATACATATATATATTTCATTGTTGTTTATAATTTACTTGCACCAAAGCTTTAAAGGCATACTCATTCAACTGACATGGCTTAATTGCTAGCAAAGGGTGAAGGATAAGAATAAGGCTAGGCAAAAGGGATGACTTGACCAACTCAACTAAATGACACTTTGGACGGGGCAAAGGGGAAGCTACACTCTGTGCTGGACAAAATAACTAAGGGAATGGCAGTGCCTCACAATTGGGTAAGTTGTTTAGAGAGTGTTTATTCAACTTAGGCATCATGTCTACATCAAGCTAATCCAGGTTCATTAGGATCATTCATTTAATTTCCATGGCCTTTTTGGCCTATATGACCCCTCAAGGATTTCACATGTGCTAAGAACTAATCGTAGCTTGCATCTGGGGCATATTTATAGCTACGAGGTCAACAATATTTAGATATAGCATTTGTTTAACCATTGCTTTTTGGACCTTTCTGTACCCTTCGCGGGGTATTTTAGCAGTTCATTGCTTTAGCCTTTATTCACGTTTGTTGAAAAACACATTCTAGAATTTTAAGTTCACAGGCTTTCATAATAAATTTCCAATACAAGTAGTACATGTGCTTTTAGTTTTAGCCAACAACAACTCATGTGACTAGAGGGAATTCCGCGCTAAGCCAAACATCAAGGCAACCAACTAGAGTGATCTAGGCATAAAATCCAACTCACCAAAGGCAAGTTCTATCACCAACTCAGAGCTGAGACACAAAACATACATGAATGCGGTCCAACACAGAGGTAGTAAATGGGGAAGTCCTCCATATCAAGCAGTCGAGAAAGCAAGTCAAGGTGAAAGCCAAATAAGGAAGGTCATGGATGGATGGAGTCAAGTGAAAGTGGTGCCTAGGCTAGCAAACAAAGATGTCATGAAAAACCATGTCCATGCTCAGAAGAGGGTAATGAAACCAATGAGTATTGTCTGAAAACCTTAGAGTGCAAGTAATACATCTAGTTTTATACTTTATAAAAATCATCCAAGATATTTCATTTTATTATTTAGATAGTATTGCCACATCCTGAACCATATACCAAGTCAATGCTATGAAGATGACTAAAACAACAAGATAATAATCCATGATAGTAATCACAAGTCCATATGTCACATCATATCATGTCAATAATCATCATCCATAAACAACTGAAACACTGCTGCAATAATAACATCTGGAACTCTAGGTACTGAACTGAAACTGTATGAAACAAAGGGTCACATCGGTCATCAAATCTAAGCTCGCAAGGCTCAGCCTTGGCACAAGGTCCACTCAATGTCTGATATATATACTGCTCTGATCTATGAGTGATCCCAAATATACTACTCCTCATAACTGATCTCAGGAAAAGCAAAGCTCTGGAAAGTGCAGATATCTGCTCAGGAAGAATAGTAGCCTAGCTACTATGGTGCGATAACAATACCAAAAACAAGGGTGTACCTGAGATGATCGGGACTGAGTTCTGAATCGACCAGTGGAGTCGCTTTAAATGTCTGGAGTTGCCAGATAAGACCTGCGGAGTTAGTCCTTTATAGATATTTTCAAATATAAGGAAAATGACCCACCTTTGAGTTCTTACCAAATGTCCTTTTGCCAAGGATGTCAATGACTCCGGGAACCACTTCAAGCTTTGAAACGTCCCCGGAAACAACGCCAAAAATGTTATTAGGCAAATTAGCAGGGCTAATTCCTAATAAGCATAAATAAGAAAAGTGACCCAATGTCACCTCGGTCACCATTCTAACTTCGAAAGTTGAAACCTCCAAGGAGAAGTATCCTTATGGAATCCTGTAAATACACTAAAACATCCAACCAACTATATTCTATGCAATCTTATGATTAGACCAGTGCCTAATGGAGTCAAGTACATTCAATTTCAGCCAATGAACCAATGAAGTGTAAGGATGCATGTACGTATATCAAGATAAACAATATTGGATCAAAATAGTAAAATACTATATTGCCAAGAACCACCAACCAATCCAACTATGCATTAAGTTGAAATGTCAATGCCATGTACAATTTCAAACACCTTACACCAAAAATAAAATCACCAATTACACCAATTCATTCAATGAAGTATAAAATCAATATAAATCATTACATTCATCAATAGATATATATATCATAACAATAGTAAATTGACGACGATATTTCAATCGGTTATCCTCAATACAAGTATGTATGATCAATTAGGTGTGAAGTATTCAATGCCCGACATCATCCAATGTCTTTCGACTAAACGTAACTAATGATAACACTTTAAAGAGATTATAACCAATCATTAATAATAACACGAGAGGCATCAAACATTCATCATATAGGTGCCATGTATCAATAGGTTCAATAGATTTTAACGAATGAATTTCAGACTTGTATGCAAATCGCAAGTTCAATAACCAAGTAGTCGACCAAAACTTAACTTTTTAGCAGTATTAAGCAATTACTTTTCACATATAGGCAAATCATAAAATTTAGATCATATTAATTTTAACCATAAATGACATTAATTTGATTTACCCAAAAGTTGATATCTAAAAATGAAGTGAAAATGAAGTGAGGAGATCTTATTTATATAATCTCACACTCACTTCACACAAAATAAGGTCAATTTAATATTTAAAAATGTCAACTTAAAAATATAACAAAAATAATATAAAATAATCTAAAGATGGTCTATTGTAGGCTACCTGGGGCATTTTACCCCCTAGGTGCTAATATATGCTAAACAAGGCCAAATTTGATGAAACTGAAGGCTAGACTATGCAGGAGGGGTCGTCATGCCCCAACTAACCCCAACAGTGATGAAAACCCTCAACGCCCCCCACCTTTTAGCAAGCAAACAACTTGCCAAGGAGGATGACGTCATCCTCTAAAGGATGCCCCAGAGAGAGGGCGCTGTTGAACTGGAGGGCTAGGAGGGTGCTGGATGTGTTCCAGAACATGAGAGTGAGTCCCAGTGCTAGAACAATTGCCGCTGGAGTGCCGGAACAAGGTCGGGGTCATGTGATCCAGTGACGCACCCCTAGAAGCCTCAGACACCAACCTCAGGGTTTCAAACCCTTTCATGAGGTAGTCATCGACGCCATTAAGCCATAGTACTTCCAGAAGAGAAGCTAGGGGTTCTGGCCATGCCCCTACCTTAAAATGAGCTGGCTAAACACCCCTTCTGGTCAGAAAAAAAAGACACCCTCTCCCTGGGGCACCTCTGCAGGTACGCTGGTGCTAGTACCATCGTAACAAACATCTTCAACTTGGGGGAAGAAAACTTTATTTATTGCATCGAATGTAGCGAGTTGCTCTGTAAATCTTAGATCCAGAGATCACTACTCCCTCTGAATCACCCTGATATCTCAAGCGGTTTGAGTCTCGACATCAATACATACTCATAAAGATATAAAATCAACAACTAGATCTCTTTACAACATTTAAACACATGCAATCACACATAAACACTGCATATACCTTGGAAACCCCAAACGGGGAAAACCAACAATTTGTGGGGCTATCTTCTCTCTCGAGCCTAGAGCATATATAAATATAGACAAGTACAATACAGTGTTACCTCATAAGTAACTCAATCCCTGAACCGGGCAAACTCTAGATCTGCATGCATCAGCTGATGCATGCACTAGAAGAATGAGCCCTAACTGGTAAACTAGATCTGAGCATCTCTAAAGTGCCTCTGATTGATCTGCCTCTCTCTATCCTCTACTCTGATCTGCTCTGCTCCCTTTGTATGTCTGATTCTCGTACCGAACTAGATCTCAACAGATTTGAGCTCTGAATGTCACGATCCTTCCTCAAACATTGATGCAAGGCTACCTTGGACGTCTCAGACTCTGAATCGGTTGATCGGGCTCCAAATGAGCTCCTCTCTCCTCAGGAAATGCGCCCTCCTCTGTTGGAACATGTCCTCCTCTAAACTGAGCAGAAACCACACCGATGATCTATCTCAACTCACAGAACTAGGCGCCTAGTGTCTCTGGAGCTAGTGATCACTGATCCAACTCAGATATGATCACTCTCACTCCTGCAGCAGCTCCTTCCTCTCTCAGAAAGTTGCTATGCATGAACCGTTGTGCCCTCCTCACTCCTGATCTATCACTCTGATAATTCAATTGAGCAACCTCATCCGGGGACCCCCTTCCTCTATATATAATCTCACCGAATAATTAGGTTTACCAAAACCCTAATTCTCGATGCATGCAAAAGTCACTTTTGCATGCATCCAATGATCGCTGACAGGTCATTCAAAACTCATGCATCCAAAGGTCAAAACACCTCGGAAGTTCCGCATGCAGCCACCACTGGACTCATGCCACTGAGTAGAGTGCGTCTCACCCTCTACTTCATCTTGATGCCTATAGTATTGATGTACCTCCATGCAAGGCATCTGAATCATGGAGGACATCCCGAAGTTACCATAATCTAACACTCCCTCTTAACGAGGGAAATCCTACCATTGATGCCTGGATCCGACAAGTCCCCTGCTGCTGACACTGATCTAACTGACCTGCCTACCACTGCTGCCCTCTGACCTGAAGAACCTTGATCAACCTCCATAAGTATGGCTTCAGAAGTAGCCCCCTGCTCAACCACTGCTGACTCTGTCATTGCACTCTGATTCATACTCCCTCTGAATCTCTGCTGCTGTAACCAGTCCCGAAGACTGCTGTCAAGTGGATCCACCACTCTGTAGGTGATCTGTTTATGTCCCTTAGCTGACTCAGCTCTGTAAGTCAACTCCCTTTGTCTCTGAGCTGACTCAACTCCCTTTGTCTTTGAGCTGACTCAACTCTCTCCTGAGCTAAGTCCATCTCAACCATCTCATACCAGCTCAATCTCTGATTGGTGCTTGCATGAGCAGCATGCTCATCCATCTGATATGAGCCCAAGGGCTCAATCTCCTGAGACTCGTCACTATCAAGAGCATCTTGCTCATCCATCTGAACTCCAGAATCACTCCCCTGATCCTCCTCACCATGGTGAGCTTCTCGCTCACCAATCTGCTGACTAAACTCACTCCTCTTGGCCTCATCTTTGCTATTAGCATCTCGCTCATCATCCCTCTCTGACTCTGAAGAGGATGTACTCAGCCATCCTGATGTGCCTGTAGTAGACTGTCCCTGAACCAAGTATTCACTGTCGATCCTGTGACCCAGTAAGACTGGTTCTACTCCTTTAGGATAGGTGAAGACCTGATCGCGCTTGAACACTCCTGATACCTCCAAGAGCTCCCCAAGGTCAAACAAAAATCTCACTCTGCCCACTCCAGTGACCAAGTGATCAACCACCTGCACATCCCGAACCAACTGCAAGGGTGTGTGCTCTAGGATAAGGAATGCATCTCTCACCCCTGTCATGTGACTGCTGTGCATGCAGTCAACTTTCCAACTCTGATCAACCTGAGCCTCTGGCAGGCTACTATCATGCCCTAACTGAATTGAGCCTAATGAGAACTCCCTCTCAAACCGAGAAGTAAACTCATCAACCTCCTCTACTGCTGCTTATTGCTCATCCTCAATCAACCATCTCTCAGTCTTCATGTGCATGCATATCTCATGCATATGCAACATGCATATCTCATGCACATGCATCATGCAAGAACTCATGCACATCTCTGTAGAAACACTCCCTCTTAGCGAGGAAGGTATTGCTGGAGAAGCATCCACCAGGATAAAACACATCATATGCTGTTGCAGCTACTCTCTCTGAACTGGAAGACTTTCTGGCAGCATCTGCTGCACTCTGATATGCAGATCTGTGCTCCTCCTCTATCAATGCCATCTTGAAGGAAGCATCATGCTCTCCCTCTGTCACTAATATTGAAACTGTATCCAAGGTCTCCCTGGACCCACATACAGGTTTGCCCAACAACCTGTACTCTACTCTCAAGCTAGTGGCCATAACTCTGAAAAACTGATAACACTGCTGATTCAAAATCTCTGAATCAGAACCAACCTGTAAATCTATGCCTTGGTGAACAAGCTAACCCTCTTTTCCTCAGATCTAGGGTTCGCTCTCCCAAATCTGATCTTTGTTCTCACATATTTGATAGATTTGGTATCTATCCTAACAGACCTGATGTCTGCACTCACAGATCTGAACTTTGCTCTTCAGATCTGAACTCTGCTCTCACAGATCTGAACACTACGCTTTAGATCTGATATATCTGCCACAGATCTGGACTTTGCTCATGCCAGATCTGAAAGATCTATCTCAGATCTCACCTCCAAACTCACAGATCTGATAGATCTGACCTGTACAACCTCAGATCTGAGTTGTGCTCTTCAGATCTAGTAGATCTGGTCTCTATCTTCACTGATCTCTGTGTGATTGCTCTCCTTGACCCATACCAGGGCTCTGATACCATGTAAATCTTAGATCCAGAGATCACTACTCCCTCAGAATCACCTTGAGATCTCAAGCGGTTTGAGTCTCGATATCAATACACACTCATAAAGATATAAACTCAACAACTAGATCTCTTTACAACATTTAAACACATGCAATCACACATAGACACTGCATATACCCTGGAAACCCCAAACGTTGAAAAACAACAATTTGTGGGGCTATCTTCTCTCTCGATCCCAGAGCATATATAAATATAGACAAGTACAATACAGTGTTACCTCAGAAATAACTCAATCCCTGAACCGGGCAAACTCTAGATCTGCATGCATTAGCTGATGCATGCACTGGAAGAATGAGCCCTAACTGGTAAACTGGATTTGAGTATCTCTGAAGTGCCTCTGACTGATCTGCCTCTCTCTATCCTCTGCTCTTATTTGCTCTGCTCTGAAGACAACCAACTGCTCTCTCTAAAAAATGCGCCCTCCTCTGCATGGAGAAATGCGCCCTCCCCTCTGGATGTTTGATGCTCGTACCGAACCAGATCTCAACAGATCTGAGCTCTAAACGTTACGATCCTTCCTCAAACACTGAGGCAAGGCTACCTTGAACGTCTCAGACTCTGAATCGGTCGATCAGGCTCCAAATGAGCTCTGCTCTCCTCAGGAAATGTGCCCTCCTCTGCTGGAACACGTCCTCCTCTAAATTGAGCAGAAACCACACTAATGAGCTATCTTAGCTCACAGAACTGGGCGCCTAGTGTCTTTGGAGCTAGTGATCACTGATCCAGCTCAGATTTGATCACTCTCACTCCAGCAGTAGCTCCTTTCTCTCTCAGAAAGTCGCCATGCATGCACTGCTGTGCCCTCCTCACTCCCGATCTATCACTCTCTGATAAGTCAACTGAGCAACCTCATCCAGAGACCCCCTGCCTCTATATATAATCTCACTGATGAATTAGGTTTACCAAAACCCTAATTCTTGGTGCATGCAAAAGTCACTTTTGCATGCATCCAATGATCGCTGACAGGTCATGCAAAACTCATGCATGCAAAGGTCAAAACACCCCGGAAGGTCCGCATGCAGCCACCACTGGACTCATGCCACCGAGTAGAGTACATCTCACCTTCTACTCCATCCTGATTCCTATAGTGCTGATGTACCTCCATGCAAGGCATTTGAATCATGGAGGGCATCCTGAAGTTACCATAATCTAACATGCTCAATAGCCCAGTATGGGGGAGATGTTGTCACGTTATGTTATGTACTGTAATGTTCCCAAAAATAAAAAGTAACTAAAAGAATTCATGTCAGCCCATAAAATAAAAAATATTGAAAGCAACATAGATCCATCTTAAACAGAGATGTATGAAGCACCGAGAGGAATTCGATTCTTGAGGTGTAAATTATTTTTATCTTCAATTTTTTACACATCAAGAAATTTTTTTTATCTTAAATTTTTTACACATCAAGAAAAATTTTTTATCTTAAATTTTTTACACATCAAGAAAAAATTTACATAAGAAATTGGATCCCTCTTGGTGCTTAAAAAATCCAGGTTTAAGATGGGTCTATTATATGACAGACATTGATGGTTGATTTGAGTGCAAAAAAATTCTTATTCGACAGAAACATTCTGTAGGCAACATGAGAATCACCGAGAGTACAAATGCGAGGCTGCAATTTGGAGGTGCTGGTAAGATTTGTTACATCACGTGAGGCAAAAAATTTATGCCATGCTGGGCAGGTATACTGGGCAGACTGTTCATGTCACACTGGGCAGATCTGAAAGACATTCTGTAGACCTGTGAATGGAGAGTAGAGTAGGCAGATCAGGAATAGTGGAATTATTTCAGGCAGCATTGACGTTGTTATAAGCACATGGTTTTGGTTGGTTACATGACATCAGAAAAAAAAGAAAATTTGTTTATAAAGTTACAAGTTATAAAACAATGAGTAGAATATAGCATGAGCATCAGTTCAGTATGACAAAAAACGCGGGCATCGAATTTAAAAAAAAACATAAAATGTTCAGAGCTGTATTTGTGTTAGAGAGGTGGGTGTAGAGCAGAAGATGCAAATTTGGGAGCATACATCATTGCTAGGAGTTAGCGTTAGCTAGTGAGTTGAGTGAAAAGTGAATTGGGTCAAACAAATGTGTATATATTTATTTTCTAAACAATTATTTGGTTTATGCTGTTTTTCTAATGTTATCAGAATTGAATTGGTTTTGCCAAAACCAGTGAGTTCTACTGGTTTAGAAGGCTCACTGGTCCAAATCATGTGCTCAAATTGGAAATGGCCGGTTCCTTAAATGGCTGACCTGGCTGGTTGCATATGGATCTGTATGCCAGCACGTGGGACCACAATTTTGACCCCCAAAACTTGAAATTGAATAAAAAAGAAAACTCCTAAAGTGAACCCTAGACCCCTCCCATTGCTATTTGTGTTAGAGAGGTGGGTGTAGAGCACACGATGCAAATTTGGGAGCATACATCATTACTAGGAGTTAGCATTAGATAGTGAGTTGAGTGAAAAATGAATTGGGTCAAATAAATCTTTACATATTTATTTTCTATCCAATTATTCGGTTTATGTTGTTTTTTAAATGTTATCAGAATTGAATTGGTTTTGCCAAAACCAGCGAGTTTTACTGGTTTAGAAGGCTCGCTGGTCCAAATCATGTGCCCAAATTGGAAATGACCGGTTCCTTAAATGGCTGACCTGGCTGGTTGCGTATGTACTATGGATCTGTATGCCAGCACGTGGGACCACAATTTTGACCCCCAAAACTTGAAAATGAAAAAAAAAGTCCTAAAGTGAACCCTAGATCCCTCCCATTGCTATTTAATGAGGTCCCCACTTTTCATTTGTCTCACACCCTTCTCTTCATTGATGTGGAGTCCTTGAGCTGAGTGTTCATCTTCATTGGTCACCATTCCTTTTGCTGGTTTGGAGTTTTTCTTGGGCTGATTGCTAGTGTTGAAATGGAGACTTTGTTGGGCTAATCTGGAGAGCGGACTGAAGATTACTTTGCGTACTTTTGGACTCTACAAGCCATTTAGAGCCTCTTGGTTTGTGTTTGGGTTGAGATAGGGTTGCACTTGGTGCTATTTTGGTTATATGCACTCTTAGTTGCTTATACATTGAAAAACTTTTCATACTTGTTTCTAATGGTATGGATTCACATGGATGTACATGAATATATGTTTTTTAATCAAAATTTGAATATTTTATGTAAATTTTGGTTGTCGAATTTTTCCTGGTTTTTCTCTGATTCCGGCCCTGTTCGGACCAGTTTATAGTTTTTGGGATCCACCGGTTTGGTGACTAGTCCAGTTCTGATAACATTATGTTTTTGCATTTCAAGTTTAAAATGATTGCAGTTTGTCTTTACAAATTTTCTAAACAAAGACAATGTGCAGCTAAATAAAAAATTAAAATCTTATTAATACTATCCTCAATATTGTTAATGATGAGTTGCCTTGTTTACATTCTTTCTTTTTTTACAACCATACCCCTCTGTTAACTACAAGAGATACTTTCTGAAAGTCTTTTATTGCATATTCCTCTGTTTGGACTTGCTGTAAAGATTGTTTGGTTACATTTAGATGAATTGAGCTTTATTCAGTTATCTGGAGAGCACTCTTTCATGATAAGTGTTCCTAGGACAAACACTTATATCTATCATAGAAGAAGAAGAAGCATATAGCCTTCCGAAGAGATCTTCACATTGATGGTATTTCTGATCCATCTATTATTTTGTTTTAAGAAATTAGTGCTAAGGAATCAAATCTCACAGGGCTATTCCAGTTGGGGCTGTTAGCTATGAGGAAATTGATGGAAATAGATGCAAGAGAGATGTACTTTTCTGCTATGATTTGCTGCTTCCGGATGACTTCCAACCTAATAGTACAGGTATATCTCGTCCTCTCTTCCTCTTTTTAACTTTGTAGTCATATTTATTTCCATCTTCCTGCTGAATAATAAAAAATATTGCTCCATTGTAGAAAGCTGAATAGAAGGTCAAAATTTTCTGAACTCAAAATTTCA
Organism: Larix kaempferi; assembly: GCA_027924585.1. Classification (NCBI taxonomy): domain Eukaryota; kingdom Viridiplantae; phylum Streptophyta; class Pinopsida; order Pinales; family Pinaceae; genus Larix; species Larix kaempferi. Next base: position 13,727,857 of record BSBM01000461.1, on the reverse strand, counting down.
TTTGTTGTTTCATTTTATCGCCAGAAATTGACATCATGAAGTGTCAATAGGTTCTTTCAAAGCTGAGCAGAAGAGTCTTGTCAGTTCATCCCTTATGTCCAATGGGCCACTCTGTGCTGCGCTATTCTAATTCAATAAAAAACAGGGGTAGAGGCATGTATTTTAATATTTGTAGTATAGCTGGGATGAACTGCAAGTTCTAGATCTTAGAACCTTCCAGTTCATAAACTGTTGAGATCACAAGAGATAATTGAGGATCAAATGGATCCAACCAGCAAACCCTAAATTAGCATAAAGAGAATAGAAGATGAAACCATGAACAAGAAAACACGAGATGTAGGTGCTGGTTGGCTAAAGATTCAATCACTAATGAATGAATATGATATTATAAATGACTCATGCGGTGTGTATTTATACACAACTTATGAGGTGGGGCATCTTACACCATGAGGGGGTTATGGGCCCACAAAAATGCTTAGGTCAGACTTGGAGTTGTTATCCCTTGACATTTAGGGGTGAGTTGATGATCACTGCCTATGTGATCTTCCATCACATCCAGCAGTTCTACACATGAGATCTATGGTATGACCATGGATATTTTCCAGAGACACCTTCAGCTTGCTCAATCCACCATGATATGTGCTAGAGGCAAATGGGGACATTTAGTTGACACCAGTGTGATGACATATGCTCTCTAGTTGACTCATGGTATATGCTTTCTTATGTGTGGACACCATAGGGGTTCTACGGTGTTACTATATAATGGCTCGTGTATCTTAGATTGTTGTTTCATAGCTAAGGATGCATCATGGTGTGGTTATAATTCTTCATTAAATTAAGTGTATGACCTTGTGGGTTAGGTTGTCGCTAGGAATTTAAGTGTGACACTCATTTCATGTTGTTCACAACATTTTACCTAGCCATTTTTGATCCCATGTCATTTCACTAGGCATTTCACCCAATTCATCATGGCCCCTTTTTGTCTTCGTCCTGGCTTGTAATGCCTTCTCAAGATTTTTCTTTTTTAAGATCGTCACGGTTGATGATACAAGATGATGTGAGCTTCTAGTTCTAAGTGCTGAGCAGAATTGTTGGGTTGTTGAGGGGTCTTCCCACCCTAATTCGATCTTTTGTGGAACTGAACATTTATGGGTTTCTTGGAAAGAACCTATTGTATTGTGATTTCCAAGATGAATTCTACTTTGAGACTGAATTGTATTGACATGAGTATTCTAAATTCTTTGGAACATGTGTCAACTTCTTTTGTTGATGTTGATATACTAATTGGTTAAGGAATTGACTATTATGATTAGGATGTTGATAACGTGTCCTAATAACATGATCTTTCTTCTTCATATTTGTAAAGTTTTTTTGATTCACCTTTTGTAGTATGCCTTCCGTGCACACTTGTGTTGCGTGGTTGACTATCAAATGTTTATTGGTAGAGATACTTGGAATTTCCATTGTTTGTACTTCAACATTTTATGACATCCCTACTTCAATTGGATCAATCATTGTTTCTTTGCTGACCAATGGTTCTTTGTTGACACGTAGATCTAACTTTGTTTGTGTTTTCTTTTAATCCTTCAACTTCTTGATTTGTGTATGAAAGGCCATGGAAAACTTCAAATTGGATTATTTATTTATTGAGCGTGAATGTTTTATTTATACAAAGGGGAAGTGACCTTTGGCCTTTAACTTCCAAAGGTAGGTGACCCTTCATCTTAGTAATTGAAACTAAACTAAATATTTACATTATTTACAAAAAAGAACCATAATCCCTACAGATTTGGTTTCCAACATTCCCCCCTTTAATCCAAAGGGTTGTTTGTGAGTCCAAGCATCTTTTTGAACTTTTCAAGATTTTCTCTTCCAAGCACTTTGTTGAAGATGTCTGCACTAGTGGAACAATATCTCAAGTGAATAGTCTTGGTCTTGTTATCACACAACTTGTAGTTTCCCCTTGATGGTGAATCCTATTCAGGACGATAGAGGAGCTAGGCAACTAAAGGGGTGAACTAAGAGGGTCTCGATCCATGGATGGATCGGTTGTCACGCCAATCGAGACACTCTTCACTTTATGCTACTCTAGGCTAAGTAGCAAAGGGAGAGACCCTGATCTATCCTAGAAGGAAAGACTTGAAACTAAATGACTAGATCAAACTATAATAGTAGAGTACGTAAGGTGATTAGCAAATTAACCCTATATCCAAAAGGTAGATAGCAAGAGAGGCTTAAGGGGAAAGGAATGTTTATCAATATTGATTAAAATGATCCCAAATAGTTTATTTCTTGCTATATTGAGTAATTAAAGTGATCCATGTTGAAGGTTTCAGGTGTATTATAGCCAAGTCAAGACCTTGGGTGGATTCGATCTAGAATTGGAGAAATGCCCAAAGAGGTGATTTGAAAATAGATTCAAGCCTTTAAACACCTTAATTAACTTGCTTGATGAAGGATTTGACAATATCTAAGAGCACAAGCAAACTGAGACACAAAACTCAGAAAATGGCCAATTACCCAAGGAGGGCAAATTGCCTAAATCATCAGTGCCAGATCCAAGTGGGTAGATGGAGTCCGATGATGACACCCTAGGTGTTCTAGAGGTTTTGAGGGATGGCCGCAAATACCCAAATGCTGAAATTTTAAATTTCTAAGTAGTTCGAGCCTCAGAATTTTCCTAGTTACTAAAAATGAGGGTTTCAACAGTTAAATTTTATGACTAATGGATTAGAAATTCAAAACAAAATATTTAGAGTAGATCTTACCTGGAAAATCTTGTAGATGCCTTGCAAGTGATGATCTATCCCTTCTCGATCAATTTGAGATGATTTGGAAGTGTCCCCAAGTGAAATCGATTTGCTCAAAGGAGGTAGTGCGCCCCTCTTCCTTGCACAAGCAAACTACGTGTGTAAGATTTGATGCACAAGAAATAAGAATTGTAGATGCAAAAGAATAATAGAGAGCATATCAAAGATCAAAGATGCTATTGAAAACCCCTTGATTATACAATGCATTCAAGTGAAACAAGTTGGGGAAGCCCACAAAAATGCCCAAGTGAAGTCGCCCTCCTGCATGCAAACACTATCTTTCCACAAAATATTTCGATCCAGAAACAATCATTCAAATGCTAAGAGAAATAGAATTTCCAATCAAGTACAAGAGCATCCCACAAAAAAGATCCAAGAATTTTTGCAAAAATCTCTTTACGCAAATTTTCCAAGATCTAAAAGTCCCTTTATAATGAGGGGGTCCTCTCTCTTAAATAGATCCGAGAGAGACCAAAATCCTAACCACTTTTTGAATGAGTGGTTGAGATTAAAGGATACAATGAAGATCATCAACGGTGGAGATCATTTTAATTTTTACATACATGGATCAATGATCAAGTCAAAGAGGGGGGCACACTTTTTGACCAATGACGCCTTAGGAGAGGCCAATAGAACATAACATCATGATATAACATGGGTAACATAAGGAAGGGGGTCACTAGAGGCATAAATCACCCTAGGATCCTACCTTTTACATTGATATGACATAATAACATGATACATAGCAAATGATCAATTGCAAGTGCACCCCAAGGGGGATGACCTCCCTAGGACAAAGATAACATCATGTAGAGTCCATCCCGGATGAACATGATCCATAGAACATGCATCTGGAGCCATATCTCATCATAATCAACCACCCCCATGTCATTTCCTCACCCACATTAGCCATATCGATTTTCCTAGTGAAGCCATGGTCATTTTTTATGAATTAAAAATGTCGGTTCATCATGCTGAAGAAATAAGCCATCATTAAGTCCATTTCCTTTTCCCAAAATCAACATCCGAGTGTGCCAAGTGAATCAGAGTCATCAAATCCGCTATTAGTGACTACACATACTCCATATTTCCATCAAAATATGCATCTGAAGCTCATCACCATATCCAGTATATAAAATATGACCATAAAAAATAATAATAATCACTGTAACTACTGCAGAATGGCCACAAATCAAAATCGGAGCATGGAAATGGTGTACTAGATACATATGGAGGATAAGTATATAGTCTCAAACACTGCAGTCATTGCCTTGGGAAACGTGTTGACCAAGTCAAAGTACTCAAACTAGAGGTAGAGCAATAATTTGGATGGTCATGTATGCATAATAGATGAATAATGCTCACAAGTTTATGTTAATAAACAAACTAAAACATGAAATACATAACAGTGGCCATAAAATCAAACAAAATATATACCTGTGTGAGAGAAACCATCAAGTCTTTCATCAATCTCCCTACATATGCTCACTCACAGACTTAGACAAACTGCTAGTATGGGTGAAGTGGAAAAACAAGGCTAGGATAATCGGGGAAGGACTTGATAACTTCAACAATGTGATCTCTTGGACATGAGGGAAAAGGGGAAACCACTTAGACATATGCCGGATAGAAGACACGAGGGAATGGTGGTGCCTCATAAATGGGTAGAGTGCTTGGAAGGCTTCTACTAGACTCTAGACAAACAACATTTTGCATTTAATTTATTGTCATCATTTTGCACATTTAACATTTAACATTTTGATAATCTTTCACTCAATGTTTTAAAAACTGAAACCGGGAATCAAACCGGTCAGGGGTCAACTCGGATCAGAACCGGAACCGGTAATGAACCGGAGCGGTTTGATTTCAATGAACCGGACTATTAAAAAATACAAAAAAATTACAATTTTAATCATAAAAATTATATTTTAACATTCCAAGCTATATTTCAAACCATTAGACACATAATATGTATATTTGAAACCATTAGACACATATTAGGGACTTTAAATTCAGTACACAGATATTTTTGCAAATTTATCAGCAAACTTTTTAAAATTTCCATTGCCTCTTTCAGGTAGAGACATCACATTTAGAAGACTGCTTTTTGATATTTTGTCAGAGAGTTTAGAATACATTCTAGTGTCCGATGGATTAATAACATTATGTATAATTCTGATTTCAGTAATTTATGAACCACATGATCACTATTCCTAGCTCACTTGAATAGTATATTTGATAAAAATTTCTGAGTTTTTCAGGTCCGAGCTTATGCTTGCCAATACTTTCTCCTATATTTCTGATAAGTTTCTTTCTAGACCCTCAATGATATTTCCCCAAAACAATATTGGGAACATTGATTTTACACACCTAATTACCACAAATAGAACTTCGGAATGGTAGGTGCCACATCTTAACTAACAAAAACATAGATCTTCAGTTTTACTGTACTTTATAATGCAATGTCTGACCTGACACAACATACATCTCCTTTGGTCTAAAATATGGAATGCATCCCATCCATTGAAACTTACCTATCGTGTACTAAAAGTTTTCCAATGACACATCCCCGTTCTGGTCTCTTTGGAAATAATGGAGATTCAGGCCACTGGAAAAATTACAATTAAAAGTTAAGGCGGACGTGTTTTTTTAGCTGGTCGGCCGGGTTATTACGAAACCGACCGGTTAGAGCTAGTTTGGTAATGAACCGGTCGGTTCAGGACCGTTTCATTACCAAACCGGACCCCGGTCCGAGTTGACCGCCGGTTCGATGTTCCATTTCACTTGGCCAGTCAAACCGGCCGGTTTTCAAAACACTGCTTTCACTAGCCAGCCTCCAAGAGTAGGTGCCCTGAATAGCCTTGCATGCCTCAAAATTTAGGTCAAAACTGAAACTTCAGATCTGCTATTTCCCCGGCCTAAATTTTCGAACCCTAAATTTTCGGTTCCGGATTTTCGGACCTTAAATTTTTGGCCCTTGATTTTTGGACCCTAAATTTTTCGGCCCCCAATTTTCAGACTCTAAATTCTCGGGCCTAATTTCTAAGCAATGACATCTATTCAGCGTAGCTTTGACACCATGTTAGATTTTAATGAGCCATCTGCAGTTTGGCAGCGGAAGCGTGTTAAAATGTTAACTAGGAAAATGTTCAGGAAGAAATGCATGCAAGGGTTTGCATGCATGCATGCAAAAGTGAGTTTTGCATGCACCTACTTTTAGGTTTTTGGTAAACCTATTTTTACAGTGAGATGATATAAGGAAGACAAAAGGTGTCTGTCTCACTCACTGAGATAATTGATCTGAGATAGATCAATTGAGAGGAGGATGACTTTCCTAGAGAAGGAGGGTGCATTTCTTAAGGAGGAGGAAGCTCGTACCGCATCCGGTTGAGCGATTGAGTGTCTGTAACTTGCAAAGTATCTTCATCTCAGTGTTTGAGGAAGATCAGTGACGATCAGAGCTTAGATCTGCTGAGATATGATTTAGTACGAGTCATTCTTCATTTGAGGGAGGGTGCACTTATGCATGCAGAGGAGGACGTTTTCAGCAGTAGGCTTCTTCGGTTGCAGAGCAGATTAGAGCAGAGGATAGAGAGAGACAAATCAGACAAAGGCGTCTGCAGGGATACTCAGATCCAGTTTTCTAGTGAGGGCTCATTCTTCCAGTGCATGCATCAGCTGATGCATGCAAATCTAGAGTTTTCTTGAGTTACTTCTGAGGTAACCTTGTATTGTACTTGTCTCATTTCTTATATGCCTGGGCTCGAGAGAGAAGATAGCCCCACAGATTGATGGTTTTCTCCGGTTGGGGTTTCCAGGGTATATGCAGTGTTATGTGTGTGATTGCATGTGTGTTAAAGTTGTAAAGAGATCTAGTTGTTGAGTTTATGTTTGTATAAGTATTTACTGACATTGAGACTCAAACCGCTTGAGATCTCAGGGCTATCCAGAGGGAGTAGTGATCTCTGGATTACTTAAAATTTACATGGTATCAGGGCCCTGGTAAGGGCCAGGGAGAGAAATCACACTCAGATCTACAACTACAGCATCAGATCTGCGATTATGGGGGAGGATCATATTGTTTGCATTTCTTGCTCCGCTATGGATATTGATGAGTGTACTACCGATGGGATTGACAAGGAGATGGCTCTCAACTCCTGTCAATCATTGATGGCCTCCACTTCTAGTGTATGGTATTGTTACCAGCTATTTTGTACAATAGCTGAATTTCTGGTGAGCTGCCAGTTTATTGAACATGATTCTTGTTCATCATCAGTGTTTAGAAGTTCAAAAGTCATTTTCAGGGCAGTTTTGCCCTATTTGTAATAATTGCATGTTCATACCCCCATGGGGAATTTGTAAAAGGTTGGTCTAAACGGGGTCCTTTTATAAAAGACTCGGCTATCCTTAGGTTTAGCCATTTGGGGGATACTCTAGAGTGTTTTTTCCTTAGGAATTATGCGCTACTCATCAGTGGCGTATAATCCCTGAGTTTTTCACTCAAACCTCCAAAGCTGGAGTATTTTCCATGGTGGTCAGAACCTAAGGTGGTTATTAGAGTCTTGTGTCTAGGATTTTTTACGTGTTAGCCATCTTGATCGAGTCGTATGAACATGCACTAGGTCCCCTAGAAGTTTCGTTTGATTCTGAGAAAAATAATTTTTTTTTCTTCTGTAATTTAGACCATTTTTTAATTGTTTAAATGGAATTTTTCAAGGTGTGATAAAAACCTCATCCGGAGGCAGAATTTGGCGTGAGGAGGCTCGTTTTGGTGCTCAGAGCGTCCTCTCTACCCTAGCACCCTCTTTCTTCAAATTCCAGGCAGTTACATTACCTCTGGGCCAGTTTTCGCTAAAGATGCTACATTTTGGCATTTAATTGCGAGAAAATGAGGAAATGCACTAATCAAAAAATAAAAAAATAAAAAAATAGATTATTTAAACATTGGAAAAGGTTGAATGTTATTTTCCTAAGGTGTATGACCTCACTCAAGTGATAAAGCACATGTTATATTAATGTTTGGATTTGCAAATTGAAGTAAAGGGATGACGTGAGCTTACCTTCACGTGAGCTCCTTCATGAAATCACGAATTGACGATGTGGTGGTTGATTAATGGTTTGTTGAGTTTGTATTTAATGAAAGGTGTTAATTTTTCAGAATTTACTTCAATCTGATTTAGGATCTTAACTGAGAGAACAACATGTACAGCATATCTACAGCATATTAATCATGGACACAATAATGCAAGCACACAAGAGACACAGAGTTTACTTGGGGAAAACCATAAAGGTGAAAAACCCCAATAACTTCCTCAGAGATAGATAGAGCAATGATACAACCCAAGCATAAGAGATAGATATCTCCTAGCAGCAGCTTCTCCTCCTCCACAAGTGCGCCACTCTCCAAAGAGTGTGAGAATAGAATGATGAAAGAGAGTGCCTCCCACACTCTATTTATACTTGACTTGACTTGCCTAATAACCTTTACTAGGTCGGCCTTAACTTAACCATATAACATAATGCTGACTGGGCTGACACCCAATAGGGTGGTCTAATAACCCTTTGACCCACATGGCCGACCCCCACTAGGGTGGTCTAATAACCCTTCGACCCACATGACATATACAGGGCCGACACCAACAAGGTGGTCTAATAACCCATCAAGTATAAGTTACGACACTTACAATATAAATGACGACACTTCCATATAGAGGAATAATAACATCTCTATAAGAATACAAACACTTCCGTATAGAGGAATAATACCATCTCTATAGGAGTACAATATACATATATGAAATACATGGGTGAAATACATTCCGAAGTTACATATACATCAACACTCCCTCTTAACTAGGAAGGTATTTCTTGACACAGGTCTTCTAGCACAAGTCTTTTTCTCTAGATTGTCACTGGATAATCGTCATCGAGTCATCGTCACTGCTGCTGCTATCTCAATCAATCTATGAATCCACTCGTCATAGAAAGTTCTACAGAGCCAGTCTTTTTTCATATTGGATGTAGGCCCACCACCTGCAGGTCTTCATCATCACTGGCCATACTGTGGAATCCTCAGGACTTATTACGTGAGTCAACAAAACCTCGAAAGATCATCCCAAGACTGATTACGAGCACACAGCTCAACCTATCGGATCCCCCAGGACCTTTTACATGCTACTGCACAACCTGTCCACGGCCACAGAGTATAAACTTGATACTCACCATACATCAACCTGATGTACATCATCACATGATCATCCTGATCATCATCATCTCTGCGAGCAAGCCATCAAGTAGGTACACCTTAGGACTGATTACACTGCCTCTGCAAAACCTGCAAGATCTCTCAGGACTGATTACACTGCCTCTGCAAAACCTGCAAGAGCATCTCAGGACTGATTATATGCCTCTGCAAAACCTGTGTACCCAACTGTCACATCATCGTCTTCAGATCACCACATAGTCCACGGAGCACAACCCAGATGCACACACACAACACTTACACTCACCATGGGAGGACTAACCTGCCACCATGTGAAAGGCTCACAACACTTACATCAACGACCATGGGAGGACCAACCTACCACCATGTCGGAACGGCCCCAACACTTACATCAACGACCATGGGAGGACTAACCTGCCACTATGTCGGAACGGCCCCAGCACTTACATCAACGACCATGGGAGGACTAACCTACCACCATGTCGGAACAACTCGTGTGCATCTGTGTCTTTGGACTCATCACTTCCCCTTGGAAGGCATCTCGATCTGAAGTACACCAAGTCTCCCTCTGAAGTGTTCAACCTTCACTCTGGAAAGCGGCTTGGTCAACACATCGGCTATCTGCTCATCTGTCGCAACATACAGGAGCTTCACTGCTCCTCTCTGCACCATATCCCTAATATAGTGGAACTTGATCTCAATGTGCTTCGACTTGTCATGGAAAACTGGGTTCTCTGACAACTTCACACAACTCTGGTTGTCGCAATATATACAAGTAGCACTCAACTGGAGATCAAACAAATCAGATAGTAGCTTCCTAAGCCATACTGCCTCACAACTAGCTGAACAAGCTGCGACATACTCTGCTTCAGCTGTACTCAGTGCCACACAGGATTGCTTCTTGCTAAACCAAGAGATCACACCTGATCCCATACTGAAGCAGCACCCCGAAGTGCTCTTTCGATCAATGGCACTGCCTGCCCAATCCGAATCAACATAACCCTCCAGGTTAAACTTTTGATTCGCCTCATACTTGAGCCCATAATCCACTGTACCCTTCAGGTACCTCAGAACATGCTTTGTAGCTATCAGGTGAACATGTCTCGGATCTGTCAGATAATGGCTCAAGGTGTTCACCGCAAAGCAAATGTCTGGCCTCGTATTCGTCAGGTACATCAAGGTTCCAATCATCTGACGATACATCGTAGCATCAACCGGATCAGATGAAGCATCACACAGAAGCTTCAGGTTTGATGCCATAAGTTTGGCCATGGCCTTGCAGTCCATCATCTCGAACCTTTTCAGGATCTCAGTAGTGTATCATACCCAAGTCCTTCATCTCGAACTCGGCAGCAAGCTTCGTCTTCGTATCGGCAATCAATCTATCCTCACCTGTTACAAACAGGTCATCCACATACAATAGTAGAATCACAGGATTGCCTTCCTCAACCTTGTAGTAAGGTTGGAATCCGCTTTACTCTTGGTAAAGCCCAAACTGGATAGGAAGCCATCTATCCTGCCATACTAGGTCTTGGGTGCCTGTTTCAAACCATACAAGGCTTTCTTTAGTTTGCACACATGAGTTTTTCTATCATGTGTCTCAAACCCGAGTGGCTGCTCCACATACACTTCCTCTTCAACTACACCATTCAAGAAAGCTGTCTTGAAATCCATCTGGTGTATCTTCCCTTTCATCACTGCAGCCAGAGCAAGTATGGATCTAATGGAAGTGAATTTGGCTACAGGAGCAAAAGTCTCTATGCTACCACCTGCAGCATGCTTGATCTTGTAGATCCTCTTGGAAGTCACTACAGACTCCCCTTCAGTTCTTGGGACTGCATCCCAAACATCTTCATGATCGACTAGTACTCCTCGATCATGGCATTCTTCCTAGATCCTGGTAACTTCAAAATCTTCAATAGATAACTTTGTTGCTGAACAAATGTTGTAGTCCTTCTTTTGTAGGTGATGGTATACGATCTTTCCTACACAACAAGTTAAATTGCATGATTAGAAAACATCTCATATTTTTCAGAACAAATTCTTACACATAAAGAAATATGTCATACAGTCATGCAATTATCTTAGCCAATGCTTCAATACAACATTTATCCATATCCGTAACTTTCTAGATGTCTTCCAATCTCTACCAGAACATTGTTAAGAGTGTGCACAACTCCCAACATGTCAGCAAAGAGGTTTCATTCTAGATAAGTAGCAATGGAATGTTGTACAATGCCATAGGCCACTTATCCATGTATATTAGTAGTATACTGTTCATCAATGCAACTATTCTAATATGCATAATACACAACCTAATTCTAGGAACACGAGTATATACATTATAGAACAGTATTATTTAAACAATAAAATGTGCAAGGAATGATAATTCAAATACTTATCTTTGTTGGGTTGACTCCCTCTCAGTCTTTGCTTCTTTTCTGCAACTCCATTCTGATGTGGATTGTGAGAAGTGGTCAACTCCCTCTGAATATCTGCATCCTTGCAGAAACTACTGAAGTGTGCTCCTTCTTGATCTTTGCTTCTTTGCAGGAAACAACTGGAGTGTGCTCCCTCTTGATCTTTGCTTCCTGGATTACCTGTCCTTGAACTTATATCCATCACTATGCATGTTTATTAGTATCATCATTGTGTTATCCTTGAGGTCTCATACATAATCACACATTCATTAGTATAATCTTAATAATCTTAAACATGTATAGTCATGATCATTTCAAACACAGATAATAAACATTAGTATTCAAGGTTTCAGGGAAGTGTTCTTTTACTCATGCATATTCTTATTTGATCATAGGATTCTTCTGGTTAGTTAAATCATCAATCAAGATAAGAGACATAAAATGCATAAACCCTTGATTACTTACATTTCTAACTTTATGAATAAACATAACCAATCATACCAAGTATACTTATATAAGGGATCCTAACACAAGGTAGGATTCTAACTTGATATAGGAAAAACATACCTGGATTGGTATGTTAGCTAGTTATGTCCAACATACCCGCATGATGTCTTCTTGTTCTCTTCAATGACTTGTGCTAGTAACTTGCATATCTCATAGGTTAACCATTATAGAACCAAGTTATACATACCTCGCAAATAGATCTTCTAAGTGATTCATGACAATGGATGAATCTTTGTCCTCATGTCATCATGATCATATGTTCTTGAACTAGAACATGATTTGTCTTTCTTGGTGTACCTTTCATGTTAGCGGACAACATAAACCTCATATAACACCATAATGCATTAGTACAATCATAAGTGTCAACACCCTAATCAATGAATATCTTCTATCATGCATTCATAATTTTATTAAGGTGATACGACAAGTCTAAATTTAATCAAGATTGTACTAACCGTAATAACATGAAGACAAACATACCATAAACTTAATCATGAACAAATCTCGAAACATACTTGGATGAGTCATACCTGTCGAGATTGCTTGTAATCTTCTTATGTAAGGCCTTAGCCTCATCTCCCTCTGAAATAGGAACTTCTTCACTTATGCAAGTGACCAATCCATTCTCTTCTAGGATTAACCCAATCCACTTGATTTGCAAGAACTGGATCTGGAGCTGGATTAGAGTTTGTCAGAGAAACCCTAAAAATTCAAACTTTCGAAAGGATAGAAATATGCACCTTGATGAGCTGATCAAGCTAGTATACTCATAATTTGAAAATTGCAAAGTTTCACCCCTCAAATTTGCCTTTGAAACTTCTAGATTCACTGGACATGACCCCGAACTAGGGTTTGATAAAGCCCACCCTTCTTCCCAATCAAAAGGTTTGATCCAAAGTTCTAAGCTTCTATTTTTCTGAGAAGCTTCCAGCCGTGGTCACAGATTTCAAAAATTTCCATTTTTGCAGATGCCCTAATTTTCCACTTTTCTGATCAAAGTCCCGAATTAGGGTCTGATCAAGCCCGGCCTTCTGCCCAACCAAAAATTCTGATCTTGGTCTCTAAATTTTATTTTTATGAGTAGCATTCATCCGTAGTCTTCGATTACAAAAATTCCAACTTTCTTCGAAACCCTAAATTCCGGAAGCCATGAATGAAGGTGCTTAAAAATAATTCTGTTTTGACAGAAATATGTACCTGATTATTTCTGGTGTAACTACGAACTTTTCGATCCACAGGGTCTGAAAATTTTTCCTATGATAGCCCGACCTGTCATCTTTCCAACCCCATAGGTCTGACCTCAAATGGATTCTCTAAGAGAGAGTTATGCCAAGTGTCGCAACGTGACCTGTTTATGGGATAAAACAGGAGAGCGAACTTGTACGGCGTGCCACGTGTCACTAGTTCAGTTTCGGCCTTTGAAAAAGTTACCTGAGAAACTACAGTCCGTGCACTACCTGTCACTTTTTACGAAATTTCATTTGGAGCTTCCTAGCCCAAGTTATGACTTTTTTTCCAAGGTCACCTGTTTATGACTGAGATCTGGAAGAGGCAGAAACCCTATATTGTACAGATCATAAATCACAAAGTATAACGAATTAGAGGTTGTCCTTTGGACACACGGTACATGGGGATCTTAGCTTCGCCCTGTACGATTTTCAGACCTTGAAACCTCGCCAAAATTTATATATAGCGAAAGTGCTACGATGACTGGTTTTTGCTATATCAAGCCCTAGTTTCGCAATTGCAACAAGTGTCATACATGCCATACCATGCCTTCCTTCAGGCTAGCTTTGATACCATGTTAATTTTTCAGAATTTACTTCAATCTGATCTAGGATTTTAACTGAGAGAACAACATGTAAAGCATATTAATCATGGACACAATAATGCAAGCACACAAGAGACACAGAGTTTACTTGGGGCAAACCATACAGGTGAAAAACCCCAATAACTTCCTCAGAGATAGATAGAGCAATGATACAACCCAAGCATAAGAGATAGACATCTCCTAGCAACAACTTCTCCTCCTCCACAAGTGCGCCACTCTCCAAAGAGTGTGTGTGAGAATAGAATGATGAAATAGAGTGCCTCCCGCACTCTATTTATACTTGACTTGACTTGCCTAATAACCTTTATTAGGTCGGCCTTAACTTAACCATATAACATAATGCTGACTGGGCCGACAGCCAATAGGGTGGTCTAATAACCCTTTGACCCACATGGCCGACCCCCACTAGGGTGGTCTAGTAACCCTTCGACCCACATGACTTATACAGGGCTGACCCCAACAAGGTGGTCTAATAACCCATCAAGTATAAGTTACGACACTTACAATATAAATGACGACACTTCCATATAGAGGAATAATAACATCTCTATAGGAATACAAACACTTCCGTATAGAGGAATAATACCATCTCTATAGGAGTACAATATACATATATGAAATACATGGGTGAAATACATTCCGAAGTTACATATACATCAACAAAAGGTGGGCGCCTTCCTATGATTGTGGCCACATAACCAATTTGGAGCTCAACTAACTTGTGTCTATCTTCAAATCAACTCCAAGCTCTTCCATTATGGAGCTCATGCATTCCTCATGTGGCTCACGACTTTGTGAGATGGCACCTACGCATTGGCTCGGTGTATGGTATGAAGTTGTGGTGATGTTTACAAAGAGGGAGTGGGGGGCGCCTTGCCAAGGTGGAGGCCACCTCCCCACTCTCATTTACTCAAGCTCGAGTTGGTTGATTGGATTGTGACTCCATGCTTGCTCTTGATTGGGATTTCGACTTGGTGTTTGGTGCCATTGGCTCCTATCTCATGCCAATTCGTTTTAGGGTTTAGATGTGTATTTTTTGTATAAAGAGAGGCTATTTGGGCTCTCTTATGATGGAGATTTTATGTAAGAGCACTTTGCCCAAAAGTGTAACAGTGATATTTGTTTAATTCTTGGAATAAAAGTGACTTTGGAGGTCCATGCGAGGGTTATTCGTGTTGTGGCTTCATTTTGTGAGGTGTTATCTCTCTCACCCTTTTCTCATTATTTCAATTATGTTCAATGGTTGTTCAAGAAGGCTATCAATCTAGCACATTAAGGTATTAATTTAAAGTTTTAATTTGATTATCCATGTTAAGTTGCTCAAACATCTAGATTAGACAGGAAGTAGTGGTTATACCAATGTCTTTTAGAGTTTTGTCTGACTTACATGCTTGCATTTGATCTATTTTGTTGTATGAGATTTGTGTTTTTCAGGGAGCATTTCAGGTGGAGAGGACTTGGGAAATCAACATCCTCTTCATTACACAAGAGTTATTGCCATCTAACATCTTCACTTTGCAGGATCTACAAATAGCTTCCATTTTCAAGAGAAGAAACTTAGCCAACAGGGGCTTTTTCCTTCATCCATCAAACATATTTCTAAAATCAAACTTTGTTACTAGTTACATTTGAGAAGCCCTAGATCTACTTTTTCCTACCCTTTGGCCTCTCTCCCTTTCTTTGGCCTTGTTTGGCCCTTGCCTTCTCCTTTGCTTTCATCCTAGCTCCTCCTTGCTCTCGTTTCCTCCCTTCTCATTGCTCCTTTCGTCTCACCTTTCTTAGCCCTTCTCCCTTTCGTTTTGGCTTGGTCTTCCCCCTTCCTCCCGTCCTTCTCTTCTTCTCCTATCTTATTGTCTTTAGCTTACTGTTTTTGGGACTGTTTTTCTTCTCTTTTCCTCACCTATTGCTCGCTGCCTCTTCACTCCTATTTGCAGCCACATCTTTTTCTTTTCGCTGCCCATTCTTCCTCACTGCTGGCTGTCCCTTTTCCTTCTCTCTTGGACTGTCCTTTCTCCACTTCATTTGCTGCCCTACCTTTTTTATTTTGGATGCCCTCTTCACTGCTCACAACCTCTTCCTCTTCCTTTTGTTTGCAGCCTATTCCTTTTCTTTTTTCACCCCCTTCCCATCCACTTGACCTGTCATTTGTTTATTAGCTTTTAGACAAGGTTTGCATGGTTAAAAAGCGTGCATTTGCATCTAGATTGTAGTCCATTTTTTCATAAGTCTTAAGCTTGCATTTAGTTTATTTTATAGTTTGCATTCTTAGTTTACATTTTACATTTCTAGTTTGCATTTAGTTGATTTCTAAGTTCCATTTTGCATTTAGAATTAGTTTCATTTTAAAGGGGCTTGCATTTGTAATTTGCTTTGCATCTAGGTATTAGATTAGTCTTAAAAGTTTTAATTTTGTTAACAAATAATGGGTGCTTGAGTTGATTGTTGTTGTAGGTACTTGAGGAAAAGATTTGAAGAAGCAAAGGACTTGAAGAAACAAAAACCAAGAGAAGAGCCAAAAAACCAAGAGTTGAAAAACCAAACAAGACAAGACACTCTCCTTTGTAAAAGCTCTTAAGAGCTTCACATTATTCTTCTAGTTTATTTTTCTTCAAGTTCTTTCTCAAAGGTTGTAAATCCAAAAAAGTATTGTACTCTTTTAATAAAAAAGTTAGTGGGGTTTATAATCCCCCACATTCAACATCCCCCATTTGGGGAAGTTTGCAGTGTCCCTTTTATGTGAGTGGTTGCATGCTTAGATTAGTTTTCCATTCTTGTATTTAGAATACTAATTGCTAGCTTAGTTCAATTTTGCAAGTAGACTTACTAATTGCTTGTTCATTTTCCATTTTTCCATCTCATTTTAATTATCTTGTTGCATTGCACTTACTTTCTAGATTAGATAAGACTCTTGAACTTGTCATAAGACAAGTCAAGAGCACTTCTGTCGGAGAGCATTGTTAATTGCATTTGCATGTAGTGTAGATAAGGCTCTTGAATCAAGCCTTAAGGCAAGATCAAAAGCACTCTCTATCGGAGAGTTTTTTGTGTGCACTTAAGTTAAAACACTCACAACTCATCTTCCCCATAATAAAATTGGAATTAATCATTTTCCACACCACACATGCTCTGCCCAACCCTAAAAAAGTTGGAATACTCAGAAACGGTGTTGGGCTATTTAAATCTTCACATTAATCCAATTTGAACTATAATAAAATCTTTACCCCTTAACCAAGGAACCGGTGTTGTTCGTCATAAAGTACTCAAAAGTGGGGAACTCCTAGTGAGGGCGTCGGGAAACCCAACCTCGGACACAGTGGCTGGTTAAGTTCCTTGAACACCTCGCCATGATCCAGGCCGGTCCGTCATGTCCTTGAACGGGGCCACCTAGAGTACTTCTTCCGGTTGGAAATACCCCTCACCTAAAACAAGATTATCATTAAAATTTACAATAACATATACAAACAACAATTGCAAAACATTCCATAAACACTGAGCAGTTGTATCAAGCAACCCAAGCATTCAGTTACATGTCTCCATAAGGCACTGGTCTTCTTATCATTTACTTGTTATCTGAAGCATTTATATTGTATCATCTTGTGGTTGCCTATTCTATTTGATCAAGTGGTTGTGTATTCAGTTATCTTGCAATTTGTATCTTCGCTTATCTAAAGTTCAAGCTATTGTAAATCTTTGATCATCTTAAAAAACTCCTAAACAACACCCATCCGCATCCATACACCATAAAAACACTTAAAACATAAGAGCCGTAGGCAAACTCTTTTTTAGGGACAACCCCCCTTGGCTTCGTTAGGAGTTAGCCTAAACGGAGGAGCTAGAATTCAGGTGACAGTACCTGGCTCTGTGCTTGCCCCCAAGGCCACACCTCTCCCACTTTTAGTGAGGAGACAACTTTCGAAAGATTTCTGCTGCTGGTGTGCATCTCGGCGGACAACAGGTACATAGACAATGGAGCTTCTAGTCATATGACGGGTGTTCAAGGATATTTCTCTGACCTAGCAGAGGATGGGATAGATCTTGAGATTGTCCTAGGAGACAACTCTATGGTCAAGGAAATAGGAGGAGGAACTGTGTCCTTTCAGAAAGACTCTGGAGAACAGATGAGAGTTCGTGATGTTCTATACGTTCTAGGTCTTAAGAAAAACTTGGTCTCCGTATCTACTATTGAAGATTGAGGATTATGGGTGATGTTCAGAGATGGAAATGTGCTAGTTCATCCCAAGGGATCCAGCGTTGCCTCAACTGAGAGGATTGGAGTCCGTAGTGGGAAACTATACAAACTGAGTCTCCAACTTCATCATGCCCTAAGTCATAGCAGCCGAGAAGAGGGATGTGACCCCTGTGAGCTTTGGCACAGGAGGATGGCTCATCTGCACCATCCTGTCCTAAAGATTCTGAGGTAGATTGTGACAGGAGTACCTGAGTTCAGCACTGAGCACACCTATGTGTGTAAGGGGGGGTGTGCTCTCGAGAAGTATGTCAAGACAACATTTCCAAAGAGTGATAACAGAGCTACGGGAGCTCTCGATTTGATTCGTTCTGACCTTTGTGGTCCGATGTCCACCACATCACTGAAAGGATACAAGTACTATGTGTCTTTCATTGATGACTATTCCAGGAAAACCTGGATCTACTTCTTGAAGACCAAAGAGTCTAAGGAAGTTTTGCAGAAGTTTCAAGAGTTCAAAGCTCTTGTGGAAAAACAGACAGAAATGAAGATTAAGATCTACATATCAGATAATGGGGCAGAGTACACCTCCAATGAGTTCAATAAGTTTTGCACTCAGGATGGCATCAAGAGACAGTTGACTGTACCTTATACACCTCAACAGAATGGGGTGGCTGAGAGGAAGAACAGGGCCATTGTTGGAGCTGCGAAATCCATGTTGCATGATCAGGGATTGCCATTTTTTCTTTGGGCTGAAGCATGCAACACTACAGCCTACATTCAGAACAGGATCTCTCATAAGGCATTGGGAAACAAGACCCTCGAGGAGACTTTCTCTAGAAAGAAACCCGAAGTTGGGCACTTCAGGATTTTTGGATGCCTCACCTATTCTCACGTTCCTTCGGAGAAAAGGACAAAGCTGGAGCTCACTGTAGAAAGAGGAATTCTTGTTGGGTATGATGAGACTTTGAAGGCCTATCGCATTTACATCCCTGCTCTCAAGAAGGCAGTTGTGAGGCGAGATGTGAAGTTTGAGGAGGATCGGGCCTTTCGAAAGTCATGTGAGTCAAATAAGGGAAAACGACAGGTTGCTACATCCCTTCATGGCACAGGTCAGAGTACTGTTCAACAACCAATAGGGTCCCAAGTGTCAGGAGTGACAGATGCACAAGATACGGTTTCCATGGGCACAGGAGTAGGAACTAGCACAGGATCTCATATTGGTGATCAACCGAGATCAGGGTCCCAGATTGCAGGTTCTCGAGCTACAGGATCGACGACTACAGGCACCTCTACCAGAGGTACTCATTCTCATACAAGTTATTGGGACGAGGATGAGGAGTTCTCCTCATAGGATGTCACTTCAGGGAAGAGGAAGCCTAAGTGGCTTCAAGATACCTTGAAGGACGCTCAAGCAGTAGGAACTCCCAAGAAAGACGTAAGAGAAAGAAAGGCTCCACAGAGATTCTGCAGTTACTTAGCTCTAGTAAGCAGTATCAATGAGTCAGAGCCATCCTCTTACGAACAAGCAGCAGGAAAGCAGGCTTGGAGAGATGCCATGTGGGAAGAGTATGCTTCCATCATGAAGAATGATGTCTGGGAAGTGGTACCCAGACTTGAGGGAAAATCTGTGGTCACCTCTAGATGGTTCTACAAAATCAAATATGCTGCAGATGGCAGCATAGAGAAGTACAAAGCCAAGTTTGTTGCTAGAGGGTTCTCACAGATAAAGGGAGTTGACTATGATGAGACGTTTGCTCCTGTGGCCAGGTATTCTTCCATCAGGACTGTGATTTCTGTTGCAGCACAAATGGGATGGAAGATTCACCAGATGGATGTCAAGACAACGTTCCTCAATGGACTCATCGAGGAGGAGGTATACATTGAGCAGTCAGAGGGCTTCGAGGTACTTGAGCGAGAGTCTCATGTATGCAGACTGAAGAAAGCCCTGTACGGTTTGAAACATGCACCCAGAGCTTGGTATTCTAGTATAGATACCTATTTGCAATAGCTAGGGTTTCAGAAAAGTGAAGTAGACCCAAATCTCTACTTCATTGTTGTGAGAGGGGATCCTCTCATCCTTGTGCTTTATGTAGATGACCTGTATATTACAGGGGCAGAGAAACTCATTAGTGATTGCAAGAAGGATCTTGCATTTGAGGTTGAGATGAAGGATATAGGGTTGATGCATTACTTCCCAGGGATGGAAGTCTGGCAGGAGGATGGGCATATCTTCCTCAGTCAGGGCAAGTATGCAATGGACATTCTGAAGAGATTTCAGATGCAGGATTGCAAGCCCATGACTACCCTGATGACAACCAACTGGAAGAAGCAGGTGGCTTCTAAGAGCAAGTTGTTGATTCCACTAGGTACCGACAACTCATCGGTTCCTTGATGTATTTGGTCAACACCAGACCAGATTTGAGCTTTGCAGTCAACACCTTAAGTCGGTACATGGTAGAACCCAGAGATGTGCACTGGGTGGTTGCAAAGCATGTTTTGAGATACATCAGTGGAACAAAAGAATACGGGTTGAATTACGTGAGGCAGGGAGAAGTCTAGCTTGTAGGGTTCACAGATTCAGATTGGACAGGTAATGCAGGTGACAAGAAAAGCACCTCCGAGTGTTGCTTCAGCTTAGGTTCGGCAGTTGTGTCTTGGTTCAGCAGGAAGCAGAAGTCCGTTGCATTGAGTTTTTCTGAGGTAGAATATATGGCGGCTAGCTTAGCCAGTTGTGAAGCCATCTGGCTTCGCAAGATGTTGGTGAGTCTATTTGATCAGTAGTTGGAGCCTACAGTGATTCACTATGACAATCAGAGTTGCATCAAACTCTCTAAGAATCCAGTATTTCATGATCGATCCAAACACATTGAGATCAGATATCACTTCATTCGTGATCATGTTCAGAAGGGAGCAATTGAGGTCCAGTACATTTCCATAGATGAGCAGGTTGCAGACATTTTGACAAGTCCTTGATGAAACATAAGTTTGAGTACTTCAGGGAGAAGATGGAGTGGTGCAGAATCCTTTCCTGGTTAAGAGGGAGTGTTAAAATGTTAACTAGGAAAATGTTCAGGAAGAAATACATGCATACATGCAAAAGTGAGTTTTACATGCACCTACTTTTAGGTTTTTGGTAAACCTAATTTTACAGTGAGATGATATAAGGAAGACAAAAGGTGTCTATCTCACTCACTGAGATAATTGATCTGAGATAGATCAATTGAGAGGAGGACGACTTTCCTAGAGAAGGAGGGCGCATTCCTTAAGGAGGAGGAAGCTCGTACCGCATCCGGTTGAGCGATTGAGTGTCTATAACTTGCAGAGTATCTTCGTCTCAGTGATTGAGGAAGATCGGTGACGATCAGAGCTCAGATCTGATTTAGTATGAGTCATTCTTCATTTGAGGGAGGGCACACTTATGAATGCAGAGGAGGACGTTTTCAGCAGTAGGCTTCTTCGGTTGCAGAGCAGATCAGAGCAGATGATAGAGAGAGACAGATTAGACAAAGGCGCATGTAGGGATACTCAGATTCAGTTTTCCAGTTAGGGCTCATTCTTCTAGTGCATGCATCAGCTGATGCATGCAAATCTAGAGTTTGCCTGAGTTACTTCTGAGGTAACCCTGTATTGTACTTGTCTCATTTCTTATATGCTCTGGGATCGAGAGAGAAGATAGCCCCACAGATTGTTGGTTTTCTCCGGTTGGGGTTTCCAGGGTATATGCAGTGTTATGTGTGTGATTGCATGTGTGTTAAAGTTGTAAAGAGATCTATTTGTTGAGTTTATGTTTGTATAAGTATTTACTGACATTGAGACTGAAACTGCTTGAGATCTCAGGGCTATCTAGAGGGAGTAGTGATCTCTGGATTACTTAAAATTTACAACATGTTCATGCTCCATGGAGTTTGTAATAAAGTGTGCTAACATGGTATTTTTATGTAAAGGACTTGGCTTCCTAGGACTTAGCAATCAATCCAGGTATTCCAAGGAGTTTTTTCACTTGTTAATTATACTTTGCGTTTTAGCAAGGCATAATTTTTGAGTTTTTCTCCTGCTCCAAAGCTGGAATGCCCGCCTTGGCTGTTAGGCCTTAGGAGGTTATTAAAATTCATGTGTCAATGCATATGAACATGCCAGACACTAATATAGAGTCATATGAACATGTGCTGGGTCCCTGTAGTGTTTTTTTAAGTTTTGAAAAAAAACCCTGCAAAATCAAGCCATTTTTTAATGGTTTAATTCGGAAAAATGAAAATGTAATAAAAACTGGTTTGTGGGAAAAATTTGTCAATGGGATGCTTGTTTTCTAAGCCAAAGCACCCATTTAACCCATAAATCCACTTTTCTTAAGTTTCGAGTAAGTATTTATCTCCAAAATTAATATTTACTTGAAAAAGGCCAAAAAGACCAAATAAATGGCCAAAAAAGACATAATATATGAGAAAAGACAAAACCCAATTGATTGAGGGAGTCTATTTTGGAGCTCTCAGTTAACTAACAATCAAATATTTGATTGATTAGATGCCAAATCAAATGGATTCGGATCAAATCCCATCATATCTATCAAGTCTCAATCAATGGAGGGCGCATTCTCTCATGTGGGGCGATTTTTCCACATGGCAGCCATCAAACGGTGTGATTTTTATGAGGAAGGGATGTGCCTACCTCACTGAGAGGTGGCACAATCCCTATTGGTTTGCCTTCCAATCAAAACCAAATCAAATCCCCAAGCTTTTAGTTAACCATCTAATCAAGGGATGCGCCCCTCTCTTGAAGATTGTGCCCTCATGCATGTGAAAAACTATAAAGGCAGCCCTCTTCTTCATTGTTAGAGATCAGAAGGTGGAACCTCTGCTCTTGAATTATTGTAATATTTTTTGGAGTTTTAGAATAAGAAGAAGGGCTTTGGAGGCTACTGCTATGTGTGATTGTCTATTGTGTGGATGTCTGAGGCTCATTGAACCATTGAGGTAACATGTATCATTTTGCAATTTTGTTTATTGTTGGAATCAAATCGACCTTCGAAGGGAATGTGCATTCTAGTAGGGTAAGAGTAGCATATGGTGTGACAAGCGTGTTAGCGTTGTCACCTCTCAAGCAAATTCTAAAAAGGAGCTTAGTCCTTCTCAATCCCACTACCAAGAAGACTCCATCCACCCAACTTTCTTGTGCAATTCTTGGTTCTAACTCTCTGCTTCAAACCTATAATTTTTCTCTCAGTTACTTGGGTGTTTTCATTCAGATCTATAATCATTGCTGCATTAAAAGTAGGTCTGATTTTCTTTTTTGTTATTAGATCTAATTTCTTGAAGTTTACATCTCATAACTAGATCTAGTAAAAGAGCATCTTTCCTTTCAAGAGTATTTTTTTTTATAAATATTTTAAAAAAGTTGATAAGATAGCATGCTTACTGTTTTAAAAGGTTGTATTAGGCTGATTTAAGAGTAATCTATTTGCTGCCCTTAAAAGGAAAGCAAAAATCCCAAGAGTCAAGCTTTCAAGCTTGTTTTCTTGGTTCATGTTGAGTAGTCATTTTCCTAGTTGTACTTAGAATTTTTTCGCAAGTTTTAGATGTCAACCCAAAGTCTGTTAAAGTGCTTTGGGTCATTTTTTCTCTAACTTCATTGGCTGTTTTTTAGCTTTTGCCTAACAGGTAGAAGGAGGTGTTGCTAAATTTTCGAAGATCCGAACGATTCAAAGCCTCTTTCCCTTTCCGCTGCCAGCTAATTTGTGCCTTGGATTTTATTTTTCTAAAATTTTTAAACTTGTTAGTCCTATTCTTCAAAGGACTACAAGCATTCCCGGAAATACATTATAAAAAAAAGAGAAATAAGAGAAGAGCAGGTGGGCTATCCAATGCCCACACCCCATCCCCCAGGTGGGGATACGTGTCGTCTCAATTTTTGTGGTGATTTTTAGACTAGTTTTGTTTATTTTGATTAATAATAAAAATGAACAAAGTAAAATTAACCGTCGTGGTCCAGTCCAATTGCTGGGCTATTGACTCATTCAGGACCTCACATTTCAAGTTTTAGCATTTTCTGTTTTTTTCACTTTCCTTACAACACACGCACACAATCTGTCCTCACGGGTTGTATAGTTAGTTTTACTTTTTTCCTTTCGCAAATTAATAAATCTTGATTTGTTTAATTAAACAACTTCACGGTTAAATCAATCCTTAAAACTAATCAAGGCTCAAGTTCCCATATGCTCTGGACTACTGCGGTTCGTCCGAACAATCAGTCACACTAGAAAGGGACTTGAGTAACTAGCTTAATAGGACAATCCAACAAAAGCTTAATCACAAGAACTCGGTAGGTTGGATGAAACTTACTATAGAGTCAGGGGGCTACTCTAAGCAGGTTATGCCTCACCCTGTTGGACACTTGGTGTAATTGTCATTACGCTTAGTTCGAAGGAGTAAGTTGGAGTTGGGCTAAACCAAGAATTAACCCACTCCTTAATCACTCATCATTAATAATTTAAACTGACAATGAGACTACTGCAATACTTTCCCAACACAAGAACATCATTTTCACATCTCGGCACAGGTCATCACACATTATCTTTTATTTAAGTCAATCTGCAAAATGTCGTGAATGCTATTTAAACTTATGTGTTGTCGTTTAAAATTGCTGCAGAAGTTTTCATTTCAGTATTTATATCATCATTTTAACTCCTAGATTAATTGTGTTTGTTTTTCTCTTTTCATTGATTAAACACCTTAGACTTTTTCTTTATTAGGGTCCACCCCCCTTGGCTTTGCTAAGAGTAAGCCTAGACGGAGGAGTCAAGTTTCGAGTGACAGCTCTTGACTCTGACTTGTTCCCAAGGCCACACCTAGCGGCTTGAAGATTTCTGCCGCTTTCCCTAGGTGTGCATCCAGGCAACAACAGGGACTATGTTATTCCTAATATAGTTGTATCCCTTATGACCCTTTTGGTACATTTTTATTTTTATGTTTGAAATTTATCCAATACTATTGGAGATATTTTGATGACTTTAGGACACTAAAGATAGTTTGTCTTTTTGCACTATAAATATACATATGCATGTAAATACCTATAGTAGGGAACACAACCTAAGGGACATGACCTAAGCAAGGGACATGACTCCTCAAACAATATGACTAGTCATTGCTATAAGTATTCCATTACATGAGCCCTGATGGGTAGCCCAATTGGTCGAATCCCGCCAACCAAAGCCAGCCCTCTATCATGAGGTTGTGGGTTCGATTTTGCTTGGGTTCATCAGGGTCAGGTGTGCGCTTCTCGGCAACCGATAGGTGGTTCCCTGTTAGGAACCCATATCTTTACTTTGTTAGTATGTTGTTGTTGGACGCATATGCTTTGTAAGTCGTCCCGTAGTATTTGTGATCAATAGTTTGTGTTATTGTTGTTGGCGCATATGCTTTGTAAGTCGCCCGTAGTATTGTTGATCCATAGTTTGTAACGGCCCATGGTTTCGACCCATAGTATTGGAGCCTAGAATTAGTATATAAGTGTGTGTTGAGACCTATGAAGGCACCGTGAAGTTATTTGTATTGAGCTTGCTCAAAGGAGGTTGCCCCCTCGAAGTGGCCTGTGATCAATACAAAAGTGATTCTGAGTTCTGTCATTTCTGCTATTTCGCGCATTCTTGTTAATTAATTGTTGCAGGTGCCTCACATCTGGTATCAGAGCACTTTCTTGGGCTCGCTGGGTGAAGTTTCTGCCAAATTTTTTTTCACATCTGTTGCAGGTTCGGATTTGGGAATAATCCCTATCCGCTTAACTGTGGGAAGTACTTGGGCATAAGCCCTAAAACTCATTGTGAGTACCACAGGAACCCCGAAGTAGCTGGCCCATTGAGAGGACCTGCCGGCGAAAAGGGCAACGACCCCTACCTGATTGACTAGTTCCCACCCGTGAGGTAAACCAAGAGCTGTCGTTTGTGGCAAAGCGGTTATCAGTTTTACCTGAGCCGTGGAGTGAGGGGTACTGCCCCAATACGCAAGCCGTCAGACAGCATTGGTGGCCGAGTGAAAACCCTAAACTGTTAGGAAGCCGCACATACCTGGGGTCCATATCTACTTTCAGCTGAACTATTGTCGATCACTGCTGCGCCGTTTCAGATTCATTTTGCAAACCATTCCAGATCCAGCCATTCGGCGTTGTTCCAGAATCCTTTGAACCGGAAATCCCATTCTGCAAGCAGAGCCGTAGCCGCTCCAGTCTGTAAAAAAAAAAAAAAAACAAAAACACCGAGCCGTAGCACTCCGGTCCGAAAAAAAAAAAAAAAAAAAAAAAAAAAAAAAAAAAAAAAAAATCCGTTTTTTCTCCATATCTCCCTTGTTTTACCTCTGTTTTCCTTGAAAATTTCAGGGAACCCCTATCATTCCATTCTGCATATTTCATCCCTGAGGACCCTATCCTCAATTCCCTTTTCTACAGCCCGAAATCCCACATTTGTCTATTTTTAGGGTTTGCCATAACTTCCTCAGATTTCACCCAATCACCTTCAATTTTTACCACAGAGTTCCTTTCTGAATTCTGCTTCTTTGTTCCCTTCTGCCAAATTTTCCCATCCTTTCACCCCGCTGCCGAAATCCTCATTTTTGCTTCTCTATCTATCCAACAGTGTCCAAAAAACGAGTCAAACCCCAATTACCCTTCTGATTTTTTCCCAAATCCAAATTTTCCTTTACTGAAGTAGTTCCTGTTTTTGTTTTCCTACCCAGCCAAAAAAAAAAAAAAAAAAAAAAAAAAAAAATTCCGTTTTTTCTCCATATCTCCCTTGTTTTACCTCTGTTTTCCTTGAAAATTTCAGGGAACCCCTATCATTCCATTCTGCATATTTCATCCCTGAGGACCCTATCCTCAATTCCCTTTTCTACAGCCCGAAATCCCACATTTGTCTATTTTTAGGGTTTGCCATAACTTCCTCAGATTTCACCCAATCACCTTCAATTTTTACCACAGAGTTCCTTTCTGAATTCTGCTTCTTTGTTCCCTTCTGCCAAATTTTCCCATCCTTTCACCCCGCTGCCGAAATCCTCATTTTTGCTTCTCTATCTATCCAACAGTGTCCAAAAAACGAGTCAAACCCCAATTACCCTTCTGATTTTTTCCCAAATCCAAATTTTCCTTTACTGAAGTAGTTCCTGTTTTTGTTTTCCTACCCAGCCAAAAAATAAAAATAAAAATAAAAAAAATCCCTGGTTATGGTTGTCACCCGTGCAGGAGCAAAAACCATGGAGGAAGCCCTTGCAGCCATCCAAGCCAAACTCCAGGATCTGGATGAAAAATTTCTTGGTCTCCATCTTGAACATTCAGCTATGAACAACAAACGGCAGTCCGAGTCTTCAGTAGACAATGGGTTCTCTTCTTCCAGCAATTTCCGTGGTCCGAAGCTTGATTTTCCTCGCTTCAATGGTACCGATCCAACTGGATGGATCTATCGTGCAGAACAATATTTCAGTCTGCATAATACGTTTGATGTCAACAAAGTTCCGTTGGCATCCTTTCATTTGGAACAGGAAGCTCTTCAATGGCACCGTTGGTACATCAAGGCTCATCCAGAGCCCAACTGGCCAAACTTTTGCCAGCTCCTTCTGCAACGATTTGGTCCTAGTGCTTTTGATGACTTCACAGGAGCCCTCACTAAACTTCGCCAAACTGGCACTGTGAGAGAGTATCAAACCGAATTTGAGAATCTAGCCAACCACACCGAAGGATTGTCTGATGAATTTTACCGGAGTTGTTTTATCAGTGGTCTAAAGGATGCCATCCGCTCCGAGGTCAAAATGTTCTGCCCCAACACAATGATGGAAGCACTCGGGTTGGCTAAATTGGCAGAAGACAAGATTGCAGCCCAACAACGCTCCAAGCCCACTTTTGTTCCCTTCAGAAATATGGGGTCTCAGCGACCTCCTATACCGCAGGCTCCTCGACCGACTCCTATCAAGCGTTTGTCGGAAACAGAGATGCAAGCACGCAGAGAAAAGGGTCTTTGCTATAATTGTGATGAGAAATTCACTCGGGGGCATAGATGTGTTCAGCAAAAGCTCTATCTCCTGGATGTGGAGTCTCCACCTGCCTCTGAAATGGGTGACGAAGATCCAGAAACACTGGATGCTCCGGTCGACATTCAAGAACCGCCTATTGACCCTCCGTCTCAGGATGACCAGCCAGAGATATCTCTCCATGCTTTAGCTGGAGTCACCACCCCCCAAACAATGCGGGTCAGGGGTTACTTCAAGAAGCTTCCTCTTACAATCCTCATTGATTCTGGTAGCACTCATAATTTCATTGACCCTCGGATTGCCAAACAAGCTGATTGTTTTATCCATCCTTGCTCCAACTTTGAAGTCATGGTTGCCAATGGGGGTACCTTACCTTGCAAAGGGAAGTGTCGAAATGTGCGTATCTCTATGGGAGATTATACCTTGCGCTCTGACATGTTTGCTTTGCCCTTAGGCGGATGTGATGTGGTTTTGGGCGCTCAATGGCTACGCACACTCGGCCCTATCTTATGGGATTTTGCCGAACTTTGGATGCAGTTTTCCCTCAATGGACACAAACACACATTGACAGGATTACAACCAGGTTCTCTCAGCATCATCAGTTCACATCGCATGGAAAAACTCCTCAAGAAGAATTCACATGGTGTCATCGCTCAGATCCATTCCATCCAGATGCAACCATCAGCGGTCTCCACTACTCCTTGGGATCTACAACAAATTCTGGATCGATATACAGGTGTCTTTGCTGAACCAGTGGGATTACCACCTTCCAGACCAGAAGACCATCGTATTCAGCTCCTTCCTGGCAGTGCTCCTCCCAACATCCGGCCCTATCGCTACCCATTCCACCAAAAAACGGAGATTGAAATGCTCGTTCGAGACTTATTGCAGTAAGGTATTATTCGCCCAAGCACTAGTTCCTTTTCTTCTCCAGTTATTCTCGTCCGCAAAAAAGATGGGTCATGGCGCCTCTGCATTGACTTCCGAGCACTTAATCACCTCACCATCAAGGATAAGTTTCCAATTCCTGTTGTTGATGAACTTCTTGACGAGCTTCATGGGGCTCACTTTTTCTCCAAGTTGGATCTTCGTTCTGGGTATCATCAAATTCGGGTTCATGAGGATGATATTCCTAAAACAGCTTTCCGCACACATGATGGCCATTATGAGTTTTTGGTCATGCCCTTTGGCCTCACTAATGCTCCTTCCACATTCCAGGCCTTAATGAATAAAATATTTCGACCCTACTTGCGGAAATTCATTCTGGTATTCTTTGATGATATCCTCATCTATAGTAAAACATGGGATGAACATCTCCAGCATCTGGATCTTGTCATGCAACTTTTCTCTGACCATCATCTCCATGCCAAGCAGTCTAAATGTGTTTTTGCACAAAAGGAAGTTGAGTATCTCGGGCACATTATCTCAGCACAAGGGGTTCGCGTGGATCCTGCCAAAATCGACGCCATGAACAATTGGCCATGTCCTCAGACACTCAAGAGCCTTCGTGGTTTTTTGGGGTTGACTGGCTACTACCGCAAGTTTTTCAAGGATTATGGGAAGATTGCATCTCTATTAACCGCTCTGTTGAAAAAGGATGCTTTTACATGGACACCTGCTAATCAGTGTGCATTTGACAAACTCAAACAAGCTATGTGCACTACACCTGTGCTAGCTATGCCCGATTTTTCCAAGCCCTTCACTATTGAGAGTGATGCTTGCGGCAATGGACTTGGTGCTGTTCTCCTTCAAGATGAACACCCCATTGCGTTCACCAGCAAAGCCCTTTCAGGTAAGAATTTAGCGGCCTCTACCTATGAGAAGGAAATGATGGCTATTTTGCATGCAGTACAGAAGTGGCGTCCATACCTATTAGGGAATCATTTCTGCATCAAGACTGATCACCAGAGTCTGAAATACTTCTTGGACCAGCGTGTCTCCTCCCCGGCACAACAGAAATGGGTTAGCAAACTCATGGGTTATGACTATGAGATCACTTACAAGAAGGGTAAAGACAATATCGTGGCAGATGCTCTTTCTCGCACATTTGGTGCCCAAGGTTTTCTTTCAGCGATTTCTATGCCTGTTCCAAATTGGTTGCAATCTGTTCAACAGGGTTATGTCAACGACTCTTCCTTATCTCAGATCATCCAACGCTTGACCAACACCCCTTCTGCTGTACCGCATTACTCTTGGGATGGTGCTTCTCTGCGATACAAGGGTCGTCTGGTGCTTCCCCAGAGCACAGATCTTCAACAGGCTGTCTTCTATGAACTCCATGCTTCTCCATCGGCCGGGCACTCTGGGTTCCTCAAAACATATGAACGAGCACGACGTAACTTCTTTTGGCAGGGCATGAAAAGGACAATTCAACAGATGGTGGCCGAATGTGATACCTGCCAGTGCAATAAGGGGGAAACAACACTCGTTCCAGGATTGCTTGAACCCCTACCCATACCTACACGGATTTGGACAGATATTTCTATGGATTTCATTGAAGGGCTCCCTAAATCTGGCGGGAAGACAGTGATTCTCGTTGTGGTTGATCGCCTCTCCAAATATAGTCATTTTTGTGCTCTCAGTCATCCCTATACCGCCTCCTCAGTTGCTCAAATTTTTATGGACCAGATCTTTCGTCTTCATGGCATCCCTTCTTCCATTGTCTCGGATCGTGATGCGACTTTCACTAGTCATTTTTGGACAGAACTATTTCGCCACACTGGCACCAAACTGAAGATGAGTTCAGGGTATCACCCACAAACAAATGGTCAGACTGAAATTGTCAATAAATGCTTGGAAACTTATCTTCCTTGCTTCACCTCAGAACAACAACATCAGTGGGCAAAGTGGCTCCCTCTTGCTGAATGGTGGTACAATACCTCTTACCACACTGCCTCTAAAATGACCCCATATGAAGCAGTCTATGGTCAAGCACCTCCAGCTCTTCTTCCATACACCCCCACCAGTTCACCAGTTCAGGAAGTTGACACGGTCCTTCGCAACCGCGATCAGATTCTTCGCATTTTGCGGGACAATCTTCACATGGCAAGAAATCGTATGAAGCAACAAGCGGATCAGCACCGTTCAGAGCGCACTTTTCAAGTCGGCGATATGGTTTTTCTTCGTCTCCAGCCGTACAAACAATCCTCCTTGAAACTCAAAGGGCGTCATAAGCTTGCTCCAAAGTTCTATGGGCCATATCGGATTCTTCAGAAGATTGGGTCCGTTGCTTATAAATTGGAACTTCCTCCTTCTTCCCGCATTCATCCAGTCTTTCATGTCTCTTGTTTGAAGAAAGTTCTTGGCACCAACATCAGCGGCCAAACGATTTTACCCGAACTGGATAATGAAGGATCCATCCTTTTGGAGCCAGAGGCCATCCTCAATCGGCGCACACGTCAGCTTCGCTCTCGCTCTATCACAGAGGTCTTAATTCAGTGGCACAGCGTGCAACCAGAGGATGCTACATGGGAACCACTCCTTCAGATTCAACAACAATTTCCACATCTGAAGCTTTGAGGACAAAGCCTTTTTTAAGGGGGAGGGGATGTTAGGAACCCATATCTTTACTTTGTTAGTATGTTGTTGTTGGACGCATATGCTTTGTAAGTCGTCCCGTAGTATTTGTGATCAATAGTTTGTGTTATTGTTGTTGGCGCATATGCTTTGTAAGTCGCCCGTAGTATTGTTGATCCATAGTTTGTAACGGCCCATGGTTTCGACCCATAGTATTGGAGCCTAGAATTAGTATATAAGTGTGTGTTGAGACCTATGAAGGCACCGTGAAGTTATTTGTATTGAGCTTGCTCAAAGGAGGTTGCCCCCTCGAAGTGGCCCGTGATCAATACAAAAGTGATTCTGAGTTCTGTCATTTTTGCTATTTCGCGCATTCTTGTTAATTAATTGTTGCAGGTGCCTCACATTCCCACAATGCGGGTTGAGCGCCTAGCTTAGATATGTCGAAAAAAAGAAAAAGTATTCCATTACATGGCATTGTATATCATTTATCTTATTGAATTATACTTATTATTTGCCATACATGGATTTCAACCTGTCCTTTTTAAATTGGATATTTACACTTGGCATTGTATATGATTATCTTATTCAATTATATATTATTATTTGTCCTACATGGATTTCAACTTGTCCTTTTTAAATTGGATATTCAGTAAATGAACGAAGTTCATTTCAAGTAAATGAACTTTGTTCATTTCACTGATATCAGAACTATTAGAACTATGTTTAGGGCAGTGGGCCACATTTCTTCCGACTTTGTTTCACCTGGCTTTTTGCCACATAACTTTTCAAAGTTTCTTTCATCTTGGTCTTTGACCATAACAGGCCCTTGGCCATTTACAGTTCAGAAATTGCAATGAAGAAAAATATCAGTCCACTTCAAAAAAAATTAAAAAATCAGTAAAAAGGTTTAAATTTTTTATCAGTGTGAACTTAAAAGCATCATTGTCATATAGAGAGAAGCATAGCAATACTCGTGGAGAAGCAGAGCCGCCCTTACAATTAATTATTAAATATATAGATATACTCAAATCCTTCCGGAAGCTGCTGCCATCTTGACAAACTTGACAAAACAAAGAGCCAACAGATTTGGCGCAATATTTAGTGCCGCAAGCTAGAATTCTTTAAGTTATCAAGAAATAGGTTCATAGTTTGTGCTCTGTTTTGACGCTGCCACAAGGGGAATCACAGAGTCTGCGACGCACAAGCTATCGAAAACCAGTGCTACTGTAGTTTCTGTGGGAAAAAATGCGTAACCATCCGTTAAACAAGGATTCGTTGACGCTGTACAAATCAGAAAATCGGGCCGTCATATGTTTGAAGCCTCCTTGGAAGATATCGAGGCACAGGTCTGGACGCCATATTACATTTGAGTCGCAGTGGAAGAAACACACTGGCTAATAAAAAGCGAAGGGGTGCGTCTCTCGAAGAAGTCAAGAACCGAAATCTCTTCACGTTAACCATTATTATATGAATCATTCCCTAATAAAATTATAACCTCTCGTCAATACGTAAATGGAAAACGTTGCGCAGGCCACGCGTTGTTCATAAGCATTGAGAATCAACAGTCGCGGCCATGCATACATAAGGTATCTTGAATGAATGAATGAAAGATTTTAATAACGTCCACGAGGCTGATCAGCCTAAGGGACCAAAAGAATCACAGCCCTAAATCCTCTCCATATTCTTCTCCAAGTCAGATCTTCGGCTGCATATCTTGACTAGAAGACTTGCAATCTAGTTGATCTTATCTTCTTCAAAAAGATGATGCATGCTGTCAGCCTTTAAGCTGTCTTCATATTGAATGCGGATATCCTCGTAGGCTGCACATTCCATAACAAAATGCCACTTAGTCTCCACCACACCCTTGTTGCAGAAAATGCAAGTTCTCTCTTCCCACTCTTCCTTAGGCACCGTCCACCTACCCGTCTCACATCTAAGGCGATGTGAACCCGTCCTCAGCTGAGCAACTAACATTTTTGCTTTTCCTTTGATAGCTGCCCCTAAATATGCTTTCTCACCATGCTCGTAGTTTGGGTTAAACTCTTTGATGTAGTAGTCTTTTTTATGCCCCTTGTGATTGGTCCACATGGCAGTCCTGAATTTTTCAGTCACGAAATTTTTTATTTCTTTCTTGGTATTAGGACATTCATGTAGCTTGATATTCCACTTACTTAGCCATTTTTTGTTTTGCTTCATCCAAGTTTTCTTTCTTCGGTCTAACTCCTCCTCCATAGTTACCTTGGGCCAGCGTTGATTGTCCATGTTTTCAACCCTCTTTATGTAGCTTAATAGCTTGGTTATTGCTGTTGCCTCCATCGGGAAAGTACCTGCTTCAGTTAGGAGTATTTTGTATGGTACTGTGGCTTTAACTTTGAGATTGCTAGTAATTAGTTGCTTCTGAATTCTTTCCAGCTGTCTCCATCTGCAAGTTGACATGCTGCTTCCCTAGACTTCACAGCCATAAAGAACAACCGGTGTGACCAGCAAACCAAAGAGTGTCTTTTTGGTTTTCCAATCCCAAAGTTCTGCCTTTCTACACCTGTTTTGAAGTGAGAATGAGGCCTTCCATCCCCCCTGCACCCTTTTCGCCCTACAAGTCTCCCAACTGAGCTTATAGTGGAAGTCAATCCCAAGATATTTGTATTCCTTCACTATCTCCAGCGGGCTGCCTTTGAAGAGGAAGGTGGTTGGTTTGTCTTTTCTACTTAAGGAGAAGATCATGATTTTGGTCTTGGAAATGTTCACTTGCATCCCGACCTCTTGACAAAAGTGTTCTAAGGCCTTTAAGTGCTCTCTTAAACCATGCGCTGTTTGCGAGATTAGAATAAGGTCATCCGCATACAAAAGTAGCTTCACTACATACCCTGCTAGGTGGACACCCTCTCCATCTGTTTTGCTCAACCAAGCTTCTAACCTATCAATATATAAACCAAACAGCGTGGGGGATAAAGGACAGCCCTGCTTAACACCAATATCACTGCCGAAACATTCGGACATTCCCTCGTTTGTATTTCCAT
This sequence comes from Larix kaempferi, assembly GCA_027924585.1. Taxonomy (NCBI): domain Eukaryota; kingdom Viridiplantae; phylum Streptophyta; class Pinopsida; order Pinales; family Pinaceae; genus Larix; species Larix kaempferi. The sequence continues at coordinate 13,693,337 of BSBM01000461.1, read as the reverse complement.
GAAGTGCCATTTAAGATTAACCAAATTTTTTATAATACCCAAAGTCAATCGGTTAAAAAATAGTACTCTTGTTTTGACTAAAAAAGTACAAAGGGAAAAAGTATACTTTGGAAAAGATAAACCCTCTTATATAAGTAATCAAAGGGGGTTCTTTAATAAAGAGAAATAGTGTTATCAGGAAAAGTATTTTATATTATGAGGGCAACTAAAAAAGGTATTATTCAAGGTATTCTTATAGCAACCATGGTGATATCAATAGGAATAAGTAGTGAAATACATGAACAAAATTCAATCAACTTCAATTAAAACAAATGGATTTAATCATTCAACAAAACAATTGGGAGAAAAAAATAGGAAGGAACATGCAGCCCACAAATTGAAGAAAACAAAATCCGACTTGTAAGTCAAGCATCAAGCGCCACAGTGCCACTCCTACAAGGAGTCACAACCCAATGTAATCAAAATTTACAAGGGGAGAATCAAAACCTCAAGATAAAACTTAAGAAGAGCTTATCAAAGAAATATGAAGAAAATTCTTTCCTAAAAAATTGTAATCAAGAGTTGCTCACTCAAATTAAGGAATACAAAAATGAGGAACAATTGAGTCAGAAATTACAACTAGAAAATTGAGATCTAAAGAAAAAATATGAGAAGGTTGTCACTGAAAAGATGAAGAAAAATCTCATTTAAAGAACCATAATCAAAGTTTGGTTGCCCAAATCAAGAAGCTAAAGAATGATAGGAAGATCCTACAGGGAAGTTAGAGCAACTTTCCAACATGGAAGTATCGGTTGATAAAGAAACAATGACCAATCCTATTGACCTAGAGAAGTCTTTAGATGTAAAAATCCAAGTCATGAAGAAAGGAACCAATACAGATTCGTTCAACATCACAACTCAGAAAGAAAAAATCCAAGTGAATGATATCTTCAGATGTCAAAGTACAAACAATGGAAAATCCAGGTTTTCTTACTAATAAGTAATAAATATTCAATGATCAACAAAGTAATGCAAGTGCATGAATAAGACATAATACCAAAAGTGAATCAGTGAGACAAGGAAAAATCATGCTACAAGGACACCTTATCTACATCCAAATCACAAGAAATAAGTAATACATATTCAATGATCAACAAAGTAATGCAAGTGCATGAATAAGACATAATACCAAAAGTGAATCAGTGAGACACTGCAAGTTATATAAGGAAAAATCATGCTACAATGACACCTTATCTACATCCAAATCACAAGAATCAATATTTGAACCTATCTGTGTATCAACATTGCTCAGAATGAGGACAATATTTAAACTACATTCCAAAGAATGTTAATTTTGATAAGATAAGGTCCCAAAACAAAAGCCGCTGCTACACAAATCCTCAGAAGATCGAATTAATGTGGTCAGATCCTTTCACCATTCGACAATTCTGCTCAACGCTTAGAAGATCACATCGTCTCATGTCCATGACCATGACCAACTCAAGAATGAAGAATCATGAGAAGACATTACAAGCTAGAACGGGGGCTTCACTTTTTTATGCTTCGAGGACAAAGCATTTTGAAGGAATAGGCAATGTAATGAACATATATATATATATATATATATATATATATAAACTGCCTATATGAAGGGACACATCCCAACTAAGGGACATGGCCTAAACAAGGGACATGACTTCTCAGCCATTGTGACTAGTCAATGTTATAAGTATACTGTCACATGGCATTGTATATCGTCTAATCTTATTCAATTATATTTATTATTTGTCCTATATGGATTTCAACCTACTCTCCTTTTTAAATTGGATATTCAGTAAATGAACTTCGTTCATATCTTCATAAATGAACTTTGGTCATTTTATATTTGTCTTGAATATTATCTCTATTTTTTACTTGTCTCAATAAAAGTATTGAAACTTTATTTCAGCTTTCCTTCCGTGGTGTGATAAGAGATACTTCGTAGGTTCTGTTAGTTAATTAAACTGACTTTATATGAGAAAGCATAACCCTTTTAAATCATATCTTCCTGACCATATTGTGATACTGTGCATGGCAGATGGAGAGGTGGAAAGCTTCATGCTGGTTCCAGTTGCTGAAGTTGCAAATGTCATTCGAAAAACCAAACGTTTCAAGCCAAATTGTGCCATTGTCATCATTGATTTCCTTTTTCGTCATGGGTCTCTTTCTCTCTCTCTCACACACACAGGCCTGCATGCACACACATGTACACATATCTCCACCCAAATAAGAATGCAGCATACGAAGAGACTGAAGGGAAAAAAAGTGAAAACATGCACACATGTGCACATATCTCCATCCAAATAAGAATGCAGCATACAAAGAGACTAAAGGGAAAAAAAGACAAAACATGCATGAACACATACATCCATGACCCCTTTTAAGGAACTATCGATATGCAATTGCAAAAATGTGGCTAAGAAAGGATATTACAATTGCTGTCTCTCCGCAGTTAGATTGTACTTGTTTGGTATGTGATTAAGTGGAAGTATTCACATGCAATTTTTTATTCTTTAGTACTGTGCAAAAAGGCCTCAATGTTTTCTCCCAGCCCATGCTGTAATGGCAGTATGTCCGTACTTCTGCTAGAAAATGATAAGTTCTTAAGTGGAAAAAGTCAACCATGATATTCCTTTGACTAACTCATATTCTTTTACCATCTTGCTTGACATTGGTATGTGCATTGTGGTGTTCAGACTAGTAGGCCAATTTGCACGTACACTGTTTTTTTTTTCACAGGAACGGTTATAATTTTATATTAAAAGTGTGGCAAGGCCACTGAGCAAAATTTACAGACCAGGTCATAACAATCTGAGGAAATCATAACTTCAAGGCACAGTATAAATTCTGCTTCAACAGTCTTGCAGAATTACTACTGATCTGATTTATTCTTACTAGATTTAAACTAGCTAAGCTACTATAAAGTTATAAACCCAACAATACACACCCAACAACAAAATACACTTGTGAACCATGAACTGATCCGTTTAACGAAAAATCAGACAAAGACCTGGCCCCAGGAGCATCCTTGGTTCGGGTAGAGGGTCTGACTTCCTGCTTCATGGGTTGATCTGCCTGAGCTGTGTGATCCATCCGGAACTCCAACAAATGAACTCTTGCTTCTAGCTCCTGGGCTTTATCTTTTTGCACTTCTAGCTCATGAAAGATAGCCTGGTCCCTGGCTTGCTGGTCTGCGCGGTCATGCAATGCATCCCTTTCCACCTGATGCAGCTGGGCTTCTGTATTCCGGACAGACTAGTGAAGGCTGTGCCTCGTGTTCGACATCTGATGATGAAGAACATTAATCTCGGAGGAGACCTTCTTCAAACCATGGGTCGTGCAGCAGTCGGAACTGCTGTTGCTGTCTTCCATTGGACCGATAAACCAACAAACTATGCTCTGTTTCCCACAAAACAGCAAACTCACTGGCTGGAAAGGCAAGTAACCGTGAATTTCCTACCCTCTGAAATGTTATTATGCCAGCTTCTCCTCTGCTGACGACCTTGTCTTATACACTCAACCAGGACTCCCTGTGAATTGGAGTACAACCCCATTCATTTCCATCTGTTCCAAATGACCTTTGGTCTGATGCACGTATGTTCAGATAGTGCATTTGAAATCCATTTCCGCCCTCCTTTTGATAGCCGTCAAGATGAACCATGTGCCTCCCTTCATGCGACGAGTTGTCGAAATGCCAGCCAACACATCTTGCTTGGAGCATGAATTAAACTCAAATCTTGTTATTCTCATAAACATTATCTTCATAGCGACCTTAGGGAATATATGCCCTCTGGAGTGGGCCCTCATCCACCCACAGCAGTCCTTCTTCCAATGCAGTTGCCCTGTTGGCTTCTCTATCCGCCAAATAGTTATGGTGCCTCAGGACTTGGTAGATCTAGATGTCGTGCATCTCGTCAATGAGTCTTTTTATTCTGACTAGCAGTCTTCTTAGAGATAAATCATTTGCTTGAGATGAAGGATTGACTAGTCGAATCATTTTGGTAGAATCCTCAAATATAAGGGCATTTGAGATCCCACTTTGTGTAAGGAGGTTGAGACCTTGTAGGAGTGTCAATGCTTCTACTCTATTGTTTGTAACCTCTCCTAGACCCCACGCATAAGAATTCCTTCACAATCCTTCGGGATTAAATATTACCCCTTCTGCTCCTTCCGCCCACGGGTTTCCTTCCAAAGTTCCATTGAAGAAGAGGTTGTGTTTGCATTGGGATTTCCTCCATGCTTCTAATTCGTGCTCGTCCATCCTCACTTGCCATTTAGATGATCTTCTTGATCTTTCTGAAGAAACAAAGGTCTCCTCCAGAAGCTTGACCTCCTTAATCCAGTCCTCCTCTTCTTTTGAGAGACTAGGGATCAGATAGAGAGGTCCTCTAGACATCAAACTATAAAAGAGCATGGATTTTTCTTTTGTAGCCACTCTATCTGGGGAGGAGAGGAGGTACCAAAAGATATAGTTATTCCTAGCCAATCATATCTTCCAGCAAATAAATTTAGGAAGAGTCAACCAACAAGTTTTGATCCAACCTTTTTGCTTGAGAGAGGTGGGATAATGCTTTCCCTAGACACCAAGCATGTCATATATATATCTAGGCCAGATTTGATCTCTACCGAGAGGGTAGTTGGCTTGAAACCAGACTTCTTTCGCAAATGGACATTCCAAAAACATATAATTTATATTTTCCTCATGAGATTGACAGAGGACACACCTTGAAGGGCCCTGAAAGCCCCTTTTTGAATATTATCCCTTGTTAGGAGACACCCATGCACCAAAATCCAGCAGAAAAAGTTAACTTTGGGAAGACATTCGTTTCTCCAGAAACATCTCTAAATGGAAGGATTAGGAGCAGCACCCAAAAAGAGGGAAAGTGAGACATACCCTTGCGATATCGTATATATTCCATACTTTGTCCCCCATCCTCTTCTATCCTTGGAGAACTTGCTTAAAGGAGCTTTTCCATGCAGAAGGTTCTTGAGATGATCACATGTTGATATCAGGAGACTTGGGAGATCTAAGTTCACCCATGATTCTTAGTCTCTGTTTTCTATATTCTTCCACTCGCATAGATCCCATAGGTTGTTTATTCCAGAATCCTCCATCTAATCTTGCAAATCATGAAGCTCTTCAATCGAATTTAAGTGAGGTCTATTCATTATTCTATCTTCCCAAATCTTTATTTTTCCCATTTCCTTGAATCCAGAAAAGATCCTCCTGAAAAAATCCCCAAGCCTTGAATTCAATTGGGGGATGTGACTAGTGTGTCCTGACCCCTAACCTTAGGAGGAAATAGACCAATTCTTGAAGGACCATTCTTCTTGGCCTCACTTGCCATTTGATTCACCTTGACTCCATTGCCCTAGTTGGATATTGGCACTAGTCTCTAGGTCTCACCATCACCTCTTCAAAAAACCCAAAAAGCTACAACCTCATTTTGCTAAGGCTATCTCTTCCAAATCACCTTGTGCCCTAATTGCCATAGCCTAACAATCCTATCTAGGGACACCCTCTTGAGTTGGAGAAGAGCCAACCAGAAGTGCATAGAGGTAGTTATCGTGGTGAATTGGTGATAGTGGGTAACACCTCTCAGGTTATTGCGACTAGCAACGATCTTTGGGGCTTTAACTACAATTTGCTAGTTTGCGTGGTAATAGGAGGTAAAATCCATAGTTGTGCCAGGTTAGTGGCTGATTTCTTGCCAATCAGTTGGCTGCTAGGTTGTGCATAAATAGTTCCCTAAGTCCAATCCAATGAGACAATAATATCCTTGAAATGGCCCAAGAAGAAATAACATGGACAATGCTAACAATACAATCTCCAATAGATAAGCACAATAACAAGAGAGAATGCCACACTTTAACAAGAAACAAACCCTTAGACAAATTTACTCCAAGAAAGTATATGTCATTTATGTTCAAAAGAGAGCAAGCTCCAAAGATCCAACCATGAGTTCAAATGAGAAAGAGGCTCTCTTTATATAGGAGAGTAGCCTCCTTTACAATAAAATATTCATTATTTTCTTAGATCTAGCCTAGGTTGGAGTAAAATATACAAAAACCCCACTAATCCTACGAGCTCCTAATAAAAAACATTAGAAAATAGTGGTCATTGCTACTTGCACATTACAAGAGACACATAAGGCCCCAAACAAGGGGGTGCCTCCATCAAGCAAGGGATCAATACCGAGTGGCCTCCAACGGTCTCTTCCAAGGGGGCGCTCCACAAAGATTGTCCACAAGGAAGCTTCCAAAAGATTCTTCAAAGAAACTTCTCCACCAAGAATGTCCACATATCCTCTCAACAATACTCCATATTAAAATTCCCTGTAAAAGTATTTGAAACAAGACCCTCAGAGGCTGGACATTCCAAGAAAAGGCTTTTCAAATTTGGAAGAAGTATGAACAACCCTTCCATATGTTGATCAAAAGGTAAGCGACCTCCTCAAATGAGGTGATAGGACCTCCAAAGAGGGGTGCTACTGTTGGGATTTTCCTGTACTCCATCCTAGTCCTAACAACATTTTCCATTTTTGCATTTTCAGTCATGCATGCAGTCATGAAATTGCATGCAGACATGCAATTGCATGCATCCCAGTCATCAGTCCCAGCACCTAGCCCTCAGTTAGCTAGCCCTGGGAGCTTCTTTCTGATCAATTTTAGCCCTCCTAGTGCTTAGTGCGCCCTCCTTTCACCTACCACTTGTGAAAGGCGCCCTCTCACCTGCCACTCAGTTGCACTTTAGTTAGTTGAGTTATCTTAAGATCTTTCCTTGATTTAAGGCTAGATTGACTCCTCAACTGACTGTATCACTCCGATGGACCTCCAGTGAGACTAGACTGCCTATTCTGATTCTAGTTAGCTCCTCGCGCGCCCTCCACTGAGCCTCCTTCATTCAGTTAGTGCCTCCATGTGCCATCTACACCTACCACACTCAGTTAGACTCAGTTTGACATTTGGTTGACAATTACTTGTGCATTGATGACTCCACTGATGATGATCAGGACTCCTAGATGTGCTTTGATGAAACTCCACTGATCTTTTGATCTATTGATGCAGGCTAATTCGAATTACACCCCTGGTATTCGAATCCTGTGCATTGTATCATTATTGTTTATTATTCAGATTAATGAAACATGTGTGATTATTCTGCTCCTATCTGAGTTCTATTGCATCTGTGTTCTGCTGCTCATTCTTTCTGCAATTCTTTCTTGTGAGGTATTCATTAGCTCTTAGATCTGCTATGGGAATTTCACATGGTATCAGAGCATGTTGAGAGTATAGTCTATCTCCATTCTTGAGAGTTTTTTTGCAGGTAATTCGAAGTTTCAACAGTTTCACCTTGTATTCGCTCCAGCAGTTGAGATGAGCAATTCGAACACTCCTCTCACTCGTAGAATCCTTACTCCTTTCAATTACTTTGATTGGAAGATTGATATGGAAATGTCCTTGAGAAGCAAATCTCTACACAGGATAACTATGGGGAGAGAAACCGAACCAAATTCAGCTGTGGAGAGAACTAAGCATCTGAATCGATTAGATGAAGCCTTTGGTTACATGTGCATTCATATTTCTAGAGATCTACTGTTTCATCTCGAAGGGTTGAAGACTCCAAGAGAGTTATGGTTGAAGTTAGAGGCCCTCTTTGGCAAACAAGATGAGCTAAGAGGCCATCCTCTAGAGAATGAATTGGTTGCCCTACAACCAAGCACTTTTGAGACCATTCAAGAATTCTTCTCGAAATTCAAAGCTTTGGTTATGCAATGCAAGCAGTGTGGCATTGAGAAAAAGGAAGATCAATTGGTGCTCTCCATTCTAAGTAAACTAGGATTTGAATTTTCTGTCTTTGTATCTACCTTCCACTCTAGACGAATGTCAATCCCTGAATGGAAGATGCCCACCTTAGAAGTTTTTACTGCAACCCTCATCCAAGAACAAGACAAATTGATCCAAATGGGTGCCATCAGTGCCTCCAAGGATCAACTTCTTTTAGCTGGAGAGGCAAATAGTGCGAATGAGAAAGAGAGGCGTAAAAGCAAGGACAAGAAGCCATCTTAACCTAAGATGAATGCCAAGTCAAGTCCATCAAAAGGGGCCTCCAGCTCCAAGAAGGACAAACAGAAAAGATCTGATGGATCTAAGTGTCCCTACTGCAAGAAAGGGAACCACCCTGAGAGATCTTGCATGCACAAGAAAATAGATCAACTAACCAAGCTTCTTGAACATAACAAAATTGCTATTCCAAAAGATGCAAAAGTGTCTGATTCTGGAAGTGGATCTGATGGTCATGAGGATTGCCATGCATTGATGGCTGGATTTTCAAAATCAAAGGCCCTCCTCATAGATTCTGGAGCCTCCAACCACATGGTTGCCTCTGAAGAATGATTTTCTTCTTTAGATCTCAAAGATGGGCCTACTATTCACATGGGAGACAACTCTCAGATCTCTGCCAAAGGGTTGGGTACAATACATATGGAGCATGGCAAGTTCAAGAATGTTCTATTCGTTCCCTCCTTGACAACAAATTTGTTGTCTGTATATTAGATGAATCACACCGGATCACCAAAGAAGGTTACTTTTGGTCCCGACACAGTTGAGATTACAGAGATCTCTACTGGGAAGACTATAGCGAAAGGGTTTGCAAATCATGCCTCCAAGGCATATGAGTTCTCACATTTTCTGCCCTTCTCTCTTCCTACTCCTTTGGAATCTGATGAAGATCCGAGTGACTCTTCTTCTAATGAAGATGAAGATGAAGATCTTGATGTTGAGATCAAAGTTCAAGAACATTCAGATTCAGATGCAGAACCAACACATGTTCTCAATCCAGAGCCAAGGCCAATATGGGCTCACATAGTCCTTGCAGCTATTGGGAACATAGTTGAGGATTCATCTGATCATAGAACTACCAGATTTCAGCATCATGCCAACCTTGCATTATGCCATCTACCTCTTCCTGAGAGATGCAACATGATGGTGGGGTTCACTCTTCCATCCCTTGGGAAGAATCATCATGATCCATTCGTTCCAGTAGCAGAAAGGTTTCCTGAAAGACTTGCTTCGTCCAATACATCCTCTACACATTGGGAGGCACATCAGAAAACCAGATCCAGATCTAGCACCTACATTGGCATCCTACAGAGGATCAGCTTGCCAAGTTTTTTGCAAAAGTTTTCATTGAGGAAAGCTTCTTCCTTTTCTGCTTAGTATGATGGTTCTTTGAGTTATTTACTGTTCTTTTGAGGGGGGGTATTTTTCCCATGAGGTTTTCCCCATTTCCTCGGTTTATGGATAGTTCTTATTTTTATCATTTATTTGATTGTATGGATGACCTTTGGTCCTAATTACCAGGGCCCGGGATGGATTAAGGGGGGGTGTTGGGATTTTCCTATATTCCATCCTAGTCCTAACACATTTTCCATTTTTGCATTTTTAGTCATGCATGCATTTTGCATGTAGTCATGAAATTGCATGCAGGCATGCAATTGCATGCATCCCATTTATCAGTCCCAGCACCTAGCCCTTAGTTAGCTAGCCCCGAGAGCTTCTTTCTGATTAGTTTTAGCCCTCCTAGTGCTTAGTGCACCCTCCTTTCGCCTACCACTTGTGGAAGGCGCCCTCTCTCACCTACCACTTAGTTGCACTTCAGTTAGTTGAGTTATCTTTAGATCTTTCCTTGATTTAAGGCTAGATTGACTCCTCAATTGGCTGTATCACTCCGATGGACCTCCAGTGACACTAGACTGCCTATTCTGACTCCAGTTAGCTCCTCATGCGCCCTCCACTGAGCCTCCTTCATTTAGTTAGTGCCTCCATCTAAGTTGCATTGAAATGGATACGGAAACGGGGGGGGACACGGATACGACAAATTTTCAAAAAATCTGGATACAATACGGCAGGGAAACGACGTGTGTGTATATATATATATATAATTTAATAATTATTGTTTTTTCTTTTTGACATTTTGTAATGTTATTATAATTTCATGTAATGTTAATATATAATTTCAAACATATAATGTACATAGTTTATATACATACATAGTTTCAAATATAGATAATTTCATGTATATATAATAATTAATATATATAGTTTCAAACTTTCAAATTTAAAGCTTTTTAATTTTAATATTAAAAATTTATAATATGTATATTATATATATATAATAATATACAGCATAGTAGCATAGTGCATACTCTATAATATAACTATAAGTTATAACTATTATTATTATAATTAAAATTTAATAATGAAACAATGCAATAAAAATTTAAAACTGTATGCTTACCTCGGATGCCGACGCAGACTGCGCAGTAGCTTGGGAGTCCGAACAATGCCCCAGCGACTCTGCAACTCTGCAAGACTGCAACTTAGAAGTTAGAGCCAGGAATCGTCGAATTCATGGACGGCGGGGTACCATTTCCTTAGTAGAGCACGATTTCACATACCACCATTCCCATAGCACGAGGCCCATACACGTAGAAGAGAACGTACAAGCGTTACCACAGATACACATTGAGTACACGGGTAGGGTTTACATGCAGGAAAATCGGTGAGGCCGCGGGCTCTCACTACAGAAAAGCAGTCCAAAAAATGCAAGTAACCAATCGTCGAATTCATGGGTGGCGGGGTAGGGTTTACACGCAGGAAAATCGGCCAAACTTCAACCCAAACTTCAACCCGAACTTGGATCCCTCAAACCGATCCGTATCCACTTCCATCGGATCCATATCAAAGGTTCTAGATCCGTTTCCAAGCCGAATTGAACACGAATCGAATCCGTATCCGTTTCTGAAGCGGCGAACGACGTTTCAGGGAGATGGGAGGGCCGTTTCCAGTAACTTAGGCCTCCATGTACCAGTTACACCTACCACACCCAGTTAGACTCAGTTTGACATCTGGTTGACAGTTACTTGTGCATTGATGACTCCACTGATGATGATCAGGACTCCTAGTTGTGCTTTGATGACATTCAACTGATCTTTTGATCTATCCATGCAGGCTAATTCGAATTACATCCCTGGTATTCGAATCCTGTGCATTGTATCATTATTGTTTATTATTCAGATTAATGAAACATGTGTGATTATTCTGCTCCTATCTGAGTTCTATTGCATCTGTGTTCTGCTGCTCATTCTTTCTGCAATTCTTTGTTGTGAGGTAGTCATCAGCTCTTAGATCTGCTATGGGAATTTCACAGCTACCACAGATAAGTCATGGAATGATAGCATAGAGCCACTCCTAAGTGAACAGTAGCTCTAGTGATACACCAAGAAAACTCCAAATAGCAATCTATCCAGCAAGGAAGGCATGCCAAAGACTGTCCATTTAATTTCTGAGACCTGCTACATGATGTCACCCTTTCTGGCTCACCGAAATTTGGTTCTAAGGCTGTTACACGAGAGGACTATATATGCTGCTCAGAATGCTGATATTCTACCCTAGGTTCACTCATTATTGCTGCTGGATTTCGTCTAGAATTTTCAGACTGCTTCAAAGTGGATGCTTAAGGTGTGGTCTTGTCAAAACCGCTAGCCAAAACAGGGCTGAAAATGATGATGATAAGCCTCCTGCAAGGCTGAACTATCATCACAAGGTGCCACAAAACCTTTTAAAAAAAGGATGCTTGATGGGACAACCCTTTATAAGTAGAAAGCCATCTCCCAAAGGTATTAATGAGTGCTTCTCAAGCGAGTGACTTAGACTTCACTCCAACAGTCGTCAAAATGATTGCTGCTACAGCTGCACAGTTCTTACCCTCAAACACTGAAATGGGCCCAGATCTGAGGATGACCACAGTTGTTTTGATGCACAGGCATAGAGGTTTAGTGCTTCCTTCACCCACAGACCTGCTAACAGAACTAGGACGTTTTCAGCTGTACATCTACTCTCCACCTGGGCGCATCATTAGTGATATTTTTTTATCATTTTGATTGTTAATTTATATCTATTTATGCAGATTAGGTCAGGGTCGACCCTTAGAAAAATCATGCTTATCACAATTTAGGTAGGGTCGACCTGCCTTAATTAAACCATTCGTTTGGTTATGGTGGATCTGAATGCTTGAAACGCTTTTTCAATGATAACTTAGCCTGACATTTGCATACCTCTGCCTTGGATAAGATGCTACAGGAAGTTTTTTTGGGTTTAGAAACCAGGCTCAATAAGTCTGGCTGTCATGCAATTCTGAGTCATAAAACCCTTAATTCATTCCACAGGTACACAGTAATTTTATCCTGGAGAAAACCCTTAGAAGGGAGAAAAACTCCAGCCAAACAATCTTTCTTATATAAGATATCAGGTTCAGATTACATCATCATCATAAACTTCATCTTTGCTGTGCTAGGAAAAAAATTAATAGCAGAAGTAACAACTTACATCATAATTGAATGACAACCTTGAACTCTACTCACTACATCCTCTGTCTGCTGCAAGTATTATCCTGTGTTTTTCTGCTGCACATACTACTCCTCTATTGCAATTATTATCTTCTGTTCACTGCCGTACATGCCATTCTTCTATTGCAATGGAAAGACCTCACATCAACTTCAACAGCAGACCTCACATCAACTTCAAGAGGATACAAAATTATTGAGTGAAATAATGGGGAGGGGTGGCTCCTATTTATAGTTTGGGTTTGCTGCCCCAAGCAGCCCCCTAAAAGTATGACACATGTCACTTGGCATGCAAAGCAGCCCCCTATATATGACACCCGTCATTTAGCATGCAAAGCAGCCCCCTATATATGACACCTGTCATTTAGCATGCAAAGCAGGTTATGAGAGGACACACAGCAGCTTCTGGAGATGACACTTGGCAAGAGAAAATGAGGACATGTGACAGGAGAAAGTGAAGACACATAGCAGAAGTTTAGTGATAATATGTAATAGCTTTTGAAGCTATAATTTTAACATGCACACCTATATCAGCCATCTTACTTATAGGTATCAAGTTTCTGGCCAAATCTAGAATGTGCGAAACCCCAGGGATAGTTCTAATCCCTCCATCTTTCAGCAGTAGCTTGACCCTACCACGTCCTTTTCATTTCTTTTTCTTTTTCTTTTTCTTTTTTATTTTTTGACAATATTAGTCCCTTTCTTTTGATTTAGCTTTGATAACTTGGGACATAGGATCATGGTTTTTTTGCAAGGGGACATAGCTCACATTCATCATTTAGATTTGGTTCCCTTAGAGTACTTTGACTCTTTTGACTTTGATTTAAGCACCATACATAGGAATAATATGTAGAGACCTTAGAACATGACAAAGAATTAGTTAATTGTGAAAAGGGGACATGATGGAAATGGACGAAGTGGCTGGTGGAATGACATAATATGAAAAATGGCTAGGTAAAATGTTGTTAATGACATGGATTGAGAGTCACACTTACTTAAACCCCTAGGGGCACACCTAATCCCATAAGGTCATACACTTAATTTGATGAGGAAAGAAGAATTATAACCACACCATGATGGTCCCTAAGCTATTGAAACAATATTTGAGGATGTATGAGCCATTCTGGAGTAACACCTTTGACCTCTTAATGTTATGTCCACACATAAGAAAGCATTTTACCTCAAGTCAAGTAGGGAGAATATGTTCACACCGGTACCATCTAGATGTTCCCATATTTCTCTGGCATATGGCAAGGTAGGCTAAGTAGGCTGAAAGTATCTCTGAACTAGCTGAAAGTGTCTCTGTCAAGTGTTTATGGGCAAACCATAGACCTCATCTGTGGAACAACTGGATATGATGGAAGATCACATAGGAAACGATGATCAAGTCACCTTAGACATGTTAGGGGGTAACACAACCAAACCTTTTAATTGGAAATTTAGCATGTACCATCCCTTGCTAGTTCCTTCCAGAGCATGGGAACCCATTTCTATGGACTTTATTAGTGATTTTCTTACTAAATGGAGACACAATTTTGTTGTTCGTTTTGGTTTGTAGATCTTCCAAAATGTCAATTAGCCCTTAAAGTAAATTCATTATTTCCCCTCAAGCTGCAAAATTATCTTTCCAACATGTTTGGAGCCATTTTGGCCTATCATTGCCCATCATTTTAGATCATTACTAGATTTTTGAGTCACCTTTGGAAGTCATTGTGGAAGCTTCTAAGCCATCAGTTGAAGCTTTCCACCTCATTCCATACTCAAAATAATAGACAGGTTGAGGTAGTCAACAAGACCTTGGTTGATGCTCCTTGCATTTCCCACCAGAAAAACAAACAATTGGGTAATTACTTGCACTTTTTGCAGCATTGCTAAAACATGACAACTAATGTCTCTCTAGGGCGTGCCACATTGGATGCCAGTTATGTCTTTCAGCCTCTTGCCCCTAATGTGCTTGCAGTCACTCTTCCTTGATACATTCACATCCCACCAACAGAAGGAGCAAGATGAGGCTTCCTCCTTTGTGTAGAACTTGGTGAAAATTCATTACAAAGCTCATGACATACTTCAACACACGTAAACCAAGTTCAAAGCACTACACGACAGATATTGAGTTCCTCATTTTCAAGTCTCCGATAGAGTTGGGCTTCATATGGAAACACAAGTTCAAAAATCAGCAACATCACAAGCTAAAGTGAATTTGGTATGAGCCATTTACCATTGCACAGAAATTGGACCCTAATGCCTTCAAATTGGATCTTCCCCTTCAACTAAGTATCTATGATGTGGTGAATGTCAGTCAGCTCAAACTTTATGAGCCTCTTGGCTTGGAGGAAGCAATTTCAGTCACACATATGCAATAGCCCCATTCTTTATTTTCTCCCTCCATTGCTTGAAGAGACTCTCCTTGATGTCTGCAACAGATCTACTAGATAACATCGATTTGCCAGTGTCTTGGTGGGTTGCAAAGGCAATTTACCCACCCATTTCAAGTGGTTGTCCCATCAGCATTTAAGCAGCAGTTCCCTGTCCACTAGAGAAACTAGGGACAGTTTCATCTAATCAAGGAGGAAATTCTGAGACTTAGTGTAGTGGACATTGTTCAAGTTATATTATATTTGTACGTTACCTTTTGTATTTTGTCTCTTATGGTCCTATGGATGACTTGGTAAAAAATGATCACAGCTAACTTTTGTATTTTATATTTGTAAATCTAGAAGATTTGGTCAGATATGATCACCCCCCACTAATTTTGTACTCATATATGTCTAATATGATATAGATTGTACATGTACAGTTGTGGCTATCTCCTTTAGAGTAGATGCATCCTTCATCTGTGTTTTGTGTTTGTGTCTGCATTTCTGTAACTGTGCTCATATCAGAAATTAATTGTAATGATATCTTTCTGCAGGTACATAAATCCAAATCAACCAGGTTACTTGCCGCTCTTGCAGAGTTTGCGGAGTGGAGAGTGCTTATAAGGTTAAGGTCAGCATCTGATTTGTATTTAGAATGTTTCCCATTGCATTGAATGGATACTCTCTTACACACACTCACAAACACACACTACACACTTGTAAATGTTTCCTCCTGCAAACGTCAGGAATAAGAAGTCTATGAACATAGTAACATATGACTGTAGTTGAAGCGACATAGATTCAGTTCTAGAGTAGTCAAATGATTATTGCATCATGCTGAGGGCATATCATGACATCACTTAAGACCCTAGGAGAACACAAGTTCATTCCTCATTCCAAACTATGGTTGAGGATTCAACATTCATTTCTACACTAAAATAGATTTCTTGTAGTAAGACATGACTTGAGTTGAGCAGGTAAATAATTGCTGGAATTTTCAAGTTCAATATGCAAGTTACTCAACTTTTTTGTTTAGTCTGGCTCAAAACAAGAAATCACCATGTCATAGATTCAAAATATTTATTTTTCATTGTATTGGAGCTGGAGGTTATTTTTCCTTTGAGAATTTGTAAATCACCACTCATTTTTTTGACAGATTAATCTCTTGGAAATCTTCTAAACAAATGCACAGTCAGGTGCCATTTTTGCGTTTATTCTTATATCATCCTGACTTTGCAGATGATCAAGATGTGTTAGTCAATCTCCATCTGTTGTTTGTCGAGAAGAAGCATGCCCTGTTCACTCCATTTTTGGAAGTGCCTTTCTTTGTTTTGAATGACTTTGCATGCAAGGACGGTTGGTATACTGCAAATTTATTATATGGCCACTTCAAATGTGGTGAGGCTATCGATGTCTTACCAAAGGTTCATCTCAAAGTTTTATTTGAACCTTCTTTTTATGTGTCCTTGTAATTTCTGTTCTTTGGGAAATTCTGCTCTGCTATTCCTCGATTTTGTTATCCAATCTCCAACATCTAGGATCCACCATTTTTAATGTCTTTTAAGAATCTCAGTGGCATTCTTGGGCAACAGAAGGTGTCTATCTTTTATTTCTTCTATTTCTGATCTTTAGGACATAAGGTGCTAGATTGTTAGTGTTATCACGCAGAAATTTAGAATAATAACTAGACAAGTTCCTTAATACATATTGTATTGCATTGCACAGTTAATGCTGGTGTACTGCATTCCTTTAATCTTATTTGTTTCTTCCTGTGTGTTTTTTCTCCTAAACCTGAGAACAATGTAAATGTGTCAAGATGATTACTGACTAGGTTGTTGAGCAACATTGCATTTTGTGTTCTAAGGAGATGTAGCAGGACTTATGTCTTGACTTCTTAGATCTAAAATTTGTTTATTTTTTAATGCTTGTACTTTTTAAAATCAGGAAGGTACTATATTAGGAAAGCATAAGGAGACTATAGAGTCTTTGTATTAGAGTCCAACTTGAGCTTGGGACTTGCCATTTAAATGGAATTTATCATTTCTTTTAATAATAGACCTAATTATTACATGTAACTTGCTAATTATTCATATGCAAGCTGAAAAATGTAATCTACTCATGAAGGGCACTATCTTTTATATGAACAGTAAGGAGGCATTGAACCCAATAATTTTACTTGCTATTGTGGTGACCATCCGTGGTTTGTTTTACAATTCATTCTCCCTTCTTTCAAGCTTTAATACAACTTTTTAATCATGTAGAGAGAGATGTTAAGCTTTAATACAACTTTAAAAGCATGTAGAGAGAGATGTTAGCATGCAATGCAATGTTTCCTCCGCATACTCTTGGGATTATTTGTGAATCATCCTTTACATTGGGTGCCTTGAGCGACGGGATGGAGTATATCCATCATCAAACTTCTTGAGTACTCAAAACTCACATGGTCAACAGGTCTTGACATTTATCACCATTCTTGTAATTGAAACTTACTTGGTCCTAGCTCACTCGTCCATGACTTTGTAGCCCTATCATACCCATCATCACTCATGCAACCTGGTGAAAAGTGAAATAGTCATTTAAGTCCCAAAATGGCATCGAACACCCAGTTTGGAAATTAATAGAGGCATAGCATATGATTAATAATTCTAATGCCGAAACTATGACTCATGATGATACATTTATGCAAAAAGTATTTGTTCTTATAGAGGAAAATAACATGTACCATCATGCAATTTATTCTATGCTATAAGTAAAGGTATACAGATGAAAAAAGTAATTCTATTTAATCATTAAAATTCTACATTCCACAAAGATGCCAAGGTGGAATTCTATGTGCACAAATGCATAGATCTCTTTGCATGACCCAAAAATTATGGGTCTTAAGATATACTTTCAACTTCATGTAAAGTTACAGCTTGTTACCGGGCAAATTAGCAGGGCTAATTCCCAGTAAGCAAAACTAAGAACAGTGACCCAATGTCACCTTGGTCACAGTTCTAACTTCTTCGGAAGTGAATAACCTCCAAGGAGAAGTTCCTTTTGATGACCTGCAAGACACTAATACAACCAAGCAACTATATCTTCTATGTGATTTGTAGTTAGACCAGTGCCTAGATGGAGTCAATAAGAAGGTAGGTTAAATGAATCAACCAATATTATAAATTGCAAATTAGGCCAAGTATAATGAATTTGCCAATTGTGCTTAGATTATAAAAAATAGTTCACCAATATAGATATTCAATAAGACCAATCCAAGATCATATATTTAAGAGCGTTGACTTACTTATACCAACAAGTATTGTTAACCGATCGATAACCAACAGCAGCAATACCACTTAGATCATCCAATGAAGTTATAAAATCAATATAGGAACATCGTGATATAGCAAGTATAAATGGAAAGATCCTATGTGTCTATTATGGCAATGTGTAACCAATAGCAACCATAACCACTCACTAAAGAAGCTCAAGGATCATTCACCAATACAATTGTGAGAGTTCTTTTGCAAAGGTCAAATACTTATCATGTAAATAATTTATCATCAACTGAGTGTAAACAAGTCCAAATATTATTAGACAAGATCAAAGCGTCTAAGTTAAGGCCATGTCAATCACTTTAGTCATTCAATATATTTTGTAATCATCGAATGTAATTTTCAGATCTGTAGCAGAATTTTACATGACAGTTATAGCATAACACTCAATGAGAAAGACACTAGCATTCAACACCAGTTTTACCTCTATTTCCTTTGCACTAAGTTGTAAACACTCAAGCAGTATTGGTAAATCAAATATGCTAAACAAAACTCAGATTTCAATTATTGTATTTGAGTCGTTTTCAGACCTTTCCCTAAGCATGAACCCTCATGAAAAATGTACAAAAACCATCAATATAAGTCCTTAAACTTGTACTAACATTTTTCTAACCTTATTTCTGTTGATGACTGCAGGTAGGGGCAGCAAAGGGAGGCACACAGGGTCTGCAATATTGCAGACCTGTGTGAAGGAGTAAGGAGGGTTCAGATGGGAGGAGCATGCAAAGGCTCGGGTTGAGAAAGGAGCAGCGAGGGCAGCAGCTGGGTTTTATGCAGTCAAATAGCACTTAAAACAAAGATTTATGATTTTATAGGATTAGTTTTAACACTATTTTAACAAACTACTAACTCAGAAAATCAAATAATTTAACATAATATTTGCAAGACAAACAAAACTTAGAAATTAGGGTTTTTAAGGGAGTTTTTGATAATTTTGGGATTCGTAGGGCTTCTAAAATTTCGCCCTAGGGTTTTTAGGAACAAATAGGGTAGGCCGAAATTATAGGAGGAAGGGCCGAAATTTTAGGGAGGCCAAAAAATGCAAAAAAAATAATTTTTAAAGTTTTGGGGTTTTATCCAATGTTCCCCCAAGGTTCCGAGACGGCAGGACGTGGGTGTGGGGAGACGCACATTCGGGACGTGTGGAGACCACCCGGGGACGGCGGGACGCGAGAGTCATAAATTTTTTGAAAATATTAAAAATATGCAAAATATAAATCCCAACAATAACAAACCATCCCATGCAAATTAGTGAATTACTAAACACTACATTCATCATTGTGCAATCATGCAATGTAAATGCAAAGTTCAAACACATTACACGATTCATCATGATTATATTAATACATGAATCTATGATTAACATGAACATCATATTTCATGTTTGTCACTTTTGAGTCTTTGTCATTTGATATTTTAGTTTTGAGTCTTTCCGGAGTTTTGGAGTTTCAGGCGGGACGCCCACAAGTCTTGCCGGAGTTTCGGAGTTTCGGGCGGGACGCCCACAAGTCTCGTCGCCCACCGAAACGTTTCGCTGTGCGTTTCGCCAAGTTTCGCCCAAAGCGAGACGTCTCGAAACGTTTCGCATGGAGTTTCAGAGTCCTAGGGACGCAAGAAACGCCGAAACGCGTCCCCGTGGAACACTGGTTTAATCATAAAATTGCAGGCCTAATTCTAACCCTAATTCTACCATGGAAATGCAAAATTTTAACCCCAAATAATAATTACAAATGTACAAAACTCAGATTTTAGGTTAAAAAGTAGAGAAAGCAACCTAGGGTTTCAAGACAAAACTAGTCACCCAACCCTAAGGCATCAATGAGAGGAGTTACCCTCCTTGAGATGGTACTTGGCAAGCTTGGCAACTAGGGCTAACCTCAACAATCTTTGAGATTTGTTGAGGAGGCCTAGCCTAGCAAAACTTGAAGACCTAAAGCTCAAGCTTGAATGCAAGGGTTATCAAAGACAAAAATGAAATGCTAATCAAGAAAAAATGAAGCAACAATGGCTTCCATTCAACCTTAACAAGCATCACTTTCATACAAATTGACTAAGAGACATCAGACCAAAAGTATAGATACCTCCAAGTGCATGTATTAAGCAAACAACTCTAGCCTCACCTTAGCAATGGCATGAACACTAGTAAAATTTTCAAGAAATGCTTCAAACTTGCAAAATAACCTTCATCAAGAAGTGTGCATCCCTTCAAAGAGCCCTAGTTAGGGCAAATAACAGACATAATGATCTAATCCCAAAAGTTGATGTCTAAAAATCAAGTGAGGAGATTGAATTTATATGATCTCACACTCACTTTTACATAAAATAAGGCCAATTTAATATTAAAAATGTTAACTTAAAATTAGAATAAAAATAATATAAAATAATCAAAGTAGTGGGTAAATTGGGGTGTTTCCCCAGATTTGACCCCTACTTGAGCAAAATGGCTGAACAAGGCCATATTTGACCAAACTGAAGGCCAGACTATGTAGCGGGGGGGTCGTCATGCCCCAACTAACCCTAACAATGATGAAAAACCCTCAACGCCCTCCCTTCCCCCCTCGTTATCAAGCAATACGGTATGCCTAGGAGGATGACATCATCCTCTGAAGTAGGGCCCAGAGAGAGGGCACTGGTGAACTGGAAGGCCAGGAGGGTGCTCTGAAGGATAAGCATGCGTCTTAACGCTGAAAAAACTGTCGTTGGAGTGATAAAACAAGGTTGGGGTCATGTGACCCAGTGATCCACCCTTGGAAACCCCGGACACCAACCTCAAGGTTTCAAACCCTTTCATGAGGCAGTCAACGATACCATTAGGCCATAGTACTTCCAAAGGAGAAACCAGAGGGTCTGGCCATGCCCCCACCTCATAATAACCTGGCTAAACACCCCTCCTGGTCAGAAACAAAAAAAAACACCCTCTCCCTGGGGCACCTCTGCAGGTACGCTGGTGCTGGTACTATCGTAACACAACCCTTGAAATTCATGGGTTGAAAACCAAGTTTTGGGGTTTCTCCAAAAATTAGGAGATTAGGATACAAAAACAACATACAAATTAATAGAGATGTTATGATGAAATGATTCTATCATCTATAGTCCTCAGTTGCTTCCATCTTAATAGGATCCATATTTTATGAGACTTGGCCACATATCAATTGTTATTAAAGCCTTATGATTCAAGCTTTGAAATTCTACAATTCTAGTTACTTTGGAGTTTTCGGTCATCTTGAATTTTCTTTTAAAGTCTTCTTTGACTTTTTATGATTGTCTTCATTACTCTTCCAGGGTTCTTACTCTTAAAAATTTGAGCATTAAGCACATGATTGTGTTTCAAGTTTCAATAATTATTCACAAGTTGTTGGCATATCTCTTCACACAATTGTTCGAGATTTCAGGGCATGCAAATCTTCCTTGCACAATTTTCCTCGTAGCCATGAAATTCTTCATGCCATCATGATCCTTTTACTTCTTGACAACTAATTTGTATTTTTCTCTCAAATTTCACACCTTAGTTATGGGGATCTCTTATGTTTCCATTGTTTTGTGGATTTTCTCCTAACATATATGGAATTTGTGTTTGTAATCTACGAAATTCCACCTTATACCTTGGTCGAGTTCCCCTAGTGACTAAGCCTAAGTCACTAAGCATGGGGTGGTGGGACCCTCACATTAAGTGTTTAATTAATGAGACTTTAATGTCACCTTTTATCCTAAGTCTAAAAGTGAATGAGAAATTATTACTTAAGTGATTTAATTAATAAAGTGTACTCACATCTAATCTGGGCCATTGATTAGATCTAATCTCAGCCTTTGATTTAAAGATTTTTTTTAGGGTTGAATAAAAGGTAGAGGGAGGCAATACCTATTCATCATTGTGATGAGAAATCTGAATGAAGAGAGGAGAGAGTACGGGAGCATGAAGAGTCTGAGCTAGGGCGCAGGTATAGGAGCGTGAATGCTTTTGCAGGGCACGAGTTTCCAGATTCAGCCTCAGTAATAGCTCAGTCTTCTAGGCACAGCATTTATGGCAATCATCCTGGCATTTATTATTCAGCATGTGAACAGTAATATCGGCCCACATCTCCAGCAGTGAATCGTGGTACCTGTCTGTACAGCAGTAGCACGCAGGTGTGGTGGTACCTTCCTCATACAGCAGCAGCCAGCAGCGTGAAGGAAGGTTCTGGGCTCATATATCGAGCCAGCTTCATACACCGTGGGCATAGTATCTGTGAGATTAAAGCCTGTCTTCTGTCCCGAGTTCTCTGTCACGTGAAGGATAGAGATCATCATTGCTTGAGTCTGATGAGATGTGACTGCTACAGGAGGGGTCTGTACAGCAGTCTAATTTCAGTCTCAGTTCTGGGATTATTACAGGCACAATTTCCAGTCACAGGTCAGCAGAGTTTTGAGTGTCTTCAGCACAAAATTCGAGGAGCATACATCACCATAATTGCACAGAAACCGAGACAGACTGGGTGCAGTTAATGGAGATAAGTTGTATTTGTTTTTACTGCTGTAGCAGTACCTTGTTGATGAAATAATAAATCTCTCTCTCTCACTCAATTGGTTTTCGCCGTGGGGGTTTTTCCAGGGCTCGATTTGGCCAAAAACTACTGTGTCAAATTTGCGTGTAAATGTTTGTAAATTAGCTTGCAGCCTGTTATTTTCTTTCAGTTGTGTGTTTAGTGTTTATCTTAAATGCATTAAGTAACCTACAGCCAATGCAAAACAGGGCTGTAGGTGAAAACCACTTTTATCTTGGCATTAAACCAGCGAGTAGAGAAAGGTAGAAAATCTTCATGGTATCAGAGCGCAGGGGGCAGAAATAAAACTAATTTGCAGACACCCATAAAATTTGCAGATCTCAGAAAACTAAGTGTTCTTACCTTTGATTTGGGCAGCGTTCTTTTGGACTGATTTCTAGATGGCTACAGGGTTGAGGATAGAGGACAGATTGAGTGGGACGGAGAATTTTGTGCCTTGGAAGGCCATAATTCTATTGCTGTTAGAGGAGAACGAGTTATGGGAAGAGGTGGTGAGGAACACCACCACATACCCCGTTACTATTCCAGATGGCTCAGATGTGACCGCTCTTTCAGTCTTCAACAAGAAAGACTGTAAGGCTAGGAGAATCATTCTAGATGCAGTGAAGGACCACATCATCCCTCATATTTCGGGGAAGACCAAGGCACACGAGATGTGGAGTGCCTTGATCAGCTTGTATGAGAGCTCCAACGAGAACAGGAAGATGGTTCTCAAGGAGAAGCTCAAGAGTATCAAGATGACCGGAGGAGAGGGAGTCACAGCTTATCTCACCAGGATCTCAGCAGTTCGTGATGAACTAGCAGCAGTTGGTGAGGTGGTATCCCCTACAGAGTTAGTTCACACTGCAGTCAACGGGGCTTCCAGGCCCTGGCATGCTTTTGTGCAGGCTATTGTGGGCAGGGAGAACCTTCCATCATGGGAGAGGTTGTGGGATGACTTTGTACAGGAGGAGACCAGGAGGGGTCTCGTACAGGGCAGTACATCAGGTGGTATAGCAGATGAGGAGAACGTGGCTCTCACAGCCAAAGGGAAGAAGAAGAAGGGTCCCAAGAAGCATGGGGCCAAGGGACAGCAGCAGCAGCAGCAGCATCATACACAGGGTGGGCAGAAGAAGGACTTGAGTAAAATCAAGTGCTACTGTTGTCAGGCGTTTGGTCACTATGCATCTCAGTGTCCAAACAAGAAGAGGAAGAAGGGACCAGGTCAGCAGACAGCAGCCTCAGCAGAGATAGATGAGTTTGGTGACAGGTTTCAGAGGGAGTTTTCCCTTTATGCTGGACAGAGTGAGAGAGAGAGAGTTTCTTTAGCCACCAGCATTGATATGGATATGCAGGTTGAGCACTCATTGTTGACTGGGCATCAGACAGGTCCCTCCACCACTGGTACGTGGTATATTGACAGCGGAGCTTCGAGGCACATGACAGGTACTCGGGAGTTCTTCTCCGAGTTATCACGGACAGACAGAGAGGTGGAGGTTGTGCTTGGAGACAACACCATAGTTAGAGCAGTGGGTCAGGGGACAGTCATATTTGAGAGGGAGTCCATGAGTCCCATGACACTGAGGGATGTGTTGTACGTCCCTGGGCTGAAGAAGAACCTTGTTTCAGTTTCCACGATTGAGGACAGGGGTCTTGGGGTTTGCTTCTCAGATGGGAGAGTGCAGATATATCCCAAGACCACAGGTGTATCTACTCCCATGGATATTGGAGTTAGATGTGGACGACTGTACAAGCTCTTGTTTCAGCCGCAGCATGCTCTAGCACACAGCAGCAGCAGCAGTGAGCTGTGTGAGTTATGGCACAGGAGGATGGCCCATTTACATCACTCCGCTTTGGGAGTGTTGCGGAGCATGGTCACAGGTTTACCTGATTTTGACTCAGAGCAGAGTGATGTATGCAGAGGGTGTGCTTTGGGAAAGTACACCAAGACCGTGTTTCCTAGCAGTGACACGAGAGCAGCAGGTGTGCTCGATCTGATTCATACCGACATATGTGGTCCTATGTCCTCAGTTTCCTTGAGTGGCCATGAGTACTATATCAGCTTTATTGATGACTACTCCAGGAAGACCTGGATCTACTTCTTGCGGGGCAAGAAGTCCTCACTTGTATTGGATGTCTTCCAAGGGTTCAAAGCCCTTGTGGAGAAGCAGACGGGGAGGAAGATCAGGACGTTGAGGTCAGACAACGGGGGTGAGTACACCTCCAAGGAGTTCAGTGCATTCTGCAGACAGGAGGGCATACAGCGTCAGTTGACAGTTCCCTACACTCCTGAGCAGAATGGAGTAGCAGAGAGGAAGAACAGGTCGATCCTTGGAGCAGCGAGGGCCATGCTTCATGATCAGGGATTACCGTTCTTTCTGTGGGCTGAGGCCTGCAACACTGCAGTGTACCTGCAGAACAGGAGTCCCCACCGTGCCGTGGGAAGTATGACTCCAGAGGAGATGTATTCAGGCAAGAAGCCTGAGGTGAGCCACTTTCGCATATTTGGCTCTTTGACTTACTCTCACGTCCCCTCAGAGAGGAGGACGAAGTTCGAGCCCACCGCAGAGAGAGGCATCTTTGTGGGCTACGACGAGACTTCGAAGGCATATCGGCTTTACATTCCTGGCCAGAGGCGAGTTGTAGTTAGGCGGGAAGTAAAGTTTGAGGAGGAGAGGGCCTTCAGGAAGTCCAGAGAGTTAGAGCAGGAGGAGACACCAGCTCCCACACCTCAGTTGGGACAGGCTTCTTCGATACAGGTTACAGGTCCACAGGTTTCTGGGGTGACTGGATCACAGGGTACTGGCACAGGTTCTACAGGGTCAGTGGTTCAGATTTCAGGGATAGGTACAGGGACAGGTACAGGGTTTGGCACAGGTTCAGGATCACCGGTCTCTGGCTCACAGATTGCAGGGTCTTCTGGGACTAGTTCTTCAGCTACAGGTCCTAGGGGTGGTAGACCTCATGCTTCTGACACATCCTCAGAGGAGGTGACACCAGGTCCAGAGGAGCCTTCAAGGAAGAAGAAGCCCAAGTGGCTTCAGGACACCTTGAAGGAAGCGGAGGCATTTGGTAGACCTCAGGAGCAGATCAGGACTATTTTTGAGCCAGATAGATATGGGTCAGCCCTTGTTGCGAGTCTTCGTGACTCAGCGCCTTCTACATATGAGGAGGCTTCTCAGCATCAGGTTTGGAGAGATGCCATGATGGAAGAGTACCATTCCATCATGAAGAATGATGCTTGGGAGATTGTATCGAGGCCTGAGGGGAAGTCAGTTGTGACTTCCAAGTGGCTCTACAAGGTCAAGCATGCAGCTGATGGCAGTGTAGAGAAGTTCAAGGCTCGGTTTGTGGCTCGAGGGTTCTCACAGGTTGAGGGAGTCGATTATGATGTGACTTTTGCTCCAGTGGCTCGGTATTCCTCCATCAGGGCAGTGATATCGATTGCAGCAGAGATGGGTTGGAGGATCCACCAGATGGATGTGAAGACCGCATTTCTCAATGGTCTTCTGCAGGAGGAGGTGTACTTGGAGCAGCCACAGGGATTTGAGACACATGAGAGAGATTCACATGTTTGCAGGCTTAGGAAATCCTTGTACGGTCTGAAACAAGCTCCCAGAGCTTGGTACTCCAGGATAGATGCATATCTGATGTCGATGGGATTCCAGAAGAGTGAGGCTGATCCCAACCTATACTACATTGTGGTTGGTGGTGATCCGCTCATTCTTCTGCTATATGTTGATTTATTTATCACTGGAGATGAGCGTCTTATTGCTCTGTGCAAGAGAGATCTTGCAGCTGAGTATGAGATGACAGATATTGGGCTGATGCATTACTACTTGGGGATGGAGGTATGGCAGGAGCCAGGACATATTTTCCTTGGTCAGGGGAAGTATGCTGCAGAGATCCTGAAGACTTTTCGGATGGACGACTGCTGGCCCATGTCTACACCTATGATCACCAACTTGAAGCAACTTCATGCTTCAGGTGGTAAGTTGGTGGATCCCACATTATATCGTCAGCTCATCGGATCGTTGATGTATCTGGTCAACACCAGGCCAGACTTGTGCTTTGCAGTCAACACTCTTAGCCAGTTCATGGTGCAGCCTAGGAGTGTACATTGGAGTGCTGCAAAGCACATCTTGAGATACCTTGCAGGGATGGTGGATTATGGTTTGGACTACAGGAGTTCAGGTGGAGTTAGTTTGATTGGGTTCACAGACTCAGTCTGGGCAGGTAGTGTGAGGGACCGGAAGAGCACTTCCGGTTGCTGTTTCAGCTTGGGCTCGGCAGCAGTGTCGTGGTTCAGCAGGAAACAGAAGTCCGTTGCATTGAGTTCTGCTGAGGCTGAGTATATGGCAGCCAGTCAGGCGACTTGCGAAGCACTGTGGCTTCGTAAGTTATTGGTAGATTTATTTGATCAGCAGCTGAGGCCTACGGTGATTTACTGCGACAATCAGAGTTGCATTCAGCTCTCTGAGAATCCAGTTTTTCATGACAGGTCAAAGCATATTGAGATCAGATATCACTTCATCCGTGACTATGTTCAGAGAGGAGCGGTTGAGCTTCAGTACATATCCACTGATCAGCAGGTTGCAGATGTCCTAACGAAATCTTTGGGGAGGGGGAAGTTTGTCTTCTTCAGAGATAAGTTGGGAGTGGTGCAGAACTCCTTCCTCGGTAAGAGGGAGTGTTAGTTTTTATACCTTGGTCGAGTTCCCCTAGTGACTAAGCCTAAGTCACTAAGCATGGGGTGGTGGGACCCTCACATTAAGTGTTTAATTAATGAGACTTTAATGTCACCTTTTATCCTAAGTCTAAAAGTGAATGAGAAATTATTACTTAAGTGATTTAATTAATAAAGTGTACTCACATCTAATCTGGGCCATTGATTAGATCTAATCTCAGCCTTTGATTTAAAGATTCCTTTTAGGGTTGAATAAAAGGTAGAGGGAGGCAATACCTATTCATCATTGTGATGAGAAATCTGAATGAAGAGAGGAGAGAGTACGGGAGCATGAAGAGTCTGAGCTAGGGCGCAGGTACAGGAGCGTGAATGCTTTTGCAGCGCACGAGTTTCCAGATTCAGCCTCAGTAATAGCTCAGTCTTCTAGGCACAGCATTTATGGCAATCATCCTGGCATTTATTATTCAGCATGTGAACAGTGATATCGGCCCACATCTCCAGCAGTGAATCGTGGTACCTGTCTGTACAGCAGTAGCACGCAGGTGTGGTGGTACCTTCCTCATACAGCAGCAGCCAGCAGCGTGAAGGAAGGTTCTGGGCTCATATCTCGAGCCAGCTTCATACACCGTGGGCATAGTATCTGTGAGATTAAAGCCTGTCTTCTGTCCCGAGTTCTCTGTCACGTGAAGGATAGAGATCATCATTGCTTGAGTCTGATGAGATGTGACTGCTACAGGAGGGGTCTGTACAACAGTCTAATTTCAGTCTCAGTTCTGGGATTATTACAGGCACAATTTCCAGTCACAGGTCAGCAGAGTTTTGAGTGTCTTCAGCACAAAATTCGAGGAGCATACATCACCATAATTGCACAGAAACCGAGACAGACTGGGTGCAGTTAATGGAGATAAGTTGTATTTGTTTTTACTGCTGTAGCATTACCTTGTTGATGAAATAATAAATCTCTCTCTCTCACTCAACTGGTTTTCCCCGTGGGGGTTTTTCCAGGGCTCGATTTGGCCAAAAACTACTGTGTCAAATTTGCGTGTAAATGTTTGTAAATTAGCTTGCAGCCTGTTATTTTCTTTCAGCTGTGTGTTTAGTGTTTATCTTAAATGCATTAAGTAACCTACAGCCAATGCAAAACAGGGCTGTAGGTGAAAACCACTTTTATCTTGGCATTAAACCAGCGAGCAGAGAAAGGTAGAAAATCTTCAATTAGAATTTACATACCCAAAAGCAAAAATCAGAGTGCAACAAATAGGAAGAGAGAATAATTTAAACTAATTGATTCATATTCTAAAGAGTTGAGTTTTTCACACAATATTAATAAGAGTGGTTGTTTGTTTTACATTTCACACAATATTAATCAAGTCATAATTTAATTATTTATTATGACTTGATTATGACAAGTTAATTTTGTAATATAGTTTGGCACATCATGACTTTGTTAAAATATAAAGTATTCCAAACTTTGAGCTTTCCCAAAGATTTCGGGGATAGGCATCACTACTATGCTTACACGAGCCCAAACCTTATGTATGAAATGGGTCTTCAAAGCTATAGAAGACAAAGGATTGGGAAGCCATTAAACTCAAGTTGCTATGGAAAAGTGTCACCCTCAAGCTTGGTTCATCTTTTAATGAACATTGTCTTTAGTGGTTGTTTTTGGTATTATATGAAGAAAACAATTGGGTGAAATTTCTTGGTTCTTAGCCAAGTGGTTGTACAAGAGAGGATTTAAAAATCCACAAATCATTTCGAGTTCTAAATTAAAGATCGGAAGACATGGCAAAAAATCCACAAATATTTTTTATTTCTAAAGTAAAGATGGGAAGACTTGGCTAGATTTTGATGTTGAATTTTGCTTTTTCAATCCTAGCAAGTTGATTTTGGAGTGTGAAATCCTCAACTCCAATAATCTTTTCTTAATGCTTGGCTTGCAAGCCTTGACATCCTTGTAGAGGAACTTGAGGTGGAACTATACCAAGGGATTTACAAAATATTATCCAATTGATTGCTATAGATTGTCAAGTACAAAGCATGCCTTGCATGTTTGGGTTAGGAAGCTAAAATCTAAACAAAAGGCCTATCTTTATAGGCTTAAGCCAATATCAAAATTGTTTATGGAGCCCAAGAAAGCCTTCTTAGGGTGTTCCCATAAAGATGGGTAACCTTTGTTGAATTTTGTAACTTGGTCAGTCCTACATCATGTTTTTGGGTGTTACATGGTGGGGACAAAGTTGTCTTGTCTAGTAGTTATTTTTCATTTTAAATGTAAAAGTGACTTTATATTTAAAAAGTGAAATGATTTTATTTATTATGTGAACCCTTGTATTTATTAAGTGTGCATTTAATAATGTGTTTTGTGCATTTAAAGGAGACTCTTGGATTAAGTTGAACTTAGCCATCCAAAGCGTAGTTACAATTAGCTAGGTTAACTGAAGGAAGAAGTCATGTATTAAATGACTCATATTGTGTGCAAAAACACCAAGAGAGAGTGAAGTTAATCATTCGGTGAGAGAATGATCAGAGTGACTTCATCAATGTTGGAGAGATTCAGTATAGAGCATTTTGCAAATCATGAGATAGTGATCAGAGTGAGCATTAGTTGGCACGATATCCTAGAGTACTTGCTGCCCAGAAATTGAAGGGGCCGTATTGTACAACATTTTTGTTCAGACCATACAACAGAAATAAAACTCTACTTTCAAGACAATCTCTACACAGATTTAGTGATGCTTTGTTCCTGTAGTATTTACAGTGAATAGTTGCACAAAGATCGAGGCAGTCTGTGACAATTTCAACATTTATTTCTAGTGGGTTGTACAACAAATTTTTGTACATCCATCGTACAGTCTCAGTTGAACACAAAAAACAAGGTGTGAAATGTTGTCATTAATGTTGTTTATCACTGAAAAATTTTGCTGAGTTATTGTTCTTAATAAATCTCTCTAGTTGGGTTATCTTACAACAGTGAGAGTTTTGCCTGAGCTTGGTCCTAATTTTCTTGTGTTCATGAGATTTAATTTCTTCATTCATAGATGGTCCAGACTTAATGACATGTATTTAATGGTTGAATCATAAGTTTGCATCAGTCACAGTCTCTTGAAATGCACACAAATTCAAGATCATTAAATCTCTGAATTCATCTAAGTGTTTGACGAAATAACTAAGAGAGTAAACTAACATTCTGTCACTGAAGTGTTTGACAAAAAGATGATTAGAGTTAGTATTTTGTCTCAGTTTTCTTCAACATTTTTGGCAAGACGCGAGCATGGATTGCCTAAAACATGAGCTTGATCGAGGGTTATTTAAGCCCTCGATCGAGGGTTTAAACACGCTCTCGATCGAGGTTTTTTCAATAGCTCGATCGAGGATTTAAATAACCTTCGATCGAGCTTTGGATCTCAATGGAAGGCTAGATAAATAGCTCGATTGAGGTATTGGTTAAATAGCTCAATCAAGCTATTTGAATTATTTTTATTATTTTTTTGTAAAGCTCGTACCCATGGAGTTTTGAACTGATGACCTTACACAAGGAGTGCCTTAACAGTACACCCAACAATACACCCATTCATTGTCTATTCTATGCCCCGTGGACTTATTTAAATTAATATTATTTTTTACATATATAATTTTTTTTTAATGATTGTTATATTATTAATTTCATTTAAACATTATAATAATAATTAACATTAAAAACTAACTATTTCAAATATTTTTGAATCCATCAATTGAAGTAGTAATTAGCTTAATGTGATTTATGGCCTATGGTTTTGCTAACCCATGGTAAATTTGCCTATGGTATCACGATACATGAAATACTATGTACACATTTACCATGGGTTACCAAAACCCAAATATTAATTAGCTTAGCGTGATACCATTTAAGCTAATTATGTTACCAACAATAATGGGTTAACAAAACCCAAATATTAATTAGCTTAACGTGATACCATGTTAAGTTAATTATTATTTGGGTTTTGGTAACCCATGGTAAATATGTCCATGGTATTAGATGTGATGTGATACCACGGGCAAATTTACCATGGATTAACAAAACCACAAGCCATAAATCATGTTAGACGGGTTCAAAAAGATTTGAAATAGCTATGTTTGTAAATATTATGTATTATTATATAATGTATTCAATGTTGAAAGGAAATTAATAATAACAATCATAAAATATGGAAAAAATTTAAATTTTATATGTAAAAAAAAGAATATTAACTCAAATAGCTTAATCGAGCTATTAATATATTTTATTTTTTACATATAAAATTTAAACTTTTAAAAATTAAATAGCTCAATTGCGCTTTTATTTTAACCGCACTTAAAACCATAGCTTGATTGAGCTTTTATTTTAACCATGCTTAAGCCTTCGATTGAGGTAATTCAAAAATGCACATAAAACCTCGATTGGGGGTTTTAAAGACCTTGACCGAGCTATTAGCTCGATCGAGGGCTTTAAAACAGGATTTTAGCTCCCCTTTCTGCAAATTCAACTTTACCGGCCTCTTTGCCATCCCTAAACCCTACACTGGGATGCACCTTAGGTGGCGGACTTGATACCAATGGATTGGTTAATGAATCACTTATCCATTCGCTTATAATTTACGGGTTTTTGAGTTTATAGAATATTTTAATTTTAATTTTTTTCAAACATACACTTACAAAACCATGTCCACAACTTCGAATTAGTGTAAAGAGAAATCAACAACATAAAAGGTACACAACCAAAAAATTTCAAAATATATATAAACCCCAAATCAATGTGTCCTCTTCAAAAGGGTATTTTTTGTTTTTTGATTTTTGTAACCAGTAAAAAAAAGTTTACGTACACACGTGTACAAAATGCGATTAAAACTTTCAATAGACAATTTCGACTATTAATAAAAAATATATTTTTCCAACATAATTAAAAAAATTGTGCGCCCTAGTGCATTTTGTGTAGATTATGTTCTTATATATATTTTTTCAAAATTATGATTTATCATTAAATTATTTTGCGTGCACACTAGTCATTTGTTAACTTTTCTTGAAATTTACAAGAACAAACCTATCATTCAAGGCAATTTTGACATTAAATAATATTGTTATTTAAAAAAATAATAGGTGGAAAGACGACATAATTCCCTACAATTTGTATTTTTTTGTTGCATGTTGGAATTCACAAGGCATATATGAGCTTTGAGGGCTTCGATTTAATAAATGAGTAAAAAATCGAATTTTCACCATCACTTTTGGTCAAAAAGTGTTACCCATCTTCATGGATTCACCCCTTAGTTTACCATTTGATTCTTAGAGTGTTGGCTCTTGGGAAATGATTGAAACACGTGGGTGTGCTTGGGCCAAAATCGTTGTTATGTGGTAAAGATGAAAATGTCAAATGCCTCTTTTTGTATTGCAAGTTCTCCAAGCTATCCTAGGATTGGGCCTATGTGTTATGTTTGTCAACTCCTCCCCTCTGTGTACTAGAAAGTCATCTTAGTAGGTGTTTGTCTTCCCTATGTTGATGAGTTTCATGCAACATGACAAGTTATTAGGTTTGAAATTATTATTTTTAAATAAATAAATGAATGTGTTTTTTAAAATGTTCGTCATAATGACATTTTACCTTGTATGGTGGGTCCCTAGTACATGCCAACATCCACGTGCAAAGGAAAATGGCCCAACTAATTTAGTTTTTAAATCAATAGGGCCATGCACTATGAACTATGAGAAGGGAGCCCCCCCCCCTTCCCTCTCTCTCTCTCTCTAACACACACACACACACACACACAACCGCACCCTCTCTCTCTCTCTCTCTCACACACACACACACACACTCAATGAGTCTTCATGGTTTGAAGCATGCCCTCACCATCTAGCTAGTCAAGCAATGCGTGAGCATCGAGCAATGACAATTGTCTCTGCCCCTTTGTTATTGAAGATGATAAGTACACACTTGGTTGTTGCCATTTTAGTGGATGAAAGGTCTCCTAAACTTGCGCAAGGAGATAAAAATGGGTAAAAGGCGATATTGGTGAAACCTAACCTTGTGATGAAGGTTGGAGGACAACAAGGATAAATATAACCCCTCTCTTGATGATGGATTGTTGCTTATTACTTCTTATTGAAGTTTTGTGTTGGCCAGGTAGTGATTTTATTATGTTTTTATCATTGTTTTTGTAGGGCCCCTCCAATAGGGTCCTCTTGAACTGAACCTTAAACTTTAACAACTTCATACAAACAGATTAACTGTCATAATTACTGGAAAAATAATGTAAATTAAGTAAATAACTTAACAAAAATAAACAAAACCATAACCTGTCGACCGATCCATCTTGTCCATTGTCGTTCGTGTCTTCCGTAGGATCCCTCCATCAAAGCTCATTTGAACCATAGGCGAAGCAACTGCTAGCTTCGCAACCCAACCATAGGCTCATGCTTTTAGTCGCATGGCCACCCCTGAGCTTCAGGTTGAGAGTTCACACACAACAATTCGAGAAACTCAGCTTGGGTTACCCCTCCACCAGAATTTCTAGCCAAACCCCAATAACAGCAAGTCACTCACTTTTTCACAATTACGATAACCATCCAAATCTGAGCCTTTTACCCATTCCCAATGCCTTCCTTATATAGGAAAATCTCATGCGACACATGTCGCTTCATGCAAAATACCCAATTCCTTAATATTCAAAAAGTAATTTATCTTATAAATCCAAGTGTCAAGTTTTCTAGAAAAGTGTACCTATATTCCTAAATTTACTCAAACTTGTCTCTAAGATGCTCACTCTAGATCCTATCTTTGTGGGTGCATGTGGTGTTAACTAAAAGCTTATGCCTAGGATTCCATTTTGCTCCTAAAATAATTATTTCCATTATTTTAAATAATAAAAAGTATTTTCATGTGCAAATGCTTAGAAATAATTATGTCTATTCTTTTTAATACTACAATGTATTTTTATGAACAAATGTTCTAAATGCAATTTATATGGTTTTTCTTTTTGCACAAAGTTTATCAATTAATCCTTTCTAGGACCTAGGTGCCACACTGTTGGGTCCATCAGTCCTTTATGCTCATCTTTCGTCATGGTACCACTCCGTTGGGCCCATTCATCCGTTGTATCCATTTCTTGGCAAGGTACCACATCGTTGGGTCCTTGCATCCATCCTTTCCGTTTCTCGGCAAGGTACCACATCGTCGGGTCCTTTTGCCGATGTCTTTTCATTTGACTTGGGGGAACTTCATGTAGGGATTTAGGATCCGTTACCTTCCATCCTCCGTCTACACGCTATTGGCGACTAATGGCACTTAGGAGTAAGTCCGTTCTTACTGCGCGCCCCCTAACTCGTACGTGACCAACTCTATCATAGTCCACTTTGCACGGCTTCACGCAACCCCGAGTAAGCGGATAAGGGATTTTGAACTCGGTCGTGGGATTTCGTAGGAAGTCGACACCGTCGTCGTTCTTCTGTGTGTGATTTATCCGTACTCTATGACCTTCAATTCCTTTGTGTGTCCGTTGGTGAACCGTTTCACTTGTCGCTATACACATCTCAGAAACATATATTAATAGTCATATTCTCATTCATCATGTTTCAATCCATAAACCTGCTAATCGTTAAGAAAATTACAGTTCACTCATAACATCATACATTCCATTAATTAGTAAAGCATTTCATCAATATGTATTTTTTTTGTTCTTATCTCATAATTCATCATACAACTATTCGTTAAGCATCATATTCACATAACACATTTTTCACAATCAAGGCTAATCATTAAGCAAGATGTAATCAATCAATTATCACACTCCACACATATCATTTAATTCATTTATCAATTATTGTTGTCATTCAGCTCTTCAGGTTTTTCTCAATCAATTAAGACATATCAAGGCTCAAGAGACCACCTTATCGAAGTTGTTCAGTCGGGTCACTCGACAGGTGCCCTTAAGGTCCATAGTCATTTTAGAGGCATTACATACAGGTGCCCCCTCTTATATAGAACTTCGTCCCGAAGTTAATTTTGTTCTTGTACTTTGGATCTTAGGCTTTACCTTTAATTTCCCATTTTTATCTTTTTGTCATTCTGTTCTATTTTTCTCAAACAATCATGGCCATAAGCTCTAGAGGTTCTAATCATTCGTTTTCTAGATCATCTAATATGGTTCCACTACATCCTCAGGAACTCAATTGTAATTTGTGTAATGCAATTCCAATAACACTCTCATAATTGTCAGTGCCAACCAGATTTTCTATACCTCCTATTCATCTACGAAGGTCTACGATGCTGAACTTATCTAAAATCTGCATTGTGTCAATATCCATCCAATAGTTGATCAAATCATTATTCAACATAACAAATCCAAGCAAGGATTCAAATCTATTTGGTCATCCTCCCTCCAAGACGAGAAGGTAAACATCATAAAATATTTAGTTAAAAATAGATAGGTAAGATATAATCAAAGTTTTAACAAATCAGGAGAGACCCTCAAATAGTCCACAAACCAAATTCCATAAGACTACTTCCAAAACCTCTAAATGTTTTGACAATGTTGGTTCTCAAATTGATGGGATTCGAGTCGTCGAAATTTAGTGACTTAGTCGAACACACTGAATTTTAACTCTTAGTCCTTTCATTAGTAATATCATGTCTAAGTCAATGAGCCATATCACCGAAAGTAACGATCAGTGTTCAAAAACTAAAGTCATGCCATACATAAACACATAACCCAAGCAATAAACCCATACAACTTTCACTTAAAATTCTAACTTTGACTGCTTGTTGACACGAATTGATGCTATCGTCGGTTATCATGGTTAGTATACTTCATTGCTTAGTCGATCACTAAACTCGATATTGGAGTATCGCATCCCGTGATCTACGGATTGAGTGGCAACCAAGGTTTGAACAACTATATGAGCTGAAAATACGCCACAATTCATGGAAAGAGTTGCCAGGAGTGGAAAAATTTAGGTGTAGGAATTTATTTAAACACGATCAAGGCTAACCTCATTTATCTATGGTTTACCTTTTGGTTTAGCAATGCAAATTTAACACAACATTAGAATTATCTACCCCTTCTAAAATGTAGTTTAAATAAGTAGTGTTTTTCAACTAACACGATTCACTGATATTTATAATATTATTAATAAGTAGAATATATAAAAATTTATTGTTTTACATTCAACTCTTTATAAACTACACATGATCTTTATCTCTTTCGTTAACCACTTTCTTTTTGCATGTCGCATCGTATATTTTTCTTCGTTTAAGGTTTTATAAAAGATATTCCAACATGGACGCTAATTATTAAGGGAAACTAAAACTAAAACTAGTATTACCTCAAGACTGAACTAATCACGGGGAGTGCGAATAGCTCGTCCAATTGGAGTTGGGTAATGCGCATCCTACGCTGAATAACTAACTAGGGATCAAACAATTGGTGAGAGGATAAACTCGGCGTTTAAGTATCGGTCTTCTCAGTTGTTGGACAGGGAGTTAGATTGAGTTTTAATATTCTTTTTCTCCTGCAGTCGTGGTGTGTCTACAACGTATCGTAGTTTAGGGAGTATCGACTAAGTTTACTGCCCATGCACTAACTACCGGTCTCTCCACTACTTGATGGAACTCATACTATCTTAGCTCGTATCACCTACTCGTAATATAATTCTTGTATATGTTGTAATTATGGTATAGCTTGTAAAAAAAAAACCTCGATATAACCATAATCAACAGTATCTTTTTCCAGAACAGGAATAAAGCTCAAGGTTTATAAGCTCTTATAAAGGCTTCAAGAAAACCCCAGTACTAGGTTCCACGCCTACTGGTCTCTAGATATTTATGCATAAAAATGAAATCCCAAAATATGAATGGAAAAAAAAAACTAACTCAATGACTACATCTCGGTTACATTACGGATTAAGTCATTACAACATGCTATTAATTCCATAAATCCCTTATGCAGTCACCCACTCTTTGGTTTCGTCCCAACCCAAGAACAAAAAAAATTGATGCCTAACGTAGGGGCTGCAACATATCAACAAAATCCGCCCTCTGATCTAATTTGTATGAAAACAAAGTCTTTCCAGGGATCTACACGAAGCTCATCAGCATATTACCAAGATATTTTATCTAAATCAAAAAGAGAAATCAGATCCTTCTACAGGATCCTAGGATGAGAAATAGCGTCTTTCAGAGCTTCCTCTGTTCTAAGGAAATAGAATATAGAACAAAATCCTCTTACCAGGATTCAACAAATTTATCTAGGCCAGAACGTTTTATACAAAGATCACTTAGATCAAAATAAATCATCATAGATTTATTAAAAATTGTATCTAAATTGACAACGTTTTTCCTTCACATTCACGGATCTGTGAATGTTATCTAGGCCAGAACGTCTAAACAGGGATCACTCAGATCTAAAAATTAATTCATCGGAGTTTTTCTAAAGTTGTATATGAAGTCCTAACCTACCAAGATCGCCAGGTTGATCCACTCAGTAAGGTAGTGCGCAGCAACTGGATCCATCTCCTTTCCCCTTTCTCCGGATCCTTTTCCTCCGAGGTACATAATACAGTCAGTGTAAATGACTCAAAACAAAAACCCTTCATTCTGGGCGTTCAACCAAACCTAACTTAAGGATCAAAATGGCATTCGAGCAGGATCTGAATGGTTACTAAACTAAAGAGAAGCGGAATAATATAAATTCCAGTGCGCAGTCGCAATTGATTCATAAAACTATGCAAGACTGGAAATCTCAGAACGGTCTTAGCAGACAAACCTGAAAGTTTAGGACTAAAGTAAAAACAGAGATATAAACGGAATTACATTTTCTTTTACTACATTAAATTCTCAAATGCATAAAAATAGACTCATATAGTCGATTTCAGCTTTATGATGAAAACAGAGTTCTAGATTCGATTTTAGAGTTAAAATAGAAACAGAGGCACACCAATAGATTTCAGAATTGAAGTAAAACAGAGACATACAAATCCCTTACTTGTCATTCGACCTTTTTCTCGAAATCAACACATAGATCCAAAAGGAAAATATGAATTATTTAAAACTGGAATACACATGTATTTCTCTTTTACCATTCAATCATTCTGTTAAACTTTCTGAAAGTATATAAAGCTTGTGAAAATAAAACCTGTAGAAATGCGTTTTATTTTTCTTCAAGCTAACTCATATTTTTTGTAATTAACAAGGCACAAAGATATTTTTATTTCGCATGAAATCCGAGATCTAAAATCATTATTAAAACATAAATAAATAGGATAGATAAAGAGTAAAATAACCTGTAAAAATAGCTTAGTTGAAGGTGTAATCCACGAAATCGTAGCTCCAATCCCATCGTCATTAAATAGAATTTAGAAATAAGATTCAGTGCCCTCAAGGCTCGACCGGCTCTGATACCAAATGTAGGGCCCCTCCTTTAGGGTCCTCCTAAACTTAACTAGAAACTTTAACAACTTCATACAAACAGATTAGTTATCATAATTAGTGGAAAAATAATGTAAATTAAGCAAATAACTTAACAAAAATAAACAAAACCATAACTTATCGACTGATCCATCTTGTCCATTGCCATCTACGTCTTCCGTAGGATCCCTCCAGCAAAGCTCGTTTGAACCATAGGCAAAGCAACCGTTAGCTTCGCCACCCGACCATAGGCACATGCTTTCAGTCGCATGGCCACCCCCGAGCTTCGGGTCATAGAGCTCACACACAACAATTCGAGAAACTCAGCTTGGGTTTCCCCCCCCACCAGAATTTCTAGCCAAACCCCAATAACAGCAAGTCACTCACTTTTTCACAATTATGATAACCATCCAAATCTGGGCCTTTTACCCATTCCCAATGCCTTCCTTATATAGGAAAATCTCATGCGACACATGTCACTTCATGCAAAATACTCAATTCCTTAATATTCAAAAA
Source organism: Larix kaempferi (assembly GCA_027924585.1). Classification (NCBI taxonomy): domain Eukaryota; kingdom Viridiplantae; phylum Streptophyta; class Pinopsida; order Pinales; family Pinaceae; genus Larix; species Larix kaempferi. The sequence continues at coordinate 13,654,108 of BSBM01000461.1, read as the reverse complement.
GTAATTTATCTCATAAATCCAAGTGTCAAGTTTTCTAGAAGAGTGTATCTATATTTGTAAATTTACTCAAGCTTGTCTCTAAGATGCTCACTCTAGATCCTATCTTTGTGGGTGCATGTGGTGTAAACTAAAAGCTCATGCCTAGGATTCCATTTTGCTCCTAAAATGATTATTTCCATTATTTTAAATAATAAAAAGTATTTTCATGTGCAAATGCCTAGAAATAATGATTTCTATTCTTTTTAATACTACAATGTATTTTTATGAACAAATGTTCTAAATGCAATTTATATGGTTTTTCTTTTTGCACAAAGTTTATCAATTAATCCTTTCTAGGACCTAGGTGCCACACCGTTGGGTCCATCAGTCCTTTATGCTCATCTTTCGTCATGGTACCACTCCGTCGGGCCCATTCATCTGTTGTATCCATTTCTTGGTAAGGCACCACATTGTTGGGTCCTTGCGTCCATCCTTTCCGTTTCTCGGCAAGGTACCACACTGTCGGGTCCTTCTGTCGATATATTTTCATTTGACTTGTGGGAACTTCATGTAGGGATTTAGGATCCGTTACCTTCCATCCTCCGTCTATATGCTATTGGTGACTAATGACGCCGATGAGTAAGTTTGTTCTTACTGCATGCCCCCCAACTCGTACGTGACCAACTTCGTCATGGTCCACATTGCACAACTTCACGCGACCCCGAGTAAGTGGATAAGGGATTTTGAACTCGGCCGTGGGATTCCATAGGAAGTCAACACCGCCGTCGTTCTTCCTTGTGTGATTTATCCGTACTCTACGACCCTTCAATTCCTTTGTGTGTACGTCAATGAACTGTTTCACCTGTTGCTACACACATCTCAGAAACATATATTAATAGTCATATTCTCATTCGTCATGTTTCAATCCATAAACTTGTTAATCGTTAAGAAAATTACAGTTTACTCATAACATCATACATTCCGTTAATTAGTAAAGCATTTCATCAATATGTATTTATTTTGTTCTCATCTCATAATTTTTCATACAACTATTCGTTAAGCATCATATTCACATAACACATTTTTCACAATCAAGGTTAATCATTAAGCAAGATGCAATCAAGCAATTATCCCACTCCACACATCATTTAATTCATTAATTCATTTATCAATTATTGTCGTCATTCAGCTCTTCAGGTTTTCCTCAATCAATTAAGACATATCAAGGCTCAAGCCACCTTATCGAAGTTGTTCAGTCGGGTCACTCGACAGGTGCCCTTAAGGTCCACAGTCATTTTAGAGGCATTACAGTTTTATGCCAACTTTAAGGTGGGGCTTTAGTGCATGTGGCAAAGTTTTGTACCTTGGCTACTATTGCTTGTGCTCATGGGAACTACTGTAAGAAACCCACTTTTTGTATGAAGTGCTATCTACATACATGTTTTATTAATAGATATAAAGAATCATTTTATTTAAAAAAAACATGAAGTACTCCTATGTTAAAACTTATTCAATGCGTGCTATGACCATTATAAAAAATATTTTAATGCCCCCTTTAATGGTTATTTACACAAAGTTGCATGTCCTACCAGTTTATTTGGATAAAGAAAAATGTAGAAGATTTATGTATCATGCATTTGAGTAGTGGAATTGATCAATGACAACGTTTGTTCACAATTCACCACATCCCATTGTAGTTCAATTGATCAATGACAACTTTTGTTCACAATTCACCACATCCCATTGTCTTCTCATTGCACCATGTACCAAAGATGGTTGCAAGACTTATATCCATCATGTTTGATACCAAATCATCAACTATTTGGTCTTCCATCGACTCATTTTCTAGATTAGAGTCAATGATGGATGAAAAATTTGTCCCATTTACCATTAATGCAAAATTTAATTTTGATCCAATAAATTCACATTTTATACATTGTGGTAATGTGATAAACTTATGTTTGAAACACCAAGCCTATGAGCCTACCACGACCTATAAAGTGTAACTTTCCCATTGCCCCACTTGTAGATGGACTTCACCACTCTTTACATTCATTTCATTATTCTATTTACATCTTAATATTATTTGTCAAAACTTACATCTTTACTTTCATTACAAAACTGGGGAAACATAGGTGTTACATCTTCCAAGTTCAGTGACAGAACAAGGGGCTTCGTTTGATACACATGGAGAAGATGAAGGGGGTTCAAAGTAGCCAAAAATAGGTTTTTGTTTTTTGGGGTTAAAAGACAATCATAATTCTTTTCCTTGGTTTAAAATTAGGTTCATATTGTAAGAGAATCAATTTTATTTCAATTTAAAGATAGACTTAAATATTTTTAGGTTAACTCAAATACTGAAAAGAAAAGAGAAGTAGGAATTTTGATTTGTAGGTTTTTGAGCATATTTTTGTTGGTAGTTGATTTTTTTTAGTTGTACAATTGTACGAAAATACCTGTACAACTATATGAACTATACAAAATTTGTAATGTAGGCCAATTATTTTTTGGGGGGTTGGTTATCAACTTCATATCTTTGAAAGCTTTGTTGTAATTTTTGTTTTTGGGCTAAATTTTTGCATAGTTTTGTAATTTCTACAATTTTAGAGGGAGGTTTCTATATTTCATCAATTGCTTGGTAAATTTGTGGAAAATCTGTGCATTTGTTGTATTTTTAGAAATTTCTCTAGTTTTGGTAGAAATTTGACTGAGCAGTGATAGATTCAATGGTTTGGGAGAAAACCCTTGTTTTTTCGAGTGTCCTTTTAGCATATTGAGTGGGACTTTGTATGATTTTCAACGGTATTTAATAGCTACAACTATTGTGGGCGTGTATTATTTGTTGTTTTCTCCTCGTGATTTGTAGTTCAAAGGAAAACAATACAAATTTGTGTAGTTTAGTCTCTATTTCAACACTTTAATCTACAAAATTATTTGAAAAAATGGCTAGTTTGTTCGACATCGTGTTGGACGATAACAAAAGCCTATATTCCTTATTAGTATTGGGTTGAAGTAGTGTACACAACAATGCAGTTGCTTAATAGATCTTTGCCAAAGGCCATGTAGAATAAGACTACATAGGAAGTGGTGCTCACAAGCTACAACGACACTCACAAAGCATATAAGTTAGTTGATGTGGAAACTGACAAAGTAAGCTTTCGTTGAGATGTTTTGATTTATGAGAATGCAAGTCTATTTCAAACAAGTTTGGATCTGAAAATTTATGAGCACGAGGAAGCTTTAGCTGGGAGCTAAGGTAGGATGCTTGTACAACCTCCATGTGGAGGGGGTAGGAATTTTGAGAATGAGTCTTAGAAAAATCCCAATCATGAAGTTGGTAGCTGCCCTAGATCAACAAAATGACAGTGTTGGTGTGGAAGAAGAGGATCATAAGAAGAGACCAAAACAATGGCACAACACCATTGGAGATATTTGGCTAGATGAGATGAGGATAGAAGGAAGACCAAGGAAAACCAAGACTAGTGAATCTTGAAAACCATTAACTCACATCCTTAAGAATAAGAACAAACAATAACCCAAACAAAAATAATTAATCAAGGTCTGAGTTGACATTATCATTGAATGGCCATATATTTTGATAAATTGAATAGATTAAGTATGTATTAATCATTGATTACCTTTGTTCCAATGAGTTAAACTCCTTATGATGGACTCAACCGAATTGTTTGAAAACTCACACAATATTCCATATAAATCTTTGCAGTAATCTTACATTTCTTACTATAATTGGATATACAAAATTGCAAACAAAGCATTCATTGACTTCACCGACTTTGTAAGCTCCAACCTAGAGATCATTACACATGGATTTCCTCTTAGAATTTTAGATAACCAAACATCAACATGATAATATTTATGTTTGTTAACAACTTTAAATAATAATCCTCACACCCTTCAAAAAAAACCTTAGACAATACTTGTAATCAATGTACTAACGTTATTGTAACCAATGTACTATATCTTTTAGCATTATTGTAGCCAATGTACTATATATTTTAGCTTTATTTTAACAAAATAGATGCCAGCTTTTATTTTTATATTTTTTTAAAGTTCTATTTTGTTCGTGCATATCTTAAAACATCAAACCAAAAGAACCGGTTTTTATTCTTATATTGGTTTAAAGTTCTTTTTTGTTCATGTGTATTTTAAAACATCAAACCAAAAGAGAATGGCATAATATGGTTGCAACAACACTCATTGTAAACTCTGGAAAATGTCAATAATTAGAGTACATGTGTATTTTAAAACTTCAAACCAAAAGAGAGTGGCATAATATGTTGCAAAAATACTCATTGTAAACTCTGGAAAATGTCAATAATTAGAGTACACTAGTATAAAAGAATAGGAACATGTTAAAGTAGCATGTGGTGCGAGCTTGTGGGGCATAAAACTAAAATGTCAAATACTTTATTAGAAGATATGTACATTCTTTAACATTTGTCAATGAAATAAAGTACAAGAGTAAAAATACAAGAATAAAGTTTAAAAATGACATGTAGTGCATGCATGCCAAGTCATGTGGTGCATAAAGCTAAAGAATAAGTCCATTAGAATAAGTTTGAAACTAGAATACACCTTTTGACAAGTTTTTATGAAGCTTATCATTACAATAATTTTAAAGTGCACTTTTGCTAGTTTGTAAGCACTAGTACTTGGCCACACTTCATCTACAAATTGTTAGGAAACATTATTAAGAAACACGATTTTGGTGAAGGATTTTGTAGAGGTGATATTCAAAATGCCTCATTTACAGGGGTTTTCAAGTATAGCTTTTAGTCAAGATACTGTGAAGAGTTATTTTTAAAAAAATTAATGTTGGTGTGTCGAATTGTCTTTGTTGTACGAGGGACACTTAATACAAAAATGCAATATCAAATATCAAGTAATCCACAATAAAAAAAAATGGAAGGGATGGAAGGGTGTAGTAAAAACTTATTTTCACACCCTTACATTTGGCCTATCGTAGGATTCATGACACAGTACATTTAAAAAATAAATAAAAATTGAAGGGCATAGTAAAAGCTTATTTCACACCCTTAAATTTGGCCTATCGTAGGATTCATGACACGTAGTACATTTTTTAAACTAATTATGTTAGACAAGGAAATATGGCATATCAACTTCCCATACAAAGAGTAGTCTTCTTAGACTAAAACTAAATGGAATATGTCACTACGCTTATAAATTGTATCAAGAAAGACACAAGAGTATTGAGCAGTCTTACTAGAACATGCAGAGGCACTTAATTCCTTTTTCGATTACAAATGGTAATGCATGCCCATATATATATTTGTGTATCAAAAGTATTTGTATACACACCTAGAATGCTAATGCAAGGTCGACCAAGAAAATAGTTGAAGTGATAAGGGCGGGAATCCCAATAAATATATGGAGTAAAATTGATACTTGCATTACAAGTCAATACAAATTTGAAATGTGTCAACAATGAGATATTTATGAACAACTTAGGAGTCAATAGATAAATTATATATTTGTGTGTGTATCAAAAGTATTTGTGTACACACCTTGAATGCTAATGCAAGGTCCACAAAGAAAAGAATTGTAGTGATAAGGGGGGGAATCCCAATTGGTGCATGAGCATCCATGGTTGTTGTCAATCTTGCATCAACCAAAAAGATTATATTTTGATGTTGGCTTGGTTTGAATAATGTTTTGAGAAATACGTTGAAAATATTAGGCTAAAAATCATATTTTAGGAGGTTGTGAAGGAATGCATTTTTAAAGTCTAAAAAGCAAAAGGCAAACCTGGTGTGGATTTTCTTTGGGATTTATTGAAATGCATCATGGAGCATTTAATACTTTTTCTAATTGTGGATTAGCTTTTTCAGTTACATGGCATAGCCTTTTCAAAGGAGGAAAAAAACATATTTTTGGAAGGATTTAATGTTTTTTCTAATTGTTGGAGCAACGTTTTTCAGTAAACGGTGCATCCTTTTCAGAGGAAAAAAATCAGATTTTTGGAAGGATTTTATTCCTTTTTAATTGTTGAAGCATCCTTTTCAAATGAGTAGAAAAAGAGAAATTGGATTTTTGGAAACGAGGCAAAACAAATGGTATTGTCAATTTTTAGGTGATGAAAAAAATAGAGAATTTTCTTTTGGGAGGTTGTGGTGCAGAGGGTGTGGCATCTCTTAATGGAAAAGAGGGAAGCCATCATTATTGCAAGTCTGAAGGCATTCTAACAACAACTGAATACAATAATCCATTGTTGAAGACTCGAATAGTTGGCAGATTGAATGTTACAGGGTGCATATTGCATATTGATGTTTGCACATGAAGGAGAAGGAGTTGTTTATGTTATTGCTTATCATTGTAACCTATTTGTATTGTTGTTCATCAGTCCTAGAGCTTGTATAATATGATTTATTAAAGTTTGTAAGCATTTTTTGCAAGTTCATAATACAAGATATTGCCTCATAGTTGTAGTTTTTTGCATTCAAATCCATGTTGTTTGTGTTGTGAGGTTTTGAGAGAGGGTTTTGTGTTAACCACTCTTGCATTAGTGGTATCGGAGCTGGTTGTTCCTGATTCTGCAGGTAGGGTGCCGAAGTGAGACAGTTTGCAGCAAGACCCGTGAGTTGCAGGTTGTGAGAAAAATGCCTCCCAAAGTAGCTCCACGAGGTAGGGGTAGAGGTAGAGGTAGAAACCCTCCTGGTATGGAAGATTTTACAGCCCTCCAGAGGCAAGTTTAGGCATTACAAGAAGAGTTGAGTTGAGGAGTTGATGTTAGAAGAATAGATGAAAGTGAAGACGACGCTGCAAGTGAGGAACCGTTTGAAGAAGAAGCACAAGATGAAATAGATCCTGGAGAAATCAGATTGCTTAGAGCCATTTCCAAGATTTGAAAAAGACCAAAGATGGAGGTCTCAACATTCAATGGAAGCTTAAATCTAGAGGAGCTCATGGATTAGATAAATGACATGGAAGAATTCTTTGAGTTCGAAAAGATTGAAGAGCCTGACAGAGTGAAATTTACAAAGACAAAACTAAAGGGACATGCTAGTATTTGGTGGAAAGAAATACAACTTGAAAGAGGAAGGAGAGGAAAAGATAAAATTGTTAAATGGGATAGAATGGTAGAAAAGATGGAGAGGCAATTCATTCATGTGGATTGTGAACTAGAGTTGCTCAAGAAAATGCAAATTCAGAGACAAGGAACCATAACAGTAAAAGAATATACTGAAGAATTTCACAAAGTCCTAAGTACAACTAGACATGCTAAAACAAATAAGGAGAAAGTATCTCGTTACACCAATGGATTGAAGCCTAGCATACAAGAAGAATTGGCACTGGTGAGAATCTGCACCATAGAAGATGAATATCAATATGCATTGAAAGTGGAAGAGAGATTAAATAGAAGAATTGAAAATAAGCAAAGAGGAAGAGGTTGTGGTGGAAGAACGCGATGAAGGTCTTATGGAGGACAAGACAATAATAATAAAAAAATAGAAAAATGAAGACCATGGAAGTAACAAAATTAAGAAAATGGATAAAATTCTTATTATTCCCAAGAGAAAAATTTCAGAGGGAGAGGAAGATCGGTAGAGGATGTGGAAGATGAGGTTTTCATGGAACTTGTTTCCGGTGTGGAGAAGAGGGACATCGAGATTATGACTTCCCTCACAGACAAGAAAGAACCACTAGAAGGACTGAAAACAATGCAAGGGCAGCGGATGTGAATGAGGAAGATGCAGAGTCATCACATTCCGAAGAAGCAAAGAAAGGAGAAGTCTTAATGACTAGAAGAGCCCTATTTAATGGAGATAATGAATATGTTCAAAGAAAGAATTTGTTTAAAACAAGATGTAGAAGTGAAGGAAAGGTATTTAATATTATTATAGATAGTGGAAGCACTGATAACCTCGTATATGAAGAAATTGTGTACAAGTTGAAGCTAGAAAAAAAAGACACCCGCATCCGTATAGGATTGCTTGGATTCGAGATGATAAAAAAAATTTGGTCAGTAAACAAAGTTTGGTAGCATTTAAAATATGAGGTTATAGTGATGGAATTGTGTGATATTATACCTATGGATGCTTGTCATGTTCTATTCGGAAGGCCTTGGCAATTTGACAAGAAAGTAATGCACGATTGGAAGTAAGACACAAGTTGAAGCCATTAAGAGAGGGAATGGGTAAGGTTTGCAGCAATGCAAGAATTTGTTTAGTTGATGCTAGGAAGCTTTTAGATGGCCTAAAGCATGAAAATGTTTGTTTTGCTTTGATTCTAGAAACTAACCAAGAAAATGTGGATGGTGTTCCTGTGGAAGTTGCAGTTTTGTTGCATGAATTTCAAGAAATTGTTTTTGATAATGCACTAGAAGGATTACCACCTATGAGAAGGATAAGCCAAGATTGATTTGATACCAGAAGCAAGTTTTCCTAACGAGGCATCCCACAGAATGTCTCCTATAGAGAGTGAAGAAATGAATAGACACATACAAGAATTGTTGTAGAAATGTTTGATCAGAGAAAGCTTAAGTCCATGTGCAATGCCTGCGGTTTTGGCACCAAAGAAAGGTGGAGAATGGAGAATGTGCACAGATGCAAGGGCCATTAACAAGATTGGCATCAAATATAGATTCCCATTGCATAGAATGGATGATATTATGGATTTCTTAAGTGGAGATAAGTATTTCACCAAGATTGATTTGAAAAGTGACTATCATCAAATATGAATAAGAGAAGGAGATGAATGGAAGACAACTTTCGAGAATAAAGAAAGTTTGTATGAGTGATTGGTCATGCCTTTTGGGCTAACCAATGCGCCTAACACGTTTATGAGATTGATGAATGAGGTATTAAAAGATTTTTTGGGCAGATTTGTTATTGTTTATCTTGATGACATTTTGTTATTCAGTAAGACATTAGAAGAACATTTGATGCATGTCAGATTTATTTTTGGAAAGTTGAGATAAGGGAAGTTGCTCATTAACTTGAAGAAGTGTAACTTTATGAAGAGGGAGTTGATATTCTTGGGATTCGTTGTTTTGGGAGAGGGAATCAAGATGGATCCAGAAAAGGTGAAAGCTATCCTAGAATGGCCTACACCTAGGAGTGCTATAGAGGTGAGATCATTTCATGGTTTGGCAAGTTTTTATAGAAATTTTATTAGAGGTTTAAGTAGTATTTGTGCACCACTAACTGAGATCATGAGAGGGGACAAGAAAGAGTTCAAATGGACTATAGGGGAAACCCAGAGTTTTGATTTGTTGAAGGATAAGGTGACAGAGCAGCTTGTTTTAGCACTTCCAAGTTTCAGCAAGGTATTTCAGGTAGATTGTGATGCAAGTGGTAATGCCATTAGAGTTGTTATAAGTTAAGAAGGTAAACCCATTGCTTAAGTTAAATGATGCAAAGAAGAAATATTCAGTTTATGATCAGGAATTTTATGCTATTGTTCAAGCATTGAAAAAGTGGAGACATTATCTCTTGCCTAAGGAGTTTGTTTTGTTTACTAATCATCAAGCACTTCAATATTTGAATAGTCAAGGGAATTTAGATCAAAGACACATGAAATAGGTATTTTTTTGCAAAGCTATACATTTGTTTTGAAGCATAGAAGTGGGAATTCTAATAGAGTTGCAAATGCATTGAGGAGAAGACAGAGTTTGCTAACCGAAATGTAGGTTGAGGTTGTTGGTTTCAATGAGTTGAAGGAATTGTATGAGGGAGATCCAAATTTTGGAGTTGGAGATCTTGCAAAGCACCTATTGCAGTAGATAGGACAATGCGGTTGGATTATTTAATCCAAGATGGTATGTTGTTCAAAGGTAATAAGTTGTAATTCCTCATGATGGTTTCTTCTTAAAATTCAAGTTGGTTCTTCTTCCTTGAAGATGAGTAATGTTTCTGCTTGAAACGTTGGTTTCAAATTCGTTACGCAATTAAAAAATCCAAAAGATCATGGACAAGTTGTGCATTCCTAGAAGTTCAATGAGAATGAATTTGATTAAGGAAAAAAATAGTGGAGGACTTGCGAGACACTTTGGTTTTGATAAGACCATAGCGCTTGTTGGAGAACAATATTTTTGGCCTCAATTGCAACAAGATATTAGAAAATATGTGCGAAGTTGCAAAATTTGTCAAGTGGCAAAAGGAACTAGTCAGAACATTGGTTTATATCAGCCTTTATTGGCTTTATTGGTACCCGAGAAGCCATGTGAAGATTTTAGTATGGACTTTGTTCTTGGTTTATCAAGGACACAGAAGGGATAAGACTTAATATTTGTGGTGGTAGATAGATTTTCTAAGATGGCACATTTCATTCCATGTAAAAATACTAATGATGATGTGCATGTTGCAGAATTTTTTTTCAAGGAAGTAGTGCACTTACATGGCCTACCGAAGAGCATAGTTTTAGATAGAGATACACAATTTGTTGGATACTTTTGGAGAACATTATGGAAGAAGCTGAAAACTAATTTGAAGTTTTGCTCAGCTTACCATCCACAGATAGATTAGCAAACAAAATTTGTAAACATAAGCTTGGTAAATCTGTTGAGGAGTCTAGTTGGAGACAAGCCAAAGTGGTGGGATTTGGTTCTGCCTCAAGCACAGTTTGCATACAACAACTTAGTCAATAGGAGCACGTGAAGAAAACCATTTCAAATTGTCTATTACAGCACCCCAAGGGATGTTTCAGATCTTAAAGAGATAGACAAAAGTGAGAAGAAAAGTGTAGAAGTAGAGGACTTTGTTGAATACATGAAGAGGTAAGAAAGCACATAATTAAGATGAATTTCCAGTACAAGTCTAAAGCTGATTTGAAGAGGAGACATAAGGAATTTCATATTGGTGATGAAGTAATGGTACAACTGAGAAAAAAATATTTCCAGTTCGTAGCTACAACAAGTTGAAAATAAAGAAATTTAGGCTTTGCAAAATTGTAAGCAAGCATGATTCATGTAATGCATGTGAAATACAGTTGGCAAGTGAGCTCAATATTTCACCTATTTTTAATGTTTTCGATCTAATAGAGTTTCATGAAACTGAAAATGATGAAGGTACAATATGTGAATAGTTGAATATACCAGTACCTACTTCAGAGAAGGAGGAGATAAAAGCAATCTTATACAATAGGGTGAGTAGGAGCATAAGGCATAAGCAATAATTTGAATATTTGGTGAAATGGTTTGGAAGACCTATTGAAGACTCATCTTGGTTGTTAGAAGTTGAGGCTAATCGTATTTGTTTTCCTCTCGAGAAGTGACATGATCACTTTTCTTTCTACCATGGGTGTCTGATGCAGGAGCATCCATGGTTGTTAGCAATCTTGCATCAACCAAAAAGATTATATTTTGATGTTGGTTTGGTTTGAATAATTATTTGAGACATAAGTTGAAAATCATTAAGCCAAAAATCATATTTTAAATAATTGATCTAATTTTTGTTGCAATTGATGTAGGAGGTTGTGAAGGAGTGCAGTTTTAAAGTCTAAAAAGCAAAAACAAAACATGGAGTGGATTTTCTTTTGGATTTTTTGAAATGCATCATGGAGCATTTAATAATTTTTCTAATTGTGGAGCAACTTTTTCAGCTACATGGCATATCCTTTTCAAAGGAGGAAAAGGGAATATTTTTGGAAGGATTTAATGATTTTTTCTAATTGTTGGAGCAGTGTTTTCAGTAAATGGTGCAACCTTTTCAAAGGAGGAAAAAAATCAGATTTTTGGAAGGATTTTATTCTTTTTTCTAATTGTTGAAGCACCCTTTTCAAATGAGTAAAAAAAAAGAGAGAGAAATTAGATTTTTAGAAAGGAGGCAAAAAAATTGCATTGACAATTTTTTGGTGGTGAAAAAAAATAGAGAATTTTTTTGGGGGAGTTTATGGTGCAGAGGGTGTGGCATCTCTTCATGGAAAAGAGGGAATCCATTGTTATTGCAGGTTTGAAGGAACTTTGACAAAAACTGAATACAATAATCCAATGTTGAAGATTGTAATAGTTGGTAGATTGAAGGTTACAGGTTGCAGATTGCATATTGAAGTTTGCACTTGAAGCAGAAGGAGTTTTTTTTATGTTATTTCTTATCATTGTAACCTATTTGTATTGTTGTTCATCGGTCCAAGAAACTGTATAATATGATTTATTAAAGTTTGTAAGCATTTTGTGCAAGTTCAGAATACAAGATATTGTCTCATAGTTGCATATTTTGCATTCAAATGCATGTTGTTTGTTTATGATTTTTTGACAGAGGGTTTTGTGTCGACCCCTCTTGCATCACCAATAAATACATGGAGTAAAATTGATGGTTCAAAATTTCAGATGTGGCAACAAGGAGAAAATTACGAACAACTTAGGAGTCGATAGATAAATTTCAATTCTTATTGAATAAGAGCATACATGTTATGTGCAACACATAAGCTAGACAACACTCTTGCAACAATCAAATGTAATCACTGCAAACAAAAAAAATGTATTTAAGCAAGCAACTAATTGGCATACCAAGAAAACACCCCTTAGTTGTAGATTTTTACAAACCAGCCTAGATCCAAATCCTAGGCTCTATAAAGCGCCGAGAGGGATCAAATCTCCCGAGGTGCAAACCTCGACCTCTCCTTGAGTGCAATACCTGAACCAAGGTTTGCACCTCGGGATATTTGACCCCTCTCGGTGCTTGATAGAGCCTAGGATTTGGATCTAGGCTGGTTTCAGTCGTGGGCGGTGACACAAAACTGGAGTTTGATCAGCATTGTAAGGAACGGGTTAAGTTGAAAACACGGATACATTTACAAGGATTATCATAATGTAAGTAATAAGTATTAAGGATTGAGTAAATTGTTAAACTCGAAAATAGAGACAATTCGCCTAACTTTTTTTTCGATTCTCTTTTTGTTGATCTACGTTTTTTTTTTTTTGTTATTCTCCTTCTTCTACCATCATTTCGTACATTTTGATTTATTTGTTGTTCTGCAAACTGATTTTTTTGTTCTTCCAATTGCTTCAACTTTCTCTCTCGATATGCTCTTTGTCGATCAACGTTTCGTTTTCTTTATGCTTCTCGTTCTTCTGCTGTCAATTCGCCTAAATTTTTTTTTCAATTTTCTTTTTGTTGATCTGCATTTTGTTTTGTTCGTTCTTCTCCTTCTTTTGCCGTCATTTTGCCATTTCGTACATTTTGATTTATTTGTTGTTCTGCAACTTTATTTATTTGTTCTTCCAACTACTTCAACTTTCTCTCTCGATACACTCTTTGTCGATCAACGTTTCATTTTCTTTGTTCCTCTCGTTCTTCTGCTATCAATTCGTCTAACTTTCTTTTTCGATATTCTTTTTGTCGATCTGCGTTTCATTTTCTTCATTCTTCTAGTTCTTCTACTATCATTTCGTCCAACTTCCTTTTTCGAAATTCTTTTTGTTCTTCTGCTTTTCGTTTCAAGTCTTCTTCTCGTTCTTTTGTTGTCACTGAAATCAATGCGTCCATACATTGAAGTCAATGCATCCATACACTGAAATTAATGCGTCCATAGAATAACATCTACACTGAAAAATATGCAATAAAAAACTCCATACACTGAAATCTATGCGTCCATTCACTGAAATCAATGCGTCCATACACTGAAATCTATGCGTCCATACACTAAAATCAATGCGTCCACAGAATAACATCTACACTAAAAAATATGCAATAAAAAATTTCAACATTGTAAGAAACAGGTTAAGTTGAAAACACAAAAAGAATTATGAGGATTATAATAATGTAAGTAATAAATATGAGTAAATTGTTAAACTGGAAAATAGAGACAATAATTTTGTAAGGATTAAATAAATGAAAATATGGTTCACATCGTGATCATTCTCATTCTATCTTCTTCATCTTTTCTTATCTTCACACCTAGTAGTTTTGACATCTTCTCATATCGATCATATGAGAATCTACATTGGACTTGTATTTGTATTATGTACTTGTATTCCAGCATATGACTCCTGGCAGACATGACACATTTGAACTTCTGTTAATTGATCAATTCGTTCACGAAATTTTCGATGTTTAGTATACATTTCTTCAGATGGTATCGATATTGTCGTTTTTCAGATATGAACTGCAGTGCACGATTGGAAGTTTCCATATCAACAAAATTAGAGTTCAAATTTTCCTTGTTATCACATTCTATGTATCCAAGTATGTCATATTCATTTGTAGTTATATTGATTCCTATGTAACCCTGAAATTATCTCCCATTCATGCTTTTGAGAATCCCTTTGGACAAATAACACTTCTTCACGATCTCTTTATTTCATGGTCGTGTTTTATTTGTTCTTCTGTATGTTCTGATGCTTCTTTTTCTGTTATGGATTTGAAACGTCGACTAAAGAACATGGATACTGTGGATTCTCCAAAACAAACTAAAATCAACAACCACAGAGATCTTGCTACAAAGATTTTTTTTTCTTTCTCTTCTATACATTTGTCGTATTTTTCTTCTTTGATAATCAATATCTTCATTATTTGCAATATTATCATGAGGATCTACGATATACCCTGAAATAGAGAACACCAAAATTTAATTTGTTGAAATTATTGCAGAGTAGTTTTTCTGTTAAATTGATAAATTCAATGTATAGATGTAAATAACAAAAATCAATGCATTGCTGAAATTAATGAAAGATTTTTTTATTTATTAAATTGATAAATTTAATGCATACAAGTAAAAAACAAAAAAAATGCATTGCTGAAATCGATGCAACGAATCAAATAAATATGCATCTTCTATTGTTTAACAACATTTGTGTGTGGTCTATTGGTAGGAATTAAGGTGAATGGGCTTGTGTAACCTAGAGACCAAGGTTCAAAACCCTTTTTGCTTGGAGTTATAGTTAGTTATCAAGTCTAACTATTATTATGGCTGCATTGTTGAAATCAATGCAACAATGTTTTTTTCTTGTGTTTTTTAAGAACATTTGTTTATGGTCTATTAAACATTGCATTGTTTTTTTTTTAGACCATAACTGGGGGTTAGATTAATAATAATCCGGAAAATCAGCTTCCGGAGGCTGTGTTACACTGGAAATTTCCTTGAACCAAACTCCATGCTTTTCCACGGATGGCAGATTCCACTGTTGATCAATGGTCCACAAATCTGGCGGTCTACTGATACAACAATTTTCCCACACTGATACAGTAATGCAAAGACCGTTATAGCTTACAGGATGAGAACCATTAGGCCAGATTTCTGAGCCAATTGCCATTTGACATCCAGAAGTGTGAGGATCTTTTGGCTGCAGTATCCATATCAGCATTTCTTTCCTCTTATTCTTCAGACTAGTTCGCACAGCTGGAGGCGCCATCGTTGAAATCAATTTGTTCCTTTCTGGTCTTCTCGGATTTACATAATTCAGAATTAGAGAGTTCAAACCAGTTTCTTTCTTGTCTAGAGAAGGAGCCTGGTTTCTGGGGTTGAGTTTGGAGCTATTAGAGTCTAATTCGAGCTGTAGAAAAGAGATACTAGGTGCCAGGGGGCAACAACCTGTAATCCACCAAATTTTGGGACATATATCAGAGGAACCTTTAGTGCAGCGATTACAGAGAGTGGGATCAATGTTGTCAAGGTCACGGTATATTGCAGAGGGTCTCAATACCATTGACAGAGAGCATGCTCTTGCTCAGGAGCGCAGCAGTGTTGGCCTCATGATCAGCTTGTTTGTTGAGGTGCCGAAGCACGTGAAAGAATCTAATTGTTTGAAACTTGCCAGCTAAGATCGAAATTTTCTGATAGATCCGGTTCATTTGGAGACTGGAAGGACTTGACTTCGTGCACATGGCCTGCACTACCTGTTTGGAATCCCCGAAGACCGTGAGAGTTTGAATGTTGAGGCTTATTGCTTGTCGGAGCCCCTGCCACAGCGCATAATATTCAGCAAAGTTATTGGATTGTACTCCCAACCCCCAGGCAAAAGTGGATCGAATGGATCCTGAGGGCATTAGGATCACTCCTCCGCCTCCCGATGGACCTGGATTGCCCTTAGAGGCACCGTCGAAGAACAGACAGTGTGCCTCTTTCGATGATCTCCATTTTAGAAATTCCTCTTCACTCAAACGTATTTCCCAAACAGCTGGAATTGGAATCTTGGCAGAATGATCATGAGCCTTTATAGTTAACGCTGTCAGCCATATAGATTCTTTGTCATCCATCTTCTGAGTGTTCCTGGAGGCAGGTTTGTGGTCCATGGTCTCTCCAAGGAGAGCTTTGGCTTTCATTGCAACCTTGGAGGGAGGGCTCTCAACACTTCTGAAGATTCGATTATTCCTTTCAAGCCACAATTTCCAGAAAACGAACTTGGGGAGCAGCATCCAAACTGTTTTGAGCAGATCTTTTTTGGCAAGATGGAAGGGGGAGGAGATAGCCCAATTGGCAAGAAGATCAGAAGTAAGATTGGGCAGGTCGAATCTGGGAATATTAGTGGGAAGAACATCATACCAAACCTCTCTTGAGAAGGGACAGGAAAGCAGTAAGTGGTCCATACTTTCTTCATCATTCTTACACAGTGAACATCTTGAGGGGCCTTCCAGTCCTCTTTTCCTGAGATTCTCAGCAGTGAGGATGCTTCTGTGTGCTATATTCCAGCAGAACAGGTCAACTTTTGGGATGGAAAGGTTGGACCAGACGAACTTCCAGCGAGTGGGATTTGGGGCAACATGAGGGATTGCCATGAAGGCTTGATAACCTTCTGCTGTAGTGTAACTTCCAGAATTTGATCCCCAACCTCTCTTGTCCTTGGCAACTTGGTTCAGTGGGGCTTTGCCTTGCAGCAGCTTAAACAGATGCTTTGTCTCCTCTTCAAGGATGGTGGGATAATCTCCTAAGTTCCAATCATTCCAATTGTTATCATTATCCCAGGTAGAGAGGTCCCATAGGGTGAGGACACGCTTCTTCTGAAGCCACTGTTTTATATTCTGGATTCCGGGATTTTGCCCCAAAGGCTCCTCCCCAAGAATTGAGTCTTCCCAAACTCTGATTTTTTTCCCATTGCCAGGGACCCAGTACAATAGTGATCTGAATTGTTCCAGAGCTTTGAGACATAGTTTATAGATAGGGGATCCTTTTTTATTGAGAGGGTTTTTATCTAAGCACCGTTGTCTCTTCCCAGTGAAATATTTTTTCCACACTACCTTCTTACTCCAGCTAGGTTTCCCGGAGACCAGGTGCCACAGGAGTTTGGCTCCCATAGCTAAATTCTGAGCTTGAATGCTTCTTACTTGGAGGCCTCCTTCTCTGTAAGGTCTTTGGATTTTGTCCCAACTGACAAGATGAAGCTTTTTCAGATTTCCTTTCCCACCTTCCCACAGAAATTTTTTGAAGAGACTTTCGATTTTACCAATGACTGTGATGGGAGCCGGAAGAATAGATGACTGGTAAATAGGTATGCTGTAAAGAACAGATTTCAGTAGAACTATTTTACCTGCTAGAGTAAGCCATCCGGCCCCCCACTTCTGAATCTTTGCTTTTAACTTGTCAATGATGGGAATCCAGTTGGCTGCTTTGATAGTGGATTTAAAGATCGGGACACCCAAGTATATGAATGAATCCCAATTCTGCGAGCATTCCATTTCCATGACTCTAGTGATTCTCCCGATTTCTGATCCCGGGCAGTTCCAGGAATAAATTCTACTTTTTTGCAGGTTGACCTTACTTCCGGAGATCTGAATATTGGTTTCTAGTTCTTTCTTGAATCTCCTTGCAGAATGGAAACCGGCACCCCCCAACAGCAGAGTGTCATCTGCAAATTGGGCATGATTTATGTCCTTTACATTTGGAGCCATACGAAGCCCGGGGAGGGAGAGATCATGCTGACAATTGTTTAGCTGAAAGCTGAGCACGGAGGCCTGAATGGCATAGAGTAGAGGAGATAGTGGGCACCCCTGACGTAGCCCTCTTGACGCCTGAAAGAAGTTTGTCGATCTTCCATTGACCAAAGGGGCTATCCACGGGGAACCAATGCATCCTTTTATCCAGTCAATGAGCTCAGGGGAAAACTCGAATTTATCCATCACCTTGAAGAGGTAGTCATGTCTTACTCGGTGAAAGGCGTTGGCGAGATCAAGTTTCACAACCATTCCTTTCTCTTTTCTGCGGAAGCTGGAATGGATGGCTTCTTGGACAAGGATGACATTGTCGAGAATTTTCCTTCCCTTTATGAAACCTCCTTGGTTTTCGGGAATAATCCTCGGCAGAATTGTTTTTATCCTATTGGCGATAATCTTGGTTACCAGCTTGTACCCCATGTTGCAAAGGGAAATGGGTCTGAATCTGGAAAAATTGGTGGCCCCTTGCTCCTTCGGGATCAGGGCCAAGAAAGAGGAGTTTGTACTCCCACCCAATTTATGATGCCTTTGAGAGTTCCTTATCATCCGAAGAAGGTCATATTTGATTATGTCCCAGCAAATAGAGTAAAATCTGGCTGTGAATCCGTCCGGACCAGGGGCGCTGTCCGGTTCCATATGGGACAGAGCAGCCTTGAGTTCATCCATAGTTATAGGGGCAGTAAGAGAATCATTATCAGAAGGTTGGATCACTTTGGGAATCAGCGAGAGAGGGTATGCTTGAGGGTCTAAGGCTTCAGCAGGAGGGGCAGAATAAAGGTCCTGGAAATGGGAAAAGGCAGCCTTCTTTATGCCTTCGAAATCTTTCACCAGATTGCCATGTTGGTCAATTTCTTTCACAGTTTTGAAATTTTTTCTTGCTTCAGCTTGTTTGTGGAAATAAGAGGTGTTTTTGTCACCACTTTCTAACCAAAGGCTTCTGGATTTTTGACGCCAATACTCCTCCTCAACTCTGCAGGCTTTGTGGAAGGCTTTTTGAAGGTGATTTTCAGTACGAGAAATGTTATCAGTAATGGGAATAGGTTCCATGTGAGCTTGATGATTTTCCAAGGCAGCTTGAGCATCTTTCCTACAAGAGACCGGGGAGGAATGGAGCTTTGCCCATCTCTTAAGATCAAATTTGAGGCGTCTAAGCTTCTCCTCCCAGATAAAGGAGGGATTTCCGGTTACCTTGAAGCCCCAGGAGCTAGAGACAAAGTGACTAAAGTCATCATGATGGGCCCACAAGGGACTAAACCTAAAGGGTATGGGGCCCAGATTCTCATCAACGGAAAGATCAAGAAGGATAGGTTTGTGGTCGGAAACACAATTGGGAAGAATTTTGGAAGAGCCATGGAGGCCCATGGTGAGGAAGGCAGAATGGACCAGAAACCTGTCCAGACGGGCCGCAATGTGCCCAGGCCCCAGCCTTTTATTAGTCCATGTAAAGTTGCCATTGGAGGGTTTTATGTCGACAAGATCCCATCCTAAGATGATGTCTTCAGCCCATTCCCGAGAGGGATCTCGAATGATGGAACCCCCTTTTTTCTCATTTGCACTTAGGGTGACATTCAGGTCCCCTGCAATGATAATATTTTCAGGGCTGTGGAGGCTAAGGAACTCATAAATACAGTCCCAGCAGTCTTTTTTTTCAGCTAACAACATCGGAACATAGAGGTTGAACAAACTTACTTGGTGGCCCGAGTCTTTGTGAATGAGTTTGGTGAAGATCCAGTGCATTGTACTGTGAATATCAAGCAGCTCAAATATGGAGGGATCCCAGTAGGTGGCTAGACCGCCTGAGGCTCCCCTGGAGCTGACAGCTTCCCCGGAGCTTTTGTTCCAGAATGAATTCCTTGCACGGAGGGCCGAGTCATCCTCCATTTTGGTTTCCTGGACTAGCAGGATCTCAGGCTTATTGATTCTTACTAAGTCTCTCATTGCTTCAATTTTCTGTGGACTGCCTAGACCTCTGCAGTTCCAGGAGATGTAACGCATTATTTACTTTTAGAGGGGATGGCCCCTTTAGAGGCCTGGCCGTGCTTGGATCTTGTTTTCATCATACCTTTTATAGTTTGCTGGGAACCTTGCAGAATATCTGCGTAAGAGAATTCTTCCCTTTTCTTTTTATTTGGTTTCCGGCCCCTTGGGGTCTTGGCTGGATTTGCATGCGTGCTCCCGGATTCGGAGGATCCTTCATCAGTATCTCCATATGGTTCGGAATCCTCTTCTACTTCCCGGGGGTCTCCTTAATTCCGTATGAAGGATTGGCTGGTTCAGGCTGGATTTCCCCTAGCTCCAACGTGGCCCCTTGGGGGGTTGGCTTCTCAACAGGAATCACCGGATCAGGGGTGGGTTCCCGAATGACAATAACCGGAGGAGTTTCTGGGTTGTTCATCACAGAAGTACTTGCTCCTATGGCCTCGGTTCCGGACTGCTGAATCCTAGCTTGAGACTGGGCGATTTCTTTCGGCGGAACTTTGGGATCTGATTTCTGTGCATTGCTTGGTGCTCTTTTTTCATTTGATTTGGAGGCGATCTTTCCTTTTTTGACCCTTTGCCATCCTTCGCCTTCTTCTTCCTGCTGGGCTTTTGGGCAATTGCGCTGGAAATGGCCATGTTCGTGGCAAAGCCTACACTTAAAAGGAAGTTGTTCATAATCGAGTTTCTGGAAGTGTGACCAAGAGCCAACAGAGAGCTTGATGGCTTCTGGAAGTCCTGCTTCCAGATCAACTTCAACGCAAATCCTCGCGCAGGAGTACTGGCCTTTGTGCTCTGCTTTGTCAATGAATCGTCCTAGGGTGTTCCCTATTTTTTCTAGGGCTTGAATATTCCAGCAGTGGATCGGGAGATTCGGAAGTCTAACCCAGACCGGAACCTCTTTCGGGATGTCAACTGTAGGATCAAAATCCGGAGACCACCGGTTCAGATAGAGTCCTTGGGTGCCCATAAAGTAGGGGCCACTTCGAAAGATGAGATCGCGATCTTCTTTTGAGATAAATTCGAATACAAAGAATCCTCTCCCCACCGGATAGCAGGTGACACTGCTCTTCAGTTGGGGCCTCCAGTTACGTTGTATCCAGTCATCCGTGGTTTTGGCTGAGGGCCAAAGCCCCATGAATTGGCCGACCAATCCTCTTTCGGCAAGAGCCAGGGCGATTTTGATGGAGTGCTCCTCTGGCAGTTCGATTTCAGGAATGGTATCGAGTTTCTTGACGAATTTCGGGGCCTCGGAGGCCACAGATTTTTTCCTGGAGGATGCTAACAGCCTTCGAAAGGCCTCTCCTGCAGAGATCGGGGAGGAGGGAGGGGGGTTCCCTCCCCCTGGCGTGGCCATGGCGGCGGCCTGGAGAGCGCAGCAGAGATAACCCTAGGGGGAAAGCGAGAGCCTGCGTCAGTTCTTAATTCCCTTGATGTCTTTATTAAACATTGCATTGTTGAAATTAATGCAACAATGTATTTTTATTAAATTGATAAATTCAATACATACATGTAAAAAACAAAAAAACAATGCATTGTTGAAATCAAAGCAACGAATCAAATCAACATGCATCCTGTGTTTTTTTTACTTTTTATGTCCACTATAATATTTTTTTACTTCTTATATTTCTATTTTTTATGTTGGCTACAATATATTTCTTTACATCTTTTTATTAGATTGATAAATTCAATGTATATATGTAAATAACAAAAACCAATGCATTTTTGAAATCAATGCAAGCATGTTTTTTTATTAAATTGATAAATTCAATGCATACATGTAAAAAACAATGCATTGTTGAAATCAATGCAATCAATCAAATCAATAGGCATATTATTTTTTTTAACACCATTTGTGTGTGATCTATTGGTAAATAGTGAGGAGATTGGGCTTGTCTTAACGTAGAGACCAAGATTCAAATCTCTTTTTGTTTGGAGTTATATTTAGTTATCAATTCTAATTATTAGTTAACAAATCTAACTATTATTATGGCTGCTTTTCTTTTCTATTCTTATGTCGGCTATAATATTCTTTTTACTTCTTTGGTTTCTAGTTCTTATGTCCACTGCCATTAAAACTGTTATTTTTAAAAAATGAGTATATTAAACAAAATTTAGAATTCTATTTTTAGAAAAACTAAATTCAAATTTAAAGCACTACACTTAAAACTATTATTTTAAAAAGTGAGTATATTAAACAAAATTTACAATTATTTTTGTATTACTTTTAATTACTTGAGTATGTTAATTACTTTTACTTTGTATTATTCTTTTTTGTTTATAGCCGGCATAATATTTATTACTTTTTACTTTGTATTATTCTTTTTTGTTTATGGCCGACAATAATATCACAAACTTAAAGCTACAAGATCTCCCTCATATTATAATTTTTTACTTTATGTTAAATTTTATTAATGGTCGACAAACTTACATGTTACTATCACTATTATTTTTTGCCGACATATTAATAACGTTATAACTTTATTAAGTTAAAAGATCTCTCCCATAATATTCACTACTATCACTATTATTTTTTACCGACATGTTACCTATGTTATAATGTTATTAACGTTATATCACGTTACAAGATCTCTCCCATAATATTCACTATCACCCTTATTTTTTGCTCACAAGATCTCTCATAATATTCACTATCACTATGACTATTATTTTTTTACCCGTTATAACGTTCCTACCATTATATCACGTTACACGATCTCTCATAATATTCACTATCACTATGACTATTATTCTTTTACCCGTTATAACATTCCTACTGTTATATCATGTTACACAACCTCTCATAATATTCACTATCACTATGACTATTATTTTTTTACGTGTTATAAAGTCCCCACTGTTATATCACGTTACAGGATCTCCCCCATCCTGGGTTGTAGAGCGCCTCTCGACGCAAAAATTTTAGTGTTACAAGATTATGCAAAATTTTAAAAAATATTATTGACAATGGAGATTTTAGTGAATGTTTATTATAATTAAAAAATCTGGGCAACTAGAGGCTATAACAGAGGCCACCCCTGCACACATATTTAATACGCATCAGCGTGTATTCTAAGTCACCTGACACGAGGACACGAGACACGAATGTCCCCAAAATACGAGTGCCCTACGGGACACAGTGACCCCTGGAATCAGGACACGAAGGACACGTTTTATATATATATATATATATATATAATATATTAAAATTTAAAAATATAGACATATAGATCCAATAAAATTTAGAAACTAGAACATTTAAAAATATTCAATAGAAATTAGAATATCTTTACCTGCAATAAAACAAACTTGAAACTCCTTCACCTGTAAAAAAACCAAGTCTGGGCTCTCTCTAGCTCTCCCTCACTCTCCCTTCAATTCACAAATGGCCAAAAAAAAAAATCAACTTTTATGGGCCCGCGGGTTCACTTTTTCCATGCGGAAGTGTCTTGGAATTGGGACTTGGTGTGCAGAGACAGGACACGAGTTGAGACATGGTATGCAGAGACAGGACACGAGTGTCTCGAAATCGGGACACAAAAAAAGTCGTGTCCCCCACGTGGGGGAGCCGTGTCCGCGCCAACACGTCCCCACAAGACACTTGGCCCTAAAATGATGTGTCTGGTGACTCGGCGTGTATTATATGCATTGAAAGCATACATACATATTTTATACATCAAATGCACCATTGTGTATAGTTAATTTTGAATTCACCTATGCATATAATAAATTTTGGTAGCATTGGTGTGTATTATTTGATTATGCATCAATGCATAATATATATTATTGAACGCTAATGCATACATATATCATTTCCCATCACAAACTCATGGTAAACAATAATGATAATAATGACAGCAATGGTAACATTATAGTAAGAGAGAATGAAATTATTGTTTTAGTTGCGATCACTAATGTTTTTGCTACAATTACAAGCATCAATGCATTTTTATACATATATTGCACCAATGCGTAAATATATATGAAATGCACCATTGAATTCAAATAAATACAATACACCAATATGTTTTAGCACTCTTTTATGTGTTGAAATAAAAAATGTAGTGTATTGTATTTTCTTATAAAAATTTCAATTAATTATTAGAAAATTAAATAATTTTTATATTTTAATCAATGTATTTATATGTAATAATTGTACTGTTGTATTGTACAATTTAAGAAAATATACCAGGGGATTACAACTTTGTTCATTGTGATAATGTAAATCATTCATATGTAAATAATTGCAATGTAACATTTTACAATATAGAAGACTATAAGAGAATAAGAAACCCATTTTATTATATGTGGATAAGGAATCCATTTGTCGTACAAAATGAGACTACATGATGATCCACGATAATTAACACGTAAATAAATAATTATTGCAATTATTGGTCACCTGACATCATACCAATTGGGACAATATGTCCACATTAAACAAAAACTATGATTTTTTAGACAAACATTCAAAAACATTGAACTTGTAACATTCAATTATATCAATCATCATTAATCGCTTGAAAAAGCATTTTTTAGGTCATCTCTGACCATATCTTTTGGTATCTCGACACCATACTTTGTTTCTTGTTAGTTTTATAATGGGATACATGTTGGTGGAAATAACATTTACATGACTATTACATGACTATCATCAAGGATGGGAGGAAGTTTCAACAATTACTCATTAGAAGTCTTGTTGTCAATGAAATATTTATGGAAGAGCACAACAAAGAAGACATAGGAATGTTATAATAGAATAGAAGATGTAGTTGGAAAAGTAGATTGTGCTAATATTTACCATTGAAGGAGATGGCACACAAAATAAAGTAGAATGTGCTAAGATTTACTATTAAAGGTTTCTTGTTGTTCCATTAATTTAAAAATAAGGGAAGAATAACAATATAACTACTTACAAATTGTGGAATTAACCTTTGATACTCTTAAATATACTCATAACCCACACATAAGATAATATCTATCAAATGTTCGATTGGTTCTTTAAACATTAACAATGGGTAGAAAACATTAATGGACAACTGTAAATTAATTAAAAAATTAGCATCACAATGAATATAAAATGTTAAAGGAAAATGCAAGTACTTTCAAAATTTATGATCAACTGTTTTTTTGCCTTAGTGTTCCATCTTATGTGTTGAACAGGTTTCAATTTGTTTTATCTTCCACAACAACAAAACAATTAAATTTTTATGTGATATTTAAACTTTATGATTGCACATAATGAAATTAATAATTGCATATGTTTGATACATGTTAGGATAGCTCCTCTTGTGGTTCAATTATTCTTATGTCTTTGACCATCTCTGGTACATGTTTTTGGACATTACTATTGGCATATTTCAAATATCATTTCGATAGTCAAGGTTAATTTTCCATCTTCTTTAAAATCGAAAAGCACGATAAAAAAATAGATTAATATTTATGTGAATGTGAATATAGCAAAAATATAAAATTGGTAATCTTTTGGGCTAGTGTATACATGTTATAGAAAAACATGCTTGGCAATAATGTTTTTTAAATGATTATTTTTTGTTATTGTATGATCATGCATGATTGCAAGTCTCACAGGTTTCATTGATCATTGTCGCATAAATGCTTGTAATTAAAATATATCATAATTTTTGGAGTATTCATTGAATTGATTTTTTATATCTTTTTCATATTTTAAGATAGATTTAGGAAATGTAGTAGTTTAGAACTTTCTTCTTTACTCACATATACTATGTTTATGCTTACAACCCACATGTTCTAGGTTTCCTGGATTGATAACTAAATGTCATAAGATTTATTTAACAACAAATCATTTACCTGGCATTTTTGGCACCATGGTTGGGAAGTTGTTAAAAGGTAAAGATAGGAGTATAGTTGTAGCTTTTTCTTTTAATCATATTTGTAGGTGGAGGAAAGACCGTAAGATGCAAAGAAGAGGCTCACCACAAAATTATGTGGTGTAACAATCCACTGCATTCATTATTGTGAGTCTTTCCAAACCATTTTTCATTATTTATTTAACTGATGAGTAGGTGTAGGAATGGTAAAGGTAGATAGAAAATTAGGAGTTACAATTTCAATTCAAGGTAATTTGTATGATAAATATTCAAGTAGGTCAAAAACTCCTTTTACCAACTTGGCTGAGAGATCTATAGAAAGTAAAACATTAGAGAAATTTTGAGGTAAAAAAAAGGCCTCAAAACAAAGAAAATGTATTATAAAAATCAACGAATCACATTTTAGAGGATGATATCAACCAATCACATTTTAGAGGATGACATCATCTTCCATGGTTGAGGTGACATTGCTTGATTTAAAATGCTATTTCTCACATTTTCAATGGTGGATAAGAACCCATAGTTAACCATGGTAGCTCTATAAATACTTTTAAAATAATAAGGTAAAGTACTTATTTCATACTTTTTCAATATAATAATATAATTGTCCTTTCATAATTTTTGGAAAAGAACAATATATGTACCTAGAAAAATACCGATGTACCAATTACATTTGCAGTTATGATCTAAAAATTATATGCCCCCAGGAGCCCTCTACCAATTGCAGGCCTTGTTTTGATAAAATATATTCTTGAACATTCCTCTAATGATAGATATTAGATATGGTGAAAACTGATTTCTTGGAATATACCTCGATATAGTGAAAACAAATTTCTTGGAATATACCTCTAAGTTGTACCAATTCATCATAAATGTCTTCTAGATAGATATCCTTGAGGGATCTTTTGAGTCTCATACAATCCACACAAGTTTAGAATCACCAAATACTTGAAGCTTAGTAAATCATTTTGATAAGTCCAAGTGCAAAGTTAATTTCAACTCTTTCAATTCAACTTTATTAACATTAATATTAATATTATGAAACAATAATATTGTGTGACATTAATAATAAAAAATTATTTGAAATCAAAGTTATTATTGATGTTCTTAATGATAATATTATTAATGTTTATGTTAATGTTATTAATGTAATTAACAATTAATTATACTATTATTAATTATTAATTTTACTATTATTAATTATTTTTAACACGATTAATGTTATTTGATATTGTTGTGCTATTAATATTGTTAATACTGATTAATAATGTTTTGCTATTAACAAGAGTGTTAATATTGATAAAAATATAATTGTTGATAACATTGATATTGACAACAATGTTATTTGTATAAATATATAATACTAATATTTAATTAATATATAGCTATTCAATTTAGTTTACTTTAAAATTAATAACATTAATATTGATAACAATATTGTTGGTAATAAATATATAATATTAATATTTAATTAATATATTAGAATTAATATATAGTTATTCAATTTAGTTTAATTTAAAATTAATGTTAATGTGTCCTCATGTTAACATTAATGTTAATATTAGGAAACAATAATGTTTTGTGATATTAATATTAATATAAATGTTGAAAATAAAGTTATTGTTATTTTTTAATAGTAATAGTATTATTGTTTATGTTAATGTTATTAATGCTACGTATGTTATTAACTATTAAGTTATTATTATTAATGAATATATTATTAATATTGATTATTATTAATATTGTTAATCTTAATCTTAATTAATATTGATGTGTTATCAATAATCGTCTTAATATTGACAAAAATACAGTTTAAATATTAAATATTAATGTTAATTATATTTTTTTATTAATAATATTAATATTATAAATGTTTTTAATGCTAACGTTAATCTTAATGTTATTAAATGAATTAATGTTTACATAAATATGTTAATTTATGCAATGTGGTAATATGTTATGGCTAATATTAATGTTGTTAATTTTGCTTGATCTTCTGGATTTCACCATGTTAGAGTTTAAACATGATCGACGCGTTTCAAGTGGACATTCTATCCATCTTGGAGATCTGGTTGAAGCTGTGAGTAAATGAACAAAAATGGTAAGGAAACCAAAAAATATTAAATTATATTAAATAAAGTTAATTTTTTTTTATTTATGTAGGAAAAATCCACTAATAAGAAGGTGGTTAAAAGTTGGTTTTAGGGTGTTCAAAGAAGATGACATAATGATGGTTAAATTAGTAAAATATAATAAATTAAATAATTAATAAAATTAAAGTGGGGATTTTGAAAAATTATTGAAATTAAAAGAGGGTTTGAATAATTTTTTTAGAAAATTAGAAATTATTATAAAAATAAAAACAAATGAATAGATAAATAATTAAAATACTTAGAATATTAAACTAAATAAAATGAGGTAGATTTATAAGAAAGGGAACTACTAAATAATTAATAAAATTAAAAAGGGGGGGTTGAAATTTTTTTGAGATTAAAGGGGGTTTGAATAAACGGTTTAGAACATTAAAAAGTATTATAAAGATAAAAGTAAATGAATAAACAAAATAAAATACTTAGAATATTAATGTGAAAATCAATAAGAGGAAACGAATTTGTTAGTTTATGAAGAATAAAGGGATAATAAAAAGATAAAACTTAAGAAAAAAAGGGGTGAGATATTATCCTAAAATTAGGTAAATAAAATGAACTAAAGAGGATATTAGTAAAGGGGTAGAAAGATGAGAAGGAGATCAAATCATATAATAAATATTTATATTTTAGTTTATGTTATTATTATTGATTTCTTTAAATGAATAATATTGAAAACAAGGTCTAAATTAAATTAAATAGAAATAGAAAAAGAACAAATGAAAAGGTGGGGGGGGGGGCGTGAGAACGTGAGAAAAGATTGGTAGGTGAGAAAAAGATAAGGGAAACAATCGGGGTAAGGTTAGATAGAGCAAAAAAGAAGACAAAACTCGAACAGGGAAAATATTTGAATCAGTTGCGGAGATGATGGATTAAAGGTTGCCACGATTGGCTTAACTTGTAGCCATCTTCATGATTAAAGTTTAGGGGGTGTTTCTCAATCTCTAAGGCTTCTCGAACTAACCGGGACGAGTAATGAGGGGTAGATGCCAAAATTTTTGTTTGATGAAAGCAAATTTGGTGTTAAACGAATGTTTAGCTATAGCTGATTTTTTAAGGCGAGTGTGGTTGGTGTCAGCGACGTGCTCTTTGAGACGAGCTTGGATTGACCTACCAGTTTGACCGATGTAATATTTTCCACAAGAGCATGGAATTTGGTAGACACCTTGGGATAGAAAGGGATCATGTTTATCTTTGACACTTTTGAATAATTGTTTAAGTGTCTTGTGGGGTTTGAAGATAGCTCTAATGTTCCTTTTAATAAGGATCTTGGAAACGCGATCTGTGATCCCTTGTATGAAAGGGAGGCAGACAAAGGATTGGAAAGGGGGGGCACCTTTGGAATGCCACGGTCTAGGATGAAGAACTTGTTGAAAGGTTTTATTGATGAGATGCATAGGGTATCCATTGGCCATGAGGGCTTTCATGACGTGATATATTTCAAGAGGAAGATGTTGAGGATTAGAGATGTGAATAGCTTTGGTGATCATAGTTTTAAGGACCACGGATTTTTGAGATGGATGGTGATGGGACTGGGCATGGAGGTACCTATCTGTATTGGTATTTTTTTGGTAAACTTGATGAGAAAGAGATCCGTCTTTTTTTCAAGTGACAAGAATGTTAAGAAAAGGAAGAGAACTATGTTTCTCAACTTCCATAGTGAACTGAATATATGGGGAAATATTGTTCAAATGAGCTAAAAAAAAATCAAGAGAGGCACACCTGCAGGGACAAATGACCAAGGTATCATCCATGAATCGATACCAACATTTTGGTTTAAGGGGATAAGATTTGAGGGCTAGTGATTCGAAACGTTCCATGAAAATGTTTGCGACTATAGGGGAGAGGCAAGATCCCATGGAAGTTCCTTCAGTTTACTCATAGAACTTACCTTTAAAACATAAAAAAGTGGAGGAGAGGCAAAGTTCAACCCCCCCCTTTTAATTTCAATCATTTTTCAAAATCCCCCTTTTAATTTTATTAATTATTTAATTTATTATATTTTACTAATTTAACCGTCATTATCTCCTCTTCTTTAAATCCCCCCCCCCACCCCCGCTTTTAACTAATTAAACAAATTTTATTTCATTTACCTCTATTTCTTCCTCTCTTTCATAACCACCTCCCCTTTCTCAACCTAATAAAACCAACTTTTAACCACCTTCTCTCATTAGTGGTTTTTTCCTACATTAATAAAAAAAATGTGACTTTATTTAATCTAATTTAATATTATTTGGTTTCCTTGAAATCTAAAATTTGTTCTCATTTCTCCATTTTTCTCCTAACGGCTGCTTTTCCCTCCAACACTATTTATTTTCACCATTCTTGTCCATTTACTCAAAGCTTCAACTAGATATCGAAGATGGGTGGAGTGTCCCCTCGAAACAAGTAGGTCATGTTTAAACTCTAACATAGTGAAATCTAGAAGATCAAGCACAATGATGATACACTGTGAAAATATGCATACTAAGAATGTTGTTAATGTTAATGTCAGTGTTAGTATTAATATTAATGTTATTAAAAGAATTAATATTATTAAAACTATGTTAACTCATGTAATGTTATGGTTAAAGTCTAGTTAAAATTTTATATCAAGGTTATGTTAGAGTTTAATGTTTTTATGTTACACATAGTGTTATGGTTTAATTATGTTTTAATTAACCAAAGCTTAATTATGGTTTCATTATGTCATTGGAACCTTCACAAGGGTCATGTTGGATTGCAATGATCATTATATGGTATATGTTAGGTGAGATTGCCACATTAACAATGATGTTAAAGAACATTAATATTTATATTAATGGTAACACTAACACTGATTTTGATAAGGTTATGTTTTTTTTGTAAGTTCCAGGGAAAAGTTATATTAATATACAACATAGTACATGCATGAAAACCAAGTTATCAAGGTGGCCAAAGAAAAACTATGTGATATCCCTCATTCTGACCTTAGGCTATTTTGGTTGTAATGTATAAATGCAATGTGTGTGTTCTCCCTAGTGTGGAGCTCAATTCCAAGGCCCCACTAGTGGATGATTAGGTTTATTTGCATAGGCAACTATGTGATATTCTGATAACCCATGTGCTAGTAAGCTATGGAAGATTGTAAGTGATGTAAATAATGATATGTAATAAAATACCAAGGGATGGCTATGGCTACAACAAAAGGAGGGGGGAACTATGTATCCACTAGGGTTGTGAGGGGGTGTGGGATGAAACCCTAGGTTTCCATTTGTCAGCTAAAGAACCCCTTTGACCTGTCTTATACATCCTTGAATGTTGTTGTAAGGAAGTGGGTGAAAGACGTTGTGCATGAGGTCATGGAGTATGGGAAACCCTGAAGGGATGGATGGTAGGGTATGGAGCCCTGTTTCCTTGACCCGCACGTTACTCCACCCCCTGGATTTTGTATTCCTCCTTCCCAGACTGTGGTTGATCATAACGGGGATTCGAACCCTTAGGCATCACAACAATAGAGAGAATGGAGTCGTGAAGCAGGAAAGGAGAAATCGTGATTCTTTGCAGGGCCACGAAGTAGAGAGCCGAGAACACTTAGAAAACCCTGCATGGAAGGAAAACCTTGTTGAGAAAGTCGTGAACCTAGGTTCTAGGGTGAATTGTAGAGCGTAAGATGCTCAAAAAACCGTGTGGAAGAACCTTGCGTTGGTGGTCGTGAACCCAACTATGGGATAGCGCTGCTCGAACAGAGAATGTGGAGAAGGAATACTAAGTGGAAAGAATCAAGAGGTCTTATATTGTCTGCCATAGCTCTGTAGATGAACATATTGAATTAGAAACCCTTAGTTGCCTTCCCCATTTGCTTGACAAGATAACTGCTGGTTGGATTCCCTATGTGACCGTGGACCAATGCTATGAGTGAGTCTGAGTGATGCTCCTTAGTGGATACATAGCCCCAGCTCGGGGGTGATCTATGATTGCTGAAATAATAGAGGCTAGGAAAAGATCTATTGTTGGGTTGGAAAGTTGCATCCCATAGCCATTTTGCTTGGAGCATTAATGAAAAAGATAAGTGTTTTGTGTGCCTTGAATGATGCCTATTTTGCAACCAT
Organism: Larix kaempferi; assembly: GCA_027924585.1. Lineage (NCBI taxonomy): Eukaryota > Viridiplantae > Streptophyta > Pinopsida > Pinales > Pinaceae > Larix > Larix kaempferi. The sequence goes on along the minus strand of BSBM01000461.1, from coordinate 13,622,240 downwards.
GCATGTGTATTTGTTTATGTCTGAGTGCACAGTGGATCCAACTGGTTAGTAGGGCTAAATGGCCATGTCTTATGCGTCATTATATTGTACATGTTAATGATTGATGGATGCATAACTCATTGAGTGTGAATGATGTTGCTTTAGTTATAGTTGTTAAGTGTATGCATGCATGTATTTACTTATGGAAATGACCCATTGATGAATAGGGTTGCATGCCTATGCTTGTGTTAAGTCTGTAACTATGTTGTTGTTATGCCATGTTGAATGTTGGATACATGATAGATGTAAGGATGGATAATGTTACAGTTTCCCCCTTGGTTTGTTGATGCATGAATATGCCTACCTGTTCCATTTATCATGCCCTTACACCTCTGCATCCTTGTATTTATACTTGGTACTTATGTCTAATTATGATTGAGGAATAAGGCTAAGTCCTACATGCTCTCCTTACTATGCCTAGGAGAAACCTATGCACAAAATTCAATCTATGTGTGGTCCATGTTTCATCTCTGGTGTTCATGTAGTATGCTTATGATATTTGTAATTCCCTTTGATAATGCCTTGAATTGTCCTTGGAAGAATTGTGGCTAAGTCTAGTAAATGTGCAGGACCACTTCATCCAGTATTTGGATAAAGAATGGACACCGTGTGGATCAGATGAAGGAGAGAATACTTGGCAGATGTGGAGCAAAGCCTTGCAGAAGGTCAATAGGTGCATTAAGGGAGTTATAGACCAGAGTATCAGTTGGAAAAAGGAATATGTTAGAGTGCTCATATTGGGTGGAGGATCATACCAGTGGATAGATGTCTCCAATAGATTTCCAATGGTACCGACCTTTCCCAATTTGGCCTAAGGATGGAGGAGTTATCACCCTTGGAAGTTGCCTTAGACGCTTGTTGGATCAAGGGTCTTTGGTCCTGACCCTTCTGCATCTGCAATGCGGATCATGGATTGCGAAGGTTGGGGACCAACCATTGGTGGTGCATGGAATTCTGCATTTCCGCATCCGTAATGCAAAATGTGGGATGCGGATTGCAGGAGACAATTCCCCCCATAGTTGGAATATGGGATTCCACATTTCCGCATCTGCAATGCAGAAGGTGGGAGGTAAATTTTCCCGGAATGGAGATTTGGGATTCCGTATTTCCACATCCGCAATGTAGAATGCAGATTGTGGATTGCGGGAAGTAAATTTCCTGGAATGGAGATTTGGATTTCCGTATTTCCGCATCTGCAATGCGGATTGCGGATTGCGAGAGTGAAATATTTCCAGAGCCATGAATTGGGATTCCGCCTTTCCAAATTATGCATGCGGATTGCGGAATTGTGGATTGTGGAAGTCGAAAAAAGGATTTATGCGGAAAGATAATTTGGCAATCCTGCAGATTGCAGATTGGATGGTATTGTAGATTGCGGATGGAAAGCCATTGCGGTTGTGTGTAAAATGGAGAATTTGTGGAGAAAAAAAATGGATCAGGTGGTCTCCCATCACCTTTGAAGCCAATGGAAGGGTTGGGGATGTAACAAACTAGTGTCAGAGCCCAAGTTACAGCATTGGGGCTGCTTGGCCCACAGCTAGAAGCTTCAGGCGTGACTAGAACTGAGGAAGAACAGAGATCGGGCCCAATGGTTGTATATAATTTCGACTGGGTGTGATCTGACAGCCAACAGAGATGGTCTAGTCAGCACAGAGAGGCCGACCTTGTTCCATATAGACACCTAGCCTTTTACCAAGAAACAACGTTGAACAAATGGTAGCGTTGGTAATTGCAGAGAATCCCAAGAAGGGCCGAGTCGAACTTGACCATTGTTTCTCAAGGAAATTGGAACAGTAAGACAACGCTGATAAGAGGGAAATCCCTCACCCTAAGCCATTTATGTTATAGCATGAGAATGGGGTCGGGATTAGAGAGGGAGAACTCTTTGACCCTGCCATGTTCTTATATTTATGTTTTGTGAGCTTTATGTACATAAATTAGGGCATGAGAATCATTCAAGTAATTAGATAGTTGCAAATACATATGCACTAGTGGGCATGTTGTTAGGTATTTCATATTGCATGAGAAGATTTTGTGTATATATATGATGTGGCATGTTGGTAAAACTAGTGAAGATGTGCATATGCAATGAACCACTTAGGTTAAATATGGTGGTTGTTAATCACTACTGATGTTGGTATTGGTGTAGGACCAAAGACAATAGAAACATGGCTAAAGATATTGATGATGTTGTTACATGTGCCCAACAACCTTATGAGAAAGGTTAGGGAAACAATCTGTGAGCATGAGAATTGATGGAAGGGATGTGTAGTCCCTCGTAAGAGGCCAGATTGATGAAGTAACACCAAAGAGGATAATGGGATTCATGCAGGTATGTTCTCTTTGTGCAAATGGTGCAAGTGTCGAAGGGATACCTAGGTAAGAATCCCTTGATCCATGTTTAAATATTGTACAATGGTATGCATGTATGGTTGAATGCACTTAATGTGAATGCCATACCACCATGGCATGGTGAGGTATGAAGTAGTAAGGGAAAGGGACCTTCTACCATGTGACATTTAAATGTTAGAATGCATTCATTTGAAATTACATCATGCCATTTGCATAGGTTGGTTATGAGTTTAATAACCAAGCAAGTAAGGGCTCAGGGTCCTGTATGGCAGTGCATGTTGAGTGAGATCGTCATGATTAGGGCCATATGTGTTTGGAAGGGTAGGTGTACATCGGAAGATTTTGTAAATCTGTGGTTATGCATGGAGAGAATGCACATTAAAGGATTATGTGAATATTGTAAATGTGCATGCATGGGTATGTGTACACATGTGAGATGCATTGTGTGAATGCATGGTGGTGTTATGCATGTGTTCATTACAATTAGATAACAGAGGAAATGATGAATTAGTGGTAATTATGAGATCATTTCATGAGTTGTTGTGAATGCATGAAGGATTATGTGGAGGTAGTCACGATGAGAGGGCAGCCAGAATGCCCTGTGGAAGGACATACTTGCATAAAGGATATGGCTAGGAATTAATGGGTATTGAAGGTTTATTAAATTAGATAAATAATGTGATCGTGTCCTTTAATTTTTAGTATTATAAAGGTGCATATAAAATAAACCTATACATTTCATTATAATAATATGTTAGTAGTTGAAAGTGCTTACACTTTCGAGTGTTATGATTTTGAAAACACTTCAATGACTATTGCAATAATGAAATATTATGTACATGAAAACTCACAAGTGTTTGGACTGATCTGAATTTTCAGAATTCAGGAAGAAATGTCTTGGCCATGGCAATGAGGGTAAGTCCATCTTAGAGGCTGAAATCCACCATGTGCAAAGGCCAAGAATTATGAGAAGGATCTCATGACTGCAAATCAATTTCTTTAGTAGAAATAATTGTAAATTCATGTTTGAATTTTAGTGTCATTAAAGGATTATGGAAACCAGATTTGAATAATGATTGTTAAGTGCTACTGAATGCTTGGCTAATCCAGGATTGTGTCAAAGTGACATGTTGTAGGTGGATGGTTGTACTAGGGAAGCAAGCATGAAACCCTAATGGGCAGAGTGGTGCCACTTACAAGAGCCAAATGGCATGAGGTTTCCTCATCTGCACTGCATGATTGGTAAACAATATGAGTGAGATGGTAAAGGTTATGCTAGTAAGGCATATGTGGGTTATGGAACATAAAAAGGAATGAGGTGGAAAAACGAGGGACTTCCAACACAGAGAAGGGAGCTCCATTCCTCACAAATGAAGGAAATATACATCTGCAAGTGGATACGTGTTTTGTAAACCCTAGCTGAAAATATACATGTCTGATTTATAGTGTTAATATGCAGAGCATGTTTCATTTTAATCTTATTGTTATTATTTCAGAATGCTTGAGCATGATTAAGGCCTACATGGCTCACATCAAGGAGGGGTGCACACCTTTCTAGTGCTGATTTATGTTAGGGTTACCAATATTGACTACACCCTAAGGGAATGGACAAATTCCTGGTGTTTCAATATTTGATAGAGAATGTATGAGATATGTTACAATTTTAGAGCAACAGTACTAATGAGCTTGCTTACCCCTCTTGTGTGGTCAGCTTGAACATATACAATTTGGTGTTGCATACTAAAGAAGCAAAGTGAAGAGGGTGTTATGAGGGGTTGTGGGAAAGGGTTGTTATGTGTATGAAGGGTTGTTATGTGTGTGAAAGTATGATGCATTCCTATGGATCCATAGTAGAGCCTAGACCTAGAAATGGTCATGGTGCAGTTTCCTTCCATTGACCTCTGACCCAGACGGATGTGATGGCTTAGCAATGGAGAGGGAAAACCAGGTATGGGACTGGTTTGGCACCATCAATGCATGATAACCCAGTTGGTGTATTGGCTGGGCATTGTCTATTTGGATGGCATGGAGTGGCCTGCGAGCTAGCCAGCATCCAATTCCACAGGTGATCCCAAGGCTTGTAGAGTAAAGCAGGACCCTGTGGACTAGAGAGGAAATGTCCAATATAAATAAGTATTCAATTGTCATCTATTTCTTATTCTGAATAATGAAATATTTCATGTACAAGTATTATAACAACCAAGCTAATACACTATTGTTTCTTTGTTGGAAACCTTGGTCATTGCAGGAAGCAAGAATCCTTGAAGGAATCCCAAGGATGCATGGGGACATGTAACTGTTCTAGCGAGATCAGTATGAGTAGCAATGAACAATGGTTCTAGTGGAATTGTGTGGGTCCTAGGAGCCAAAGGTTCTGTAGGAAATCATGGGGAAAGAGTTCCCTGGATGAGAGACTTGGGACAGACCTTAGACACTAAGTTTCATAGCCAAGAAAGGGAAAGTCAAGCATTCACCTCATTGAAGTGAAAGATACTAGGAGCATGAAACCACAGTGGTGGTGTGGCTCCAGATTGGAGCATGACTAAAACTCTCACTCTTTTCTTTCCTTTTGACTGATGCATTTGAGAAGGCAAAAAATTGTTGAATGCATGATGTGACTGAAAATTGATTGGGTTTAATTTCTTGAAATGAATTGAGAATGCTGAAATAGAAAAATCTCTGTGAAAGGATGAACATGAATAAGTTCATATGTATGTTTGGAAAGCATGAGAAGAATGGAAGTCTCATGAATAAAGCATGGACTCTTCATGTCAATTAGGTGAATAATTGACTGATTTTTTTTTGTTTATGTATGCATGGCATAACAAGAATTACAATAATGAATTTCACAGGTGAGGAATTGAAATCAAATTAGTTGCAGTAGTTACAAGGAAATTAGTGCTAGCCAACAAGTGTGGGGAGCTACACAGATTGACCATGGCAGGAGACCAAAGGTTGTTAGATTTGGATGAAAACCTTCTTCAAGCCATGGACAAGAATCAAGAGAATATTGGAGATGCTCAAGCTACAAAGGCGGCAAAATGAGTTGAACCATACGGATTTACAGGACTCTGTTTTTCTGCAAAGGGAGGTGAAAAACATTATGGAAACAACCAGCAGTGGAAGGGGCAGTGGACCAATGATGAGGCATTCATCCAATCAGCTCACTAAGAAACATTCTAGGTGGGAAGACTCCAAGGAAATTGAATAGGTAAAGATAAAGAAGACACTGAAATGTTGGAAATGTGGAGGAGATCATTGGCGCCACATCTTCTCAACAAGAAACAGTAAGAAAGCTAGTAGCCATAAAGATTTCAGACTGGTGGATCTGGAAGACCAATGCTAGCAGGAGAAACTTGTGGAAGCCAAAGGAATTGGTCCTAAAATTTCAAAGTAAAGGGATGAAATGTAGACAGACCTGCAACATTTTTTGCAATTTTGGACATGTGTAGATTGTATAGAAAATCCTAAGTGTTGGAACACCGAGGACAATGTTATTCTAAGGGGGGGAGGATGTAATATCCCTCATTCTTACCTTAGGCTATTTTGATTGTAATGTATAAATGCAATGTGTGTGTTTTCCCTAGTGCGGAGCTCAAGGACAAGGCCGCACTAGTGGATGATTAGGATTATTTGCATAGACACGTATGTGATATTCTAATAACCCATGTGCTAGTAAGCCATGGAATATTATAAGTGATGTAAATAATGCTATGTAATAAAATACCAAGGGTTGGATATGGCTGAAACAAAAGGAGGGGGGAACTATGTATCCACTAGGGTGGTGAGGCGGTGTGGGGTGGAACCCTAGGTTTCCATTTTTCACCTAGAGAACCCCTTTGACCTGTCCTAGACATCCTTGAATACTATTGTAAGGAAGTGGGTGAAGGACATTGTACATGAGGTAGTGGAGCATGGGAAACCTAGAAGGGATGGATGGCAGGGTATGGAACCCTGCTGCCTTGACCCTCACATTACTCCACCCCCTGGAATTCATATTCATCCTTCCCAGACCATGGTTGATCATACCGGGGAGTCAAACCCTTGGGCATCACAACAAAAGAGAGAACGGAGCCTTGAAGCAGGAAAGGAGAAATCGTGATTCTATGCAGGGTCGCGAAGTAGAGAGCCAAGTACACTTAGAAAACCCTGCATGGAAGGAAAAATCTATTGACAAAGCCATGAACCTGGGTTCTGGAGTGAATTTCAGAGCGTAAGATGCTCAAAAAACCATGTGGAAGAACCTTGAGTTGGTGGTCGTGAATCCAGTTGTGGGATAGCGTTGCTCGGCCATAGAATGTGGAGAAGGAAACCTAAGTGGTAAGAACCAATAGGTATTATATTTTCCGTCGTAGCTCTGTAGAGGAACTTATTGAGTTAGAAACCCTTACCTACCTTCCCCATTTGCTTGAAAAGATCATTGTTGGTTGGATTCCCTAAGTGACTGTGGACCAATGCTGTGAGTGAGTCTGAGTGATGCTCCTTAGTGGATACATAGCCCCAACGCAGGGGTGATCTCTAATTGCTAAAATAATAGAGTCTAGGCATAGATCTATGGTTGGGTTGGAAAGTTGCATCCCATAGCCAGTTCGGTTGGAGTATTAATGCAAAAGATAAGTGTTTCTTGTGCCTTGAATGATTCCTATTTTGCACCCACTCATGTGTATTTGTTTATGTCTGAGTTAACAGTGGATCCAATTGGTTATTAGGGTTGAATGGCCATGTCTTATGCGTCATTCTGTTGTACATGTTAATGATTGATGGATAAATGACTCATTGAGTGTGAATGGTGTTGCTTTAGTTATAGTTGTTAAGTGTATGCATGCATCTATTTACTTATGGAAATGACCCATTGATGAATAGGGTTGCATGCTTATGCTTGTTTTAAGTCTGTAACAATGTTATTGTTATGCCATGTTGAATGTTGGATACATGCTAGATGTAAGGATGGATAATGTTACAGTTTCCCCCTTGGTTTGTTGATGCATGAATCTGCCTACCTGTGCCATTTATCATGCCCTTACACCTCTACATCCTTGTATTTATACTTGGTACTTAAGTGTAATTATGATTGAGGAATAAGGCTAAGACCTGCATGTTCTCCTCACTCTGCCTAGGAGAAACCTGTGCACAAACTCCAATCTATGTGTGGTCCATGTTTCATCTCTGGTGTTCATGTAGTATGCTTATGATATTTGTAATTCCACTTTGATAATGCCTTGAACTATCCTTGGAAGAATTGTGGATAACTATGGTAAATCTATAGGACCACTCCATCCAGGATTTGGATAAAGAATGGGCACCTTTTGGATCAGATGAAGGAGAGAAGACTTGGCAGAAGTGGAGCAGAGCCTTGAAAAACGTCAATAGGTGCATTAAGGGAGTTATAGACCATATTTTCAGTTGGAAAAGGGAATTTTTTAGAGTTCTCATATTGGGTGGAGGATCATACCATTAGATAGAGCTCTCTAATATCTTTCCAATGGTACTGACCTTGCCCAATTTGGCACAAGGATGGAGAAGTTATCACCCTTGGAAGTTGCCTTAGAAGCTTGCTTGAGTAGGGGTCTTTGGTCCTGACCCTTCTGTATCCGCAAGGATCTTTCCGCATCCGCAATGCGGATCACATATTGCGGAGGTCGGGGACCAACCATTGGTGGCATATGGAATTCTGCATTTCCACATCCGCAGTGCGGAATGCAGGATGTAGATTGCGGGAGGAAATCCCCCCCGGAGTTGGAATATGGGATTCCGCATTTTCACATCCGCAATGCAGAATGCGGATTGCGGATGGAGGGAGGTAAATTTTCCCGGAATGGATATTTGGGATTCCGCATTTCCGCATCTGCAATGTGGAATGCGGATTTCAGATTGCGGGAGGTAAATTTTCCCGGAATGGAGATTTGGATTTCCGCATCTCCGCATCTACAATGCAGGTTGCATATTGCGAATTGTGGGAGTGAAACATTTCTAGAGCCGTGAATTGGGTTTCTACCTTTTCGAATTCCCCAATGCGTATTGCGGAATTGTGTATTGCGAAAGTCGGAAAAAGGATTTATGCGGAAGGATAATTTGGCAATTTGACTTCTGAATCTGACTGCGGATTGCGGATTGGATGGCATTGCGGATTGCGGATGGAAGGCCATTACGGCTGTGTGTAAAATGGAGATTTTATGGAGAAAAAAAATGGATCAGGTGGTCTCCCATCACTCTAAATCCAATGGAGGGGTTGGGGATGTTACAAAATAGCTCCCTTATCAGTTAAAAAAGAATAAATACTATCAATCACCGACCCTCCCTTGTGAGGAAAGTCAGACCATCAAAAAATAGATTTTAAGGACTTGCATATAGTCGAGAGTTCAAGCTTACAACAATTATCTGCAATAAGCATAAAACTAACTAAGCTAATTAACAAATGGAATTTTTTTAAGGCCATGACCAAAAACTCAAAAAAGAGAGAACCCATAGAACTTGGGATTACTCATTGGGGCAACTTGGGGTCGCCTCTTCTTGTTTTTCCTTTGTAATTGGGAAGCGGTAGGTCCTCGATTCAGAGGAGTAGTCTGTGGGATCCTTAATAGGTTAAGGAGCGGACTTGCTGAATGAAGGGGGTCCATCCAGATATCGGGGTTCCACATGATTCCACTATTGAATGTTTGATTGCTCAATATCATCCACCACTTGCATTTTTCGAGGTTCATTACCACGCGATTGTTTATGGTCCTATGGAGGATCTGGATCAGAAGAGGGAACGCTTGAAGAAGAAGAATGAACATGGGAAGAAGGAGACGATGGATTTATCTCCGTCCTCCCCCCAAGAGTGCACAACAGAGCTTGAGCCAACAATTTTTTAACCTTCCAATAGTTTTTTCTGCGTGTTCTAGCTCGCTTCCCAGCTACGAGCTATTGAACCACCACTTCCTCCTCCCATCCATTGAGCATGCATATCAAGTATCTAGGAACCGAGCTATCATAACCTACTAATGTAGATCCCTAAGGCCCAGGAGACCTGAGTCACCATGTCCCTCGCTTCCCATGTGCGGAGTATCTCACAGACATATTGACATGGTTGCTTCGGGGGTCGGGTAAGCCAAATCTTGTAGTGCAGAGCAAGCCTAATACCACAATGACGTCTTGAGCATTCAAGAGTGATATTCTCTAGGGAAATCCTGTCACAGAAGCGCCTGGAGATAATGTAGCTATCATAATTCTTAGAAACTAAATAGAGCCAAAGATAACTAGAGTGGGAATGGTTGTTTCCATCCATTGACAGTGCTAAAATCCCATCTGAAATTGGCATTATTTCAAAGGTACAGAACCACCACCTTTGCCAAGTTCGAAAGGCCAGTCAAGTAAATGACCTCGGCCTCATGAAGAGCGGATATTTAATACACATGGAGGAAATCCCGAGGGGGATCCACATGGTGTGGAGTTGGATCCCTCCTTTTATCTCTCACACATACCATGAGCCGTCAGTTGACATCCGCATCCAGGGTTTGATAAGGCTATGTTATGTTTGAGGTTGATGTTAATTATATTTTAAGGTTATGTTATGTAATGGTGTATTTTTGGTTTCATTAATCAATAGTTGATTACGGTTTAACTATGTCACATTGGAAACCTCTGAAGGGTCATGTTGGATTACAATAATAGTTATATTTTATTTCATATTGTAACGTTCACATTGATGTTATGGTGCAATTTTGTTGTCATTAATGAATGCTTAATTGTGATGCAATTTTATGTGATGTTATGGTGCAATTTCTTTTTCATTAATGAATTCTTAATTATGGTTCTAATTATGTTATATTAGAACCTCCCCAAGGGTCATGTTGGATTGCAATGATCATTATATTTTATTATGTTACATTAGAACCTCGATCAGGGTCATGTTGGATTGTTATGAGTGTTAAATGTTATGTTAGATTAAAATGTTCACATTGATGTTTACAAAAAATCAATGTTAATATGAATGTTAACATTAACAGTTATTTGATATAGCAATGTTATGTTTGAGGTTCATGTGGGTTATTGTATAAGGTTATGCGATGTTATAGTCTAATTCCGGTTTCATTAATGAATGCTTAATTATCGTTTATTTATGTCACATTGGAACCTTCCCAAGGGTCATGTTGGATTTCATTTGTCATTATATGTTACGTTAGATTGCAATGTTCACATTGATGTTTACGAAAAATCAAGGTCAATATTAATGTTAACATTAACACTAATTTGATAAGGTTATGTTATGTTTGAGGTTTATGTTAATATTGTATAAGGTTATGCACTTATGTTATGGTGTAATTCTTGATTCATTAATCGGTGCTTGAATATGGTTCAATTATTGTTTAATTATATCACACTGGAAACTTCTCAAGGGTCATGTTGGATTGCACTGACCATTAGATGTTATTTTAGATTGCAATGATCACATTCATGTTTATGAAAGATTAATGTTAATATTAATGTTAACCTCAACCATTAATTTCATAAGTGTTGGAGGAGCCTAGTCAACCAGTCGACTAGGTCCTCCACCGACTATGGTCAGCCCGAAGTCGTCAGTCGGTTAATTAACTCACTGTTAAATGTAACTGAATAATTGTCTGTAATCTGTATAAATAGGCTGTAGAGATGAAGTCACAAGAGAGATCTCTGCATTGATATTGTACTATGCTTTGGTCATATTTAATATAAGGCGTGTTGTTGTACTTACTCTTATATGATTATGTGATGTATGTATGCATGTGACTTTTTCTCTATATTAGTATAATGTGTTGTTGGTAACCGATGCAACCCCCTAGACTAAAACATTGGTTCCATTGACGGTAGTACATATCCTTAAGAAATGAGAAAGATGTGCAGATGCTAACAGACAGAGACATTCAAGAGTGGTGGGACAGGAAAATAGTGAACTATATTCAAAATTATTCACAGCGAAACAAGCTCATATTAGCACAAGCAAGGCAGAAGTTCTTCACCGAATCGCATGAGAAATTTTTAGAGTATGTTCTTGGTGAAGTAAAGAAATTCTTGGTAGCTACTCATGCCCAAATTGGATGCTCATAATGAAAAATTGTTGATGTGAAATATTATTAACAACGGAAGAAAAAATCCGTGCAAATGGTTTGAGAAAATATGTGAATACTTTTGTGAAGATCAAGCCATTGAAGTCAGAGTGTCCACTGATAAAATCCAACGCGATTTTTACACTAACCTCCATGAGAGTTTTTTCTACTTTGTCCCCATCCTGTTATACAAATTTTTATCGACCACGCCGCCCTACACATCTTCGAACCCCAACCACCCGTAGAAGAAACCCTGGTGACTAATTGGGAGAAAAAAACAAAAAGAGTGGGAATGGTTCGTGAACGAACAATAGTGGGAATACTTTTTGAACAAATGATGCCCATCACTGGCTCTGTATCCATCGGTCAATAAGAGTCGGGTCAACAATGGGGGGGTCGCTGAAAATGTGTTCTGAATAAAGAAGTTGGAGTCTATTCGAAGGAATAATGAAGGCCTGTAAGAAGTCAAGTCCGCAGCGTTGAATTAAATGCCTAGTCGTCCATAAGAAAACAATGGACGTTCAAAAACTAGAAAGAGAAAAGAGATACAGACAATGAGAGAAATTGAGGGAGATTTCCATCCCGTTACATCATAAGCAAGGCTTGAAGAAGTCGGAAGATATGATCGAGTGACCAAAATTCCTACCTAAGTCAAGGGAAATTCGAATAGTTGATGAAGAAGGTGAGGCACCAACATCTGCATATCGGTTAGGTTATGGTTTAATTAATATTATTATGTTAAATTGTTACACTTCTAAATGATTGTTTTGCATTGCAACATTATGTTGTTAATGTTAATAAACATGCATTAACACTATTATTAATGTAAATTCTAATGTTAATATTAATATTAACATTAATATTTCTATATAGCCATGTTTATGGAATAATAATGTAAAATTCTAGTTCTAATATTAATTGATATTGTGAGAGTTTTGTAGTTTTAATTTGATAAGGTTATGTTTAAGGTTGATAATGTAGTTTGTGGAAGAAAATAGTTGAACCATCATTAGCATTAGTATCATAAATGAAAACATGGATAGTGGAGAAAAGAGCATGGGAAAATACAATAATATATGCATAGCAATAGTAATAACATGAGAAATGAAAAAAATAGGAAACAAAATAATTTGATAATATTAACATGAAAGATGAGGCATCAATGCTATAATATGTGAAATTATCTTTTTAAATTGTTACAATTATAGATCTTTTAAGCATTGCTCATCTTAACTTTTAATTGTAACATATGCATTATTCTTCATTTTTGCATAACGTTCAAAAGTAAAAGGTGGCGGTATTCATTTAAGCCATCATTTGATTTGATTCGTGAAATGGTTGTGAATGTCAATCCTTGCTGTGTAGTTTTTCCAATATCAATTGTTTCCCTTTCTAATGGAAATCCCTGTGATTTATGTATAGAGACAACCCATTCCATCTTTAGAAGAATGTTCTTACGATTTCCTCTAACAACAAGTGATATTGGTATAAGGCTTAGATTGCACAAGTCCCATGGAAGACCAATGTAGTTGTCAAAAAGAACTGTAACATATAGTGGAAGTTGAGGAGGTTTTGAACCAGTCATATATAAGATATTTTTAGCATATAAATAAGTGTACCATTCACTAAACTAAATTCAACCCACAAGTTGCAAGTTAGCATGACGTGTTGTCCAGGGCATAGAAGAACTTCAACTTCCAAATATTCATCATCGATAATAGAAACTTATGAGCATCTCATATATTCAACAACACATCAAGCGATTGTAGAATTCAAATTTTTCAGCATGCAACTATTATGTAGCATGACCAAATCATTTGTGGGAAAAAGGTGGATCACTTAATCAAATTGTCTCTGTTTACGGACAATCTACATGAGCGGACTCAAACATATCTCCCTAGTCCAAGTGGATCTAGAAAAAATAGATACACATTACCAGTTACTTTCCTAGATCAATAGAAATACTAGACGGGTCGAGATGTGGCTTACCTCAAGTCTGTAGTTCCTTTCTCCTCGTTGCTCCAAGCTCTAAAGTATTCATATCTTCAGCTGCAAAACCATCTCAAGCAAGTGGAAACATACAAGCAGTAAAAGCATATAAACATGAATTTATCTAGATTAACAGTTAAGGAGGAAAATCCTAAGTATTATCAATACAACAAAACTTATCAAAAGAACTTGTATTAATGCAATAAATAGAAGTACGTAGGGAGGAAATGTCACAACCCAAGCCTTAACGTTTCAACTTCCATCCAACACTCCTAGCCTCCAAGATAGAATGCTTGCCTCCCAAAGGATGAATGAGGATCACCTAGAAGAATTTCACCAGCATAAGAGTACTATGGTCTTTCCTCCCTCTACAATGGAGAGAGGGTCCATATTTATAAGGCTAAAGGGATAGGAATGGTTGAGGATTTAGGGCAGAGGCTTAAGGGATCACCCCACTAGGTTAGGGGATCAAGTGCCAGGTTTCCTAACATCTAGGGATAAGCCTCCATGTCACCAAGCTTTGAGAATTTGCTTGAAAGCTTCCTTTTATCCAATTTAACCAAATCCGACGCACCTTGCAGGAAGGAAACCTGCATCAAAAGTGGATCATCATACTTTGTACAAAGGCATCCTGCATCACCAATGCGCTCTGCTAAGGTGAAGAGTGTGTCACCAAGGGATCGACGCTCCTTGCTCAAAGGCAGGGTGCATCGGGGTGACAACAAAAGATGGAAAGGGAAGGACGCCAACCTTTCTCTCAGTGTTTTAGCCAAGGAAATTTAGGTATTAAGGCATGGAGATGAAACATGACTCATGATGACGCAATTTTGGTGTAACAAAATGCCCCCAAAGCATAAAGCTAGTAAAATAAAACAGGTGAAATGATTTGTAGCAAATGAAAGGGATGGAGGCAAGGATCGTTGGTTGGAATGGACTTCTACAGTACAACTAACTCTGAGATAAGTGTCTCACATGACTCATTACATGGCTACCGACCAATACATTGAAGATCCATGATAGTAAAGACCGACTGAACACAATCATGGATACTAGACACAAGTGTATATCCATGATGAGATGATAACACAGCCACGACCAATACAAAGTGGATCCATGTAATATGACTCAAAAACAATCTCCATCGCAACCAGGGTGAGATTTATGACTTGACCAAGGGTCTTCAAGCTGAACCCGCAATGATACGAATCTAACCATGTGATTACAATGTTTTGGAGTCGAACATGGTAGAAACCACTTGATTACCAGTCATTGATGTATTTAACAAGCGCGAGGGAAATCACCATTGACGTCAATGATTCACAAGGTATCAAAGTACAAACCATCAAATGTGAATCAATGAGTTTAAGTCGAACACTTGACGAAATATTTCAATCAAGAGTCAATGATGTGAACTCAGATCGAAAGCGAGGTAACCTTCCATTGAGGCATGCAGGCCCAAGGTACTTGATTGGTTTCTAGATTCAATCCTTGGACGATGTGTTGAAGTCGACAAGGGTAAATCCATCGAAGGAGGGCCATGATGAATCCCTCTTCATCGACACGAAACACGATCAAATATGTTTTGGATTAAATCAGAAAATAGAGCAATGTACGATACTGACTCGAGGAATACCAACATGGTGGAAGGTAGAATGGCTACAGATAGTGAATCGATGAACAGGCCTCTCTTGCACATTGGCATGGCATGACTTGGAAGCATTGACATGACGAGAATGAAACCAACCCTAATGCAACTGATAGTGGAATCATTCTTTGGATAACTCAAAGGAGTGAAAGGACTCATGGAACTGATGTGACTTGAGGACAAACAGATTATCCAAGTACTAGATGCATATGAAAACAAGTGCCATGTTCAAGAGTGGCTAAGTACTACCGTAACTACAATGAAACACAAATTATTTCCTCATCCCCATCATGATTGATGAGTACCTCTTTTTTTTGAACGAGCTTAAGGAGGGCAATAGATGCTTGGTCTATCTCATCCTTCGGACGAGTCCAATCCCAAATGTTTTATGAACCTGAAATAGGAGGGGTTCATCCCAAAATGGGCCCTTCGATGTCATATTTTAACGATTCCAAAGAAGGTAAACTCGACGTCATTTCATCTTTAGAGAGTCTGAAAAGAACAAAAGAAAAATCCAAAGGTTATTTTTTGTAAAGGTTAGTCTCTTCACCCAAAAAAGGATAAAACAATGTGAAAGAGAACTCTTCCAGTCATGGTTAACCGGAGTGCTCATTTTTCGTCAATAGAACCTCCTGGTCTAAAAAAGAGGTGAACTATCACTAGGAAGATGATACATTCAAATACTTTAACAAGAGTGAAAGCATCAAGTTCACTTGGAAATCTTTTCATATTTAGGGAGTCTAAAAAGAGCTTAAAGAGGAACTCCAAGGGGTCCCTTTTTCGTGGGAGTTTTACAAGCCCGAAAAAGTGATAAAAGATAACTCGGTTACTTATTCTCATCGTTTTACGAGCACGAGAAAGAACCAAGAGTAAGCTCGGTGCAATTAATGTTTGATTTTAATGAGCGGTAAAATAGCACAAAAATGCTCAAGAGTCGTTCACACATGACAACAAGCGTGAAATTAATGACCACAATAGTCGACGAAAAGTTATAACGTCGCTCTACTTTACCTATGGACTCTAAAGACTAAATCAAAACGACAAATTAGGTGCTAAGATACAAAAATATTACCACTATATTAAAAATTGACCCATAAAAGAATAAATCAAAATAATAATATTCCATTTTTTATATAAAAAGGACCAAATAGTAAAAAATAGTTACCATTGTTTTTTACCAAATTGGGAGGAGTGAAAACACCATTTGGAGTCGATTTTCAAGCGCCGATTGTTGGAGTTTCAACCAACCATTTTTGACACTGTCAGTGTTAGGTAGGCCTAAACCTTATCCTCTTCATTTGTAGTGGATTAGATTTGCATTTAATTTCCATTTTTGGGATTTTTGAGCTTGTAGAATGGGGGAATTGTACGCCCTCTGGGTGATGCACTTTCCCCTTACAGGAAGTGCGTCGAGGGGTCTCTGACGCACTTCACGTATGGGTAGAGTGCGTCGTCGATGCACTGTGTGAACTGATGGGGTGCATGAGCACAATTCGACCCACTAAACTAAGAAATAAGCTCAAACGATCCAACCCCAAAGGTATAGCAAGGTTAT
Source organism: Larix kaempferi (assembly GCA_027924585.1). Taxonomy (NCBI): domain Eukaryota; kingdom Viridiplantae; phylum Streptophyta; class Pinopsida; order Pinales; family Pinaceae; genus Larix; species Larix kaempferi. Next base: position 13,605,595 of record BSBM01000461.1, on the reverse strand, counting down.
AATACATGTTTGAATGTTGTTTGGACAGGTTTGGGTCACTAAAATGGTTCAGTGGAAGGAAAGAGAACATGAAATGGAGGATTCCCAAGTGGAAAATGATCCTCATTCCATGAACTCGCTCCAACAATGTGGTTTGCTCAAATTATTAAACATCCAGGGCATGAGAGCCCAAGTGCCATTGCTGGATCATTTGATCAGATTGTGGGATAGAAGTCAACAGTACTTCTGAGTTGGTATTCATACTATGACCATAAATGTAGAGGACATTTATTTCTTGAAGGGGTTGTCCAGGCGAGGTGCCCCAATTTCGTTATCAGGGCCACGAGGAAGTGACCAATCCACGGAGAGCCTAGTGGCTCAGTTTTGTACACCTTGTACTCATATGCTTGCTGCGAAGATTCCCATCAAGAATGTGAGGGATCGACCAATGCGCATGGTTATCTTCACCATAGAGAGAGTGGTGGGGAGAAGGGCTCCTCATCAGGCCATGAAGGCTCATATGTCATATTATGTAGAGTGCATGGCCCAAACAGTGTTCAACTAGTGCGAGGGACTCCTCGCAAATCTCAGAGATCAGCTCACCAAGTGTCGTATAGGTGAGCTAAAATAGTTTGACTATGGTTCTATTGTATTCTCGTTCTTCTTGGAACTAGTTCCGCTTCTACGTCCTCAAGTGGAGATAGAGGATCTATATTCAAGGGATCATCATATGGTTCGTTGGTCTAAGGTTATGGCCCGCCACGGAGGTGGGGGCATCATCATCAGTTAGGGTCCTGCCTTCTCCAGGTGGTTGCGCGGACAACTCCCCATGGTTGAGGATTACCCATATGCAGGCACAGACTTCGGAGGTGACTCGGACTTGGATCTTACCGAGGGGGAGCAGTGGGGGAACCTAGGTAAGAACAACAACTCTGTTGTGTTTTTCATTTTATGATTTTTTATGTTTTTGAAGTAGCACTAATAGTTTACATATGTTTTGTGTAGATGTTGATCCATCTCGACCATTGGGTGCTTCTTCGATTGAGCGGAGAACGGTGGTACGTCATATAGTGGCTGCGCACCAAGATGCGGCTGAGGAGCTGAGCGAGCTGGAGGAGAACCTCCAGAGATTGACACTAGACATACCAGACGCCTCTATCGATGATCTACCTTGTCGTTACCACCATCGGACTGTAGGAGCATTGGCACGTTTTGGTCCACTGATCCATAGAGTGGCCAGGGCCATCATCTGTTATCATGAGTGTCCTAGGGAGTAGCGCATGTGTGATATTTATGTGTTGAAAGCCATGGGCTTCAGACTTTTGTAGAGAGGACTTACTAAAATATCATATGCTTCATATTTTGTACCAGTACCACATTTTTTGTACTATACTGACATGATATATATATATACAAAACACTATTTATGTCTTTATATATTGTGTTTCATCGATGATTATGGGATCTTGTGCATGTTTATCTTACACATTATAAATAATTTACATTTTATGTCGTTTTCACATCTTTTCAATAAAACTTTTTATGAATGTGCAATGTACCAATCCAATATGAAATTGGCCATGGAGTCAACAATGGCGTTCATGTCTCTCGAAATATGTAGGTATTGGATGGATTCAAAGGACCTCTCCAAGAGACGTAATCATTGGAAAAGACGGAGTAACGTGGGGTCGCAGATAGCGTAGACTCGGTTAAGATGAGAGACCACTAGTTGTGAGTCAAGGTGGACGACAATGTGATCCATACCTAGGGAAAGAGCATCAGTCAACAATCTAATCACCACATGATACTCTATGGCGTCGTTGGTTATGTATCCTAGACAACTTCATCCCAAACTCATAAGCTCGCTGGTAGGGGAATAGAGTACCCATGCTGTCGAAGTGACGCTACGGATATTTCGGCTGGTGTCATCCACAAATCCAAAACACGTTGCCATTTGCACATCCGGGCAGAAAATGGTATAAGCATAAAGACAAGATCCTAACACACTCAAAGTAAACCATCACACCACACAAAACACACATCATGTACAATATATACATAGTACTAATCCATAAAAGACCTAGGCATAGTACCTCTTTAGGAAGAGTCCATTGTGAGGCTCTCCTAAAGATATCCCTTCATAGTCTTCTAGTTCATATGCTCCCTTCTCCAAAAAACAGTTAACTACATATGGACCATGCCACATGGACTCAAGTTTTCCTTCCCCCAGCTTATCATCTTTTTGGTCATAGGTGAGGACAAAATCTCCCTCGTTAAAGATACGAGATTTGACCAATTTTTCATACTGGGCCTTGATGCACTTTTTGTTTGCTTCATTAGCAAGGGCTGCATTATGGCAGGGTCCATCAAGTTTATCCAAGTACAGAATACACTCTTCCTCGGTGGTGGTGTTTGGTATAAGTTCGACTGCAAGTTTCAATGACAGAATCTCGCACTCAATAGGTAAGACTTCCTCCAGTCCGTAGACTAATTGGAAGGGTGTGAATCCGGTGGAAGTTTTGACGGAATTCCTATATGCCCATAGGGATGAAAAAAGCATATTGTGCCAGTTAGACCTGTGTGTACCCACCATGCGTTGGATCATGGTTTTCAACACCTTATTGATGGCCTCTACTTGTACATTGGATTGTGGCTAATACAGATTTGATTTCTCATGTTAAAAACCCAACCTGGCGCTTAGTTCATCCACCATCTTGTTTTGGAAATTTCTTCCATGATCAGTGACGATGGCCTGAGGAACTCTGAATCGTGCAATGATGTGATTAAACATAAAGAGTGCGACAGCTTTTCTATCTTCATTGTATGTAGGCATAGCCTCGGCCCACTTGGTAAAGTAGTCAATGGAAACGATGGCGTAACCATGCCCCCAGGCCGAGGTGGGATTACAATTCATGAAATCTATGCCCCATTTGACAAAGGGACTGATGGAAATAACTAGATGTAGTGGGGTTGGATGAGAGCATTTTTTATGATGAAAAAGATGGCAAGGAGCACACTTCTTGATTGCATCAATACAATCCTTGAAGATGGAAGGCCAATAGTATCCAGGGCGTAGTATTTTCTGAGATATAGCCATCCCAAAAAGATGACTGCCACATTCCCCTAAGTGACAATCATTCAGAACATGTTCAGCCTCCTCATGGGTTAGGCATCATCAAAGGACATAATCAACACCATGACGATATAAGGTATCACTGATGATTAGGTAGTATTTGTGGTGATGCACACGACGGCGGTCGTCATGAGATAATTGAGGATTGAAACGATGGGTCTGGAGATACAAATTGATGTCTCCATACCATGGGTCAAAAGTACTAATAAGAAATAAGGACTCATCAGGAGAGATTCCATGGGCTCAGTTTTTGTATCAGTACGGGGAAGATCGCAAATCAGCTCCGCAAAAACCAAAGAATTTTTAGACTTAGCTATCTTAAACTAGAGGTCGAATTCTTGAAGAATTACGATCCAACACAAATATTCCCCCCCCCCCCCCGTACCTGACATGTGAGATCGTGGTACACGGGGTTAGAGTCAACAATGATTGTGGTAGTGCGAAGGAAGATATAATGGTGGAACTTTTGGACAACAATGGTTGTTACGAGAGCTAGCTTCTCAACATGTGAATACCATGTTTTAGAGTTTATGAGACCCTTTCTAAGGTATTAAATCACATGCTCCTAGGCATTACTATCCTCCTGAACCAAACCCACAATGATGGTGGTAGTGGAAGCAGGAAGATAAAGGATGTAGTCCTTGGTGTAATTGAGCGGTTGTAACACGGGTGCATGGGTGATAGCATGTTTTAGGTTGTCGAAGGACTAATGCGCATAATCATCCCAAATAAAAGGGATGTCCTTCTTAATCAACCTCATGTATCCCTATGTTTTTACAGTGAAATTGCACACGAAACATCTTAAATAGTTTTCCTTCCCCTGTAAACTTTGAAGTTCTGGTATATCCATTGGGGGTGGTAGAGAAACAATGGCTTCCACCTTCAGGGGATCAATATGGATCCCGTCTTTCAAAATTATGAAGCCTAGGAGGTGTCTGGATTCGACACAAAAGGTGCACTTGTGAGGGTTGAGATGGATATTGTACCATCTACATCTGATGAATACGACCGTCAGATGATCAATGTGGAACTCGTGACGATTCGAATGAGTAGGGAGATCGTGTAAGTAAGGCTCCACAAAGTCCTTCACATCGTGGAAAGCGTACGACATAGCCCATTGGAATTTAGCACCAGCATTTTTAAGGCCAAAAGGGAGTTTGCGATATGAAAACATACCCCATGGGTAGATGAAAGTCGTCTTGTGTTGATCAGCAGGGTGGATCTCTATTTGATTGTAGCCAGAAAATCCATCCATGAATGAAAAGAAAAAACTTCCGGCACAGTTTTTGATGATCTGGTCAATAAACGAGGTAGGATAGTTGTCCTTGGGACAATCCTTATTTAAATCCCTGTAGTCAATACAGACCCAAATGGTGCCATGTTTTTTGGTAACGGGGACGATGTTGGAGACCCAATATGTTAAGGGTACAGGATAAATGAACCCACCCTTTAAGAGCTTTTCTATTTCTTCTTTTATAGCCGCATTTTTCTGAGGGTGCACGGGGCGTAACTTTTTCCAGACGGATTTTATGTCCAGATAGGTTTGGATCTCATGCATGAAAATGGTAGGATCAATCACAGAAATTTCCTCATACCTCCATGCAAAATCATCGCGGAACTATTTAAATAAGGCTGTAAAAGTGGTGACTTCTTCCGGAGAACAATTTTGGCCTAAGTGTATGTGTTCCACAACTCCTGGTTTCACCAAGATGTCGATCGAAATGGTCGGAGTGATATTAGCCAGGTTCCCCTTGATTACCGTATCCACTGTCAGGATAGGAGATTGAGGGAAAGGAAAGACGTCTGGTGAAACAATCGTTTCTATGGCGTTCTCTACTGAATCTAACGTCGGAAGGAAAGACGAATTATGGTGGAGGTATTCCCATGGGGGTTCATCCATGCTCATAATCTCCATAATGGACTCATCTGAATGAAAAATATGGAGTAGAGGATCTGGTTGGGATGAGAACCGCTATAAGGGGAGAGAATGTGAAGTAGATTCCACCATAGAGTGGTCATTTGGTAAATCAGGTGCCGGTTGGATGGCCTCGTATGTATCTTCTGCAGGGATGAGAGGCATTATATCTCCAATCGTATCCAGATGGTCTGGATCAGGCACAATCCATTGATCGTTGGAGTAATGTGAGGATGAAATCATGTTCTCCATGGCAACATGGATAGGGGGATCTGATGTTGTAAAGACTCCCATGAGGGATCAATCCTTAAGGATTATTACCCCCACACTCTCATATATCTGCGTTGAATGTCCTAAAAGAGGGACATTGTCTGCAGGATGAGTAGTGTTGTCAGGTGTACACAAGTCTAATTGGTAAATAGTGACAATCTTCCCTTGGTGGGGAAATTGCACTATGCGGAAGACAGATGATGCTACCGCAATCATGGCATAGAACCAGTTTCGACCAAGTAGTAAGCTATAATCCAACGAGGCAGCAATGACTTCCATGTTAATGGAAACTCTCTTACTTCCCAACTCAACGGTGAAGGACTGTAATAATCTGTGTGGTTGAAATACATGCCCATCGAAGGCCTTCAAATTGGTTGGGGAATGGTTCAACTCGGGAGAGCCAATGGATCGCCAATAAGATAACGACATAACCGAGGTGGAGGCTCCTTCATCTAGGACAGTAGGATGGATTCTTTTCCCAACAATGTTAGAAACAATTTGGAACACAAGTTGGTGGGAAAGACTCGGCTTAAAATAATCTAACTTGAACATAATGATATTGGAGGAATCTGGGTCTACAGCGCCAATCACGGATAACAGGGTCTTACGCTGAATAGGGAAGTTTTGTAATACTTCGAGCGTCAACATAGCACAAGGAGCTTGAACTAAGTCCTCTACTATATTGTACTTCTGATCAACCTGAGCATTTGGATTGAAAACAACTTTTCTAATCGTGCTCTTAGGTGGATGCAAGACTGAATCCAGTGAAGGTTTCTCTATGACGAAATGACCTTGTGGTGAGGGGATGTTAGATGTAGATGCGGGGGTTTTCTCAGGATTGCCCCCAAAATATTACTTCGGAGGAGGAGAGTCATATGAACGTGATCGAGTATTCATGTTGACCGTTTCGCTTCGCATCATGAGAACATGAGCAGTAGAGGACGTCTCTCCTTGAGGAGGAGAGGGTTGTTGCGGGATCATCTGTTGTTTTTGTGTGGGGAAGGGATCGATTAGGACTACGGGTGTGGGGTTCCCCTTGAGGAAATTCTGTACTTCATCCCGATGTGGGAACTCTTTGGTGAAGTGGTCACCACTGCACAGTAAACAAGGATACTTAACCTTCTGCTTTTGTTTGGTGTCATCAGGATTGTTCTGTTTGGGCTCTTGCTGATTAGAAGATTTTTTGTTTTTACCTTTTTTCTTCTTTTTACCACCATACTTTTGAGGTGAAGCAGATTGAATTGAGTTCACTTCTTTGGTGGCAGCAGGGCCGGGTGATATGTGTAAATTTTAATCCAGAGATCACTACTCCCTGTGGATAGCCCTGAGATCTCAAGCGGTTTGAGTCTCGTATATCAATAATACTCATAAATACATAAAACTCAACAACTAGATCTCTTTACAACATTAAGCACAATCATTCACACATAAGACACTGCATATACCCTGGAAACCCAAAATGGGGAAAACCAGCAATCCTATGGGGTTATCTTCTCTCTCGAGCCAAAAGCAATATATGAAAGAAAGAAATACAACAATGTTACCTCAGATGTAACACTCAATCCCTGAACGGGTCAATGCCCTAGATCTGCATACATCAACTGATGCATGCACCAAGGAAAACTTCCCTAGTTGTCAATCTGGATCTCAGTCTGTAGGTATATATGACTGTACTACCTCTCTCAACCCTCTGCTCTGATCTGCTCTTATATGTAAGAAGGCCAACTTCTCAACTGGTGAATGTGCCCTTCCTTTGCATGGAAAAGTACGTCCTCCCTCGTGGATTTCAAACGCTCGTATTGGACCATATCTCAACAGATCTGAGCTCTGATCATCACAAACCTTCCTCAAACACTGAGGCAAGGCTACCCTGAAAGTCTCAGACACTCAATCGACAGATCGAACTCTGAATGAACTCCTCTCTCCTCAAGTAATGTGCCCCTCTCCCTCTCTGGAATTCATCCTCCACAATATCTGCAGAAACCAACTCAGTAAACTATCTCAATCCACAGAACTAGGTGCCAAGTGCCTCTGGAGCTAATGGTCTCTGATCCAGCTCATATCTGACCACTCTCGCTCCTGCAGCAACTCCTCTCTCTCTCAGAAAGTCGCCCTTCATGCACTAATGCACCCTCCTCACTCATGATCTATCACTCTTTGATAAGTCAACTAAGAAACCTCAACCGGGGACCCCCTGCCTCTATATATAATCTCATCGATCAATTAGGTTTACCAAAAACCTAATATCGGTGCATGAAAAAAGTCACTTTTTCATGCATCTTTTAATCACTGACTGGCCATGCAAAAATCATGCATGTAGGAGTAAAAACACTCGGGAAGGTTTGCATGCAGTCACCAATGGACTCATGCCACTGAGTAGAGTGTATCTCACCCTCTACTCCATAATAATGTCTATACTGCTGATGTACCTCCATGCAAGGCATCTGAATCATGGAGGACATCCCGAGATACCATAAAAAATAACACTCCCTCTTATCGATGGAATTCCAACCACATATGCTTGGATCCAACAAGTCCTCTGTTGCTAACATGGAACCAACTGTCTTGCCTTGCCTATCAATTATGCCCTCTGACCTGAAGTTCCCTCATCTAGCTCCATCAAAGAAGCCCCATGATCTACCACTGACTTTGTCATTGTACTCTTATTCATACTCCCTATGAATCTATGTTGTAACCAGTCCCAAAGGTTGTTGTCAAGTGGATCCATTGGTATGTAAGTGGTATCCCTCTGTCTCTGAGCTGAATCATCTCTCTCCTGAGCTAATTCCATCTCTACCATCTCGTACCAAATCAACCTATGACTGGTGCCAATATGAGCATCATTCTCATCCATCTGCTCTAAATCCAATGGCTCAATCCCCTGAGTCTCATCGTCATCATCATCAGGAGCATCTCTCTCATCCATCTGGTAACCAGATTCACTCCTCTGATCCTCATCATCATGGTGATCATATCGCTCACCCTCCTACTGACTGGACTCACATCTCCTAGCATCATCTCTGTTGTGAGCATCTCGCTCACTATACTCCTTTGACTCTGAAGAGGATGCACTCAGCCAACCTGATGTTCCAGAAGTGGGATGTCCCTGGATAAAATATTCATCATTGATCATGTGACCCATAAAGACTGGGTCTACTCCTCTTGGATAGGTGAAAAATAGATACTACTGGAACACTACTGAGTAGCCAACAACTCCCAAAGATGCCACTGAGAGGATACTCCCTCTCAGTCCTGGAACAAACAAAAATCCCAATACCTCCTAGATCTCACCAAGGTCAAGTAGAAACCAAACTCTACCCACTCATGTGACCAAGTGATCAGTCCCCTGCACATCCTGAATCATCTGCATAGGTGTGTGCTCTAGGATGAGGAATGCATATCACATCCTTGTCATGTGACTACTCTGCATGCATTCAACCTTCCATCTCTGATCAACCTGAATCTATGACTGTTGTCATTCCCAGTACTTAGATCTTGTCTATGCCCAATCTGGCACTTTATACGATATTGTTCCTGATGCACCTCGCCCTACCTACGACCCAACAAAACCACCCACCAGAAAATGAAAGAATACACTACTGCAAACTTTAAATAATGAGGAATTCCCAAAGAAGTAAGATCACCCAAAATCTCAATGACACTCAAAACACACACAATCTAAGCAAAAAATCGCAATAACAAAAATGAGAAGGCTCGGAAGTCAGATCGAACAAATCGAACAGATTTGATGAAACGATCGAGGGTCACAAGACTGAGTATATCGATGGGGGATTGAAATTTCCCACAGCAACTGAATCACTCGCTTGACTAGCTAGGACCTAAATCAACACAAAAAATTCACAATCAAGCCAAAGAACAGTACATGTTGGGTCTAGGGATTCTGTGACTGTAAGGTGCACTGCACAAAGCTCTAAAAATCAGACCAAAAACCAAATGGAGAAAATTTTGACACTGGGTACCAAGCAATAGAGAGTGATGAGCCCTGCTATGATGCACCAAAGCATTGGGAGGTCCAACAATGCACTCTGCACGTTGGGTAAGTGCGTCAACGACGCAGGTTTCCAAAGTCTAGAATGCGTCAGCGACGCATTCTTCTCACAAGTTAAGTGTGTCAGAGACACAGTGACGCAAGTTATAAACGTCCCATGTGCGTCGGAAGGGGATCAAGCAACAAAAATAAAAAAAATTCTCCAAAACCAAAAGGGTAGTAGGTCCAATAGTGATCCTGAATAGAGTCTGGGTAACCCATATACTTTCTGATGATCAGATCCAATGGTGGGAGGCACTTAAGAGGTTAAAAAGTTGATTAAACGTGAATTAACTTGAAACCAAATAAAAACTAAATTAAATCTATGGGTATCAGTTTCCCCAGTATGGTTGCCAAATTTGTTTATGGACAATGTACATGAGTGGACTCAAACAGATCTCCCTAGTCCAAGTGGATCTAGAACAAATAGATACACAATACCAGTTACTTTCCTAGATCAAAAGAAATACTATATGGGTCAAGATGTGGCTTACCTCAAGTATGTAGTTCCTTTCTCCTCGTTGCTCCAAGCTATAAAGTCTTTAGATCTTCAACTGCAAAACCATGTCAAGCAAGTGGAAACATACAAGCAGTAACATCATATAAACATGAATTGATCTAGATTATCAGTTAAGGAGCAAAAACCTAAGTATTATCAATACAAAAACACTTATCGAAAGAACTTGTATTAATGCAATAAACAGAAGTACATAAGGAAGAAAAGTCACAACCCAATCCTTAACGTTGCAACTTCCATCCAAAAATCCTAGCCTCCAAGATAAAATGCTTGCCTCCCAAAGGATGAATGAGGATCACCTAGAAGAATTTCACCAGCATAAGAGTACTATGGTCTTTCCTCCCTTTATAATGGAGAGAGGGTCTATATTTATAAGGATAAAGAGATAGGACAGGCTGAGGATTTATGAGAGAGGCTTAAGGGATCACCCCACTAGGTTAGGGGATTCAGTGCTAGGTTTCCTAGCATCTAGGGATAAACCTCCATGTCACCAAGCTTCGAGAATTCGCTCAAAGATTCATTTTATCCAATTTAACCAACTCCGACGTGCCTTGCAGGAAGGCAACATGCGTCGAAAGTGGATCACCACACTTTGTACAAAGGCATCATGCGTCACAGATGTGCTTTGCTAAGGTGCATAGTACGTCACCAAGGGATCGATGCTCCTTGCTCAAAGGAAGGGTGCATCAAGGTGACAACAAAAGATGGAAAGGGAAGGACAACAACCTTTCTATCATTGTTTTAGCCAAGGACCTTTAGGGATTAAGGCATGCAGATGACACATGAGTCATGATGATGAGATTTTGGTGTAACAATCTCCTTTCCATAGGATGCAAATACATGTGAGCCCATTTCATAAGAAGATTCCAATCATCAAAATGTGGTTTAGAATTTGTGATGTTTGTTAGTAGTTGTCAGAAAGCATATCGCATTGGATCATTACGTTGTTGACGAAATATTGAATCCAAAGTTACAACAAGGTTGAAATTTTTCCATAAAACATTTCCAGTTGTGTTCCCTGCATATATAGGCTTATCCCTCATAGGAGGTGATTGACCTAGGGCTCTTTCCTAAAAATATTTTCCAGGTATAATTGTATAGTACATACCAATTTACTAGAATTGGATGAGGAGGGATCCATTTGGCTTTAGTCGACCATAGTATTGGCCTCCAGGGAAGGAAAATTGTGCAAGTGCACAATGAAAGAATTTTTGATCTGGTGGAAGGACAAGTTGCCAGAAGCTCCCACTTGGGAACCAACCAACATTTTATAGCAATTTCCACACCTTCAACATTGAGTACAATGCTTCTTTGAAGGGGGGGTCGTGTTAACGTCTTACCCTAACCTTCCTAGCTATAAGAGTTTGTCACACATTATATAAGGCCATATCATTGAAATAAGGATGAGTAAGTTAGTGGTCATCAATCAATGTAAAACTGGTCTTTTTATTAATTAAGACCCTCTAAGAAGTTGTATTTTTAACATGTCAAGTAGTTAGGGTATTGGATAGTTGAAGCCTATTTAAAGAGCTTCAAATATATAAAGAGTTTTATTGAGAATTATTGCAATGGATATTTGCTCAAGTGAATGGTCACCCTACCACAGGAGGAATATCAACATTGTTTCCCACAATACCAAAGCTATTTTCCTACCATATTGTCTTATTATTGTCTCATGTTTCTAGCTCTTTTCTACATGTTCTAGTTTATTGCATCATAATCTTGGTATAATCTTTGTGATTTTCAAGTTTCATGGTTAAATATCACCCCATTCATTTACTTTGGGAGTAAGGAGGAAAAATATATGCCTCTATAAAAAATATTTATTCCAAATGGAAACCATTCCAAATCATTTTCTAGTTACTATTTGAGACCAACATTAATTTTATTCCTAACTTCATTCTTGATTGTGAGGGGTTGGAATGTATTTTTCAATGCACAAAGAGGACGTTCCCTATCTAGCTAGAGAGGCCATGTAATACCAATTACATAGTCACAAGGATGAGGTTCTATTTGCATTTACTATGGAAATCAAGTTGAGGAAAACACACACACACACAAGGGATAAAAACGTAAACTCATCTAAATACCTAGTACTGAGGAGCCCTAAGAAAATAAGTTGTAGTAACCACTGCATCATGTATAGAGATGAGGTTCCCTAACACCTAGATGTAGGGGTTTCATCTTGTAAGTGTTGCACATGTAAAAAAAGAAATGTACAAATAATTTAAAGTTATATATAAGAAATATTTGTCAAACATTGCATTAAATACATATATAATGAAAAATAAAAAAAATTCATATTAACCTTGTCCAAGAAACTATCATGAATAGGGTCCTTTATCGAGACATGACAATTATGTCTGGAATGTGAGTTTGGATAAGGAACAATAAGCTCAGAACCCAAAAATATTTTCTAGCTAGATGGAGGCTCAATACTAGGCAGTATAACTTCATCAAAGGGTGTATATATTCAAGAGAAGCTGCTAAAAATGCATTGTGTTGGTCTAAACTACAGGTCAAGGATGATATCATAACACTAGTAACTTGAATCGTATCTCTAAATTGAGGTTGAATTTTGGGGGTGGGGTTTTCGCATGCAACTAAGAGCGGGAAACCCTCTTAGTGGGTTACATCCATTTTTTTATTGTTCATGAGAAAACCCAACACCAACCCAATGGAATTCACCCATGTCAAAATAATTGTCATGGAGGCAAAAAATGAACTCAACCTATAATTTTTGAAGAAAATACTAGGGAACCTCGTTGTTATTGTAAGCAGGATTATCAAATATAATAAATCATGTATCCATTGAGTTGTCTTTCTAGGGTTGGAATTTGCACCAATCCATGCAAAGGTACCTCTTTCTCAAGTTAGGTGGTTGGTTTGTTCAAGTGCCAATGCATAGTCGAACAATGGATTATTTGGTTATTTTCAAAAATTTTAACCTCTTAATCCTTAATTATTCCACTTCAATAAAAATCTCTCATATTTTCCCTATAGTGATATATATAAGATAATTGGACATGATAATAACCAATGGAAGCAACAAGGGTGTCAAGGGAAGTTGTGAGTGACAAGTGACATGGTTTTCTTGTGTTCCTAAGTTCACCAATTATGCTTCTAACCTCATCTAATCTTTTGATTTATTCCAATGCATGGGTATTCTAGGGTTTTGGTTTTCATTTGAATCGGAATTTTTTACCATCTATGTGGAATAAGAACTACAACTCAACAATAATAACATATTTTTTAAAAAATGAAAATTCCTAAAATGTAAAAATATAAAAATTGTAAGACAAAATAATCTTATCTACAAATGATCTCTCGCAATGGATGACTATAGCTCCTTATAGAGTGTGATCATGTTTGTTGAATGCCTAAAAATCGACATTGGTCTTGGGAGGGTCAAACAAAAAATTAGCAATCCCCTTCACTTTTTATTTATAGACAAAATAATTCACAGACATTCCTAGTGCACGCATGCTAGGAATGCACACACATTCTTAAATTCCACACACGTTCATAATAGACACGTATTCCTTACGAGTCCGTGTTGTTTCATTTTTTTAAGGATTTGGAATTTCAAATATAAGTGGCATACATTGCATTGAGGTTCAACGGGGGGGGCGCTATTTAAAATGGTACACTACATGTTCCTAAAATTTTGCATGTGTTTCTAATTCAGTAACGAGCATGTGCAATTATTGCAATGAAAAGGAGAATTGACTTCTTGCAACCTCCCATGAAACTCTTGTGATTTCATGGATATAGATTGGAGTGGTGGATCTATCAATGTTTATTATTGTTTAGCTCAATTTCTTCATGTCCTACACATAATACAAGTGAACTCAAGAAAGATGTTAGAGTCTTAAGGAAAAAATGGAAAATACATAGTGAAAAGATTGTACATAAAAAGTTACATAAACTAATAAACATATTGGCTACCCTATACATAGTGGTAACCAAGACTAAGTGAAAATTTAAATAAATTCCCAACATAGAATATTGCATATCAACATTCAAGACTCTTTGTGTTCTTGTTGTCCTTGAGATAGTATGGTTATCCTTCAAATTTTATTGAATTTTCGATACACCAAAATTATTTTTGAGCAATGAGAAAGCATTGGCATATCAATTATATATGGCCAACCACAATATCAAATATTACTTTTGAAACATTTTGAAATAAAATTGTAATAACTAAACAATTCAAATCAACCCAATGTTTTCAAAACATTGCCATAAATTATTTTAAGGTTTTCTTACACTATCACCTCATATAACAATTCATTGTTTGTTATACATGCCATCTTTATTAGAACTCCTGGGTCATGAAGGTAATTGTCAACAAAGTGGGGTGACTAAGAGTTGACATTTTAAAAGGTTGAATCTTTTAGTAAAAGAAAAATAAATCTAAATCAAATTTGAAATAGTAATATATTAGATGTGAGTTTTTTCACATAAAAAGCCATCTTCATGTTATTCTATTGAGAATCAAAGAAAAAAAATGTCAATACGTACAAAGTCTATAACTATAACTATAATTATTCCAATGGGAAGTTGGTATAGTCGTGCATTGTTCCCCTTACTGATGATTTCTCTGGAAGTGGTCGATCGAAGATCGATACGACATGACAATCGACTAGAGTTTTGTATAAGTATCCATCAACTGAAATATTCAATGATAATTATTGGTGCTACTTATTATCCCTCAATGGGGGAATAATTGAAGTTGTTGATATGCTATCCCAACTGATGTCTTCATTTTTCTGGTTAAATCGACTTGAATTTGTTGAGCCAGGCTGAACCATGTTCGGTTCTTGTTGGATATGTACTATTTCCTATGTTGGATTCAGGTTGTTGGTGACAGTACTCTCTACATCAAGACAATAAGAGAAAAATAGTTGATTGTTCTTATTTATGTAGTTGAAATTATTTTTTGAGCCAATATGAACAAAATGTTCCAAGATTTTACAAATAAATGCAAAAAAAATTGAGATGTCTATGCTTGGTGAATTGTCATTTCCTCTTGGTTTACAAATTTATCAACTCCACAAAGTCATATTCATTTCACAAACCAACTATTTCAAGGAAGTTTTGATGAAGTCCAGAATGGAAGATTTTGCATGACCCATCACATCCATGGTCACAGGCTATATATTGAGAAAAGATGATGAATCTCCAGAAGAAAATTAAACATTGTACAAGTCAATGTTTAGCAACCTACTATATGCTACATCATCAAGGTTGGACATTATGCAAGAAGTAGGATTGGTTGCATGGTTTCAAGCTGCACCAAAAGAAAGTCATGTGCAAGCAGTTAAAAGAATAATCAAATATCTAAAGGGAACCTTGAACTTCTTGTTATTCCATTGAGAATCAAAGAAATCTTTTTTCAGTACATACAAAGTCTATAACTACTACTTCGTCTTTTGTACTATCAGAAGAGATCAACTTCTAGTCTGAAAAATACCATCTAAGACCTTCTATATAGAAAGAATCATTATAGTCTTCCAACATCCATTAAAACAAGCAACTAACATGAATTTACTATCTATGATTACCACAACAACTACCAACTTACTAAACTTTAAGAGAGCCTTTATCCAACTCAACATTGTACAAAAGTTCTTTAAAAAATAACAGTCCTTCTAGAGAATCAACAGAGAACCAACATCTTTCTTCCATAGCCTATCTTCCATAGAATATATATATATATATATATATACTTAAAGGACAAAGAAGAAAAAGAATATTGTAGTAATCTTAGACTTCAGCACTAGTTATCAAGGGAAACCAGCTGTAGAGAAGACTTCCCTTCATATGTGTGTTTTAATTAGAAAGGGCATCATAAGTGTGTGTTTTAATTAGAAAGGGCATCATAAGTGTAAAATAATGAAATATTTATTTGAGGGGAGGTGAGGTCCACATGGGATTGCTTGCAAAGTAAAGGTGACCATTTTAAAATGGTATATATCTTTGTTAAGTAAAAACATTTTAAGCTTTTATTAAATTAGATGTAAATTTGATTTAACAGGGGAATCCTAAATGTAAAACAATGAAATTTGTATTTCAAGATGAGGATGGGAGTGATTTTTTTTAAAGAAAAAGGTATCCTAAGCATATCATAGTAATAAAATTAAAGTGAGTTTAATTCAGAAGTGGTATACTGAATGTGAGATAATGAAATTTTGATTTAAGGTGGGGTGGAAGTGGAGTGAGATTGAGAATTTAAAATTGCATTTCTCTTTTCTAATAAGTGTTTTACTTTGGGTGTTTTTATTGAGGGGAAATTAATGGTAATAAGTGGAACCAATCAGGATGTGTTAGCATTGCAAGTGTTGAAGTTATTGATACAAAGACGAGTACTTGGAACATGTTGAAAGACATGTGGAGTTTAGAGATGGATATTCACTCATGTCAGGGTTGTGTTCCTACATGTGGGGATTTGTATGTTGTTAATGTTAATGTTAATGTTAATGTTAGTGTTAGTGTTAGTGTTAATATTAATGTTATTAAATATATATTAACTTATGCAATGTTATGTTACGCTATGGTTAAAGTCTTGTAGGGACCTCCTAGGTCCTTAGTTTAATTTAATGGAAATTTAGTAGTTTGAAAAGTTCTCCTAAATTATTTTGTTCTAGGTTTTGTAAAATCTTACTTATGAAATATATTTTCATATCTAACAGGTAGAAATCAAATACGAATATGCATAAACAAGGTCAATTTCTTCACAGTTCTAGTAATAATTATTTTCAACAGTTTATACAGTTCAAATTTTTCAAAAGTAAAAATTGAAATTTCATACAAGTAAATACCTATAGGATAGCATAAAACTCAACCCGCCAAAACAAGTTTGCCACCCTGCCAACTAGGAAAGTCTCGCAAACTTCCTAGCTCCAAGAATTTCTTCTTGGACCCCTGAGCCCAAAATTTGAGTACAACCTGTCCAACTAGTTTAATATTTCACTTCAAAAATAGAAGAAACAGACCTCCTCTGTTGTTTTTCCTGCATCCTTCCTTCCCTCCAAACATCGAGTTGTCCCCCTCCACGAAGATCTCCCTTCAAAATATATCTCATTCCTTTATAATGTTTCTCTTTTATTTTTTTCTCCCTCGAAAAAAAAAACCCTTCTCCCTCCTATGTTTTTCTCCTAAATACTATTTTCATCCTACTCAAGCCTTCGGGCTTACTCCACTGCCCCTGTCAAATCACTCCAAAACCCCAAACATTTATTTCAACATAATAAAATATTATCATTTTATGTGCTTATTCTCTCGAGCAATTCAATGGTATCAATGTCAATTAATTTTATTTAAGTGAGTTGATTACAAGTTCATTTAATAAATCTTAATATGTTCATTCGGGATTTTCATGAGATGGTGGGCTAATTAATAGTACCACTCACCATTTTAAATATTAAATATGTTTGAATAAAATAATAATATAATAATTATTAGTGTTGAATTTTCAAGTCGGTAGTGGCGAGTATCTTAAATGCATTATCCATATGTATCTTTTTTTTAACAGAAACAGTTACCAGTTTTGATTATAAAAAAAAGATAGAGAGTACAAAACAGGGGAAGATCAGATTGCTCCCATGGGAGGAAGACATCCATCATTCCTAGTTCATCTTGTTCATTCTGAAAGCAATAATTGTATCTTCCTATCCTATGATAACAGTAAAATCTTACGAACTTCCCTATAAGAAGTATGCAGAAATAAAACATTGGAAAGCTTCTGCCTTATACAAAACTGGAGTTTTAAACATTCCAGATTACAAAAATGTTGTTGGTGCCTATTCTACGAGTTCCATAAACCTTATACAAACTACTAGATATAAAACAAAACATAATAGAGCAAGAGAGGTCCAACCCGAACCCAGAACCGGTGAATCCATTACTGCAGACCGAAATCCATAGCAGCGTCGACGGAAGTTGTTGCCCCGTTCTTTTTGGTGCTGAGGTCCACGAAATTTCCTTCATTTTCCATGAACTTCTGTAATTTTTCCATCTTCCTGTTGATGTCTTCCAAATCCTTTCCATAAACCTTGTGCTTGCGGACCTTATGGGGGTAGGCTAGACCCAAGGTCTCTTCCAAATGCTCCACTTTCTCAGCAATGATCTGGTACTGAGCTTTTGCCTCAGAATGAGTAGCATAGGCCAAATTATAGAGACGAGTTAAAATCTTCTTGTGTTCCAGATTCTCACTTTGAATCATCCTAGTTTGCAGCTCAAGTTCCTGCAGTCTATCCAGGAATTCCACTTCGAACTTGGAGATGCTGCGTTTCCTAGACTGTCCCTGCGAATTCACTGCCCCAACATGTCGGCAGCAAGGACCAAACCCGTGATTATTCTCAACCTCTGCAAAGTCTCCCCTCGTTTCTTTCATTTTCCATCCTTGACTGCATCCACCATTCGGGTCTCTCCCCACTGTGAAGCACCTTCCACACTTCTGAGCCACCTCGCCTCTTCCTTGAGAACGCCCAGCACTATGAAAACAAATACCACCTTGCTCTTGAGGACGACCGACACCATGGCGGTCCATGCTTCTTCCAACAGTCGAAACAACGAACAGCCCTTGCAACAATTCTCTGGATAAAAACACAACCACTATCCCTTGTAGAACTCTGGAATCGTCTGAATGAAGAGATGGAGGCTTCCAGAACCAAATAAATACATCAACCCCCAGCTCGCATGCCGGAAAATTGGCGAGCTATCTAATAATTCAGGCGTGTATGGGCAGGTAACAAAGCAAGGTGGAGCCATTGGAATTTCAAGGGGGAAACCCCATAAATTTAAAAAAATTGAGCCTCTAATGTAGTGAGCTCGATGTGACATATAGAGCAAGAGATTTTGGACTTGAATCCAAGTCATTAGGACTGTCTTTGGTCTAGGGGATCCAAGAGTTTTCCAGGGGCTCATTGTTACAACTTAGAACACCATAAGAGAGATTGACTCCAAGATTAGCCATTTCATCGTCTTCACCATTTAAATCACGCAAAATATACAGAAACGTAAGATCATGAAACTCTTTGCTGATGTAGAGAAGGAGGTGATGCATTTTTTAGGTGGGTTCCTTTCGCTTTCCCACAATACCTCTAGCTTCTCTGATAATTATAAGGGAATCTCCTAAGACCATAAGCTTCGTGATGCCCATCTTGATCGCAATCTCCAACCCTTTGATGAGGCCAAGCCACTCTGCCCCATTATTGGTTTTTCTTCCTATGCTCCAGGAAAACTCCTTCTGCTTGTTCCCCTTGGAGTCAAAAATTACTCCCCCCGCACCTGCCAACCCCGGTATTATCCATCTGTATCTAATGCCTTACAAATAATAAATTAATTACAATATTTTTCTGATCTAATTAATTATTTAAATATTCCTTTTTACTTTTCACCAATGCTTCGATTAATCCTTTGAATAATTAATTTAATCAATT
Organism: Larix kaempferi; assembly: GCA_027924585.1. NCBI lineage: Eukaryota > Viridiplantae > Streptophyta > Pinopsida > Pinales > Pinaceae > Larix > Larix kaempferi. Next base: position 13,586,287 of record BSBM01000461.1, on the reverse strand, counting down.
ATCTTTATAATAATTGAGTTGATCCACTATGTTTTATAATAAAGGACAATTGTATTATTATTAACATTAATCAAATAATAATAATAATAATAATAATTAGTGTTTAATAATTAATAATACTATTTATTTGTTTATCCGACAAGTACCCTAATACTAACACAATGTTCTTTTATTTATAAACAAAGCACCCTTAAGTGTTTTGAACAATCATGATAATGATTAAACAGTACAATTCTTCTGAAGCATATGGAACAGTATTTATGTTTTATTCACGATAATTCCCTTACGACAATTCTAAATGACGATACTTAATCAATTGCTTATTTTAATTTTCACATATACTTAACAACTTAAATGCTCATTATCTTTATTAGATCACCGCGCAATTAACTTAGTTATTCATAACAACTTATACAATTATTTAACATGTCTAGTATTCATATATCGATACTAGCGTACATGTGCAAAATGTGCATGCGTGGCCAGTGTATGCACAGGTCGGATATGTACTATAAGAAACATCATCTCGCATAAGCATACTTTCTAACTAATAATAATAATCTTCCATGCAGGTAGAACGAATAGACATGTAACCTAATTACTTTAGCATTATTAGTTTTTGTAACAATTATCCATTTAAGGTTTCATATCATTATCTTTATGTTCACATTGGTTTAATGAATCACTTACAAGGAAGGGTACCTACTACCACTAACTCAGATCATAATAATCTATGAAACAAATGTAATATATTGGGTTACAACATAAGAATCAAACAGAGGTTTCAACACACACAGTTAGTTAAGTTCCCTCTAAAACATCCAAGACGTTCCTTTCTACCTACCTCCTTATACCTAATTCACGACTAACTTCCACATCCTATCCTTCCTCTGCTGGCCTACCCTGAAGTGTCACACCATGACCGGCTCAAGTTAGAACCCGTAAGCAGAAGTGTTGACTACATCGACCAATATTCCCCAGCAGGCACCCACTAGTCATCATCACACGCCTTAGGTAGCGTGCTGTAGCACAACCCTCCCATGACTCCGGGTTTCGGGGATAAATGGTGGGTAATACCTCTGCCCCCCTAATGGAACAAGGGACTATGCATAAATCGACATAGTGACTGCGTTGCGACTGTTGTACTCAAGTTTTGTCATCAAATAACCAAGTTGGGCGGTTGAGTTTCCTAAAACCCCACACCAACCCACACATCATGATAATAACACAATACTCATGCTAAACAATAATGTATCACTTGCATGCCATTTATCTTTCGGAATCCATGTCCCAGTGGTACTCCCACCTCGTAGGACTCAACTATCACTTAGCTCCTTTAACCTGTAGGTTAGTCTCCAATCACAAGATCGAGAATATCGTGCAACCATTGACATGTATATACATTTCATTATTAATGAACAATGATGAAAACTAATTTTCCTATATACCATGCACCTGGTATCATATCCATCCATGCAACATATAAATTTAACTTGGTATCCACATACCCATCATTTATTAAATTGCATTTTAGAGACATAATCAAAACACGAACATAATTCATTATATTAACATCACACTCATATATGTAAATGCCGAAAATAATAAATCCATATGTCCACAGTGTAATCAAATTGACAAGTTCCACACTAAGAAGGAAACAACATGGGGAAATGGTGGTTCAAGTGGTAAAGTCAAAACAAAACAGGGCATTACATACACCCACCCTTCAAGAAAATTCATCCTAAAGTTATAATACTAATAGTGTGGGAAACTCATGACACATGGTCTCTGCTTTCTCCCCGGTGGAAGAAATTGGGCTATACTTGCCCCAATGGGCCTTATCTCGTTTTGAGATAACGACGCCCACAAAATTTACTCATTTTATCACAAGGGAAGTGTGTAACGTCCCCATTTTGACCACCAGTGCATTAAATCGTAAATTATGTAAATATTGTTATTTGATCATGGTGAGGAGCTCAAGGCCAAGGCCCCGCCATTGATTTAGTGTTTTTATGTATCGGCAATTAAAAATAGATGCCTATGGTTCTTGTGCTAGACAGGCACAATGTAAATTCAGACATCATGTAAATATGAATTTTAATGAAATGCCCGCAACTAGCTATGCAAATGCAACAAGAGATGGGGGCATGATTTTACAAGGAATATGGAGGGAAATTATTCAAACCCTTGAGCCAATGGATTTAATCCATGTGTCAATTAGAAAACCCATAAACCCTCAACTACCCATTTTGTCTTATGCACCCAATCATTTAATTCTTCCAAGAGTTGGTTGAGGCAGTTAATGCCTTGGGAATGGAGAGGTATGGCAGCCAATTTCATGTATGGGCAAGCCATCAACCTGGGAAATCGTATTTTTGCTTCTTGGGCAAGAAAACACCCACGAAATGGTGCCCAAAGCCATCTTTCACCCATGGACTCTGCTCTCTCACGCATCCTAAGCTAGCTGGTGCTTTCTCCTTCACGTTTTTCATCATTTTCCTGCATTTTTCCATGTCTGGGAGCTCGTTTTTGTGTTACACAGTGGCTGGGAGCTCATTTTCCTCATTTAGCTTTTTCGTTTTTGGCTGCCCACATTTTTCTGAACTGATAGAAACCCCATTTTGGGCATCTCACTGTAAAAACGTTTTCTTCATGCCCAACACTTGTACTTTTGTTGTTTTGTGCATCCCTATTTTAGTTTGAATTGTGAGCAAGAAATTAGGAGTGGAAGTGGACCTGAGTTGGCTTGATAAACCTAGTGGGGAAAATAACCTCTCAAGGAGATCAAAAGGGCTGGCTACTCTTCTATGCACACCTTGAACAACACTAAATTGGAAGGTATGGCCTGAGGGACTGTGTAGTAGTGAAGGGAATACTTCCTTGAGTCAAGTGTGTAGGCATTGTGGGCAACCAAGCTGGATAGATCTTGTAGAGGTATCCATAGCTCTGTGGTTGCTCACTAGATTAGCAATTCTTCATTTCCATTGCCTAGCAGCCTGATAAACCCAACTGTCGATTGGCTTGGCTGATTTTGGTGTATATTTGGCTATGTGTGAGTTTGTTGTTCCCTTTTCCTTGTAGAAATCATGCCCGGCTCGGGGGGTGGCAGTTGTATCAAGAGATTGATAAGCACAACTGGCCTATGGTTGGGTGGAACGTTGCAGTTGCATAGCTGGTTGCTCGGGACTACTTTGTTTTAAGATACGTACTCTCATGTGTTAAATTCTGCAATGTATTTATTTAATGTCTATCATGAAAATGTTTGAATGTATATTAGATATGTAGATGATTTTAATTCCATTGTGTTTAATTACAATATGCATATGTATATGTCTTTTATTATCAATGAGTTTTACTTAATGGATATGGGGCTAGATGCCCGGATTTGGTGTCATGTTCTCTCCCTTGCTTGGTCTGATGGGAGGGGACATTACAAAGTGTTCTTAGAATTTGTTTAATGTCTTCCTAGGTTGTTGATTTGACCTATTTAGGGTTCATTACTAAACTTATCCATAGAATAATTAACATCCTTCTTAAATTACATTGTGTTTTCTATAATGTGATTTATAGGAAGACTGCGTCTTCTATATAGAACTTTTAGTTTGATTCTAAAATGTTGTCACGACTCTTTCATTGGTTCTCATCTCAAGTTAACTTAACTTTAACTTACACTATTTACTATTCAATGAATTTCATATTATTATTCGACAATTTCAGGGAGATACTGACTCACGAGTCTCGGGATATTCCCATCCATATATGGTTTTAAATTTGACACAAAATTCGCCCTTGTGTGGAATTCAACCAACTCATTCCCACCATGTCTACAGACATATCTGGTAGGATTTGTACTATCTTGCAAGCCTAAGGTATTGTTAATCATTATCTAGCCTATCCTTACAAGGTGAAAACATGTCTTACTAGAATCAATCATATATACTCACTTTAACTCAAGTGGCTAGAAATTCCTCATGTGTACTCATCCTACTCCCTTCAATGATTTTGTAAAGACACTCCTTCAATTACTTCCCCTTCATCTAGCCACCAATCATATTCTTGTTTCCTCCTTTATGAACCTTTATTGATTAAAACCTATTATATCTGAATTTCATTAGCAGTCCTAGTTATTTGTTATTAAGTATACATTGTCTCGGAATATATCATCATACAACCATCTCCCTTGGATTATGAACACTCAAAACAATATTACTTGCTGGTGTATATGAAATGTTGTGACTTTAACATTTATGGGTCACTACTCTCAATTCTATTATCTCCTCAACTAATACAGCTTCGATTATAAAAAGATAAAGGCCATATATGTTGTCACCTAGACACAACATGCTCCTTACCAACAATAGTATTACACAACCTGCATAGGTTTACCATTTACTTCCTTAGTGGTTCCCATTACATGTAATCTATGTATATTACTTTGTAATTATTGCCCTTAGAATTACCCATTCTTAATATCTTCCTCTTTCCCAGTCATGCTTGTAACAATTTATTTATAGATTATCCTTACATCATAATAACGACAATATCTCAAGTCCTTGTACATTTCTTTGGATCTTTGTAATATCCTGGGCAAGATCTGACCCATATATTAACTCCACTTTAAAACTTTTACAACTTTTACTAGTGAATTTTGTGGCAAATCCTTCGAACCGGACAGGAGGTAAGTGAGGGGTACTGGTGTACAGACTGAGGATGGTGGGATGAAAGTTTGATTCTGGAATTTATATGGGATTAGGTGTAGCAGCAGCAAAATATGTTTTTAGCAGGAGTCCTTGGCACAAGGTACTAGAGCCATTCACTTTTCAGCAATAGAACGAATCTATTGCCTACTTCGAGGCTTCTTGGGCTTCTAGCATATGCCAACAAGACTGGGTAAGGGTTAAAGGTGTTTAAGACAGAGATATATCAGTCATGAAACTCATAAGGAATGTTGGAATAAAGACTGGAATGACTTGGAAAGGTGGAGCAATTTGGGGATTATTTGCACATGGTGGATTGCTGAGCTAGTCACAATACTAGCTTTCCAAAACGAGGCTAAAGGCATCCAAATTCTTATTACAAGGATTGATATGGATACTAGACTCATTTAAGGACTAGCTCCAACTGACAAAATGTAAAAATAGTGATTAAAATAGATTCAGCAGGAAAACTAGTGAAACTAGTCTAGAATTGCCATCAATCTAGCTAGTCTTGCATTCTAACTTCACAAACTGCTTTAATAAGCCACAAACTATGTTCTGATATTAATTTAGACTCTGATATAACTTGTTGCACACATATAACTCGAAATGTGACTTTCAGAACACTTCTTCTTTCATTAATAATTTGCTTCTTAAATAACAATGCCTCACAAGCTATTCTTCGGTTACAATCAGTGAGAGAATAGATAAGAGAAGTAAGAAGTTATTGTGGCTCTATTCTGGAAGTAAATATTAGTCCATCTACAGATTAGATGGCTGATCTTGCTGCACTCAGAAAGGCTGATCTTCAAATGGGCGCCATCACCATCAACTAGCTCTCTTCTTCAGTGGAAACCCTCTCCAAATCTAGCTGTGGTTGAGAGAATGAGATAGAAGAGAAGAATGGTTCAGCTCTGAAGCTGATCTCTAATATGTGACTCTTCTAATGTCTGCAAAAATGGCTGAACTATCTCTCCACCAAGTCTTGGGCGCATTCACTGGATCAACTTCTTCAACAGGAGAATCTTCACTAAAACTAGCTGCAGAATCATTGTTGGAGGAACCTATTCTCCTGTATGACTGTAGATCTTAAATGGAGGCTGGAAGCATATGTTACTGGCTGCAATATCTTGATAAGGACCTGCACAACACTCACTAGAAACTATGGGCCTTGGGGCACATCACCCAAGAAGCACAGCTGAGGCACATCACTCAACTGGAGAAGCATTAGAGCTCTCATGAGAAAACATAAATGATCAAAAGTTCTGAGATGAAGTTGGAAACATCAATAAATAGCTGAAGTAGTTTGTTACTCAAGCCATCCACACGTGTGGATGAGGAAGGGCGCCCTCCTTGTGGAAAATAGAAACTTCTTACTTGAAAAAACTTTCCTTTCTTTGTCCTCCTTCATTGTTTTTAGCAAGTGCGCCTTTGTGAGCTTGCTTGGAAGTTCCTAAAAAATTTCTGACTGTTTTTCTTGTTTTTCTCTTCTTTAATTACTTTCCATCTTTTCTGCTTTTCCTGATTTTGCTTGGTTTTGACAGTTTCCTTTTATTTAACTTGCTTCTTTTTTCCTCCAATGTGTTCCTTGATTTTTTGAGTTTGTCACTTAGGAAAGATTGGCCCTACTTGCACAAATTCGACCTCCAAGCCTTGTCATCATCACTTGCCAATATTTATTAGCCAAAATTATTAATAAAAATATTACAAACTCATAATCACTCCAAAATTCAGAGTTTAATTAATTAATTAATAATTAATCAACCCCTATGGTATAATTGCCTCAAACTTGCCCCATTAATTAAATTCTCATTTAATTAATCACTTAGACTTAGTCATGGGGTTAATAACCACATGGGGGCCCACCTTGTTCATTTAATGCCCAAATACAACCTTAGGCATCTTCCTTAAGGTAGTTTCCATACATGCTCATTAATTAAATAATTATTGCCTAGGTGTCTTAGGCCAAAATTACCCCATGGATCATAGCAAAATTTGGGGACATGACAGTCCTCCCTTCCTAAGATTGCTTGTCCTCAAGCAATGTCAGGATTCCACCAAGCTTCTGTTGCACTACTCTGATTATAATTGTCCTCATCCACTGTACAGTCTGAAAATTAAACTTGGGCCTTCAAAAAAATGAAGAAAAACTGCACTGTAATTTATATCTGCAATTTAACCAGCAATGTACAAAATTTACAACCCAATTAGTATAACTTGAGTAGAATTCCTGGATCCCACTGTTTCTCCTGCAAGGACCAAAACTGTTCTATCACCTTTGGCAATCTGTCACTCCCATGAATTCCCAGATCCCAAAGTATCAACTACATTTTCCTAGTCATCAAAATCAATTCAGTGGATCTGTCATCCAACATGTGCCTTTTCATTCGAGGAATAACTGAAAGGATATTACTGCCAACTAAACCAAGTGGATAGAAAAATGTTTATTTTAGTGAAAACATCCAATTGCTCAACTCTCTGCCATTGGAGAAAAACTTCAAGCATCCCTCCCAGCATGTGGATTCCCTCCACATAGGCCAACTTCTGCAACTAAAATGTTCCATTAATTTTTCTTGGCAACTTGCCCGCCTAGCTACCTTCCCTTGACCATGAGCATAAAAAATTTTGCAAGGAGGTTTCATGCTTGTCAAGTAATCTTTCACCCAATCCATATGTGGATGAATGACATCAAATGGCTGCAAAATATACTTTTGTTGCTGCTCACAATTCAAGACAATGTCAGTTATAATAAGAGATTTATTGCAAAAACAAGAAAACCTTTTACCTTCGAGATTTTCTTTTTTAGTGATTCCTCTATCCATCCATCCAATGGATGAATCAGACATCTTGCTTGCTGATTCACATGAGCTGAAATCAGCCATCTCTGCTGCAATAAGATCTATCTTCCATAGGATAAGATCATGATCCACCTGTGGTATATGTGGCATCAACAAGAAAAACTTCTTCACCCACTGTTCATTCCCCATTGTTGTTGTTGAATCCATGACATGTGGGGAAGGACGGTGAACCTTCTTTGTATGTTTGGAACCTTCAGTGATCAGACTTATGGCTGCAACTTCTTCATTATTGGCTGGCCCAAATTGGGCGCTCTCCTCCCACTTTTCCATGGGAGAGTGGTTGTTTCCAAGGAACAACTCAAGTTCCCTTAGGAAATGATTAGGTGCTTGGTTTTCATCAAACTGTTCTGCACACTCTTTAAGCACATGTAAAGATAAATGACCCTCATGACCCACCATCTCATCAGGTTCCTCCATATGATCATGAATGCTTTCACCCCAATGAAATTGACTGAATGGTGTGTAGGAGGGTAGGGATGATCTTTGCAACTTTTCATAAAGTAGCAACATTTCCGTCTTGGATTCTTGGAGGGCACTTTGAGTGCTTCTCAAAGAATCTTGGGTGGCCATCAATTAATCATTAAGCTTATAGTTTTCTTTTTCATATCTGCAAATACTTTCTTCATCATTCCATGATGCATCCCACAACAATTCCACAAGCTCAAACATGTCATTTTTATCTGAAAGCAACTGTGAGAAATTACCTTTGATTGTGGACATTTCTTTCTGGATATTCTCCATGGCTGCAAAGAAATATCGATCTTCTCTTAAATCAACTTCCCAACACAACCTCGACACTGAAGAATGAGTGTCATGGAGAATTTTCAGGGCCTCTTAGATCTTCTATTCATCCATCTTCAATGTCCCTGCAAGAACATGAGGTTCTTGCTGATGTTCCTCCTCTTCCTTTTCCATCCCCGGATTGATTTTATGCAGTGCACTCAAAGTTTGGAAATATGATCCATATATTGCTACTGCAATATATTAATCTCTTGGGTCCTCAACAACATAATTTGGGCTGCAAATTAATTGCTCATTCATCCTGGGTATACCAGAAAGATCTTCTCTCAAAATTCCAGCCTTCACACTGCATTCCTTTTTCACATCAGAATTCCGAACCTCATCACTAGGGAGCTCAACCACTCAGAACTTTTCACTAGAAGGGGCTGCCATATCAGATTGAAATAATGACACATAATCAGAATTTAATAACTCACCCGGTGTCATGTTATCCTCCTTATGTGGTGAAGTGTTGGTGGTTTGGCCTTCCATCAATTTCTCATTTTCAGTTTTTGTTGTTACCATAACTTCTTCTTTCCCCATGGATGTTGCACCCACAACACCTTCATCAATGGGGATCTCCATGTCCCCGACATATATGTGAGAGTACACATCTTTAGATGCTTTCTCACACTTAAGAAATTCCTTAGTAGATTCTCTTCCGACCATGTAGGCATCCTGCAAACACCCTTCTAGTAATTCAGCTTGGTCACTACATTCACCCTTATCACCAAGGATCTGAAACTCAACATCCAGGGAATACCTTATGCAATAATTGTCTTCTGATGTAGCTACAAGATCATCATGACACAAATTAGTACAAAAATCTGAAAGTGGTCCATACCTTTGCATCATGCTTCTTTCTTCAATGGGTGGGGTTATGGTGCCTTGTTCTACCGCTGATTCTACTAGTTCACATCTAACTGATGTGTGGTCAATTTCTACTTCCTTGTGAAGCTCATGTGGTGTCTTTGGATCTGATTTATGTTCTACTTTTAGATCTGATCTGAAATTTGGCTCAACACCCCTAACAGTACCAATCTCATCCGAGGTGATCTTGAGATCCTCATTATAGAATCTTGCAGTAGATTCTTCTTCCGTTTTGTCAACAATCTCATGTTTGGTTTTTGGGTCTTGTTTCTCCTTGGTTGTCTTAGGATGAAGATTCTTGGAGGATCCAAAAATTCTTGTGTAGTCACATGCATCCAATAAATTTTTCATATCTTTTATTAACTCTTCCATAGGAGGTTGACTTTTGACTGTGGAACATGCAATTTTTTTTTCTGAATAGGGATATCAAAATAATCATAGTCTCTTCTTCCAATCATGATCTCATGGAAGATGCTTGTGGAAGGGACTTCTTGGAAATTCTCTTCCTCAAACTGTCTACAGTATTCTTCATACTGCTCATCATAATTATCATACTCTTCATAAAAATAATCCTCCTCCTCATACAATTCAAATTCTGAATCTTCCATGACATGGAACTAATACTACAACTGTAACTTGAAGATTGTGCTGTTAATTTCCCACTAAGGGTTAATTTCCACAGGCTAAGCCAAGGAAAGTGCTCTGATATCACTGTAATATCCTAGGCAAGATCTGACCGAGATATTAACTCCGCTTTAAAACTTTTACAAGTGAAATTTTGTGGCAAATCCTTCGAACCGGACAAGAGGTAAGTGAGGGGTACTGGTGTACAGACTGAGGATGGTGGGATGAAAGTTTGATTCTGGAATTTATATGGGATTAGGTGCAGCAGAAGCAAAATATGTTTTTAGCAGGAGTCCTTGGCACAAGGTACTAGATACATTTACTTTTCAGCAATAGAACGAATCTATTGACTACTTCGAGGCTTCCTGGGCTTCTAGCATATGCCAACAAGATTGGGTAAGGGTTAAAGGTGTTTAGGACAGAGATATATCAGTCATGAAACTCATAAGGAATGCTGGAATAAAGACTGGATTGACTTGGAAAGGTTTGGAGCAATTTGGGGATTATTTGCACATGGTGGACTGCTGAGCTAGTCACAATACTGGCTTTCCAAAACGAGGCTAAAGGAATCCAAATTCTTATTACAGGGACTGGTATGGATACTATACTAAGTTAAGGACTAGCTCCAACTGAAAAAATGTAAAAATAGTGATTAAAATAGATTCAGCAGGAAAACTGGTGAAACTAGTCTAGAATTGCCATCAATCTAGCTAGTCTTGCATTCTAACTTCACAAACTGCTTTAATAAACCACAAACTATGTTCTAATATTAATTTAGACTCTGATATAACTTGTTCCACACATATAACTCAAAATATGAATTTTAGAACACTTCTTCTTTCATTAATAATTTGCTTCTTAAATAACAATGCCTCACAAGCTAATCTTCGGTTACAATCAGTGAGAGAATAGATAAGAGAAGTAAGAAGTTATTGTGGCTCTGTTCTGGAAGTAAATATTAGTCCATCTACAGATTAGATGGCTGATCTTGCTGCACTCAGAATGGATGATCTTCAAATGGGCGCCATCACCATCAACTAGCTCTCTTCTTCAGTGGAAACCCTCTCCAAATATAGCTGTGATTAAGAGAATGAGATAGAAGAGAAGGATGGTTCAGCTTTGAAGCTGATCTCTGATATGTGGCTCTTCTAATGTCTGCAAAAATGGCTGAACTATCTCTCCACCAAGTCTTGGGCGCATTCACTGGATCAACTTCTTTAACAGGAGAAGCTTCACTAAAACTAGCTGCAGAATCACTGTTGGAGGAACCTGTTCTCCTGTATGATTGTAGATCTTAAATGGAGGCTGGAAGCATATGTTACTGGCTGCAATATCTTGATAAGGACCTACACAACACTCACTGGAAACTATGTGCCTTGGGGCACATCACCCAAGAAGCACAATTGAGGCACATCACTCAACTGGAGAAGCATCAGAGCTCTCATGAGAAAACATAAATGATCAAAAGTTATGAGATGAAGTTGGAAACGTCAATAAATAGCTGAAGTAGCTTGTTACTCAAGCCATCCACACGTGTGGATGAGGAAGGGCGCCCTCCTTGTGGAAAATAGAAACTTCTTACTTGAAAAAACTTTCCTTTCTTTGTCCTCCTTCATTGTTTTTAGCAAGTGCGCTTTTGTGAGCTTGCTTGGAAGTTGCTAAACTTTTTCTGATTGCTTTTCTTGTTTTTCTCTTCTTTAATTTCTTTCCATCTTTTCTGCTTTTCCTGATTTTGCTTGGTTTTGACAGTTTCCTTTTATTTAACTTGCTTCTTTTTTCCTCCAATGTGTTCCTTGATTTTCTGAGTTTGCCACTTAGGCAAGATTGGCCGTACTTGCACAAATTCGACCTCCAAGCCTTGTCATCACCACTTGCCAATATTTATTAGCCAGAATTATTAATAAAAATATTACAAACTCATATCACTCCAAAATTCAGAGTTTAATTAATTGTTTAATAATTAATCAACCCCTATGGTATAATTGCCTCAAACTTACCCCATTAATTAAATTCTCATTTAATTAATCACTTAGACTTAGTCATGGGGTTAATAACCACATGGGGGCCCAGCTTGTTCATTTAATTCCCAAATACAACCTTAGGCATCGTCCTTAAGGTAGTTTCCATACATGCTCATTAATTAAATAATTATTGCCTAGGTGTCTTAGGCCAAAATTACCCCATGGATCATAGCAAAATTTGGGGACATGGCAATCTTTTATGCCTTTCCTCTTACCAAGCCTTCTTATTATGAAAAAGTTCAACATCGAGGTGAACATGCCTCATGCTATCTATTAGAGTAGAAACTAGCTTAAGTTAATTCACGAGACTTATCTTGGATTAGTTATAGGGAAAATCTCCCTTCAACAACCATCGAAAAGCATACAGATTTCCTCTTGTTAATCTTTATCTTAACCACTAGGTAATTTACTAATAATGTGGTAGGAATAATTATTCATTATTACAAAATTTCAACCATTCCTCAACATGATCAATAAAGTTCATGGATTTCTCAAAAATTCTAGTCATAGTCAATTATAATTCAATTCAACAACCTCACCCTAATACTTAATAAGTGGAGAATGACCCCTATGTTATACATCGTGCACCATTTCTTATTCCATCAAATTCCTCTCGAGCCATAATTTTTTTTCATTACGTCGCCCAAACCCTTAATATAAATAAGATTGTACTTGAATGGTTAATACGGATTAAATTTTTATTTCATACTTCGACCCCCCCATATATATATTTATGCTCCATCCTAAAATAGTTAAGTCAGGCTACACTTATCTAGTTCTATCTTGTTTGCAACACAACACACCGCGACTAAACTGGACCTTTACTTTTAAAGGATATGCGCCAATTTCCTTTATTCATTTTATTGTTTCTAATAACATATTTTACTCCTATATTTCAACATGGAATAAGCTTTGCATATTTTCCACCTAATCATACATATTCCAATTTACATTATGATTACCAAGGATGCATGGAACCCTTTGGAATATTAGGTTGTAGGTAGTCACAAATGGTCGATCAAGGGTAAAATATTTGAGAGTTTTGGTCCTATACTACATCTATGCTTATTGTTCATATCCTCACACCACATGACGTGACACTTTTCCAAAACCATATAATATACACTAAATGTATTTCATAGTTGTGTATATTATACTTTGCATTGATTAGGACAAGCACATGGAAAGGTGTATGTCTCTACATTTTCTTTTGAACATAGTTCCCTCCATAATGTGAACCTCACAATTATAGTCTCTTATCACTAAATTCATATAACAACGATGTGTAATGTTTATCAAGATTCCTCTATATTTTAAAACGATACTTAATTATGCGAGGTTCAACTACCCTTGACCATTGAAAATTGAAGGTGTGACAAGCTCTCTTTAAGATAATTCGTTATGTCATTAAGCAAGGTGAAGGCCAAGTTTTGAATTGCATCCTACATCATACTTAAATCGTATCTAGATGCACACTAGCACATGCATGCATGGGTGTAAATTTCCTTTGCAATTGCTTGTAAGCAAGTGTTACAGGTACTAAGTCGCACATGCCTAGATGCCACATACTAAGGAGCACATGCCTAGACGCCACAGGGTAAGGGTTATGGTTCATGCATAATAATTGATATACATATAACATTAATAATATTATTATTATTATTTTATTCAATTATAAACATTAACATTTATATAGATGAACATTAAAATATTATTATTCCCCTTACTCTTTAAATTCAATTAATTAAGAACTTTTAAAGATTAATAATTTAATCTGGGTTTATTATTCCCCTTACTCTTTAAATTCAATTAATTAAGAACTTTTTAAGATTAATAATTTAATCTGGGTTTATTAAGGAATTAAATAAATTAATCGCTAAGGTCTAACTAATTTAATTAGATTAATTTAATTGAATTAAGCAATAACGAAATACAATAAAAATAGTAATGAATTACCTAATAAAATAAATAATGATAAAATTCTGATAAAATATTTGAATGGTTGAATAGGATTGCATGAGGCCACGCGGCCTCACCACCTACTCCCACCGCCTTTTTCCAAGTAAAATATTAAAAAAATTAGCTAAACCCTAAAAAGCATCAATCCCTCGGATGCCAGTCATTTCTTCTTTCCATTTTGGGCAAGCTCTGCTTTGCAACTCTGCCATGACGGGAGTTGCTATGAAACACCTTTGCGACTGGAGGAGGCAGGTAAGCCATAGTTTCTAAGTTGGTTTGTTTACAATCTGACTGCGTGTGTGTTTTTTTCTTTTTTTAGCTTTGGAGTGGCAGCCTCTGCATGCCTCTCCCACTCCCTCACCTGCGCACAGCCCTGTGGAGTGGCTGCTACACAACCCTCCCTTTTCCCTTCTCTCTGTGCATCCTAGGCGTCTAAGGAAGGGATTCCAAATATGGAAACATTGGTATCTTTCAAGCACGAGGATAGAGTCCTGGATGCAGCCACAGTCTGTTGTGCAGGCTGCTCATGCCCTAGCAGTCGTTCTCCCTTCCAAGAGCATAAGTGGTATTCTTTCTGAATCTATACCTCGTTTTCAATCTACTAGCCATGTTCCTCCCCACCCCAGATCATGTCTCATCATGCCGGTCCTACCGTGTCCTAGCTAGGCGTTCTCATCACGATTTTATTTTTGTATTTTTTGGGGGATATTTTAGGCATGGTTGTTGGATACGCGAGAAAATCTAGTTTCTCTTGTTTTTTTTTTGTATTTGATTTTACGGTGCTTTGTTTTTTTGTAGGATTGTTGGTGTTTATTCTGATCTAGAGGTTTTCCAATGTAGACCCAGGTACTTCGCGGTACAAGATACCAACAAAACCCCTATTCACCGGCCCTTTCGGCAACAGACTGCAAGCAGCCTGAGGTCTCACCCGAGGCGAAGCTGAGGGGGTGGTTGCAGAAGCAGGTTTCCACAACCTTGTTATGCGAGTGTTTTAAACTGATCAATGCACAGCGCAGTGACAGACTGCGCGTTGTGGCCAATGATTGCGCGAAGTTCTCTACTTCGCATTGACTACTGCAGTAGGAAATGATGCTTGCACAATCAGCGCATCCACAGACTGCGCAGTGGGGTTACTCCCAACTTACGACGACAGGCTATCAACAGCTTATCACGCAGCATTCTTAGTGGATCAACGCGATACTAGACCGCACAACGATTACAAGACTTGTTCACTTCTAATCAACCTTACTTCTTTGTCTCTACTCGTCTCAATCAACACTTAGACAGATTGATGTTTCTTTCTTATATAAATAAATGAATGCGCAATGTTGCATGCTCTGATCTCGCTATCCAAATTTGACAATTACTCTGTGATTATTTAACAGGTTCATACATCCAAATACTTAAAGATACTGATCATCAACATTCATCTATGTATGAGCTACCTAGCATCCTATTCCATCCCTTCCGCGGTGAATACAGATGAAAGCAAACACATATCAGATAACTGTAATCTCAAGCATTCACACTATAAATAATTCAAACAACTGAATAATAGCAATCATACACAACAATCGCATAACACAAGATTTAACGTGGTTCACTCCCTCGGATGGGAAGCTACGTCTACAAGAACTGTTGTTTATTATCTTAGGAAATGGTGCAACAATTCTTCGTATGCGCATTCAGTTGCAGATGCTCTTCTTCCTCAAAATTAGGTCTCTGCGCACTCAACTGCAGAGCCTTTACAATGGCTTCTTGCTCAAAGATTCTAACAATATTCAATAATACCTAATTACAAAAAGTGTTACCCTTTCCCATACAAAAATGCCTTATATCTAGATCATGCCGTAGGTCATGTCTTTACATTACGAAGGCAAACCCTTAGGTTTACAAAACTGTCATAGTTTTCCCAAAACCGGACTGCAGGTGTCTGGTAGCGAATCTTCAGTTGTGGCTATCCTCTTTGTAGACACGTTGATATCCGCTCCCCTGTCATGCGCGCCAACAGCTTGCTTCCGCCAAGCTGTTCCTTCTTTCACGGCCTTTGACAATTGGTTCAACTAGTAGTTCTATGTTTGTGTGACTAGTTGTCTATCTTGATCTGCACCTACCCACCGCTTGGTAGTTATCGACGATCTTTGCCAAAAATAGGTCTTCTGTGACCTAACCAAAATAACTGCCGTCATCCATCCAACGCTCTGCTTAGCTGGATCTTCGTCGGCATGGCACATCGCAGCGCTGTAATCCTCGCAGCACCGACTTCGCAGCTCTTCCAACACTGTGCTGCGCGCAACTTCGTGGCATACCAAAACTGTGATGCGCTTATGCTCGCAGCTTCCAAAACTGATTTTCACAAAAAGTCTCCATCCATGCTGCGCTCAGCTTCGCAGTTCCCAAAAACTTAATGTGTTCAAAAGTTGACCCCCTTGGGCCAGGCCCAACAAGGGCCTTTGATTTTTCTTGACCGTAAGCCCTAGGTTTTTATGCTTTAATTTCAGTGCGTAGGCCACGGACCCAGACACTCGCGTTAAAATTTCAGATCCATTTAGTAATTTATGCCTTGAGAATTTAGTGACAGAAAACTGAGGATCTTGCACTCGATATGTCATATTCGATAATAAAAAAATGGTTAACTTGCAGCATTTAGCGCAACTTTGAACATTTTTCTTTGCGGCTTGTGTTAAATTACTAAGCGAGTGATGCTGCAAACGCCTGTTCTTCGTGACATCTTTAAGGAATTTCTTAGTCAATCTGTACTAGCTGAGGAAGCAATCGAGGGTTTACAGTATTTAATATTAGGTTTTCCTGTGTGGAAATTAAGGGAAAATAAACGTTTATACTTTACAATATATGTTTATACTTTAGCTCCAGATGCGAAGGTTGAAAAAATGTTTATGGCAAGAAATAAGGTTTGCAACAAAACTATTGGCACTCTAATATTAAAATCTTGTTTGATTCTGTGTTTAATTCTTTAGAGAAGGCTAGCGTGCATGATGTTAGAATTATAAGTGATAACCTGCACTCACAGCAACAGCGTGCTAAGGATCTTTCAACGTCTAACACAATCTTTCCAATATTCTGGGTATATGAATCTGCACAAAATAATATATTGTTGAAGAGATTCAACTCTCTTTTAAGCACTTCCTCCATTACATTTTTTTCTTGTTTAATAACCCCAATTTCGAGAGGTGGGTTTCCTTTGGAATGTTTTCGGCATTGCCACACACTGTGGTATCAAAAAAGTTCCAATGACGTGTTCATTAGATTTGAATCTAGCACCCATTTATTGATCCTTTTTTTCAATCTTCTGTCCATTCAAATGTTATTATCAGCCTTGATGAAATTTTGATCATTATATGAAGTGAATTTAAATTTGTTAACGGTGTTTTATAAAGTGCTACAAGCACGAGTTCTGTCCAGAGGTGATGCTCAACATCGGGTTGTAGTTGGGCAAAATATCCCCGTAATAAGCAATAATATTACAATGAAAGTTTTTTTTTTTGTACAGCTCACATTAGCTTCTCAATTGTATACCCTGGGTCGGGTGAAGATAATGCCTTACGTGCAAATGTTGCAATCTCTTCACAACCATTTGTAAAAGAGATGGACATTTTATGCAGATTTGCTACTATGCAATTTATTCTTTGGCTACAGAGCCTTTCTATTCTTCCCATAGTTCCGTTGACCTTATCCTTGGCCAAAAGTTGGGCAATTCAATCTTCGTCAATTTATTTATTGTTGTTCTAAAAAAAGTTATGTGTAAATAAAATATATATACTTTTACCTTCCCCTTTTAATTAAATATATATACTAAAGAGTTTTTTTTTTAAACGTTGTCTATGTTTTCTGTTTTCCTTTGCAGGTAGTCTCGAGATTTTTCGTGCCCATACTGTTATTGTTTTGATTTCCCTGCTTTGGCTGGAAATAGTAGATCATGAAGTTTTCTAGTCCATTTGGAAATAGTAGGTCATGAAGTTTTCTAGTCCATTTAATGAAAGTATTAAGCGTGATTGAGGCCCTACGGCCTTAGTTTTCGAGCCTTACTCTCTGATACTATGTGTGGGGACCCATGTCCTTAGTTTAATTTAATGGAAATTTAGTAGTTTGAAAAGTTCTCCTGAGTTATTTTGTTCCAGCTTTTGTAAAATCTTAAGTCTGAAATAGATTTGCATATCTAACAGGTATAAATCAAATACGGATATGGATAAACAAGATCAATTTCTTCAGGGATATGCATAAACAAGATCAATTTCTTCATAGTTCTAGTAATAATTATTTTCAACAGTTTATACAGTTCAAAATTTTCAAAAGTAAAAATTGAAATTTCATACAAGTAAATACCTGTAGGATAGCAGAAAACTCAACCCGCCAAAACAGGTTTGCCACCTTGCCAACTAGGAAATTCTCGCCGGCTTCCTAGCTCCAAGAATTTCTTCTTGGACCCCGAGCCCAAAACTTGAGTACAACCCATTCAACTAGTTCAGTATTTCCCTTCAGAAATAGAAGAAAGAGACCTCCTCTATTGTTTCTCCCACATCCTTCCTTCCCTCCAAACATTGATTTGTCCCCTCTTCGAAGATCTCCCTTCAAAATATATCTCATACCTTGGACCTCGAGCCCAAAACTTGAGTACAACCTATCCAACTAGTTCAATATTTCCCTTCAAAAATAGAAAAAAGAGACCTCCTCTCTTGTTTCTCCTACATCCTTCCTTCCCTCCAAACATTGAGTTGTCCTCCTCTTCGAAGATCTCCCTTCAAAATATACCTCATTCCTTCATAGTGTTCCACCTCTTCAAATCACTCCATAGCCCCAAAACATTTATTTCAACATAATAAAATATTATTATTTTTTATGTGCTTATTCTCTCGAGCAGTTCAATGATATTAATGTCAATTAATTTTATTTAAGTTAGTTGATATTAATTTCAATTAATTTTATTTAAGTGAGTTGACTGCACATTCATTTATTATATCTTAATATGTTCATTTTTCACGAGATGGTGGGTTAATTAATAGTCCCACTTACCATTTTAAATATTAAATATGTTTGAATAAAATAATAATATAATAATTATTAGTGTTGACTTTTCAAGTAGGTAGTGGTGAGTATCTTAAATGCATTATCCATCTGTATCTAATGCCTTAAAAATAATTAATTAATTACAATATTTGTCTAATCTAATTAATTATTTACATATTCCTTTTTACTTTTCACCAATGCTTCGATTAATCTTTTGAATAATTAATTTACTCAATTATCTTTATAATAATTGAGTTGATACACTAGGGGAGGGACGCCAATTGTGGTGTGGGGTCCACTTCGCCACCTGGGGACATCCCTTTTTCGTACGACACATGCCCACAAGATAGGGACGCATGTCTGACAGGTGGCCGCATGGCATTTTAAGATTTATACGAGATTTAGTGTTTGCAAATGGCCATTTTGTTAGGGCTACTCCACCACCCCGTGCATTCTTGCTTGGTGCTAGTGTGTGGTCATTCCACCACCCCGGTATTGGTCTGTCGGGGCTCCATTGCCCACGCAGGCCTCTGTGAACGGTTCAACGCCGCATCCCCATCGACGGAGCTCCCCAAAACCTCACAACTCGTGCCTTGGTTGGAGTTTTGGTCAGCATTCCTTGCATTTCAATTCCGTTCGGTTCGATTTCTGGAGTTGTTCTTCTGGTGGCTTTGTTCGACAGGCGATTTCCTGTGTGTGTTTCTCTCCCTGTTGGTGGTCCTGAATGGCTCAGTCCCTGCATGCTCCTGTGTCGGCTACCGGGTCGAGGAGGTTGGTGACGACGGTTTGTACATTCGACGGGCCTCTGCTTTGCATCCTCGAACGGGTAGGGTTTCCTACCAGCATCTCGACAGTGTTTTTTAACACTCCACACCTCCTCATGGATGATTTCGTTAATCCTTTGGCTCGGTTTCTCTGTGGTTTCTTGTGTTTTTTTGGTTGTGTTGTAATTGTATTTCTTCTGTGTGTTGCTCTCCCTATTGGCGGTCGTTAGTGGCTTAGTCCCTACGTGCTCTTGTGTCAGCTACGGGGTCGAGGAGGTTGGAGACGTTGGTTTGTGCGTTCGACGAGCCTCGACTCTGCCTCCTCGATTGGCCTCGGATTTGCATCCTGGAACAAGTAGGGTTTCATACCAACATCTCGACGGTGTTTTCTAACACTCTACACCTCCTCATGAATGATTTTGTTAATCCTTTGGCTCGGTTTCTCTGTGGTTTCTTGTGTTTGTCTGGTTGTAATGTAATTGTATCTCGTAAGTGGGTTTGTCTAGCTGTTTTGGGCACGGGTTTGTTTGGTTGTTTTGTTTTTAGGATTTCTCTGGTTGCGAGGAGGTTTGTAGGGTATGTTTGAAAAAAAATATGGTGGATTTCTCTAGTTCCGAGGAGGTTTGCAACTGCGATTATGGGTGAGTTTTGTTATGTTTTTCGAACCCTGTCTGGTTACTGGTTTTTTATGGTGGAGTAGCCCCGGAAAAATGGCATGTTGAACACAGTCTGCAATTGTATATTGTGATTCTGGTTACTTTTGACCATTTTCAACTTGTTGAAATCTGTTGGGTGTCTTTGGTACTAAGGGCAGTGTGTATGCTTGACATTGTTATGGTTCTGGCTCTGTGTGATTGTAATTTGGGACAGGGTCCGAAAAACATGAATAAAGAACTTTTCCTAAATTGGCTTCCACCTGTTTGTTTTTGGCTAATTATACAGTTGTTAACATATTTTTTGTTTAGGGTTGGCGGTGGAGGGTTTCGTATGATATTCTCTGTTTTTCTGCAGCTTATATTTGGCTTTTGGCTTCCGTTCGTGAATACTTTTTAGGCATATGCAGTCATTAGTTTGTAAATGTGGTGGTTGAGGGTTTTTGGATTTTGGCATGGTATGCGATATTGTGTGGATGAATGTTGGTTGCTTTCAATGTTGGCAGAAATATTGTTATGCCTTAATATGTGGATGAATGTTGGTTTCTTTCAGTGTTGGCGGAAATATTGTTATGCCTTATTGTGTGGATGAATGTTGGTTGCTTTCAGTGTTGGAAGAAATATTGTAATGCATTCTGGATATGCTTATTGTAGATTAATGGTATGCCCTAGCCTAGATTATTGCAGCATGGATTATTGGGAGCAATATTGTAATAAGATTTTGGTTGTGATTTTGGTAATTTTGCAGCAGTAGGTTTTTGAACTTTATATTCATCTTTATATTAGTGTTTGAAGCTGCAAAAGAAGAAAATGTTGTGGATATGAAATTTGGCATGGCCCCTTGTTTAGTGTGAATGTTTGTCTTTGTTTTCCTGATGGCTTTGCAATCTTATGTAGTGAACTGATGTAGAAACTTTGACACAGTTTAAGCATTTGTTTGTATACAGTTTAAGCATTTGACAAAGTATAAGCATTTGATACAATTAAAGGAGTGAATTTTTCTCAATATTAATTATGGATTTGAGTTTAAGTGGAAATTTGAGATGGTACTTATTAGTGTTGTTTGGCTAGTTTGTGCATGTTCATTTGCTTATGGATTTGAGTTTAACTGGAAATTAGATATGGTAGTTAAGATTGTTGTTTGGCTAGTTTGTGCATGTTCATTTGTTTATGGATTTGAGTTTAAGTGGAAATTAGAGATGGTACTTAAGACTGTTGTTTGGCTAGTTTTTGCATGTTCATTTGTTTATGGATTTGAGTTACGTGGAAATTAGATATGGTACTTAAAAATGTTGTTTGGCTGGTTTGTGCATGTAAGATCAAAGTTGCAAATGGCCAGATACCTATTGTTATTCATAGAATTAAAATAATTGAGGGCAGCAAGCAAATTGTGACTTAAAACAATAAACTTAAGCCATAAAAACTAACACTATGAAACAAACTTAAAATGCAAGTGAGAGAAATACCATACATACCAATTTATGTTTTTTTTAGAGTGAGTGTTATGGTTACCTTTCTTAGGTGGTTGTGTTGTTAGCTTACTTAATATGTTCTTGTGATTTTGTAGTGTTAGGAACCCGTGTCAACCCTTCTCTTTACTATGTTAGTATATTGTTGTTGGACGCATATGCTTTGTAAGTCGTCCCGTAGTATTATATGTTTCATGGTTTTGACTCATAGTATTGGGCATAGGCTTAGTATATAAGTGTGTGTTGAGGTCATTGAAGGCACCGTGAAGTTAATTGTATTGAGCTTGCTCAAAGGAGGTTGCCCCCTCAAAGTGTCCCATGATCAATATAAAAGTGATTCTGAGTTCTATTATTTTTTATATCTCGTGTATTTGCATTAATTAATTATTGCAGGTTCCTCACATCTGGTATTAGAGCACTTTCTTGGGCTCGCTGGGTGAAATTTATGCCAAAAAAAAAAATTCGCATCTGTTGCAGCTTCGAATCTGGGAATAATTCCTATCCGCTTAATTGTGGAAGTACTTGGGCGTAATCCCTAAAACTCATTGTGAGGAGTACCACAGGAACCCCAAAGTAGCTAGCCCATTGAGAGGACCTGCCAGTGAAAAGGGCAACGACCCCTACCTGATTGACTAGTTCCCACCCATGAGGTAAACCAAGAGCTGTCGTTTGTGGCAAAGCGGTTATCAATTTTACCTGAGCCATGGAGTGAGGGGTACTGTCCCAATACGCAAGCCGTCAGACAGCATTGATGGCTGAGTGAATCCCCTGAACCGATAGGAAGCCGCACATACCTGGGGTCCATATCTATTTTTAGTTGAACTATTGCTGATCACTTCCGCTCCAGATCCAGCCGTTTTAGATCTATTCTGAAAGTCGTTCCAGATCCAGTCGCCATTTTTTATCCCTTCCACGCCGTTACAAATCCATCTGTTGCGGATCCCTTCCGAGCTGTTCTTGTCGATCCATTTCTGTTTTTCGGCCATATCTCCTTTGTTTCAACTCTGTTTTCCCTGAAACTTCATTGACATCCCTGCAATCCCATTCTTCATATTTCATTCCTGAAGACCATATCCCAAATTCCATTTCCCAAGACCCAAAATCCCACATTTGTCTATTTTTAGGTTTTCCATAACTCCTTCAATTTTCACCCAAACACCTTCAAATTTTGTCACCGTGTTCCTTTCCTAATTCTGCTTCTTTGTCCCTGTCTACCAAATTTTCTCATTCTTTCACCCCGCTTCTGAAATCCCCATTTTTTGCTTCCCTATCCCTCAGAAAGTGTCCAAAACCTAGTCAAACCCCAATTACCCATCCGAGTTTTTCCCAAATCCCAATTTCCCTTTACTAAATAAGCTTTTGTTTGTGTTTTTCTATCCATTCCCCCCCCCAAAAAAAAAAAAAACTCCTGGTTATGGTTGTCACCTGCGCAGGAGCAAAAACCATGGAGGAAGCACTTGCAGCCATCCAAACCAAACTCCAAGATCTGGATGAAAAATTTCTCAGCCTCCATCTTCAGCATTCAGCCATGAACAATAACCGATATCTAGAATCTTTTGCAGCCACCGGGTTCTCTTCTTCCAGCAATTTTGCGTGGGCCAAAGCTTGATTTTCCTTACTTCAATGGTACTGATCCGACTGGATGGATATATCGAGCAGAACAATATTTCAGTCTACATAATACTTTTGATGTCCAGAAATTTCCACTTGCATCGTTTCATTTGGAACAGGAGGCCCTTCAATGGTACCGTTGGTACATCAAAGCTCATCCCGAGCCAAACTGGACATATTTTTGCCAACTCCTTTTGCCACGATTTGGTCCTAGTGCTTTTGATGACTTCACAGGAGCACTCACTAAACTTCACCAAATTGGCACAATGAGAGAGTATCAGACAGAATTTGAGAACCTATCCAATCACACAGAAGGATTGTCTGATGAATTCTACAGGAGTTGTTTTATCAGTGGTCTTAAGGATGAAATCCAGTCAGAGGTTAAAATATTCTGTCCCAACATAATGATGGAAGTCCTAGGTTTGGCTAAGTTGGCAGAAGACAAGATTGCATCCCAACAGCGCTCCAAACCCACTTTTGCTCCCTTCTGAAATATGGGTTCTCAACGACCTCCCATCCTGCCAGCTCCTTAACCAACTCCTATCAAGCATTTGTCTGAAACCGAGATGCAGGCACGCCAAGAAAAAGGACTTTGTTATAATTGTGATGAGAAATTCACTCAGGGACATAGATGTGTTCAACAAAAGCTCTATCTCTTGGATGTGGATTCTCCGCCTGCCTCTGAACTTGGTGAAGAAGCTTCATATACAGTAGATGATTAGGTCGACAATCAGCACCCACCTGTTGACACCCCCTCTCAAGATGACCCACCCACGATCTCTCTCCATGCTATAACGTGCATCACAACCCCACAAACAATGCAGGTCAGGGGATACTTCAAGAAGTTCCCTCTTACCATACTCATTGATTCTGGTAGCACTCATAACTTCATTGACCCTCGGATTGCCAAACATGATGATTGTTTTGTCCATCCTTGCTCCAACTTTGAAGTCATGGTTTCCAATGGGGGCACCTTACCTTGCAAGGGGAAGTGTCACAATGTGCATATCTCTATGGAAGATTATAACCTGCACTCTGACATGTTTGCCTTGTCCTTAGGCGGATGTAATGTGGTTTGGGCGTTCAATGGTTACGCACACTTGGCCCCATCTTATGGCATTTTGCTGAACTTTGGATGTAGTTTTCAGTCAATGGGGCACAACACAAATTAATGGGCTTACAACCAGGGTCTCTCCGCATCATCAGTTCACATCGCCTGGAAAAAATCCTTAAGAATAATTCACATGGTGTCATCGCTCAGGTCCATTCCATTCAGATGCACCCATCAACGGTCTCCACTACTTCCTTGGATAGATATGAAGGTGTCTTTGTTGAACCAATGAGCCTGTCGCCTTCACGAGACCTTTCTGGTAAGAATTTAGTCGCATCTACCTCTTAGCATGAAATGATGGCTATTTTGCATGCAGTACAGAAGTGGCAGCCATACCTATTAGGGAATTATTTCTGCATCAAGACTGATCTCCAGAGTCTGGAAAATTTTCTGGAACAATTGGTCTCCTCCCCAACACACCTGAAATGGGTTATCCAACTCATGGGTTATCCCTATGTGATCACTTACAAGAAGGGTATGGACAATATGGTGGCAGATGCTCCTTCTCACACAATTGATGAACCAATTTCTCTTACAGCTCTTTCTCTGCTTGTTCCAAATTGGTTGCAATATTTTCAACAGGGCTATCTCTTCTATGAACTCCATGCTTCTTCATCAGCAGGGCACTCTGGATTCTTCAAAATGTATGACCGAGAACAATGTAACTTCTTTTGGCAGGGACTGAAAATGACAATTCAACATATGGTGGTTGACTATGATACTTTCCAGGTCAACAAGGGTGAAACGACACTCCTTTCGGGATTGCTCAAACCCTTACCCATCCCTACACAGCTTTGGCCAACTATTTCTATGGATTTCCTCAAAGCACTCTAGTGGTACAATACCACATCTCACAGGACACCATACGAAGTATTCTATGGACAGACACCACCAGTTCTTCTTCCATACACCCTTAGCAGCTCCCCAGTTCAGGAAATTGACTCGGTTCTTCGAAACCGCGATCAAATTCTTCGAATTATGCAAGACAATCTTCACATGGCCAGAATTCGACTGAAACAACAAGTCGATCAGCACCGTTCTGAGCGCACTTTCCATGCAGCTGATAGGGTTCTTCTTTGTCTACAGCCTTCCAAGCAATCCTCCCTAACATTCCAAAGGCATCAGTGGCCCGAAATGCAACCCGAGAATGCTACCGGGGAACCACTCCTTCAAATTCTACAGTAATTTCCCCAACCAAAACTTTGAGGACAAAGCTTTTTCTAAGGGAGAGGGGATGTTAGGAACCCATGTCAACCCTTCTCTTTACTATGTTAGTATATTGTTGTTGGACGCATATGCTTTGTAAGTCGTCCCGTAGTATTATATGTTTCATGGTTTTGACTCATAGTATTGGGCATGGGCTTAGTATATAAGTGTGTATTGAGGTCATTGAAGGCACCGTGAAGTTAATTGTATTGAGCTTGCTCAAAGGAGGTTGCCCCCTCGAAGTGGCCCGTGATCAATATAAAAATGATTCTAAGTTCTATTATTTCTGATATCTTGTGTATTTGCATTAATTAATTATTGCAGGTTCCTCACATGTAGCTGTTGTGTTTTGTAGGTAGGAAGGAATGGTCAACATTCATAGAATGGAAACAAACATAAATAAATTAAACCCGCTCACTTATAATAAAACAACTGCACTTTATATTAATAGTACTGAAATACAAATACAATGCCTCTATTTGTAGTAGATGTCAATACAATGCCTCTATTTGTCAATACAATGCCTAGGATTTGCAATCTGTATGAAAACTATGACCTAGGTTTTAGGTTATACCAAGCTCTCATCATGCTTGATTGAGGCTGCAAAAAAAGAAAATGCCTTGAAAACAAAATAGCATTTGGTTAGCCTATACACCAGATATCCTATTCTTCAAGAGGTTTGTCACCTTCCCCATCATTTCTTGTCGGATTTCCAGTTTGAGACAAGTAAGGTGACCTTACTGAGCATGTTTGATTATGATGGGTGGGGTTGGTGAAAACAGATTGAGGCCAATTTACTCCTTGCAACCAAGGAGGAATTGAATATACATAGGCCTGACTTGTGCTTGGGACCCCTGGAATAATTGTTGGTGTTGGATAAGATAAAATAGAATAGGCCCCTGCATTAGTAGGAATAGAGGGGGGGTGTAAACTTGCCTAATTATAGCAGGTATCTGAATGTTAATAACATCCTGGTAGAATCCGTGCACTGTTTGCAAATGCTTCTAATGATCCTTCCATCATGTTCCTTTCATCGGTTGTTCTTGTAGTATCAACCATCACATTCCTTTCCTCCATTTCTCTTGCACAATTTTGGTTCATCTATTGCAACTTCCTTGCATCCTTTTCTTGCCTCGCCAACTGCTTCTGGTGCTCTTTTTCTTGTCAATTAGCCTCTATTGCAATCATTTCCTATGCCCGATGTCCAGCTACAATCATCCTTGCTTCCTTCTTTTCCTTTGCGAGATCTTTCTTCCTTTGTTTTAATTCCTGCAAAGCATGTTTCTTTTGTTCAGATTCAACCAAGAGGCTTATGTACTCTTCTAAAGTGAGTAGTTGTGAACTCCGGCCCAATCGGAGAATGTCTGTCTTTCCTTTCCTTCCTTGCATTGACACTCTCTCCACTAGAAACTTTAGGAATTGGCCAAGCCTTGGTGTGTTCCTTAGCAGTGGTTCTTCTGCTATGAGAGGTTCTTCTGTTGCAGTATATTATTTGGCTGCATCCTGGTTGTCTATGTTAGGTTCTTCTATCAACCCACCATCAACATAAAAATGGACAATCTCATCTGGTTGCGAAGGTATGCTCATGCTTTCATCGTTGGTGGAACCACCAATGTGTCTATTCAAGTTCATCATGGCCTATGCCATCCATGATGGTTAGGATACTTGGGTTGGCACTGTTGATGTGTCATTGTTGCTACCTAGACTGCGACAACCATCGACCACATTTATATGTGCCACAGAATCCACTTGTGTGCCGGCAGGACCACCTAGCCCCATGTTATCTTCTGTTGCTTCGTCATCGAATTGTGTAGTGATGACCTGTTCATCATCAGCAGCAGCACCAACTCCTTGGCAGTTTCCTTGAGAAAGGGACATGATGCTCTCCACAGCATCTGCCTCTTGTTGCCCATCCAATTGCTCTTCGACATCCTCAAGATCTTCGCCAGCCACATCTTCTTGTCCATCCACATCAAATGCTCGGCTACACCCGATGTCATGCATAAGAGCATCATATTTCAATGGCCAAATACTTGTTCGCCTAAATCTAGCGTTGGTATTCGAGGATGTGGGAGCCCTTTTGAAAGCCTTGCTTGCAAGCTCAACCAACTCAAACCTATTTACCTCTACCCTTGGGTTCTTCGCCATCCATGCAGCACGTTCCAACCTGGAAAAAGCCTTGAAAGGCCCAAACACACTCACATCCAGGGCATGTAACCTGTGAGTGGTGTGAGCAGGAAGTGTTAACAAGTCAATGCCCAACCTGTTTTCCTCCTCGATGGTTTGCACAGCAATGTGGCTACCATGGCCATCTAAAACCAACAGGTGTCTATTTTCAGAGGAGACACCGCCTGGTATGGATGCTGCAAAGTGGCAAATCCAATTCAGGAAAAGTTCTTTAGTCATCCATACATGGGGATGTGCAGCCATGCACGCCCTAAGTTCACAGTTTTGGATATAGTTTTACAGTCGAGTTTTTCCCTTGAACAAATAAAATCCCAGGATTACCATACCAATTGCATTCACACAGCGTAGAATGGTTATCCACTCCCTTCTCTTGGGAAGAATCTTTGGCACATTCTGGCTCCCTCTCTTTGCAATGACCCACATGCCACAATTCCTTCCTTCCTATAACCATGTCTCGTTGTAGTTCCAAATATGGTCTGGAGCGTAAGAGTGTTTCTCATATGCAGAAGAAAGAGTGTCATAGAACTTGGACACAACTGTGGGGCATAGATTCAATGCCCTGTCTCTATCCAGGCCCTCTGTAGTTTGTAGCACTAGCTCTGGATGCATTTTTTTGAAACCATCCCACCATGACTTACCTGGAAACCCATCTTTGAATGGCGTTGGCCTCTCTTGACAGATTTGAGCAGCAGCTATTTCAGTTGTATCAACTCTAGCCCATGTCCCAATTGGGCCATCTCCTTACACCACACCACCTCCTCCTCATCCTCCTGTTCAGTCATGACTGTAAGATGACCTCTCCTCTTGGTATGGGTCAGGCCATTTATCCAATAATGGATTGACGTGGGTGCAATCCCATATTTTTTGGTCATTGCTCTAACTGAAAACCCCTTGAGTTCGACATCGTCAATTGCAGCCAGCATGTCTTCTTTTGTCCATCCTTTAATTGCACTGGTTTTCTTCGTTGAAATTGCACCTTGCACTATGGAAGATTGTGGCAATATGGGTGATGCTGGTACTGTGGGTGGTGATGGCACTGTCGTTGATGGTGGAAGCACACCATCTACCTCTTCCACAGGACCATTCTTAGAATTTGTTGTAGCAATGTTGTCATTTGAAACACGGGCCCTTTCCTCATCCGATGATGTGCATTATAGCTGGGCACCCCGGGTACCCCGCTTCCTTGTCTTCCTTGTACGAAGTGCAATATTGACCCTTGGCATAGCTACGAGAATCTGCACAATCCATACATGTAACATTTAATAGGGTATTATATCCATTCAATTAACCTATGAGTATTATATATCCTTCTGCAATGGTCAACCTGTGAGTATTATACGCTAAACTAGTTAATAGAATGGATATGTGACTACAAGAATCTGCACACTCCATACATGTAACATTTAATAGGGTATCCTTCTGCAATGGTTAACCTATGAGTATTATACGCTAAACTAGTTAATAGAATGGATATGTGAAATGGATAGTTAATGGATACATGTTAATGTGCTAAACTAGTTAATAGAATGGGTCTGTGAAATGGATAGTTAATGGATACATGTTAATGGATATGTGAAAACTTAGATGGTTAATTGAATGGATACATGAAATAAGTGATTGTCAATACCTAAAACACTGTGCACACATTGATGGGTTGTTGATGAATGGTTGAGTCCTGGTTGATAGATGAACAATTTGCAGGAATAACAGTTTGATAGATGATAAACGCACTGCTTGAATGGTTGAGTCCTGGTTGATAGATGATAAACGCATTGCTTGAATGATAGATGAATCCAAGGAATGCAAATGGATTCAATTGTGTGCAAAGAGGTTGGTTTATAGCTTTTTTATGTTGAAAATGATTGCTTAGAAGAATTGACATGGGTTGCAAGGTTAATTCTGGGAATGGGAGGCTGGGATTGATTTGGCACCGATCCAATGGCTGGAGATTTCTATTTGCATGATCCATGTGCTCTTAGTGTGTTTAATGGATGATTTGATTTTGGGCAGTTGGGAATTTGACTAATGCCTATTTTGTTGATCCATTTGCTTTGGTTGAGTTTAAGCCTAATTTGATTTTGGGTAGCGAATTATGTTTTGTTGATTTAAGAGTTTAATGGATGATTTGATTTTGGGCATTCATAGAGTTTTGTTGCTCCTTTTGATTTCATAGATTTAATGAATGATTTGATCATTTTTCAGTGGGTGGGTGTCATTTATTGAGGTTGCATGTGTAAGTTGTTGATTAATACTAGACCAGATGCTAACCCAAATTTCACTTGCAATGTGCAGGTGGTAATGGGTGATGGAACACTGCATCCTGTTGTTTGATTGTTGCTTCTCCAGTTGTAGTTCATGAGGGTTGATGTGATTCCCAAGGTGTACTTAGTAGATTAAGCATGATAAGTTGTTTTGATGTTAGATTTGGTATTAATGGTAAGATAGAGTTTGTTCTCAATTGGACCTGATGGTTTGTAAAGTTGGCATTAAATGGACTGTCCAGTGTCATATGGGGTTCTAATCAGCTATTAAATGCTTTTTGGACTTAATATAATATATATTTATGCATAAATATGAAGTTTTATGATTTTCTTTTAATTTGGGAATGTTTAATAATTGGGTGGTTGATGTGACGGGAACCATGACCACTACTAGTCCCCACACAACATTAGGAGTCCCTCCCCTATGCTTTATAATAAAGGACAATTTTATTATCATTAACATTAATCAAATAATAATAATAATAATAATCAGTGTTTAATAATTAATAATACTATTTATTTGTTTATCCGACAAGTACCCCAATACTAAAACAATGTTCTTTTATTTATAAACAAAGCACCCTTAAGGGTGTTGAACAATCGTGATAACGATTAAACAGTACAATTCTTCTCACGCATATGGAACAATATTTATGTTTTATTCACGATAATTTCCTTACGACAATTCTCAATGACAATACTTAATCAATTGCTTATTACAATGTTCACATATATTTAACAACTTAAATGCTCATTATCTTTATTGGATCATCACGCAATTAACTTAGTTATTCATAACAACTTATACAATTATTTAACATGTCTAGTATTCATATATCGATACTAGCATACATGTGCAAAGTGTGCATGCGTAGCCAGTGTATGCACAGGTCAGATATGTAATATAAGCAACATCAACTCGCATAAGCATACTTTCTAACTAATAATAATAATCTTCCATGCAGGTAGAACGAATATACATGTAACCTAATTACTTTAGCATTATTAGTTTTTGTAATAGTTATCCATTTAAGGTTTCATATCATTATCTTTATGTTCACATTGCTTTAATCAATCACTTACAAGGAAGGGTACCTACTACCACTAACTCAGATCATAATAATCTATGACACAAATGTAATATATTGGGTTGCAACATAAGAATCAAACAGAGGTTTCAACACACACATAGCTAGTTAAGTTCCCTCTAAAACATCCAATACGTTCATTTCTACCTACCTCCTTCTACCTAATTCACGACTAGCTTCCACATCCTATACTTCCTCTGTTGGACTACCCTAAAGTGTCACGCCATGACTGGATCTAGTTAGAACCTATAAGCGGAAGTGTCGACTACATCGACCAAGCTTCCCTAGCAGGCACCCACCAGTCATCATCACACGCCTTGGGGAGCGTGTTGTAGCACATCACTCCCATGACTCTGGGTTTCAAGGATAAATGGTGGGTAATGCCTCCACCCCCTAATGGAACAAGGGACTATGTCTGCATCAACATAGTGACTGCGTTGCGACTGTTGTACTCAAATTTTGTCATCGAATAACCAAGTTGGGTGGTTGAGTCTCATGAAACCCCACACCAACCCACGCATCATGATAATAACACAATACTCATGCTAAACAATAATGCATCACTTGCATACCATTTATCTTTCGGAATCCATGTCCCACTGGTACTCCCACCTTGTAGGAATCGACTATCACTTAGCTCTTTTAACATGTAGGTTAGTCTCCAATCACTAGATCGAGAATATCGTGCAATCATTGACATGTATATACATTTCATTAATAATGAACAATGATGAAAACTAATTTTCCTATATACCATGCACCTGGTATCATATCCATCCATGCAACTTATAACTTCAACTTGGTATCCACGTACCCATCATTTATTAAATTGCATTTTAGAGACATAATCAAAACACGAACATAATTCATTATATTAGCATCACACGCATATATGTAAATGCCGAAAATAATAAATCCATATGTCCACAGTGTAATCAAACTGACAAGTTCCACACTAAGAAGGAAACAACATGGGGAAATGGTGGCTCGGGTGGTAAAGTCAAAACGAGGCATTACAAGTCTAGTTAATATTAGTATATTAAGGTTATGTTAGAGTTTAAACTTTTTATGTTACATTATGTTATGGTTTAATTATGCTTTCATTAACCAAAGCTTAATTAGGATTTCATTATGTTGTTGGAACTTTCACAAGGGCCACATTTGATTGCAATGATCATTATATGTTATATGTTAGGGGAGATTGCCACATTCACTATGATGTTTAAAAAACACTAATGTTTATATTAATGATAACATTACCACAAATTTGATAAGGTTATGTTATGTTTGAGGTTGATGTTAATTCTATTTTAAGGTTATGTTATGTAATGGTGTAATTTTGGTTTCATTAATCAATAGTTGATTATGGTTTAATTATGTCACATTAGAAAATTAGATGGGAATAATAGTTATATGTTATTTCATATTGTGACATTCACATTGATGTTATGGTGCAATTTTATGTGATGTTATGGTGCATTTTTTTTTTCTGATTATTGAATTCTTAATTATGGTTCAAATTATGTGATATTAGAACCTCCCCATAGGTCATATTTGATTGCAATGATCGTTATATGTTATTATGTTACATTAGAACCTCGCTCAAGGTAATGTTGGATTTTAACATGATTGTTAAATGTTATGTCAAATTCCGATGTTCACATTGATGTTTACAAAACATTAATGTTAATATGAATGTTAACATTAACATTAATTTGATATGGTAATGTTATGTTTGAGGTTCATGTTGATTATTTTATAATGTTAGACAATGTTATGGTCTAATTCTGGTTGCATTAATGAATGCTTAATTATTATTTATTTATGTCACATTGGAACCTTTTCAAGGGTCATGTTGGATTGCAATTATCAATATATGTTACGTTAGATTGTGATGTTCACATTGATGTTTACGAAACATAAAGGTTAATTTTAACGGTTAACATTAACATTAATTTGAGAAGGTTATGTTAAGTTTGAGGTTGATGTTAATAACTGTATAAGGTTATGCACTTATGTTATGGCATAATTCTTGTTTCATTAATACATGCTTGAATATGGTTCAATTATTGTTTAATTATCACATTGGAAACTTCTCAAAGGTCATGTTGGATTGCAATGACCGTTACATGTTATGTCAAATTGCAATGTTCACATTCATGTTTATGAAATATTAATGTTAACCTCAACCATTAATTTGATAAGTTAATGTCATGTTTGAGGTTGATGTTAATTATTGTATAAGGTTATGTTATGTTATGGTGTAATTGTGGTTTGATGGATGAATTCTTATTTATAGTTTAATTTTGTGACATCGGAAGCTTCCCAAGGGTCATGTTGGAATGAAATGATCATTAAATGTTAGGTCAGATTGCAACGTTCACATTGATGTTAGTGAAACATTAATGTTAATATGAATGTTAACATTAACTTTAATTTGATATGGTAATATTATAGGTTGATGGTGATTATTGTATAAGGTTATGTGATGTTATGGTGTAATTATGGTTTTATTAATGAATGCTTAATTATAGATTAAATATGTCGCATTGGAACCATCCCAAGGTTCAGGTTCAATTGCAATTATCATTATATGTTATGTCAGATTGTGGCTTTCACATTGATGTTTACGAAACATTAGGGTAAACATTAATGTTAATATTAACATTAATTTGAGAAGGTTATGTTATGTTTGAGGTTGATGTTAATTACTGTATAAGGTTATGTACTTATGTCATGGTGTAATTCTAGTTTCATTAATTAGTGTTTGATTATGGTTTAATTATTTTTTAATTATGTCACATTGGAAACTTCTCAAGGGTCAAGTTGGATTGCAATGGTCATTATATGTTATGTTGGATAGCACATTGACATTGATGTTTACGAAATATTAATGTTAATATTGATGTTAACCTTAACATTAATTTGATAAGGTAATGTTATGTTTGAGGTTGATGTTAATTATTGTCTAAGGTTATGTTATGTTATGGTGTAATTTTGGTTTCATTAATGAACACGCTTAATTATGGTTTAATTGTCTCATTGGAAGCTTCCCAGGGGCCATGTTGGAATGAAATAATCGTTAAATTTTATGTCAGAATGCGACGTTCACATTGATGTTTATGAAATATTAATGTTAACATTAACATTAATTTGATAAGGTTATGTTATGTTTAAGGCTAAGTCGCCTGACATGAGAACATGTGACATGGAGAGGACACAAAAATACCAATGTCGGACATGGACATGGTGACTCCTAGAATCAGGAGACGAAAGACACATTATATATATATATATATATATATATATATATATATATATATATATATCCTTTTTTTAGAAACTAGAACATTTACAAGTATTCAATAGAAATTAGAATCAATACACATTACACATTCACAAATCACAATGAGACACATTGAAATCAGCAGATCTTGATCTCACATTATTCAAAAATGAATTATCTTTATATGGTTGCTCTACTTCTGAAATGTGTTGCTCTTCACTTCCACTGTTGGCTTGCTTTTCACCAGAGCCCGGAAATGAAAATGACTTTGATGCTTCAAGCAAAATTTCAACAAATCATATTTATAAAGAAGATGCATCAACAAACCCTTAGAACATTTATCACAAAATAATAGAATATAGAATCAATCCTAGACGTGTTTGATCTAGCTTTGAATACAAACTATACTTATCTCTACTTCTTGATAATTTATAGAAATGTTTCATGGTCTCCAAAACTAAAACTTTTAAAATGGAGAAATGGGAGCAGTAAAAATTGTTGGGAAAGGAATGGCAAGTAGAGATATGGACTCAGGAGCAACTACTTCAATGGCATATAGATTAAATTGTTAATAAGAAACGGAACCATATCCTTATCACAAATCACAATGCACATTACACATTTCACAAATTGGCCCTTTAACCCCCATCGGCCCTCATTTCCGCATTTTTCGTGTCCTAGAATCGGGACACGATGTCTAACACGCGTTTTGGTCGTGTCTTAAATTAGGACACTACCAAAACATGTGTTTTCATTGTGTTTGTGTCCGACACGATGACACGGGACACAAAGGAGGTTTAGGACGTGTCTAGTTTACTAGGTTTAAGGTTGATGTTAATTATTGGATAAGGTTGTGTTATGTTTGAGGTTGATCTTAATTATTGTGTAAGGTAACTTTATGGTGTAATTCTAGTTAGAAATTTTATAATGTAGTTTGATTATGGTATGAAAAAATAGAGAGTAAATATAATAGTATTTAAAGAATTATGTGTAAATATTTAAATATCTAAGTATTGCCTTATAAGGTTATGTTTTGTTTGAGGTTGAAATTAATTACGGTGTGAGGTTATGTTATGTTATGTTATGTTATGTTATCGTAAAACATAATATTATTATGTTATATTGCAACATTTGTAAATGATTATTTTGGATTGGAACATTATGTTGTCAATATTAATAATCAAGCATTAAAATTATCATTAATGTAATGTTAATATTAACATTAATATTTCCATATAGCCATGTTTATGCAATAATAATGTTCTAAATATCTGAGCATTATCTTATAAGGCTACGTATTAGGTAGGTTGATATAAATTATGGCCAAAGGTTGTGTTATGTTAGGTTAGGTTATGGTTTAATTAATATTATTACTTTAAATTGCTACATTTCTAAATGTTTATTTTTGCATTGCAACATTATGTTGTTAATGCTAATAAACATGCATTAACATTATCATTAATGCAAATCCTAATGTTAATATTAATATTAACATTATTATTTCGATATAGCCATGTTTATGGAATAATAATGCAAAAATCAAGTTCCAATATTATGTGAGATTGTGAGAGTTGTATAGTTTTAATTTGATAAGGTTATGTTTAAAGTTGATAATCTCGTTTGTGGAAGAAAATAGTTGAAACATCATTAACATTAGTATGATAAATGAAAACATGGAGAGTGAAGGAAAGAGCATGTGAAAATACAATAATATGCATATTGATAGTAATAACATGAGAAATGAAAAAATAGGAAAAAATAATAATTCGATAATATTAGCATGAGGCATCAATGTTATAATATGTGAAATTATCAGTTAAATTGTTACAATGATAGATATTTTAAGCATTGCTCATCTTTCCTTCTAATTGTAACATATGCATTATTCTTCATTTTTGCATAACATTCAAAAGTAAAAGTTGGCGATATTCGTAAGCCATCCATTGATTGGATGCATGAGATGGTTGTGAATGTCAATCCTTGCCGCTTAGTTTTTCCAATATCAATTGTTTGTTTCCCTTTCTAATGTCAATCCATGTGATTTATGTACAATGAGGGCCCCTACCATATTTAGAGGAATTTGCTTACGATTTCCTCTAACAACAAATGATTTTGGTATAAAGTTTGGACTGCACAACTCATGTGGAAGACCATTGTAGCTATCAAAAAGAACTGTAACATAATCAAGTGCACCATTTACTGAACTAGCTTCAACCCAAAAGTTACACGTTGTCCAGGGCATAGAAGAACTTCCACTTCCAAATGTTCATCATCGACAGTAGAAGTTTATGAACATCTCATATGTTCAGCAACACATCGAGCAATTGGAGAATTCAAAATTATCTGATGTAGCATGACCAACTCATTTGTGGGAAAAAGGTGGATCCATGAATCAAACTCCCTCCTTTCCATAGGATGCAAATACATGTGATCTCGTTCCATAAGAAGATTCCAATCATCAAAAAGTGGTTCAGAATTTGTGATGTTTGTTACTAGTTGTCGACAAGCAGATTGCTTTGGATCATTACCTTGTTGAAGAAATATTGAATCCAAAGTAAAAACAAGGTTGAAACATTTCCATAAAAATTTCCAGTTGTGTTCCCTGCATATATAGGCTTATCCTTCATAGGAGGTAATTGACCTAGGTCTCTTTCCTAAAAAAAGTGGTCGGGTATAATTGTATAGTACATACCAATTTACTAGAATTGGATGAAGAAGGATTTATTTGGCTTCAGTGGACCGTAGTATTGGACTCCAGGGAAGGACAATTGTGTAGGTGCACAATGAAAGAATTTTTGATCTGATCGAAGGACAAGCTGCTAGAAGCTACCACTTGGGAACCAACCAACATTTTACAGCAATTTCCACGCCTTCAACATTGAGTACAATGCTTCTTTGAGGGGTGGGCATGGTAACATCTTACCCTAACCTGCCTAACTATAATATTTTGTCACATTATATAAGGCCATATCATTTAAATAAGGACGAATAAGTTAGTGTTCATCAATCAATGTAAAAAGGGTCTTTTTATTAATTAAGACCCACTAGGAAGTTGTATTTTTACCATGTCAAGTAGTTCGGGTTTTGGATAGTTGAAGCCTATTTAAAGAGCTTCAAGCTATAAAGAGTTTTTTTTAGAATTATTGCAATGGATATCTTCTCAAGTGAATGGTCACCCTACCACAAGAGGAATGTGAACATTGTTTCCCACAATCCAATAGTAATTTTCGTACCATATTATATTATTTATTGTCTCATAATTCTAGCCCTGTTCGATATTTTCTGATTGATTACATCATAATCTTGGTATAATCTTTGTGATTTTCAAGTTTCAAGGTTAAATATCACCCCATTCATACACTTTGGGAGTAGGGAGGAAAAATACATGCCTCTATAACAAATATTTATTCCATATTGAAACCATTCTAAATCATTTGATAGTTACTATTTCATACCAACATTAATTTGATTCTACCTTCATCCCTGATCATCAGGTGATGGAATGTATTTTTCAATGCACAAAGAGGGTGTTCCCTATCTAGCTGGAGAGGCCATCTAATACCAGTTCTATTTGCATTTAATATGGAAATTAAGTTGGGGAAAACATAAACTCACACACACATAAGGGATAAAAACATAAAATCATTTAAATACCTAGTACCAAGGAGCCCTAAGCAAACAAGTTGTAGTAACCATTGCATCAAGTCTAGAGATGAGGCACCCTAACACCTAGATGTAGGGGTTTCATCTTGTAAGTGTTGCACATGTTAAAAAAAAATGTAGAAATAATGTAAAGTTATATCTAACAAATCTTTGTCAAACATTGCATTAAATACATAAATAATGAAATATAAAAGATGTCTTACTAACCTTGTCCAAGAAACTATCATGAATAGGAAGTCTCGTAGTTTTCCTACCATTCATCGTGTGGATGTCAGTACTTCCACAAGAGGGCGACTAGAGTGCATTTACTCAGTTCTTCTGAAGAGGAAGTCATTGCCCTTGGAGGAATGTGTGGATTTTTAGAGGGTATTGGAACTATCCATGAGAGGGGTGCTTTCAAGGAAGAGCTATAGTCATCTACGATTTGTATTCATTGTTTCTTATCTACAGGAGAGCGTGCCACTGGTGAGGATCTTCCCTATTGTTTAAAAGCTGATCTCATCACTATTTTGCTAAGGGAAAGAGAGGGTGCGCCAAGTCTCTATGGATATCTTCTTGTGGGGAGAACGGACAGCTTGAGAATACTCATAACTTTCGTCATATTGGTTGTAATCTGGCCAAAGGGGACTATGTAAGGATGTTGTATTGTTCATTGGTCTTCTTCACATGCAAAAGTGAAAGTAACAGCCATAACGTGGTCTACAGGGAGTATTGTACGCTGTCAAGAAGTAAACTGTGACCCCATTGTGACTTACAGATCAAAATATATGGTTGGATGGCATGATAATGAGGTTTAAAATGTGCTAAGATCAATACCACTTCCAGAAAGGGACTAGTGTATTGTTGGTACTCTACGTGTATGCAAAAATACTTATAAAATCAGTCCCTTATCTTTCTTATGTATTGATGTTATAGACCATAATAAATGATAGTCTGTTCATAGTTTGTTGTGGGTAAATTTCCTTGGTTTAGATGATTATGAATACATTGTTACATGTATATTTTATGGTTAAAAATGTCGGAACTTAAACCAAACAACAAGAACATCTTTCCCAAATCAATACCAAAGTCAGACTTTGCTTTAAAAGGGAGCCTACAACAGTTTTAGCACTTTATTGACAAGTGTTTGACGAAAGTCATAAGCCAAACCACACCACCAATTATAAAGGGAATTTGTCATTTGTCTTCACTATAAATGCTTGTTGGGGGTTAGTGCAAGATTGGTCACAATGGCTATCAAATTGTTGGTATTGGCATCCAAGAGGAAGTCATTAGTGTCTTGACGGGGATACTATACCATTATCTACCAAAGTGTTTGACGGAGTCCCAAACCAATAAACTTTGGCAACATATATCTAGTCGAGGACATTACATAGTAATTGTGTAACTAAGCAACATAATTATCCACAAGAGTTGTATCCCCAATAGGATAAGCATCGTTTATTCTAAAATCTTTAATGATTTGGGTCATCCCAACCTCTTATTGGTTATAGACAGGTAGATGTGGGGTTCAAACTTACTATTTCAAAAATACTCAGTATTGGTGTGGGCAAAACAACATATTTAGGGCCAAGGTGTAGCCAATTTGACATTGGATGATGTGTGCATATGGATCTCAAGAGCTCAATGAACTCTTGTTTCTCTACTATCTCAGATTGACCTCTACAATTGAGGGGGAATAGTCCACTTATAGGTTCATCCATTATATCAAAACATTGTCCCATGAAGGAGCAATGAAGCTAATTTTAGTTCATGGTGCCTTCTCTAGTCTTAAGCATGTGTCTAGAGCTAGAAACAGAATTGGTTGGAGGAACGTGAAGCATCTAGAAAAGTAATATTGGATAATAGATGGCATTAGCACAAATGATATCAAAGAATTGTTACAATGCATTGGAGCAAGGGATCGAGCACAAGTTTTCCTCACTAGTGGTTTGTTCCTAGTATCTTTTATTAAAATTCCCATGTTATATATTATACATTTAAGGCGAAATCATGCCATGTAAAACTTTCATATTTGTCAAATCATGTACTTAGATATCCCCTTGTACTTATTTATGCTTAATAATTATTTGATATGTTTTATCCTTTTATTATGTTTGTGGATGTCCACTATGTCTCATACTGCAATTCCCTAAGTTTGGGGTCTTACGAACCAACCCCAAGACCCTTCCCTCGCCTTTATTGCCCAAGATAGCTTTGCAAAGTCCAACCATGTTACGTTTTATCCACATAAAATCCTGTGGCATTTTCTTTGTGATCTTATAATTGAAATTGTATCTTGCATTGCTTCTAAAAATTATTAGTACAATTTGCAGTTGACAGTTGTGCAACACGGCGAAGATTTTAATCTTAATTGCGGAGCTTCTTTATAAATAAACAGTTGATGTTGCATTTCACATTGCTTCTAATAAAGATTAGATGTGCACAGTAGTTAAAGGCTTCTACAATTTGGTCATCGGCAATTGTGCAACACACCTAAGATTTAGTTCTATTTGCATAGTTGGTTCATCAACCGTCCCAATTTTCAGATTTATAATTTCATCCTCTTTCAAGCTTTTTCCCAACACCATTGTTATGTAATTTTAATGATTTACTTTACATTGATATTAAATGTACATAAGCATTTATTTATTTTTACTAATTCACACCATATTTAAATGTTATAGGACTACCTTTTATTATTACTTTTTAGGTAGGATGGTGTTGTTTTTTGCACTCCCATGCTAATATTGGAATATAACTTGGTACCATGGACTCTCTTCAGTTTAAAGTGAATAATCATATACTTTAGTCATAGTGACACAATTCAGTCATACTTAACTTGCGTGTATGGAAATTTGCACAGAATTCAAAATTAAATGAATAATCAACATAGTAAAGATACGAAAAACTTAATTAAAGGTTTAAATATATTTACAATTTTGAACATTTAAATATTGACTAAATGTTATCGTGTATTGAAATATTTTTAAATGTTTAAACATCATGCTATAGTTTAACCCTTAACAATTCAACACATGCTCACACTATACTTTCTTCATTAATTGTTAATATAAGAGTGGAATTAAAATAACAGCATATCCAATGATAACACATACCATTCATGGCTTCACTATCACAAGACAATCGCCATTAGTGAAACTTCAGCCCATATACTTTTTCATATAGATAAATAAAAACTCAAATAGTATAAGCTGATTTCAGACAGAAAGCCAAAGTAAAGAATTGGCACACAAAAACATTAGAATCATTTCAAACAAATTTGTATTTTGAATTAACACTTAAGTCACATGAGTTAATCAACCTCAAAAAATTGCATATATTGAAGCCATAAGCCCATAATTTTAACCTATGATTTAAAATTTATCTATATCATGTTTGTGTTGAGCACTATTTTTTCACAGTATGGGATGTCTACTTCCATATTTCAGTTTTAGTAGAATTTTTCATTACATATTTTTCCATATTGGATTACATTTGTATCTGTATCCGTACTTGAATCTTGTTACTATGCTTTTAGTAGAACGTAAAGGAAAGAAAATATTTCTTATAACAGAATTTTCACTCCCATCCTTTAATTATACTTATGAAATCCACTATACAAAAACGAAGCCAAGATCCACAAGCCCCACTAATAGCTCTAATTCCGTATCTTTGTAACATTGTAGGATATTAACTGAGGTCTGAGTGTAATTCTTGACAAAATTCCCATGCTTTGTATGGGTGCTTCCTCGATGGGATCTAGAACTTTCACTCTGATGCGAGACGCATTATGAAAGTCTCCAAGCACTATATGCAACATGAATAGCTTAGAAACTCTAATATTGGAAGGAAAAGTTCTAAATGGTGTGAAATGAGAACATTTCCATAAAATCTGGATAGATTCCACAAAGCTTCAGGACAATAAAGGTGAGCTTTCTCAAATAAGCCAACACATCAAACAAATCAAACCTATGTTAAAAGAAGGTTTTTAACCCTCCATGTATTATTGACGTGAAGAACAAACAATAATCTTATCATCGTAAAGAAAAAGAAACAAATAGGATCATAGAAGCAAATACCAAGCATTCATCATTCAATACAATGAACAAAAAATACAAATTATATAGGCATATACTTGCCCACGAAACAATTACTCGCTAGAGAAAATCGGGATCTTGCTATAAATATTTATGAATATTGCTTTTATACGAGACAAATCAATTATAACACGTCTAGTATATAGAATAAATCTACTTCTGTAAACTTTTCATGAGAGAACTGTTTTACCATTTCCAACATAAAGCATTTATCTATCATTCAATAAGTATTTTCAAGTTTTCACTGAAAACGTATTGGAAACTGATCAGAACAAACAGAAAATATAGTTCTGAAATATTAAACAATCGCTATTGCTGACACAAGATCAAGTAGGTTATATGGGGCAGTTCAGAGCTTGGAAGAAATGAAGATCATCAGCAAATGCTAACCGTAAAAAAAGTATTTTGCTGCTGCTTAATAATTTCAAATAATTTCCCACAATAACAAAATTTACAGTCAAAGCTATCTTAGATTTGAACCAAAGCAAGGCACGCAATCAAGATTTGAATATACGAGATTTATGGACGCCTGGATGGAAACATTGATTTATTATATATCTATGATGTGTATCATGAAAATCTGTATAGTTCGACCTCGACTATTTATGAAAGTTCTGAGCTACTTATAATATGAAAGACACGAGACCAAGAATAGCATTACAGACAACTGATAGAGAACATGAAGAGTATTTCCTTCATACTTGTAGTTCATCGGCATCTGCTTGCAATGGCTGAAGCATGGTGTCATGAAAATCTGTATAGTTAGACCTCGACTATTTATGAAAGTTCTGAGCTACTTATAATATGAAAGACACAAGACCAAGAATAGCATTACAGACAACTGATAGAGAACATGCAGAATATTTCCTTCATACTTGTAGTTCATCAGCATCTGCTTGCAATGGCTGAAGCATGGTGTCCACTTCACTCAAATCAACGTCTTCTACTTTGGCTGGATCCCACTTTGGATTCTGCCAAAAGAGTACAAGATATAGCTTAGTGGATTAAGTTGGTTGTAAAACAATTATCCTATAGAACTTCAAAATCATACTCCCTCCTTTATCCTTGCAGAAGAAACGTGAGCAATTAAGAGAAAAAGAAAGACCTCTATATGTCAATGCAACATCCTCATTTTCAAGTTTCCTCAGAAAAGCACTCACTGCACATCTTCATTATAGTTTATTTGAAAGTGTGTGATCAGCTACATGTTTGCTGCAGAGATCCAACAAATCTACCTCTACCGAGCTCAAGACTATAGATGCAGGGAAACAAACCCAAAAAATTATGCTAACACTATCCAACAACAAAAAAATGCTAACAATAAAAATATGCTAACACTATCCAGGAGCTCAAGACTATTGATGCAGGGAAACAAACCCAAAAAAATTGCAGGCACTGCAACAAGAATGGCCACACTGAAGAGAAATATTGGAAGTTGCACTTTGAATTGCTTCCCAAGAATAGAACAAGAAGAAAATTCCCAGCTTAGTCAAGTTGAGCAAGCCAAGGAGTAAGCACTGGAAGGGATAGACGATGCTAACAACAGACTAGAGTTAATGCCTAAACCACAACTACAAAGCAAGGCAACAGAATAGACAATTTTAATTACAATCTTAGATCCAAGAAGCCAAAAGAATTTGATCTCAAAATGTTGGTGAAGAAACTCAGACTACCAACGAAGGTGCATTCAGTGCCATATAATACCTATTACCTACTGTGATGGTTGATAATGATGTTGAATTGATTCAGGTCACGAAGCAATGCACATTCAGGTTTGCCATATATCAATCATTCATTGATAAAATTAAATGTAATATGATGCTAGTTGATGTCTGCAAAGTGATTGTGGTTGGTCCCTACGTATGAGACAAGTATGCAATTTTCTTCAAGCACAGCTAAGGTACCAACTAGAAAAGGATGACAAGCTTACTTGATTAATGCATACAAGGGTAAGGGGAAAGTCTCCTTAATCCTTGTGACACTAGCCAATTGCATATTTAATGCGATACGAAATTCCGTCCTGATGGTCACCAAGTGCAAAACTAAACCAGCACTCAAAGCCTAAGAAGGGCCACTTCCAGCAATAGAAAAAACACTATGTTGCATAAGTTTGCGGTACACGGGTACGGGGTTCACGGACACAAGTATCGGGTATGGCTAGAAGCTTCGCCAAATTTACAGGAAACCTCTGGTTGGGAGCGGAAATAATATAATATATTAAATTTTAATATATATTATACTAAACATAAATTTATTAAATTATAAGTTTAGTTTTTAACTTTTTGCCTATTTTAAAAGTAAACAGTAATGGTCAAAGAACAAATAATGTACATTGTCAATTAAAATTTAAAATTATAATTATGTATGACAAATTTTATAATACTCACTATGGTTAGTAAATGATATTAAAACTCAGCATTAAAAGAATTCAAATTCTGCCTTCTCTTATTTTGTCTAGCATGTTAAATTATGGTATTGGTTTCACTTAATGGTTAGATGCTAGGCATAATGCATTCCTGAGGTTCAAATCTTTTAGATCTAATTAACCTACCAAAT
The DNA here is from genome assembly GCA_027924585.1 of Larix kaempferi. Lineage (NCBI taxonomy): Eukaryota > Viridiplantae > Streptophyta > Pinopsida > Pinales > Pinaceae > Larix > Larix kaempferi. The sequence continues at coordinate 13,541,516 of BSBM01000461.1, read as the reverse complement.
CGAACTTTCCATTGAGTTCTAAGCTGCCTTGAGGCACTAAATCTTAGAGCTGTTTAATCCATACAAAATAAGTTATAAATGCTATTGTTATTCCTGAGATACACCAAGCGAAATTTTTACCAGCCAAGTCAAGCAAATTTATAGATGTGTTTATGATCTTTGCATGAGTATTCTTGCTGGTTATTATCGTCATAACAAAGTCATATTCACTGCTGTTGACAAGAGTGTCAGCATACATCAAATCTGAGCGTGTTTCATAAGGATCTCATTGTCTCACTGTTGGTTGTTGTCATCATACCCCAATTCTGTTGTGGCTATCAAATCTCTCCACATACTTTAAAGTTTACGGGTGTGATCTTACTCTAGTTATTGACATCAATTCTTAGCTATATTATACCTCTAGTTGATGCAAATACCACAGTTTTCAGTCATCTCTTTTGCTGGTATATTCATGAGGAAGCTCCTCTGTGGGTTGGGAGCTTGAGGAAGCTCCAAAACATGGGTACTTATGATTGGGAGCTTGAGGAAGCTCCCGATCCATCGAGGAGCTTTCAAAGCTCCTCGATGGATCGGGAGCTTCCTCAAGCTCCCAACCACAAGTATTCCCAGGAAACTCCTATCCGGAGTGGTGATTTCACCTCTGCGAAGTACCCAAAAAGCTCCCAAGTAAAGCTCCTCGATGGATCGGGAGCTTCCTCAAGCTCCCAACCACAAGTATTCCCAGGAAACTCCTATCCGGAGTGGTGATTTCACCTCTGCGAAGTACCCAAAAAGCTCCCGAGTATCCGAGGAAGCTCCCACCACTTTTTGAGCGTTTCGTACCAGCTCTGAAGCTCCCAAGTATGCCGGAACACTGGGTATGCCCTTCCTAAGGGCCGGGAGCAGTACCTGTGCAACATAGAAAAAAAATGAACATTGGATAATCTGCTTGAGAAGTAGAAGGATGGATTCCTTGCATCAAAAACAATGACCTCGAAATGGTCCATCCAACATGTGATAGAACTCATATCTGAGTTGGCATTCCCAAACATTACTATGTTCTTCACTACTCAGAAGTGAAGAAATCCAGAGGCAAGTGCACGATCTTGTAGAGCAAGAAATTAAGTTCAGTGGCCCTTCATTCAGTTCGCCAGTTGTATCAGTCCCCAAGAAAGATGGTATTTGATGGATATGCAGATTCGTTGGGCACTGAAAGAGATTATTGAAAAACAGGCCTCTGAGGATGGATGACTTGGTTAATCAGCGTCAGAAGTCCAAATGCTGGGCACTATAAAATTATAAATACAAGAAGACACCTGGAAGACTGCATTCAAGATGCAGGAATTATATAAGTGGTTATTCATGTCATTCGGTCTATTAATGCTCCAATGACATTTATGACACTGATTGATGATATCTTAAGACCATCCTTAGACTCTTCTATCATTGTTTATTTGGATAATATCCTGGTGATCAATAAACCCTGGAAAGAGCACTTGCAAATGTTGGAGATGCTACTTCAAACTCTCTGAAAACACCAGTTGCAAGCTAACATAAAGAAATGTGGGTTTGCAAAGCAGTCACTGAAGTGCTTAGCTTTTCTAGTTGGTGAAGGCAAACTCTGTATGGACCCAAACAAACTCAAAGCATTATGAATTGGTTGAGCCCAAGGAACCTGGGCTAAGAGATCTCATGAGTGGTGAATTAACTGAGAAAGTTTGTAGGAAACTTCTCAGGTGCCAACACTCCTCTCAATGCACTAACAAAGGGAGTTGAGCATTTCAATTAAACATCTTTCAAGAGAAAGTGTCAAAGATTTGAAGCATAGGATCTATAATACATCAGTTTTGGATCTGCCAAACCTCTAGTTGCCTTTTGAATTTGAAAATTGTTCTGCATATTGGATGAGCGCAATATTATAACAAGAAGGGATGCCAATAGCTTACCATTTAGAAACTTTTGCTAGTGCAGTAAAAATTACTTGACATGTGACAAATAATTGTACACCGTAGTCTAGACAATGAAGCACTAGAAACATCACTTACTGGAAAATGAAACAATTATCCACTCAGATCACAAGCATTTGCAATTTTTACAGACCCAGAAAAAGCTACAGCAAAGTTGAAGGCATTCCTTCAACAATGTAACTTGGTCATCAAAATATAGAAAGGTACAGAGAATGACATAATAGATACTCTTTCCAGAGCTATATCGTTGTTAACTGTTTCAACGAGGCTAAATCCTTTTGTGAATTAGGAGTGTAACAATTATATGCAGCAAACTCATATTTTGGGCCAATTGTAGAAGCCTGCAAATCCCACAGAGGTACATAGGATCCGAGTCCTTTCAAGACTATATTCTAGAAAAGGGATTGTTGTTTAGGCTTAGCAGTGTATCATTAAATAGACTTAACAATGTTTGTGTTCCTACAGGAGGATCAAGAATTAAGATGATGTGATAAGATCATAACTCCAAAGTTGCAAGACAAATTTGGGTAACCAAAAGATTGGTCAACCTGCAAAGATGTGTGTTGGCTACAAATGCAAACCGATCTGGAGATGTTTATAGAAGGTTGTATTCTATGCAGCATATCTACACAATCAAATCAGAAGCTGGGATTGTACACCCCACTCCCAATCTTGTCAAGGTCATGGGAAAGAATTTCAATGGAATTCCTTGGTGGATAACCTAAGAACGGCTAATGGAATGGCAATGTTCTAATCATTGTGGCTAAAAGCAACAAGATGGCAGCATTGATTCCTTGGTGAAAGATGGTGACAACTGACAAGATAGCAAAGCAGTAAAACTTTTCTTCACCAACATATGGGTACAATTTGGATTATCTAATTGTATTATTTCTTATAAACAATGACGCTTTAAAGAAAGGAAATATTGATGCAAAAACAAATGCTATTTTGCTTAGTTGCATGGGTTCGCGTACCCGGGGGTAGGGTTCACATCCCCGCACTGGATTCACGAACCCACCTCTCCGATTCGGGTTCTTGGTTGGCAAACCCATACGAACCGGGTTCTTGACTGAAGAACCCGAGACGCTGGCTTGAAAAAATGGGTTCGTTTGGCTTACAAGGGACGACGTACCCTGATTTTTTAAGCAGTGAAATAAATAAAAGGAAGGGGGGAAAGGTGCCCCCCCTCCCAAACCTAAAATTATGACCCCCAAACTCTTCAAACATCATAATTTGCCATTCAAACATCTCATAATCATTTCATTCAGCAGCGGCAGTGTTTGGTAAAGGACTTTCCACGATGACAGTGTTTGGTGAAACCGTGAAGGGCTTTCCACGTTGAATACAGCGACAAGGTTACACTGTTATAGCAGGGAGAATCATTGAATGAAATCACTGTTGAGTGTTTTCTGAATTTTGTATTTTCTATTTCATGTCTAGAAATGCCATTGGCCCATTAGGCAAATTTTGAATGTAGTATGACAATGGAATCATAATATAACTTCCACTTGATATCAAATTTTATGTTCAAATGTGAATGTTGAATGAATGATGAATCATTGAATTATGAAGAAATATGCTTGTGACATGTTTTTAACTTCTAATTTTATTGTTTTGTTACAACAACTTACATATATATATATAGTACCCCAACGAACCTAACTACCCTATTTCAAAAAGTGGCGTCCCCGTCCCCGCACCCACGTTTCCGAGCAACCTAGCTATTTTGTCATTTAATCATGTCAAATAGATGATGTAGAGTTGGTTAGAACTGCCTTGAATGGTTCCTCAAAACCATGTGTTAGAAAGTGGCAACAAGGAAGGTCTTCTATCATTTGCATGTGTCATTGCATGATGGAAGACATAAAACAGGAAGCCAAATGTATTAATGTCTTTTCCAAAGTTTAGACTTAGGAAAAGTGCATTATGTGATCTAATTATTAATTGGCTAAATGGAGTTACTTTTTATAGAGTTAAAGTAAAATAATTTAAGTGATGGCTAATCTAATCTTGGCCATTGATCTCACCTGAGGATCTCATCCATTGATCCATAGTGAGAAGTTAGGGTTTTCGCTTGGCAATTGAGTTAAAAGGAAGATTGATTTGATCGAGAGGACACACATACACACACAGAGATTTCTTGCTCATAGATTTCAGACAGAGAGTGAGAAAGACAGTTTGCAGGAGAATTTTACAGAGAGTGAGACTGAAGAACTTCTATCCGGAGGTTGACAAAGTGACTCGGGCAAATCGAAGGAGGCCGTACAGATTTGCAGGGAGGTCGTACAAGCACGCAAAGGTCGTACTCAGTGACGCAGGAAGTCGGTCGTACAGCTGACACAGAGGGTCGTGCGGGTGACACAGAGGGTTGTACAGATCTGGTCGTACGCTGACGCAAAGGGCCGTACAGTGATGCAGGAGGGTCGTACATTTTTGTGGGGTTTTCTCAATGAGGTTTGATTGTACGATTTTGCCTGGTTAGGTCAAAATCAATTTCTGGATTGTATTGTCCTATATCTTGCTAATAAAATATCTTCTCAAACTGCTGCACTGGTTTTCCCATCTTCGGTTTTTTCCGGGGGTTTTCATACCCAAAAATATTGGTGTCTCTATTGATGTGATTGTTGTTCTATTTCTCTGAGTATTTATTCTCCGCTGCATTGTGAAGAAATCCATTTGTGGTTAAAAGTAATATTTGGGGTTTACTAATAAATAAACTTGCATACTTTAACTCAAGAGTAGATTTTAAGGAAATTTACATGGTATCAGAGCTCTTATGAGCAGATCTGAGAGAAAGCAGCAGTTATTGGATAGATCAGGGGCAGATCTATTCTAAGGGTTGATAGGTACACCTCATTATGGTCGTACAGTTGAGTGTTGAGGATAGAATCCAAGGGGTTTAGAACTTTCCTACTTAGAAAGAGAGGATCACCAGGATCCTGGATGTTAGTGATGCAAAGGAGCACATTGACGACCAGAAGGTTGCTCCCACAGATATGGCAGAGTTGGCAAGATGGAAGAAGGTAGATTCTAGAGCCATGTTGATCATCTTGGATGGGGTGAAGGATCACATAGTCCCTCACCTTTTCGGGAAGAAGACCACATTGGAAATGTGGAAGGCTTTGGAAAGCCTTTACCAGAGTAAGAACGAAAACCGGAAGATGGTGCTACAGGAGAGGCTACGTAGTATCAAGATGGCCAAGGGTGAAAGAGTGGTGCCTTATCTCACAAGGCTCACACAGATCAGGGATGAACTTGGAGCAGTGAACTCTAAGACGGAGGGTGAGGAGCTAGTTCAGATAGCTCTCAATGGCTTTTCTAAGCCATGGGACATCTTTGTCAAAGGCGTGGTGGCTAGGGAGAAGCTCCCTGATTGGCAGAGATTGTGGGATGATTTTGTGCAGGAAGAGATCCGTATGGGTCTCAAGGTTCAAGTTCATCCAGCAGTGCCCCACAGATCGTGGATGAAGAAGCTCTATCCCTAGCAAGCAAAGGCAAAGGTAAGGCAAAGAAGAAGAACATTCACATGTCAAAGGTCAACTGTTTCATCTGCCACAAACATGGACACTTTGCCTCCCAGTACCCAGATAGGAAGAACAACAACAACACACAGATGGCAGGTTCTGCAGAGGTGGATGAGTTCAGCAAGAGTTTTGATGAGGAATTTTGCTTGATAGCTTGCATGGCAAGCTCCATCAACAATAGCATCTGGTATGTTGATAGCGGTGCATCTTGTCATATGACAGGACATAGGTCATTCTTCAAGAGCTTGTAGGAGGGTGGAGTAAATCTCCACATTGAGTTGGGAGATGATGAGGGGTATCAGGCGCAAGGAATTGGTACTGTTTCGTTTTAGAGGGAGTCTGGCAAGCCCATTAGTTTTGCTGATGTATTATATGTTCCGGGGATGACAAAGAATCTCATATTTGTTTCCATACTGGAGGACAAGGGTTTTCTAGTGACTTTCCAGGATAGGAAAGTGTATATCAGACCCAAGGGGTCGGATCAGAGGTTGGATCGGAGGATTGGGGTCCGGAGCGGGAAGGTGTACAAACTACACTTCGAGTCTGCAAAGGCTCTAGTCAGTAGCAGCAGCAGTCAGAGTGAGTTGTGGCATAGGAGGATGGCACACTTACATCATGGAGCACTGATGCATTTGAGACAGGCAGTTATTGGAGTTCTTCCGATACAGGAGGAGAAGCATAACCACTGCAAGGGTTGTACGTTGGGGAAGAACATCAGGAGACCTTTCCCACAAAGTGAGCACAAGTCTAAGGGGACCTTGGACTTGGTGCATTTGGATGTTTGTGGACCGATGAGCATCCATTCTTTCAATGGTTACAGTTATTGCATCATTTTCATTGATGAGTATTCCAGGAAGACCTAGATCTATTTCCTGAAGTCCAAGTTAGAGGTCTTCGAGCGGTTTCAAGAGTTAAGACTCTCGTGGAGAACCAGACAGGGAGGAGGATTCGGATATGGAGGACAGACAACGGGGGTGAGTACACCTCCAAGGAGTTCTTGGATTTTTGTTCATCAGAGGGGGATCAAGACGGAGCACACCGTTCCTCACACCCCGCAGCAAAATTGAGTGGCGGAGAGGAAGAATAGGACACTAGTTAGTGCAGCCAAAGCCATGTTGTTTGATCAGGGATTGCCACTATTCTAATGGGCCAAGGCATTTCAGACTGCAGTATATGTCCAGAACAGGTGCACCCACTCAGCTTTGGGGAAGAAGACACATGAGGAGGTATTCACAGGCACTAGACCAGATGTGAGTCATTTACGCATATTTGGGAGTGCCTTATATTGTCACATTCATGCTGACACCAGGAAGAAGTTGGACCCTTCAAGTGAGAAGGGGCTTCTAGTTGGTTACAATGAGACTTCTAAGGCATACAGGGTACAAATTCCGATTCGCAAGAGGATCATTGTGAGCAGGGATGTCCAGTTTGATGAGGACATAGCCTTACGAAGATCTATGGACTTACAAGCATAGGAGCAACCAGCACAAGACTTAGGAGTCAAGTTGGAGGAGTCACAGGTACAGGTACAGACACAAGGCAAAGGTTCTGGTAGTCAGAGGGAGTCAGGTGGACAGGATCCTTCGGTCATTGATTTGGAGGATGAGCCGAAACAGGAGGAGGATATCCAGCAGCCACAGCGAGTAGACACTAGGCCACGGCCTAGGTGGTACAGGTCCACAATTCAGGATTCCTAGCAGGTGAGTCTTCCAAAGAGCTCCATGAGGCGGAGCAAACCACCAGATAGACTTAGCTATATGGCACTGATGACGGAGTTGATTAACTCCGATCCTTCCAGTTTCGACGAGGCTGCACAACATGATGTGTGGCAAGAGGCTATGGTTGAGGAGTATGACTCCATCATGAAAAACTAGGTATGGGAGGTTGTGCCAAGACCAGAAGGAAAACGGGTGGTAGGATCTAGGTGGATCTACAAGGTAAAGCATGCAGCAGACAGAAGCGTGGAGAAGTATAAGGCGTGCTTCATGGCAAAGGGGTATTCGCAGAAGGAAGGTATTGACTATGAGGAGACCTTCGCCCCTGTCTCCAGATACTCTTCTATTCGAACTATTCTCTCATTGGCAGCAGAGATGGGTTGGCGCGTTCATCAGATGGACGCGAAGACTGCCTTCCTCAACGAAGTTATAGAGGAAGAGGTATTTATTGAGCAGCCAGAGGAGTTCGAGGTAGAGAGAAGGGAGTTGCATGTATGCAGATTGCAGAGAGCTCTTTATGGGCTCAAGCAGGCACCTCGGGCATGGTACTTGAGGATTGACAGCTATCTACGGGAGATGGGATTCCAGCGGAGTGAGGCTGACTATAACATGTAATTCCTATCAGGTGAGGTACCTCTCATACTGGTATTATATGTGGATGATCTCTTTCTTACAAGAGATGAGAGGTTGATCCAAGACTGCAAGTCCAACCTTGCAGTAGAGTTTGAGATGAAAGACCTTGGGTTGATGCATTACTTCCTAGGTCTGGAGGTTTAGCAGAGAGATGGGTGCTTCTTCATTGGTCAGGGGAAGTATGCAGTGGAGATCTTGAGGAGATTCAGGATGGAGGTCTGTAGACCCATGTCCATGCCTCTAGTTACCAACTAGAGGAAGATTGATACATCGGGGTCAGAGGACTTTGATCCTACATTGTATTGCCAGCTTATCAGATAACTTATGTATCTGGTCAACACACGACTAGACATTAGCTTTGCAGTTAACTCTTTGATTCAGTTCATGGTGGACCCTCAAAGAGTGTATTGGATAGCTGCAAAGCATGTACTTCGCTATATCAAAGGCACGGTGGAGTATGGATTGGTTTATGAGCGTAGTGGGAGTATACAGTTAGCAGGCTTTACAGATGTTGACTGGGCAGGATGTGTAGAAGACAGGAAGAGCACTTCAGGTTGTTGCTTCAGCTTTGGGTCAGGGGTTGTCTCTTGGTTCAGCAGGAAGCAGAAGTCAGTTGCATTGAGCTCGGCAAGGCTGAGTACATGGCCGCCAGTATGGCAGCATGTGAGGGAATGTGGCTGAGGAAGTTGCTCTCAAGGTTATTCGAGAGTGAGTTGGAGACTACGATAGTTTACTGTGACAATCAAAGTGGCATTAACATTTATGATAATCTAGTGTTCCATGACCAGAGAAAACACATAGACATCCGGTATCACTTCCGGAGAGATTGTGTTCAAAGAGGAACCATTCAGTTGGAGTACATTCAAACAGATGAGCAGGTGGCGAACATATTCACCAAGGCACTTTGCAGGCACAAGTTTGTGAAGTTCATACACAAGTTGGGGTTGCTACCAAATCCCTTCCTCGTTGAGAGGGAGTGTTAGAAAGTGGCAACAAGGAAGGTCTTATATCATTTGCATATGTCCTTCCATGATGAAAGACATAAAACAGGAAGCCAAATGTATTGATGTCTTTTCCAAAGTTTAGACTTAGGAAAAGTGCATTATGTGATCTAATTATTAATTGACTTAATGGAGTTACTTTTTATAAAGTTAAAGTGAAAATAATTTAAGTGATAGCTAATCTAATCTTAGCCATTGATCTCACCGGAGGATCTCATCCATTGATCCATAGTAAGAAGTTAGGGTTTTCGCTTGGCCATTGAGTTAAAAGGAAGATTGATTTGGTGGAGAGGACACACATACACACAGAGATTTCTTGCTTATAGCTTTCAACTGGAGAGTGAGAAGACAGTTTGCAGGAGAATTTTACAGAGAGTGAGACTGAAGAACTTCTATCCGGAGGTTGATAAGGCGACTTGGGCAAATTGAAGGAGGCCGTACAGATTTGCAGGGAGGCCATACAAGTACACAAAGGTCGTACTCAGTGACGCAAGCATCCGATCGTACAGCTGATGCGTACTCAGTGACGCATGCATCCGGTTGTACAGTTGATGCATCCGGCTGTACGCTAATGTAGGGCCATACGGATCTAGCCATACACTGACGCAGAGGGCCGTACAATGACGTAGGAGGGCCGTACGTTTTTGTGGGGTTTTCTCAGTGAGGTTCGGTTGTACAATTTTGCCTGGTTGGGTCAAAATCAATTTCTGGATTGTATTGTTCTATATCTTCTCAGCCTGCTGCACTAGTTTTCCCATCTTGGGTTTTTCCTAGGGTTTTCATACCCAAAAATATTGGTGTCTCTATTGATGTGATTGTTGTTCTATTTCTCTCAGTATTTATTTTCTGCTGCATTGTGAAGAAATCCATTTGTGGTTAAAAGTAATATTTGGGGTTTAATAAAAATAAAAACAAAAACTTGCATACTTTAACTCGAGTGGATTTGAAGGAAATTTACACCATGGTAAGACTTTGTGTGTGTGTGATCGTTGCCAGAGAGAACATGCCTACATGTACTAGACTTTGGGATGATTTCATACAGGAGGAGCTAAGAGTTAGCTCCAGCCACACAAACCAGCAGCATGGAGAAGATGAGGAGAATGTTGCACTTCATACAGGGAAGAAGAGCAAAGAAGAAGGAATGAAGGACATGAGCAAACTAAAATGCTTTGTATGTCACAAAACTGGCCACTATGCAAGTCAATGTCCAAACATAAAAAAGGGCGAGATTGAGACACAAACAACAGCATCAACTGAGATTGAGTACTTTGAAAAGAAGTTTGAGAAGGAATTTTCTCTGGTCTCTTGTCTTTCAGGCAGGGGTAGTGCAAGGTTTGAGAAAGGGTGCAAATCTAAGAAACCGGACACGTCCTCCCAGGCCTCCGTGTCGCGTGGACCATGTTAGCCCCATGTGGTGGACACGAAAATTTTCGTGTCTTGGAATCGAGACACGCGTGGGGGATTTTTGCACAGCGTATCCCAATTCCAGGACACGAAAATCGCGTGAAGGATGACCGTGGGCCCATAAAAACGCATTTTTTTGGTTTTTTTTTTGTCATTTGCTAAGTGAAGGGAGTGAGGGAGAGTTAGAGAGAGCCCATAGTCGTTTTTTTTGCAGGTGAAGGAGATTCAAGTGTGTTTTCTTGCAGGTGAAGGAGATTCAAGTGTGTTTTCTTGCAAGTGAAGGAGATTCAAGTGTGATTTCACCATCAAGGTTGAAGGAAAATGTCTCAACCAGCTAGGGCAGCAGGTAGAGGGCAAAGGAAATGGAAGAATGCTCCATCTATTCCCTCTCGTCCTATTCCTCCTCCAAGCACAAACCCTTCTACTCCTAGTAGTGCTCCAATTGCTTCTAGTGAAGCTCATGCTCATTATAGCCATGCTTTGGCAAAACAACAAGCACAAGAGAATAAATACCCTTTGTGGAAATATGTGACAAGGAAAGAAGGTGCTGGAGAAAAGCTTGGTGGGGGAGGCAATGTGTGTTGGACTTGCAATTTCTGCAAGCATGATTTCAAGAGCACATATTACCGAGTTAAAGGCCATTTGTTGGCCCGCCCTTGTGGGATTTCTTCATGCAAAGCTGTGAGTGTTAACCAAAGGAGTGAGATGGAAAGAGAAGACCAAGTTGGGGTAGGGAAGGTGGCTGCAGCAAGCAAGACACAACATCGTGAGGATCCTCTTCCATTCTTGAGGAAACCCTCTAGCACTAGGAGTGGGGTTGATGCTATTGCTTATCCAACAAGAAAGAGGCCAACTTCAAGAAGTCCAATGGATAGGATTTTCCAACAAGAGGCACAAGAAGAGGTGGACCTCTCCATTGCATTTTTCTTCTACCTCAACTTCATCTCATTCAATGTTGCATGGTCACCATTGTACTTTGAGATGTGTCGATCTATAATGGAACGAGCTCCAACTGGTTATGTGCCTCCTGGTTCAGAGAAGCTTAGAACCACATTGTTGGTTAAGGCAAAGAAGGAGGTGGATAAAATTATTGATCCAACTAAATCAAAATGGTCCACATGTGGTGTTAGTATTGTTTCGGATGGATGGACGGATCCAGCACGCCATCCACTCATCAATTTCATGGTGTCTTCCACAAATGGACCGGTGTTCTTGAAAGCGGTGGATGCTCTTGGGAAATACAAGGATGCACAATATATGAGTGATTTGTTCATCAAAGTCATTGAAGAAGTAGGTGTTGATTCTTGTGTACAAATCATCACGGACAATGCACCTATTTGCAAGGCTGCTGGCATGATTGTGGAAGCTAAATATCCACAGGTATGTGATTGTTAATTTACTCATTTATTTGAAATTTTGAGTTGTTAGTAACTTAGTTGTAGTCTTGTAGAGTATAGGAGTCTAACCTCAATGACTCATTTATACTTTCTTTTATTGATCTTACAGGTATTTTGGACACCTTGCATTGTCCATTCTTTGAATTTAGCACTGAAATCTATTGCTTCAGATGTGCCATGGATTGGCAAACTTATTGAGGATGCACGCCATATCCGTAACTTTGTACAAAACCACACCAATGCCCTCACAATCTACAAAGAGTACACACATCTTTCATTGTTGAAGATTGCAGATACTTGGTTTGCTTCCTCATTCATCATGCTCAAGAGGTTGAGAGAGGTCAAAACCGCTCTTGGGTCCATGGTGATTTCAGAGTTTTGGGATTTTTGAAGAAAGTCGGATCAGAGTGCTTCACAAAAGGTGAAGGACACAACATTAGATGATGGTTGGTGGGATAGGTGTAGTCCTTAGCATCAAGATCATGGAGCCAATCATTTCTTTGTTGCGGTTTGCAGACACGGACCAGCCCATCCTAGGAGATGTTTATGAGGGGTGGGATTCCATGATTGAATCCATGAGGACCATTGTTATGGAGAATGAGTGTGCAGAGTATGAGGCATCGACAGAGAACTTATGGTCCATCATACAAGGCATTCTTATCTCCAGGTGGGATAAGAATTGCACACCTTTGCATTGCTTGGCCCACTCATTGAACCCCACGTTCTACGCTCAGGATTGGCTCAGTGGTGGGTCGAGGCCATCATCCAGAGTCCCTCCTCACATGGATGGAGAGATCTCAGAGGGGAGGAAGATATCATTTAGATGGCTACTTCAGGATAGAGACCACCTTAAGGCGGTGGAGGAGGGATTTTATGAGTTTTCCAGTGGCACTGGGAGATTTGGAGGATATGAGGTGGTCAGAGACATGGGGGTTAAGAAACCCCTTGTTTGGTGGACAACTCATGGGGCAACATGCCCTCTTCTACAGAAGATAGCCTTGAGGGTCCTCTCTCAAGTTACTTCATCCTCTTGTTGTGAGAGGAATTGGAGCACATATGGGAACTTGTACAGTGTGAAGAAGAGCAGGCTTGAGCAATCCAGGGCAGACACGATGGTGTATGTGCACTCCAACCTTCGTCTTATTTACAGGAAGAGGGAGGAGTGGGCGAAGGGAAAGACACAAATGTGGGATGTCTTTCCTGATGAGATGGGTTTGGACAGCCGTACTGAGTTGGCATTAGCCAACATGGATCTTAATGATCTAGTGCTAGAGCTGGCCACTTTTGATGAGGGTGAGCGTATGGAGGGGTCATCTTCCACACCAGCAAATGGAGTTAGTCAGATTGGCACTGGCAGAGAGGAGGAGGAGGAGGAGGAGGATCAGGGCAGTGATGAGTTTGTTGATTCAGGCATGGAGGACTATTGAGTCATTGACAGATGGGATTCTTCCATCTTGATCCACCCCTTTTTTGTATTTACTATTAGACTATTAGTCTATTTGGCATTTGCCAGTGCCCAGTGGCATTCCGACATCTATGTAATACATTTTGATTTTGATGACTTAATGAGAAATACGGTTCCAAGTCTCCGACATGCATCTATGTGTCTCATTGTGATTTGTGATTGTGAATGACAAATGTGTTGTGATTTGTGAATGATCTAATTTCTATTGAATATTTGTAATTGTAAATGTAATTTCTATTGAATATTTGTAATTGTAAATGTTATAGTTTCTAAATTTTATTGGATCTATATGTCTATATTTTTAAATTTTAATATATTTTAAAATATATATATATATGTATATAAAACATGTCCTACGTGTCCTGATTCCAGGGGTCACCGTGTCCCATGGGGACACTCATGTCTCGTGTCCTCGTGTCAAGTGACTTAGGTACAAATCCAAAGGAGAGGAGAGAATGCACACTTCCCAAGAAATCCATACAACAAAGTTTATGCACAGAAATTGAGGTAGCAGGTCATAGATCTAGCAAGAAAGTAGACTGTACACAGCACAAATTTTGAGGCAGTCCGTACAGCAAGTAATCAAGAGACAGTCCGTACAGTTTGGCACAAAAATCGAGGTACGATTTTCTGGTTTTTTAGACAGTCTGTACGGAACCATACTGACAGCCATACATGCCATACAATTTTGTTGGGCACAATTTTCGAGGTGACTGTACAGGCCATACTGCTTGCTGGGCACAGATTTCGACGTCTGATACAGATTTTATCAGACTGTACAGGTGCATTAAATGCTGAGATTGATAGCTGTAATTTCCGGAAATTTTCTCTGTGGGCATATTAATAAATTTCTCTCATTTGACTGGTTTTCCCTTCAGGGGTTTTCCACGGTCATTGCCCAGAAATTAATGTGTCAAATGAATCTGTGTGCTGTTTATGATTCCGCTGTGCATTTTCGTTGATTAAATCCAGTGTATTTCCATTCATAAGTTTTCAGATTTGGAACATTTTATTTTCCGTACAAATAATCTGTGTGAAGTAAATTTATTGGAAGTGGAAATCATGATCTGGGTTTAGTGGAAAATTAACAATCCTAGGTAGAAACCAAAACCAATCTTTCAAATTCACAGATGAGCTCAGCAATGCTTAATATTTTGCAAAAATAATTGATGTCTGACAAATGTCTCTAGCTAAGAACAGGAGTTGTCATTTGAAAAACAAAGCTAATAAATTATATTTCAACTCCATAAACACTAGTACTACCCATTACAGCATACTTGCTTCAGTGAATCACTTGACCCCCAATACATTTTCAGTACCATGAAGCTATATCAGTGAGCAATTATGCTTTCATCAATGAAATGGGAGGGAATTGTAAAATAAGTAGATAAATTTTCCTAGATGAGACGCAGACATATTTTCAAAGAAACAAGATACAAAATTAATTTTGATGGAAGAAACCATTAGGAAAAACCTGGTCCTTGTCAATGAGTACTGCACGAACACCCTCAACAAAATCATTCCGTGGTGAACTTCTTAGAGCTATGCGATATTCTGCTTTCATGACACCATCTAACTGAACATCCAGAGAATAAAATAATATATTACAACCAACACAACCTCCATCTTGTAACTTTACACCTAAATCCTTTACTGGAGTCAACTGCAATGCTCCAACAGAAACCAAATATTTGCAAAATTTACCTTAGAAAGATCATTTTCATGATCTCCGTGGGCAGCTGCAACAGCTGAAAAATGATTGTGCGTCAAACAGAGAGAAAATGGAGCACCTTTTCCCAGTCCTGAAAGTGCATCTTTTGCCCAGTCCGCCACTGTTCACATATTACAAGTTAAAACATGAGCCACGTAAAGAAAGAGGATTCAAATAATACAGTACACATGTAAATATCTTGTCTTTCAACAGAACCAAAATCATAGTGGCTGAACAATGATCAGAAATTCAGAATAACTACTAAGAACATCAAAATCGTTTTAGAAGTCCAAAAGGCATGTCTCGGATCAAAGAACAGTCAAATCATAAGGCCACCTCCAATATATTTAACAGTTCCCTCCAGAATAACAAAATTATCATTGGCTGGACCAGGGGCAAATGGGTAAGATCGGTAACTAGAGACTCGAGCCACTACCTAGAAAGAGGCTACAACACTATTATATACTAGATAGTAAAAAATTTAAACAACATAATTGAACTGTTACAAAAGGGGCAAAGGAAAAAAATGACAATCAAGTATGCAGACTGAAAAAAAAGAGAAGCAATAAAAATCTCACTTGCGAAAGATGACCAAATCCCTACTTCCAAGCACAGTTAATGAAAATATTTGAAAATATGCTATATCGCAAGTTTAAGTGGTGAAGTTCCACAAGGATTGAACTTGTGAGCAATCGTTGTTAACACCCATTTACTACTGATAGAATATAGATTTCAGACAGCTACCTCTCAATAAATGCATAACTAAAAGTTAATGATTGCCTGAAGTCCATAAATGAGTAGTATTGTGGCTAATCCCTCCTAGGCAGAGGTTTCTTTGTGGTGTCTTTCTCCTCCAAAGAAGAGGAGGTTGCAATTTTTGAAGAGGGTACCTGGTTTCTTAACAGGACAGCCTTGTACGTGAAATTCTCAGAGACAGGACTTGATCCTCAAGCTGAAATCCCTTCCAAAGCCCTGTTTGGGTTTGTCTGCAATTTCTCTGTTTGGAATTTTGGAAAGACTTCGGTCTTAAAACAATTGGCAAGAGACTATGGTCTTCAATGACTGATGAGTATGGCAAAGCTGGGTCTTGGATTATTAATGGTTGAGATTTATGGTCGAACTGGATCACATTTCGGGAAACAAGTTTATTCTGCCGCCCTATGTCTTCACTTCATGTAACAACATTTAGTGCCTAGTCTTGGGCTGGAGGCAAAACAGATCACAATGTCCTTGGATGTGGGTCATTCATCAGAGTAGTCTCAGAAGCCAGGTGTTCATTCTGATTTCCTGGATTTGGATCATGAAGTGAGCCATGGACATGAGAGATCAAGGAAGCAGAGGCAAAAGGAAGAAACCAGCAGCAGTCTCACTGGATCAGTTGAGAGAAGAAAACAGAAACATGTGGGGGGTCATTGGTCCCAGACTGGATGTGGTAGAGCAATTCACTGGTAAGAATTAAGGACACAATGGATGATGTCTTAAAAGCAGTGAAAGAAAAGATGCATCAGGTGATACCAGTGCTCCAAACCTTAAACTGAAGATGTAGATTCCAGGCAAATTCAAGGACAAGAATTCTGAGCTTATGAACAAAAAGTGTTCTGACAAGTTCTCAAGTGTTAAAAACCATACTATGCCGATGACTAACCAGCTGCAGAGGAATGTGATGGGACCAAGGCCTTGATTGGTCCAAGATCACCCAAAGTCAGGGGAATCTGGCTAGCCTGAAGTCCATAGCGTCCAGAGAGATTGAGGCCATCCCTCGGGATACTCTCTGGTGCCACTTCTTGTTAGATTATTTTACCTCAGGTAGTCTTCTACAGCATGGGCACACGTGTGGCAGTCTTGAGTGCACATGTGAACCAGATCTGGACACTTCAGTTGCTGCAGTTCATACATGACAGTAACAGTGCACTTCTTCTTTCCAGATTCAGCAGTATGGTGTATTCACTATTGCTGTTCTATTTTCAGCAATTTATTCTCAGCAGTTTGCATGTGTTAGTTCAGTCTTATTCTAGCAGTTTACTAATTATGACTTAGACTATGTCTAGTTTAGATAGGGCTCATGCAGTCTAGTGCTAGGGTGCATATCCCAAAAAGATCTTACCTCTTTGGAGCACATTAATTAAAGACTGCAGTAGACCATCATGCAGAGATAAGGGGCAGATCCCAAGACTGCAGTAGATCTAGGGATCAGGCCTAATGTTTTACCCTAAAGCAACCTTCTTTCATAAAATAACAAGGCTGGGGTATGCGTTTTATTCATTCAATTTAACAGAGAGCAATGAATTAATTCACTGGTTGTTCCTATAGCAGATTTCAATTTCAGAATTAATGAAAAAGCAGTAGCAGGTTTTGACAGCCTGTTTAGTGAGTTTCTGTTATATACCTCTGCAGTACATGTTTGTAGTTTCTAGCATCATTAAAATTGCAGTTTTGAGTGGCTTTCAGTGTTCAGCTATCTAATTTTTTTAGAAATTATTTTAGTAGAGTTTTCTTACCATGGTTTAGAGAATCTAACATCATATAAGAGCGTGGTTTCTGAAATCTTCACAATTACATGAATGGATGGAAAGCTGTCTTGATTAGAGATAAGATAAGATAAGATAATTTTATTAATGTCCAACAAATGACCACAAAAGTAGGTCAATGGGACTGTGCGGTACCATGATAACAATACAAAGTGGGAGCTAAAAAAGTAGCTCCTATAAAAAACTAAAAACGGAACTCAAACCTAACCCTAACTCCATAAATCAAGGGTCGGTCTCAAAGAAAATATACAAAGAGAGATATGAAGAGAACTGATCCAAGAAAGGAAAATGTGTAGAGGGAGTGGATCTGAACGCTATGATGCAAAAATGGCGAAAATGTCACTGTCGTGGGGCAGTGGAGACACTAGAACCACTGGAAACACTGGGAGTATCTCTCCTACCATCCAAGGCCAACATGAGGAAGCTCAGAAGAGTACTCTGTCTGGAGGAAGAACTAGAACACAAACTGCAATGGTCAGTACATCGCTACCTCGAGGAGGGAGCCTGCTGCCGCATCCTGGATGAAGTCGTCTGACTATAGGGATGGGGACGGAATGTCCCCGCCGCTAGTGTTGGACAGAGGTGATGGTGGACAGCCATGTCCTAACTGAGCGGTCAATATCAGTGCCCCCGTTTTTCTGTCTCCTAGTGCCCCTACATGAAGGAAGCATCAAAAAGAAGGAAGTGATACTTTGAGTGGAGGCTCGTGCTGGCGGAGAATATCACTAGAGGGTGAAAAAGCGAAGTCGGAGAGCCTCCTACAAGTATAATGCTAGACATCTATGATTGGGGTATCTGAAGAATCTAGTCAACGTCTGGAAATATGTGGGAAGAAGGTACCTGAAAAGACAATGAAATTGCCCGCAAATCTCGTAGTAAATAGGACACCGAAAGATGAAGTGCTCCTTAATCTCAACCTCTCGAAGGTGACATACCTGGCATAACCTGTCTGATCGGTCAAGATGGTGGTTTGTCTCTACTCGGAGATGGTGAGAGCCCACTCTGAACTGACCTAAAGAAATACAAAGAGCATGTGCCCAATGGTAAAATGTATAATGGAGGCAAACAATGAGACCATCCCTCAAATCCAAGAAGTGAGTTGTTAAGTTTATATGCTGCAATAACTTAGATTCCTACTTCATTAGCATTTAATACATTTTCACAATAACGGTAGCATAAATAGGATCTATGAAAGACACACAATCACAAGGTACACAACAATTTATCTTGGGAAACCCTCAAGGGGAAGAAAACCCAACAAGAAATTCCTCAATATAGATTCCCAAAGTACAATGCCCAAAGAAATAAGTCTCATAAAGAATAGAGACAAAACCCAAAAACAAGAGACAAGAACAAACCTCCTCCTCCTTCGCTATCTCCTTCCTCTAATGCGCAATGCCTAAGTGAGTGAATGGTACAAATGAGAGAGTAATACTCTCTATTTATACTTTACCTTTTACTTGACTATTAACCTAACTAGGTCGGCCTCACTAACTTAACTGGGCCGACCTCTTTAGGGAGACTCAAATTATATTTATATTACATTCTTTTAAGTACTAACGACCCGACTTACAGTGGAGGTTTTACCTCATGACTTTTACATGGTCTTTTACATTAATGACATCTCCTGAAGGAGGAATAATACAAGTAGAATATTCTTCGAAGTTACATTAATTCAACACTCCCCCTTAACAAGAAGGGTATTCTAGTAACAACAACAACAACAGGTGTGGCTCTACACAACATCATCGGAAGGAGGGAAGAGGAGGCATCATCAACAACATCATCTGGAACATTGGTTGGTACATCTATAAATCATTGGAAGTTCTTCAACAACATCAATATCAGCAATTGGAACGGCTTGTTGTAACATCATCAACATTTGTAGAACAAAGCTGGAACATCATCATCTGCAACACGAAGCTGGAACATCATCATCTGCAGCACGAAGTTGGAACATCATCATCTGCAGCACGAAGCTGGAACATCATCATCTTTAGTATCACCATCTTCAGTAGAGAGCTGAAGTATCATCATCATCATCATATTCAGTACAGAGCTGAAGTATCATCATAATCATCTTCAGTATAGAGCTGAAGTATCATCATCATCATCTGCAGCAAAAATTTGTTGGAACATCAACATCATCTGCTGGAATATCACCAATGGCATCATCATCATTGTCAGCAAGAATTTGCTGGAACAATATCGTCATCAGTATATGAATACTGAAACAACATCATCAAACATCAGTAAGTGAATACTGCAACAACAACATCAATCATCAGTAAGTAAATACTAAAACAACATCAATCATCATCAGTATCAAAACAAATACATCAACAACAACGACAGCATGAGGCTGGCTCATCAGCATAAAGATGGAATAACATCATCATCGTCTAGAGCAACATCATCTCTAGCAACATGTGCATCAACAACCAATATGATCCTTCCTTTCGGAATTTCGAGATCAAGTTCAACACAGGTGATCCTTCCTTTCGGAATTACGGGATTCTGGTCCAATAACACTGGTGATCCTTCCCTTCGGAATTACGGGATCATGGACAATCCTTCCTTTCGGAATTACGGGATCATGGACAATCCTTCCTTTCGGAATTACGGGACCCAGTCCATCAAATCTGGTGATCCTTCCTTTCGGAATTACGAGATCATGGACAGTCCTTCCTTTCGGAATTACGAGACCCAGTCCATCAACTCTAGTGATCCTTTCTTTCGGAATTACGGGATCATGGGCAATCATTCCTTTCGGAATTACGGGACCCAGTCCATCAACTCTGGTGATCTTTCCTTTTGGAATTATGGGATCATGGACAGTCCTTCCTTTCGGAATTACGAGACCCAGTCCATCAACTCTGGTGATCCTTCCTTTCTAAATTACGGGATCATGGACAGTCCTTCCTTTCGGAATTACGGGATTCTAGTCCATCAACACTGGTGGTGCTCAGACAATCCTTCCTTTCAGAATTATGTGACCCAGTCTTTACGGAGCTACCACTACAACACACTTGGACGATCCTTCCTTTCGGAATTATGGGATCATTGTCCACTACTCACATCTTAGACAATCCTTCCTTTCGGAATTACGGGATTTTAGTCTAAGGATCAACATTTAAGACTATCCTTCCTTTCGGAATTACGGGATCATTGTCCACTACTCATATCTTAGACAATCCTTACTTTCGGAATTACAGGATTTTAGTCTAAGGATCAACATTTAAGACTATCCTTCCTTTCGGAATTACGGGATTTGAGTCTAAGGATCAACATTTAAGACTATCCTTCCTTTTGGAATTACGGGATCATTGTCTAAGGATGATCAATCCCAACTGCGACACCATAGTATCATCAACACTACTCCCCCTTTCGAGGGAAGTCCTTACGGACTACACCAAGCTTGTCACGGAAGTGCTCAAACTTCACACGAGACAGATGCTTAGTAAACATATCTGCAACTTGCTCATCTATGCTCACATTTTAGAGCTTTACAACTCCCTTCTGCACCATATCTCGAATGGTTCTCTGTCATCTTCACGCAGCTTTGGTTATCACATAGAATCATTGTGGTATCCAACTCCAAATCGAATAGACCTGATAACAACTTTTGAAGCCATATGGCTTCACAACTGGTGGAAAAAGCTGCAATATATTCCGCTTTTGCAATGCTGAGAGCAACATTGGACTGCTTCCTGCTTAGCCATGAAATCATGGCTGACCCCAGACTGGAACATCCACCTGAAGTGCTCTTTCTGTCTGAGACACTTCCTGCCCAATCTGAATCTATATAACCATATAGTCTGAAGTCATGATCTCTATTATAACTGAGACCATAATCTATCGTACCTTTTAGGTACCTCATCACATGCTTTGCAGCTATAAGGTGAACACGTCTGGGCTCAACCAAATACTGACTCAAGGTTTTCATAGCAAAGCATATATTTGGCCTGGTATTCGTCAGATACATCAATGACCCAATAATCTACTTGTATAGTGTCATATCCACTAATTCTGACGAAGCATCAGGCAACAATTTCAAATTTGTATCCATCGGTGTGGCCATGGCTTTACATTCCAACATATCAAACGTTTTGAGGATTTCTACTGCATACTGAGGCAAACAACCTTTGTTGTAAATAGAGACTAAGTGAAAGTGTCTCTCCATCTGTACTGTAGTCACTTCCTCTGAAGCGGAGCTTTCCTGCTCCTTCTATAACTGAGCACTATCCTCCCTCTGCATCTTATACTTTCTGTATCGGGACATTTTTGTATTGGAGTGACTGGTAGCCTTCTCTTCTGATGATCTTCGGTGCGTCCATTTATTTCATCTTTCTAAGTCATTGGATACCAAGATCACTAACTCTATTGCAAGTTCTTTCTTGCACCCATCTATGAGCTTCTCATATTCAACCTTGTAGCAAAGGTTGATGTCTCATCACTCTAGGTGATCCTTGATCTCATCATTCCATCCACGGGAGACTTCTGAGCCCATACAAAGTCTTCTTCAATCTATACACATGTGGTTCTGTGAGTCATGGAGGTTGCTCGATATCTTCTTCTACTTCGATTACACCATGAGTCTAGCTACTAGTGCAACATCTCGTCATAGTCGACTTCCTCTGCTTGATTTCATAAGTCTTGTTTATAGTTGAACCATTGTCACTTGTTCTACGGAACAAGTCTCATCATTCTTCATTTGTAGGTGATCGTGTACGATACTTCCTACAACTAAAATTCAATAGCATGGTTAGAAACATTTCATAGTTTGCAAAACATATGCATAAAAACATAAGTCACACTATCATAATGCTATCTTAGCCAATAACACAACATTCATATGGTAACTTTCTAGATGCCTTCCATCTCTACCCGAACATTATTAAGAGCGTGCACTACTCCCAATATGTCAACAAAGAGGTTTCACTCTAGATAAGTAGCAATGGAATGTTGTATAGCACCATAGGCTACTTGCCCATCACATGCATATCAATGCAAACATTCTAACATGCATAACACACATCCAAAATAAATGTGTACACAACTGGACAATATCATTTAAACAATTAGATAAAAATGACAATTCAAATACTTATCTTTGTTTGTTAGGTAGGATCTATTTTGATCCTAGTCTCCTTGCAAGGATTACTAGAATGTTTGATGATGAGCTCTAGTCCATCATCTGATTCTGAGGTCCTGTGCCTTTCTTGCTTATGATCTATAATGTTGATCAAGTCTTCTACCAAAAGATCAAATGTGTTTCTAAGTGATCTTATGTGAGCCACCTTCTTTTGACCCAATAACAATTGCATCTTCTATAAAAGCAATTCTAAACTCTTTCGAAAGCTGAGATATAGTACATCCTTCTTCATCATCAGAGTTCCTAAATCAAGCTTGTATGTGGCTTCTCCTATTCTCCTAGTGAAACTTGAAAGTTTTAGAACTCCAACCCGGTTTCAAGCATTCAAGCTTCTCTGCATATAGTTTAATGCCCAAACCCCAATATGCAAGTTTTTATCCATAAAAATGACTTGACTTGAAACACATGAAATTCTTTTCCAATATTTATAACTCAAAAATTTAATTTGCAGCCATTAAATTCATACTCGGAAATTTAAATCAGCCAACCACATAAATTTTAAACACAAAAAATTTTGACCAAATTGGTCCAGGATAAAACCTCGAAGAGAAAACCTGATTGAGAGTGATTTTTTTATTCTTCCAAGGCAAACTAGAAATCAACAACAGCAGTCTTATCTCAGTTTTTCTTCTCAAAAAACGTGCCAACACAAACAACAATAAAAACCAATAGTACGGCCCACACGTGCCAACTTTCTTTTCAGTAGTACGGCCTTGGGAAATGTGCCCAAAAAACAGCAAGAAAAGTACCTCGAAATTCTTGCCAAATAACAAACTGAATGGACCTCGAAAACTGTGCCAAAAATTACTTTACGAACAAACCTATACGGATCTTGATTTCTGTGCCAGAATTAATGTTGTACGGACTGTAAGGATTCTAGAAAATCAGTGTATTAAATGACTCGAAATTTGTGCCCTCTCTCTCTTGATGTACGGACAAACCTTCCTCGAAAACTGTGCACCTTTATTACTGTTGTACAGACTGCAATTAATGATCCATCCACCTTGGGAATCGTGCTCTGCTCCTCAAAACATGTACCTCAATTTCTGTGCAAGGGTTTCTCTTCCTCTCTCTCTGAAAATCGACCTCTCCTCTTGCTCTTGTTAGACACAATGCTCACTGAGGGGGGGGTGAATCAGTGAGCTAAGGCTAAATTCAATTTTCAACTTTTTCTACCAATCTTGTATAATCATTTCACATTCACTTCAGCATCATATTTATCAATGAATTATATATCAACTAAGCACATGTCATTCATCAACAAAAACACATCATCATCAACACATTGCACAAGAGACGCAAGATATAGTTCTGTAATCTTTTGTATTTGGTTCAACGGCTACAACCGTGAGGCAATTCAGCACCAACTGATACAATGAGCACCAACTCATCATCTAGGACCCAGCCTAGGTTTTCTTAGATCCTACTAAGAAAGAGATTACAAGACCCTCGTTTCAAATTACAAGTACGTTTCAGTACAAGACCCAGCTTGTAAGTAAACATGCATTACACTTCGTCAATAAACACATTATTGTTGTCAGCATCATTGTCACCTAATATCTCTATCTATATCAACATCATGTTTCTTCATCAGTTGTTGCCCTAGCATGTCCACTGTCATATCAATATCCAGTATTTCTGCAAGCATCATGTCCTCATTATTCCAAGCATCATATCATTTGTCTTTGTCAACATCTCATCAATCTGATCACTATTGTCAACCATATAGTTCTGCCCACAAGTTTAATATTGCTGCCCAAAGATAGCTTCATCATTTCATCATCATTCTGTTCATACATCAACATCACCATTGTCCATCATATAACAATTCTATCCACAAGCATTATTGCAATTCACCATGTCTTCTTGAACATCTATTTTAGCATCACATCATCAAGATTACAATTATGAATTATCATTTTGTCCACAACTTCATCATTCTATTTTCTTTACAACCTTCAGTATTTGTCCACAACCATCATGACCATGTCTTCATCAATTACCAGCAATCAGCAATAACATCTCTGTCTAATCATATGAGCATCTAGTTATCATTAACTGTCATAACCCAAACCCTGTTTCATTATTAAACTGTCCAGCAACATATCCTCAAAATTGTCCAGCATACTACAATTATGTCCATCACTGATCAGTATCATCATGTCATCAAGAATTTTCCTGTAGCCCTAGATTTTGTTCATCATCATTGTCCATGACCACATATGCTGTCCATATCTGATTCCCTAACACATCATCAACCTGATGCCCCATTTCATAAAGTCTTCATCATTCTATTGTCCAGACAGACCCAGAAATAAAAGATAAAAAGAGAGAATAATTTACTGCTCCAGCTGCTGCCACCATACTGTCCACTGTCCTTCTGACCATATGAATTTACTCTCTACAGATCCACCGAATTTTCTCCATAGAGACAGTCCGAATTTCTTCACAAAGACTGTCCGAATTTCTTCACAGAGACAGTCCGAAATTCCAAAGCTGAGAGTAATATAAAGAAATCACTTGGGTTGATTTAACATTTTTTTGTAGGTTCTGCTGCTCCAAAAACTCAATGTTGTTCTTCTTATGTACTGGGGCTACCTCAGACCATACCCCCAAATTCAGAGAAAATAAAGCATAAACAAAAATTAACTTCAAATTTGCCGCTGCCACTATCAAAAATCAGCTTGTTGCTCATGCGAAAATTTGGCCTTAGAAACAGTCCAAAATTCCTCTTAGATAGTCCGAATTTTTTATTCTCCAAATGAGGTCGTGAGCCCTTTATTTATACACTTTCATGCCAATATTTTTATGGAGCCGACCTTGCAATAAAAATATTTTTATTTTTATTTTTAATTTAATTTAATTTTGTTTGGTCGGCAGACCCAAAAGATAAGGTACTTCAACTTTAAAAATTCATATTTCATCAACTGTGAGGAACCACGTGACGTGCCACCTACCGTTGGAAACGGCATGACGAGGGCTATCATCTTATGACGGGCTTATTTGCAAATACATGGTCCTTCATTCTTAAGATCTTCAATTTGTTCAGGACGTCAAAGACCCCGCACATAATGGTGTCAAAGTGGCATCACTTCCTAGGATTTGTAAGTCACAATACCTTCACCCCATCATCAAGTGCAAGCAAGTGTGTCCACCACAATATCAACCCATAACATGCAAGCAAGTGTCCAAGTGTCATCAAATGTGTGTGGGTGCCTTCATCATGCCATCATGCAAGCAATGGGCTTCATGACCTTTGCAAGGGCATCAAGGTCTTCATCACAGGCTCCAAATCTACATAGGCATCTTCATCATACCAAGGACATGTTCATGGGTTCCAATGGCTCCAATGCCCACATCCACTGTCCTTCTTGCCATGTTTCCTATTGTTATTAGCCTTGTCCTTATTGTGTCTTCAAGCCATCCACATCATCATCTTTGCCATTTCTCAAAGCCATGTCAAAATGCCTTTGTCATTAATGTTGTCATCAATGACAATCCTATCTCCCCCTTTGTCATTGATGGCAACCAACCAACTTCTTCTTCTCCCCCTTTGACATTAATGACAAAGGGCCAAGTAGCCAATAAAGGCTTCACAATACCCAAAAAAGTTTATTCTTGAAAATTGCTTGTTGACACCATCCTGAAATGTTTGCTTAAACATAGGCAGTTAGTCATAACTCAGTCACAAACCAGTTTAAGTCAACAGCTGCTCCATCAACAAGTCCACAGCAAACCCTTACGTATTACAGTTATATCATTTTTAAGTCAAGCTGAACTTATCAATTCACTTTTTATTGCTGCCACAAATTTGTACTAGGGCATCATATACTTCATATTTTACTAGACCACAGAAACATGATTTCTTCAATTTTAAAAAAATATCTTTACCCAAAATTCTCAAAGATCTTCTAGCAAGCCCGAGCTTGTCTATTATCTTTTTCAGCATTATTGCATATTTTGTACTTCAATCAGATTCAAAGTCATATCAGCATCTTTCATTATGAATGTATTGCTAGCTGCTCCTGATGCATCATGTCACAGAAACATGCTTCCCTCTACCCAAAGACTTTGTGAGAATGTATGCCACCTACTCATCAGTAGAAACATACTGCAACTGTACAAATCCTCTCTGAACATAATCCCTGATGAAGTGATACCTGATCTCAATATGCTTTGACCTGTCATGAAATACCGGATTCTCAGAGAGCCTGATGCAACTCTGATTATCACAATGTATAACTGTAGGTCTCAGCTCCTGACCAAATAAATCTACCATCAACTTGCGAAGCCATAAAGCTTCAGATTCAAAGTCATATCAGCATCTTTCATTATGAATGTATTAATAGCTGCTCCTGATGCATCATGTCACATAAACATGCTTCCCTCTACCCAAAGACTTTGTGAGAATGTATGCCACCTGCTCATCAGTAGAAACATACTGCAACTGTACAAATCCTCTCTGAACATAATCCCTGATGAAGTGATCACTGATCTCAATATGCTTTGACCTGTCATGAAATACCGGATTCTCAGAGAGCCTGATGCAACTCTGATTATCACAATGTATAACTGTAGGTCTCAGCTCCTGACCAAATAAATCTACCATCAACTTGCGAAGCCATAAAGCTTCACAACTAGCCTGACTAGCTGCCATGTACTCAGCCTCTACAGAACTCAATGCAACGGACTTTTGCTTCTGATTGAACCATGACACAACTGTCGAGCCCAAACTGAAGCAACAACCCGAAGTGCTCTTCAAATCTAAAACACTGCCTACCCAATCTGAATCCGTGAAGCCAACCAATCCCACTCCATCAGACCTCCTGTAGTCCAAACCATAATCTACTGTGCCTGCAAGATATCTCAATATGTGTTTTGCGGCAGTCCAATGCACTCTCCTGGGCTCCACCGTGAACTGATTGAGAGTGTTAACCGCAAAACTCAAATCTGGTCTGGTGTTGACCAGATACATCAACGAACCAATAAGCTGATGATACAAAGTAGGATCCTCCAACTCTCCCTC
The DNA here is from genome assembly GCA_027924585.1 of Larix kaempferi. Classification (NCBI taxonomy): domain Eukaryota; kingdom Viridiplantae; phylum Streptophyta; class Pinopsida; order Pinales; family Pinaceae; genus Larix; species Larix kaempferi. The sequence goes on along the minus strand of BSBM01000461.1, from coordinate 13,514,011 downwards.
AGAAGCATGAAGCTTCGTCCAGTTGGTGGTCATGGGTGTGGACATGGGTCTGCACTCCTCCATCTGAAATCTCTTCAAAACATCTGCAGCATATTTTCCTTGCCCCAGGAAAACATGCCCATCCTCCTGCCAAATCTCCATCCCCAAATAGTAATGCATCAGTCCAAGGTCAAACATCTCAAATTCTAAAGTAAGGTCTTTCTTAAATGCTTCAATCAGGTGCTCTGCTCCTGTAATAAATAAGTCAACAACATATAGTAGAAGAATGAGCGGATCACCCCCAACCACAATGAAGTATAGGTTGGGATCAACCTCACTCTTCTGAAACCCAATCGAAAGCAAATAAGTATCAATCCTCGAGTACCAAGCCCGAGGGGCTTGCTTCAAACCATACAAGGCCTTTTTCAGCCTGCACACATGTGAATCTCTCCCATGAATCTCAAAGCCCTGAGGCTGCTATCCTCCTGTAGAAAACCGTTCAGAAAAGCGGTTTTCACATCCATCTGATGAATCCTCCAACCCATCTCTGCAATAATGGAGATCACTGCTCTGATAGAAGAAAATCTAGCAACCGGTGCAAAGGTCTCATAGTAGTCAACTCCCTCTACCTGTGAGAACTCCCGTGCCACAAACCAAGCTTTTTACTTCTCGATGCTTCCATCTGCAGCATGCTTGATTTTATATAACCACTTGGAAGTCACCACTGACTTCTCCTCCGGTCTCGGAACAATCTCCTACACTCCATTCTTCATGATGGAATTGTACTCTTCCCACATGGCATCTCTCCAAACCTGGTGTGGGGTAACCTCCTCAAAAGTAGTAGGCTCGGACTCACTCAAGCTAGTCACCATCGCCATATAACTAGAAAACCTCTCTGGTGCCCTGCTCTCTCTGACCTTCCTCTTGGGTGGTCCCACAGAATCCTCAAGTTCCTTCACAAGCTCCTTAAGCCAACTTGGCTTACGTTTCTTGGAAGTAGCTTCCTGTGGTAGGCCCTCCTCCTGAACCTCCTCATCTGAAAATTGTCTCCTTGAAGAAGTACCTGTGGCCTGAGATCTTGTACCTGGTGAGCCTGAACCTGTACCACCCGAATCACATGAAGATGAAACCTGTGAACCTATGACTCGTGAACCTGTTCCTGTACCTGAAGTCCTTGTAGACTGAGTACCTGAAACTGATGAACCTGTAACCTGTGACCCTGTACCCTGACTCACTGAACTCTGTGAAGGTGTCACCTGTGGAGTCTCAACATGTTGATCCTCTAAATCATAAGACTTCCTGAAGGCTTTCTCCTCCTCAAATCTCACCTCTCTCCTCACCACAACTTTTCTCTGTGCTGGAAGGTATACGCGAAAAGCCTTCGAAGTCTCATCATAACCAACAAAGATGCCTTTCTCTGTCGTGGGCTTTAACTTTGTCCTCTTCTCAAAAGGGACATGAGAATATGTAAGGCATCCAGATATACGGAAGTGACCTATCTCAGGTCTCTTCCCGATGAACATCTCCTTGGGAGTTTTACAACCCAATGCACGGTGTGGACTCCTGTTCTGCACATAAACATCAGTACTACAGGCCTCTTCCCATAGAAAGAAAGGAAGACTTTGATCATGCAACATGGCTCTAGCTTCTCCCACTATAGCTCTGTTCTTCCTTTCGGCAACTCCATTCTGTTGTGGAGTATATGGAACTGTCAACTGCCTCCGGATGCCCTCCTGTCTGCAAAACTCATCAAACTCCTTGGAGGTATACTCACCCCCATTGTCTGACCTGAGTGTCTGTATCTTCCTCCCTGTTTGGTTCTCCACAAGAGCTTTGACCTCTTGGAACCTCCTCAAGGCTTCCTGAGATTGTTTACTTCTCAGAAAGTAGATCCAGGTCTTCCTGGAGTGGTCATCAATGAAACTAATATAGTACTCAAATCCTATAAACGAAGCAGAAGACATAGGTCCACATAAGTCGGAATGAATCAAGTCCAATATCCCACTTGATCTCGTGTCACTGCTTGGAAAAGCAATCTTGGTGTACTTTCCCAAAGCACACCCTCTACACACACCACCCTGCTCTGTGCTGAACTAAGGCAAACCTGTAGACATCTCCCACAGCAATCTCAAAGTTGAATGATGAAAGTGGCCCATCCTCCTGTGCCACAACTCACACATCTCAATGCTACTGCCAGTATGGGCCAATGCATGGTGAGGCTGGAAGAGAAGCTTGTACAGTTTCCCACATCTAACTCCAATATCACATGAAGTAGATGGTCCTACTGCTCTGGGAAAAATATGTACTTTCCCATCTAAGACACATACTCCAAAACCCCTGTCCTCAATAGTGGAAACTGAGACAAGGTTCTTCTTCAGCCCAGGGACATACAAGACATCCCTCAATGTCATGGACTACATAGACTCCCTCTAAAAGGTAACAGTCCTGTTATCACATATATAGTAGCTGGGCTACCATACATTATTTTTCTGATGCCAGTACACTATTCAGACAGTTCCCTTACATTTGAGATGCCGAGATGAGCATCTACATTGGATCACTATCAGATTGTGGACAGCAGTTATATTCCCCATGCCATGACTGAGTTTCAGGACACTCAGAGAGATGACCGATGTAGCCATTATACCATTGGTACAGAGCAGACAGTAGTGCCCAGAGTTACAGCAGCAGTCTCAGAGGACAGATGATGGTACAGGTTGATGAGCTTTCAGGTATATGACTCAGCAGGTATATCATGGTATTATGGTAGCATGTCTTAGCACTTAGTGTCATGATCTGGCGATCATATAGATATTTGGACCTGGTTGACCTATTATTTATATTATATTGTCCCTACTCAGACTTAGAAGTTCACTATTCATACTCATTGGTACATACCCTCCTTAGGGAGAATAGAGGTGATCATTACACCATACTCTGGCTTGCTAGTGTTGGCTCCATCATTTCATTGTCTTCATCCATCCGTGGCCTACCTTTTAGATTATTACCCTGATTTGCTACTTGACTAGTGACATGGAGGACCTTTCCCCACTGTAGCCTCTGTATTGGATGAGCTTCCCTGTTTATTGTGTCTCGGCTCTGAGTTGGTGACAAAACTTACCTATGGTGAGTTGGAGTTCCTTGTGAGTTCCCCCTAGTCACTAAAGTTGTGTTGGCTAAATCTGAAACTTTTAGTGCTGCCATGAATACAAAATCTTGAAAAATGAAATGCTATATCTTGTATGTGAAAGAAGTGCCAATTGAAAATGGCCGTGAAAAATAAAATGTTATATCTTTTGGAAAAATAAATACCTAGGTAAACAAGTTGTCCATGACACACCTAGAAGTGCTCAGGTAAACAAGTGCCTTAAAAACACACCTGCAGCAGAAAGCCTAAAAATAAATGTAAATCTATGCAATGTGTTTGTAAACACACATAGATCAAGGCTATGGAAACTTCAGGCCCAAAAAGCAATGGAACTTAAATGTTATATCTAAACAATTGCTGGCCTTATTTGTATTATGGATTGTGCGCATCTGTGAAGGTGAATAAACCCTCTTTAAACAACTCATCCATTTGTGAGACACCGCCATTCCCTGTGTTATTGCTCATTCAGTATATACTATGGTGTATTCCCTTTCCCTTGCCAAAGTGTCACAAAGTCAAGACAGTTAAGTCATCCCTTAGCCTAGCCAGTTAATTTAAGCCCTCACCCTTCACTAGCAAATTGATCACAACTATGAAGTGAGTATGATCCTGAAAGTCTAGTCTGAGTAATAATAATAATTAACGACACTATATATTTGGATTTAGATCGCCAGTCATGATTACTCTGTGTTATAATTGCTATTCGAATAAATTGTAAAGCATATATTAACCTTGATACCTTGCAGCAGCTATGGATGATGGTCTGAGTTGTATTTGGTCTTGGTTAGACCTAGTTTGACCATGGAGGACCATGGGACATGAGATGTTGGACCTTATGATGATATGGATAGATGATATATGGTCTATGTACACATACAGGATGATTCTATGCAGCAGCTACAGGGTTATGATGATGATTCTTGGGATACAGCAGTGTTCGGTCATTTACAGATCATTATTGTTGGCCTTGTTCCGGTACATTGGATATTTATTTTGATCATGCAGAGATTCATATGGTGTATGAGTACACATCTTGGATGGATTTGGACCTTCTGAGTCCAATGGGACAGTTTGTTTTCAGTTCCGGGCACTTACAGTGATGATTTAGCCTCAGTAGGCTGTCCTAGTGCAGTTTTGGTCTGTTGGAGGCCCTGTCGGAGCAGAGATGACTTTTATCCGGTTGACCTAGGGCGCTGATGATGGAGGGGGGTGGTCCAGCCACTTGTTTTTACCATATTACCCCCCTCCCGGACACATTGGTACCCTCACCTTGACAGCGCCATCACTCCAGGAGGCAGTTTGGGCAGTTTCACGTTTCCCGAGGCATTTCAGGATTGGTAGAAATGGCTATTGAGGAAATCGATTTGGGCTACTGAGGCAAAGTTATGGCATGGGATGATCAGTGATGATAGATCGGGACCTTCCACACCTCCTCCAGCAGTTTCAGCTTCATCGGGGCCCGCATCCATCACTTATGGCATTTTCTGTGGATTTTTTGAGGTCTTTTGAGGACCACGACTTCACTAGGGAGGCACGATTTGGTACTTTCATGATTATTTATTGGTTATTGTGCCATGGGGATTGACCAAGGAGGGATAAAATTACCCCTTGGACCCACCATGAGCCTCTTATGATATTTTGTCATCATGATTTGGTGGGATTCCCCTCTCCTAGGGCGACTTTGTCCACTTATGTTATATTTTATGTGTGATCCATGTATTATGTTGTTGAGCTCATCTCAACCATTGATTAGACATTTGTATCTTTTAATCTTAGCCACTCATTCAAAAAGTGGTTAGGGTTTTAGTGCCTCTCCTTCCTATTTAAAGGAGAGAGCCTCTCATTGTAAAGGGTCTTTGGCTCTTGGATTATTGGTATAGAAAAATATTCTTGTGGAAATTCTTGTGGTCTCCTTTGCATCTGGTGTTCTTAGATGGTGATTGGAAAGTCTTTTGCAACCTAGCATTTCGAAATTGTGGTAAGATCTATCTTTTGTTTGGAAATCATTGTTTGTCTACAGGAGGGCGACTTCAACAAGGGCGATTTTGCAAGGCTTCTTCAAATCGACTTTCTTGGCATTCGCTTGTATCAGGGGGTTATCATTAGTATCATTGTGATCTATGCTCTCTTTCTGTTACTTCTTTTGTGGCATTAGTCTTATCTCTTGATGCATCAAATCTGATATTGTTGACGTTTGTTGTGCAGGAGAGAGGGCGCATTGGCTTCTTGGGCTAAATCGATTTGCATAGAGACTACCTCAAAGCTTCCAAATTGATCGGGATTGCATAGATCATCATCATCAAGGCATCTACAAGGTTATCCAGGTAAGATCCACAGGTTTGTTTCTCTTTCCTTTATCCAATCCATTGACATAATTCATAAATTGTTAAAACCCTAAATACTTCAAAACCCCCATTTTACATTTTGTCAGATCTACTTAGATCTAGTGGGTTGTTGGGCATGATATTGAAAACCCACCTCTATAGCATCCAAGGCATCCCGGATCTATAGTTTGGTGTGGATTGGCTTCCGTTTGACCCCTCTCCCAAGCCAACTTAGCTTCTCCCAAGGAAGGTGCACTTCACCATTTGAGCAAGTTGACCTAGATCTAGTTGATGGGTGTTTGAGATTTCACTTGATTTGACATCTACACATCAAATAACATACACCCAGGTTGTCCCTTTCTTGAAAATCACCTTGTGGGCCCCATTCCACATTTTAAGGGATTTAATCCCCATTTTGGACCACTTGGAACACTAAAACTCAGATCTACAAAGATCTAACCGGTGGATTGCCACGAAATTATAGATCCATACCCCTACTTGACCGATCTACCCGGATCTAAAGTTTGGATGCCATCCGACATGATTTGACCCACCTAAACCCAAATTGAAGCCTCCTTAGGGAAAGTCGCACCACCTTGGAGAAGTGAGTTCACTCACTTCGAGGAACTGGGTACTTGAGATTTTTGCAGATCCGGAATCAGAATAATTCAAAACCTAGGTCTAGACTGTCACTTTGTCAAATCTTGCCTTGGGGACTGCATTCCTTGTTTTAAGGGATTGTGGTCCACTTGGGTCAAACCTAGATCTAGACATAATTAACCATCAAGGCCTATACTGTCCACTTATCTCATGTTGTAGGAGTCCAAAACCATAAAGTCAACCCTACTTTGACTCCACTTCCCAATTCCCAAGGCACTGGTTTATCTCCAAGACAACCCACTCTCCTAGATTATGGGATTGACTTGTGGTTTGACTTTTGCATGGTGAACTATACCTTTGAAGACATCACGAACTACGGCCAATCTTGTCTCATGTACTAGTTAGCCCCAATACAACCTTTAACTATCCTGCATTGGACACGGTACCCAAGGCAGTGAATCTTTTGACATTGACCTAGTACACTAGCCCTAGATCTTACTTTAAACATTGCAAGTCACTTTCACTTCAACTATGAACCAAAGCTATACCTATTAAACCCCTCACTTGGCTTGTGACTTTATCCTTAGGTCTAGGATAAACCATACACCTAACTTCAACTAGAAATACCCTGATTTGGTGTCTTGGTTTTGATCTCTCCTGTCGGGAGTAGATCGGGTCTCCCCCTTTGTTGTCTGGGCTAGATAACATAAAGCGAAGGTTGCCTCGACTGGCGTGACAACCATACATATTGGAGGTCGAGGTGATCGTGGTTGCACCTTTCAAGTTGCCCTTCCCTATTGCCATCCATGACTGGATCCTTCCATAGGGGTAACTACAGTTTGGGTGATAACATTTTGGCGCCGTTGCCGGGGAAGGCATAGGCTTACCCTGGTTCGATATATTATTTTTGTTAAAGCTCTCCTCCCCTTTCTCTTTGCCTAACATTTTGGCGCCGTTGCCGGGGAGGCAATAGCTTGCCCTAGTCCTTCCCGCATATACAACGACACATATCTTGGTAGAAGAGTTTAAATCTACCTGGCGACTCCCAATCGTGACTCCGCTGAGGAGCGAGCTCATTTACATCCCTATAAACAGATCTTATCGTTATCTAGAACCCATGGGGTGTATCATTTTGTTTTCAAGTTCTTAAATTTAAAAATAAATATAAAAATATAAAAAATAAAAAATAAAATTATTATCCATGGCTGCTTCTGAGCGACCTAGAACTTTCGGTCGTTTAAAAGCCTTTGACTTCTCTAAAATTTATGGGGCACCTCATCCTATGCCAAACAATTTTAATCAAAGATTACCTCGTTTCAATGGAAGCGATGGTGTTTCAATTATAAATCATTTGTATGATCTCTGGTATTATATGGATAGTTTGGGAACAACCGAGGAGGATGTTCTAATGAGGGCTCTGGGTTCATCTCTAGAGGGAAATGCTCGGATATGGTTTGATTATCTAGCACCGGGATCCATCACCGGGTATGACATGTTCCAACAGTTGCTAGTAAGTCAATGGAAAGAAACAATTGGTGAATCTATGGAAGGGCAATCAGACGATGAATGTATTGATGAAAATCAACTTGATAAAGATGATGAATATTACGATAATGAGTTAACTAACAATTGTTCTTATCAAGGTAATTCCTCTTCTCCTGAACCAATTGAGTCCCATGATGAGGTAATGTATGACACTGAGCAAATTTCAACCCCTCAAGATTATTGCCTTAATATTGACATAAGAGGGGAACTTATGAGAATTTTATCATCATTACCTGAAGAAGTTTTAGATGAAGAGGATGATTCCAATGATTTCCATCAAGAAGCATCCATGGTTGAGTCTTCCATTAGTGAATCTTTTGAAAATATTTTTGAGATCCCTTTTCATAATCCTTGTGTAATTGATGATTTTTCTTACCATGACACTGAAGAAGAAAGTAAGGACAACAACCAAGTTTCTTTAGAAGCCAATGATCATCCTGTTTCTAGAGATCAATTTTATGAAAATGTTCAAATGGTTGTTAATCAATTGGTCAGTGCTATTCCTGATAAATTATCGTCATATGAATTTAGTGATGAATCAATTGAAGAGAAGTCTCATGATGATGGGTTGGTGAATCAAACTAATCAAGAGTTTTCCTTAATCAAATCCTCAAATCAATATCTTAATGTTTATGGGAAGCTCGGAAATAATCCTTCACTTAACTCATCCAATGGTTATAATTTTTCCAATTCAATTTTTATTCAGGATTGTCTTTTTCAATTGTTGGGGTGGGGTGCTCGCAATAAGTTCTGTCCTTTTTCTAAAAAAATTGGGTCAATCAATTTTCAATCCGCCCCCCCATCTAATTTTTCTAAGTCTACTTTGAATTTGTGGTCTGGTAAATCTTTGAATGTTGAAATTTTCAAACCAGAGTCTAGGTATTGTCGCATAAATGGAGATACAGAGTTTTATTTTCCCTTTCAGTTATCTTTAACAAATAACATTCTTAAATCTTCTTGGTGGCTGGAAGGGGTATATGAAGATCAATTTCATCAATTTTCCATCCTTAAACAACAAGTGGGGCTAATCTCAATCTTAATTTTATTCCACAATTTATCCCTACTTGGTTTATGCATCATTCCTGGAGCTCTCAGAATTGAATATCCTGGTCAGGTAGATGAGGAAAGCATTTTGAAACAAGGGGAGTTAAATTTGTTATCACATCTTTTTCCTCCATATATTTTGAATAATAACTTGCACAATTTTTATGACCCTATCAATTCTTGGATGGAGGATGTTTGCAGTAATCAGTCTTTCCCTTTGCATGATTTCATTTTGCACCATTCAACTCCTTTCTCAATTTTTGAACAAGTCAGGAAAGTTGTGCTATCTATTTCATTAATCCTTAATCTAGTCTTGACTCGTTTTTTAAGCAAAAATCAAAGAAGAATTATTAACTTATTTGATGAATGGCTGCACTGGATTTATGATTTTACCTAACATTTGTGATGACTGGTTAGATTAGGGTAGGTAGGAAACCAAATAAGCCTACTTGGGCAGTAGTTAGTCTTTTCAGCCATTGAGTCTGGCACCTTCTTAGTCTTTAAGCTCCTTTGTAAGCTCCTAGTTTAGTTGAGTACCTGCCACTTTTTCTTTTCCTGCACAATAAATTTCAAATTTTGCAAATTATGTTAGTAGTTTAATTTACTTTCCGCATTTATATTTCATGCATTTATATTTCTGACATAGAGTAGATTTTGTTTCAGTTGATTTTATATTTTTCCCACACATGCGGCATGAGGTATTTTTGTTAGATGTTTGTGAATGCAGAAAATAGGTTGCATGAATAAAAGCTGGAAGTAAAGTGGTAGAGTGCTGGATCGTGGATTCGAGTAGCAGAGTTCGAGGACCAGAGATTCTGAGGTTCTCAAGCGCTCATTTCAGCAGAGCACTTGTCCCAGCCGGAGCCAGATGTTATCACATATATAGTAGCCGGGCTACCATACATTATTTTTCTGATGCCAGTACACTATTCAGACAGTTCCCTTACATTTGAGATGCCGAGATGAGCATCTACATTGGATCACTATCAGATTGTGGACAGCAGTTATATTCCCCATGCCATGACTGAGTTTCAGGACACTCAGAGAGATGACCGATGTAGCCATTATACCATTGGTACAGAGCAGACAGTAGTGCCCAGAGTTACAGCAGCAGTCTCAGAGGACAGATGATGGTACAGGTTGATGAGCTTTCAGGTATATGACTCAGCAGGTATATCATGGTATTATGGTAGCATGTCTTAGCACTTAGTGTCATGATCTGGCGATCATATAGATATTTGGACCTGGTTGACCTATTATTTATATTATATTGTCCCTACTCAGACTTAGAAGTTCACTATTCATACTCATTGGTACATACCCTCCTTAGGGAGAATAGAGGTGATCATTACACCATACTCTGGCTTGCTAGTGTTGGCTCCATCATTTCATTGTCTTCATCCATCCGTGGCCTACCTTTTAGATTATTACCCTGATTTGCTACTTGACTAGTGACATGGAGGACCTTTCCCCACTGTAGCCTCTGTATTGGATGAGCTTCCCTGTTTATTGTGTCTCGGCTCTGAGTTGGTGACAAAACTTACCTATGGTGAGTTGGAGTTCCTTGTGAGTTCCCCCTAGTCACTAAAGTTGTGTTGGCTAAACCTGAAACTTTTAGTGCTGCCATGAATACAAAATCTTGAAAAATGAAATGCTATATCTTGTATATGAAAGAAGTGCCAATTGAAAATGGCCGTGAAAAATAAAATGTTATATCTTTTGGAAAAATAAATACCTAGGTAAACAAGTTGTCCATGACACACCTAGAAGTGCTCAGGTAAACAAGTGCCTTAAAAACACACCTGCAGCAGAAAGCCTAAAAATAAATGTAAATCTATGCAATGTGTTTGTAAACACACATAGATCAAGGCTATGGAAACTTCAGGCCCAAAAAGCAATGGAACTTAAATGTTATATCTAAACAATTGCTGGCCTTATTTGTATTATGGATTGTGCGCATCTGTGAAGGTGAATAAACCCTCTTTAAACAACTCATCCATTTGTGAGACACCGCCATTCCCTGTGTTATTGCTCATTCAGTATATACTATGGTGTATTCCCTTTCCCTTGCCAAAGTGTCACAAAGTCAAGACAGTTAAGTCATCCCTTAGCCTAGCCAGTTAATTTAAGCCCTCACCCTTCACTAGCAAATTGATCACAACTATGAAGTGAGTATGATCCTGAAAGTCTAGTCTGAGTAATAATAATAATTAACGACACTATATATTTGGATTTAGATCGCCAGTCATGATTACTCTGTGTTATAATTGCTATTCGAATAAATTGTAAAGCATATATTAACCTTGATACCTTGCAGCAGCTATGGATGATGGTCTGAGTTGTATTTGGTCTTGGTTAGACCTAGTTTGACCATGGAGGACCATGGGACATGAGATGTTGGACCTTATGATGATATGGATAGATGATATATGGTCTATGTACACATACAGGATGATTCTATGCAGCAGCTACAGGGTTATGATGATGATTCTTGGGATACAGCAGTGTTCGGTCATTTACAGATCATTATTGTTGGCCTTGTTCCGGTACATTGGATATTTATTTTGATCATGCAGAGATTCATATGGTGTATGAGTACACATCTTGGATGGATTTGGACCTTCTGAGTCCAATGGGACAGTTTGTTTTCAGTTCCGGGCACTTACAGTGATGATTTAGCCTCAGTAGGCTGTCCTAGTGCAGTTTTGGTCTGTTGGAGGCCCTGTCGGAGCAGAGATGACTTTTATCCGGTTGACCTAGGGCGCTGATGATGGAGGGGGTGGTCCAGCCACTTGTTTTTACCATATTACCCCCCTCCCGGACACATTGGTACCCTCACCTTGACAGCGCCATCACTCCAGGAGGCAGTTTGGGCAGTTTCACGTTTCCCGAGGCATTTCAGGATTGGTAGAAATGGCTATTGAGGAAATCGATTTGGGCTACTGAGGCAAAGTTATGGCATGGGATGATCAGTGATGATAGATCGGGACCTTCCACACCTCCTCCAGCAGTTTCAGCTTCATCGGGGCCCGCATCCATCACTTATGGCATTTTCTGTGGATTTTTTGAGGTCTTTTGAGGACCACGACTTCACTAGGGAGGCACGATTTGGTACTTTCATGATTATTTATTGGTTATTGTGCCATGGGGATTGACCAAGGAGGGATAAAATTACCCCTTGGACCCACCATGAGCCTCTTATGATATTTTGTCATCATGATTTGGTGGGATTCCCCTCTCCTAGGGCGACTTTGTCCACTTATGTTATATTTTATGTGTGATCCATGTATTATGTTGTTGAGCTCATCTCAACCATTGATTAGACATTTGTATCTTTTAATCTTAGCCACTCATTCAAAAAGTGGTTAGGGTTTTAGTGCCTCTCCTTCCTATTTAAAGGAGAGAGCCTCTCATTGTAAAGGGTCTTTGGCTCTTGGATTATTGGTATAGAAAAATATTCTTGTGGAAATTCTTGTGGTCTCCTTTGCATCTGGTGTTCTTAGATGGTGATTGGAAAGTCTTTTGCAACCTAGCATTTCGAAATTGTGGTAAGATCTATCTTTTGTTTGGAAATCATTGTTTGTCTACAGGAGGGCGACTTCAACAAGGGCGATTTTGCAAGGCTTCTTCAAATCGACTTTCTTGGCATTCGCTTGTATCAGGGGGTTATCATTAGTATCATTGTGATCTATGCTCTCTTTCTGTTACTTCTTTTGTGGCATTAGTCTTATCTCTTGATGCATCAAATCTGATATTGTTGACGTTTGTTGTGCAGGAGAGAGGGCGCATTGGCTTCTTGGGCTAAATCGATTTGCATAGAGACTACCTCAAAGCTTCCAAATTGATCGGGATTGCATAGATCATCATCATCAAGGCATCTACAAGGTTATCCAGGTAAGATCCACAGGTTTGTTTCTCTTTCCTTTATCCAATCCATTGACATAATTCATAAATTGTTAAAACCCTAAATACTTCAAAACCCCCATTTTACATTTTGTCAGATCTACTTAGATCTAGTGGGTTGTTGGGCATGATATTGAAAACCCACCTCTATAGCATCCAAGGCATCCCGGATCTATAGTTTGGTGTGGATTGGCTTCCGTTTGACCCCTCTCCCAAGCCAACTTAGCTTCTCCCAAGGAAGGCGCACTTCACCATTTGAGCAAGTTGACCTAGATCTAGTTGATGGGTGTTTGAGATTTCACTTGATTTGACATCTACACATCAAATAACATACACCCAGGTTGTCCCTTTCTTGAAAATCACCTTGTGGGCCCCATTCCACATTTTAAGGGATTTAATCCCCATTTTGGACCACTTGGAACACTAAAACTCAGATCTACAAAGATCTAACCGGTGGATTGCCACGAAATTATAGATCCATACCCCTACTTGACCGATCTACCCGGATCTAAAGTTTGGATGCCATCCGACATGATTTGACCCACCTAAACCCAAATTGAAGCCTCCTTAGGGAAAGTCGCACCACCTTGGAGAAGTGAGTTCACTCACTTCGAGGAACTGGGTACTTGAGATTTTTGCAGATCCGGAATCAGAATAATTCAAAACCTAGGTCTAGACTGTCACTTTGTCAAATCTTGCCTTGGGGACTGCATTCCTTGTTTTAAGGGATTGTGGTCCACTTGGGTCAAACCTAGATCTAGACATAATTAACCATCAAGGCCTATATTGTCCACTTATCTCATGTTGTAGGAGTCCAAAACCATAAAGTCAACCCTACTTTGACTCCACTTCCCAATTCCCAAGGCACTGGTTTATCTCCAAGACAACCCACTCTCCTAGATTATGGGATTGACTTGTGGTTTGACTTTTGCATGGTGAACTATACCTTTGAAGACATCACGAACTACGGCCAATCTTGTCTCATGTACTAGTTAGCCCCAATACAACCTTTAACTATCCTGCATTGGACACGGTACCCAAGGCAGTGAATCTTTTGACATTGACCTAGTACACTAGCCCTAGATCTTACTTTAAACATTGCAAGTCACTTTCACTTCAACTATGAACCAAAGCTATACCTATTAAACCCCTCACTTGGCTTGTGACTTTATCCTTAGGTCTAGGATAAACCATACACCTAACTTCAACTAGAAATACCCTGATTTGGTGTCTTGGTTTTGATCTCTCCTGTCGGGAGTAGATCGGGTCTCCCCCTTTGTTGTCTGGGCTAGATAACATAAAGCGAAGGTTGCCTCGACTGGCGTGACAACCATACATATTGGAGGTCGAGGTGATCGTGGTTGCACCTTTCAAGTTGCCCTTCCCTATTGCCATCCATGACTGGATCCTTCCATAGGGGTAAGTACAGTTTGGGTGATAACAAGTCCCTCGCCCAACTGTTCTCACAATCGTGTCGTCACCCAACACTACCTCGAGACTCAAGCTTGTCCCAGTCATCTCGGTGAACACATCTCGAAAACCTGTCATATGGCTCGAAGCCCCACTATCAATGTACCAAGTAGAAGTAGTGGTGGAGGCACTCAAAGAATGGCAAACCAACAAAGAACAATGTACCTGATCCTCCATATCACTGTTGGTGAAAGATGTCTTCTCTGTACATCCAGCATAGAGAGAAAACTCTCCCTCAAACCGTGAGGCAAAGTCATCCACGTCTGTTGTAGCTGCCATCTGCTGTCCTTTCTTCTTCTTATTCGGATACTGTCCAGCATAGTGTCCAAACTTTTGACAAGTGAATTACTTGATTTTACTCAAGTCTTTATTTTGCTCACCTGTATGCTGCTTGGTCCCACTCTTAGGACCCTTCTTGAACTTCTTCTTCTTACCTTTAGTTGTCAATGCCACATTCTCCTCATCATCCTTGTGATGTGATGAACTGTCCTGTAGGTATCTGTTATCACATTTTATATCGGGAGCAGCTTCCACACTACAGACTGTGCGGCCGAGGACCGCACAGTACTTTTTTTCCAGATCAGAGATCAGCTGCCTTCAGAGGAGGCATTTTTGTTCAGATTGCCCCTAGCAGACATATCAGAGGGGACAGGCAATTGGACTTACCATCTACCACAAGGTTACCTTTCCTTGCCAGGCTTTAACACAAGCCCATTTGAGACAGTTGCCTAGTCTTGTTCTGATCGAGATTATCACAGTACAATGCTAGTTTATTATGTGCCCGGATTCAGCAGAGATCCAGCTCAGATATAGGTTTAGTAGCAACAGGTATATGGTGCAGCAAGTATTGCATATATTGATTATTGCTCATGTTGTAGATTAGACTCTTTTATACTTGCTAGTACACTGACTTTGCATGAGATGATATATTTGGTGATCTGCTTATGATATGATGTGTTTGGGCCTTTGGTGATGTCAGTCCACCCCTGTGGTTAGACTTATGTATATGCACGCTGAGTCATCTCCTGTATACTTGGCTTAGACTTGATCACTTAGCCCCTCGATAGCTGACTTTAGCACCATTATCACCTTCTCCACCCATCCGACTCATCCATGACACTTATTCCTCGACTTGGATTTTGATTTGTGATCACGAGGACCCCCTTTCCCCACTTATCTCTGAGTTTGCCATGACTCCCTATTTATTGTGCCTCGGCTCTTTAGTGTGTGAGATACACGGTTAGACCTAGGATTTGCTCATGTCGGTTGCCCCCAATGTTGCAATGCAGTTAGGATTGTGTAGCCTCACCGGGTGCTCCCCACTCGTCGTCAAAGCTTGTATTACGCACCCCCATAACCTTTGCAGTATGAGCGCCATGTTTATATCTTTTGAGATATGTATGTAGCCCAAGAGGGCCATGAAGAAATGAAAAAATGAAATGTAAATCAATCTAAAAAGGACTTTGTATTGTAAATGTAAAATCTAGCAAAAAAAAGGGCTAAGTATGAAACTCATTGTAAAATCCATGCAATGTGTTTATGAACACACATGGATTCTGGTCAGCTATACATTTCAGCCTGCAAGACAAGGAGGTGAGAAGGAGCAAGGGACAAGCTCAAGATTGCCCCCTAGAGTCTCAAGTTACGGTTTGCCGAACACCCAGTTTGGCGGCTCTAGAAAAGAACCTCACGGAGTCTTCGAATACGGATGTGAGTTGTGGGATATTTGTTAGATGACTAGTGGTGGTTTCCCTGCACTATACCCATTTGTGAGGCACCGCCCTTCCCCGTGTTCTGTCATGGCATACTTACCTCAGTGGACCCCGCTTTCCCAATATGTCTAATGGTCACATGATTTTTATCCTCGTCTTCCCATATCTTTTACCTTGTTGTCCACATCACCTAGAGTTAGCAAGGTGGTCAATTCTATGGAGGTGTGTAGCATCCTAGTCTTTTGGAGGTGGTGGGCCCACTTCACCAGGGCCTTGTACTATTTTGAGATTTAATGTATTTTTGATCACCATGTTATCATTTATTGCTTAGTAATGTACTACCTTATTTAATTGAGCCTTGTCACTTCATGCTTGCATACAGGTTTTAGCTAGCACTATAGTTGACCAAATTTGACTTAGTCAAACTAGGTTGACTAGGCCAAAAATGGGCCCGAAAAAGTTGTTGCGATTGGAATTTCGATTTCAATCATTTATTATCTACAGGGGTTCCATATGAGCATGCAACTGACGGAATTGCAAAACATTGAACCGTTTGAGAGATTTTTAATTATTATTGGTCAACTTTGACCTGTTTTAATTAAAAATCATGGATTTGGGGCAAATAATGCCAAAGTGATGGATCGAGGTCGTTCGAGTGGTCATCCCTACTACTTTTGGGGTCCACGATCACATTGCAGCAAACGGTTCGGCAATCCGGGCAATAAAAGTGGGTCAAAAGCCCAATTTTCATCGTCAGCCATATAAACCAGTAGAAAATACATGGAAATCAGAGTTTGACTAAGGCAACTATAGGTAAATGGCAAAATTAAAGGTTGACAATGGCAAAGGTAATTGCTAAGGTATTTTTGGTAATGTTTGAGGTAATATTTGGGCATTGTGGACCCCTCCATATGACAGCTCACCACTTGAGTTTGATTTGGCCCATAGGGGTGTTTTTCTCCTTAGTGGGGAATTCGATTTTCTTGCTTTTGCTAGTGGGACCCTTCTTGTATGTGGTTGGAGGGATAAAACTCCATATAGACACCCCCCAACCTCTTTTGTATTGATGTATGGCCCACAATGGGCCCCTCTCTCTCCATAGTGCACTTCTCCTTGGGGCAATTTGCACCCCCCCCCCCTTAAGTCATCTCCACCATTCGATTTTGTGGATGGGGAGATGATCTCAACCCTCCATTTTGGGGGGAAAACTAGTTAGAGTGTGAGCCATCTCTATAAGAGAATGGACTCACCTCCATTGTATCTCTCTTGGCATTTTTGGACTTGGATTAGAAGAGAAAACGTTGTGCAGCTCTCTCTACTTGTGTCTTGTGGTGATGTTTCTTTGAGCTTGTTGATTGCCAAGCTATCTTGATGCACTAGTGTATATTGCAAGTTGTTTCCAGCACTATTTCTCACCATCATTTGCAGCTAATACAACTCTTGGAGGAGGGCGCACCATTTGGATGCCACTGCTGCTCCACTCTCCGGATCGGTATCAAAAGGGAAGTGTTTTTGCCATTTCAGCCAAGCATTTCTCTCATTTTATTTGTATTGCTGTAGATTTCACTTGCTTAGCATACTAATTTGATCTGGTTTCCATTGGTGTTGGCAGGCAAAGGGGGACGAATTGGTGGGACTGGGCAAATCGAGTTTCACTTGGAGACTTCTGCAATCGACATTATTTGATCTTCCGGACGTTTTAACCTCAACAAATCAAAGACTTCATCTATTTCCAAGTAGGTGTTGCGTTTCCTTCTCTTGTATTTCAGTTTCTAGCTTGTCTTAGAGAGAAAATTCACTAAAACCCTAAAAAATTAAAATCTTTAAAATCAACCGTTAGAATTAATTTTCCTTCAAAACCCACTAATGATCTATGCTTAAACCCCCATATCTCAAGTTTCATTTAATTCCGACCCCGTTTACCCATAGAACTAGCCACTGATCTCTCACTGATTTCGCCCTCCTTGGGCATTTTAGCCAGTCACATTGTTGGGTCATTTTCCGGGTTGTGGGTATTCTTGGTTTGAGTCCAGAATGTAATTTTATCATAAGAAATCAAGTTTCGCCGGTTGGAAGTGAGTATAAACTCTAAATTTCTTTGCCCTAGGTCCATTTGACTCACTGCTTAACCATTTCCTTGGGCAGTTTTACTTCAGCACTTCACTTCCATCTTAGGTAACTCCCTAGACTATTTCAGCCATTAAATCACTAAGCTAATCCTATTTTCTAATCATACTTGATTGCTGGTCACTAATTACATCACTCTTATTTCACCATTTGTGTCCATCAGTTGGCTGAATTTAGACTTAGGAGTTCACCTACACTCATCCCTTGTCTTTATCTCTTATTCTTTTGGGTTTGGGTGTATCATTTTTGTCTCTCAACCATCACTGGTTGAGCTGGGTCTCCCCCCTGACTTGGCCAAGTGCCTCATCTAAAGTGACAGTAGCCTTGTCTGGTGTGACTTCCATTCATTTGAGCGAAGGACCTGGCTATTGCCGGTTACACCTTCCTAGTTGTATCCTCTACCGTCCCTATTGGGATATCTACCACAAACAAGTAGAGATTGTGTGATAACAATATCCTCTATGTGTCTCCTCCTGTATGAAATCATCCCAAAGACAATCCCAAGAAGACATGTTCTCACGAGCAACTACTGTCTGCATAAATACACTCCATGGTTGTGTCACGCCATTTAAAGTTGTCTGCACCATCTCAGTACCCTTTACAATCTCTCCAACAGCTGCAAGGTCATCCCTCACCAGTGTAATCCTAGTAAGATAGGAAGCCATGCCTTCCCCTGTACTCATGTGTACATCCTTCAACTTCTCCCGCAATACCATCTTTTTGTTCTCATTAGAACTTTGGTAAAGGTTTGTCAAAGCTGCGCACATCTGAATGGCATGTGCCTTCGCTGAAATATGTGGGATCACATGATCCTTCACGGCATCAAGTATGATCCTTCTTACCTTCACATCATTTTTCATGAAGGTTGCCCTATCAGCAGCATCGGTAGGGACAGTCACAAGATTTGTTGTTGTACAATTGACTACTTCCCATAGTTCATTTTCTTCAAGTATCAACATAATCCTAGCCTTCCAAGGGCTAAAATTTGCAACCCCATCTAATATGTCCTCTAATCTAAGTCCAGTCACCATGACTGCAACCTGTACCTGTTCTTCTCAAGAAAATGTTCAAGACCCTGTTTTCCACAAACCCTCTGTTTTTCCCAAATCTGAAATATTTCTGTGTTTAAATTTCTGATCTTTACCACCGCTCTGATACCATGAAAGTTTTAGAACCCCAACCCGGTTTCAAGTATTCAAGCTTCTCTGCATATAGTTTAATACCCAATCCCCAGTATGCACATTTTTATCCATAAAAATGACTTGACTTGAAACACATGAAATTCTTTTCCAATATTTATAACTCAGAAATTTAATTTGCAGCCATTAAATTTTTGACCAAATTGGTCCAAGATAAAACCTCGAAGGGAAAACCTAATTGAGAGTGATTTTATTTTTCTTCTGAGGCAAACTAAAAATCAACAACAGCGGTATTTATCTCAGTTTTTCTTCTTGAAAAATGTGCCAACACAAACAGCAATACAACGCACACGTGCCAACTTTCTTTTCAGCAGTACGTCTTTGGGAAATGTGCCCAGAAAACAGCAAGAAAATTACCTCGAAATTCATGCCAAATAACAGACTGAACAGACCTCAAAAACTGTGCTACAAATGACTGTACAGATAGACCTATACGGATCTCGATTTCTGTGCCATAATTAATGTTGTACGGACTGTACGAATTCTGGAAAATTAGTGTATTAAATGCCTCGAAATTTGTGCCCTCTCCTGCTGTATGGACAAACCTTCCTCGAAAACTATGCACCTTTATTGTTGTTGTATGGACTGCAATTAATGATCCAGCCACCTTGGGAATCGTGCTCTACTCCTCAAAACCTGTACCTTGATTTCTGTGCAAGGGTTTCTCTTCCTCTCTCTCTGAAAATCGACCTCTCCTCTTGCTCTTCTTCTCTCCAAAAATCTCTCTTGGAAAATGTGAACAATTGATTAGGTTTGCCTTCCCCCAAGCCTTTTTGTTCATGGTAACTTCCTCTTTTCCATCCAACGGTCTAGATTAGATTAGATTAGATGAAGGGCTCTCAATAAATGCTCAATAATTAATTATTAAATAGCATTTAGTGCACTCATGTCATTTAATAAAGTGATGACCCTTTTAATTAATCACTCACTTGACTTTATCATTAAAATGAACTTAGGATATAACCATGACTTAACTTTTAATAAAGTGACTTTATAAATATACAGTACTTCTCACATTATTAATTATGGCTAGGGGTCACCTTTTTAAAGTGTTCTTGTCCACCCCAAGCCAACACAAGGTGAACAACACTCCCTTGGTAACTTTTGAACAAAACTTTCTGAGGGGAGTCCTTTTCTTCAAGATTGAGAGAGTGCTTTGAAACACCACCATTAAAGGATATATTCTTCAATTTCTTCCTTTGGTAACTTCCTCAGAGGTCCTTCTTCTTCTTCTTCTTCTTCTTCTTCTTCTTCGACAAAATGAGCATGATGTCTTTTGTTATTTTTCTTTTTGTATTCTTCTATTCTTACTGAACAGTCTTTAGCAATATGTCCCATTTTATCACAATAATAACATTGATAAGCAGAGAAGTCTTTATGCTTGTAGTTTCCCTTCCTGTACTTCTGAAACTTCTTAGGAGGATGAAACTCCTTATGAGTTTCCTTCTGGTAGTGAGATTTTCTTTTTCCTCTTTTAGTATGGGTACCTAGAGCTTGATTATCATCTCTGAGTAATGCTTCTCAATTTGCCACTCTAGCTTCCTCTTGAACACATTCTTCCCATACAACTTCAAATTGTAGACTTTCCTTTCTTGCACACATTGTCTGGATAAAAGAATCCCAAGGTCTAGTGAGACCATTGAGAGCGGTCATCATTAATTCATCTTCATCAAGGTTGTCTCCAATTGCTTCTAGTTGTTCTTTGAATTGAGAAACCCTTGTAAAATATTCTTGGATAGATTCACCCTGATTCATCTTTGTACTTTTGAGTTGGGTTCTCAAATTCATCTTCCGATTAATCTTCTTTCCTTCATACATCCTTGATAGGCCATCAAACATTTCCTTAGGTGTTTTCCTGGAGGACACTTGAGGAATCAAGTGATCCTTGATGGAATCTGCTATGATCCTCTTGGCTCTAATCATGTCCTTGTGCGTTTCCTTTGCTTCAGCTTCTACGGGTTCTAGCACAACTTCCTTAACAAATTTTGCAAGATCATTCTCTTCCAGAACGAGTACAATTTTGTATTTCCAAGCACAGAAATTTTCTATGCCTTCCAACTTGTCATCAAGCTTAGTGCTTGGGGCCATCTTATTCCGGAGAGCAGAAAATGACCAAAAATTAAAATTTCTCAAAATTGAAAACTAAACTCACCAAAAGATGTGCTTGACTGAGGCGAGTATGCTGGTATAGTCTGTTTCTGAAAAATCCAAAATTTCACCCATGAAACTGGACTTGTGAAATTCTGGACTACAGTTTCTGGTTTTCTGGTTTTTCCACTCCAAAGTCAAACTAGGGTTTGACTTTCTGGAAGATTTAGCCACTGAAAAATTTTGATCTTGGTGCCAAAAGATGCACCTTGGAGAGGCGCACTTCCCATTGTCACTTGCACTCCAAAATTGTTCTTCAATAGAAAGCCTTGATTTTTCTTGTCCAGAGAAGGAGAGAGAGATTTACCTAGTAAGAGCTACTCTTTCCAGTCTAACTTTGATACCATGTTAAGTTTATATGTTGTAATAACTTAGATTCCTACTTCATTAGCATTTAATACATTTTCACAATAAGGGCAGCATAAATGGGATCTCTGAAAGACACACAATCACAAGGTACACAACAACTTATCCTGGGAAACCCTCAAGGGGAAGAAAACCCAGCAAGAAATTCCTCAATATAGATTACCAAAGTACAATGCCCAAAGAAATAAGTCTCATAAAGAATATAGACAAAACCCAAAAACAAACGCCAAGAACAATCTTCCTCCTTCGCTATCTCCTTCTTCCTCTAATGCGCAATGCATGAGTGAGTGAATGGTACAAATGAGAGAGTAATACTCTCTATTTATACTTTACCTTTTACTTGACTTTTAACCTAACTAGGTCGACCTCACTAACTTAATTGGGCCGACCTCTCCAGGGAGACTCAAATAATATTTATATTACATTCTTTTGGGTACTAATGACCTGGCTTACAATGGAGGTTTTACCTCATGACCTTTTACATTAATGGCATCTCCCGAAGGAGGAATAATACGAGTAGAATATTCTTTGAAGTTACATTAATTCAACATGAGTGGCATAGAAGGCCATCTTGGGATGCAACCCCCCCCTAAGGGCTGATCCAAGTAACTTGCACAAACTGTCTATAAATGTCGTCTCTAATAATTATGATCAACTCCTACCTGGTAGGTAGGAGACAGCCAGGCGTGTCCAAGAAATACCTAAAAGGAGAAAGTTGGTCCATCACTATACTGAAAAAGCTAAAAGGTCTACAATGCCCGCAAACCATCATCTAGAGCGACCTGGAGGGATGGCTAAAGCGATGCCCTCAAAAGATAGATAGGTCAAGTGTGGGTACCGATCCCTTCCCTTCACCAAGTCCGTAAAGCTCCGAAGGCAGTGTAAGAGAGTATGTAAGACATCCAAAAATCCTAAAATGCCCAACCTCGGGTTTCTTTCCTACGAAAGCTTCTTCAGGAGTCTTGCTCCCCAAAACCTTATGTGGATCGTTGTTCTGAATGTACACTGTTGTCTTACAAGACTCTGCCCAAAGAAAGAATGGCAAACCCTGATCATGTAACATAGATCTTGTTGCACCAACAATTGCCCTATTCTTCCTTTCTGCCACCCCATTCTGCTGAGGTGTATAAGGCACTGTCAACTGCCTCTTGACTCCCTCCTGTATACAGAACTCATTAAACTCCTTGGAGGTATACTCTCTCCCATTGTCTGATCACAATACTTTGATCTTGCTTCATGTCTGGTTCTCCACAAGAGCTTTGAACTCTTGGAACTTCTACAAGACTTCTCTCGATTCCTTGCTCTTCAAAAAGTAGATTCAAGTCTTCCTGGAGAAGTCATCAATGAATGATACATAGTACTCGTAGCCCTTCAATGATACAGTGGACATCGGACCACAAAGATATGAATGTACCAAATCAAGCGCCCCTGCAGATATGTTGCCACTGCTTGGGAAAACAGCCTTGACACACTTGCCAAGTGCACACCCTTTGCGCACGTCGTTGTGCTCTGTGCTAAACTCTGGCAAACCTGTCACAATCTCCCTCAAAATCCTCAATGTTGGATCATGTAGGTGGCCCATCCTCCTGTGCCACAACTCACATAAGTCACAACTATTACTACTACTATTATGTGCTAAGGCATGATGAAGCTGAATGTTGAGCTTCCCACTACGAACTCCAATCCTCACTGCTGTAGTATCTTTGGATCCCTTGGGATGAATGAGATGCCTACAATATCCCTCTGGATCCCTGGACGCCTACCATATCCCTGTCCTCCATGTTTGGCTCTGTGTGAAATTTCACCCACCAAACACATAAACAAGCACTCCATATACCACCTCGCTTCAGCAAAGAAACGCACACAAATGTCCACTGCAACGGCTATTGGAAAATGATAAAGTTTTGGACATCGGCAGCCTCTTCATTTTTCTCTTTATACTCCTAATCACGATAGTTGCTGAAGACAATGTTTTTATGTGTATTTGCAGGCTGTCAAATTATCATTTTTTTAAGGTTGTTGGTACAGGTTTTGAGTAGGCCCTGGCGCCCTTTTCTGAATCAAACGAAACAAACTCCGTCTTGGAAGAAATTCTGAGACTATGCAAAAAACATTCAGCTAGTGTAACTGCCCTCACAAAGAAAATGTTCAGTCGGTGTAGAGGAGCAAGTTGGTGCTATAAAGACTTCTTTTTGGGTAAGCCATCCTCCTAAAAAGTTTCCCGATTATATTGCACGGATGTTATCATGTCTCCCATCATTGATGCAGAGCCCTCCACTTATGACGAGGCAACAAGTGTGGAGGTATGATGAGATGTCATAGAGGAGTACAACTCCATCATGAAAAATGATGTGTGGGAGATTGTGTCAAGACTATAGGGGAAATTAGTGGTTGATTCCATGTGGCTGTACAAGATGAGGCATGCAGCTAATGGCAGCATAGACGAGTACAAGGCTCGGTTCGTAGCTAGACGATTCTCCTAGAGGGAGTTGACAATGAGCAGACCCTTCCTCCAATTGGCAGGTATACTTCTATTAGGACCATTATGCCTTGTGCACTAATTTTTGGTTGGTAGTTATATCAAATCGATGTTAAGGTAGCCTTCTTTAATGCCTGATTGAGAAAGAAGAATACATTAATCAAATGAGAGGGTTTGAGGTGCACAGGGGAGATACCCATGTGCGAAGATTGAAATAATCCCTTTACAAGTTGAAGCAAGCACCATGTGTTTGGTACTCTGGAATTGAAGAGTACCTTTTAGGTTTGGGCTTCACCAAAACTACTACATATCAAAAATTTATTATTTATTTGATAGATATGATATGCATGTTTTGATCCTGTATGTAGATCACCTAATACTTACACAAAGTTCAAAGAGGTTCATTGCAGGTGCAAGACTAAGTTTGCACAAGAATTTGACATGAAGAACATTGCATCGATGCACTATTTTAAAGGTTTAGATGTGTGACATAGTACAGCTGACATTTTCCCTGGGCAGGAAAAATACACAATTGAGATCCTGAAGAGGTTCCAGATGATGGATTATAAACCTATGACCACTCCTATGATGTCAAATCTGAAATTGCATGCTGACCTGGATTTAGATTTGTTGGATCCTTCGATGTATAGACAGTTGATTGGATCCTCGATGTATCTAGATTCTAGTTAACACCAGATCTAATATATGTTTTTTAATGAACACCTTCAGCAAATTCATGTTTAAGCCAAGGTAGATTCACTAGATCACTGCAAAACATGTGCTACAATATTTTAGGGGCACAAATCATTATGGTCTAAGATTGTTATCTTTTCGAGTTACTCTAAAAGTGTTTACACCATCTTTGGCATGCATCATGAGATTTGGGATGAAAAGTTTAATAAACATGTGCCACTAAAAGAACCAACATAATCGAAAACACAATAAATAACAATGGCAGACACACACAGTACACAGATTTAATTTGGAAACCCTTAACCGCGAAAACCAACCTAACTGAGAGTTGTTCCTCTCTCTAACCAAAGAATACAATACATGTCCAGCATTCTCCCACTTGTTGTATCATTTGAAAAAGGGGGCAAAGGAAAAGTATTGATGTCATCAGCTACTAAGGGCAACAATGCCCATTGATTCTCTACACCAACAGAACATTTTAGTATTAAGAGACTTTGTCAATGAATCTGCAACATTCTTCAAGGTATCAAACTTCTCTAACAATACTTAGTTATGTTCAATTATGTCCCAAAAAATATGGTATTGTACATCGATACACTTTGTCTTGGAATGATAAACAAGATTCTTTGCCAGAAAAATTGCACTTGAGTTGTCACAACCTATTCTGAAGGCTTTTTGAACAAACCAATACCTGAACACAATCTTTGCAACCACATAGCTTCTTTACATCCATGAGTGGCTGCCATGTACTCAGCTTTTGTAATTGCCAATGCAACTACAACTTGTTCCACCAAATATGTTAAAAACATAAATACTTGTAGATTTTCCACGAGCAAGGTCTTCAACCCAGTTTGCATCAACAAAGCCCTATATATCTATCTCCCGATGAGGTGCAAGTCTTCCTTGGTAGCAGACTGCATAAGCTAAAGTGCCACAAACATATCTAAGCCCCTCTTTACAATTGTCCAATATTCCTTCTTTGGTTTTGACATATATCTGCTCAAAACTCCCATTGCATGAGCAATGTTTGGTCTGGTACAAACCATAGCATATATCAAAATTCCAACAACACTAGCATAAGGAACATGAGACATGTCTTCTACCTCTTCTTGAGCCTTGGGACACTGATATGCAGATAATTTTGCGCCTATAGGAATAGTGACTGTTATCACACCATAGTAGTAGGGCTACTATTCTTGTACAGCAGATATCTGCACATTCCAGAGCTTACATTATTCCAGAGCATGGCTATATATTTTGGATCACTCATGATCAGAGCAGTACATTATTCAGATTTATGTAGGACCTTGTGTCAAGGCTGAGCCTTGAGAGTTCAGATTTGATGACTGATGTGACTACTTATCCCATTACAGTTTTAGTTCAGTGCCTAGAGATGTATTACAGCAGTGTTTCAGATGATATTGGATGATTATTATTATGATGATGTTGTATGATCTATGGATATGTTCTCACTGACTGTGGATGTATTATCTTGTTGATTTAGTCATGATCATAGCATGAGCTTGGTATATTATTCCTGATGTGGCAAACAATTTAAAATGAACTGTAAATCATAAAATGGACAATTGCTTGCACATTTAGGTCATTTAACAAAACTCACTGGTTTTTCACCTTACATAGATATGGTCTTTCCCGACACCTGTTGTCTGCTAGTGTAGGCTCCATATTCATTTGTCTCCATCCATACATGACCTTCCTGTTTGACTTTAAACCTTGACTTGTCTCATTTGACTTTCTGATACCAAGGACTTCCTTTTTTTCTACCTCTGTGTTTGGACCGCATCCCTGTTTATTCAGTGTCTTGGCTCTGAGTTGGTGACAAAACTTGCCTTTGGTGAGTTGGATTGTAGGCCTAAATCATTCTGGTCGGTTGTCCCGATGTTTGGCATTGGCTCGAACTCCCCCTAGTCACTTGAGATGTTGTTGGCTAAAACTAAAAGCTCATGTTCTACCTATGGAAACTCAAAAATTCGCCCATGGAAACAAAAAAAAAAGGGGCAAGAGCGATGAACAGCTAAAAATACTCCTCGAAGAGTATAAGAAAAGGTCCAAAAAGCAATGGCTCTTAAAAGCTATATCTAAACAATTGCTGACCTTATAAATATTTGAAAAAACATGCCCTGGATGCAAGCTGCAACTAGTTGTGCTTCTCAGCACATATGAAATCCGAAGGGTTATGTAGGCCAAAAAAGGCCATGGAATAAAATGGAATGATCCTAATGAACCTGGATCAACTTGATGTAGACATGATGCCTAAGTTGAATAAGCACTCTCTAAACAACTTATCCATTTGTGAGACACAGCCATCCCCCGTGTTCTTTTGTCCAGCACAGAGTTTGTAGCTTTCCCTTTTCTCCCAGTCCAAAGTATTTTTGAGTTCAGTTAGACAGGTCAACCCCTTTGCCCAACCTTGTTCCTAGCCTTCATCCTTCACTAGCAGTTTGACCATGTCCAATGGGTGAGTTTGTCATTTGAACTATTGTGCAAGTAATTTTATATAACAACGGAATATGCTAACTTAATTAATGCCACTGAATGGATGTTATACTTTGAGCTTAGCTGTGAGAATGATTAGAGAAGCATTGTCTTAGTCTACTGATGTGATTTATCCTTGGTTATATATTCTTGGGATCCGTGATGATGTGGACCATGTATGGATGATTATTGATGATGATTGATGGGCCCACATGTTTGATGATGATATCATATGATGGACATATGATGCAGATGATGTTTGATCCAGTTCAGCAGGTTTATTACTACTTCAGATCAGCAGATTATACATTGTCCATATATGGTGGACCCTACAGCTGGCCCATTAGGGCAACCCAGGGTGTATGAGTACACATTCCTAGTCGATTTGGGTCTTCTGGATCCATTGAGACACTTATCTTTCAATTCCGGGCACTTCTGACAGTGATTGATGTAGTTTTACACTTGTTGACCAGATTTGGGGCTGATTTCCCAGCCTGAGCAGCAGGGGCCCCGAGAGGCCTGTTCACCTAGGGCGCTGATGATGGAGGGGGTGGTCCAGCCACTTGTTTTTACCATTTACCCCCCCTTCTGGAGATCCTGGTGGGCTCAAATGGACAGCGCTAGCACCCTAGGAGGCAGTTTTGGCACTTTCACAGTTCCCGAGGCAGTTAAAAAATGGGATAAAGTGGTCACTGAGGAAATCGATTTGGGCAATTGAGGCAAGGTTTTGGCATTTGGTCTTCACAGAGGTCTTCCAGGGTGGCATCACTACCTTCCAGTCAGTTTTCACCATGTGGGTATGCCCAGATTGATCACAGGAGGACATTTACTGCTTGACTATCATGGATTCTGAGGACAGTTTTGGTCATTTATATTATATTGGACATATTTTATTATTTTATTGTGCCTTGGGGATGAGCTAGTAAGGATTGATACCTCCTAGCCCCACCATGTGCTTATGATGTCATGTCCTAGTCACCATGAGGTGGATTTTGGCACTTATGTTTCTCTAGTGGATGACGTCACCCTCTTATTGTACCACTTAGTGGGGGCGCTATCATGATATTGGGTAATCCATGTGATGTATTGTTATGATTTATTATTAGCCATTGATTAGATCTTGAGATCTTTTAATCTTAGCCACTCATGTTAAAAGTGGTTAGGATTGTACTCTCTCCCCATCCTATTTAAGGAGGGAGCCTCTCATTGTAAAATTCATCTAGAGATTTTTGGCTCTTGGCTCTTGGAATAAAATTTCTATCTTTTGGAGTACATGCTTGGATTGGAGTGGATGTTGGTTGTTTCGATTGTAAATGCTATTGTCCATTGCACTGGAGGATCTATTGTAGTTGTCTTGCATATTTGCCATATTTCATTTACAGGTTAAGAGGGCGATTTTGGACAAGGGCGAATTGGTGGGGAGGCTTGCCCTTCAATCTTGGAAGAAATCGTTTTGGTGTAACAGAGAGTGGTTTTTCCTTTGTGTCAACTATTCTATGTTTCTCTCTCTCTCTTGCTTGTATCTACCTTCTATTTGTTAAACTAATTGATGCTTTGCTCCTTGGTTTTGACAGGTTAGAAGGAATCACATGTGGCTTGGGAAAATCGATTTGGCAAGAGGGCTTCAACAATTCTCCATTTGATCTTTGGCAAAGCAATCCTCGTCTCAACTAGCATTCATCTCTTCATCCAGGTATGTTCCAAGAGGTATGATCTTCTACTTCCTTGAATCTTCCATGATTTCTAGATCATAAAAACCCTAATCAATTAAAACCCTTGTTTTTTTAGTATTTTTAGATCTACTTAGATCTAGCCTTGCTTTTGAAGAGATATTGAAAACCCACCTCTATAGCATCCACCCCTAGTTGGATCTACAATTTGGTGGTGATTGGCTAAAAATTGACCCACTTTTCAAGGCAAAAAGCCCTCCTTGACCCAAATCGCACTTCCTAGTGAGAGGCTTGTTTGGTTAGATCTAGCACATGGGTAGGTGAGATCCCACTTGATTTGCAATCTAGACACTTGATAACCTACCCCCAGATTCTTACTTTGGTGAAATCTACCTTGTGGACATCTCTCCATGTTTTAAGGGGTTAAAACCCCCTTTTGAATTTCTTGGCACCTCAAAACTCAGATCTACTAATATCTAGCCCTTGGATTGACTTGATTTTTTGGGCATGCATAGATCAGGGTACTAGCATCTTGGATCTACAGTTTGGTGGCCATTGGACTTGATTTGGTCCACCAAACCCACTTTTTAGCCTTCCTTGAGCAAGTCGCACTCCCTTGAAAGAGTGAGTTTGTCCACTTCCAGGAGGTGGGTGTTTGAGATTTTCGTGGATTTGGAATGCCCATACCTTGAAACCTAGGTCTAGACTGTCTTTTTGTCATGATCCGCCTTGGGGGTAGCTTTCCTTGTTTCAAGGGATTGTGGTCCACTTAGGGTTATTACTTGAAAAACCTAGATCTAGTAAGATCCAACCGTTAGATCTCATTTAACCCACTTGATTTGGCTTCTAGGTGTCCCAATCTACACTTTGACATACCTTTTGACCCCATTAGCCCATCCAACAAGGCACTAGTCCCTCTCTAAGCAAGTCGCACTCCTTGGGAATTGTGTCAAACCCTAGATCTAGTACATGGGTACTCCTAGAATCAACCTAGATTCATAGATCTAGCCTTTATCCAACCTATAGTATCAACTTCACACATAACTTCACCTTGTGGGCCTACCTAGTGTTAAGATTCAATATGCTAAGACAGAAAATAGCAGCATTACATTCCATTTCACAATAATAGCATATACAGGATCACTGAAGAAACAACAAGCATAGCATAAACACAAGAGACAGAGATTTATCCTGGGAAACCCTCATGGGGTAGAAAACCCAGCAAAGCTTCCTCAATATAGATGACCAGCAATATACAAAGATGAAACCCTGAGACATGATCTCCTCCTCCACAATAGCAGACCTCTCCTCCACAAGTGCGCTATGCTCAAGTGAGTGAGTGTATCAAATGAGGAACACACCTCCTCTATTTATACACTACTCTGATATGTATTTTACACAAGTACATGTAGGCTCGTATTTAACCATTAGGTTAAATACCCCATTATAACTGATTGGGCCGACCCCCACATGGTGGGTCTAATAACCCTAGTTACCACAACCAACTCGGAGGAATAAACATCTCCGAATTTATAGTATAATCACATCGGAGGTATGGAACATCTCCGAAATAAATAATATACAAATATAATATTCTTTGAAGTTACAATATTTCAACACCTAGAACCATTTCACACTTCCCAAGAAAACAAGACCCACTTGTGTAAACATATGGTACTATACCTAGTCATCATACCCCCATCATGTGGCCTAAACCATACATAGGTTGAAACACTAACAACCTCTTACACCATCTTCAACCATTCCTTAACTCTTAGGTCCACTTAGCCTTGCATTGGTTTCCGTAACTCATCATTTACCTACCCTTAGAAACCTTTGTTTGGATCCCATCAACTGTGACTGGTTATAGGGTCTCCCCCTAGGTCTTCCTTACACCCTGACCTAAAGCGAAGAGTGCCTCGGTTGACGTGACTCCCACCTTGCATTGGGAACCGTGGCATCTCTTGGGTCACCTCTTTAGTTGCCTGTCTCCTCTACCGTCCCGGATGGGATACCTCTAGGGGCAACTACAAGTTGTGTGATAACAGTGACCTTTATCAATTTACATTCCTACATATTAAACTTCTGCAATATTGTCTCAACATATTTCCATTGATTCAAAGCCCTAGATAGCATGGGATAGCTTGTATTCCAAATTGGATGCTTGAAGTTGGCTTAGGGACACCTAGGTTGTGTTGATGATATAGCTCAAACAGGTAGTGTTGATGATTGTAGCTCGAACAGGTACTTCTGCATAGGCCAGGCGTCAAGCATGCAAGAGTCGTCCAAATTTCCACTCTAGGTAATTGCTTTGTTGAGCAAATGACTTTCGCATCTCTTTCCTAAGTATAACTTAGGAAATGCACAATAACTAACGTAATGTTGGCTAATGACTAAAAGTGAACTTAAGATTAAGTCACATTCGTTGATCTTAATTGAGGCTTGAGATCTAATCTCAACCATCAATCACTTTGGATATCTAGGGTTAGGATTTTGGTCATTGAGAAGTTATAAAAGGGAGCCTAAGGGGAGGAGAAGACACATAATAGTTGCATAGAGTGAGTGAGATCTCATTGATAGGATGGAGAAGGACTTTCAGCCAAGTGTGCAGGTGCAAGGGCAGGGTCAGAGGAAAAGGAGCAAAAGGGCGATAAGGGAGATAGCATCCAACCAGCAAGATCAAAGAACCGATCTCAAAGTTTCATAGGCTAGACTATTTATTGTTTTGTAATTCCCCAATGAGCCATTTTCCCAAGATGAGAGCCCAGGATTTTATCATTAATAAAATCAACTATTTGTTGGTTTTTCCCCAGTTGGGGTTTTCCAAGGTAAATCTATGTGTCAAATATGTGTAATTCCCTGTTTATTTTTGTTGTGTAATTTGTTAAGAACACCAATGTATTTCTATTTAATAATTTAACTAAGTAAATTATTAGAGAATAGTGATCCCTAGTGATCAAATGTAGGTTCCTAAAATTAACATGGTATCAGAGCTTGGCTAAGACTCTGAAGGGAAATCTTGATTTGTCAAAGTTTACAAAAAGGAAAAAAAAAAAGAGATCTTATTGTCATCGTACAACAACAGACATACAGTCACGTACAGTTGAGTAAGTAGTCGTCGACTGCAGCAGAAGTTGGATCGAGCTGCCAACGTGGATTGTAGTCGTCGGCACCTGAGCTGCGAGGAGCTGAACAACTGCCAGCAACGTGGAGGTAAAGTTGGGCGGAGCAAGGAGAGGCCATGCAGCCTCTAGCAAAGGAAAGCGAGAGTTGGGTTGATCAGTAGGCATGGGGCATGAGCAGCACGAGCGGAGAAGGTAGCAACCAGGCCACACGGTGTTAAATTTAGTGCAGCTGCGGATCCCATTCTCAAAGAGGATGGTACCCTAATCAGTTAACTAGGGTTCCTGGTCAGTTAACCAGGCAGAGTAAATCCCTAGAAGGTACCCTAGGGCCCACAGCTGTCTCCTGGGGTTCTTGGTTGGGCACCAAGCAAGGTGATGCCATGGAAAAGTCCCTAGCATGTGGCTAGGGCCCCTATTTGTCTCTAGGGTTTCTGGTTTGGGACCAGACAGTTTCTTGGTCACGAGGACCAAGCAGATCCTGCAGGTTGAGACAAAGACCTCCTGGTCCAGGACCAAGCAGATTCTTGGTCAAGAGAACCAAGTAATTCCTGCAGGTACATACTTGATCAGTTAACTAGGTGGATCTTGGTCAGTTAACCAAGATGATGATGTGCAATGCCCTCCTCTCCTAGGTCTTCAAGATGGTTGAGTTAGATGGTCTTCTCAATGGACAAGCCACCCCTTGATGGAGCCACTAGCACTTGACCTCAAGAGCAGTCTGGAGGACCACAGGATCACATCATCCAATGTGGACCTTCCTTATACAGTGATGATGGACTTTCAGGTAGTGTATGAAACACTTGTACAATTGAGAGAGAGATGATTGGTTGTAACCCCACCTTGGTTGTTCGCCCTTGCTCTTTCAACCTTGTTGATTTTTAGTCTTGTGGTTAGAAGGGTTATCTACCCACCTTGGTTTGTCTCGACTCTTACCACCTTGATGTTTTAGTCTTATGGACAATAAGGTTGCTTAGTGGGTCATGTACCACTCCTTGTTTTATGTTTGAATTGTACCACTTATTGGTCCTTGTACCCTTAAGTATGACCTTAGTACCCTCACCTAAGAACTTTATGATATTAATTATATGTGAGGTGACTTCACCCTAGTACCCACCTAAAGGCACCTTATTATTTTGGTGTCTTAACCTATGTTATCGGAACCGGTAAAACCGGCTGGTCCGATCGGTTCACAGGCCCAACCAGTTCGGTTAGGTGCCTGAACTAGAAAAACCGCAAAACTGATTTGGACTGGTAGTGAACCGGCCGGTTCCGTACGGAACCTGCCAAAACCGGCTAAACTGACAGTTTTTGACCGGTTCCGTATGAAACCAACCGATCCATACTCTGCTCATTTTCTGGACTCTAAGGGCCATTTAGAGCCTCTTTATTGATGTAGTTTGGTTCAGAACTTCAGAGATGTATTGCAGTTGGTGTTATTTTGGTAATTTGCACCCGTACTTGCTATATATATGAGAAACTTTGCATATTTGTGTATTAATGGTTTGGATTCATATGTATGCACATGAATATATATGTTTTTTACAAAATATGAATAGTTTACATATTTTTTAGTCGATCGGTTTTTTTTCCGGTTTTTTTCAGTTCTGGTCCGGTTTCCGGTCCGGTTCACATTTTGGGCTCTACTGGTTCGGTCACCGATCCGATTCTGATAGCATTGGTCTTAACCCTTAATTGTTCGTACCCTCCTTATTTAATGGAACCCTATCTCAATAAAGAATTTATTTATGACCTTTCTAGAAAGTCTTTAAGAACCTATATATTGAGGTCTAATGTTCCTCATTTGATATGGTTATCACATCTCATCTCAGCTCTGATTTTTCTGCTTGACGTCAAGGGTTTAAGGATAGTATTGTTGCTCACTCACCTGATTGTCTAGATCGCCTACCTGTTGGAGACTATCTTTATCACACTCCTTCAGATCTGTTCTAAAGTGACTGTTGTAGATTGACGTCAAGGCTCATTTACAGCTAGGGTCTGTTTAAGGGTTTATTGCTACTATAGGTGACTGAACCGTGAGTCTTCCGATGACCGATCTACTAACCTGTGAGCATATTAAGGACAATCGTGACTCTGTAGAGGTTTGTTCTGCTAGCTGAGGATTTGTTGGGGTCTGATCTAACCTTTGTGATCTAGCCGTGAGCCTGGGAAGCTCTGATCTACCTCAGTCGAGGGTTTATTGAGCCCAGATCTGCTTGTTGAGCCCAGATCTACTACCTGTGGGCTTGATCTGCCAATTGTGGTCTTGTTGGGGTCTTGTTGAGCACAATCGTGGTCTAGTTGAATACCAATCTGCCTGCTAAGGGTTTGATTGAGGTCCGATCTGCTTACTACTGTCTTGTTTGACTAAACCGTGAGCTTGTTTGTGAAGGTCGTAAGCCTTGAGGTCGTATCTAGTCTGCAAAGTGCACACTTGTGGAGGCCGTCATCTCCATGTGTCTTGATCTGCCTACTGATAGTTCACTTGTGGAGGCCGCAGTTTGTATGGACTGTTTTGGACTGAGCCTTGGGTTACTTGTTGATGTTGAGCCATACCTTTGCCTAGATCTATGTGCTGAGACTTAATTAGGGTTTGATCTATGTGTTGAGGTTTAACTGTGGTATGATCCTTTGTGCAGCTTGCTTGAGGTCATATTTTTGTAACTATTTGCTTGGGGTTAAATCTACCATCTAGGGTTCAGATCTCTTGTGTTTATATCTATTGTGATTTTGTTGACACCTATTCTGTTGAGTCTTGTTTGGTATTGCCACTTTGTTTTGACTATCATTGACTATCACTGCTTGATTGTACTACAACCTCTCATCTCTCTCCCTCTCTTAGGTTTGTACTAACCCTCTAGTAAGGGTTAGCTTGTTCCTAGTGATTGACTTGCTTCTAAGAGGCAAAGTCTGTTATGAAAGTAAATTCTTCTGAGTATAAAAATAGGAAGGGTCACACACTCCAAGTAAGTGTTCTAACTTGTTCTTCTTATTATGAATTAGACATTTTAGTTATTCTACTACTGCTGATTACATGTTACTAAAGATTTCAGTTTAACACAGGACCCTACTTGAGAGTGTTAAAGTTGAAAGAGATGAAAATTATGTTTTGAACTATTGTGTTTAGTTACTGTTGTACTATTTTGCTTCAGCACTAGTTTGTTGTATCTAATTTTGCATTAAAGTTTATGAAATTTTGATTTCTCTGCATCAAACCCTAACCTAACCCAAAATTTAACACGGTATCAGAGCTTAGGTCTTGTAGCTAACTCTGTTTTGCAGGCTAACAGAATCTACATAGATCATATGGTAAGTGTTTGTGCTTTAATCCACTTGACTATAGGTTTACAGGTGTACTTGGCAAGTTGGTTGTGAGGGTTTGAGATGGCTTCTAATTCAGTCAAGGCAAAAGATAGGCTTGAAGGAGCCTCAAACTTTAATGCATGAAAGGCTAGGGTTTTGAATATTTTGGAGGAGAATGACTTGGATGATTTGGTTACGAGGGTTGTGGAAGAGTCCACAACAGCTCAAGGAAGAGCAGCATTTCAGAAGAAGCAAGCCAAGGCAAAGAGAGTCATCTTTGAGTCAATTAAAGACAATTTGATGCCTGTGATAGCTCCTCTAAGGACAGCTAAAAAATGCTTTGATGCTCTAGCAAACCTTTATGAAAAGAAGGCACCTACTCAGAAGAGGGTTTTGAAGAAGCAAGTTCGTTCCTTGAAGATGGAGGAGAAGGAGTTAGCTGCCTCTTTCTTCTCAAAGATCGCTCAGACAAAATATCAACTCATGGCAATTGGAGTTGAAGTAGATGATGATGACCTTGTGCAAACAGCAGTAGATGGCCTTCCTACGTCTTGGGAGACATTTCTTGCAGCAATGAATGGAAGAGAAATACAACCAAGCTTTGATAGGTTGTAGCATGATTGCCTAGAAGAAGAAGCCATAATCCAAAGTAGATTTGGGCCTCCCGCTGAAAAGAATCATGCACTTGCTGCCAAGACAAAGAAGGAAAGAAGCTTCCCTCAACACAAGAATAAAGGTAAGGGACCTCAAGGTAAGCACTTTCATAAGTCAAAAGTAAGATGTTATAATTGTAGCAAGCTTGGTCATTATGCAAAAGACTGTAAGAATCCTCCTAACAATAAATGGCATAGAGGGAAATATCATGCTTCAGCTGCTACAGAAGAAGAAAAGCCTCACCAAAAGAAATCTAAGGCTGAGACCAAAGAAAAAGAACAAAGAGAATACTTGGTTTCAGCACTCTCAGGTTCCATCTCCAACTCAGAAGACTCCTGGTGGATTGATAGTGGGGCCACCAAGCAAATGACTGGATTCAAAACAGCCCTTGTAGATTACAAAACCAAGAAGTTCAATGTGAAAGTAGAATTGGGTGATGGAAGTACCTATGCAATAAAAGGAGTTGGTTCAATTGCATTAAAGCGTGATTCAAGTACGTTAATTCGTGTTGAGGAAATTTTGTATGTTCCTGGTTTAAAAAAAGAATATTCTTTCAGTGGCAATTTTATAAGACAAGGGGTTTTTTGTACCCTTCTCAAAAGGAAAGGCATTGGTGTGGCCGAAGGATAGAAATATGAGCTCAGCCATCGAGATTGGAGTCCGTGAAGGTGACCTTACAAGGTTAAAGGACATGTTGTTAAATCTCTAGCTCATAACCTCTGTCAAGATTCAGAGATCAAGAGGGAGCCAATTGTGCTCTTCAATCCCCAGCAGAGTGGGATTGCAGAAATGGAAAGTGGAGATGTGATCTTCCATCACTCCAGGGAGTCTTCCAGTGACTCAGATATGGAAGCCTATGAGACATCTCGTTCAAAGAAACAGAGGGAGAAGGCCAAGAAGCCTTCAGATGATCTCATTGAGGAGCCTATTGAGAGGCTTCAAGGGTGATCCAGTGTGAGCCATGTCACTCGTTCAGGATCATCCACTTATGTGGAGACAACCAAACATCAAGTTTGGAAAGATGCTATCCAGATGATAATGGATAATGACATGTGGAAAGTGATTCTCAAACAACAAGGGAAGTCAGTTATAACTTCCAAGAGGATCTATAAGATCAAGGTTCTTGCTGACATTCAGAGCTCTTTGAAGCCCTAAGAAAATCTTGTATTCTATGACAGGTCAAGTCACATCAAGAGGAAGTATCATCATGTCAAAGACACCGTGCAGTTGTCATCAAAATAGTTTACAAATGTGTTGACTAAGCCTCTGTCCTCGACAAGCTTAGTGTTGTTGAGAATGCCTCTCTTGCTGAGAGGGAGTGTTAAAGTCAGTGCAGCTGCAAGACCCATTCTTAGAGAGGATGGTAACCTAGCTAGTTAACCAGGCAGAGTAAGTCCCTAGAAGGTACCCTAGGGCCCCCAGCTGTCTCCTGGGGTTCTTGGTCTGGGACCAACCAAGTTGATGCCATGGCAAAGTCGCTAGCATGTGGCTAGGGCCCTTATTTGTCTGTAGGGCATTCTGGTCTGGGACCAGACAGTTTCTTGGTCACAAGGACCAAGCAGATCCTGCAAGTTGATTCAGAGACCTTTTGGTCCGGGACCAGGCAGATTCTTGGTCACGAGGACCAAGTAGTTCCTGCAGGTACATACCTGGTCAATTAAACAAGTGGATCTTGGTCAGTTAACCAAGATGATGATGTGTGATGCCCTCCTCTCCTATGTCTTCAAGATGGTTGAGCTAGATGGTCTTCTGAAAGGATTGGCCACCCCTTGATAGAGCCACTAGCACTTGACCTCAGGAGCAGTTTGGAGGACCACAGGATCACATCATCCAGTGTGGACCTTCCTTATACAGTGATGATGAACTTTCAAGTAGTGTATGAAACACTTGTACATTTGAGAGAGAGATGATTGGTTGTAACCCCACCTTGGTTGTTCACCCTTGGTCTTTCCACCTTGTTGATTTTTGGTCTTCTAGTTAGAAGGGTTATCTACCCACCTTGGTTTGTCTTGACTCTTACCACCTTCATGTTTTAGTCTTATGGGTAATAAGGTTGCTTACCCACCTTAGTGGTACACCCTTTGGTCCTAGGGGTTGTGGGTCATGTAGCACTCCTTGTTTTATGTTTTGACTTGTACCACTTATTGGTCCTTGTACCCTTAACTATGACATTAGTACCCTCACCTAAGAACTTTATGATATTAATTTATATGTGAGGTGACTTGACCCTAGTACCCACCTAAAGGCACCTTATTATTTTGGTGTCTTAACCCTTAATTGTTGGTACCCTCCTTATTTAATGGAACCCTATCTCAATAAAGAATTTATTTATGACCTTTCTAGAAAGTCTTTAAGAACCTATATACTGAGGTCTAATGTTCCTCATTTGATATGATTATCACATCTCATCTCAGCTCTGATTTTTCTGCTTGACGTCACGGGTTTAAGGATAGTATTGTTGCTCACTCACCTAATTGTCTAGATCACCTACCTGCTGGAGACTATCTTTATCACACTCCTTCAGATATGTTCTAAAGTGACTGTTGTAGGTTGACGTCAAGGCTCATTTATAGCTAGGGTCTATTTAAGGGTTTACTGCTGCCATAGGTGACTGAACCGTGAGTCTTCTTATGACTGATCTGCTAACCTGTGTGCATATTAAGAATAGTTGTGACTCTGTAGAGGTTTGTTCTGCTAGATGAGGATTTGTTGGGGTCCGATCTGACCTTTGTGATCTAGTCGTGAGTCTTGGAAGCTCTGATCTACCTCAGCCGAGGGTTTATTGAGCCCATATCTGCTTGTTGAGCCCAAATCTGTTACCCGTGGGCTTGATCTGCTAACCGGGGTCTTGTTGGGGTCTTATTGAGCACAGTCTTGGTCTGGTTGAAGCCTGATCTGCCTTCTAAGGGTTTGATTGAGGTCCGATATGCTTGTTCTTGTCTTGTTTGACTGAATCATGACTTTGTTGAGGGTTACTGTGCCTACCGTGAGCTTGTTTGTGAAGGCCATGAACACTGAGGTCATATCTAGTCTGTTGAGTGCACACTTGTGGAGGCTGTCAGCTCCTTGTGTCTTGATCTGCCTGCTGATAGTTCACTTGTGGAGGCCGCAGTTTGTATGGACTGTTTTGGACTGAGCCTTGGGTTACTTGTTAATGTTGAGCCCTGCCTTTGCCCAAATCTATGTGCTGAGACTTAATTAGGGTCTGATCTATGTGTTGAGGTTTAACTATGGTATGATCCTTTGTGTTGCTTGCTTGTGGTCATATTTTTGTAGCTATTTGCTTGGGGTTAAATCTACCATCTAGGGTTCAGATCTCTTGTGTTTATATCTATTGTGATTTTGTTGACACCTATTGTGTTGAGTCTTCTTTGGTACCGCCACTGTGTTTTGACTGTCATTGACCATAGATGCTTGATTGTACTACAACCTCTCATCTCTCTCTCTCAGGTTTGTAATAACCCTCTAGTAAGGGTCAGTTGTTCCTAGTGATTGACTTGCCTCTGATAGGCAAAGTCTGTTCTAAAAGTCAATTCTTCTGAGTATAAAAATAGGAAGGGTCCACACTACAGTTGAGTGTTCTAACTTCTTCTTCTTGTTACGAATTAGACATTTTAGTTATTCTACTACTATTGATTCCATGTTACTGAAGATTTCACTTTAACACAGGGACCTACTTGGGAGTGTTAAAGTTGAAAGAGATGAAAATTATGTTTTAAATTATCTTGTTTAGTTACTGTTGTACTATTATGCTTCAGCACATATTTGTTCTATCTAATTTTGCATTAAAGTATATGAAATTTTGATTTCTCTGCATCAAACCCTAACCTAACACAAAATTTAACACACGGGTGTTAGCAAAACGACGCGAGCAAAAGGTGGACACGGTTGTTGAGTGTGAAGTCTGTGGGAGAGGTGTTGCAAGCTGTAGAGGTGACGGCTGAGCAAGCGTGGAGCTAACACGTGTTGTGGAGAAAGGAGCTGCAAGTCGTGGTGAATCAGGCTGCAGCCAGTAGGGTGACACTGAGACATGGGCACCGAGTGTAATGCCCCTTTTTGGAAAAATGAGGCACACTATCACGAAATGTTTCAATAGAGGCTTAAAACTTTAGACGGTGGAAGCATTATTTCTCAAAACTCTCATTGACAATGAATTTCAGATTGATTCCATGGTTATGAGACAACTGAGGTAGCTCTAGGAAAGTGATATGGATCTTTGGATTGGCTTGACAAGATGATATATGTGGTTGCTTAAGATTGTTTGTCTGAGGACCTTTTACAAACACTTCACATGCATCCTCCTTCAGTACTTTGTCTAGTTTCGAAACTATGAAAACTAGGAAACTAGTCTTTCTTTGTCTTGTTCCCGAACACCTCCAGACCTTTCCAAATTTCTTCTGGAAGGACCCTATGGCTTTAACACATCCTAACAGACCTCAAACACTCAATGGTCGAATCAGAAAACTCCTTTTGACATGTTATTCAAGTCTACTCAAATTTGGCCAATTTCGAACCTTGGACTAGTGAAACCCAAATTGTCCTAAATGCTTTCAAAGGCTCTTGAATTCTAATTGGAGGGGCTTAAGGGGTCTTAGGACATCCTAATGCAGCTATTAGACAGTTAGACACTTATTAAAGACAACCATGTCTTGCATTTATCAAGGAGTGAAAGGAGAAAATACTAGGAAAAACAATGTTAAAACCCCAACTAGTCTTGGACCTTTTTGGCTTCCCAAACACTGTATGACCTTCCATAATTTCTAAACAAAGACTTGGCATGGATTAAGGACCTCATTGACAACCAAAGTGCAGCATTCATCAAGATCAATAACAAGTTATTGCGCCCTTCAAACATAGAGTGGTAAAACATAGACTTTGCTTGGAAATTTGTGAACAATGAACATGGAATTTGTTGCATAAACTCTAATCAAATGCCTAAGGGGTTTGCATAGACTAAATTGATCATAAACAGTACATCATAGAGAAAGATTGATATAAAACAGATGCAAAACTACTCCAAAAAGTCCATATGAAAGTAAAGGGGAAACTAACTCGAATCGATGGTTTGCTTGGAATGTTTACATAAAAGACATGGAATTTCAAGCTATGGCTCAAATGTGCAACTCAATACAGTGATATAAATCAGATATCATAACAATGGAGTCACCAACTCATCCTCCACAAGTTTTATACAACTATGAGTGCGCCATCAACACTAGAAAATGGACATTGAGAGAAGATTGTGAGAAGAGATAGTGGAGAAAGACATGAGAGATGAACTTGAACTGTAGAGGGACTTGAACCTACAACAAAAAACCTTCATTGAACTCTGATAAGAGGTTTAAATGGGCTCTCCTCCAACCAACTTGGACAGGAATCTTTCACCTTCGAAAATGGTTCAATAATAGGGAAGGTAAACACTGACCATGTAATGGACAAGCTAAAGCTCTACCAAATTGCAAAGATGCAAATGTAAAATAACCAAAAGCTTACCCAATTCGACTTGCTCCTCTTCTAATAACCTTACTTCCCTCCAAGAAACTCAAATTTCCCTTCTCTTGGCTCATTAACTCGAATTAGTGTTAATCGTGGTTGTTACATTGACTCAAGTGACACTTGTCTTGATTCTGCTTGATCTCCTTCATGAATTTCGACTTGGAATCCTTCAGGAAGCTTCCTTGGGCCCCATACACCTCATGCACCCTCTTTGGGTCTATTTTTAGCTCTTACATATCATAAATGTCATAGAATATGTCATACTATCATAATAGTTGTAAGAGAATCTGTCATAAGTGTCATAAGGTGTCATAGGGTTGTCATAGAATACGTCATTGACTAAAAATAGCCCTATGACTTTTCACCTTCCCCATGGGAGTTACTTATCCCTCCAAATTCGAATTTGATGGTGCCATGTGTAAAGGAGGAATATTCCCTCATGTGGACCCCACATATCCATTTATGCGCCCCCAAGTCCAACTAGGACACCATGCCACTTCATTTTGGAGCAATCAATGATTTTTTCCATAATTTATTGGTCTATTTTCCACCATCAATTTAGAATTATGAATTTCCATGAGAAACTATAGGCCTTGGGGTTAAATATCAATATTTTAATTTTCCCACATGACCCTTAGGAATTGGATAGGCCAACTTAATTGTTTATCTGAAAACTAATTAATTGGGGACATTACACTAAGAAGCAGATCAGCGATGGAGGTGAGCTACATCGGAGTTGGCGAAGGTAGAGGCACAAGCGATGGCGACAATGCACACACTACAGAGGAGCGAGGCGCGGGTTGTGGGAAACCAACTGCCAGGTGAGAAAGCAGCCACTAGCATAACAGAGCCGCCAGGTAAGCAGGGAAAGCCTAGAATAATTCGGGCACCTGCGAGCAACACACTCAGGGACGTGGGCAAACCATCAAGCAGCCTAGCAAAGGTTTGGGCAGCAAGCATGCCTACGGGCAACCACATACAGACCCCGAGCAGGCCCAGAAAGGCTTCAATCAGTTGCAAAGAGGTCAAGGAGCCTTGGGCAGCCTAGAACAGACCTCGGGCAATCTTGAAAAGGACCGGGCAACAAGCAAGAAGCTCGAGCAGCCCAGAAAAGGGTCTGAGCAACGCCCAAAAGGACTTGGGCGGCCCAAAAATATAGTCAAGAAGGCTGAAGGAGGTCTAGGCAACCCCATATAGACCTTGGGAAGATCAAAGAAGGTTCGAGCAACAAGTCCGAGCAACAAGCAGCTGTTCGAGCAAATGTAGAAGATTCGGGAAACCAGTAGCAAAAATCCGAGCAGTGGACAACGAGTTCAGGCAACAAAAAATTTATGTGTTTGGTGGCCTACTGTGCAATGGCATAAGGCCAGGAAACCAACAAGGGTATCTCAGGTAGGTGAAGAAAAAATTCCACCTAGAGATCTAGACTACAAGAGAGCACATAAGAGCGAAGAAGGATTTTTGCTCATGTGCCTGAGTCATCCATTTAGGAGCAAAGAAGGACATTTGCTCAAGTGCTTGAGCCACAAAGGATTGTGACTCAAGGGGATCTTGGATGGATGGAGAAGGACTTTTATTCAGAAATCAAGGGATTTATTGAAGTCAATGACTCATAGATGGAGCAAAGGGCTCTTTGCATAAAATCTGTTCAATCCAAAGGAGAAGAGAAGCTGAAAGGGGAACATCAGACAGATCTAAGCCATAGGAGACTACATGAGTTGGCCACTTCTTTTCTCAGTGGACAGAGAACACGATAGGGACACATAATTTGTTCACCAGTTGGTCAAAGACAAACTTAGGTTTGCATATGGAGCTTGGTACCCATGCCAAGTGTGCTACAAAGGAAGTTGGGACAATCATGTTCCAGCTGGAGTCAAGAGGTTTTCCAGAGGTGGCAAATGTGTTGTATGTCCCAGAGTTGAGGACAAATGTGCTCCTAGTCTCAGTGATTGAGAAGAAGGGATTTGACATAACGTTCTAGGATGGACAAGCGTTGATCAAGCCCAGAGGATCTAGCTCAGACACGGTAGTGGTTCTTAGAGTTTGAGAGAGCAACTTGTATAGGCTAAAGCAACACCCTATGCAAGCAATAGCAAGCAACTCAAAGGGAATTAGCCCT
The DNA here is from genome assembly GCA_027924585.1 of Larix kaempferi. Taxonomy (NCBI): domain Eukaryota; kingdom Viridiplantae; phylum Streptophyta; class Pinopsida; order Pinales; family Pinaceae; genus Larix; species Larix kaempferi. The sequence continues at coordinate 13,470,414 of BSBM01000461.1, read as the reverse complement.
GACATAGCAATCAGCATTGGTGTTGTTATCACACCATAGTAGTTGGGCTACTATTCTTGCTGAGCAGATATCTGCACTTTTCAGAGCTTTGCTTTTACAAAGATCAGCTATGATGAGCATATTTATTTGAGATCACTTACAGATCAGAGCAGTATATATCAGACATTGAGTAGACCTTGTGCCAAGGATGAGCCTTGAGAGCTTAGATTTGATGACCGATGTGACCTTTTGTTCCATACAGTTTCAGTTCAGTGCTCAGCTGTATTGTTGCAGCAATGTTTTCAGTGGTTCTTTATGATGACTATTTGTGATATACAGTGATGTGACCATTAGACTTGTGATGTTATCATTGGATTATTATCTTGTTGTTTTAGTCATCTTCATAGCATTGGCTTGGTATGCAACTCATGATGTGGCAGTACTATTTAAATAATAAAATGAAATATCTTGGATGGCTTTATAAAATATAAATTTGGATGTATTACTTGCACTTTAAGGTTTTCTGACAATACTCATTGATTTCATTACCCTCCTATGAGCATAGACATGGTTTTTCATGACATTTTCGTTTGCTAGCCTAGGCACCACATTCACTTGACTGCATCCATCCATGACCTTCCTTATTTGGCTTCCACCTTGACTTGCCTTCTTGACTTTTTGATATGGAGGACTTCCCCATTTCTACCTCTGTGTTGGATCGCATCCACGTTTGTTTTGTGTCTCGGCTCTGAGTTGGTGACAGAACTTGCCTTTGGTGAGTTGGATTTTATGCCTAAATCATTCTAGTCGGTTGTCTCGATGTTTGGCTTTGTGCGGAATTCCCTCTAGTCACATGAGTTGTTGTTGGCTAAAACTGAAAGCACATGTACTACTTATATTGGAAATCTCGTATAAAGCCTGTGAACTTAAAATTCTAGAATTTGTTTCTCAACACACGATGAATAAAGGCTAAAGCAATGAAATGCTAAAATACCCCATGAAGGGTATAGAAAGGTCCAAAAAGCAATGGTTAAACAAATGCCATATCTAAATATTGTTGACCTTATAAATGTAAATATGCCCCGAATGCAAGCTGCGATTAGTTGTGCTTTTTAGCGCATGTAAAATCCCAGAGGGGTCATATAGGCCAAAAAGGCCATGAAAAGTAAATGAATGATCCTAATGAACTTGGATCAACTTGATGTAGACATGATGCCTAAGTTGAATAAGCACTCTCTAAACAACTTATCCATTTGTGAGGTACTGCCCTTCCCTTTGTTATTTTGTCCAGCACAGAGTGTAGCTCCCCCTTTCCCCATCCAAAGTGTCACTTGATTGAGTTGATCAAGTCATCCCCTTTGCCTAGATTTTTCCTTAGCCTTCATCCTTTGCTAGCAGTTAGGCCATGTCTATTGGGTGAGTATTTCTTTAAAGCTTTTGTGCAAGTAAACTATAAATAACATTGAAATATATATGTATTAATTGCCACTAAATGATGTTTATACTTTAAGTTAAGCTGTGTGATTAAAGGAACATGTCTTAGTCTTTTGTTATAATCTAGTCTTTGATTGTATTTTGATCTAGTCAAACATAGTTTGACCATGGTCATTCTTGGGATCCGTGATGAGATGGACCACTTATGTTTATGGATGATGATCTATGGTCCCACATACACTTATTGATGATTCCATATGTTGGACATATGCTTCAGATGATGATTGATGCAATTGGTCAGTTTTATTATTTTTTCCAGATCATCATATTTTACACTATCCGGGTATGGTGGACCATACTGATGACCCCACAGGTTATCATGAGGTGTATGCGTACTCATCTCTAGTGGATTTGGGTCTTCTGGATCCATTGAGACACTTATCTTTCAGTTCTGGGCTCTTCTGAGGATGATAGTTGCAGTTATCCACCTGTTGACCAGTTTGGGCATGCTGATCTGGTCTGTCCAGCAGAGGCATTGGAGGCAAGTGTTGCCTAGGGCGCTACAGGGAAAGGGGGTGGTCCAGCCACTTGTTATTACCATTATACCCCCCGTCCAGACATGATGGCACCTTCAATTTGACAGCGCAGGAACCCTAGAGGCAGTTTTTAAATTTAAACTGATTTAAAACATAAATAACATAATTTTCATCTCTTTCAACTTAATGCTCCATTTAGTCACTGCATTAATGTTGGTCCTCGAGAATCATCAAATACTAAGTTCAGAAAAATAAAATAAATGAACTAGTAAAATAAACATGAACTGTATTAAAGAATTAAAACAACCATTTGGATTCAACTTATACTCAGATAGTTTTGATCTTGTCACTGAAAGGACAAGTCAAACTAGATAAACCATATACGTACCTTAAGAGAGAGAAGGTTCAGGTAGAATAAAACAGACCTCAAGTTCTTCAATTAAAATCACAGTAGTAAGAAAGACACACAGGTGCTGCAGACTACAAAGGTCAAACACTTACTCATATGAATTTACATAGAGTTCAAATACAGTGATGAGAAATCAACTAGTGAAGTAGCTGGTCGTGAGACTGCTGAATGCTACAGCCAGAATAGAGAAACTGTGAGTCAATCAAATGCTACAGCCAAAATAGAGATAAACAAATGCTACAGCAAAGAGAAGCCGTGAGACAGTCAAGTGTTGTAAACAATTAAATGCTATAGACAAATAGAGATAAACAAATGCTACAGCAAAGAGAAGCCGTGAGACAGTCAAGTGTTGTAAACAATTAAATGCTACAGCCAAATAGAGATGCCGTGAAGGATAAATCGTGAGGGCAGATCTGTGGGGATAAAATCATGAAGGCAGATCCTCTAAAATCGTGAAGGCAGATCTGTGAGGATAAAGCCGTGAAAGCAAACCGAAATAACAAATGCTGAATGCTGAGATAAGTCGTGACACAACCCAAAACAACAAATGCTGAGATAGACCGTGAGACAGTCTAAACGTGAAGGCAGATCCTCTAAAATCGTGAAGGCAGATCCGTGAGGATAAAGCCGTGAAAGCAAACCGAAATAACAAATGCTAAATGCTGAGATAAGTCGTGACACAACCCAAAACAACAAATGCTGAGATAGATCGTGAGACAGTCTAATCGTGAAGGCAGATCCGCTAGGATAAAGCCGTGAAAGCAAACCGAAATAACAAATGCTGAATGCTGAGATAAGTCGTGACACAACCCAAAACAACAAATGCTGAGATAGATCGTGAGACAGTCTAATCGTGAAGGCAGATCCACTAGGATAAAGCCGTGAAGGCAGACCGAAATAACAACTGCTGAATGCTGAGATAAACCGTGACACAAACTGCCCAAAACAATTGACGCGAGTAGAAGAGAGAGTTCACAATTAAGCTCACGATCTTTAGAGTTAGGTTTTTATATGGTTTTAGATTTAGGAATCTTAGGATTAAAGTAATAATAAACACTTAGGATTAAAAAAATAATAATAATAAGAAATAAATAAATAATAAATAAAATAAAAGTAGGGTACCAAAGGTTTAAAATAAAAAAATATAAGACTTTAAAATAATAAAAATAAAAAACTTTATTAATAAACTCATAAAGTCTTTATTAATAAAATCATAAAGATTTTATTAATAAGACTAAAATAAACATTTAATGAATTTATCATAAAGTGAAAAACCAAAGGTCCAACATAAAGTAAAAAGACCAAAAACATAACTGGGACAAGGCCCTATAACAAAACATAATAAAACAAGGTCCAATGGTTTTTAATAAACTCTTAGGTAAAAATACTCCATAAAGTAGGAATCCTCAGGGTCAAGTGTGCACATGAGTGAGAGTGCTAGGACCAAGTAAGAAAATGACCATGAGTCAACAACCACAAGACCAAGGTGGGCATGCAATCAAATAGGACCATCAAGACCAAAAACTTTTCTCTCTCTTAAGATACATAGTTTATATATTTTTGTCATCACTGTATAAGGGAGAAGATCCAAACGGATGGTGCAATCCTTTTGTCCTTAACGCTGCTCCTAAGGGTTAGGTACTAGAGACATCGCCAAGGGGTGGCCAGTCCCTTGAGAAGCAACCTAGCAATAACCGATTAGGAGAGGGGACAACAATATCTTCCATTCTCAATGAATGGCTTTCAGCTCAAGGCTGAACCTCAGTCCTAGACTGGGACATGTTGATCAACCATTTGGTCCATGACCAGGATCTCCATTCTCCCAGAGAATGGTCCTCAGCCTCAAGCTGAGCATTCAGTCCTAGGCTGAATGTTGATCAACCATCTGCAGGACCTAGGAAGTCTCTGTCTCAACCTGCAGGATCTGCTTGGTCATCATGACCAAGAAACCGTCTGGTTCTAGACCAGAATACCCTAGAGACAAATAGGGGCCCTAGCCACATGCTAGGGACTTTGCCATGGCATCAATCTGCTTGGTCCTAGACCAAGAACCCCAGGAGACAGCTGGGGGCCCTAGGGTACCTTCTAGGGTCTTACTCATACTCTGCCTGGTTAGCTTGACCAGGAACCCTAGTCAAATGACTAGGGTACCATTCTCTCTGAGAATGGGTCTCGCAGCTGCACTAAAAATCAACAGATGGCACCTTCAGTTTGACAACGCAGGAACCCTAGAGGCAGTTTCTGACACTTTTAGGGTTTTCAGGAGGATAAAAAAATGGAATAAAAAGGTCACTGAGGAATTCGATTTGGGCAATTAAGGCAAGGTTTTGACACTTGGTTTGCTCTGAGGTCATCCATGGTGAACCCCCCTTCTTCCAGATCAGTTTGCACCATTCAGTGGGGTCCACAATGGCTACAAGAGGTCTTCTATTGCATGTCTCTCTCAGATTTTGGAGACAGTATTTGATCATTTGTGTTACTTGGACATGTCATAGACTTATATTTTATATTATTGTGCCATGGGGACATGCTAGTGAAGGAGATTAATGCCTCCTAGCCCCACCATGTGCTTTAGATGTCTTGTCCATGTCATATGTTGTGGCTCCATGTTATCTAGCCACCCTTTAGGTGTAACGTCACCCTCCTTGGAGACATTTCATGTATGACGTCACCCTCCTTTTGAGTGATCCATGTGATATATTGTATTGGCTCATCATAGCCGTTGATTAGATTGTTATATCTTTTGATCTCAACCACTAGTTTTAAAAAGTGGTTTTGTGGTTTAGCTTTTTGGTCTTTGTTATCCTATAAAAGGAGGAGACCCCCCTATTGTAAAAGCAGCTTTGGGCTCTAGAAAACTTGGAATAAAATACTATCTTTGGAGATCTACTTCTTGGCTCTTATTAGGTTGCTCTTGTACATGGTTATGCATCTCTTCTTTTAGACATCTTTGCTTGTAACAGGTGAAATCGACATCAACTAAGGGAGGCCGAATTGGTTGAAGCAAGGAGTGCATTTTACTTGATGGGAAGATTGTAGGGGTTGCTCACATTCCCCATGGGCAATACGTCTTCATCTTGAGGGAGTTTTTCAATTGTGCCTTGTCCATTGATTTCTTCTTTGATATGACATGCTTAGATCTGTGGATCAAATCTAACATCTTGTAGTTTGATTTACAGGTTGAATGGGGCATCTCTCCTCCTAGGGCTTGGACGATTATGCTTGGATTCACTTGGAGCTAGCTTGGAATTGTAACTAAAGGCAAGAATCATCTATGTGCAAAGTAGCCGCAAGCTTTTGAGGTAAGATCTACAAGATATGTATCCATTTCGCTTATTCTCCATCCTATTGGTCACATAAAACCCTTAAAATCTAAAACCCTCTTTTACATTTTTTTAGATCTACTTGGATCTAGCTTGGCTTTGGGTATAAAATTAAGAACCCACCTCTATAGCATCCATGACAATTCGGATCTATAGTTTGGTGGTGATTGGCCTCCATTTGACACACTTCCCAAGGCACCTACACTTCCTTGAGGCAATTCGCATTCCTTGAGGGAGCTAGTTTGGCTAGTTCTTGAATGTGGGTAGGTGAGATTGTTTTTGCATTGAATAGATCACCCTTTGAAACCCACCCCCAGTGCTTCACTTTTGTGATTTCTACCTTGTGGGCCCCATTCCTCATTTTGAGGGTTGTGCCCCACTTGGGCCACTTAGTGATGCATTAGATCTAGTGAGATCTAGCTATTGGCATGCTCTTGATCTTGAAAACCCACCTTGCTTTTCATCTTGACTACCCCGATCTATAATTTGGTGGGCATCCGACTCCATTTGCCCCTTCATCCAAGGCACTAGTCTTCCTTGAGGCAATTTGCACTCCTTGGGTAGGTGGGCTTTTGCTAGATCTCACACTTAGGTATTGCTAATTCTTGGCCCATCCATAGATCCATGCCATAGCATACCCCTAGTACCATCTTTTTCCAATTTTGACATTGTGGACCCAACTTGGACCATTTTTCCACTTTTTAAGAAGTGGGTCCCACTTGGCTAATTTTCATGGTACTAATTCATCTCTTAGATCTATTGATTAAACCTCATAGGTGGCCCTTGTCTTTCATTGGTTGAACCATTTGTCACTTCATAAGCCTCTTCAATCACAACTTAAACCTTGGGCCCACTTAATCTTTCCTAGATCTATCTCACCGTTGACTTCCTCCTTTCATTTTACACATTTCCCTAGGAGTCTTTGGGTTAGCTAGTCTTTATTGATTGGCTAGGGTCTCCCCCTTGATCTTAATTAGTCTTGATCTAAAGTGAAGAGTGCCTCGGTTATCGTGACACCTGGCTTGCATTGGGAACCATGGCATCTCTTGGGTCACCTCTTTAGTTGTCCAACACCTCTACCATCCCGGATGGGATACCTTTACGGACAACTACAAGTTGTGTGATAACAGGTGTCAAAGAGGGCAAGGTGTACAGGTTGCAGGACAAGCCTGTAGTCGGATCCAAGTGGATCTTGGACCATGGATTGATGTCAGTGAAAGAGGTCAAGGAGCAGAAGAGTTCGAAGGGTGAGCAGAATTCACAGACTTCTAGTGTGGGGAGTAAACCTTTAGAGGTGAAGAGGCAGTTAGCCCCTTCCAATTCTGCTAGGAGACCTAGTTGGTACAAGATGACATTGATGGAAGCTCAAGAGCAGGAGAAATCTCCTAGGATCACAATGAGGAGGAGCATGCCTTTGACGAAGTTTTCAAACTTCTTGGCACTAATGTGTAGCGCCATCGATTTTGTGACTTCCAGTGATCAAGGAGCAGCTGACCAACAGGGTTGGAAGGATGTCAGTGTGCAGGCTGATGTATGCGACAATATACCAAGGTTAGAGGAAGAACCAGTTCCAAGTGGCTCTTTGAGAAGTACCTTCCTCACTAAGAGAGAGTGTTGATGATTTTAACTCCGACAGGTACTTCTTCATAGGTCAAGTGTCAAGCATGCAGGATTCGTCCAGATTTCCTCTCTAGGTACGTGCTTTGTTGAGCAAATGACTTTTGTATCTCTTTCCTAAAGTATAACTTATGAAAAGCACATTAATTAACTTAATGTTGGCTAATGTCTAAGAGTAAACTTAAGATTAAGTCATAACCATTGATCTTAAGTTAGGCTTGAGATCTAATCTCAGCCATCGATCACTTGAGCCAAGAGAAAAGGCTATGGTATGCACATGAACTTCATCTTGAGCATATTAATGAAGTTTCAGCTATACAAAACTTGTGCAATTTCCAGATTTGATCTGTAGCCATATATATTCTTATTGATGATTTGACATAAATAAAAGGGTGATTTAACATCATCATCAAAAGATCTAAGTGTTGTTTTGCTGCTGCTATATCTGCTACTTTACTGTTGTTATAACTGCTGTAAAAGTAATTTTTCAGGTCCAGTTTATGACGGATAAGTTGCTCTGTAGGGCTGAAACTTATTAAGATAGTTTGGTATATTTTCTCCTTGGATTGCCTAGAAGTTTGGCCTGTTAGAAAGTGAAATATTGGAGTATTTCAGTTGTTGTTTTATACTTATTTCATAACAGCCATATGGCTGAAAATTCACACAGCTAAGATCAAAGAAACCTCTAGTCAAAGAGGTGAAATTTCTGTTTTGCATTAACTGTTGTTTGGCCAAAAATTTCAATAGAGATATACAGGAGAGGGTGAGTTGATGCTGTATGGATTCACTGATTCTGACTGAGAAGGAGATGCAGGTGACAGAACGTGTACTTCAGGGTATTGCTTCAGTTTGGGTTCAGGGGTGATTTCCTGGTTTAACAGGAAATAGTCTTCAGTGGCATTGAGTTCAGCAGAGATAGAGTACATAGCAGCCAGCACTGCTATTTGTGAAGCCATCTGGCTTTGGAAGTTGATTGCAAGATGGCTTTGCGGGTTGATTGCAAAGCTAATACAGAGGATGTTGGAACCTATTGTGCTCCACTATGACAAACAGAGTTTATGTTGGAACCAACTCTAGTCTACTATGATAATCACAGTTGTATTAAACTCTCTAAGAATCAAATACTCCATGACTGCACCAAGCACATTGACATCAGGTACCAGTTTTTCAGGGACAAGGTTTAGAAAGGAGCAATGTCTCTAGAGTATATTCATACAGAATTGTCTAACTATTCTACAAGTTGGACCCAGATACGACCAGAATCAATCAAATCCTGTCCGAACTTCCTCTTTCCAAATTTGGCAGTATGGCACATTATCTACGAGGGAGTGATCATTCTCCGAGTGGATTTCTGTTCTATTTTCAGCAATCTATTCTCAGCAGTTTGCACACAGTTTGTATGTGTTAGTTAATCTTATTCTATCAGTTTGGTAGTTAAGACATAATCTAAATCTAGTTTAGATAGTGTAGTCTATTGGTAAGGCACATATCCCAAGGAGATCATATATCGTTGAAGTACACTAATGAATGACTGCAGTAGATCATCATGCAGAGATTGGGCACCGATCCCAAGACTGCAGTAGATCTAGATGTCGGGGCTAATTTTGTAACCCTAAACCAACCTTTTTTTTATATAAGAATGCTGAGGTATGTGTTTTATAATTTTATTCGTTCAGTTCAGCACAGGAGTGATAGTTCTCTGGTTGTTCCTGTATCAGATTTCATTTCAGAATTAATGGGAAAGCAGTAGCAGGTTTTGACAGTCTGTTTAGTGAGTTTCTGTTATATATTTTCTGCAGTATGTGTTTGTAAATTCTAGCATTATTAGAGTTGCAGTTTTGAGAGACTTTCAGTTTTCAGCTATATGGCTTTTTGATGAATTATTTTACCGCAAAGTCTTACTGTGGTCTAGAAAATCAACACTTCTCAACTCACAAGAGGACAAAATCCTGCAGAGATTACAGAGCCTCTTTGTCAACTGGATGTACAATATATGGTCAGAGAAGCCTCTGCTCAGCCTGTCAATTATTCTATGCCAGTCTGATTTCGTTCTGAATTTTTGTTTAGTTATCTAATGCCAATCGACAGAACTGTTAATGAAACATTGGCTTTGGGTTTGTAGATAAAACTGGTATAATCACACTGGCCTGATTGGTAGACTGTTCTCAAGGTTTCACTTTTGGTTATATAAGGAGGTATTTTCCCACTGATCAAAACCCGTGTGTTTTCTGAATGTACTGCAATTCAACCCACAGGTGACCCTACTAATAAAAACTTTTTTCTAGCAAGAAAATTAATGCGTGCACTTTTGGTAAACAGTTTTACTATGTATTGGACCTGTTGAGTCGGAAGAAAGTTGCTGCCTTTTCAGTTCTTCTATCGATGCCACAATTGACTTGTCCCTACTGAAACATGCTGTAATTGCTGGTAAAAGAGCCTTCAGTTGAGACTCTGACTCGGGTTCTTTGTGATAATCTGTTAACAATTTCTGCACTGTTCCATGTGGATCATTTGACCTGAAAATTCAATGTCATATTGAGTGTCCACCATTATTAGGTCAAAATATCATCCATATTCAATATATTTCTCATTGCACCAAATGAATCAGACATGACGAGGAAGTATGAACATAGCACATACAAGTCTTGCTGAAGGAGAGACTCCTTTAATGAAGCTAGATTTGTCGATGGCACGTAATGTGTGCCTAAACCCACATATAGAGCATCTGCAGGGCTTGAAATCCTTTTCCCAGTCAATCCAAGGTAGGCCCCTGTACACAACTAAAACAACTCAGAATTTCATACATGATAATGAATCAACTATCCAGAACGATCGTGCCATGCATTCAAATATCTTAGAGCTATATAAAAAAGAAGTTTCCAATCAATTTAACTGCCTATAAACAAGATGTAAAATTGCATATAAACATGCATTTATTTGTTAGAAAAAGAACGATGAAGAAAGGAGACCAAAAGCACACAGGTACTTAAAAATACATCAGGTATCCTAAGCCAAGGGTGTGTATATGTTATCTCCAATCTAAGTATCACAAACAACTACGAAAGCATGGAATAATGAGTAATAGAACTGTGCTGGTACAATTCCATAAAATGCAAAAGGAGAACTGACGAAGATTTTTAAGTCAAACATTACAGGAATCATAATAATCTAAAGAGCTCAAGCTTTTTTTTCCAGCTAAATTATCCAGGGGCAAATCCTTGGGCACTTCCCCTCATTTTGAGGATGGTACCTAGGGTAAACCCTAGATTCTTCAGGGCACAAGGCCAAGTTAACAACAGGGCTCAAAACCATTACAACAATATACTCATTATGAGCTCAACATGTCACTTACAAGAATAGAACCTGAGTGGAGAGGATACAAACTGAATAATCCTATAGCAAATATTAGATGATGTTACAAACTTAATAATCCAGTCTGTTGCAACTATATCCTGCCACTGTCCATCTCCAATCCCAAAAGAACAGACCTGAGCCACGAAGCTGCATTTTAAATAGTAGACATGGATGAGACGTGGATAGGATGCTTCTGTTTTGGAGACACAATGTTTCCATTTTCAACATAGCAGGCGTTGTTCTTATGCCAAATTAAGCATTTTAAATAGTAGACATGGATGAGATGTGGATAGGATGCTTCTGTTTTGGAGACACAATGTTTCCATTTTCAACATAGCAGGTGTTGTTCTTATGCCAAATTAAGCATTTTAAATAGTAGACATGGATGAGATGTGGATAGGATGCTTCTGTTTTGGAGACACAATGTTTCCATTTTCAACATAGCAGGTGTTGTTCTTATGCCAAATTAAGTGTTATCTTTAATGTTAAATATAGCCATGTTTTGAAGTTAAATTATGTTAGAGGGTGCATCCTTTTAAGTATGCAAATAAGAATGGAAAAGGGGGGTACTGTTTAGCATATGCTTAAGAGTGGACAAGGAGGGCAATGTTATTGTAAATGCATACTGGACAAATTGTGCCCTAATTGCTGCTCTATGATGATGTAGAGTTTCTGGGTAATCAGATTTCCTTGGAGGATCACCAGTCCAAATCAGCATTTCACATGAAGACTTTGAGGGAGTGAAATCAGCTTATATTCCAGACTTGGACCAATATTATCTTTAGGGTAGAGCAGTGTTGTTCTTTGGGAATACAAGCAACCACAATAGGACTATTCTTTGCCATATTTTTGTGTTAATTATTGCTGAGAGGATTGTTGCCTTTATGAGTTATTTGAGGCTTGAGTTTCTAGCTAAGTTAGTCAGCAAGGTAGCACTCTATGAGAGCAAGGTCACAGTTAATTATCACTTCCTTGTGTCTTCTTCATTCTACTGTTCTTTCTCCTTTCTTCCTTTCAGAAACATTAACGTGTTCACATGGTTCAAATTCTTGTATAATTCTACAGCAGATTTGTCCTATTGCTGGGAATTGCATGTAGAATAAGAACACTGGGACTAGATTTTGGATCTCCTTAGGTCCTTTAATTAAGCATGACTTTGATCTAAAATTTTAAGACTCTGTACTTAACTAAACAGCTCTGATGTCAATTGGGTCTAGCCCAGGTGGATGACGAGTGTTATCCTCCCCACCCAGGATTAATCCCCTCAAATGACATATCAAGCTCTTAAATGAGTATATTGTTGTGTTGGCCTTGAGCCATGAAGAATCCAGTTTACCTTGGGTGCCATCCTTGGAATGAGGGGAAGTGCCTAGTGGATTTCCCCAGCATATGTTTCTTACAAGAACAACTTAACAAAAAACCTAAACAGCGCTGATGAATGGAAGAAAGATATGATCATTTTTCTTTGATCTATTATGAATGTTTTAATGCAAGAGAATTATTTCTTATGATCATTCTCACATGTATTTAGATTCCACGTTGAAAGTCTTTTGTCAGTAGGATTTAATGTTTGGATTTCTTACTAGGATTCTTCATATTTTCAAGTATTTCTTCTTGCTCCATATCAAGGTTGCCAAAGTGACAGAGCAGAAGCAAGAGAGACATTTCCCCTAAAAAACTGGGAGCATTTATGATATAATACATATTTTTATATATTATAATGCATATATAACTATATTCAAAAAAAAATGGAAGAAAGATCTAATTATTTTATTATTTTGGGCATGGATGAGCTTACAGAGCTATCACTTGATGGTGACATGGTGTATGAGTACTCATTCCTAGTGGAATTGGGCATTATGACTCCATTGGTGCACTTGGTTATCAGTTCCGGGCAGTTTCAGGTGATGATATGGTCAGATTACCACTTTATTGCATTTTGCCATTCAGAAATGGCATGTCCAGCACTTTCATTAAGCATGCACGTTCTCCTAGGGCGCTCTGAGGGGATAGAGGGTCCAACCAGTTGTTATTACCATATTACCCCATCCCTAGACATTTTGGTGCAGTCAGATTTGTGTCCAAGAGACTTGGCAGAGAGATACATGCATTTTTGTATTTTCAGAGGTGGTTTTCCGGCAGTATAATGGCTCATTGAGGAAATCGATTTGGCTTAGTGGGGTGGCTTAGTGGGGCAAGGAAATGGCATGAGATTGGTCGGCGATATTTTGATGATGTTCTCCACACCTTCCAGCATCAGTGGAGTCCACACGTCCTAGCATTCATCAGTTTGGGAGTTTTTATTGTGTTATTGAGGGGCCACGATTTGGTCATTTGGTCACATTATGGTATTATCTTGACATATTTATTTGACATTGTGCCTTGGGGTCATGCTAGTGAAGGATATGATACACCTCCTAGCCAAACCATGTGTTATTTTCATGTGTCTTAGTCATATGTCATGTGGTACGTCCCCCTTGGGCAATTTAGTGAGTGTGGCCCCTCTATTTTTGGGTTGATCCATGTGATATGTATCCGGCAAATCTAGTTGTTGATTAGAGTGATTGTATCTTATGATCCTAGCCATTGATATTATTGGATCTAGGTATTGTGTATTAGAGAGATCTATATATTGAGAGGCTCTCTCATTTGTAAAGGGACTTTTGGCTCTTGAATTCTTGGATAATAAAATATTTTTGCAAAAACTCTTGGAAGCTTTGTCGAATGTGTTCGATGGAGATTGTAAATTCTTTTTCTTTCTAGCATTCTAGCGGATCTATGCTTTCCCAAACCATTTTGCAGGTGGCCGTACTATGGAGATAGCGATTTGATGGGGGCACTATTGTGATTGAGCTCCATATCTCTTCCTCAAGTCGTTATTGGTTCAAGGAGTATCTTTATTATGATCATCTTGATGCTTGTTGAGTCTTTCTTCATTGATTATCTCTTTCCTCTTTGCAAATCGATTCTCATTTGTAGATCTCTTTTGCAGGAGGAGGGCGTCTTGGTCTCTTCGAGGACATAGCGATTTCACTTGGCAAGGCATGGAAAACGCTTGTAATTGATCGGAAAGGGAAGATCAGCCTCATACAAGGCTAATAGCAAAGTATTTCCAGGTACATTTGCATGTATTTTAATTTTCTAGGGTTTAATCCAATTGTCACCATTAAGACCCTCATTGTTAAAACCCCCATTTTGTAGATCTAATAGATCTGGCGATATTTTGGGATTAATCTTTAAAACCCACTTTAGAAACAATTAATAAACCCTAGATCTCAAATTTGAACTTAATCCGACTCCATTTGCCCTTCGATCTAGCACTAGTCACTTCTAGGTGGGACGACCTCCTTGGTTTTCTCATTATCTCTTCAGATCTATCATCTGGGTCTTGCTTGAAACCCCTCTAATTGACAAATCTAACCTCAAGCATCCATACCTAGAGACGTGGTCCTCATGATCTCCTCACTGGAGGGGTTGTAGTGACAGCTAGAGACCTTGTCCCTCTTTTGTGATCTTCATCAACTAATGGTCAACTTGGGTAAAACCAAGGTCATGATCTTCAACGAGTCGAAGAAACTCCTCGTAGACCTTCATTTCTTTTTTTGAGGAGAAGAGATCAAGATCACTAGCACCTATACCTATTTGAGGGTACAATTCATAGGACCTCGTTTGAATTTATGACACGCCCTTCAACCCCGAGGCAACAAAGGATATGGATTCTTATCCCTTCTCGAGGGACAATGCTTCAGACATCATTTTTAGGACATCTCGTCCAAGATGTCTCTCGTGGACACTCTCAATCAACACACAGTCCTCTATGGTTCAAAAATTCGGGGGCCTTGTCTATTAGACACTAATTGGGCTTCATGCAGATCCTCCTCCTTCGTCAGATCATCAAATGCAAGCAGACAGTTCATCAGCGCATCATACTTGCAGAGTTCGGTACCCACCCCTTTCGACTTGAGGTGGTGTTCCGTCTTGTCTCACTCTTACACACCTTCGAAGCTTCGTTGACTCAGCACTAGGGCGCAATCGATACCCATACTTGGCCTATCTCTCATTGCAGTCCATTGCCTTGGTTATCCCTTCGGGCCATACTAGATCTTGGTACAAAGGGATCATGGATCTTTTGGCATTGTTGGCATTACAATGGATCAACTTCCTCCATTTCAATATTCCGTGGATGCACCTGCCACCTCTTACCTACCAGGCAGGAACTGAATAGAATCACCTGAGACATCTATAGACAGTTCGTGCAGGTCACTCGGATCAACCATCAAGGTGGGTTTTGTCCAAACATGGCCTTTTATGCTACACATTTCATGGATATGAGGGACGATCTCACCATTTGGCCCCATTACACACTCTATCATTGGACATATGCTCTTTGTATTCCTTTGTGCCAATTCAGAGTGGGTTCTCATCGTCTCAAGGTTGAGACAAATCACCAAATCGACCAATCAGACAGGATCAATCGGGTTTGTCATCTTCGAGAGGTTGAGAGCGAGGCCCTTCAAGTATCTAGATCAGAGATGTCTGGTATTATACTTACATGAGGCCCTCCGACTCCATTCCCTCCTCCTCTAGCGACATTCAAACTTAGGACTAGCGTCCACTCAGTAGATCACTTCCTTCTTTCCGGTGCTCCCCTTGCCTATGGGCACCAAGATACTGACAAAGGACGATACTACTTTTGACCACAGATCAGTTAGGACACCACAAACCACCTCTACATCCCCACGACCCCAGCAACGTGGCCAGCCTTGACCCCATCCCAACAGTCGGTCAACTACATCCAGATCACAGCAACAGGCTCCCCACTTCCGGCGACAGCACACTACCCATTATAACTCTTCTAGTTCTTCTTTCAGACAGATTGCTATTTCGAGATTCCTTCATTCGACTTCGGATGTTAGGAGAAACACTTCCAATATTTCCAGTGTGCCTTGAAATATTCACCATTTTTGTATCACAAATCCCAAAATCCACTCTTCTTTTGCATTTCTCTTATGTATCGGCTCTCTTTGTACTTATCTCTTCTAGGTTGGCTTTCCATCTTTGGAGTTAGCTCTTTTCGGCTTTAGGATAGAGTTTCACATCTTGCTTTATATAGGAGCTATTCGTACTTCCACTTTGTATTGACATCCTGGTACCACACAGTCCCATTGACCTACTTTTGTGGTCATTTGTTGGACATTAATAAATTATCTTATCTTATATGATTCATATTTGTAACTTCCTCTATAAAATTTCATCTTGTATTTTGGTATAGTCATTCAATATTTTGTATTGATGCAATTTTATTTCAAAATGCATCAAAACTTATGTTTTTTAAAACTCCATAGCTTTCAACATAAATAATACAATCAAGAGAAACAAAAGTCCCTATTTTGGGAAAAAGCATACAAGCATAGGGGATGCAAAAAATCATATACCAAGAGCTCCTTCTCCTGGGCTCCTTGCTGCTATGTGAGCAAATCCAACATCGGGAAACAGGCCAATTGCATTTTCTGGCATTGCAAGAAGAGTCCTCTGAAAGAATGTAATTAAATTAGCTCCCAATACAAATATTTCAGTATTTACAATGCAAACTAACAGCATGAACATATCGTAAAAGTAACTAAAGATACAAAGAGACATATGTACCTCAGTAATGACTTGGTAACGACCATGACCAGAAAGTCCAATTCCAAAACCCATTGTTACACCATCCATAAAAGAAATGTAGGGTTTTTCATAATGAGCGATTTTACAAATGAGAGTATACTCTGCCGAGAAGACCTACAACAACAACAACAAAAATCATTCATCTACACATATACGAATAGAAACAATGAATATGGTTTAGATTGTAGATAATAACAACTCTAAATTGGAAATATGTTACAAATGCATGATAAAAGAACTCTTCAAAGCATAAAACTTTCTTCCTTCACAGAGAGAGTGCATCTATAGACATGATTGTTATCCACATGACAGTAAATATTCCACCCAAATAGTTGACATCATAATTTAAATTTTAAATAATATCTATTCTTCATTAAAAAAGCAATAAGGTGAAAATGTTAATATCTAATGGTCATATCAGGTAGTGGAAGCTAAAATTGATTTAAAGTTTTCAATTGGATATACCAAGAAATATAAATATTGAATGTATAAAATAATGATGAATAAGATGATGAATACAATGAGTCTCATGACAGTATACTTATACGCATTGAATGGTCACGAGGTGAAGGGGTATGTGCCCTTTGACTTTTAATTAACCTAATTATGTTATTATTATTATTATTACTGCTTCTTGAGAATAATAAAAGTGATTTTCCAGATTTTATTTGGCTGCCATATCCTCATGAAGACTACAAGAGCCCTATCCAACAGTGAATAGAGAGGACTTGCAGTACATGCCATCCTTGGCATGACTTTGATGTCCTTGGCTATCTCCATGACGTTATTTCAGAATCTCAGATTTCAGCCCTGCACTCATGCAGATTCCAGCATATGATTATTTGATGTTTTAGGCTTCCATGTTTTGTTTGGTAATCAAACACAACGAAAGCTGAAATGCTAAGATGGCTTCATTGGTTGTATGAATTCACTTAGCATGTTGTCTCTTCCTAATATTAGAGTAGAGTAGGATTAAAAAGCTCAATAGATAGGAAGAACAAGCAATATGTGAGCATTAGTTGTCATTCACGATATCCATGGCATTGTTGGCTTTGCTTTTTCATTGCAAAGCCAGTTTTGAGCTATTTGATGTAATAAACTCTATGAACATTTTATGTGGTGCTTAGGGATGTCGATATGTATCTATCCCGCCACATGGTCTCCTTGCTTTTTGAGGTCTTCTTCACAAGTACAACCAGAGATTCAAAAGTTTTCATGCACTCTTTCTTAAGAGCACATGTACCCAAGTTCGAGCTAGTTGTTGCCCCTCATAATCCATTAGGATTGCATGTGTGATTCTTATCACACAATTAAGAAATTTGCAGGTTGGTAAGTTAACGAAGATGGCACTTACATTGGATTGGAGGAGATCTATTTCTCCTTGGTGACAGGTTATCATGGTTGGGCTCTATTTTCATGGTTGCATATTGGTGGTTGATAGATCAGATGTTGGTAATGCTTGATGTTGTGCATGATATATTGCTCATCTTGTCTAGCTGTTATTACTCCTTATACATTTGTGATGGTGTTATGGTCCATAGACATGTATGTTTGTTGCTTGGTGGATGCTTAGGATACAAACTACCTAGCACTGAAGAAATTTGATAAATAATCACAAAAACTTTTATTGGACTTTTATCAAGCACTTTGAATGCAATCTTGGCTTATGGCTTATCTGAGTTATTATTCATGTAACTCTTTACAATGAATTTACTAATAACTGACACATAAACACAATGCACTCAGTCCAATGATCTAGCTGAAGATAGATGAACAACACAGAAGTTTAGGGCCAAGCCCAGGGCAAAACCCTCACACTTCATGAGGGAAAACCCAGAGAGAAATTTTATTATAGAGCACTATGTCATTTACAGCAGAGATATCAAGCAATAGACAATCTGGAAATACATTGGAAACTGTGTCAAGCAAAACAGAAAATAAATACCAGCAATATGCTGTTGTACGGCTATCTTCAACTGCAAAACTCGCCTTGAAAACTGTGCGAACTGCTACCCTCGAATTCTTCTGGCTGCAAATGCCTTTCACTAGTGCTCTATCTCTCTCACGTGTGAGAGACTTCTTCCTTCTCACGTGTGAGTCTCTTTCTCTCTTCCTTGATCTCTTGATATCTTATAGTGTTATTTCTCTTTCACTAGACTTGTATTTGTACTTTGTTTTCTCAAAAACCCTAACTAACTTTCCATCCAATGGTTAAGTTGATTTTTGATATGAGGGTTTATATTCAATGCTCCTTTATTAATTACATCACATAATTAATAATACATTTAAATAACCTTTTCAGACAACTCAAAGTAGATAACACTAAAGTACTTTATTAAAATAGTCACTTTGAAAACATAACAAGTCTAGGAAACACAATGTTGTGTCCCCCCCATGGAAAACACGAAAACATGGGGGCAAGGACATCTCTCATTACATTTTTCAACACTCCCTCTTAATGAGTGAGGTCCCAACGCTATCATCTTGACCACTGTCAAGAACTTCCACTAGCTCTGGAAGCTGATGTCGGAAGACAACTTGAAAGTCTGGATCCTACTCACTATCTCTATGCTGGCTGAGTCTTCTGCCAGTGTTGCTCTCTTCATCTGAAGGTATCATCTGTGCACCTGCCTCACCATTCTGACTCGGATAGCCATCCACTTGAACCTGGAAATATCACCTCTCCATGCAGAAAATAAAGTTTTTCTCTTCTATTCCCAAGTAGAATTGTGGTATCATCTGAGTTCTCTACCTGGTAGAGAAACACATGTGCCATCTTGATAAAATGTCCAAACCCATCATCTTCCAATGATGATACAGAAAGTCTGCTGACTTCCATACCTTGAACAAATAGTACCCTGTCTACTTCAAGAATTTTTCTAAACTCTAATTGGAATCTCACAGTTCCAACTCCTCTTATTTATGCCTGAGGGCTTCCAATGTTTGTTTCAACAAAATGTCCTGGGGCTATCTCTTCTATCCTCTGAAAGACTCCATATTTCCCAGTCATATGGCTAGTTGATCCACTATCAACTATCCACATGTCATGGAAATCTACTAAACTACCTACGCTAGTCTGTACTAATACCAAAGAAAACTCCTTTTCAAATTGGCTAGCAAAGTCTTCTATTTCTGCTGATGTTGCTCCCTCTTTTTCTTCAGTCCCTTTCCTCTTGGGACATTGACTAGCATAATGGCCGTACTTATTGCAATTAAAGCACCAAACCTTGCTAAAGTCTTTCTCCTTTTTCTTCCCTTTGCCCTTGCTTTGATTACAAGGGCAACATTATCTTCACTGCTCTGAGTGCTATTCTGGAATGTCCCCTCCTAGGAATCTTCTTGAACAAAGCCATCCCATAACCTTGTCCAATTTGGAATTTTCTCTCTAGCAACTACTCCTTGAACAAATGTGTGCCATTTTGCAGTGAAACCATTAAGAGCATATCTGACTAGCTCTTCATCTTCCACTTTCTCACCAACAGCACCTAGTTCATCTCTAACTTGGGTAATTTTTTTGAGATAAGTGGTTACTGTATTAGCATCAGTCATCTTGGTGTTCCTCAATTTTTCTCTGAGAACCATCTTTCTATTCTGGTTCTTACTTTGGTAAAGAGTACAGAAAGCTTTCCGAATTTCAAAAGCATGTGACTTACCTGTGATATGGGGAATCACATGATCTTTTATGGAGTCCAAAAAGATTCTATGTGCCTTGATATCTTTCTTCTCAAAGTCAGTCTTCTGAGTAGCATCTATGGGAACTGTGATGGTGTCTGAAGCACCAACAATATCCCATAGCTCCAACTCCTTGAACAATACAGTTATGCATTCTTTCCAAGGGCTGAAATTATCAAACCCATCCAGTCTGTCTTCATATCTTAGCCCTACTGAAGCCATGACTCTCGTACTGATAAATACCTACAAGACCCTTCTGCTCTAGGTTCTACAAAAACAAACTGTCTTAAGCAACTAGCTCTGATACCATGAAGAAATTTGATAAATAATCACAAAAACTTTTATTGGACTTTTATCAAACAGTTTGAATACAATCTTGGCGTATGGCTTATCTGAGTTATTATTCATGTAACTCTTTACAATGAATTTACTAATAACTAAAACATAAACACAATGCACTCAGTCCAATGATCTAGCTGAAGATAGATGAACAACACAGAAGTTAAGGGCCAATCCCAAGGCAAAACCCTCACACTTCATGAGGGAAAACCCAGAGAGAAATTTTATTCTAGAGCACTATGTCATTTACAGCAGAGATATCCAGCAATAGACAATCTGGAAATACATTGGAAACTGTGTCAAGCAAAACAGAAAATAAATACCAACAATATGTTGTTGTACGGCCCTCTTGTACGGCTATCTTCCACTGCAAAACTCGCCTTGAAAACTGTGCTAACTGCTGCCCTCGAATTCTGTGTCTAGAACTCTGGAAAAACTGCAGATAGAACACCTCGAATTATGTGCAAAACACAGTCTTCAAATCTGGGTGCAATAAATGCTGTGTACGGCCAGAAGTACAATCCGTACATTACGGATTTCCTCTTTTTCAGTGTTGGAACTTGGAACAGTCTCCTCCTCGATTTGTGTGCCTAAAGTATGATTTCAGACCTCTTCTTTTGGCTGCAAATGCCTTTCACTAGTGCTCTATCTCTCACACGTGTGAGAGACTTCTTCCTTCTCACGTGTGAGTCTCTTTCTCTCTTCCTTGACCTCTTGATATCTTACAGTGTGTTATTTCTCTTTCACTAGACTTGTATTTGTACTTTGTTTTCTCAAAAACCCTAACTAACTTTTCATCCAATGGTTAAGTTGATTTTTGATCTAAGGGTTTATATTCAATGCTCCTTTATTAATTACATCACATAATTAATAATACATTTAAATAACCTTTTCAGACAACTTAAAGTACATAACACTTAAGTACTTTATTAAAAAAAGTCACTTTGAAAACATAACAAGTCTAGGAAACACAATGTTGTGCTCCCCCCATGGCAAACACAAAAACATGGGGACAAGGACATCTCTCATTACATTTTTCAACAAGCACATGATGATGGGTTGTGTGTTGATGTTATTTGGAGATGGTGCACCTCCCTTGCCATCGGTCATCATATCCAAGAGACATTGACCTCATTGGCTTCATCCTCAGATATTTCTCTCTCAAATAGTATTGAGTTGTCCAACTCCTACCATGGACACTCTCACTTTGTATCACCGCACTTATGATATTGTTATATACACTTCAGTTTTGGTTTTAGCTAGACCTAGGGCTTAGCCTAGTCAGATATTTACCTAGACTATACTTTCGGTTTTCTTCTTTTTCTTATATGGGAGCTGCTTTTGCACTCCCACATTGTACTCACACTAGATATATCCTTTAATCCCATTGACCTACTTTTGTGGTCATTTGTTGGACATTAATAAAATTTATCTTATCTTCACCTATCTTATGGTTGGAGACCTATTACTGTGAACAACCTAGAAGAAAATGGAGTATTTCATAGATATGCTACTTTATCAAGACATGGGCTATGATCCTATGTTGAGCGCACATGTGGTTTTAACCATTGTTTGACTAGTGGATTTCTTGAATGCCCTAGCCAATTTTGGTAACATTCACACTTGGTTGGGATTGTTATGATGATGGCTATGTTACTTAATGGAGCACTCATATTGTTGGGCACACATTCTCATGCATCATTAACATTTGTCTTGATAATTTATTCTTCATGATGGAGGGCACTCTCATATTAAAGTTCAAATGTGCCACATTTGGGGAATTATTTGGAGCCACAAATGCAATTTGGGAGGTTCATTACACACATGTGAGGAATTTTGATGGTTTTCAAAATCAATTGATGGTATTTGAATTTTGCACATGGTTTTCCCTTCCAACACTTGGTTTTGCTTTACAACCCATGGTATTGCCTTCTAAACCATGGCATTTCATTGAAAGAGGGAATTTAGTATTTACTATTTACTCATCTTCTTGGTTAACCACACGTGGGCTTTCTTGCACACTTTCTCAAGGCGACCTCTTATTCACACGGTTTTGCTTTCCAACACATGGTTTTGCAAATTGGTTGATGGCTTTTGAGTTCATGGTTTGAATAAGAGTAATTGTTTATGAAGTTAGCCACCTTTACAAACTTATCTA
This sequence comes from Larix kaempferi, assembly GCA_027924585.1. Lineage (NCBI taxonomy): Eukaryota > Viridiplantae > Streptophyta > Pinopsida > Pinales > Pinaceae > Larix > Larix kaempferi. Next base: position 13,447,926 of record BSBM01000461.1, on the reverse strand, counting down.
GGGCACAATTGTGAAAAAGAATTATTTTTATTGCTTGTTGACTCTTCAAAAATGCTACAATGCACATTCATCAAGGGCACACCTCATATCAAAGATTATTTTATAATTGTCGATGGTTATTCTAAACACTCTTCTAGAGCACTCCTCTCCTAGGTGTTCTTTCTACACTATAACATGGTCAAAGAGGGTTATTTCTTCATCTACACTTGGCATTATTGAAGGGCACACACCTTATTGACTTGGCAATTATATTATTTTGGGGTGGTTATGGAGGAGACTTCTTGAAGAGTTCTCGAATCTCTGCACACTTGTTCATGCACCTTGTGGACCATATTACTATTTTGAGGAGTTGGTTGAGGAGTGTTCTTCTAGGAGTATTATATCAATATCTTATCCCATGAATCTTGTGTTAGTTTTTGTACCTAGGGAAGTCTTCCCCAGGTGACTTTTGCCTAAAGTCACTTAGAAGGGGGAAAAAGGTAACCCTCACATTAAATGACTTAGTAAAAGCATTTAATGAGACTTTATAAACTCAAAGTCACTTTTGATAAATTTGAGTGGGTAACGGAAATTAATTATTTATGGAAAGTAAATGGAGCATTTAATTTCCACCCTTGATCTAAATCAATCTCACCCATTGGATTTAGGGAAACCCTAGGGTTTGATCAAAAGGCATGAGGGAGGCATTTTTGGACTTCACTTTTGAGATGAGAGTGTGGTGAAGAGATAGAGAGAGAGCTAGAGACTTGGCACGATTTTCGAGGCACCTGCTGAGCATTAATGAACAGTACGGATTCCTAGCAGAGATTTTCTCCAGTTGGCACGCATTCCAAGGTGAGCCTTTCAGCAGCATACTGAGCACGAGTTTCCAAGCATTTTTTGCGCACCGGTTTTGAGGCAACCTGCACAAATTTTGAGGAGTCTTCTGGCACAAATCCCGAGGACATTGGCACTATTTTCGAGGAGTATATGGGCACAGAAACCGAGATTTTGGGCACTGTTTTCGAGACAGAGTTCTGCTGCATAGAAACCGAGACCGTACAGTACAATATTGTGTCTTATCCAGGATTTTGTCCGGGAGGTGCTCAAAAGATTGCAACACATGCTGTTGCAGAATTACTTGACCCTTTTTAATATGAAAACCGAGGAAATCCATTTCGGTTTTTCCTATTTCCATTTTTTATGCAGATAAAACCAAACCATGTTTGTAAACAAGATCATAGAAAGACTGAAGATGTTTTAGATGCTCTTGGAGGTTTTTAGAACAGATCAAAATATCATCAATAAAGACAATTAACCATGGGATGTCTCTGAAGATATCCTCCATCCGCTTTTGGAATTCTTATGGAGCGTTATTAATCCCGAAAGGCATAACCTTCCACTGGTATTGTCCATGAGGGACGACAAAGGCTGTTTTAAAGCGATCTTTCGCTTCAATCCCAATTTGATAGAACCCTGATTTAAGATCGAACTTGCTGAAAACTGTGCAGCCTGTAATTTTCTGCAGCAAGCTAGCTTTGTCGGGCAATGGGTATCTAACTTTTTGCAAGACAGAATTAAGAGGTTTAAAATTTACTACCAACCGGGGCTTTCCTCTCTTCTGCTCAGAGTGTTTGTTGACTACAAACGCTCTACATGCCCAAGGACTTTTAGAAGGCTCGATCAAACCCTTTTGCAATAATTCTTGAATTTCCTTTGCACAGAATTCCCTTTCAGAGGGACTCATCAATTGAGCTGAGGCTTTCATGGGCTTAATCTTTTGAAGCGGGTCAAATGGTAGAGGAACAAAATATTTCTCTCTTGTCTAGAAAGCATTAGGGCTTTCAGAACAGCAATCCTTTTCAAGCTTTTCTTTTATTGCTGCCAAAGCTTTCTCACCATGAACTTCGGCATATGCTATACAGCGATCCATTTTATTCAAATTGACGGACTTGACAACACTGACTGACTCAGCAGGAATGGGTTTGCACTTATTTACAAGACTGAAACTTAAAGGGACAGACACAGGTTTTCCAAAAACTGTACAAGAGAAAACCATCTTGTTGGTATCTATTGAAAATGGACTCACTTTTTGCAGGAACTCTGAACCCAAAACACAATCCTCTTTCAAGACATCTAATCTAAACAAAGATAACTCACTTCGAATACCAGAAATCTGCACTGCGAACTCCTTTACTTTACCAGACAAGGATACTCGTGATCCCTCAATCGCAGAGCCAAATTCTCAGCTCTTTTCCCAATAGAACTGTGGGATGGCATTTCCCTTTTCAAGGTTAAATTGGCAACCGGAATCAATCAGACACTGTACAGAATAAGCTTTAAACTCTGGAGGACAGAACTGTAAAGATATAAACAATTTAGGACCAAACAGAGCACCTAACAGATTAATACTCTGAGACTGCGGAGACTGAGGAGGAGTTGAGGAAGGTGACTCTTCTTTATACTCAGGATTAAAACAAGCTCTTTCAATTTGTTTTGATAATTGCTCATCTGAAGACTGGTCTTTTTCACAGACTATAGCAGATATGTGAGACTTCAGATTTTCAATTTCTTTGAGGAGGATTTTTAACTTGTCTTGTTTTTCTCTAAGCTGGAGTCTTGAGAGATTCTCTTTATCTTTTCTATGGGACTGTCTATCCTCATGGCTACCTGGATAATCTTGATAGATTTCCAGAGGGTTATAATGGACAGACTTAGAAGAAGATTGAACTTTCTCTTTACCTTTCTCAGACTTTAATGCTTCAAGCTGTTTTTGCAGTCTAGCTTTTTCTTCTCTTAATTCAGTTCTCTCAAAGTGTCTGTACACTGGAATTATGGACAATTGAAGGTCAATATCAGCAATTTGCTTTTCTAACTGATGAGAAGAAGATCTAGAAGGAGATCAAGAAAACATATACAGAGAAAAGTCAAAGTCAGGGAGACTACAGTTAACCCCATCTATCCCCATTTGCAGAATACCATTTTCTGGTGTTTCCCTTTCATATTTCTGATTCTTGGAGACAAATTAACTCAAACAAAAGAAGTGTTGAAGAAATTATACCCTCGATGTTAAACAAAGGTAGGCTTACAAGAGTTAGATTCTGTATGAATTGGCCAATAATTCTATGTAATCTTTACTGCTCAAATCCCTAACAACAACATCATAGCTACCATAGAGAAAGCCACTCCAACAAAGGCTGCTGATTCTAATTAATGGCTATAATTCTGTCCTTTCTAAATGGGCTAAAACTGGCCTCCGACAAATGCATTAAGTTGAAATCCTCGGACAAATGCATTAAGTTGAAATGCATGTACTGGACACCTATAGACATGGAGAGGGATTCCTATTAAATAAAAACTTAAACTGTAAATATCAACTGTTGGTTTGAAGGAATTCTTCCAAACAGATTTAGCCTGTCCATGTATCTGTATCTTGTATAGCCACCACCTTGGTGAAAGAACAATATTTCTTCTTTTAATGAGATATTAACACATGTATTCATGGAAGGTAAAATCATGTACACAGTACAACAGAACCTTAGGGAATAGTGTAAGCATTCTTGATTCTTTCCAGCAACTTGTAATCCACTTCACATCCCCACCTGCAAAGTACACTCAGAACTGTAGTCTTTTTCACAACATCAGTGCCACTTAGCAGTTCTTCAGTTTATTACCAAAATTAAATTGACTGTGCAGATGCTTCTCGCTAACCTATAATGGTATAAATAATATAAACTCATTAAAGCACCTTTTGCACAAGATTAGTGTTTCTGTCTTCTTTAATAGCAGCAACTACACCTTTTATATCCATACCTGCATTAAGGAGACAACAGGCAAAAATATGGCTATAATGAATAAGTACAAGGTAAGATAATGATGATGCAGTAAATAAGGGAACAAAAAATATATAAATTCTTTGCCAATTATAAACTCCAAAAACAATAATGAAGCTATTGCTGATGACTATTACATGATTAGGAAATGAGTAATAAAATCTGGTGAATCCCGACTCTTACCTGCAGAAAATGCCCGAGGTGAGCTGCTCTCGACAAGGACACACTTGACCTTAGGATCAGTAGCCCATTCATCCAGATACTTCTTGTACAAAATGTCCATCTCTGTGATGAAATCAAGAGGCAGTTCCGTTCATCATTTGTCTTACAGACAAACAGCAACCACACACATACAGCACAAAGTACAAAGAAAAAGGAGAAAAATGCAAGATAGGCATGATCATATCTGATAGCAAAAGGAAAGTGCAGTAAATACCACTACTTAAAACGTCAAGTTATTCTCATTACAAACTAGAACCCATGCAAACAATTCATCAATCTTGCATAAACAAAGCCCAGATCTATGATTCGAAAAATCTTTGGTGCATGCAGAATGCATTCAAAGTAATTTCAAACAATAACGTTTTATTTTGAGAAAGGAAATGATTTATAGCATACACAATGAGTTGTCATTATCCAAGCAACAAGCATAGATAAAAGTATCATACACAAATTTGGAGAAATCCTTGGAAGATACAAACATTAGAACAATACCAAAAAAGCATTTACCATATCTGTTCTCTATGTAATGTAAGCCCCAAGAGATAGCTCAGTTAGTTCAACCCTTTATACTAAGGCGTAATGCCCAGGGAGATCATGGGATCCATTCCCAGAGTCCTGCAGGGTTACCAGCCAATATTGAGGCTGGCAGTTAATACCACAGGACGGTGTTGACAAGGTACCAGCTTCCTCATTCTTCCCTTAAATGCAAGAGGATGGGGGAAATTATTTCTCCCAAAAAAATAATGTAACATGTAAAACCATTTAAGAAGTTTTCCAAGTAGGGTTTCATCTTGGCTGATAAAGTTTATGAATTACTTTCAGATAAAAGCCCGCAATCTGAATTTTCAAAATTTGGAACATTACTTAGTTTTCTTACTTTCTCAAGAAAACTTAAAAGAGAATTTATGAAGGTAATATATTGTAAATACCACTTGTTCTTTACAAAAGATATCATAGCGATAGGACCATATACACTGAACAGTCTTTCTAACCAGAATTTCCGTCCCTGTAAATTCTTTGGCCAGGATCTCTGTGTTTCAATCCCCACTCAGATCATCCGCAGGAGCTCTTGAAGAGGCTCATTGAAAAACAAGTATTACATCGCTTATATGTTATAAATAGTCAAACAAAACCCTAAAACCAAGCACCAACACTAGGTCAGCCAGGTTAATTGTTTCAATGGTTTTGTCAATGCAAAGATCAGGGGTCTCCAACTTTCACTAAGCTTCAAACCATCATCTCTGTTGAGGTTGTCCGGGTTTAGCTCAATTTCTAAGGATTCTATTACCTTTCTTTTCCCATAGCGGTCGACTTTGGTAATCATTCTCACATCTTCCATACACATATGGTGGCCCGTCCCCCATGAATGTGTTGGATTTTGTACAACTTCGGAAGATATTATTTATTATATTTTATTGTACCTTCATTGTACTTGGTTATACCTCCTAAGGGAGAAGAACCCTATGTAAACTATTATGTAAACACATAAAAGAATCAATGTAAGTCTTGGGGTGCAAAAGAAATTAATAAAAGAATTAAAAATAAAATATTTATTGCCCCCAAAGACAAGTCAGCCCCATAAGGGAATTTCCAGTTTCGCACATGTATAAATAGAGGCTTGTGCACCTCTAAATATGAGGCTTGTGCACCTCATTAGTCTCATTCTCACACTTGTGAAGTGCGCATCACTTGGAGGAGCAGATTTTCGCATCACTAGAAGGAGGTTTATTTGGGTTGGTTACTTGTGAAAGATACTTTCACTTTCTCTCTCTTTCTTCATTTGTACTCTGATCTTAGAATTATCATCTCTCTGCGAAGGTTGCTGGGTTTTCTCCCTATTGGGTTTCCCAGGGTAAAACTCTGTGTTGTTGTTTTGTGCTTTGTCTTACTTCTAGTGATCTTGGTAATGCATTTATGTTTTATGCTATGAATGTATGAAATTTAACATGGTATCAAAGCCATTCTAGAAGAAGCCATTGCCGAAGCATTGTCGAAACCCTGCCGGAATTAGGGTTTCATCTTGTGAAGTCTTCACCCATTATTTTGGAGAAAAAAGAGCCATAGGAATTTCGTTTTTGGCTAGACTAATCCATTGGTGAAGACGGAATTCAATTCCGAGAACTTTTATTTTTAACCTAGCTCCTGCTAGGGTTTCTGATCCAGATCCGCAAATCAAGATGATTGGGATGAAGGTTGAAGATCAGTTGGAAGGAGCCTCCAACTTTATCTCCTGGAAATCTAGGGTTCTCTTACTCCTAGAAGAAAATGATTTTCTACTATATGTAAATGAGAAGGTCCCCGAACCCAAAGCCGAAGAAGATAAATCTTGATGGAGGAAGAATGATGCTAAAGCAAGAAGGATTCTTGTGGATTCCGTGAGAGATCATTTGGTTCCTCAGATCTCAGGTAAGAAGAATGCTAGGAATATGTTCAAGACCATTATGACGTTGTTTGAACACACTAGCCTAAATGTCTCCATGACTTTGAGAAACCAACTCTCAAATATGAAGATAGCGAAGTCGGAATCCATTGCCTCATACTTTATGAGGATCGCAGAACTCAGAGACAAGCTCAGCACTAGTGGAGATCCTATTGGCGATAAGAAGCTTGTCCTTCACACCTTAAATGGTCTTCCACCATCATGGGAGTCCTTTATCCAAAGCGTAAGTGGTAGATCTAAACTACCAAAGTTTGACAAGCTTTGGGTAGATTACTCTCAGGAGGAGACAAGGATCGCAGCACGTCAAAGAATCCATGGCAATCAAACTGAAGAGACTCAAGCATTAGAATGGTAAGGGAAGAGGAAAGAAGTTCCATAAACACAAGCACCAAGAAAGGAGATCAAGTCCTCGTCAAGATCAAAAGAAGAAGAAGGATGTATCTCAAGTTCAATGCTATAGGTGCAGAAAGTATGGACATTACGCCAGTAGCTGCCGAAGTCAAATCAAAAGGAAGCATGAAGCATCCACGGCTGATGTAGAAGAAGATCATCATCACAAGAAGCAAAAGAATGAAGATCACACAGAATTCCTATTCATATCAGCACTATCAGGTACTATTCCTACTACTAGTGACGCTTGGCTCATAGATAGTGGTGCATTTAGACACATGACTGGGTATAGAGAGAATCTTTCAAAATTAATTGAGAAAGATTCACATCTCCGTGTTGTACTTGGAGATGATGCAAATTACACTGTGAAGGGATCTGGAGTCACCACCCTTCAATTGGAATCAAATCATACATTACGCTTAAGTGATGTACTCTATGTACCTGGTATGAAAAGAAATCTTGTCTCCATCTCAGCATTGGAGGATAAGGGTTATAAAGTAGCTTTCTCAGAAGGGAAAGTCCTTGCTTGGCACAAGAACTCAAGCATGAGCACAACCAAGGTTATTGGCATAAGAGAAGAGAGCTTGTATAGGCTAAATACTTCTCCAGTCCAAGCCCTAATACATGATGCTGCAAGTATGGGCGAGTTATGGCATAGAAGGTTAGCTCATCTGAACTATCGAGCTCTCCCAGTTCTGAAGAACATGTAACAGGTTTGCCAGGGCTCCAGGTAAACCATGATGGAACTTGTAGAGGATGTGTACTTGGCAAGAATGCCAAGAAGTCTTTTCCAGATAGCGAGAGTAGATCCAAAGGGATTTTGGATCTAGTACACTCTGACTTGTGCAGGCCATGACAGTTGTGTCATTAGGTGGTTACCACTACTATATCACCACTATTGATGATTACTCACGAAAGACTTGGATATACTTTCTCAAGTCAAAAGAATCTGAGGAAGTACTCAGCAAGTTCAAAGAGTTTAAAGCACAAGTTGAAAATCTGTCAGGAAAGAGGATCAAGATCTTGAGATCCGATAATGGTGGAGAATATACCTCTACAGAATTCAATGATTTATGCAAGGAAGCAGGAATTAAGAGGGAGCTCACAGTTCCCTACAACCCTCAACAAAATGGGGTTGCAAAAAGAAAGAATCGTACAATTGTGGAGGCAGCCAAAGCTATGATACATGACCAGATTCTTCAAATTTTCTTGTGGGCTGAAGCATCCAGAACCACTGTATATGTACAGAATAGATGTCCACATAAGATCTTGAAGAACATGACTCCGGAAGAAGCATTCACAGGTGTGAAACCAGAAGTGGGCCATCTCCATATTTTTGGCTGTCCAGTCTACATTCATGTGCCTAAAGAGAAAACATCAAAGTTAGAACCTTCAGGCAAGAAGGGTACATTTGTGGGATACAGTGAGTCTTCAAAGGCTTACAGAATTTACATTCCAGGATCTAGACAGATTGAAGTCCGTAGGGATGTAACCTTTGAAGAAGAAATGGCTGTCAGGAAAGGCAGAGGATCAGATATGGAGATTGATGATGCAGAACTGCTAGAACCAAAGGAGATGACATCATCTCCCCCTCCAGCTCAGAGGGAGTCAATAGAAAAGGATGAACCTATCAATCCCATAGATCCAGTTGATATCCCCAGAGATATGACAGGTCGGAAAAGACCTAGGTGGGCACAACAGACACTGCAGGATGCAGAGGGGCATGATGCTCCACATGGCACTTTCAGAGAAAGCAAGAGACCTCAGAGATTCTCCAACTATGTAGCTCTAATGAGCAACATTATTAATTCAGAACCCACAACTTATGAAGAAGCATCCAAACATCGAGTTTGGAAGGATGCCACGATGGAAGAATATCAATCCATCATGAAGAATGATGTGTGGGAAGTTGTGCCGAGACCTGAGGAGAAGTCAGTCGCAACTTCTAAGTGGTTATATAAGATCAAGCATGGAGCAGATGGCAGTGTTGAGAAATACAAGGCCAGATTCGTAGCCAGAGGATTCTCTCAAAAAGAGGGAGTTGATTATGATGAGACTTTTGCTCCTGTGGCCCGATATACTTCCAGTAGATCCATTATCGCGATTGCTTCAGCTATGGGATGGAAGTTGCATCAAATGGATGTGAAGACAGCTTTTCTCAATGGTGTTATTGAGGAAGAAGTTTGCATTGAACAGCCATATGGGTTTATTGTCCAAGGAAAGGAGTCTCATGTATCCAGACTGAAGAAGGCATTGTATGGCCTCAAGCAAGCACCTCATGCTTGGTATGGACGAATAGACGGATTCCTGGTGAGCTTGGGATTTTCCAAGAGCGATGCAGACCCCAACCTTTACTACAAGGCTGTAGATGACGAGCCACTGATCTTGGTATTATATGTTGATGACTTGTTTCTCACTGGAAATGAGAAACTCGTTGTATGGTGTCAAAAGAATCTCGCCTCTCAGTTTGAAATGAAAGACCTTGGTTTGATGCATTACTTCTTGGGATTAGAAGTATGGCAGAGGCAGAAAGAGATTTTCCTAGGACAAGGAAAATATACCATCGATATATTGAAGAGATTCGGAATGCTGGACTGCAAGTCCATGGCTACTCCGATGGATGCAAATTGGAAGAAGTTGAGAGATTCTACTTCAGAGTTTGATTTGTTTGATCCCACCATCTATCGCCAGTTGATTGGGTCATTGATGTATTTGACCGACACCAGACCAGATATATGTTTTGTTGTGAATGCCCTTAGTCAGTTCATGTGCGAACCGAGGCAGATTCACTAGATTGCTGCAAAACATCGATACTTACGTGGCACTGTGGGATATGGATTGAAATATGCTTCAGATGGTGACCTGATATTGCAGGGGTTTACAGACTCAGATTGGGCCGGATGTGTTGCAGATCGGAAGAGTACTTCTAGATGTTGCTTCAGTTTGGGTTCTGCAGTTATTTCCTAGTGCAGCAGGAAGCAGAACTCAGTAGCACTCAGTACTGCAGAGGTCGAGTACATGGCTGCTAGCACAGCAGCTCAAGAAGCAGTTTGGGTTCATAAACTCCTGGCAGGATTGTTCAGCCAGATTCCAGAGCCAACCGTGATTCACTGTGATAACCAAAGCTGTGTGCAGATGTCTGTGAATCCTGTATTTCACAATAGGTCGAAGCATATCGAGATTCAATATCACTTCATTCGTGATATGGTGCAGAAAGGTGCGGTCGAGTTACAGTACGTGCCGACAGACGACCAGACTGCAGATGTTCTCACCAAGGCACTTCCCAGAGTGAAGTTCGAATACTTTCTTTGAAGACTTGGATTCGAAGAGAACGTTTCCCTCCTTGAGAGGGAAAGATGAGATGATTGCCCTGCTTTGCCCAAGTGCCTCTGCAGTCCAGTTACTCAGCCAGATATGGGAGAAATCTCATAGGCAGATGAGTAGGACAGTTAGCAGTTGGTCGGGCTCACCCAGGTATCTTTTGCAGTCCAGTTACTCAGCCAGATATGGGAGAAATCCCATAGGCAGATGAGTAGGACAGTCAGCAGTTGGTCGAGTTCACACTGGTGCCTCTACAGTCCAGTTACTCAGCTAGATATGAGAGAAATCTCATAGGCAGATGAGTAGGACAGTCAGCAGTTGGCCGTGTGGTTGCACAGGTGCCTCTACAGTCCAGATACTCAGCCAGATATGGGAGAAATCTCATAGGCAAAAGAGTAGGACAGTCAGTAGATGGTCATGCCCTTTTGCTTGTCTGAGATCTCAACCAAATATGGGAGGACCCCATTGGCAGATGAGACAGACAGGTAGCAAATTGTATAGCAGAGATGGTATAGCTGTATATCTCAGATATCCAGGATTGAGTGATTCTCCTGGATCTAGGATTGAGTGATTCTCCTGTACTCACCGAAGGACTGGTGATGATGATGCACAAAGATTGTGTGGACAACCTTCAGCATGCAAAAAGATGATAGAGACAAAGTTGAGTACAAGATGAAACCCAGATGATCATGATGCAGATGAAGACCGAAGAATACCTTCGCCGTTGAGAGGGAGTGTTGGATTTTGTACAACTTCGGAAGATATTATTTATTATATTTTATTGTACCTTCATTGTACTTGGTTATACCTCCTAAGGGAGAAGAACCCTATGTAAACTATTATGTAAACACATTAAAGAATCAATGTAAGTCTTGGGGTGCAAAAGAAATTAATAAAAGAATTAAAAATAAAATATTTATTGCCCCCAAAGACAAGTCAGCCCCATAAGGGAATTTCCAGTTTCGCACATGTATAAATATGAGGCTTGTGCACCTCATTAGTCTCATTCTCACACTTGTGAAGTGCGCATCACTTGGAGGAGCAGATGTTCGCATCACTAGAAGAAGGAGGTTTATTTGGGTTGGTTACTTGTGAAAGATACTTTCACTTTCTCTCTCTTTCTTCATTTGTACTCTGATCTCAAAATTATCATCTCTCTGCGAAGGTTGCTGGGTTTTCTCCCTATTGGGTTTCCCAGGGTAAAACTCTGTGTTGTTGTTTTGTGCTTTTTCTTACTTCTAGTGATCTTGGTAATGCATTTATGTTTTATGCTATGAATGTATGAAATTTAACAGAATGATCAGCAAGGGCAGACTTTTGTGTTCTATTCAGATTCAAATCGGCAATATGTTCTTTGAATCTAATCTTCATTTATCTGCCCGTCTCACCGATGTAGGCCTTGCTACATGAGCATGGTATTGTGTAAACTCCTTTGTGCAAACTCGGGTCAATCGGATCCTTGGCTAGGTCAATCATTTCACTTATGGTATTAATAGGGGAGAAAGCTACACTGATTTCTCCTTTTCTTAGGATCCTGGCTAATTTTTCCAACAAACCTTTGATGTAAGGAAGGGAAACTCTCTTTTCATCCTGAGATACAATCCTTTGTCTCCCACTGACTCTTGCTTTCCTCATAATTTTGCAAATTTGGTATTCCTTGTAGCCTTCTTTTATGAACGCAGCAGTTAGATGACGTAGCTCTCTTTCCACATGTTCTTCGTCGGAGATTCTTAAGGCCTGAGTTACTAAGGTGCTAATTACTCCAAACTTTTGAGAAGGAAAATCATAGGAGTCCACATGTAGATACCTATCTGTGTGAGTGGGTTTCCTGTAGACTTGGTGTGCAATGGTGCCATTGTCTTTTTTTGGTGATACGAACATGGAGGAACGAAATGCTATTATCTTCTTATATTTCCATTGTGAATTTAATGTCCTCATGCTGACTATTCAAATGATCACAGAAATCATCTAAATTATTCCTTCCATGAGGCCACAAAAAATTGGTGGCATCAATGTATCTTTGGGATTTAGTTTCAACTTGGGGTTAGTTTTGAATCCAGTTCAGCGGGACATAGGTGTCAGCTGCACTCAATTCAACCGAGGTTGAGTAAATGGAAACCAACTTTTCTAGTTGTGAATCCTGTTGAAAAGGTTGTCATTTATGTCAATGTGGCAGAACTGATGTGGCAAAGCTGATGTGGCAGTGAGTTGATGTGACAGTAAGTTGAAGAAATATGCAAGCTAAAATATGCCTGTCATGCCCGCCAGTCATGGAAAAAATGCCCACTTGAAGAAACATGCAAGCTAAATTATGCCTGTCATGCCCGCCAGTCATGGACAAAATGCCCACAGCATCCATAAGCCAATTGCCCGCAGCAGCCCGCATTATGCCTGCACTGGCTAAGGGAAAATGCCCACAGCACTTGGGATTATGCCCGCAACAGGCCATAAAGAAATGCCTGCGCCTGAAAAGAAAAATGCCTGCAGCTGGCAAAGGAAAATGCCCACACAGGCCAAGGGAAATGCCCATGGACCATAGGAAATATGCCCACCACCACAAGGAAATATGCTCGCCAACACTTTAGTAAATATGCCTGCACTTGGCTTGGCAATATGCCCACAGACCACAAGAAATGCCTACAGGCCTTGAAGAAATGCCCACAGGCCTTGAAGAAATGCCCATGGGGCTTGGAGAAATGCCCACAGGCCTTGGAGAAATGCCCGCAGGGCATGAGGATGCTCGCAGGTCATGGTAAAATGTCCGCAGGATGTGGTGAAATGCACGCAGGACATGGAAAATGCCCGCAAAGTGTACCCATGGGTCCTATAAAATATTTTTCATGCTAAGTGGATACAAATTACCCGCATACAGATTGCTTTTGATATTGTGGGGTTGAGTTTTTGCATTGGAGAGAAAAAGAATTATTCTTGATAGCCAAGCAATACAACAAGTAAGTTGACCCTCTTTCATGCAAACAACTTCTAAATAACAAAAGATTAGAACATCTACAAGTCGGCCCCATATTGGATATACATCAATGCATATAAATAAGACATGAAGTGCGCCCTCATTGTGGAAGTTGTGTGAGAAGTTGAAATGAACTGGAATTGTAGTGAAGGTACAGGAGAAGGAACAGCAGTCGAGCTGGGGAAGAATGAATACAAGTGAGGACATATTCTAAGGGGGAAAAAACAGCTTTGGAAGACTGTTTTTTGGCATACTCTGCAGGTATTCACTTAAGGAGCATCTTGAACATATTTCTTGAGCAGATCTGTAACAGAGTTCAGATTCTATCTTTGGCAAATTCAAAGAGCTGTTCAAGCACAGATTCAAGGGCAATATTGACACAGACTTCAAGGTGAATTCGAGCTTGTTTTGAGGCAACCTTAAGAAAGCATAAAATTCAATGGAGTATTGTGATTGATTAAGAACAGATTGAGAATTTGTGTCCTCATTCCTTGAACAGGTTAACAGGTTAGTGCATGGTTTATGAGTTGGTGCTCACAAGAGGATTAGTGTCCTCATTACAGGTTGGTACCTGATTGATGAGTTGGGGCTCATAATAGGGATTGGTGTCCCTATCAGATTGGTGTCTGCAAAATCTGTGAGTAGGTGCTCACACTGTTGGAGATTGGTGTCTCCTACAAATTATTGTAATCTTCATTTATTATAAGAACATTCCAAGTGGTTTTTCTCCATGTTTGGGTTTCCACTATAAATCTTTGTCTTATGTGTGTTGATGATTAACAATATGCTATGATCAGTTATGTGGTGATAGTTTATGATTGTTGCAACTAAGTATTTGAAAAAAAAATGATTAAGAATTATTCAATACTGATGCACCCCCCCCTCTCAGTGATGCTAAATATTCCAACAATTAGTATCAAAGCGGGTTCCTTCAGGAACAGTTTGACAACTGGAAGGTAGATCCATACAACAGTCATGGACAACCAGGAAGGTCTTTCAACAAATAGGGCACCACGATTTGATGGATCCAATTATGCCTTCTGGAGCATAAGAATGGAAGTTTATTTGCAATCACTTGGACTTGACATTTGGTAGGCAATTGAGAATGTTTATAAAGTACTAAACACTCCACCAACAGATGCATCTGAGAAAAAGCTTTATGAATGCAATGCAAAAGCCAGAAATGCAATTCTGTGTGGTCTAACAAATCCAAAGTTTACAAAAGTCATGCAGTGTAAATCAACAAAAGAGATGTGGGACAAACTAAAAAAAAATTATGAAGGGGATGACACAGTAAAGAAGGCAAAGCTACAAATTCATAAAGGACAGTTTGAGAGCCTCAAGATGAAGGAAGATGAAAATATTGCAGCCTATTTTCTTCAAGTCGATAAAATACTAAAATAGTCAACACCCTCAGGGATCTTGGAGAAGAAGTTCCAGAAGCAGCAATTATACAGAAGGTGCTAAGAACTTTGCCTATGAAGTTTGATTCCAAAGTCTTGGTTCTAGAAGATAGAAAGGATCTGGACAAAGTAACAATGGATGAACTGCGTGGAATTCTCACAACATACAAAATGAGGACAGAACAGGAAAGTCCATCCAAAAGGAAGGCAGCTTTCCAGGTTTCCAAGAAGACAAGAAGGAACAAGTACAAGTCAAAATCATGCTCCAGCCACAGTGATGTTTCAGATGATGTAGAATTTTCTGCACTAAATTGACTGATGGTTTGTGTTAACAATTTATGGATTTCACCTACAGCCGGTTTTGCATTGGCTGTAGGTTACTTATAAATTTCTCTGTAACATTCAAACACACAAAATAATGCTACTAACAGGCTGTAAACACCTTTAACAATCACACATAAAAAAATTTGACTCAGAGATTTTTTGGCCAAATCGAGCCCTGGAAAAACCCCCACGGGGAAAACCAGTTGAGAGAGAGAGATATTTATTATTTCTTCAGCAAAGTAATGTAACAGCAGTACAAACAAAAATACAACTTATCTCCACATTAAATACACCCCCGACTGCCTCGATTTCTGTGCACAACAGCTGCCTAGAAATGTGTGCAGAATCTTCTCGGTTTTTGTGCAAATAATGGTGCTGTATCCTCCTCGATTTCAGTGCAAACAACCCTTGAAATCACTGCAGACTCTACCTCGATTTCTGTGCTTGTGTCAACTTCAAAACCTTAACAGAAATGACTGCTTGTACGGACCAGAACAGTGCCAGTCATTCCCAGAAAACCGTGCAGAAGTACCTCCTCGAAATGCGTGCAGTATACCTCGGGATTTGTGCCTGGGTTTGCTGTCTCGAAATATGTGCTTCAACAGAGTGAAGGTTCCTCGAAATCTGAGCCCACAATCTTCCTCGAACTGCGTGCAATGGGGAATGCTGCTGTACGGAATGAACTCGGGTTTAGTGCTGAAGATGACAGCTGCTTCTATTCACTGTGCTGATAATAAATGCCAACAATGTAAGCCTCCAAATCTAAGCCAGTATTCAATGCTGAACCTGTGTCTTGAGAATCGTGCCAAAAGGAAAATGACAGTCTCGAAACTCGTGCAGGAGCCCTAGCTCTATCACTCGACCTCTCTCTCTTCATTCACTCAACAATGAACTAGGTTTTAGCCTCCCTCAACCTTTTTGTCTAATCCCTAAATGGGAATCTAATCCAACGGTGGTGATGACTCCAATCTGATGGCTGAGATTAGATGTGAGTAAAATATCACATTATTTAATTCACTTAAATAATATTTACTCACCCACTTAAACTTTAGCAAAAAGTGACTTTACAAATATAAAGTCTCATTAATGTGTTTTAATGTGAGGGTCACTTTCCCCCTCTTAGTGACTTAGGCAAGTAGCCACTAGGGGAACACTTTTCCTAGGTACAAAACTAACACTCCCTCTTACCGAGCAAGGTGTTCCGCACCACTCCCAACTTATCTCTGAAGAAGACAAACTTCCCCCTCCCCAAAGACTTTGTCAGGACATCTGCAACCTGCTGATCAGTGGATATATACGGTAGCTCAACTGCCCCTCTTTGAACGTAGTCCCGAATGAAGTGGTACCTGATCTCAATGTGCTTTGACCTGTCATGGAAAACCGGATTCTCAGAGAGCTGAATGCAACTCTGATTGTCGCAGTAGATCACCGTAGGTCTCAGCTGCTGATCAAATAAATCTACCAATAACTTACGAAGCCACAGTGCTTCGCAAGTCGCCTGACTAGCTGCCATATACTCAGCCTCAGCAGAACTCAATGCAACGGACTTCTGTTTCCTGCTGAACCACGACACTGCTGCCAAGCCCAAGCTGAAACAGCAACCGGTAGTGCTCTTCCGGTCCCTCACACAACTTGCCCAGTCTGAATCTGTGAACCCAATCAAGCTAACTCCACCTGAACCCCTATAGTCCAAACCATAATCCACTGTCCCTGCTAGGTATCTCAAGATGTGCTTTGCAGCAGTCCAATGCACACTCCTAGGCTGCACCATGAACTGGCTAAGAGTGTTGACCGCAAAGCACAAGTCTGGCCTGGTGTTGACCAGATACATCAACGATCCGATGAGCTGACGATATAGTGTGGGATCCACCATATTCCCCTCTGAAGCATGAAGTTGCTTCAAGTTGGTGATCATAGGTGTAGACATAGGCTTGCAGTCGTCCATCCGAAAAGTCTTCAGAATCTCTGCTGCATACTTCCCCTGTCCTAGGAAAATATGTCCTGGCTCCTGCCATACCTCCATCCCCAAATAGTAATGCATCAGCCCAATATCCGTCATCTCATACTCAACTGCAAGATCTCTCTTGCACTGTGCAATAAGACGCTCATCTCCAGTGATAAATAAATCATCAACATATAGCAGAAGAATGAGTGGATCTCCACCAACCACAATGTAGTATAGGTTGGGATCAGCCTCACTCTTCTGGAATCCCATCGAAGTCAGATATGCATCTATCCTGGAGTACCAAGCTCTAGGAGCTTGCTTCAGACCGTATAAGGATTTCCTAAGCCTGCACACATGAGAATCTCTCCCATGTATCTCAAATCCCTGTGGCAGCTCCAAATACACCTCCTCCTGCAGAAGACCATTGAGAAATGCGGTCTTCACATCCATCTGGTGGATCTTCCAACCCATCTCTGCTGCAATCGATATCACTGCCCTGATAGAGGAATACCGAGCCACTGGAGCAAATGTCTCATCATAGTCGACTCCCTCAACCTGTGAGAACCCCCTAGCCACAAACCAAGCCTTGAATTTTTCCACACTGCCATCTGCAGCATGCTTGATCTTGTATAGCCACTTGGAAGTCACAACTAACTTCCCCTCAGGTCTCGGCACAATCTCCCAAGCATCATTCTTCATGATGGAATGGTACTCTTCCATCATGGCATCTCTCCATACCTGATGCCGAGAAGCCTCCTCAAATGTAGAAGGCGCAGAGTCGCGAAGACTCGCAACAAGGGCCATCCCATATCTGTCTGACTCAACAATCGTCCTGATCGACTCCTGAGGTCTGCCAAATGCCTCTGCTTCCTTCAAGCTGTCCTGAAGCCACTTAGGCTTCCTCTTCCTTGAAGGCTCCTCCCAAACTGGTGTATCCTCATCTGAGGAAGTGCCAGAAGCATGAGGTCTAACACCCCGAGGACCTGTAGCTGATGAACTAGTCCCTGAGGACCCTGCAATCTGTGAGCCTGAAACCTGTGATCCTGAACCTGTGCCAACCCCTGAGCCTATCCCTGTACCTGTCCCTAAAGTACCTGTAATCTGAACCACTAATCCTGAAGAAGCCGTGCCTGTACCCTGTGATCCAGTCACCCCAGAAACCTGTGGACTTGAAACCTGTATGGAAGAAGCCTGACTCAACTAAGGTGTGGGAGCTGGTGGCTCCCCCTGCTCCATCTCTCTCGACTTCCTGAAGGCCCTCTCCTCATCAAACTTCACCTCCCGCCTAACTACAACTCTCCTTTGGCCAGGAATGTAAAGTCGATATGCCTTCGAAGTCTCATCGTAGCCCACAAAGATACCTCTCTCTGCGGTGGGCTCGAACTTCGTCCTCTGCTCGGAAGGGACATGAGAGTAAGTCAGAGAGCCAAATATCCGAAAATGGCTCACCTCAGGCTTCTTGCCTGAATACATCTCCTCTGGAGTCATCCTCCCCAAGGCATAGTGGGGACTCCTGTTCTACAGATACACTGCAGTGTTGCAAGCCTCTGCCCATAGAAAGAATGGCAACCCCTGATCATGAAGCATGGCTCTCGCTGCTCCAATGATCGACCTGTTCTTTCTCTCTACTACTCCATTCTGCTCAGGAGTGTAGGGAACTGTCAACTGTCGCTGTATACCCTCCTGCCTGCAGAAAGCACTGAACTCCTTGGAGGTATGCTCACCCCCGTTATCTGATCTCAACATCTTGATCTTCCTCCCTGTCTGCTTCTCCACAAGGGCTTTGAACCCTTGGAAGACACTCAATACAAGTGGGGACTTCTTGCTCCTCAAGAAGTAGATCCAGGTCTTCCTGGAGTAGTCATCAATGAAGCTGATATAATACTCATGACCAGTCAAAGAAACTGTGGACATAGGACCGCAAATGTCAGAATGAATCAGGTCAAGCACTCCTACTGCTCTTGTGTCACTGCTAGGAAACACGGTCTTGGTGTACTTTCCCAAAGCACACCCTCTGCACACATCACTCTGCTCGGTGTCGAACTCAGGTAAACCTGTGACCATGCTCCTCAACAATCTCAGAGCGGGGTGATGTAGATGGGCCATCCTCCTGTGCCATAACTCACATAGCTCACTGCTGCTGCTGCTGTGTGCTAGAGCATGCTGTGGCTGAAACAATAACTTGTACAGTCGTCCATATCTAACTCCAATATCCATGGGAGTAGATACACCTGTGGTCTTGGGAAACACCTGCACTCTCCCATCTGAGAAGCACACCCCAAGACCCCTGTCCTCAATCGTGGAAACTGAAACAAGGTTCTTTTTCAGCCCAAAGACGTACAACACATCCCTCAAAGTCATGGGACTCATGGACTCCCTCCCAAATGTAACAGTCCCCTGACCCACTGCTCTAACAATGGTGTTGTCACCAAGTACCACCTCCACCTCTCTCTCTGTCCGTGATAACTCAGAGAAGAACTCCCGAGTACCTGTCATGTGTCTCGAGGCTCCGCTGTCAATGTACCACGTACCAGTGGTGGATGGACCTGTCTGATGCCCTGTCAACAATGAGTGCTCACTCTCCATCTCCATGTCTGTGCTGGTGGCTAGGGAGACTCTCTCTCTCTCACTCTGTCCAGCATATAGGGAAAACTCCCTCTGAAACCTGTCACCAAACTCATCAATCTCTGCTGAGGCTGCTGTGTGCTGTCCCTGTCCCTTCTTCTTCTTCTTGTTTGGACACTAAGATGCATAGTGCCCAAATGCCTGACAACAGTAGCACTTGATTTTACTCAAGTCCTTCTTCTGTCCACCCTGTGGATGCTGCTGCTGCTTCTGCCCCTTGGCCCCATTCTTCTTGGGACCCTTCTTCTTCTTCCCCTTTGCTGTCAGTGCCACGTTCTCCTCATCTGCCACACCACCTGATGAACTACCCTATACGAGACCCCTCCTGGTCTCCTCCTGCACAAAGTCATCCCACAACCTCTCCCAAGATGGTAGGTTCTCCCTGCCCACAATGGCCTGCACAAATGCACTCCAGGACTTTGAAGCCCCGTTCACAGCTGTGCGTACTAGCTCAGTCGGAGATAACACCTCACCAACCGCTGCCAGTTCATCCCGAACTGCAGAAATCCTAGTGAGGTAAGCTGTGACTCCCTCTCCTCCATTCATCTTGATACTCTTGAGCTTCTCCTTGAGAACCATCTTCCTGTTCTCGTTGGAGCTCTCATACAAGCTGATCAAGGCACTCCACATATCATGTGCCTTGGTCTTCCCGGAAATGTGAGGGATTATGTGGTCTTTTACTGCATCAACGATGATCCTCCTGGCCTTACAGTCTTTCTTCTTGAAGGTTGAAAGAGCTGTAGCATCCGAGCCATCTGGAATGGTAATGGGGTTGGTAGTGGTGTTCCTCACCACCTCCACCCATAACTCATTCTCCTCCAAAAGCAACAAAATTCTGGCCTTCCAAGGCACAAAATTTTCTGTCCCATTCAACCTGTCTTCAATCCTCAAACCTGTAGCCATCTGAAAATCAACCCAATAGAACGCTGCCCACTAACAGAAGGTAAGAATACTGAAAATTCTGAGATCTGCAATTTTAAGTGTGTCTGCAAACTATCTTGTTTTCTGCCCCCTTTGCTCTGATACCATGTAGAATTTTCTGCACTAAATTGACTGTTGGTTTGTGTTAACAATTTATGGATTTCACCTACAGCCGGTTTTGCATTGGCTGTAGGTTACTTATAAATTTCTCTGTAACATTCAAACACACAAAATAATGCTACTAACAGGCTGTAAACACCTTTAACAATCACACATAAAAAAATTTGACTCAGAGATTTTTTGGCCAAATCGAGCCCTGGAAAAACCCCCATGGGGAAAACCAATTGAGAGAGAGAGATATTTATTATTTCTTCAGCAAAGTAATGTAACAGCAGTACAAATAAAAATACAACTTATCTCCACATTAAATGCACCCCAGACTGCCTCGATTTCTGTGCACAACAGCTGCCTAGAAATGTGTGCAGAATCTTCTCAGTTTCTGTGCAAATAATGGTGTTGTATCCTCCTCGATTTCAGTGCAAACAACCCTTGAAATCACTGCAGACTCTACCTCGATTTCTGTGCTTGTGTCAACTTCAAAACCTTAACAGAAATGACTGCTTGTACGGACCAGAATAGTGCCAGTCATTCCCAGAAAACCGTGCAGAAGTACCTCCTCGAAATGCGTGCAGTATACCTCGAGATTTGTGCCTGGGTTTGCTGTCTCGAAATATGTGCTTCAACAGAGTGAAGGTTCCTCGAAATCTGAGCCCACAATCTTCCTCGAATTGCGTGCAATGGGGAATGCTGCTGTACGGAATGAACTCGGGTTTAGTGCTGAAGATGACAGCTGCTTCTATTCACTGTGCTGATAATAAATGCCAACAATGTAAGCCTCCAAATCTGAGCCAGTATTCAATGCTGAACCTGTGTCTTGAGAATCGTGCCAAAAGGAAAATGACAGTCTCGAAACTCATGCAGGAGCCCTAGCTCTATCACTCGACCTCTCTCTCTTCATTCACTCAACAATGAACTAGGTTTTAGCCTCCCTCAACCTTTTTGTCTAATCCCTAAATGGGAATCTAATCCAACGGTGGTGATGACTCCAATCTGATGGCTGAGATTAGATGTGAGTAAAATATCACATTATTTAATTCACTTAAATAATATTTACTCACCCACTTAAACTTTAGCAAAAAGTGACTTTACAAATATAAAGTCTCATTAATGTGTTTTAATGTGAGGGTCACTTTCCCCCTCTTAGTGACTTAGGCAAGTAGCCACTAGGGGAACACTTTTCCTAGGTACAAAACTAACAGATGATGAAGAAGTCAACTTTGTGAGAAAGTTAAAAAGGGGATCTGGCAAACATAAAGGTAAGCTCCCTTTTAAATGTTTTGAATGTGGTGGAATAGGTCAATTTGCTTCTAAATGTCCTTATTCAAAGGGTTCAGATAGTGATGAAGAAGAAAGCCATAAAAAGGAAAAGAAATATCAAAAAAGAAACAAAAGAATATTTTCAAAAAGAAAAGCCTCTATTCAAAAGAAGATGGTAGCTCATCTGATGAAGATGATGATAGTGACAGTGACTCAGAAATGGTACTTTTCTTGGCATTAGACACTAAAGAAGAGACCCTTGAAAACAGTGAAGACAACATTGAACCAAAAGGAGAAGTGGGCCTTGAGGGAGACATAATTAGTGCTCTAAGTGATCTAAGAAAAACAAGAAAGAAAAATGGTTTACTCAAAGAGGAGTTCAGGGAACTCAAAGAAAGCCTTCAAAGTCCTAGCAAGAATTCTGAAGAAATTGAGCAGACTATCATAAATCTAAAGGTATAATTAGAAGAAGCCAAAATGACTGAAGCACTAACAAAACAACTGAAAGAAAAGGAGAAAGTAAAAGAAAATTTGGAAGCTCAAATAGTCTCTCTAAGAAAGGAACTACAAAAAAAGGTCCATTCAACAAAAATTTGACAACACCACCAAAATATTTAAATGAAATCATTAGCAGCCAAAAACCATTCCATGACAAGTCTAGACTAGGATATAGACAAAATGGCATTAATGAAGGTTCAAGTTCCATGATGACAAGGAATGATGCAAAACAAAGAAGCTATGTAGATATTCTCAAGGGTCCCATCAAAAAGGAAGACCACAAACCCCAAAAGGAGGACTTTCAACAACCAACTATGAAAATGACTCAAGAAGAAGAGCATATTCAACAAAGACATGACTTCAAGAGGGCTACATCACAAAGAAGATCTCCCACACTCAGGAATCAAAATACTTTTCTTGGCATGTGTTATTCTTGCAACAATTTTGGACATTGGGTTGTAGATTGTAGAGCTTATACAAGAGATGAAAATACAATGAACAAAAATAGTTATAAAAACCTCAAAAACTACTATGAGAGCAATTATCCCAGAAAATCTCATGAAGTTTGAAACTGAGTGCTACAAATGCAATAATTTTGGACATGTTGCCTCCAAGTTGCCACCGAAGAATGAACAAGTCAGTTGTTCAATTCTCAGATGTTCAGAAGTTCAGAAGTCCATGTAGGCCAATTTGGGCCCCTTTTCATTTTTAATTTTTGCATGTTCACACCCCTGCAGGGGAATTGTAATAAGTGATGTAGCATGATGACTTTTTGTAAAAGGCTTGGCCTACTTAGACTTAGTCATCAATCCAATTACTCTAGAATGTTTTTTCCTTGTTAATTATTTGTCGCTTTTCAGCGACTTATAATTTTCGAGTTTTTCACTCAAACCTCCAAAGTTGGAGTAATTGTCTTAGTGGTTAGGCCTTAGGAGGTTATTAAAGTCTAGGTGTCAATGTATATCACCATGCTAGTCACTATGTTTGAGTCATATGAACATGTTTGAGTCTAGGTTTTTTTAATTTTCCACTAATAAAAAAATTTCCTGTTTTAATGTTTTTAATGTAAAAATCAAAAAAGTCATAAAATGGGTGTTAGGAGGTTGAATTTGCCATGGAGGTGCTAGTTTTCTAACCTAGAGCACCCACTTTACCCTTAAACCCACTTTGAGAGTAAAATGAGTGATTATTTCTCACTTATTATAATTTTCTCTCAAAAATGGCCAAAAAGACAAAATAAATGGCAAAAAGGACAAATAAAGACAAAATCGGCATCCCAAAATTTGAGGGAACATGCCGGAGGCAAATTTGCAGTGGTGGTGATTCGATTGAGGATCATATCTAAGTGGACTAAAGATCAAATCCATGTGATTAGCATCAAATCCAAGTGGGACAAGTCAACTCAAGTGTAGAAGGGCACACTCTCTCATGAAGGGAGAACTTGGTTGAGTTGGCATATTGTTATTTGTGGGGAGATCATCCCAAGGAGGGAGGACGAACCACTTGAGAGGTGGCGCCATCCCAAGAGATCTAATCAAAGTCAGATCCCTCAATTCGCTCCTTAACTCGCCCTCTATCTCTCAGTGGCTAATGAGCCCCCTCTTCTCTTCTTTGGCTATAAAAGCAAGGTCTCTCTCCATTGTTTGGGATGGAAGGATCGAAGCTCTGCCAAAACTCTCTGTATTTCTTATGCAAGTATTTTTCATAAATGAATAAAATGATTTGGAGGCTACATTGGCGTGTCTTGCTATGTGTGTGGATGTTCATTGTTAATATTGTGAGGTAACCTGTATCTGCTTTTCAATTCTTGCATCTTTGCTTGGTTAATTTTTGGCTTATAAGGGGAGCTATCTCTCTGTAGGGTAAGAGAATTTCTTGTTCAATTATTCTTTTATTGCTTAGTTACATTAGATCTCTTAGAGATGTGATTTTTGTTTAAACGCATGTTTTCTAAGTTTCTTTTGTAGTTAACACCAATATTTTTAACCTATCTTGTGCAAGCTTTGCTTATAGGTGCAGGTTGTTCTACTTGGAGAAGGGTCTTGAGCTTGTTTGTGTCTTTTACCTCTTCAAGGCTTCAAGAAGAATATAGTCCCTCCTAGGCCCACTTCAAAGGCTCCACAGCCCAAGTTAAAGGGTTTTTATTGCTTCCTCTTCTCTCATCTGAAACCCAAATTTCTTCTTGGTTACCGGTTACTTTCTTACTATAGTTCAGATCTACTTTTGTCAAAGTAATTCCTTATACTAGATCTAATTTATAGTCCTCATGCATAGATCTTAGTTTGCTTAAAGTTTCATCTTTATAATCAAATCTAGCATAGGAAATTTTCTATTTTGCAAGTCAAATTTCTTGTAGATCTAAAGGCTTGTAGGAAAGTTTTATTTCCTTGATTTAAAAGTTAGATTTAGCAAGTACAAGTGCTTGCTGCCCCAAAAGGGAAAGCAAAGATCCTAAGAGAGCTTGCTTTTTAGCAGGATTCTCTTAGTTACTTTTGTGCTTTAGATCTAGTCTTAACTGAGATTTTTTTTTTAGATTTTCCTAACCTTGTCCAAGAACACTTTTAAAGTGTTTTTGGACATCCTTTGCCATAACATGCTTGCTGGTTTTTGTCTTTTCATTGGCAGGTAAGAGTAAGTGCTGCTCGATTTTCGAGGATTTGGACAATCAAGGACCTCGGAAGCGCATTACTTGAATCTAAGACCTTTTTTACCTTGTAAGCCTTCTTTGACCCTGCATTATAAAGGATCAAGGGCATCCACCTTTAATCAATGTAACAACCTTAATAAAAGAGAAGCGAGTGGGCTACATAGTGCCCACACCCCATCCCCCATGGGGGGATTCACGTCTTTTTCTGTGGCGTGCCTTTTTTCTAACGTTTTCCCTTTCTTTGTTTTAAGTAAATTAATTAAAGGTAAAATTAACCGTTTGTTGGTTCCGATTCAACATAGGGCCACAAACTCACTCAAGACGTAGATTTCATTTTTGCAATACTAGCACTCACAGCACTCAGTATACTCTTTTGCAATTTCATTTTATTAGATTAATAGCACTTCAGCACTCACTACACTTAGCATAGTTGTTATGTTTATTCATTTCATTTTGCAAAGAAGTAACGAACCTTGGCTTGGTCCCCCGTATGCTCTTGTCCATCGCAGACTTGCATGATCTGTGGAACAATCAAAAAGGGGATTTGAGCGACTAGCTTAATAGGGCAACCCATCAACGATTTATTATTACAAGTGAAGGGGTTAGTGTGAACTAACTACGGAGTCAGGGGACTACTCCAAGCAGACTTTACGTCTCACCCTGTTGGACACCTGGTACTATTGCTTAGTACTCACTTTGAGGATAAATCCAAGCTAGGCCAAATTTTAGAGTAGTTTACTTTTTTGCACTTCTACTTTCACAATTACAATCTCCAAATAAACCCACTTCTAATCAACTCATTTTAATAATTAAAACTAACCAAGAGATATTTGTAAAACATCTTCCTTTACAGCACTTTTCACCTACCCGGCATTGATCTACATGCAACAATCATTTTTGCTTAAGTAAATTTACATGTTGGATGGGATATTCTTTTATATGTTGTTAAATTTATTCAAATTATCTTCGCAATTCTTGTTTCAGTAATTCACTTAAACTCCTAGAATAACATTCACATTCATAACTTAGCTTAAAAGCCTTAGTTATTTTCTTAGGGACCACCCCCCTTGGCTTCTCTAGGAGTTGGCCTAGACAAAGGAGTCAAGAATCAAGTGATAGCTCTTGACTCGAGAGTTTCCCCTAAGGTCGCACCGAGTGGCTTGAAGATTTCTGCTACATTAATCCAAGGTGGGTATCAGGCCGCAACAAGACACATCGCCAAAAATTGCAAAAGCAAATTGATGCTTCCTTTACGAAAGGAAACAAGGCAAGTTCTTGACAGCCATGCAGAAGAACAACAAAAATTTTGGAAAAAGAAGCAGGACCAATTAAATGTTGAAGACTGTGGCTTTGCCCTACAAGCTCAAATAAAAAGGATCAATGGTACATTGATAGTGGTTGCTCAAAGCATAAGGCATGAGAAAAATAGATTTGTAACACTGAATAAAGAGACGGAAGTATCCAATTCTTTCGGGAATGATAACTCAACCAAAATTATAGGAAAAGGTATAGTCTGTCTTGGAAGTAAAGAAGCTATCGCGGAAAATGTTCTTCCTGTTGAAAATATGGAACACAATTTGCTAAGTGTAAGCCAAATGTGTGATCAGAGGCACATCCTTACTTTCAACTCAACGGAATGTGAAATAAGGAAAGAAGGAACATGCAGACTAGTAGCAACAACAACTAGAACTCCAAACAACATATATATATTATATTATATATTGAATGAGATCATAAAAGAAAAATGTTGCATGGGAAAGAAAGATGAAAGTTGGCTGTGGCATAGGAGAATGGGTCACATACATTTTCACAATCTTGTCAAAATCAGCAAAAAACAAGTTGTAAGAGAAATGCCTGAAATTACAAAGCCATCAAATACTATTTGCAAACATTGCCATAATGGAAAACAGACAAAATTCATTTCAAAACAAAGGAATATTCTACAACAAAACCACTGGAACTTGTGCATATTGATTTACGTGGGCCAACAAGAACAAAAGGATTGGATGGTGAACAATACTTCATGTTGCTTATTGATGACTATACAAGGATGACTTGGGTTTCCTTTCTTAAGAAAAAGTTAGAGGCCTTTAAGATGTTTCAGACATTCAAGGAACTAGTTGAAAATGAAACTCACTTAAAAATCAAGTGCCTGAGATAAGATAATGGAGGGGAGTTTACCTCAAATAAATTTACAGAATTATGTGAAGAGCATGGAATAAAAAGACAATTCTCAGCAACCAGGACACATCAGCAAAATGGAGTTGTTGGAAGGAAAAACAAAACTGTGCAAGAGATGTGTGAAGAACCTGCAATAATTAATTAATGCAAATACACGAGATATCAGAAATAACAGAACTCAGAATCACTTTTATATTGATCACGGCCCACTTCGAGGGGGCAACCTCCTTTGAGCAAGCTCAATACAATTAACTTCACGGTGCCTTCATAGGCCTCAACACACACTTATATACTAAGTCTAGGTGTCAATACCATGGGTCAATACCATGTGTCAATACAAACCATGGGCCAATACAAAATATAGATCAACAATTATTACGGGTCAAAACCATGGGCCAATACAAACTATGGATCAACAAAACTATGGGCGACTTACAAAGCATATGCGCCAACAAAAATAACACAAACTATGGATCAAAAAATACTACGGGACGACTTACAAAGCATATGCGTCCAACAACAATATACTAACAAAATAAAGACACGGGTTCCTATCATCCCCTCTCCCTTAGAAAAAGCTTTGTCTCAAAGCTTTACATGTGGAAATTGATGCAGAATCTGAAGGAGTGGGTCCCCTGTAGCATCCTCGGGTTGCATTCCGGGCCACTGGCGCCTTTTGAGTTTCAGGGAGGATTGCATGGAAGGATGTAGACGAAGAAGAACCATATCAGCGACGTGAAAAGTGCGCGCAGAATGGTGTTGATCGGCTTGTTGTTTTAGTCGAATTCTTGCCATGTGAAGATTGTCCTGCAGAATGAGAAGAAGCTGATCTTGGTTTCAAAGAATTGAGTCAATTGCCTGAACTGGGGAGCTACTGAAGGTGTATGGAAGAAGAACTGGCAGTGCCTGTCCAGAGACTGCTTCATATGGTGTCCTTTTAGATGTGGTACTATACCACTGGAGCGCTTCCAGGAAATCCATAGAAATAGTTGTCAAAATCTGTGTAGGGATGGGCAAGGGTTCGAGCAGTCCCGAAAGGAGGGTCGTTTCACCCTTATTGACCTTGAAAGTATCACAGTCAACCACCATCCGTTGAATTGTCATTTTCAATCCTTGCCAAAAGAAGTTAAATTGTTCTTGGTCATACGTTTTGAGGAACCCAGAGTGCCCTACTGATGAAGAAGCATGGAGTTCATAGAAGAGATAGCCCCGTTGAACAGATTGCAACCAATTTGGAACAAGCAGAGAAAAAGCTGTAAGAGAAACTGGGTCATGAAATGTGCGAGAAGGAGCATCTGCCACCATATTATCCTTACCCTTCTGGTAAGTGGTCGCATAGTCATAACCCATGAGTTGGAGAACCCATTTCAGGTGTGCTAGGGAGGAGACCCGTTGTTCCAGGAAAGTTTCCAGACTCTAGAGATCAGTATTGATGCAGAAATAATTCCCCAATAGGGATGGCTGCCACTTCTGTACTGCATGCAAAATAGCCATCATGTCCTACTGAGATGTAGATGCGGCAAAATGCTTACCGGAAAGGTCTCGTGAAGGCGGCAAGCCCACTGGTGCAACAAAGACACCTGCATATCTATCCAAGGAAGTAGTGGAGACCGTTGGTGGGTGCATCTAAAGGGAATGGAGCTGAGCAAGGACACCATGTGAATTCTTCTTAAGGATCTTTTCCAAGCGATGTGAACTGATGATGCAGAGAGACCCTGGTTGTAAGCCCATAAATTTGTGTTGTGTCCCATTGACTGAAAACTGCATCCAAAGTTCATCAAAATCCCATAAGATGGGGCCAAGTGTGCGTAACCATTGAACGCCCAAAACTACATCACATCCACCTAAGGACAAGGCAAACATGTCAGAGCGCAAGTTATAATCTTCCATAGAGATACGCACATTATGACACTTCCCCTTGCAAGGTAAGGTGCCCCCATTGGCAACCATGACTTCAAAGTTGGAACAAGGATGGACAAAACAATCAGCCTATTTGGCAATCCGAGGGTCAATGAAGTTATGAGTGCTACCAGAATCAATGAGTATGGTAAGAGGGAGCTTCTTGAAGTATCCCCTGACCCGCATTGTTTGTGGGGTGGTGATGCCAGTTACAGCATGGAGAGAGATCTCGGGTGGGTCGTCTTGAGATGGGGTGTCAACAGGTGGGTGCTGAATGTCGACCTGAACATCTACTATATCTGGAGCTTCTTCGCCAAGTTCTGAGGCAGGCGGAGAATCCACATCCAAGAGATAGAGCTTTTGTTGACCCCGAGTGAATTTCTCATCACAATTATAACAAAGCCCTTTTTCTCGACGTGCCTGCATCTCTGTTTCAGACAAATGCTTGATAGGAGTTGTTCAAGGAGTAGGCGTGATGGGAGGTCGTTGGGAACCCATATTTCTAAAGGGAACAAAGGTGGGTTTGGAGCGTTGTTGAGTTGTGATCTTGTCCTCTGCCAACTTAGCCAACCTTAGGACTTCCATCATTGTGTTGGGACAGAACATTTTGACTTCTGAGCGGATTTCATCCTTGAGACCACTGATAAAATAACTCCTGTAGAATTCATCAGACAATCCTTCTGTGTGATTGGCCAGTTTCTCAAATTCTGTCTGATACTCTCTCACTGTGCCAATTTGGTGAAGTTTGGTGAGTGCTCCTGTGAAGTCATCAAAAGCACTAGGACCAAATCGTGGCAAAAGGAGTTGGCAAAAATCTATCCAATTTGGCTCAGGATGAGCTTTGATGTACCAACGGTACCATTGAAGGGCTTCTTGTTCCAAATGAAAGGATGCAAGTGGAACTTTCTGGACATCAAAAATATTATGCAGACTGAAATATTGTTCTGCTCGGTATATCCATCCAGTCGGATCAGTACCATTGAAGCGAAGAAAATCAAGCTTCGGCCCACGAAAATTGCTGGAAGAAGAGAACCCAGTGGCTACAGAAGATTCTGGTTCTCAGTTATTGTTCATGGTTGAATGCTGAAGATAGAGGCTGAGAAATTTTTCATCCAGATCTTGGAGTTTGGTTTGGATGGCTGCAAGTGCTTCCTCCATGGTTTTTGCTCCTATGCGAGTGACAACCATAACCAGGATTTTTTTTTTTTTGTGGGGGGGGGAATGGATAGAAAAACACAAACACAAGCTTATTTAGTAAGGGGAAATTTGGATTTGGGAAAAACTCGGAGGGGTAATTGGGGTTTGACTAGGTTTTCGACACTTTCTGAGGGACAGGGAAGCAAAAAATGGGGATTTCAGAAGCGGGAACTCTATGGTAAAATTTGAAGGCAATCGGGTGAAAATTGAAGAAGTTATGGCAAACCCTAAAAATAGACAAATGTGGGATTTCTAGTCTTGGGAAGTGGAATTTGGGATAGGGTCTTCAGGAATGAAATATGCAAAATGAGGTTGCAGGGATGTCAGTGAAGTTTCAGGGAAAACAGAGTTGAAACAAGGGAGATATGGCCGAAAAACAGAATTTTATGCTCCTTTTTTCTTTTTTTCTTTTTTTTTTTTTTTGCCATAAATGGATCGGCAACAGCAGCGCGGAAGGGATCCGCAACAGATGGATCTGCAATGGCGCGGAAGGGATCGAAAACGGCTGGATCTGAAACGGCGACTGGATCTGGAACGACTTTCAGAATAGATCTGAAACGACTGGATCTGGAGCGGAAGTGATCGGCAACAGTTCAGCGGAAAATAGATATGGACACCAGGTATGTACGGCTTCCTAACAGTTCAGGTGTTTCACTCGGCCACCAATGCTGTCTCACAGCTTGCGTATTGGGGCAGTACCCCTCACTCCACAGCTCAGGTAAAACTGATAACCGCTTTGCCACAAACGACAGCTCTTGGTTTACCTCACGGGTGGGAACTAGTCAATCAGGTAGGGATCTTGCCCTTTTCGCTGGCAGGTCCTCTCAATGGGCCAGCTACTTTGGGGTTCCTGTAGTACTCCTCACAATGAGTTTTAGGGCTTATGCCCAAATACTTCCCACAGTTAAGCGGATAGGGATTATTCCCAAATCCGAAGCTACAACAGATGCGAAAAAAAAATTTGGCAGAAATTCCATCCAACGAGCCCAAGAAAGTGCTCTGATACCAGATGTGAAGAACCTGCAATAATTAATTAATGCAAATACACGAGATATCAGAAATAACAGAACTCAGAATCACTTTTATATTGATCACGGGCCACTTCAAGGGGGCAACCTCCTTTGAGCAAGCTCAATACAATTAACTTCACGATGCCTTCATAGGCCTCAACACACACTTATATACTAAGTCTAGGTGCCAATACCATGTGTCAATACAAACCATGGGCCAATACAAAATATAGATCAACAATTATTACGGGTCAAAACCATGGGCCAATACAAACTATGGATCAACAAAACTATGGGCGACTTACAAAGCATATGCGCCAACAACAATAACACAAACTATGGATCAAAAAATACTACGGGACAACTTACAAAGCATATGCGTCCAACAACAATATACTAACAAAGTAAAGACATGGGTTCCTAACAAGATGGGTAGAACCATGTTAAATGAATCCAAGTTAAGGGACATCTTTTGGATCAAGCAGTACACACAGCTATTCATATTCTGAACAGAGGATTGCTAAGGAGTAACAGTGACCCCATATGAACTATGGAAAGGAAGACTAACAAATGTCAAGCAATTTAGAGCATTTGGAAGCAAATGTTACATAAAAAGGGAGGATAAGAATTTGGGAAATTTGACTCCAGGACCGATGAAGGCACACTTGTTGGATACTCATGCAAAAGCAAAGCATACAAATGTTATAATCTAAGGCTCAATAAGGTAGTAGAAAGCATCAATGTAAAAATTGATGAAACAAATATGCCAAAAACGAGGGAGGAAAGTGAAGATTCAAATATCTTTGATGAAAAAGAAGAGAAATAACCACAACAAGTAGAAGAAGAACAACAACAACAAGAAGAGAGACAGCGAGAAGTGGAACAAAAAGAAAAATATGAAGAAGATGACAAACAGGATAAACAAACATCTACTAAACACCGATATCAGAAAAATCAGCCACCGCAACAAATCATTGGTGACAAAAGTGCAGGAATAGAAACCAGACAAAGAAGACTAGCACATATAATTGAACAAGGACATCTCTCATTATTGTCTACAGTAGAACCAAGTAAATTTGAGGAGGCTAGACCTGATGAGCATTGGATCAGAGCCATGGAAGAAGAACTAAATCAAATTGAGAAAAATGAGACATGGGAAATTGTCCCAAGACCCAAAAACAAAAATGTGATCGGCACTAAATGGGTCTTTAGAAACAAACTGAATGAAAATGGACAAGTAAACAAAAACAAAGCAACATTGGTGGGCAAAGGGTATACTTAGGTTGAAGGAATAGACTTTGAAGAAACTTTTGCTCCTATAGCCAAAATAGAAGTAATCAAAATGTTCTTAGCTTATGCATGCTCCAAAAATATCAAGGTATATCAAATGGATGTAAAATCAGCCTTTCTAAATGGAGAATTAGAAGAAGAAGTTTACATAGAACATCCAAAAGGGTTCCTATTGTCAGAAAGTAAAAACTATGTCTGCAAATTGAAGAAAGCATTGTATGGACTAAAGCAAGCTCCTAGAGCTTGGTACTCAAGACTAGACAAGTATTTGCAGCAATAAGGATTCAGGAAGGGAAGTGCAAACAGTAACCTCTACATAAAAGTTGAACATGGAAGCATGATTATCATTGAAGTGTATGGTTGATGACATCATCTTTGGAAGTGATGATGATAGATCAAGCCAAAAATTTGCCAAGGAAATGTATAAGGAGTTCGAAATGTCTATGCTTGGAGAGTTGACTTTCTTCCTAAAACTCCAAATTTCTCAATTAAATGAAGGTATTTTAATTTCCCAAACCAAGTATATAAAAGGAATGTTGAAGAAGTTCAAAATGGAGGACTACAAGCATGTAAGTACTCCTATGATTATTGGATGCAAGTTGAGTAAAGAGGATGAAGCTAAAGAAAACTATGGAACAAGATCATTAAAGAGTACTTGGTTCAATGGAAAGAATTGCCTATAGAAGAGTCCAGTTGGGAAGGAGAACAGGTATTACAACACCCAGCATTGCAGTTGCTTGAGGACAAGCAATTTTGAGCAGCGAGGACTATAATGTCCTCTTCTGCTTAAGCACAGAGGACTATCCCCCTAACCTATCCGATTCCCATAGGTTCGAGCGGGCACTGACATTCAGGGAATTAACTGAGGATTGATGCCATTTACACCATAAGAAGATCTGAAGCATGGTTATTAGATCATCAGTAGATAAATAGGGGCCACTTGCATGCATGGCATGCGAGCCATATCTCATGTTACATGCACTGAAACTCCTTCATTGAGCTTCCATGCACTCTGGAAGCACGGCATGCAAGTCAACTGGAAATTAGAAGATAAAGCGACCTAATCATGCAAAAGTTAGGTCAAGCCAGGTGAAAGTTATAAAAGAAAGGTAAAGTGAGTGAGTGAGGCCTGCTTATATGATTATTGATTTGAGAAGTCGATTTGGAGAGCTCAGTGAGCTATTTTGGGTTGAGTGCACACACTCAACTATTCAGTGTATTTCGGCAGCGAAATCTATCTGCCCTAGTCGCTATCAAGTTGGATCATCCAAATTCAGCATTGTTATTATCATCAGGTATCATTCTTCAACTTCCTGCAGGGTTCGAGCTACGGATTGGATTGAAGGAACTCCCCCTCGTTGCATGGGTGAATTGCACAAAGAGAGATAGCTTCGTATTTGATTCTACAGGGATCTTTTCTTCTACATGTTGGCTCCATTCTTCCGAGAGCAGCACTATTACCCTAATCCCTGAAGAAGGGATTCCCTCACGGATCCAAGATCAAGTTATCATCATCTTCCTCTCTCAAAAAACATCTTCTACTGCATGGGCGACTTTTCCTAGAGGAGGTAGCTCGTATTAGGGTTCAAGCTTCATGCATGGTCTGCATGCTTACTCCATCTCAGTCAGAAGGGAAATATAACCCTAGTCCCAACTTCTTGCAGCCTTCTATCATCATTGGAGCCACTATCTATCACATCTCAGTTTGAAGAGGGCGCATTCTTGGAGGAGGAATACTCTGTATCTTGCTCATCCTCCGTCACAATCCTTGCATGTTGATCTCATATTGACATACACCTACTGCTTTATCTGTTGGTGCGTACATGCATCTTCCTTACTCCTATTTTATAGCATTTCTGATTATTTGGGTTATTTAGGGGTTGGCTAAGCCATGCATCTGCATGCAAGCATAGTTCAGCACATGCATTCATACTTACTTCAAATACTGAGCCATAAAGACTACTAGCAAGCAACAGAACTCCATACAAAGAAAAAAAATCAGTTTGGGATACTACGGATACTTTTGAGTATCTCAAACAAAAATTGGGGGAGATTCCTTTCCCCAATTAGATGCACAAATAAATAAATAAAACAGTTAAAGGGGGAGAATTGTTGACAGGGGGGTTGCAAAAAGACAGGACTTGATTAGAAGAGTCATCCCTTGCCATTGATGTCAAAGGGGAGAGATAAACAGTAAAACAAGTGCAAGATACAAAGCATGAAGATAGGGGGATTCAGCTCAAAAGAAATACAGTGAAGATAGTACAATCACAGGAGGAGTAAGATTGTTTTACTAAATTGCCATCAATGACAAAGGGGGAGATTGTCGAAAAGGTTGTCATTGATGTCAATGTGGCAGAACTGATGTGGCAAAGTTGATGTGACAGTAAGTTGAAGAAATATGCCAACAAAATATGCCTGTCGTGGCCGCCAGTCATGGACAAAATGCCTGCAGCAGCCATAAGCCAATTGCCCGCCATCCTAAAGAAAATGCCCACAGCAGCCGACATTATGTTCGCACTGGCTAAGGGAAAATGCCCGCAGCACTTGGGATTATGCCCGCAACAGGGCGGTTGCAAAAAGACAGGACTTGATTGGAAGAATCATCCCTTGCCATTGATGTCAAAGGGGAGAGATAAACAGTAAAACAAGTGCAAGATATGAAGCATGAAGATAGGGGGATTCAGCTCAAAAGAAATACAATGAAGACAGTGCAATCACAGGAGGAGTAAGATTGTTTTACTAAATTGCCATCAATGACAAAGGGGGAGATTGTCGAAAAGGTTGTCATTGATGTCAATGTGGCAGAACTGATGTGGCAAAGTTGATGTGGCAGTGGGTTGATGTGACTGTAAGTCGAAGAAATATGCCAACAAAATATGCCTGTCGTGGCCGCCAGTCATGGACAAAATGCCTGCAGCAGCCATAAGCCAATTGCACGCCATCCTAAAGAAAATGCCCGCAGCAGCCGACATTATGTTCGCACTGGCTAAGGGAAAATGCCCGCAGCACTTGGGATTATGCCCACAACATGCCATAAAGAAATGACCGTACTTGAAAAGACAAATGCTCACAACAGACAAAGGAAAATGCCCACATAAGCCATGGGAAATGCCCACAGGCCATAGGAAATATGCCCACCAACACAAGGAAATATGCTCACCGATACTTAAGTAAATATGCCCGCACTTGGCTTGGCAATATGCCCACAGACCACAAGAAATGCCTGCAGGCCATACGTAATCCCCACGAGGCTTGGAGAAATGCCCACGAGCCTTAGAAAAATGCCTGCAGGGCATGAGGATGTCTGCAAGTCATGGCAAAATGCCTGCAAGATGTGGTGAAATGCACGCAAGACATGGAAAA
Source organism: Larix kaempferi (assembly GCA_027924585.1). Lineage (NCBI taxonomy): Eukaryota > Viridiplantae > Streptophyta > Pinopsida > Pinales > Pinaceae > Larix > Larix kaempferi. Next base: position 13,412,090 of record BSBM01000461.1, on the reverse strand, counting down.
TTCCTGCAAAGTGTGCCTGAAGGTCCTATAAAATATTTGCCATGCTAAGTGGACACAAATTACCCACATATGGATTGCTTTTGATATTGTGGGGTTGAGTTTTTGAGTTGGAGGGAAAAAGAATTATTTTTGATAGCCAAGCAATACAACAAGTAAGTCTGTCGTCTTTCATGCAAACAACTTCTAAACAACAAAAGATTAGAACATCTACAAGTTGGCCCCGTATTGGATACATCAATGCATATAAATAAGACATGAAGTGCGCCCTCATTGTAGAAGGTGTGTGAGAAGTTGAGGTGATCTAAAATTGTAGCGAAGGTACAGGATAAGGAACAACAGTTAAGCTGAGGAAGAATGAAGACAAGTGAGGACATATGCTAAGGGGGAAAAAGATAGCTTTGGAAGATTTTTTTTGGCATACTCTGCAAGTATTCATTTAAGGAGCATCTTGAACATATTTCTGAGCAGATCTATGACAGAGTTCAGATTCTATCTTTGGCAAATTCAAAGAGATGTTCAAGCATAGATTCAAGGGCAATCTTGACACAGACTTCAAGGTGAATTCGAGCTTGTTTTGGGGCAACCTTAAGAACTGTTTTAGCACAAAATTCAAGGCAGTATTGTGACTGATTGAGAACAGATTGAGGAGGATTGATGTCCTCATTCCTTGAACAGGGTGGTGCCTGGTTTATGAGTTGGTGCTCATAAGACGATTGGTGTCCTCATTATAGCTTAGTGCCTGATTGATGAGTTGGTGCTCATAATAGGGACTGGTGTCCCTCTCAGATTGGTGCCTACAAAATATGTGAGTAGGTGCTCACACTATTGGAGATTGGTGTCTCCTACAAATTATTGTAATCTTCATTTATTACAAGAATATTTCAAGTGGTTTTTCTCCCTGTTTGGGTTTCCTCTATAAATCTGTGTCTTCTTTCTGTTGATGATTAACAATATGTTATGGTCAGTTATGTGGTGATAGTTTATGATTGTTGTAACTAAGTATTTGAAGAAAAATTGGTTAAGAACTGTTCAGTAGTAATTCACCCCCCTCTTAGTACTGCTAAATATTCCAACAAAGCCATCTAGCTTTACAAGTTGATAGAAAAGTGGATCGATCAGATATTGCAACATATTACCTCAAAATCTAGCACCCTTCAGATGAGGCAACTTGGGCCGATGCTAAGGATCGGCAAATTTCAGGAGATGCAACCATGGTCACCTTAATACACTCTCCTCTCTCTTTAGGCTTGCTCCTTGGGCCACAAGAGGCTTTCCAAACTAGGTAAGAATAGACCTGTAAGATATTCAATGGAAACAACTCTATCTCTACAAGACCTTCCCACTGTTAGTAGACCAGTGCCTTATCGGAGTCAACAAGAGATATACAATAAATTCCTATTGACTTAGAAGGTTTGGGATCAATGAACCTTAAATGTTGGATAAGTAAGAAGATAAATTACTTTTCTGCACTGAAAACCAGCAAGACAAAAATGGAAGAAAACCCAAAACCATTCGTAAAAATACCCCAAAAAGTACCTCCCGACGATCAGCAGCTTGAGGAGTGTCAATTTCCGCTAGGGTGCCCTTAATCTGACGGATGATTGTTGCCAGCTGATTGTACTTTCAGATCTGTCTACAATTCTATGCAGTGGGGTCACCTCGGATGACTTGGAAATGGCCCAGGAACTTCTTGGAGCCTTTAGGGTTTGAATTTCCTATCAAATTGAACCTGCAAAACACTTATACCAGATCTACAATCACTCAAAGAAGGCTGACATCACCTTCTCTAGGGCTGACGTCACCCCAAATTAGGGCTCTTTTAGGGTGTAAACCACTTTTTATGAGATTTTTCACTTTGTTATGGATTTTTCAGCGATCTAATAACTTCAGAAAATTATAACAGTAGTAACTAACTCAGAAATGGATTTTTCAAAAAAATATTTCAATTTTTAGGGTTTTCTATTTTTTTGTATTTTTGCAATATGTAGTATAGGAATTTGATAAAAGGAGAATTGAATGAAGAAAAGGGAATAAGACCTAAGTCTTGTCCCTTCCGAGCACCGAGAAATCGTGGTTAGCATTCCTCCAAAGAAATTGGCAATCCAAAAAATGTATGAATTAGGGCAAAACCAAGAAACCCTAGGTTGTGTTGCTTTTGGGGTTTCTTGGTTTTTCCCTAATTAGGGCAAAGAAAGATGCCAATGCCCAACACAAGAGAGATCCTCCAAGAAGGGACGTCTCACTTACAAGACTATGTTATTAACTTATTATGCATAAAACCCTAGGTTGCTCTCACCTTGGATGCCTCAGACAGTGCAAGACAAGAGACTTGGAAATCTTACCACAATTGAAGAAGAAAAGAGAAGAGAGTAGCCTCCCAAGAGTCCTTTCACCTTAACCAAGCCTTGCAAGATAGTAGATAAGCCTCAACAGCAAAAAATTTCCCTTGTAAAACCCTAGAAAGCTCAAGAAAGGAGGTGTGCACCACTTTAGCTCACATACACAAGAAGAAAAAGAAAAAGTATCTTATTTGACCCATGATCTTGATTTACAAATGAGGAGTTGCCTTTTATATATGTGGAAAGGCTAATGTAAACCTCCTTTAGAGCCGACCTGATTGATTTGTCTTTAAAATGACTTTTAAAAAAATTAGGGTTTGTCACCCACAAACCGGGGACTAAACCTCTTAAAACATAAAATAATGACAAAAATGATGAAATCCTGCAACATGATGAAAAGTTGAGCTTGGAAGGAGGACATCATGCCTCATCTAACCCCAACATTGTTTTTTTTTTCCCTCAATGCCCTCTTTTAGGTGGTACGGCCTCATCGTGCTTGCAAAGAAACTGGACGATTTGCCCTTGATGACTAGGATGACTAAGAGAGAGGAGTAGTACAAAGAAAATAGGTCCAAGAGGGAATCCATGAGGTGTCCTAAAGCGAGTATGACAACCCTTACAAGCGCAATCACCTCTATAAAGCATAAAACATAAGTGTGGTTGGCAGCCCCAAGCCATGTGTCCTAATGGATTCATCCCAAAGTGTATTGGAGCACCCACACAGGGCATAAATGCCCAACATGATGGGGGACTTCCGCCCATCAAGGAGTAGTTAGCAAAGCCACAAGGCCAGCACTTCTTAAAATGAGAACCAAAAGAACCTTCGATGACTAGACCAAGGGTCTTGAGCCATGCTAGATCAACACTTTTACATAAAAGTTAAAACAAGCCCCAACTTGGCCTTTACCATGAAAAAAGGACCCCTCCTCTTTGGTACATCTGGTAGGGTACACTGTAAAGGATCTGGAAGGTAACACAACCCACCTTGGCTATCACAATCAAAGTTGCATCAAACTCTCTAAGATTCCAATATTTCATGAGCACTCGCACATATATATCCGATACCATTTCCTAAGAGACAGGGTTTAGAAGGGGGCAATTGTTCTTGAGTGTGTTCCTTCATGTTTGCAAGTTGCAAACATCTTAACAAAGTCCCTAGCTAAAGAGAAATTTGAGTTGTCAGGAGGGAGACTTGATGTGGTGGAGAAATCCTTCCTCACAAAGAGAGCGAGTTAGTTTTTTGTACATGTTGCTCTACAATAATTTTCCTTTGGCCTCAGAGTGCTTCAATACATCCTGCAAATTTGCACAGTGTCAACCTGTGCACTACAGTTACGAGCACAGTAGTGATGAGAAGCCACAACAGTAATAAGTAGACAGTGGTAGATGTGCACACATGCTCCAGTGTTAGACTAACCACAGTTTTAGGATTTTCTATAATTAGAATTGTTCTGTTTTTTAATTTATCTTTCTTCTAGATTTAGGAATTGTTGCTCTAAATATAGGGAAGGTGCTTTAATTAGAGGATACTGCCAAATATAGGGTGGACGTTGTTTATTAGGAGGTTGGGTACTCTATTCTAGGTTGGGTGTACTTCTCTAGACAACTATTGTTAGGGTTTTCTAAATCTAGGCACAGCACAGGGATGGGCTAATTTTGTAATGTCCTAGACTTTTTTTCTCTAAAAAAGAAAAGCAAGGTAGGGGGATTTATTCATATATTCAACATTGAGCTATTGCAATGTATTTCTTCTTTCTCAGTTAATCAAAGATAGATCTGATTGAGAGTTCAGTTTCATGTTTGTTGTTCATATTATCAGAGTACTCATGTATGCAGATTTAGTAATCAGAATTCATTGTTTTAAGGTGTTAACAGTTTCAATTTCCTAGGTTGTTAGAGGTTTATATTTTTATTACAAATCTGTGTACCATGATCTGAATTTAAAAAGTTGATGCATTAAGCAAGAGGACACTAATGTCAAAAACCATGATGAATAGCTAATTTCATTCAAGCAAATAAAGAAATTATACCCACAAGTCAAGGGTGTTGCAGAGATTGTGAAGTGCTGCCAAAATCCAATTGTGTGGGACAAAATTGTTGATCTTGACTTTTTCCTACAAGTATACTCATTCAAGGGTAAGATGTTTTGTATCCTTAATGTTCATTGCCATAGTCTAATTAAAGAGTTGCATGGAGGTGATTTAGCAGTTCACATTAGGAGAGACAGGACCCGGAGTTTGCTTGAAGGATGATATTATTGGCCCAAATTGAGAAAAGAAGTTAGCATATTTGTAGAGTGATGCCGAATTTGCCAAGGGACTTATTATCACATCCATGTTAGCTGGAGCTACCTTGCTGCAGATTGTGTGGTCACGGACCATACTACACTTTTTTTTCCAGATCAGAGATCAGATGCCTTCAGAGGGGGCATACATTTTTGTTCAGATTGCCCCGAGCAGAGATATCAGTGGGGACAGATGGTTTATTTATGAGTCTAGACATGTTATACAGCATGGCCTACAGGGTCACCCTTCCTTGCCAAGCTTTGAGTAAGCCCATTGAGACAGTTGCCTAGCCTTATTTTTGATTGAGAGCATTATAGAGTATTGCTGGTTTGCCACTTGTTGCCCAGATTCAGTAGAGATCCAGTTTCAGAGTCAGCTTCAGGAGCAGGTATATGGTGTGGCAGGTATAGCATTTGATGTTCTATTGCTCATGTTGTTGATTAGACTTGTTCATATATGATAGTACATTGACTTTACATATGGTGTTGATGTGGTGATCTAGTTGTCATTATGATGTGTTTGGCCCTTGGTGATGTCAGTCCACCCCTTCCAGTAGGCTCCTGTCTATGCACACTAGATCATATCCCCACTGTTGGTATAGACTTGGTCACTTAGTCCCCTTTGGCAGCTGACTTTGGATCCACCTTCACTTTCTCCACCCATCCGACTCATTCATGTTGGTCTTTCCCGACTTGGACTTTGATTTGTGACCTTGAGGATCCCTTCTCCACTGACCTCTGAGTATGCCATGATTCCCTGTCTTCTGTGCCTCGGCTCTTTAGTGTGTGAGATGCACTCTCAAACCTGGGATTTGCTCTTGTCGGTTGCCCCCGATGTTGCAATGCAGTAAAGGAATGTGTAGCCTCACCGGGTGTTCCCCATTGGTCATTGAAGCATATGCACTTACCCCCATTACTTTGCAGTATGAGCACCTTGATTATATCTATTGAGATATGTATGTAGCCCAAAAAGACCTTGAAATGTAATGAAATGAAGCCAAAAAGGCTATTGTAAATGTAAAATCAAGCCAAAAAGGCTAAGTATGAAAGTCATTGTAAAGATTCATGCAATGTGTTTTTTGAACACACATGGACACAGGTCAGCCATATATATCAGCATTGTATTGGTTATTTCCTCACCTAGTCCTGCGGGGCAAGGAGGTGAGAGGGAGCAAGGGACAAGCTCAAGATTGTCCCCTAGAGTCTCAAGTTACAGTTTGCTGGACACCCAATTTGGCGGCTCTAGAAAAGATCCTCACGGAGTCTTCTTAAGGCACGGATGTGAGTTGTGAGGTATTTGTTAGATGACCAGTGGCGGTTTCCCTGCACTATACCCATTTGTGAGACACCACCCTTCCCTTTGTACTATCATGGTATGCTCATCTCAGTGGACCCCGCTTTCCCGATTCATCCAAAAGTTCGCACTATCTTGATCCTTGTCTCCCTTTACCCTTCACCTTGTTTTCTCACATCACCCAAAGTCAGCTAGGTGGTCAATTCTATAGGTTGTGCATAGCAGTTTGAGTCTTTTGGATGTGGCGGGCCCACTTCACCAGGGGCCTCGTATTTATGAGATATTATGTATTTTTTATCACCATATTGTTTAGTAATGTACTAACATGTATAAGGAAGCCTATCACTTCATATTGCATACATGTATTCATCCAACACCATTTTGACCAAATTTGACTTGGTCAAACCAAGTTGACTAGGCCAAAAATGGGCCCGAAAAAATATTGCGATCAAGATTTCGATTTTGGTCATTTGTTATCTCTTGGGGTCCCATATGAGCCTCCAAACATCAAAATTTAAAAAAGTTGAGGGCAGCGATGAGATTTTTAATTATTATTGGTCATTATTGACCTGTTTTAATTAAAAATCATGGATTTTGGGCAAACAATGCTTAAGTGATGGATCGTGGTCATTCAAGTGACCATGTCTACTATTTTTGGGGTCCACGATCGCATTGCAATAGACGGTTCGGCAATCCGAGGACTATAAGTGGGTCAAAAGCCCAATTTACACCTTCAGCAATAAAAACTAGCAGTTAATTAAATGGAAAATCAAAATATGGCAAAGGCAACTATGGCAAATGGCGAAAATCAAAGGTTGGCTAATACAAGGGTGAGTTCTAAGGCATTTTCATTATGTTTGGACATTGTATTGGTGTGATGGGACCCTCTATTTGTCCATCTCACCATGGGGGACGAATTCGCCCATAGGGGGCGTTTTTCCACTTAGAGAAAATCAAAATTTTGGTGTTTTATTGTATTTGGACCATAGTGTATTGGTATGGGGGGCTAAAACAGCCCATAGGCACCCCCCCAACCACTATTGTATTGATTTTATGGGCCCCACGAAGGGGGTCTTATCTCCACATGTGCACTAGAGAGGGCAATCCGCACCCCCTCATGAGCTCATCTCCACCATTCGTTTGGATTGGGAGAGAGTCAATCCCAGCCATCCATTTTGGAGGGAATAGGGTTTTGAGAGTGGTCTTTCTCTATAAGAGAAGACACTCACCCATTGTACAATTCTTCTTGGCATTTTCGACTTGCACTTGATAGAGAGAGAGACATTCCATTTGTGGCTTGAGACTTGGTGTTGTGGAGTAATTTTGTGGTGATTGTTAGCTAGTTTATGGATGCATTGTTGAGATAACTTGTGTTGTGTTCCCATCTTTCTTTGTTGGTTCGAATTGCAGCTCTGCTGATCATTTGGAGGGAGGCGCAGTTTTGGGGTGTGATGCTCCACACTAGCTCCAAGCTTCAAAGAACTCAAAAGGGAAGTGAAATTTACATTTTGTACTTTATTTCTTTCATCTTTTACCATCTAGTTGTTGAGTTTAACTCGCTATTTGCTTCAGCCATTGATTTTGTCTTGCTGTGGCAGGTTTTTGAGGGCACACTTGGTGTCCAGCTGCTCTCCACGCTCAAGGAAACACACTAGGCTCTCAGCATTTGATCTTCCGGGCTGGTCCTCGCTCAAAGCATTCCATTTCACCATTGTTTCAGGTATTCTTCATCTTCTTGTCTCCTCATTGTCATTTTCACTGTCCTGCTAAGCTGGAAAATCATAAAATAAACCCTAAAAATACAAAACTTAAGATTTCACCGTTAGAATTTGTTTTCCTTTAAAACCCGCTTATGAAACACTGTTAAACACTCATATCCAAAGTTTCATTGTTTTCTGACTCCATTTACCCATAGAACTAGGCACTAATACTTCATTGATTTCGCCCTCCTTGGGCATTTTAGCCAGTCACGCTGTTGGGTATTTTTCTAGGTTGTGGGTACTCTTGATTTGAGTTTAAATCGTCATGTTATCATAAGAAATCAAGCCATCATTTGCTGAAAGTGATAAAAAACCTTAATTTTACGCTGCCCTAGGTCCACTAAGCTATTGAGTCAATCTCTCCCTTGGGCAGATTTTCATCGATTAATCACTTCTAGTTCATTTGCATCTTCAGTTGATTTTCAGCCATATCCTTGCTAATCTAGTCCATTTATCTCATCACGTTTGATTGCTGGTCACTTTCTACTCACATACTTATCTTATGCTTGTGTCCAACCAGTGGCTGAAATCCAACTTAGGATCTCATCAACACTCATCTCTTGTTTCCATCTCTTTATCTTTTGGGATTTTGGTGTATTTTTGTCTCTCAACCATCACTGGTTGAGCGGGGTCTCCCCCCTGACTTGGCTACGTGCCTCGTCTAAAGTGACAATAGCCTTGTCCAATGTGACTTTCATTCCTTGAACAGAGGACTTGGCCATTGCTGGTTACACCTTCCTAGCTGCTCATCCTCTACCATCCCTGTTGGGACACCTTATATTAGCAGCTAGAGTCTGTCTGATAACAGGACTAAGGGAGCGAGTCAAAATACATAATAGTATACTCCATTGCCTATACCGAAGGAGCCATGGGAGGATATTTCTATGGATTTTGTTTATGGATTACTAGAACACAAAGAGGAGATGACTCAATGTTTGTTATAGTGGATAGGTTTTCCAAGATGGTGAATTTCTTGCCTTGTAAAAAGACCAATGATTGTAGAGATATTTTTCGAGGAGATTGTCAAGATACATTTATTGCCAAAGACCATTACTTTAGACAAGGATAGCAAATGCCTTAGCCATTTCTTGAGAACAATGTTGAAGAAGTTGGGCACAAGTTTGTAGTACAACTCAATGCATCCTCCACAGATAGATGGACAACTATGATGGTGAAAGTTTAGAGAATCTTCTAAGATGTTTCATAGATAACAGATCGAACAAATGGGATGATTTTATAGCACAGGCTAAAATTGCTTAGAATAGTGAACATGTCGACATGATTATCATATTTCTTGAAAAACATGAACGGGAAAAAATATGACAAAAATGGAAAAAGCCTTGATCAATTGTATTCACACAAATAGTACCATTATATAGTACAAAGAAGAATGCCACCTCATGGAGAGATTTGCTCTAGTCAATCTTATCCATATCACCTAGTCATCATTTAGGATAATGACTAATATAATAAATATCCTAAATAAGAAATACAAATAAAGGTGACATATAAACTATGTGATTGTCGGGTTAAAACATAAGGCTAACATTTCTGAAATGTATATGCAAGCAAATCAAAGGTAGTCACCGATTTCGTTGATTACAAAGAAGTGATGATGCAGAAACATTTTCTACATAGATGAGGGAAACCCGTGGATGGGCACAAGAGATTTTGAGAGAAAGTACCACAAGACAAAATAGGTGCGTAGACATGAGGCAAAGATTAAAAAGATTCCACGAGGGTGATTTAATGATGGTACAATTGAGTAAAGAGTGTTATCCTAAAGAGGCATATAACAAGATGATTATGAAGAAAAATGAACCTTGTAGAATTAAAAGGATATTTTGGGAATAATGTGTATGAAGTGAAGTTGCCAACAAAATTAGATATTCCACCGACATTTGAAGTAAGGCACTTAAATGATTTTGTAGGTTATGATTCTGGTGAAGTTTAGGAAGATGAGATGGTAAATGTTTATCCAAATGGGATGAGGCAAATGACTAAGGAGTAACCAGAGATACAGAAGGTTTTAGCAAACAAGGCCCAAGGAGGAAAATATAAGCAATATTTGGTGAAATAAAGAAACAAAGCAAGCATTGAGAATACATAGATTTATGAACAAGAGTATCAAAAAATGCACAAAGGTAAAGCAATGATGGAGCAAGTTGAAGGCAGTATATGCATGAAGGCACAAAGCTTTTTCTACAAGAGGAGTTTGATGAAGGGCATTAAGATGTGTGTCCATATGGAGCAGCGCAAAAGATCAGTGCTGAGGTGTGTGTGCAAGATAAACAACAGTTTAGAGGCACAAGGAAAGAGTTGACGTGCAAAACAAAAAGTCAGCCCACAGTAGTGAGCACACAGAAAAGCAAATTGTAGTGCACATGTGGGAAAGTAAAGAATTTGGTGCAAGATGTCAAAAGGTTGTCAACATGGCAATAAGTTCAAGCTAACAAAGCACGAAGATGGTGAGGATCAATGTAATTAAAATCGGTTAAAGAATTTGGTGCAAGATGTCAAAAGTTTGTCAACATGGCAATAAGTTCAAGCTAACAAAGGATGAAGATGGAGGGGATCAATGTAATTAAAATCGGTTGACCTGGACTAGAATCAACTGGTCCGGAGCAACCCGATCCTGCCAGTCCTTGAACCCAAACAAGGACCAAACCAGAAGATTGATTCAGTGCCGAACTGATCAATTCAATATTGAACCAATTGAACCAGCCAGTCCAAGACCAATCCCTATTTGAATCAATTGGTGGCCTATGTCAACCTATGTAGCTCTGAGTCGAGGGAAAAGGGTCGGTTGAGTATTGAACCAATAGAATCAACCAGTCCAAGATAGGTCCTGATTTTAACTGGTTTGTGGGCTGTATGAGACCCAGGCGAATTAGAGGGGCAAAAATAGGGCACTAAATGTACTGAACCAGTCAAACAAGCCAGTCCAAGACCAGTCCCAATTTAAACTGATATGTGGCAAATGTGGGGCTCGCACAGTTCCGAGGCGGAGGGGCAAAAAAGGGTACTAAAACCTTAAATGTAAACCTTACTTCCCTCCAAAACTCTAAACAGAACTTATAAAAGGACCCCACCCCTCTCTATTTCCCTCACAACTCTCTCATTGAGATTTTGTGAGCAATTGTAAGAATTTGAACATTGTTGAGTTGTGGTGAAGGATCTTTATTCAAAATGAGCTTGGAGCTATTTTGGCATTGTTCATGTGTTGCTTCTCATTGATTTTGCATTTAATTCAGTAGTCTGCTTATCATCTACAAGCTTGGAGGGGATTTAAGAGCAAATTATTGTGCCCATTTGAAGGTATGTCTTCAAACCCTTGTTGTTTTTCTCATAAAAGTACAGATTTTAGTCTTATCACATAAGTAAAGTTAGTTTTGCTTTCGTAGATTGTTTTCTATTTGAGATATTGCCATGGACCCAAGAAGGCGAAAAACAAGGCATGGATCCATTGTAATGTGATTGAAGGGAAAAAGTTTGCAAATATTGCAAGAAGAAGATAAAAGGTGGAAGGGATTCATAGAGTGAAAAAACACTTAGCTGGTGTCAAAGGGCAAGTTACACCATGCCCTACAGTTGATGTGACAATTAGTCAAGAAATGATAGTCTATTGAAGAATTTCATGTAGGAAAGGCCAAGCAAAAAGAGATTGATGATGAGATAGAGAGAAGAAGAGAGCTTGCATCCCAAGGCTACCCTAGTTGTGAAGGCTCCTCCACCAACCCTATCCCTTATGTTGGGGATCCCTTTAGATATGTTGCTCCAATCCATGAAAAAACTACAACAAAGAGGAGTGAAATGCATGGTTTTTTTTCCACCCTCCCGCCCTACCATTGTCAATCAGAGTCAGTCCACCATTGAAATCCACTGGAAGAAGCAATACGAGGATGTCACTTTCGATTACATAGCTAGATGGTGGTATGGTGCAGATAACCTTCTCAAAGCTTCTCAAGCACCATATTACCAGCCTATGTTAGGTGCCATAGTTGGTGCAAGTAAGGGCTTTAAAGGCTCTCCTTTTCATGACACCAGGGGGGAATTTTTACAGAATGAAGTTGGATCAATAAATGAGTACCTAAAGGGTTTGAAAGAATCATGGTCCAGAACCCATCATATCAAATGGATGGACTAATGGAAGGTCTCATACCATACTTAATTTATTTGTTCCTTGCCCACAAGGAATCACGCTTTTGAAATCAATGGATGCATCTAGTCATGTGAAGAATGCACAATCATTGTTTGAGCCTTTTGATGAGGTGTTCATGGAGGTAGAGGTGGAAAATGCCGCACAAGTCATCATTGATAATGCCTCTAACTACGTTTTTGCAGGTAAGAAGTTGGAGGGAAACACAAAACCATATTCTAAGATCCCATGTGTTGCATATTGCCTAGACCTCAAGCTTGAGGATATAGGCAAACTAGAGTGGGTTAAGAAGGTTGTACATCATGCCAGGTGCATTACCAAATGCATCTACAACCAAACGTTGGTATTGAACTTGATGAGGAAAAGCATAGGGGGTAGGGAGCTTAATGTTAAAGTAAAACTCAATTTATATAATGGTCAATTAGATATTAGACTTGGGCATTAATAAAGTCACTTCCGACTTTATGTTATTTTGTGCTTTTATGCTTTATGTCCCTTTATTGCATTTCTTGGTCTATCCCACATTCATAAAGTGGATTGAACTACCTCATTGTAACCCTATATAAGAAAGCTTTTGCTTTTTCATCTATGCAATACATTACAATAACTCTTCCGCGTTATTCTTGGATTCTTTATGTGCTTGATTTCCATGATACTTGTCAAACCCGCCATTACCAGATTTGCAACAAACTTCCTCATGCTGCAATCTCTCATTTCCCAAGTGCAAAACTTGAGGAACATGTTTTCTTTTGATGAGTGAAGTAGATCTCAGTGGGCCAACAAGGATGACAGGAAAGACATCTGTAGTAAATCTTTTGAAAACAATATTTTGTCTAAAGCATAAGAGATTGTCAATGTTAGTCGGCCCCTTGTTAAGTTGTTGCGAATGGTGGATGGGGATAAATTGGCCATTGGTTTCATTTACGAGGCCATGGATTGGGCTGAAGTGGAGAGAAGGGCAGCATACAAGGATTAAAAGCAAAGTATGGAGGTCTCTGGAAGATCATTGATAATAGATGGAACAAGTAACTACATCGCCCTATACATGCAACTTGGTATTTCCTAAACTCAAGGTACCATTACAAAGCCATATTAAACTTCGGAGAAGAGGAACATGGGGAGGTCAAAGATGAATTGTACACTTGCCTAGAGTGCATGGTCCCCGATCAAAAAACCCAAGATGACATACATCAGCAAATCCCTACCTCTAATCAAGGTAGAGTCGCCTTTGCCAAACAAGTATTTGTTCATGCAGGAGGGATGGACCAACTAGGTAAGCAATTTCATAGTAATATAGTTCAAGCACCCATTGTTCTAGTCGTTACACATTTCTAGCAAAAGTTAGAAACAAATTTCTTGAATTTTCTAACTTTCTATTTGATTTATCGTAGCTAAATGTGGACATCATTTCATAGCCAATGCCCTCAACTGCAAAGGTTTGAAATTGGGATCCTTGAGTCAAACTTGCAACACTTTGGGGTGTGAGCACAATTGGTTTGTATTTGAGCGCATTCACACAATGAAGAGAAGCCATTTGGAACAACAACGATTAAATGATCTTGTCTTTGAGCAATATAAATTTTCATTGAGGTGCAACCAGTTGCTAAATCAAACACCTGATTTAGGTCCCATTGTCTTAGAGGATATTGGTCCCTCCTTAGAAGTAAGGAAAACTTTAAAGATACATACTTATCTTAAAGTGGACAAACCTTGGCAAATCTTACTAATTCATAAAATACTAACCATAACATGTTTGGCAATATTAAAATATATATATATTCAAATTTATAAGCATGTTATTTAGTTTTTAAAAAATATTGGTGATTTTTGAGGTAAAATAATTTTATCCTATAGATTTTAGGTGAATCATTTTGGAAAAAAATGGAAATTAGCAAATCCTTTTTTGGAAAAAAACATGGAAAATTAGCCCATGGGCAGAATTTACCCTCTAAAATTTCCCCTACTTGGAAGGGGGGAGTGAAGAGTCGATCGACATAATTTCAGGATCATGACTTGGGGTGGATACGCTTGGATCCGCAATCAATACCATCCAAGTATTATTATTGATATCGATGTTCCTATAGGATCGAGGGAAGGGCCAAAAGAGATGTCAAAGAATGGCCACGCAAAGAATGATATTGAAGATGGGGAACATAGTTCAAGGGAACAATTTGATCATTATGATATCATGTGTACTTTTAGCCTTGTAACCTGTAGATTGTTGTTTGTTGGACTCTATAAGCCATTTATTGCCTCGATGTTTATGTATTTTGTTTCGAATATAGCCATTTTGCTATATTCACCCTTACATGCTATACACATGAGTAGACTTAACATATTTGGTGTCTAATGGTTTGGATTTACATTGATGTACATGAATATATACATATAAATATATATAATTAAATTTTGCAGATTTTATATGTTTTTTAGTAGACCAATTCATAGGCCAATTTTAGTCTAGTTCCAATTCTATACCACTTGGACCCTTGACCAGTTATGATCCCAATACTAGTTATGATAAATTTTATGAGGATAAACCCATGCAACGTGAAGGAATTTGGGTTGGCTACAAGAGACAAGATAAGATAGGATAATTTTATTAATGTCCAAAAAATGACCACAAAAGTAGGTCAATGGGACAGTGTAGTACCATGATAACAATACAAAGTGGGAGCTAAAAAAGTAGCTCCTATTAAAAGCTAAAAATGGAACTCAAACCTAAATCTAACTCCATAAATCAAGAGCCCGTATCAGAGAAAAATGTACAAGGAGAGATATGAAGGGAGTTAATCCTAGAGGTGGAACCAAGCATTGTGAAGCAAAAATGGCAAAACTGTCCCTGCCGTGAGACATTGGAGACGTTGGAAGCACTAGAAGTATTGGAAACACTAGAGTATCTTATTAATTTTAGTGTAGTTATGAGACCCATTCTCAGAGACAATGGTACCCTAGTCAGTTAACTAGGGTCCCTAGTTAAATTAACCAAGCGCAATAAAGAGAAAGACCCTAGAAGGTACCCTAGGGCCCCCCAGCTGTCTCTTGGGGTTCTTGGTTGGGGACCAAGCAGGTTGATGCCATGGCAAAGTCCCTAGCACGTGGCTAGGGCCCCTATTTGTCTCTAGGGTATTCTGGTCGAGGACCAAATAGTTTCTTGGTCACGAGGACCAAGCAGATCCTGCAGGTTGAGACAGAGACATCCTGGTCTAGGACCAGGCAAATTCTTGGTCAAGGACCAAGTAGGTCCTGTAGGTGGTTGATCAACATTCAGTCTAGGACTGAAAGCTCAGCATGGGGCTGAGAGCCATTCTTTACGAATGGAGGCACTTGGTCAGTTACAAAGATGTTGACTTTAGTCAACCTTCATCCTAGAGCTGAATAACCTGGTCAAGGACTAGGTGGTTGATCAACTTGATTCAGTCTAGGACTGAAGCTCAGCTTTGGGCTGAGAGCCATTCCTTGAGAATGGAGGTTCTTGGTCAGTTACCAAGATGACGATGTGTGATGTCCTCTTCTCCTAGGTCTTCGAGATGGTTGAGCTAGGTGGTCTTCTCAAGGGACTAGCCACCCCTTGATAGAGTCACTAGCACTTGATCTAAGGAGCAGTTTGGAGGACCACATGATCACATCATCCGCGTGGACCCTGGCTTATATAGTGATGATGAACTTTCAAGTTATATGGGACATTTGTACATTTGAGAGAGAGATAACTGGTTGTACCTTCCCCGCCTTGGTTGATTTACTTTTGGTCCTTACACCGTGTTGTTTATTGATCTTGCAGTACCCCTGTCTTTGACTTTTGGTTAGTGGGGTCCTCTACCCACTTTAAGTTGTTTCTTGATTTTTATCTTGATGTTTTTGGTCCTATGGGTACTATGGTTATTTGACCATCGTGTGGTATACCCTTGGTCCTAAGGGTCTTGGGTCATGTACCCACACTTATGTTATTATGCGTCATGTACCCACACCTATGTTATATTGGGTCATTGTACCCTCACCTAAATGACCCTAGAACCCTACTTATGATTTATGTTATTAATTATGACTCTTTTATTTTTATTTTTTATTTTTTATTTTTATTTTTATTTTTTATTAAGTGCTTCCTTCCTAACTTAATGGAACCCTAACTTAACTAAGTTGGACCTTTCTAGAAGATCTTGCTTCTATATATATTGAAGACTTATCTTCATCATTTATCATCTTAATAAAGACAGGTCTGCTACTTCCTCTGTTTGACGTCAACTTTATCTCAGTTGCTCTTCCTAAGTTTGATTGTCGCCCACCTGCTAATCAAGTTCAGATTTTAATTTTTGATGTTTGTGAGCATTCAGGGTTTTATTATGTTGAGATATGATCATTTTTTATTGACCGGTAACTTGACTGAAGGAGGTCGTGACAGTTGTTGTTAACTTCTTGTTTTGCTCACCTGGGATTTTTTGTGGAAGTATGATTTGCTCTTATTAAGATTGATCTACCTGTGTATAGACTCAATCTATTTATGGGAGGACCAGATCTGTTGGTTATCGGTTCGATCTATTGATGCTTAGCTCGAATCTCCTTCACTTCTGCTAGACCTTAAGTCTATGACCCTAAGACTCAGTCTTAAGCTCTAGATCCATCTATTGGAGGAGGTCGTAAGGCTTTTGTCTGCTGGTTGTATTTTTTGTGGAGGCCGTGAGGCCTGAAAGTTTAAATTGGTGGAGGTCGTGAGCCTTGGGATCTGCTCTACTTTTTATAACGATCAACCAGTTTGTTCTAGAACTGCTCTGAGTACTTCTTTGGAGGCCATAACTTGTTGGGGTCTGCTCTTTGTTTTTTATGAGGTGCCCTAAACCTTATTCAATCTGCTGAGACTTGTTTTGGTATTTAAGATCAGATCTTTTGTGTTATGAATTTTGTTGGATTACATCTTGTGCTTAGTTTTTTGGATCAGATTTTATAATGAGTCTTGATGTTGTCACCTTGTCTTTGACTGGCATTGACCCCTTCTGATTGACAGTACCTCAGCCCAGTTATCTCTCTCTCTCAGGTTTCTCTCAGGTTTGTACTAACCCTTTAATAGGGTCTCTTGGTTCCTAGTGTTGACTGGCCTCTGAGAGGCACAGGCTTTTCTGAAAGCAACATTTCTGAGTATATTACAGGAAAGGTTCACACCCAGGTAAGTATCTTCACCTATCTCTTTTATTGCTAATTAAACAAGTTGATTATTTTATTATTGATTACACGTTACTGAAGATTACTTTAACACGGTGACCAAATTGGTAGTGTTAAAGGTGATGAAAATTATATTTTTTTTGTTTTGTTACTGTTTTACTATTTAGTTTCAGTACTTGTTTATTAAATGTATTTTTTGCATTAAAGTATATTGAATTTTTATTGTTCTACATAAAACCCTAATTCTACCAAAAATTAACATATCTCTCTTACCATCCAAGGTCGACTAGAGAAAGCTCAAAAGACTACTCTTACTAGATGAAGAAATAGAAGAGAAACTGCAATGGGTAGTGCGTTGTTGTTTAGAGGAAGGAGCATGTTGCCGCATCCTGGATGAAGTCGTCCGACTACTGTGGTGGGGTTGACACTGCCCCTGTCGCTGGTATTGGGCAAAGGTGGAGGTGAACTATCATGTCCTAACTGAGCGATCAATATTAGTGCCCGCATCTGTTTGTCTCTTGGTGCCCCTAGAGGAAGGAAGCACTGGAAAGAAGGAAGTGATTCTTTGAGAGGAGACTGGTCCCGATTGAGAATGTCGTTGGAGGGTGAAGGAGTGAAGTCGAAGAGCTTCCTGCAAGTATAAGGTCAAACATCTATGATCGAGGTATCTGAAGAATCTAGTCAATGTCTGAAGCTCTGTGGGAAGAAGGTCCCTAAAGAGACAATGAAATCACAGATCTCATAGTAAATAGGACACTGAAAGATGAAGTGCTCCTCGGTCTTGACCTCACGAAGATGACATACTTGGCAGATCCTATCAGATAGATCGAGAGAGTGAAAATTCACTTCAAGCAAGAGCAAGTTAGCTTTGCGAGAGGAGAGATTCACTCCAAGAAAACGCAAGTCGATTGTGTGATATTATAAGTCAAAACTCCATGGAAGATAGTAGAAAGTGCAAAAGATTGGTTTATGCAAGAGGAGTGGCGGCACTTGAGAGATCGATGCACAAAGAGGAGTAAAAAGGAGGCAAGTGTATGTGGAAACAATGGATCTCAGAGACGAGGAGAGAAGTCCCGAGTTGTAGACCATGTGCAAAGGATTGGCACACAAGGGTTTTAAAGTTTGTAGAAGGAAATGTGGTTGCATGAGAGAGTGGCAAAACTTGTAAGTTTGAGATATACTCTATTGTGATTTGGTCTTGGGCATTTTGTTGAGGCCGAGTTGTGGACCATTACCCTACTACTGCACCATCCCATCCACTTTGTTTCTTTCCCACCATTTCTCTCTCAAGGTTTCACCACTTGAAAATGCAAAAACAACTTTTATGCTATGCAGCTAAAAAAGGGAGGAAAATCACTCACAAAGAAGAGTGGTGGAGCTTGAACTGGACCACGTGTTCAAAATTTACAACATCATTTACTACACCATTACTTCCACGTCCAAGCTAGGGCCATTGAACATTAGAAACTCATTTTCAATCATAACAACCAAAAAATCCAAATCTAAGAGCTCAAGGCATGAGAATCAAAAAGGCGAACTCAAAAACCATAAAACCTTAACAAAATGGAAGAATTTTGAGTTGTAATGGCACCGTCCACTTCCTTGATCCCTTTCTCAATCCAAAAGAAACTGAATATGAATACTTGCTTTAGCCACCCTCTAAATCTTTTAAGACAAAAATTTGCCTCCGGGTCAACATATTTCTCCATTTTCTACACGTGAAGAATGCATAGAAATTTGTGCAATTATGACATTTGCAAAATTTGATTTCCATTCAAGAACTTCCTATCATCTATGCAAAATTGTATTCACCTTTGTGGCCCTTTCAGCGTCTGGACAAAACACCCCAACTCTCATGATCATATCCTCTTATTCTCAAATGCTTCAAATCTATGGACTATTAGTTATAGCACAAGTTCTTGACATGAATTCAAACAAAAATTATATTCATCTCACTTTCTTTCCTCCGACTTCAATGTAGCAAAAACACCCCAACTCTCATGATCATATCCTCTTATTCTCAGATGCTTCAGATCTATAGACTATTAGTTATAGCGCTAGTTCTTGACATGAATTCAAACAAAAATTATATTCATCTCATTTTCCTTTTCTCTGACTTCATTGTAGCACCCCAAAAAAGGCACAAATGACCCATGCACTTACCATCTATGTAGTGGGTATCAATCTAAAACCTATCTTAAGCATTCCTGACTCAACACAATCCTAGTGCACAACACTATATTTATGTTTTTAACTCAACTAATTATTGCAATCCAAAACAACCAATGAACAACAAAAGAGCAGCCTAAGGCACTTGGTAGATTAAAAAACACCAATTAATAATACGAAATGATGTATTTTTTCCAGTATTCTCCAAGCATCCCCAAATGTAGCATTAAAAGTGACCCTGGGCAACAGGCTTCAAATTTGAAGCCTTCAATGCCCTTCAGGACCTATTTTACCCTTCATAGAAGGGCACAACAATTTTTGCCATGCAAAAAAAAATTAATTTTGCATTAGGCCCTTCAATAATGAAATTGACCATTATTTTGTAACTTTGCAATTGAAGGGCTGCTCCAATTTTCACCCTTCAAATTTTTAGATTGTTGAGAATTGGCAATTAGGCATCAACAAAGGCAGAAGCAAAACCGAGTTTTCCACACATTCCATCAGCATTATTTATCAAAATTTAAATCACTATGACACTTTAAAACATTTAAACTTAGTGCCACGTTACACCGTAACTTCTTCCATCTGGTTGCTCAATGCTCAGTCCCACATTAATTATGGAAAAGCCATTGGGAATTAACTGCAAACACATCCACAACACACAGCTTAACGTCCATTGTCCTGGATAATTTATGAACCCAAATATGATTAACTCAGATCTAAATTCATAAATGGATAAAATTGCGCAACAAAATGAAGCGTCTAATAAAATCAATAGTGAAATCTCATTCAATTATTAACCGAACGAGACTGTACAGAAAGATATGGATGGATTTCTTTGTAATTTTTTTATTCAGATATCATTTCTTTATTAAAAAAAAACAAATGAAAATAAAATAAAATAAAAATTTTAATGTTTATTATTTTGCCTCAATACTACAAATGTCCCTGCCATGCAGGGAATTTGGCAATTGCAATTAGTTGTATTGAGTTTTTTTGTTATGATGTGACTTTGCAATGGGATGTATTGATTTAATAAAGTTGATTAAAACTGTAATTCTATGGTTTGGATCTCCTAGTACCTCTACAATGAAACTAGTATTAATTATGCATGTGTAGGCTATTATTGATAACATGAATGATCTGAACCAATGTTGCACGACTCGGGCTCGACAAAGACTAGGCTGGCATATGATGTGTTGACTCAGGAAAGACTCGGGAAAGACCCTGGACAAACTCAGCAAGACTTAGCAAATAGGAAAAAAACTTAAAATATGGTAAATTTTGGGCACAAAAAAGAAGTTAATGGAATTTCCAATCCATATGACTTATAAAACTACAATCTATGCAATAATTCATAACATTATCTCGTAAACTATGATAATACAACATAACACAATCAATTTTTGTATGCAAAAGTTTAAATAGTGTCCCATTAATAATTTGAAAAGGAGAGCAAAGCCCCTTCTATCCTAAAGCTTCTTTTGCAATTTTTTCCCCAAATAAAAAAAGGGTAAATCTCTACCCCAGCTAAAATATAAAATATATATGGGGCCTGTCATTACTAAGCTACCCTACCCAATGCTTCGAAAGCATCCCATGCATTTAAAATTATAAAGATCCCTTTAAGGAACCCTAGCCTGCGTTCCCGAAGGTCCCTCCATAATAAAAAAATATAATGTAAAAATGCCAACACACGTGAGGAATCATCAACACAGGTGGTGTGAGGGCAGAGGAGAATACAATGTAGAGGAGTGGGTGAGCGGCAAAGAGTAGCAAGCAACCGGACGTTAATAGACAACGCACCCACTGAACGATTGGCCAGGGGACAAAGACAAACATTGAGAGGAATAAAAGGCGTGCACAAAAGAAAGTAAATACTATGCACAACAGGATTATGTAGGCACAAAGCATAGAAACCAAGCAGAACAATTGACGTCTACGGGGGATATTTTTCGTGCTTGTCGAGATTGTGCCGAGTTCACATAGAGTCCGTGCAAGTATGGGACAAGTCTTTGACGATTTCTTGGTTTGGAAGTTGACTCGCCCAAACTCCTGAGTCTTGTGTTAGAAAAACAAGATTGCAGAGCAATAACAATAAACAAGATGCAAATATAAATCACATAAACACAATATAAGAGAGACACCAATATAACATAGTTCACCCAAGATGGGCTACGTCCACACAGAAATTGTCAGTCCTCATTATTATACCATCCAGTAAAATGAAGAGATACAACCCGCAGCACATCCACTGCAATTTCCTCTTCACTCTCTCATAGTCTCTCTTACACAATCATATATATCTTTACAATGCTACAATACATAGTCGTATTACAATGCCTTCCTTTTAAAGAGGGATTACCATGGGAAAATACAATGGAACACCCAATACCAAGGGCCCGTAAATCACCCATTATTGACCAAGTCATGACTATGAAATTACAACATTTTACAAGGCATTTTTTCGAAATTTTCGCTATGGGGGCACTATCCCCGAACCCCCGCCAAGGGGGGGATCCTAAAATGTAATCGCCGCACCCACTAGACCCCCTGTGGTGACTAAATTGGGGGGAAATCCCCCCAAAACCCCCCTGTCATGGGATGAGATCCAGACACGGCTGAAACACGACCTCTGGATCAGGAAGATCAGGCTCCACAACCAACATCTTGGGCAAGTGGTGCTTCATTGATCTGAACTAATACTTAGATTATTATTTTCTAGCATGGCCGCATTTTGGAATAAGACTCAAATTCTCATTTCCTAGGATCATTGGATGGTTTCATTTGTATTACTATTGTTCCTTTAATAATAGCATCTCCTTTCGTGGATTTGCATATGGGAATTTTCTTCATCGTTTGGATATTGTGTAAGCCTTCAAAATTTTGCTCCACGACCTTGTCTTCATTAAGGGTTCAAATCTTCCAAAACCATGTTTTGCAAAGCCATGTCTAGTTTATTGTATTGAACAATTATCGCTTGTTGGATGGGATGTGTGCTATAATGTAAGGTGGTTGCGCTACTAGCCTGGGATTCATGATTTCACCAACTATGGCTAGTCCCATTGTTTGGAGGCTTAGAGCATAATTGAATGAGACTATGTAAGGTGAATAAGTAATGTATTAATAACGAATGTAATCACATAATCCGAAATTAAATTGTGCAACCGATGATCATAAATTAGAATTAGAAGCGATTCATCATATTTTACACTGGTTTATAACTGATGCAGATGAGTGATTGGAATTAGGGAATCTAGATTCGAAACTATGGTTATCAAATGGCTATTGGAATTTGGAAATGTGATTATGAAAGTGGATTTGGAACTGTGGTTAAACAAATGGTTATTGGATTGGTTAAATGTGATTATGAAAGTTTTTTTGAAACTGAAGCGGTTTTAAACTTTAAACTTTTGTTTATCATTATTCCAATTTCCAAACTCACCAACCCTACTCAGGCTAGGCCTATTTCCACTGTCACCGTCGAGTCTCGAGTCTATTTCAATTTCATATTTCTACCTTCTTTCATGTTTTAGTACATGCTAGAGTTATGGTGTTGGATAGGGGCCTGGAGCTCATGCTAGGGCGTAGGTAGCTATGGGCTTCAATCGATACTCAATAGAGTGAGCTGGTCAGGAAACCAAACGAACACAATTATCAAGGCTCTTGTTGGAGCAAGTGCCTTGATCACTTTCCAATTAATATTTACTTCATCATTGAGAAGTGGGACATGGAGATTCATGTTGGTAAGTGATATGGTGTGTCACTTCCTTTTTCGCTAGGTATGTGAATGGTTAATATGGAGACTCGACTAGAAGAGTTCATCCATCTCTCTCGGATGGCTCTGCTGGTATTTACACAGAGATGAATGTACTGCTCAAAGGCCCCCAAAAATCATAGGAGAAAATTTTGCCTTATGATTAGATATCACTATCAGTGTTTGCAAGAATCGTGACCGACTAAGCTTGTCATTTGGCTTGCAAATTAGGATTCGAGGGGAAGAGGTACCTTAAACCATTCCTATCGAAATCACAAGTTCGAACTAAAGTAACTCTTGACCCTTTCTCAAGTTGCTTCCACTGTCGAGTTCGACCCTTGCTTAGATTTTTTCAACCGTCACCATCGACCCCTGCTCAGGATACTTCCACCCTTTTATATTAGGAATTGGATTAGATTTTTTTAATATATAATGAAATTTTGATGTATTATTACTTTTTCAAATGAAATGAATAGTTTATTTTAACATGTCAGCATTGAAGGGTTCAATATATCATAGCCCTTCAAAGTGAAATAGGACCCTACCCTTCAAATTTGATCCCTGCTGGGCAGTGACACAATTCTAATGTTGAATTGACTGAGAAGATTACAGCTGAATGTCACACTCAACAAAGGGAAATCAAATGAAACACTGCTACTACAATCTAACATTTTCCTTTTTTAGGAAACCGCACTTGTTTAAGCCATGAATATCTAAATGATGGAAATCTGATAGAATGGAAAATCTTATCTTTTCTTGTGGAATTCCTATCTATCTTTTGTGTGTATGTGAGAACGTGTGAGGCATGTGCTCCTATAAATTCACTTATAGAAAATAAGTACACACAAATGCACTCAACCTTCAAAAATTTACCTAAAAAAATAAATATTTTTTCTGAAATACGGCCGATATTTTCCTAATTGTCCATTCAGACTCCGAAGATTAGCAAATGCAAAATCAAACTCCATGCCCTAACTGCGATCCTGTTAAACAAAACCCTGGCATTATTTATTTGCAAGAGAATAAGCGAAAACAAACCTAGATTCATTGCATTCAGGGCTTTCGGCCGATCGAGCGTGAGAACGGCGACACCATTGGGATAAACGTTGCCCCGAACAAAAGATGCAGCTTCGGCCATTGTTGACAAGCTCGCAGTCGATCCCAAAACCCTTGCGAAGGGCCTCAAACTTTGGGCTATAGTTCTTCTGCAAGCAAAGGATGAAACAGAACAGAGCTTCTCTGGTACTGATAAAGGAATTGAAAAGATATTGAAGGGTTCGAGTGAAAATAAAGCAGCTCTGCGTAAGGTTTCAACAGGCAGCCTTTGCATATTCCTAGCAGTTTAACGCACTCTGCGCACAATGTACGTGTTCTCTGTTTACATCAATCCGGTGTCGTATAGGGCGTATAACCTTGAGTTTTAGAAATGAGTATAAACAAATATTTATTTTTATTAACGCTGTTAAAAGTAATGCGAAGACTTGGAATATGCAGTTTTGTAAATGTCTTACAGTTTTTTTAATTTTGGTTTTTCGGGAAATAAGGTGGTGATATGAATTTTGCATTGTTAAAATTTTATTTTTAGTTCATAAAAGAGATCATATGTTTCACTTTGTTTTATTAGTTTGGAGGCTAATTTGAATAGTGATCAAAAAAATTATATATTTCACATTATTCTATTAGTTTAGATAGTAATTTGAATAGTAATATAAATTGGGGTCATATGTGAATGTGGATTGGACCTTTTTGGAATCTGGCGACTACTGTGTAGCTTGAGTGCTGGTAACTTGGACCTTAGAGAGGGCTTAATAGAGAATATAGAAATTGCTTATAAGGGTTTGGTTTATCAAAAATCTTTGGACTACGTTGGAGTACCTTTCAAATGCAACAGATGCCACCTTCATGGACACCTTGCGGCAACCTGCCACTTACCTTTTCGAAGAAAGATTTGGGTAAAGAAAGAAGAGAAAGCGAAGGTGGGTAAGGAACAAAAGATCTTGCCTAAGAAGATTTTAATTGAAGAAGACATGATTCAAAAGAGCCAGGTGGAAGCTACAAAGGATTATGTTATTTCAAAATTTAGCCCCGAGACCAGCCCTATTCCTCATATGGCAGTTGCGGAGCACAGTCCTAGTAAGTCCTTGAAAGAATTTTCGGATGCTTCTTTTCCTAGTAAGTCCTTAAAAGAATCGGTGCCTCTAAATCTTAAAGATTGTGAAATTGTTCTTTCGTCGATCTCCTTTGGGAAGGGTTTTGAGGAAGGGTACTTTCATAATTCTAGTTTTAAAGAAAATCTAGGGAAACTTTCTCTTATTGCTTTAAAGAATGCCCTGAAACATAGTCACAGTACTCCTCCTAGGGATTTTGAGACTAAGGGTTCTCATTTTGGGGATTCCTTAAACGTAAATTTGACTGAAAAATCTTTGTCGAGGACCTTAGGGCAAAAGGGATATAATTTAAGATCCAATAAGGAATAATTAGAAGAAGGGCAATTTGATTTCTCTGGTGGAATAGGGCTAATTCGGAACTGTTCAAATCGGGTAAGGGTGGGAAATATTTCTTACAGTTAGCCCAAGAAAAAGCAGTATGGGATGTAGCTTATGGGAAGCAAAGGTCTATCAATGAGGCGCTTAGAGCAGTCCTTGGCAGGAGTTATACAATGATATGCATTTCTTTGAATTGTAGAGGTCTTGTTAGCACCTCGAAGAAGCTAGCATTCGGGAGGTTATTTCAAAAATTTAAACCGGAAGTTTTATTTGTTCAAGAAATAATGGGACAAGGCACAAAAATAGTCAGTGAACTTAGTTCTTTGTTAGAGGGTTGGGAGTTCAACTTTGTGGATGCACTAGGGAAGTCTCGGGGAGTGATTACAAGATGGAGGAGCAATAGCCTAAAACTTAAATCTTCCTGGGCCTTTCATTCTGGGCTGGGAGTTACTCTGTTTTCTCAAAAATTTAGAAAAGATTTTATGTTTCTAAATGTGTATGGGCCCTATTGTGATAGAGAAAGTTTTAGGGAAACACTATTGACAAAAACTATGCTAAAACAGAAGAATGTTATCCCGGGGGGATCTAAACTTTTCTATAGGACAATCGGAAATTTGGGGTCCTAATGTGAGGGAATACCAACTATCGTGCTTCTTCATGAACAAAATGATGGATAATGGACTTATAAATATAGAACCTATTAAACTTAAACCTACTTGGACTAACCGAAGAGCTGGAGCAGAAAGAATTGCAAAGTGGTTGGATAGGTTTTTAATCTTTGAGGATATCCTGGAAGGTACTTCTAGATTTAGACAATGGGTAGGCCTAGGAGGAGACTACGATCATCAAACTATTTTTCTGGAATTTGAGGTAGAGACAAATTTTAATTCTACTCCTTTCGAATTAAATCCTACTTGGATTGGGGACAAAGATTGTATTCAAATCCTGAAACATGCTTGGAAACCTTATGACCAAGGTTTGATAGAATCTGCCGCAATCTAGTTTTCAAAAAAACTGAAACAAGCAAAAGTTGTGGCGGGAGATTGGGCTTTTAAAAATAAACAGAAAGAGGAAAAATATTTAATTGGTATTGAGACTAGATTAGCTCTTTTATCTGAGTCTTAGGGTTTTGGTTTTATCAATGAGGAAGCCCGAAAAGAACTTCTAGATCTGGAATAGAAAAAAGAGAATTATATTATTGAATAGGGAAGCAAAATGGAGGATCAATAGCAGGGCAGTTTGTATGACTAAGGGAGATGATAATACTAAGTTTTTTCATAAATATGCTAATCATCGTAAGAGCATAAATACTATTTGGGGACTAAAGAATGATCCAGGAGAATCTATCAGCAAGTTCGAAGATCTGGAAGTAGCAGGGGTTAGCCACTTTGGGAAACTGTACAAGGAAGAGGCAATGTCAGTAGATGAAGCAGCAGAATAACTTAGTTATATCCTAATTTTGACAAGGAGGAGGATAATAGAGAACTGTTGCAAGAAGTCACAAGCTCTAAATTGGAAGAAGCTATGTACAACCTAAAGAAAGAAAAAAGTTTGGGCCCCGATGGACTCCCAATTGAGTACTATTTATGGATTCTTGATAATGTGAATGTGGACCTTCTTGGAGTAATAAAGGAAACCAGAAAAAATGACAGAATTTTGGGGGCGTTCAATACCACTTTTATCTCTCTTATCCTGAAAGTTGATAATCCTGACTCTTTTGAAGAGTTTAGACCTATAGCTTTATGTAATAACATTTATAAAATGATAGCTAAAATCATTGAAAGAATAATTAAGAACTTATTATCTGCTAACATTTCAGATGAACGGTTTGGGTTTCTTCCAGGCAGACAGATCCATGAAGCAATTGGAGTAGCACAGGAAGGCATTCATACAATAAGACAAAGGAATTTAAGGTGACAACTATAAAAATAGACCTTTATAAATCTTATGATCGCATGAGTTGGGCTTACCTTAGGATGATCTTAATCCGGGTTGGATTCTGTAACTCTTTTACAAATTGGATTCTAAGTTGTGTGACTTCAGTGTCTTTTGCAATACTGATTAACAATAAAGCTTCACATTTTTTCTGACCTGGAAGAGGTCTAAGGCAGGGCTGCCCGCTTTCACCCCTACTCTTTATCTTAGTTGTTGAAGGGATCAAAAGGGTTCTACTACATGCTAAAGGAATTGGAAGTTTCAAAGGTATTCAGTTGGGTAATCAAGTATCTCTTACCCATCTACTATTTGTAGATGACATTCTAATCTTCAGTGAAGGAACTATAAGAGACTTGGAAACTCTGAATGATCTTGTCCTATTATTTTGTAAGGCTTCAGGGATGAGGGTAAATAATGAAAAATCTTTATTACTTGGAGAAGGATTAAAAGAGGAGGATTTAAGTATATTTAGCTCTGTTCTGGGCTTTAAAGGAGCATAATTGGAACAAGGTCTGAAATATCTTGGGTTTAACCTAAAGGCTTTGGCCTATGGTATAAAAGATTGGGTTTAACCTAAAGGGTTTGGCCTATGGTATAAAAGATTGGGAATGATTAATAAGAAAATGTGAAAGGATAATAGCAATTGGAGCTTTCGGTGGCTCTCGAAAGGGGGCAGATTGATATTAATAAATGCGGTGTTGACAATCATACGAGTCTATTGGGCTTTAGCCTAGATCCCTAAAGGAATTCTTAAAAATATCTCATCATTATTAATGCGCTTCTTTTGGTCGGGTAGCTTGGAGAACAAAGGAATGGTCTTGGTAAACTGGAAGGCAGTTTCATTACCTAAATACATGGGAGAATGGGGAGTAAAAAAATTGATCCCTTTCTCCATGGCCTTAGCAGCAAAAAGTATCCAAAGACTAATAGAAGGCAAAGGATTATGGGTAAAGGTGATTATATAGAAATATATAAATCATGCATCGTTAGAGGACTGGATAAAAAATCTATTGAAATCTACCCATAATGTTTCAGCTATATGGAGGGCAACAATCCCATCCTTCTCTTTGATAGGGGATGGGCTTACTTGGAAAGTAGGGTTTGGACTAAAAATCAGATTGGGGGTAGACCCTTGGTTAGGAAGTGGGAACTCTCATTTACTCCCTTTAGGAATGGTTTCAAAGCTTCAAGATGAAGGCTACAGGGTGCTAAACCAAATCAGAAATACAACAAGAACTTCAAGCTGTACTCAAGATTGGTTCTCAGCAGAACAGTTGGGCTTTGAAGGGGAGGAAAAAAAGCGTTGGGAGGAGTATACTGGGAAATTAAAAGAAAATCATATAAAAATTATTGATTGTAGGGACAAGTTAGTTTGGACTCCTACTGCTAATGGTATTTATACACCAGAGGTAGGGTATAAGGCACTCATGAATAGAGACTTGCAAGCTGAACCGAGAGGGTGGTGGAAGACCTTATGGAAATTATAGTGTCCCATGAAAACCAAATTTTATTTTTGGCTTCTTTTATCAAATAAGGCACTAACCTGGGATCATTTGCAAAATAGGAGCTGGACAGGACCTGGAAGATGTTGCTTATGCAAGTTAGCCAAGGAAACAAATGAGCACTTGGTTGTAAACTCTAATTACACCAAGATGGTCTAGAAGGGAATCGAGAAAGAAATTGGTATTCACAATATTTGGCAAGGAGGTACAATGGAAATTTGTTTTAAAATTTGGTGCAACAACCAAGCAGTGGAGGATTACAGTGCACTGCCTACAATTATAAATTGACAAATTTGGAGGGTAAGAAACTCAAACTTATTTGAAGATATAGACTTTCCTGTTTCTTACTATGTAAATCACAGTATTTGTATGATCAAGCACTTTCCCAACCAAAAGAAAAAAAAAATGAACAGAAAAAGAGAAAGATCCCGGAGGTGGACTTAAATTGCTATCCAAGAGCCTTCTTTGATGGAGCTAATCAAACGAGCAGGGAGAAATTGCCTGGAGCTGGAGGTGCACTACAAATTTATGAAGACCTTTTAATCAGTTTTAGTACAAGAATTAAATCCGAAGCAAACAATTTCTCTAAACTAATGGCTCTTTGGCTCACACTCCGATTAGCAAAATATAATGGAATTAAAAATCTATTTATTTTTTGGGACTCCCAACTAATTATCAATTGGATGAAGGGAGAATCTCAATGCCAGAGGTTATACTTGTTAATCTATTCGAGGAGACATGCGAGACTACTACATACTTTGATGAAATCTCTTACAAGCATATTTACAGGGAACTCAACATTGAAGCAAACAAGCTACCCAGGGTTGGCTTAACCTTGAAAAAAGGTGTGTGGCAGATAACGCAAAATGGTGGGCAGATAACAGGTTTATTTTAAAACAAGAACATGGTATTACTGGCCTAATGATTGACGTTTATTGCATAGGTAAATAATTTTTGTTCTATGATGAATTCTAGATACTAAAAAGACAAGCTTGAGATAAGTCTAGATCATATATGACTTAATTGTCAATGAAAATGCTATAACTTAATATAGAACTGTCTAATTCAGTTATGATGGAAGCACATGATAACAAATTTTTGTTTTTTGTTTTTTATTACTATATTTTTTTTTAAGAAGCTACAAATCTGAAGTATGAACATAATACTTGTTGTAAAGCCTACAAGCCTGGTAATGCAAAGGATGCCTTGATGGCTAGACATCAAATAGAATGTTAATTAACATTTGAAAAATGTAATATCTTAAAATAATATTACAAGCTTTTTTTTCAAAGTAAAAAAAAGACTAATTTTATTATTGACTAGATCGAATAAAAATAAGAAAAAAAATTACATACATGAATAAAACTTTGCAAAGTTCCTGACATATTTATGTGAGAGTGTTAAAGTGTTGTACTTCTCACTTCACACATAAATATAAGTTGTATAAGTTTTTTTTTAATAGGTAGGGAATATATATAGAGAGAGAGAAAGAGAGGTAGGGAACATATATATATATATTTCATACATATATATAGAGAGAGGGGTTCCTACCTCTATATATATAGATTCTTATATATATATATATATATATAATGTGCGTGTGTGTGAATATAAAAGAATATATAGAGGTAGGAACCTCTCTTTATATATGTATGTGTAGGAACCTATATATATATGTGCATGTGCATGTGTGCATATATATATGTTCCCTTCCTATATACACACACATATATATAATGCAGGCAGTGCACTCTCTCTCTCTCTCTCTCTACCTATATATATATATATAGTGCATGTAGTGTACTGTATATATATTATATATATTTTCTACCTACATATATAGAGAGAGAGAGAGAGAGTGTGCAAGTAGTGCATTATATATATATTCCCTCTTTCTCTCTCTCTCTCTATATATTTATTCAAAATATATATATATATATATATAAGTAGTGTAGGTAGTGCACCGTATATATATTATATATATTCTCTCTCTCTCTCTCTCTATATATATATATAGTACAGGTAGTGCACTGTATATATATTCCCTCTTTATATATATATTCGTTATATAGGGAGGGAATGAATATATATATATATATATTTTCAGAATACATATATATATATATATATATATATAGGTAGGGAATATATTCCCCACCTATATATATATATATATATATATAAGTAGAGAATATATATAATATATATACAGTGCACTACCTACACTATATATATATGTGTGTATATATATATATATATATATATATATATAGGGAGGGAATATATATTCATAATATATATATATATATAGGTGGGGAAAAATAAAAATAATATATATATATATATATAATGAATATATATATAATATTTATATAGGGAGGAAATATATATATATATATATATATATATATAACGAATATATATATAGGGAAGGAATATATATACAGTGCACTACTTGCACTATATATATATATGTAGGTAGGGAATATATATATATATTCAAAATAGATATTATATATATATTAAAAAAAACAATATATATATACATAGAGAGAGAGAGAGAGAGAGAGTTCTCTTTCTCTCTTTATATATATAGATTCTCTTATACGGATGGTATATATATATTCCCTACCTATTCCGAAAACTTTCAAAACTTAAATCTATATGTTTATATTAAAATAATACCATTAACATTATATATATATATATATAAGTTGTATAAGTTTTATGAATAGATATTTTTTTTTCAGTGAAAAAAACATACTTTTGCTATTCAGCTAACTAAATCAAAAAGTACATATATGTTCAGTACACAGTCTGAAGATGACTGTCAAAATAAAGACATATATACTAATATTCTATGTTGTCCAAGATAAACTATAGCAAAAAAAAAAAAAAACTGCATCAAGTAGCATATGATTCTTGTTATCATTTAGACATAGCATTCCCAAATACTAAAAACTTAATGTTCAAATATATCAAAGGTACCCTGGTCAAAAAGTGTGGATCCCTGAAACTCCTCCTAGCATATGATTCCTTCATCGCCTTCCAGTGTCTGTTTGGACAGCTTGTCTGCTATCAAATTGTGTTCTTTGTATATATGTTCAAAATTGATAGTTGTAAATAGTCTGATCTCTGCTTTGATCTTGTAACACCAGTGGATTATTGAGGTCACGTTTAGTTGAAATTCACTTTTTTCCCATTTAATGGTCACCCTCGAATCTCCAAAAACTTTGAGAATATCTATACCAAAGATATTTAGAGCTTTAAGAATACGCCAGAGTGCTAATAACTCTACCTTCATGTTTGTCCTTTCTGAATAGATACATATATTCTCTACCTATTCCAAAAACTTATACAACTTAAATATATATATTCCCTACCCATTCCCAAAAAAATATACAACTTAAATTTATATATTTAAATTGAAATAATATCATTAATATTCTAATCTATTTTCCTATATATATGGTGTAGTCTAAATATGTCACATACCCCAAAATATGTTTAGTTAGTAATTAGTGAATATCCCAAGATGACATTGTGTTTATGCAACATTGTCTTTATAAACATTATCATTCATATAACTGAATCTTTTAGCTCATTTGATAAAGAAAGAAATTCAATAACTGATACACATAAATAACAACAAGACCATCATTAATACACATGTGAGAGATCAGATATACGTGGTTCACCCAATATATGGGCTACGTCCATAAAGAATGTCATATTTGTATTATTATCCGATAGCAAAAGGTTACATCCGGCAACTCCATTGTTGCCATATTCTCTTTCACACAACCCCTCTAGACGAGAGTATTTTCAAAGCACTTCAACATTGACATAAAAACTATGCCCATGATCTGTAATAACTCAACAGAGTTCTTAAATTAGATTTACTTCTCCTTGTAGAATAATAACTTAGCAGATTCTTTTTCAGTCAATATTATATATAATTAAATACTTAAATCAACTATCCAAAATATAAAAACATCATGTTAACCAAAGTCCTGAAGGGCTTCCATGCAAACTTTACAAGTTCTTGCGCACATATATATGTGGTATAAGTTACTATGTTTTAAATAGCATTATAAACAATAAGGCATACGCATTAAAATGCTTATCATACGCGAACAATACCATACGTATGACTATGATAATAAAGGACTATATAAGTAATGGGTTAACCCAAGCCACTCGTCGATGTTAACCAAGGTAAGCCAAGAGCTGCACCTTAGCTAACCTAGTGCACACCATTATTACGAAATAGGAATATATTCCAACCAAGGGTTCAAGTCATGGAAAGGGTTGTGCCCTAGATGGTTTAGTTCAAACACTCACATAAGTATAAATATAATCCAACAAAAGAACAGAGGTTGCGCCTGCATAAATATACATACAGTAAAAATAAAGTTTGGGGTCGATCCTCTCAAAAGAGAGATCGCCCGGCTTTTACTTTCAAAATAGAACATAATCTAAAGTATTAAAATCTTGGGGTCGATCCTCTCAAAAGAGAGATCGCTCGGCTTCTGCTTTCAAAATAAAACACAGTTTAAAGTATTAAAATCTTGGGGTCGATCCTCTCGAAAGAGAGATCGCTCGGCTTTTGCTTTCAAAATAAAACACAGTTTAAAGTATTAAAAACTTAGGGTCGATCCTCTCGAAAGAGAGATTGCTCGAGTAAAACACGATCAGCATTTTGAGCTTGGATCGATCCTCTCTATGGAGAGATCGCCCAGCTCCTCCAATAAATAAAACTCAAACAGTGAAAGAAGCTTGGGTCGAGCCCAACTCCTGTAATCAAATAACAACAGGCATGGGTCGATTCTCTCTTTGAGAGATTGCCAAGCCATTGGATATAACACCTGAAATCAAATAACAACCTGCATGGGTCGATCCTCTAGATTTCTTATCAACGTTTTCATTTAAAATATATAGTAAAACAATTTGGGCTTGGGTCGATTCTCCTATAGGGAGATCGCCCTGCACTTATCACATCAAAAGAAATCTACAGGGGGTTGAGTCTATAAAGAGCGCCCCCACTCATACACATAGCAAGGCAAGGTATAATGCAGAAAATAATATAAGCAGTAACTATAAGAATAAGGTTCATCGAGCCCCCTTTGCTTTCCCCAAAGCTTTCTAACGCAAAACAAACAAAGATCTAAGGCGGTTCCACTATCTCAACTCACATTCACAAGGAAAAACATGCACGGGGCGGATTGCCACTCCTCTCAAACTAGTAGTCAATCCCCAAAAGAAGCACACTATAAATAACCACAATAAACCTATCAGAGATCACATGGATCCAGACAAACTCATACCGAAAACCCCCAACGCTTTATTGTAGTGAGGAAGCATATAAATGAAATATGTGACAGGGTTCCAGCTCTACCGAGCTACCCCCTTCACTACTGTGCGCTCTACAGAGATACTGAAATAATTAAAATATATAAACAGTAACTAGAAAGGGTTCCTTCTCATGCATAACATAGAGATGCTGGAAAATCAAATATACGTGCTGCATAGATAATTTCTCTCTCCCCTTACTACTCATGTGCGCTCTCTTAAATAATTTCGGTTGTAGCTAGTCTTGGAGAGTCCGTCCCCATCAAGGAAAGGTCCTCCAACCATTTGGCGGTCGAAGTTCCAAGAATATAGGGAAACAAATGACAAGTAGCAGATCCAAAGGATCCCCACTATGGCTTTGTCGCCTCTATGGAGAGAGAGGAACCGTCCAAATTATTGAATGGTTTGATAGCACCTTCTTATATATATTTAGATATGTTTATTCTATAATTAAATGTTATACTATAGATGATCGTATATAATATTTTACTCTAAATCACTCTTGTCTTTTATATTACAACAAAGATAACAATATCTTAAATAATAACAAGTATACCATCATACCTTGTTATTATTTATACTAAGTATACCATTATGACCAGTATACCAATATCTTCATTAATAAGTTGAGCTTATCATATATATAGATGTTATAGCGACTTAGTAATTTGACTACGGACTACCAATTTTATGCTTAGGATGACCCTAACATCATTTTAGGTCAACCAGTGAATATTGTTGTTCCCCTTTCTTCCAGTTATTTAGTTGCGTCATCATCTTACTCTCCTAAGTTGAAAATAACATTTAGGAAAAAAACATAACAATAATTTCGAGGTCCCAGGTGGGGCCTTGGCCTTGAGCTCCTCACCAGGGCCATTTACACAATTATAATTACATTATACTTTACAAAATGCTAGGGCATAAAGGAGGGATATTACAAAATATTCTATCTTTTCAACCTTTTTCGGGTATATTTTCCCTCTTGTTTTGTTCAGAGTCGGTTGGAAATCTGAATGAAAAAAAATAAAAAATAAATCATCATATTAGAATCACATATATTAGTTATGGAAATTGCATAATATGGGTGTCGTTGGGGTATTTGAGGGTGTTGAATTTATTTATGGATTCAAAAACACAATTTGAACACTTCCTTATCCATTCAAAAACTTATACAAATTAAATCCATTATTTCTATTGAAATAGTACCATTGACATTCGATTTTTATTCAGGGTTGGTTGTTGCGAGGGGGGTGATCTTTGACCCCGGGGAAAGCAAAAGCAATATTACTCTTGGGCACTAGGAGAGATGTCTAACAATCTTGCGGAAGCCTTGGCTTTATGGCAAGGTTTAACTGAAGTCATTCAATGTAATATAAGGTTCTTAACTACAGTGAGAGATTCGATGACAATAGTCTGGTATCTTGTCTCAACACAGGCTCCAAGAGATGGACCTCTAAGAAACATAATGTGAATAATTTTGCAATTGCTAATACATTTTGAAGGTGTCAAAGTATACCATGCTCTCAGAGTATTGAACTTCCAAGTTGATAGGGAGGAAAATGTGGCAGGTAACCTTGGTCAAGGTAACCTCCTAATTTGTGAGGAAGATGTAGGTCATTGTCCCATCCCATAACCTTTTTCCTATGGTGCAACAACTATTCAAAACATTGGTTCTTAAACCAATAATATGGATTAACATCAAATTAATATAAATTCGTGATAAGTACTACAAGTGGCAGTTGATTTGCATGCATCACAGTGCAATAATGCATATAAATGTATGGAAATTAGTGAACACCGGGTCAATTGATGGAGTTCTAAGGACCGAGCACTAGAGCAGTGGTTACAATCTACCCAATTCTGCAGACATGATGGTTGGCTTCGATGGCTTGTACCAAATCCTGGATGATGATGAAATCAAATATTATTACCAGTTTTTATGCGCTTCTTGTGGAAATTAGGGTTGTGAAGATCCGTGTCTGAATGGAGGTTTTCTAAGTTGCATTCTCCCAATGCTTCTTGGTAGTGAGGAATTATGTGTGCTCTGCAGAGGTGGTCTACCAAATTTTGAGCATTCTCAGGGGATTCTCTATCATTTGGAGGAACTTCAAGCTCAATGGGAATTTCTTTATCAAGTGTGGCGTTTATACCGGGTAAGAAATATCAAAGTCTGGAGGGAATTAGTATTGTTGTTTTGGTTTTCAATACTTGTTTTCTTAGAATAATTTGGACTTTGAGATTTGGTTTAGTGCTCTCCTTGGGTTTTAGTTTTCATTATCAAAATCAATTTGAAACAACTGTAACTCATGATAACCACCCCTTAAACAACATGGACCCTCGGGTTGGAGAAGGAAGGAATGAAAATGACCAAGATCTTTTAGTCAGAACTATCAACGGATTGAAGAGGCAACTTCGTGATTTAAGGGTCAATATCAGTAAGAATATTGCAATTTATCAGTTTCAATTTTGAATGCAAGATGTGGAGTTGGTCAACCTTCGATCCAAAATTGTCATGGCAGAGGTATAGATAGACCACTTACAAGGCAAAGTACTGAATTGTGAAGAAGAAAATATAGTTCTAAAAGGCAAAGTTGAGATATGCGAGGAAGAAAATAGAGTTTTAAAGAGTATCATCCAGATTCATGGGTTGTATGAATTCACGGAGATGGGAAGTCCAATGCAAGTAAGCAACAAAGAAAATAGTGGTAGTCCAGTGCATGCAAGAAATAAAGAAAACAATGGTAGTCTTCCAGGGGATGATAAAATGCAGAATGGTTGTGGTCATGTTGAAGGAAGAAAAGTTAATGAAGATCAACAGGAAAACCCTCAGGAAGGGATGGGAACAGGCTTGTAATGGCTAGGTTCTTCTTTTTTGAAGTTTGTAATTTCCTTATAAATGTGTTTTGTTGTTAAGCAAATTTTGTAGGATATATCATAGCAAGAAAGGATTGTCCTTTTGTAGCATAGCTGTAGTGACAAGGTGTATAGAAATACTTGATTTCAAGCACTGTAAAAACTCTATACAGTCTTTTCTCTATGAAGCCATCAGATGTAATTCAAGGATGTCCAATCAAGATGCATCCTCTTTTTTGATATAAATACAAGCAACCGTTACTGTTTGAAAAAAACATTCAATTTTTTATTAATAAATAGTATTATTTTAATAAATATGTTTATGGGTGATATGAGACTACTATGATGCCAAATGTGCTTACGAAGGTCATCGTAACTAAATTATATTGAATTTGTGAATTAATTTATTTAATTTTTATTGTATCTTATTGATATTTAACATTGATCTTCTGTTTCTATAATATATTATATAAGACAGGGACTAAGTTGCATGCAACTCTTGTTATTGTATATAAATGGATTCATTCCTTCAAATACTTATGAGCAATCAAATTATGTAATTCCAACAACATTTATCTACAATTCCAACAATTATGTTCAATCAACATCAAAACTGTTCCAAGTGGAAAGATGGTAAAAGTCATAAAGCATTTAGCCTACTCTCTTAATATTGAATAATGTATACACTTGGATTTTTTTTTTTTTCATTTTTTATCATATTAACAATGTCAATCTTATTGATATAATCAGTGGGTTTTTTTTGTTTTTTTTTTTTTTGGCTAGGGTTTTCCCGTGAGGCGAGTTTGGAGCAGCTGCAGGCGTCATAATCGTGCTCTGACATGCTGGGTCCCCAGCAGCTGGCTGGTGGGACGCACCAGGACGGATCTCCTGATCCGAGTCTTCACCCTACGCGAGATCAGAGCTTGGCTTATTCGGGGAGCATGGAAAATGGGGGTCAACAGCGGCTAGCCCCGGGGGGCTGCCTTCCCAAATCAAAACTTATCCCCGCGGTCAAAATTTAGGATAAGAAGGTTAGAGATCGGGTGGAGCAATGGAAGGAAACGACCCTAATTGGTAAGTTTATTGGCATTTGGCCTAAGGAATGGGATATCCTCAGATGGATTAAGCTTACTTGGAATCCAAAAGGTCAATATGATCTTCATCTGGGTGCTAAGGGTTTCTTCACCATCATTTTTTTCAATGTGAAGGATCGGGATAGAGTGCTAGAAGGAGGGCCTTATTTATTTTTTTTCTTTCTGCTGGGTTATATCTTCGTCCATGGAAAGAGAGATTTAACCTGGACACAGAGGCGGTTAAGATGGCACCAGTTTGGATCAGGCTCTATGCTTTGCCCTGTGAGTTTTAGGATCTAGAAATCCTCCAAGACATTGGTAATACCCTTGGGGAATTTGTCAAAGTTGCAGAGCACACCCGTTAGATAAGATACACTGACTATGCCCGGATCTGTGTTTACATGGACCTATCAAAGGAGCTACTTGAAGCAATCTCTCTAAATTTGGAAGATGAAGAGTGGGTTCAACTGCTGGACTATGAACAGCTTCCCTTCAGATGCAGATCTTGCCATGAATATGGGCATTTCAACAGGAATTGTCCTCATGGATCGCCCACGGTTCCTTCCCCGGCTGTGGACCCTTCTGGGAGCAAGGACAAGGAGGGTTTTACCTAGGTGAAAAGCAGAAGAAGATCCAAACCAGGGGAAGCACATAAGAAAGGTAAAAGTAAATTGGAGACTGGTCAGACCAGTCGAAATCCCTTCCAGATCCTGGAAGAGGTGGATGAGAATGGCGAGAAAGGGCAGAAAGATAGCGTTGATTTGGCAGCAGGGAATCTGGACGGAGAGAACACATAGAAGGAAAAGAATGAGCTAGAAGTCGAGCCAAGGTCAGTTCTACTCACCCCCCCCTCTCTGCTCGCTGGCGTTGAAATGTCGATGGTTATGGAGGATGATGGGGAGGAAGAAGTCGAGTTAGGTGATCTGGATCTTTATGCGATAGAAAAGGAATGTGAAAAGAAAGGGAGGGGTTATGTTCGCAGACAATAGATTGAACTCCTCCACGAAGCCATCATCAAATCTAAGTCTTCTCAGAAACTGGGCATTGGGGTAGATGCCCAAGCGGGGTTTAAACGCAAATCCTCAATTGAGGACATGAAGAAGGGGAGGAAAACAAACAAGCAGCGAATAGCAGAAGTCAGGGTTAAGCTTGTCGAGTCCAGGCTGTATCCTACGATCAAGGAAGCCCTGTCTGAAGTATCCAAAGTTTCTCAATGAAGA
The DNA here is from genome assembly GCA_027924585.1 of Larix kaempferi. Classification (NCBI taxonomy): domain Eukaryota; kingdom Viridiplantae; phylum Streptophyta; class Pinopsida; order Pinales; family Pinaceae; genus Larix; species Larix kaempferi. Next base: position 13,372,753 of record BSBM01000461.1, on the reverse strand, counting down.
TTGTGACATGGAACATTAGGGGGTGTAATCACCCCAGGAAAATCAAGACTCTGACAAGAAAAGTCAAGCAGGAGAAGCTGGATGTTTTATTCTTACAGGAGACAAAATGCTCCATTGAAACACTAGAGAAAAGTATCCTGAAGATCTAGAAGGGTACAGGAGTCATGGCAACTGATGCCAATGGTATGGCAGGTGGCATTGCCATTATGTGGAACCCTAGATCTATTGTGTTATCCAATTGGTGGGCCAATAGATTCTCCCTTATGTGTGATTTCCAAATTATCAATTTTGTAGTTAGAGGCTCTTTGGCCAATATCTACGGTCCTAGTATTGCTCCTTTAAAAGACGCTTTCCTTCATTTCATGTCCAGTTTATCTTTACAATTCATGGAGGGCTCCTGGATTCTGGGCGGTGATTTTAATCTGATTTATTCCTTGGAGGAAAAGAAAGGTGGTGTCACGAACCCAATTTTCCTAAATTAAAAAAAAAATTAAAAATTTTTCAAACATAGATGATAACAAAATTATGTAACATACTAATCCCTTCTTGAAACACCACATCATTTAATTTCTCATTAAAATATATAGAATATACATAGGTTTAGCTACTAACTCTTATAAACTTAATTTAAAACAACATGTAAAAGACACATTAACTTGTTTTAACATTCTCATAGAACTCTTATTAAATAACAATGCATGCCATTGTACCGTTGAAACCTTTTCGCACATCCTTATCTTATAGTCAATAAGAAAGCAACTTAATTGATAACAACATTAACAAGATCATAAGGCGAATATATTAGTATTATACATCACAATCACTTTGTATATGAATCGTGTACATCAAATAATCATAAACATTTTTTAAAGACAGAAACAAGTACTCATACATGAGACACATTGAGAAACACCATAGAAAACATAGGAAACAAAATATAACGTGGTTCACCCGTACACGGGCTAGTCCACAAAGGTGTGTGCATATTTTATTAAATCAACAAGGAGGTTACAATCTGCAATAGTAGTTGTTGCTAACTCACCTAAAATAACCAACCCAATGAGGGTAGTATCACACCAAAATAACATGGCAACCACTAAGGGTAATACACAAGCATTTGGATGCTATGCCTCTTCTTCGATGATATCTATATATCCTTTTTACAAAGGATGTAAATCAACCACTATCTTCTCCGAGCGAAAAAATTATATATTTTATTCCAAAAATTTATAGCTAAGGCAAACATCTCATAGTTGATCATTCTTTAAAGATATATTTTGTTTATTATATTTAAAAGATTACATTTCAACCTTAGCATACTTCTAGGAGATATGTTATTTAAATCTTAACTAAGGTAATATCCATAAATACTTTAAGATATATTTTATTTAATATCTTAACTTAAAATATATCCATTATCATACCTTAAGGAGATACTCTATTTAATGTCTTAACCAAAGGATTGTACATCTCATACCTTAACATACTTTAAAAGTATATTCTATTTAATATACTAACTAAGGAAATATCCCATACATACTTTAACATTCTTATGTAGTACTGGATAAAGTAATATAACCCTTTTTCATTTCTTATCATATATATAAATTAAATCTTTATATAGAATGGAACATCACACATACATATAACATCCTTATGTAGTAATTGAATAAACCTTTTAACGTTTCTTATCACATATATAAATAAGAACTTTCTATAGAAATGGAATCATGACAAATATAAATAACATGTATAAGTTCACGGAACATCCTTCATGACGCGTGTGCAGAGTATGAATCCGTATACATCTATGCAAAGTAAAAACTTTGATTTAAAAAAAAAACCGTTCTATTCTAAATCAGAAATTCGTCTTAGCATTTATAAAATTCTCTACGTTTCGGAAGTCCTACAAAAGTTCCAACGATTTCGTTACAGGAAAGAAAGTTTAGCTCGGATTTTAACAACTACATCCTTGTGATACTACGAATCAAAACGAAATCCTACTGGCTAACAATAAACACAGGGATCTCTCCTGAACGAAATATATTAATACAATTTTCCATCAAACAATAGGGTGAGTCGTTTTCAACAAATGAAAAGGCTCGGGCGTTAACGAAAGAAGAACAAACAATCAAGTACTTCCCGCAGAAAGCTAGCCACTACCCAAAACCCTAATACTAATACTGCGGTTATGTACACTGTATAAAATCCAACTTGAGATCGGGTTGCTATAGATTTGGTTCACATTAAACCCCACATTCCAAAATTCAGAAATAAAAACAAGGAGCAGCAAACAACTTCAGGTTTTCGGTGCTCACACTATCCAACCTAAGGGAGAGCCAAAACTGAAGTTCAAACTTACGGTAGACAAAATATGTAAGGCCTAAAACTGGCAGTGACAAGATAAATATTGGACTCATTTACTTCACTAAAGCACTCTTAGCATCAAGGGTCTACTCATGTAATGCACTACAGAAGTTGGTTTAATGCATCCAAACTTTGTATGGATAAATAAAAAAAATGGCTAAATATAAATGCAGATTTAAATAACACATACCTCAATTGCAGAGGTAAGAAAACCGCCGGGGTTCAACAACATAGCCCACAACCCTGAGGGCAGAGAGCTTGTGGCGCAGTTCATTCAACATAGCGTTCTATTAATGCTTTCCCTGAGACAAACTCCCACTCATACCAGCTGTTGCAGTGTTTTGACAGGATTATCATAACAGAAAAAGATACAAAGAGATTAACTAGGATTTTTGCTCTCGGCGAGCCATCCCTCCAGAGATCACGCCACCTCGAGATTGGGAAGAGTATAGTAATACAAGGACACAGTGCCAAGGGATCCGACTCTCTGAGTAAGCCTTTCCACTCCCTTAGAATCCCCAGTAAGCCACAGACTCCTTTCCTCGAAATTTCCCTTCCTTTATGAAGGAGTATCACCCAAAAAGAACGACCAACACTTGGCTCGTCCAAGGAAACAAGTGGCGGCATAAAATTATGAAATAACGCTCCATTATGGAGACAGCCCCTAATTTCTCTCATAATGAAAACCCACGAAGTAACCAAAAGATTTGTATTAATTACAACATGTTCCCACTAGCAAGTGGTCGAATCTTCTATTTCAAGGAGAATATTTTTTTTTACACTTTATTTTAATCTTGTTTTAAGTGCCCACTTTTAGAACAAAAAGGGCTCTCTTACTTTGTATAATAAGGAATATGATATCATTATTTTCATCTATAAATAAGATGGTTTTAAACATCTAGATATATATATAAGGCACTTGAATACTACTTATATATTAACATATTTACCATGGTTAATCGGTTATATGCATATGACACCTTTACAAATAAAGGTATTTCATACCTATTAGTTATCTCTATTATTAACCTTTCGTATATATATGTGTACAAGGTATATATATATATATATATAATTAATTTGCGACCATTACTAAATAGTAAGTGTCAACAAGGTAACCCTCTGCGTGTTATGCCTGAATCATTTCTAGCATAATTTATATAGTAACCCTTAATGTATTTATCTAGTGATGATCATTAGATATTAGGATTTTCATTAAAACTTGCGACCGTTAGGTTATTAGCTTCAGGTTAACCCGTGAGTCGACTAAATTAAATTCGTTACTTTTCTCCAAGTGTCTATGGCATCGAGATGATATATCTTTAGTTCTCATGGATTCATAGCAAATCAACCTCTTCCCTTTTTGTAGATGCAGACTATCGTGATCACAACTTTTAATGACCTAGGTCTACAATTTAAGTAAATAGATACCATAACACACATCATTCTCTGGTGGGGCCTTGGCCTTGAGCTCCTCACCAGAATGATTACAATAATAATATTAATGATAATAATAATTGGGGTCAAAATTTAGGGATGTTACACACTCCACCCCTTAAAGATAACACCGTCCTCGGTGTTCAACAGTTTATCTTTTGCGTCCATTCATCATTTTTCGCTCACTTTTTCTCTTAAGATTTGGTCGTCTTTACCTCTTTGCGTTTTCAGCAATCTTTCTTCAATTGTAACCTGCACATTGTACAACTCGTACAAGATTTTTCAGTATTTTTCAGTATAACAGAAGTATACAAAATTTCAAAATAGCAAATGTTTATCATTCATCCTCATCCTTGATGAAATATTCGCTTACTTTAACATTCATAACATTCACACATAAATACATGTGATAGTCTAGCTACAAGACAATCATTATCATTAACTTATATCAGAAAACAATTCTTTCAACTGTACTTTGTAATCACCAAACCTCTTTGTTCTTCCGCAATCATGGTGACTTGCATACAAAACTCTTATGTATTTCCTGCAATCGTGAAGACTTGCCATACAAAACCCTTTATGTATTTCTGCAATCGTGGAGACTTGCCATACAAAACCCTTTATGTATTTCTGCAATCGTGGAGACTTGCCATACAAAACATGAGTCTTCTGTAACTCAGCCGGAAAACCTCTGCATACAGCAGAAATATGACAGTCTTACTCTGCAACTCATTACATAGCTTTCCCTCATCGAATCTTCTTGTGGGATCAGTTCTAACACCACAAGGAAAAAGTTTAGTCTCCTCAGAGAACCTCTTGTGTGCTCTGTTCTAACAACACAAGGAAAAATCGTGAGCCCTTCCTCTGCTCAATTCGATGGTTATAAAGTTTGTCTAGGACTTTTGGGTCAGTATAACATTCAACGAGCTACCCACCTGCTCTGTTCCACTTCCATGGAGAACATGACCACAATTTTTAGGGAAGTTGCACCCTGCAACAGCTAGTAAGTGAGTGCAAGATGCAGCCTCTACTTGAGTTCAGGAAATATTATTTTCCCCTCAAACCTTCTTATTTGAGTCCGAGAATTTTACTTAATAACAATCATTTAGTATTTCTTGCATTCCACATGCGACATAATACCAACAAAATATTAACGGTTATATCTCATTCTATGCATTTTGATGATTACACATCATCAATCATAAGTTTTATCACCAATCATGATTCATAAAATCCTGTAAATAACATGTAAAGAAAATAATTACTTACTTTTGAGCAACATAGTTCAACTTATCTGTATAAGTCAACGTCCCTTTTTGATCATGTCATCAGTTGGGATTAAGTTCATTTCGTAAAATGTTAGTATAAGGATAAGTTTCTCTGCTTCAATTGCTCATCTTCTGAACATATTAGTTCCATAGCATTATACGCATGCTCATTTACTTGTGCACCCTCTTCATTTCATCCTGACGCAAACTCTTTTGCTTAACAAATAAACATGTTAGTTTCATAATTTAAAACGGCTAGTTGTACATAGATTCATTTCAATTTGAATACTTTTCGAACCTTTAACAAAATGATGATACTCATCAATAGTGTATTCAAGTAATTTCTGAACTTCACTTTCTAATTCCTCATATTCATTTTAACATGCTTAGTTCTAAACAAGACACATTTCATTGAAACACATTATGATCTACAGGAGTATAAAACATCCTAAATGATGACCATATTATGCATTCTACGGTAATGAAATGCCTTTATTTACAATATCTCAATAATCTAGCCCATAGCTTGGGATATCCTACCACTTCATATGGATGTATAGAAATAACTTCACATTGATATAAAGTAACTTCAAATATACATAAATGTAACTTCACATATATAAGAATATATATACTGCACTTTTAGTTAAGGTCAAAGTATTATCATTAACATCCAACATCAAAACAATTCTTATTATCAAGGGTCAGCCAAATCTTATCAAATTGGAGATACACAATACTAACATATCAAATTAAATTTTCACATCAACTATTTTGCTTTAATAACTGAAATACTCATCTTTATCCCTTTGGGAAACTTTGAAGTTTGAACTTTTGCATGACATTGCCCCTCGTCCATTCCAGTTCCATGCATCCAAAGTAAAACAAAATAACCGATTAGTAAAATTAACAACCTTCATACTTATTTATTGCATGTTGAGCTCATTAGGTCCAAGTGTTGTAACCTAATGCTCTGATACCACATGTCACGAACCCAATTTTCCTGAATTAAAAAAAAATTTAAAAATTTTCAAACATAGATGATAAAAAAATTATGTAACATACTAATCCCTTCTTGAAACACCACATCGTTTAATTTCTCATTAAAATATATAGAATATACATAGGTTTAGCTACTAACTCTTATAAACTTAATTTAAAACAACATGTAAAAGACACATTAACTTGTTTTAACATTCTCATAGAACTCTTATTAAATAACAATGCATGCCATTGTACCGTTGAAACCTTTTCGCACATCCTTATCTTATAGTCAATAAGAAAGCAACTTAATTGATAACAACATTAACAAGATCATAAGGCGAATATATTAGTATTATACATCACAATCACTTTGTATATGAATCGTGTACATCAAATAATCATAAACATTTTTTAAAGACAGAAACAAGTACTCATACATGAGACACATTGAGAAACACCATAGAAAACATAGGAAACAAAATATAACGTGGTTCACCCGTACACGGGCTAGTCCACAAAGGTGTGTGCATATTTTATTAAATCAACAAGGAGGTTACAATCTGCAATAGTAGTTGTTGCTAACTCACCTAAAATAACCAACCCAATGAGGGTAGTATCACACCAAAATAACATGGCAACCACTAAGGGTAATACACAAGCATTTGGATGCTATGCCTCTTCTTCGATGATATCTATATATCCTTTTTACAAAGGATGTAAATCAACCACTATCTTCTCCGAGCGAAAAAATTATATATTTTATTCCAAAAATTTATAGCTAAGGCAAACATCTCATAGTTGATCATTCTTTAAAGATATATTTTGTTTATTATATTTAAAAGATTACATTTCAACCTTAGCATACTTCTAGGAGATATGTTATTTAAATCTTAACTAAGGTAATATCCATAAATACTTTAAGATATATTTTATTTAATATCTTAACTTAAAATATATCCATTATCATACCTTAAGGAGATACTCTATTTAATGTCTTAACCAAAGGATTGTACATCTCATACCTTAACATACTTTAAAAGTATATTCTATTTAATATACTAACTAAGGAAATATCCCATACATACTTTAACATTCTTATGTAGTACTGGATAAAGTAATATAACCCTTTTTCATTTCTTATCATATATATAAATTAAATCTTTATATAGAATGGAACATCACACATACATATAACATCCTTATGTAGTAATTGAATAAACCTTTTAACGTTTCTTATCACATATATAAATAAGAACTTTCTATAGAAATGGAATCATGACAAATATAAATAACATGTATAAGTTCACGGAACATCCTTCATGACGCGTGTGCAGAGTATGAATCCGTATACATCTATGCAAAGTAAAAACTTTGATTTAAAAAAAAAAACCGTTCTATTCTAAATCAGAAATTCGTCTTAGCATTTATAAAATTCTCTACGTTTCGGAAGTCCTACAAAAGTTCCAACGATTTCGTTACAGGAAAGAAAGTTTAGCTCGGATTTTAACAACTACATCCTTGTGATACTACGAATCAAAACGAAATCCTACTGGCTAACAATAAACACAGGGATCTCTCCTGAACGAAATATATTAATACAATTTTCCATCAAACAATAGGGTGAGTCGTTTTCAACAAATGAAAAGGCTCGGGCGTTAACGAAAGAAGAACAAACAATCAAGTACTTCCCGCAGAAAGCTAGCCACTACCCAAAACCCTAATACTAATACTGCGGTTATGTACACTGTATAAAATCCAACTTGAGATCGGGTTGCTATAGATTTGGTTCACATTAAACCCCACATTCCAAAATTCAGAAATAAAAACAAGGAGCAGCAAACAACTTCAGGTTTTCGGTGCTCACACTATCCAACCTAAGGGAGAGCCAAAACTGAAGTTCAAACTTACGGTAGACAAAATATGTAAGGCCTAAAACTGGCAGTGACAAGATAAATATTGGACTCATTTACTTCACTAAAGCACTCTTAGCATCAAGGGTCTACTCATGTAATGCACTACAGAAGTTGGTTTAATGCATCCAAACTTTGTATGGATAAATAAAAAAAAATGGCTAAATATAAATGCAGATTTAAATAACACATACCTCAATTGCAGAGGTAAGAAAACCGCCGGGGTTCAACAACATAGCCCACAACCCTGAGGGCAGAGAGCTTGTGGCGCAGTTCATTCAACATAGCGTTCTATTAATGCTTTCCCTGAGACAAACTCCCACTCATACCAGCTGTTGCAGTGTTTTGACAGGATTATCATAACAGAAAAAGATACAAAGAGATTAACTAGGATTTTTGCTCTCGGCGAGCCATCCCTCCAAAGATCACGCCACCTCGAGATTGGGAAGAGTATAGTAATACAAGGACACAGTGCCAAGGGATCCGGCTCTCTGAGTAAGCCTTTCCACTCCCTTAGAATCCCCAGTAAGCCACAGACTCCTTTCCTCGAAATTTCCCTTCCTTTATGAAGGAGTATCACCCAAAAAGAACGACCAACACTTGGCTCGTCCAAGGAAACAAGTGGCGGCATAAAATTATGAAATAACGCTCCATTATGGAGACAGCCCCTAATTTCTCTCATAATGAAAACCCACGAAGTAACCAAAAGATTTGTATTAATTACAACATGTTCCCACTAGCAAGTGGTCGAATCTTCTATTTCAAGGAGAATATTTTTTTTTACACTTTATTTTAATCTTGTTTTAAGTGCCCACTTTTAGAACAAAAAGGGCTCTCTTACTTTGTATAATAAGGAATATGATATCATTATTTTCATCTATAAATAAGATGGTTTTAAACATCTAGATATATATATAAGGCACTTGAATACTACTTATATATTAACATATTTACCATGGTTAATCGGTTATATGCATATGACACCTTTACAAATAAAGGTATTTCATACCTATTAGTTATCTCTATTATTAACCTTTCGTATATATATGTGTACAAGGTATATATATATATATATATAATTAATTTGCGACCATTACTAAATAGTAAGTGTCAACAAGGTAACCCTCTGCGTGTTATGCCTGAATCATTTCTAGCATAATTTATATAGTAACCCTTAATGTATTTATCTAGTGATGATCATTAGATATTAGGATTTTCATTAAAACTTGCGACCGTTAGGTTATTAGCTTCAGGTTAACCCGTGAGTCGACTAAATTAAATTCGTTACTTTTCTCCAAGTGTCTATGGCATCGAGATGATATATCTTTAGTTCTCATGGATTCATAGCAAATCAACCTCTTCCCTTTTTGTAGATGCAGACTATCGTGATCACAACTTTTAATGACCTAGGTCTACAATTTAAGTAAATAGATACCATAACACACATCATTCTCTGGTGGGGCCTTGGCCTTGAGCTCCTCACCAGAATGATTACAATAATAATATTAATGATAATAATAATTGGGGTCAAAATTTAGGGATGTTACACACTCCACCCCTTAAAGATAACACCGTCCTCGGTGTTCAACAGTTTATCTTTTGTGTCCATTCATCATTTTTCGCTCACTTTTTCTCTTAAGATTTGGTCGTCTTTACCTCTTTGCGTTTTCAGCAATCTTTCTTCAATTGTAACCTGCACATTGTACAACTCGTACAAGATTTTTCAGTATTTTTCAGTATAACAGAAGTATACAAAATTTCAAAATAGCAAATGTTTATCATTCATCCTCATCCTTGATGAAATATTCGCTTACTTTAACATTCATAACATTCACACATAAATACATGTGATAGTCTAGCTACAAGACAATCATTATCATTAACTTATATCAGAAAACAATTCTTTCAACTGTACTTTGTAATCACCAAACCTCTTTGTTCTTCCGCAATCATGGTGACTTGCATACAAAACTCTTATGTATTTCCTGCAATCGTGAAGACTTGCCATACAAAACCCTTTATGTATTTCTGCAATCGTGGAGACTTGCCATACAAAACCCTTTATGTATTTCTGCAATCGTGGAGACTTGCCATACAAAACATGAGTCTTCTGTAACTCAGCCGGAAAACCTCTGCATACAGCAGAAATATGACAGTCTTACTCTGCAACTCATTACATAGCTTTCCCTCATCGAATCTTCTTGTGGGATCAGTTCTAACACCACAAGGAAAAAGTTTAGTCTCCTCAGAGAACCTCTTGTGTGCTCTGTTCTAACAACACAAGGAAAAATCGTGAGCCCTTCCTCTGCTCAATTCGATGGTTATAAAGTTTGCCTAGGACTTTTGGGTCAGTATAACATTCAACGAGCTACCCACCTGCTCTGTTCCACTTCCATGGAGAACATGACCACAATTTTTAGGGAAGTTGCACCCTGCAACAGCTAGTAAGTGAGTGCAAGATGCAGCCTCTACTTGAGTTCAGGAAATATTATTTTCCCCTCAAACCTTCTTATTTGAGTCCGAGAATTTTACTTAATAACAATCATTTAGTATTTCTTGCATTCCACATGCGACATAATACCAACAAAATATTAACGGTTATATCTCATTCTATGCATTTTGATGATTACACATCATCAATCATAAGTTTTATCACCAATCATGATTCATAAAATCCTGTAAATAACATGTAAAGAAAATAATTACTTACTTTTGAGCAACATAGTTCAACTTATCTGTATAAGTCAACGTCCCTTTTTGATCATGTCATCAGTTGGGATTAAGTTCATTTCGTAAAATGTTAGTATAAGGATAAGTTTCTCTGCTTCAATTGCTCATCTTCTGAACATATTAGTTCCATAGCATTATACGCATGCTCATTTACTTGTGCACCCTCTTCATTTCATCCTGACGCAAACTCTTTTGCTTAACAAATAAACATGTTAGTTTCATAATTTAAAACGGCTAGTTGTACATAGATTCATTTCAATTTGAATACTTTTCGAACCTTTAACAAAATGATGATACTCATCAATAGTGTATTCAAGTAATTTCTGAACTTCACTTTCTAATTCCTCATATTCATTTTAACATGCTTAGTTCTAAACAAGACACATTTCATTGAAACACATTATGATCTACAGGAGTATAAAACATCCTAAATGATGACCATATTATGCATTCTACGGTAATGAAATGCCTTTATTTACAATATCTCAATAATCTAGCCCATAGCTTGGGATATCCTACCACTTCATATGGATGTATAGAAATAACTTCACATTGATATAAAGTAACTTCAAATATACATAAATGTAACTTCACATATATAAGAATATATATACTGCACTTTTAGTTAAGGTCAAAGTATTATCATTAACATCCAACATCAAAACAATTCTTATTATCAAGGGTCAGCCAAATCTTATCAAATTGGAGATACACAATACTAACATATCAAATTAAATTTTCACATCAACTATTTTGCTTTAATAACTGAAATACTCATCTTTATCCCTTTGGGAAACTTTGAAGTTTGAACTTTTGCATGACATTGCCCCTCGTCCATTCCAGTTCCATGCATCCAAAGTAAAACAAAATAACCGATTAGTAAAATTAACAACCTTCATACTTATTTATTGCATGTTGAGCTCATTAGGTCCAAGTGTTGTAACCTAATGCTCTGATACCACATGTCACGAACCCAATTTTCCTGAATTAAAAAAAAATTTAAAAATTTTCAAACATAGATGATAAAAAAATTATGTAACATACTAATCCCTTCTTGAAACACCACATCGTTTAATTTCTCATTAAAATATATAGAATATACATAGGTTTAGCTACTAACTCTTATAAACTTAATTTAAAACAACATGTAAAAGACACATTAACTTGTTTTAACATTCTCATAGAACTCTTATTAAATAACAATGCATGCCATTGTACCGTTGAAACCTTTTCGCACATCCTTATCTTATAGTCAATAAGAAAGCAACTTAATTGATAACAACATTAACAAGATCATAAGGCGAATATATTAGTATTATACATCACAATCACTTTGTATATGAATCGTGTACATCAAATAATCATAAACATTTTTTAAAGACAGAAACAAGTACTCATACATGAGACACATTGAGAAACACCATAAAAAACATAGGAAACAAAATATAACGTGGTTCACCCGTACACGGGCTAGTCCACAAAGGTGTGTGCATATTTTATTAAATCAACAAGGAGGTTACAATCTGCAATAGTAGTTGTTGCTAACTCACCTAAAATAACCAACCCAATGAGGGTAGTATCACACCAAAATAACATGGCAACCACTAAGGGTAATACACAAGCATTTGGATGCTATGCCTCTTCTTCGATGATATCTATATATCCTTTTTACAAAGGATGTAAATCAACCACTATCTTCTCCGAGCGAAAAAATTATATATTTTATTCCAAAAATTTATAGCTAAGGCAAACATCTCATAGTTGATCATTCTTTAAAGATATATTTTGTTTATTATATTTAAAAGATTACATTTCAACCTTAGCATACTTCTAGGAGATATGTTATTTAAATCTTAACTAAGGTAATATCCATAAATACTTTAAGATATATTTTATTTAATATCTTAACTTAAAATATATCCATTATCATACCTTAAGGAGATACTCTATTTAATGTCTTAACCAAAGGATTGTACATCTCATACCTTAACATACTTTAAAAGTATATTCTATTTAATATACTAACTAAGGAAATATCCCATACATACTTTAACATTCTTATGTAGTACTGGATAAAGTAATATAACCCTTTTTCATTTCTTATCATATATATAAATTAAATCTTTATATAGAATGGAACATCACACATACATATAACATCCTTATGTAGTAATTGAATAAACCTTTTAACGTTTCTTATCACATATATAAATAAGAACTTTCTATAGAAATGGAATCATGACAAATATAAATAACATGTATAAGTTCACGGAACATCCTTCATGACGCGTGTGCAGAGTATGAATCCGTATACATCTATGCAAAGTAAAAACTTTGATTTAAAAAAAAAACCGTTCTATTCTAAATCAGAAATTCGTCTTAGCATTTATAAAATTCTCTACGTTTCAGAAGTCCTACAAAAGTACCAACGATTTCGTTACAGGAAAGAAAGTTTAGCTCGGATTTTAACAACTACATCCTTGTGATACTACGAATCAAAACGAAATCCTACTGGCTAACAATAAACACAGGGATCTCTCCTGAACGAAATATATTAATACAATTTTCCATCAAACAATAGGGTGAGTCGTTTTCAACAAATGAAAAGGCTCGGGCGTTAACGAAAGAAGAACAAACAATCAAGTACTTCCCGCAGAAAGCTAGCCACTACCCAAAACCCTAATACTAATACTGCGGTTATGTACACTGTATAAAATCCAACTTGAGATCGGGTTGCTATAGATTTGGTTCACATTAAACCCCACATTCCAAAATTCAGAAATAAAAACAAGGAGCAGCAAACAACTTCAGGTTTTCGGTGCTCACACTATCCAACCTAAGGGAGAGCCAAAACCGAAGTTCAAACTTACGGTAGACAAAATATGTAAGGCCTAAAACTGGCAGTGACAAGATAAATATTGGACTCATTTACTTCACTAAAGCACTCTTAGCATCAAGGGTCTACTCATGTAATGCACTACAGAAGTTGGTTTAATGCATCCAAACTTTGTATGGATAAATAAAAAAAAATGGCTAAATATAAATGCAGATTTAAATAACACATACCTCAATTGCAGAGGTAAGAAAACCGCCGGGGTTCAACAACATAGCCCACAACCCTGAGGGCAGAGAGCTTGTGGCGCAGTTCATTCAACATAGCGTTCTATTAATGCTTTCCCTGAGACAAACTCCCACTCATACCAGCTGTTGCAGTGTTTTGACAGGATTATCATAACAGAAAAAGATACAAAGAGATTAACTAGGATTTTTGCTCTCGGCGAGCCATCCCTCCAGAGATCACGCCACCTCGAGATTGGGAAGAGTATAGTAATACAAGGACACAGTGCCAAGGGATCCGGCTCTCTGAGTAAGCCTTTCCACTCCCTTAGAATCCCCAGTAAGCCACGGACTCCTTTCCTCGAAATTTCCCTTCCTTTATGAAGGAGTATCACCCAAAAAGAACGACCAACACTTGGCTCGTCCAAGAAAACAAGTGGCGGCATAAAATTATGAAATAACGCTCCATTATGGAGACAGCCCCTAATTTCTCTCATAACGAAAACCCACGAAGTAACCAAAAGATTTGTATTAATTACAACATGTTCCCACTAGCAAGTGGTCGAATCTTCTATTTCAAGGAGAATATTTTTTTTTACACTTTATTTTAATCTTGTTTTAAGTGCCCACTTTTAGAAAAAAAAGGGCTCTCTTACTTTGTATAATAAGGAATATGATATCATTATTTTCATCTATAAATAAGATGGTTTTAAACATCTAGATATATATATAAGGCACTTGAATACTACTTATATATTAACATATTTACCATGGTTAATCGGTTATATGCATATGACACCTTTACAAATAAAGGTATTTCATACCTATTAGTTATCTCTATTATTAACCTTTCGTATATATATGTGTACAAGGTATATATATATATATATATAATTAATTTGCGACCATTACTAAATAGTAAGTGTCAACAAGGTAACCCTCTGCGTGTTATGCCTGAATCATTTCTAGCATAATTTATATAGTAACCCTTAATGTATTTATCTAGTGATGATCATTAGATATTAGGATTTTCATTAAAACTTGCGACCGTTAGGTTATTAGCTTCAGGTTAACCCGTGAGTCGACTAAATTAAATTCGTTACTTTTCTCCAAGTGTCTATGGCATCGAGATGATATATCTTTAGTTCTCATGGATTCATAGCAAATCAACCTCTTCCCTTTTTGTAGATGCAGACTATCGTGATCACAACTTTTAATGACCTAGGTCTACAATTTAAGTAAATAGATACCATAACACACATCATTCTCTGGTGGGGCCTTGGCCTTGAGCTCCTCACCAGAATGATTACAATAATAATATTAATGATAATAATAATTGGGGTCAAAATTTAGGGATGTTACAGGTGGGCACAGAACTTTGGATAGATTCCAAGAAAGATTTCGGGATATTCTTTCCCGCAACCATCTGATTGACATTGAGACTGGGAATGGATGGTTTACTTGGAACAATAAACGCGGAGGGCCCCGTCTTGTCACCTCTAGATTGGACAGATTCCTGACAACAGAGGATATTACTCGCAAATTGGGTGAAGTCAATACTTGTGTTCTTCCCTCTGCGGGCTCTGATCATTGACCTATCTCTCTATCTTGGGACCTCTCTTCCAATAATTGTCCTAAACCTTTTCGGTTTGAATAGTTCTGGATGGATCATGAAGACTTTCGGGATTTGGTTGGGAAATGGTGGGAGGAAAGTGTTCCTCAGGATGGCTCAAAGATGTACCAGTTTCAGCAGAAGCTAAAAATGCTTAAATCAAAGATCCGCACTTGGAATAAGGAAGATTTTGGGAATATATTTGAAGATAAAAAGAAGCTAATTATGGATATTGAAGCAATCCAGAAGTAGGGGATGGAAGGAGGATGGAGTGATGAGCTTAGGGAACGTGAACACATTATGTTAACTAAGCTTGATGCTAGAGAAAGGCATGAAGAAACTTTTTGGAGGCAAAAATCCAGAATTCAGTGGCTTCAGGAGGGTGATAGAAACACCAAGTTCTTCCATAACTCAGTGGTCCATAATAGGCATAGAGCCAAAAAATTTAAAATTTCGAAGTCTGGTGGTGGCATCGCAGAATCCAGGGAAGATATTGAAGAAGAACTGGTTCAGCATTTTGAATCTGTTCTTAAGGAAGATAGGTCTGATAGAAGTCCAGAAATTGCTCAGATCACCTCCCTCATCCCTCATATCATTTCTCCTGACCAAAATGGGATGCTAAATAAGCCTATTACCATGCATGAGGTTGATGAGGCGGTGCACCAAATGGCATTAGGTAAGGCTCCTGGCCCAGATGGTTTCACATCCAACTTCTTCATCCATTTTTGGGATATGATTAAGGTGGAAGTGCTTCAATTGGTAGAGGAATATCGTTGTTGTGGTGGTGTTCTTTGTGCCTTCAACGCTACATTTCTCTCCTTAATCCCCAAGGAGGAAGGAGCGGACTCTCCAGGTAAGTTTAGGCCTATTTCCTTATGCAATGTAATCTACAAAATTATTTCAAAAGTCATAGACAACAGATTGAAACCCCTGCTCCCCTCCCTTATATCTCCTGAACAGTCCGGTTTTGTTGAGGGAAGGCAAATTTTGGATGGGATCATTTTGGTTCATGAGACTTTACACTCCCTCAAAGTGATGAAAAAACCTGGCATACTGGTAAAACTTGATATTGCAAAAGCATATGATAAATTAAGTTGGCAATATATGAAGGAAGTCTTGGTTCCTTTTGGCTTTGATCTAGTTTGGGTGAAATGGATCATGGGTTTAGTCACTACTCCTTTCTTCTCTATCCTCCTCAATGGTTCCCCTAACAAGCTCCTGCAAGCCTCTCGTGGCATTAGACAAGGTGACCCCTTATCCCCGTTTCTTTTCATCATAATGGCAGAGGGTCTGAGTAGACTTCTGAATCACCATGTGTCTACTGGCAGCATTAAGGGGCTCAGACTTCATGCGGGGTTGGATAGGCAGACTCATCAACAATTTGTGGATGATACCATGTTAATGGGGCACCCTTCAGTCCAAGAGGCTAGAGCCTTTAAGAGTTGTTTGGATCTCTTTGCTGCGGCTTCTGGTTTAACAGTCAACCCTAGTAAATCCCAGGTTTTCTTTTTAAACACCCCGAGGGTTTCCCAGCTCAACATTATCAGGATCTTTGGCTTTTCGACAGGATCCTTCCCCTAAAAGTATTTAGGGGCTCCCCTGGTGGTGGGCTTGGTCCACTCAGATTCCTGGCGTGAGTTGCTAGATAGAATGAAAAAGAAGCTGTCAAGTTGGACTCTCCGACCCCTAAATCTCCCTTGTCGACTTACTTTAGTCAAGTCTGTTCTTCAAGCCATGCCGGTCTATTTGTTTTCTATGCTCTCTGCCCCAAAGTCAGTTCTAAAGGCGGTGCGTGGTATCCAAAGATCTTTCCTCTGGGGAAGCAGGGAGGTTAAGGGGAAATTTGCTTTGGTAGGATGGGAGAAGATTTGTAAACCAAAGCAGAATGGTGGTCTGGGCCTTAGAGATCCGGAAACTCTAAGTGAAGTCTATGGAGCCAAAATTTGGTGGCGTTGGTGTACCCATCAGGGGGGACCCTGGGCTAAACTATGGCACATCAAATATGCGGGGGACCGTGAGCCCAGGCAATTGGTTAGATTTAACGACGTGCTCCAGGGTTCTCACATTTGGGCTGAAGCATTTGCTTCAAGAATTTTGGTTCAGGATCACTGTTTTTGGGAAATTCATAATGGAAGGGAAGTGAACTTTTGGGAGGATTCCTGGAATCAGTTCCCTATCTTGGGGGAGGATCCATGATGCAGCTAATGAAGGAAACAGGTATTGCTCAAGGCAAATTGAAAGTTTTTCAAAACTGGAACCAATAAGTTGGGGATTGGCATAGGGACTGGCTCAGAGCAAGAGAGTGGGATGCTTTATCCACTAACGCATCCTTGGATGCTTTTGATGATATGCTGAAAGATAGGTTTATTAAGCACAATGATTCTTTAGATAAACTTCGGTGGGGCTATTCTCCCAAAGGCACTTTTAACATCAAGGAAGCCTATGATTTACTCATCTGGGAAGAGGAGGAACCTAGGAAAATCTGGGGAAAAGTCTGGCAAATGAATAAATGGCCAAAAGTGGCAATTTTTTGCTGGCTCGTGGTTTGGAAACGAATCCTAAAAAGTGAAAATTTAAGGAAAAAGGGGATTCATGGTTCCTCTAGATGTTTGCTCTGCTTGCAAGCTGAGGAATGCAGTGGTCACTTGCTTGATTCATGCCAATTCGCGTCATCTTTATGGGATAGGGGGACTGCTCTCTTTCGCAGAAGCTATCGGGTGAGGGGTAACCCTGATTAATCGTTGGCTACTTGGGACCTTAAGGCCTTTTTTAATCCCATTATCAATATGCTTTGGCAACTCTTTCCGGGCATGGTTTGCTGGGCCTTATGGAAAGAAAGGAATGATCGTATTTTCAGAAATCACCCCAACACTGAGGAAACGGTGTGGTCTAAGCTGGCAAGAAACATGGTGGAAACAATTCGTAGTCAGCAGTGGACGAAAAAAGATAAAGATTTGACTGAGGGGGATCTTCGAATTGCAGAAGGTTGGGGTCTCACTCGCTCTGATATGGAAGGTTTGCATAGGAAAATTGTGCCTCCTAGGCAATGTCTGCAGTCTCGATGGTCACCTCCTCTATTCAGATGTTTTAAGATTAATTTTGATGGTGCTTCTAGAGGTAATCCGGGTGCAGCTGGATTTGGTGGGGTCTGTCGTGATTGGTCTGGTAAGATTCTGAAGGCCTATCATGGTGCTATAGGCCATGATTCAAATAACTCGGCTGAGCTTGAAGGCCTGTTACAGGGCCTTCGACTGGCCTTTTCGGAATCCTGGCTCCTTGTAATTATCGAAGGTGATTCTCTTATTATCGTTAATATGGCCAAGAAAATGTCATTTGGTCAGCTTCCGGAAAAAGTTTCATCCAGTTGGCGTCTTTTGGCCAAGCTAGAATCCCTCCGTTCCCTTTTATTTAATCAACCTGTTGTGTCATTCTCACATGTCAAGAGGGAGGCTAACAAGGTGGCTGACCACCTAGCCAACCACGACGTCGATGATGGCTCTCCAATTCAGATTTGTAACCCTATTGATTTTCCTATGGATACGTGGAGCCAATTATGCTGCCAACTGACCACCAATGATCTGGTGGGGACTGGTCCTATGCCACCCGGAGATATGGTCCCATCACATCATGTTGTCGGTGAAGAAGAGCGAGTCAGACAGGAGCTCCGTGTCCGGCTCCACTAGCCCTGGGGGATTTCTATGCATTTATAACCCCATCAATGAGCGTTATGCGGTGGTACTTCATAGAGACGATTATTTATGGTGAAATGTTTTACACGACCTACGACACACCCCAAATCCGTCCTTGGATTTGGTTTGTGAGTCTGTTGTACTGTATGATGATGGCATCTTAGTACCTCTCATGGTTATATCATCATTCCATGGGTTTTTCCATTATGGGCCTTCCTGTTTTAATCTATCATGTTGGGTCCTATTCTATTACTGCGCCAATTTTCAGCTGGAGGTTTTTTCACTGCGGTGCATTCTGGTGTGAGTACTTTGGGAAACCTGGTGGGAGTGTTGTCAGGGGTTGGGCTCTGGTCCTACGTTGTCTAGTGTTTATGGCTCCTAAGAGAAAATTTCCCGCTGAGGGAGAGGTTGGCTCATCCACGATTATGGCTCCTGTGACTGGCAGGACCACCCAGGCTTCTGCCCGTTCTCGGTTGCGTGAGGAAGCGGAATTTTATCATAGGTGCATACCTCAATCCATTCAGGAGGAGATTGGGGATAAGGAGAAGGGTTTATGGGAGGAGGTCATGAATCTTTCCATGGATGAAATTCGGCAGGACACTGAGGAATGGATTAGGGACCGAGCACGACTACTAGCCGTGTGTCGCTCTATGACTGGTCACTCATGAATTACTGGGTCTCCAAAAATTTGATGGCCAACATTCTCATGGATTCCATCAATAAACAAAGGGGTGATGAAAATCCTGTTCGCTCATGGAAGATGCACAATATGGATTGCCGTGTGATGCATTCGAAGGTTGATGCCTTAGCCAAAAAAATGGGTATCACGTTCGTGGTTCAGGGTGGGAGAAGTGGTGATGGTGGGGGTTGCAGTCATGATGGAACTTCTCTGCGTCAGGAGGAGGGTGCGGAGGTGGCCCATTCCCAATTGATCAACACAACTCCAAGTCCTGTTGCAGCCAGCTGAAGTCTGAAGACCATCACTCTGGATTAAGGTGTTGTGATCTATTTTTTGGGTCTATGGTCTGTCGGAATGAAAGACTTACCGGTTATTAGTTTTGTTTCAGTCTGTAATTTTGGCTATACTGGTATAGGGAGTCTTTGTCAAAACGTTAATGTTGCTTATGTCAGAAATTTCTCCCTCCTGTTTGGCTTTAAGCCGGGAGGTTTTTGTTGTTCTTCTTGACATTCTGGATGGGAAGGGGGGATCCTGTTTGACCTCTGTTGGTCGGGATCACCTCTGTCAAGACTACATAATTATGTAACTGTTATGGAATAGTAATTTATAGCCTTTTTATTTACAAAAAAAAAACAATGTCAATCTTATTAAATATATTTATTATTAACATTTAATTGTGTTGATGTTATTATTTATTAATTGGGTTTAACTTGAATGGTTGTGGGATGGAAGTGTCATCCTCCCCATTCAAGTTGTATTTCCATAAGTGACATGTCGAACTCATAATGAGAATATTGTTGTAAGGCCATTGTTGACTTGGCCTTATACCTTAGAGTCTATGCATTATTACTTGGGAAAAAAATGTCGATATTATTGTTGCATATTATGCTTATTTTTTAAAGTTTTTATTATAATAATATTGTAAGTATGTACTAAGTGCGTGTCAATGTTTAAATTTCGCATACATGCAACATTTTGGCTAATCTTGCAGAAAGGCATCATCAACATACAACATGCAGCTCATCGAAGATATCCTCATTAGATCCAAATACAAATTGAGCCCTAAAATGCCAAAGTCAGTCAGTACAAAAAATTGTGCGACTAAAAGCACTGGAAACTCGCACTAGTTAGTGCGACCTTCCTGTTCAGTTACCCATTCTGCTACCCAAGCGTATCCATGCGAGATTTCCCTCAAAACCCATCCAACTTTCAAAACAGCAGGACCACTTACTTCCGCAACGCATTGAAGGCTCGAAACGGATCTCTTGTCTCCAAAATTCAAACATGGACTCTTCACATGCTTGTGAGTATTCAATAGCCCCCCTCATGTACTTAGAGAACCAATTCAAGGGTAGGAGTGTTCACATTTGGATCTAGATGTTTCTTGGCCTCCATTTGGCTTATAAAAGGAAGTCATGGGCATGCATTCTATAGGAAGAAATTGGAGCAAAGTTATGATGTTGGAATTACATTGAAAGCTTCACTTTCAATCTACTTCCTACCTCAATTTGGCATGCACAAAGCTCCCTTGCTGTCTTCCTCTAAGCAGTAAGTGTTTCTCAATTGTTCTATCCAAGTTATCTTGCAATTGTGTGGACAAAAAGGACCTCCCTAAGGGAAATTGATGGTTTCCCTTGAAGATTTCACCTCCTAGGTGACACTACTGTATTTAGCTAGACCAGTGGACAATAAAAAATTGGTTTGGCACACTCTTAGTTCCATCTTGTTTTGCTTAACACTTAACCCCTTTTTATTTCTTATTATTTTGTTTTATTTTTAATCTAGAGTTTGCTTGGCCATTTGAGGTTTTAGCTACTAACTCTCAATCATAATACTGGGTCCTTGGTGTTGATGTATATGTAACTTCGGAATGTATTTCACATATATGTATATTGTATTCCTATAGAGATGTTATTATTCCTCTATACGGAAGTGTCGTCATTTATATTGTAAGTGTCGTAACTTATACTTGATGGGTTATTAGACCACATTGTTGGGGTCGGCCCTGTATAAGTCATGTGGGTCAAAGGGTTATTAGACCACCCTATTGGGGGTCGGCCATGTGGGTCAAAGGGTTATTAGACCACCCTAGTGGGGGTCGGCCCAGTCAGCATTATGTTAAGTGGTTAATTTGAGGCCGACCTAGTTGAGTAAAGGTCAAGTCAAGTTAGTGTATAAATAGAGAGTGTGTCTCTCTCATTTTACACATTCTATTCTCTCACTCACACTTGGGAGAGTGGCGCACTTGTGGAGGAGGAGGCTCTGCTGCTAGGAGAAGACTATCTCTTGCATTCTGGTTGTATCATTTCTCTATCTATCTCTGAGGAAGTTATTGGGGTTTTTCACCTTTATGATTTTCCCCAAGTAAACTCTGTGTCTCTTGTGTACTTGCATTATTGTGTCCATGATTGATATGCTGTAGATTTGCTGTACATGTTGTTCTCTCAGTTAAATTCCTAGATCAGATTGAAGTAAATTCTGAAAATTTAACATGGTATCAGAGCTAGCCTGAAAGAAGGCATGATATGGCATGTATGACACTTGTTGCACTTACAATGTTAGGGCTTGATATAGCAAAAACCAGTCATCGTAGCACTTTCGCTATAAATCCATTTTGGTGAAGTTTTCGGATCTGAAACTTTTATAGGTTGAATATAAGATCCCCATGTACCTTGTGTCCACATGACAACCTCTAATTCGTTGTACTTTGTGATTTATGATCTGTACAATATAGGGTTTCTGCCTCTTCCAGATCTGAGTCAAAATCAAGTGACCTTGGGAAAAAGGTCATAAATTGGGCTAGGAAGATCCAAATGAAATTTCGTAAAAAGTGACAGGTAGTACACAGACTGTACTATCTCAAATTTGTTTTGCAGAGGCCGAAGTTTAAATAGTGACATGTGGCACGCCGTACAAATTCGCTCTCCTGTATTATCCCATAAACAGGTCACGTTGCGACACTTGGCATAACTCTCTCTTAGAGAATCCAATTGAGGTCAGACCTATCGGGATGGAAAGATAACAGGTCGGGCTATCTCATAAAACTTTTTTAGACCCTGTGGATCGAAAAGTTTGGAGTTACACCATAAACAATTAGGTACATATTTCTGTCAAAACATAATTATTTTTTAGTACCTTCATTCATGGCTTCCGTAATTTAGGGCTTCGAAGAAAGTTGGAATTTTTGTAATCGGATACCACGGATGGATGCTACTCATCAAAATCGAAATTTAGAGACCAAGATCAGAATTTTTGGTTGGGCAGAAGGCCGGGCTTGATCAGACCCTAGTTCGGGACTTTGATCAGAAAAGTGGAAAATTAGGGCTTTTGCAAAAATGGGAATTTTGAAATTTGTGACCACGGCTGGAAGCTCCTCGTAAAAAATAGAAGCTTGGAGCTTTGGATCAAACCTTTTGATTGGGCAGAAGAGTGGGATTCATCAAACCCTAGTTCGAGGTCACGTCCAGCGAATCCGAAAGTTTCAAAGGCAAAATTGAGGAGTGAAACTTTGCAGTTTTCAAATTCTGAATATACCAGCTTGATCAGCTCATTAAGGTGCATATTTCTATCCTTTCGGAAGTTTGAAATTCAAAGTTTGAATTTTTGGGGTTTCTCTGACAAACCCTATTACAGCTCCAGATCCAGTTCCTGTAAATCAAGTGGATTGGGTTAATCCTAGAAGAGGATGGATTGGTCACCTGCATAAGTGAAGAAGTTCCTGTTTCAGAGGGAGATGAGGCTAGGGCCTTCATAAGAAGATTAAAAGCAATCTTGACAGGTGTTGAGCCCAGAATTGGCCCTTTTTGACCATCATTTATCATCGTCCCTTCCCTTGTCTTACACCAATTACCTTGGCAATTCAACTTATTGTCCTTATCTATTCCCCAAATTACCAAGGTATGGCCGATTATTGTTTTATTGTGTTAATACTTATGATTGTGATGATTAAAGCTGTGCATCTCTTAATCTGTGCTAACATGATGCGATTTATGAAGGTAGTAAGACAATAGACTGCAGGAAGATCGGAGCTGAACAAGTCATGAAGGAACGTTCATCGCTTGTGGAAGGTTCCTTGGGGCTTAAATCGTCAATCAAGGCACAGTCATGGCAGGGCAGCTGTAACAGAAGAACTATCTTAAGTATGTCGCTGCTCAAATCCAGCTGTGAGCTGGAAGGACCGTCACTCTTGGGACAATTAATACTTCTCTCATATTTGGATATTTTAGTTCTGCCACGCATTGTAACAGCTAGATTATTTAGGGCGCCTGAAGATCAGAGATCTTCATGGCTGCCCAATTATAGGTTTAGATGTTGCAAATTGTATGTATAAATATGGGGAATTGCCTCGACTGAGGGGTTGGACAGCAAACAATTAATTTACCTTGTATTAGCAGCCAAGCCAAAACTGTGTACTCATTCTTCTGTTAATATAAGGAGTTACTTCTGAGTTAAAGAGAGTGTTGTTCAACCAGCGTCTCTGTGTGAAGACTGGGCCCGTCTTCCACAGAGATTGCTGCGTTAATTTAGGATTTCATCTTTCTCGTTGTGTGATGCTTTGTTCTTTCTTCTATACGCAGCAGCAATACTCATTGTGTGGATTTCTCAGTAATTGATTATATTTTTGTGAGATTGGTGAATGGTATTGAATAACAGTCGACTGAGTCAGGTTTGTTTTACATATTTCAATTTCTGTTCACACTGCTGTGTTCATCCTACAGCTGAGACGTAATCCCGGGAGCTCTTACAAATTAGCTTTCCTGTTATGTGTTGATTGATTTATATTTTGCAATCCAGTTTCTTAGAACAGTTGCTTTAATCTCTTTTATCAAATTCTAGAGTAATGTTCAGGTCATGCTTTATGATTCCCAGCTTGATTAAATTAGACAGTTGATTATTTTAGAATGCAATTGAGATTTCCTTCCTGCAATCGTTGATTAGATCTGATATTAATTCTGCTTGATGCATAATAGAAAAGAATTGTAGTATAGCAGTTAGAAGGCAATTGGGATTGCATAGATTCTTGGGGTGAACATGGATGATAGAAGATAAAATATTCACTTCTAATGGTTTTGTGTTTAAGCATATATTATGCACTTGTCCTTTGAAATAAAAAGACTTTCTCGGGTTGACAATAAATTTCATACGCTCTGTGTGTTGATATTTAATTATCTGCAATTAGAGTGCTTGACAACAGGTATGGCTTACAGGTATGTTTCATGGTTAAGTTTATCATACATTTGTCTTCATATCATTACAGTACAATCTTGATTAATTACTAGACTTGTCGTATCACCTTAATAGAAGATATTCATTGATTAAGGTTTTGACACTTATGATTGTACTAATGCATTGTGATGTTGTATGAGGTTTATGTTGTGTGCTAACACAAAAGGTACACCAAGAAAGTCAAATCATGTTCTACTTCAAGAACATATGCTCATGGTGACATGAAGACAAAGATTCATCCATTGTCATGGATCACATAGAAGATCTACTTTCGAGGTATGTATAACTTGGTTCTACAATGGTTAACTTATGAGACATGCAGGTTACTAGCACAAGTCACTGAAGAGAACCAGAAGACATTATGCGAGTATGTTATACATAACTAGCTAGCATGCTAATCCAGGTATGTTTTTCCTATATCAAGCTAGAATCCTACCTTGTGTTAGGATCTTATAATTTTGTGTTGTTGATAATGATTATTCATGAAGTCATAGGTTTGAATAGTCAGGGCTGTATGCATATTATGTTTCCTACCATAATTGATGATATGACTAACCAGAAAAATCATGAAGGTATAGGTTTGAGTAATCACGGGTTTATGCATTGATGATTTAACTAATCAGAAAAGTCCTATGATCAAATAAGAATATGCATGAGTAAAAGAAGACTTCCCTGAAACCTTGAATACTAATGTTTATTATCTATGAATGAAATAGAAGATACACTAGATGGATTTCAAGACAGCTTTCTTGAATGGTGTAGTTGAAGAAGAAGTGTATGTGGAGCAGCCACTTGGTTCTGAGACACATGACAGGGAGTCATATATGTGCAGAACTTGGGTATGATGCACCACTTTCTAGGCATGGAGGTGTGGCAGAGTGCAGATGGAATCTTCCTTGGACAAGGGAAGTATGTAGTAGAGATCCTGAAGAGGTTCGGGATGATGGACTACGAGGCTATGGCATCGAACCTGAAGCTTCTGTGTGATGCTTCATCTGAACCAGTTGATGTCACTATGTATCGTCAGATGATTGGGTCATTGATGTACCTGACGAACATGAGACCAGATATTTGCTTTGCGGTGAACACATTGAGCCAGTTCCTGACAGATCCGAGGAGTGTTCACCTGATTGCTATAAAGGATATTCTGAGGTACCTGAAAGGTACAGTGGATTATGGGGTCAAGTATGATGCGAATCAAAAGTTTAACCTGCAGGGTTATGTTGATTCAGATTGGGCATGCAGTGCTGCAGATAGGAAGAGCACATCTGGGTGCTGCTTCAGTATGGGATCAGGTGTGATCTCTTGGCTCAGCAGGAAGCAGTCCTGCGTAGCACTGAGTACAGCCGAGGCAGAGTATGTTGAAGCCTGTTCAGCTAGTTGTGAGGCAGTATGGCTACGGAAGCTACTGTCTGAGTTATTTGATCTCCCGTTGGATGCTACTGGTATCTTTTGTGATAACCAGAGTTGTGTGAAGTTCTCCGTGAACCCAGTGTTTCATGACAGGTCGAAACACATAGAGATCAAATATCACTATATCAGGTATATGGTGCAGAGAGGAGCTGTGAAGCTCCTGTACATTGCGACGGACGAGCAGATTGCAGATGTGCTGACGAAACCACTAGCCAAAGTGAAGTTCGAGTACTTCAGAGAGAGTCTTGGTGTTCTTCGGATTGATGACACTTCGAGGAAGAAGTGATGGACACATTTGCAGAGGCCATTCCAAGCATGTTGGAAGGAGGATCCTTCACATGACTGTGGATGTAAGCACTGGATGATGAGCATCAAGATGATGCTCCAGTTACTGCTCTGTATATGCATCAGGATGATGCTGGATATGATCAGTTGGATCATTTATATGTATATGTATGTACGCATCATGTTGGATGCTGGATATGATCGGTGTTGGTTGTGGAGCCAGATCTTCTAGTCTCATAGATGATATTGTATCAGTCGTGTTTGTACCCCAGTTTTATATGATATGTAGGTGGACTGTACAGTCTCCCCAGCGGGGGGGTGTGGGGGAAGAAAATTTTTGCGGTTGTTTTCGCCAGCTGTTTTGCGGGCCCATGGTTTTGGGTATCCCGTGGTATTTTCCCATTGTATTTCCCTTATAAAATAAAGACATTGTAATATGGATAGGGATGATGATGTCTTAGGTTTTATGCATTGTAAAGATCTCTGAGATCAGGAGAGAGACTGTGAAACAGAGAAGAGGAAGTGCAGCGGTTGTGCTGCAGGTTGTATCCCTTCACCTTGCTGGACGGTAATAATAATAAGGACTGGTAAATTCAGTGTGGACGTAGCCCAAGTTGGGTGAACCACGTTATATTTGTGTCTCTCTTGTAATGTGTAGGTGTGATTATATTTGCATTTCTATTTATTGTTATTGCTCTGCGATCCTGTTTTTCTAACAATTGGTATCAGAGCCAAAGGTCTATTTGGCAATTAAACCCACAGGAAGCTAGGGTTTCTGGTTCGAGTGGGAGCAATGGTAGAAGAAGGAAAGTTTAAGGTCGAGAAGTTTAACGGCCAAAACTTTAGGTTATGGAAGATGCAAATGGAGGACTATCTGTACCAGAAGGATCTATTCCTACCGTTGGGAGGAAAAGCAAAGTAGCCGACGGCTATGAAGGACGAAGAATGGGAGGTTCTTGACCAAAAGGCTCTTGGAACAATACGGTTGAGCCTGGCTTCGTCGGTGGCTTTCAATATCTCAAAAGAAACGACAACAGAGGGTTTGATGAGCGCATTGGGTAAGCTGTATGAAAAACCCTCGACCTCCAACAAGGTATTTCTAATGAAGCATTTATTTCATATGAAGATGTCTGAAGGTGGATCTGTTACTGATCATTTAAATGAGTTTAATACGGTTACAAATCAGCTAAGTTCTGTAAGTGTGAACTTTGATGATGAGGTTAGGGCTCTTCTAATCTTGTGTTCATTGCCAGAAAGCTGGAATAGCTTGGTCATGGCTGTAAGTAACTCTGTCTCTAGTTCAAACACCTTGAAATTTGATGATGTTATTGGTGTTATTCTTAGCAAGGAAATGCGAATAAAAAGCACAGGTGAGACATCAGGTAATTCGTTGACCATGGAGAGCAGGGGAAGACAAAAGGAGAGAGGAAAGAGCCAAGGTAATCGTGGAAAGTCTAAAACGAGCAGATCCCAGTCCAGACTGGGAAAGATAGAGTGCTGAAACTGTGGAAAGAAAGGACATATGAAGAAAGACTGCAAATCTCTAAAGAAGAAAGGAGATGCACAGAAGGAAACTACCCAGGAAGCAAATGTAGCAGGTGATGTGTTACAAGATGCTTTGATTCTTGCATTAGATAATACTAGTGATTATTGGGTAGTAGATTCAGGAGCTTCATGTCATGCTACACCCTATAGGAAATACTTTCATGAGTATGTTCCTAGCGACTTTGGACATGTTTTATTGGGTGATGATGAGCCATGTAAAATTGTTGGAATGGGTAAGGTATGGATAAAAGTTAAGAATGGAACTTATTGGTTGTTGAAAGAAGTTAGGCATATTCCTGCTATGAAAAGAAATCTGATCTGAACAGGGCAGTTCGGAGATGGTGATTGTCTATCTACGTTCGGAGAAAAGTGGTGGAAGATCACTAAATGATCAATGGTGATAGCAAAAGGAGACAGAGTAGGTACGTTGTATTTATGTCCTCATAATACTGACCATTCTATCTCTTTAGCTTCCATAGGAACAGATTCCGCATTGTGGCATCATAGGCTTGGCAACATGAGTGAGAAGGGGATGCAGATTCTCCACTCAAGGAAGTTGCTGCCGGATTTGAAGCAGGTAAGTTTGGAATTCTGTGAAAACTGTGTTTATGGAAAACATAAGAGAGTCATATTTCTAAGGGTTGGGAAACAGAAGAAGAATGAAAAACTAGAGCTTGTGCATACAGATGTATGGGGATCGGCTCAGGTACAATCTCTTGGTGGCTCTCATTATTATGTTACATTTATTGATGATGCAACTAGAAAAGCTTGGGTTTATTGCATTAGACAGAAATATGATGTGTTTGCTACTTTTAAGAAGTGGAAAGATTTGGTTGAGAATGAGACAGGAAAAAGATTGAAGTGTCTCAGATCTGATAATGGAGGTGAGTACTACGGCAAGGAGTTTGATAATTACTGTTCATACCATGGGATTCGTAGAGAGAAGACAGTCCCAGGAACACCACAGGAAAATGGTGTGTCAGAAAGGATGAACAGAACGATCATGGAGCGTGCAAGGTGTATGAGACTGCATGCAGGGTTGCCCTTACAGTTTTGGGCGGATGCTGTAAATACTGCTGTTTATTTAATAAACAGAGGACCTTCAAGTGCTTTGGATGGTGGTATTCCAGAGGAAGCATGGACAGATAAAAAGGTAAACTACTCATTTCTGAGAACGTTTGGTTGTGAAGCATTTGTCCATATTGATAAAGAAAATAGAACAAAGCTTGAAGCTAAATCCAAGAAATGTACCTTTATTGGATATGGGGTTGATGAATTTGGTTATCGTTTATGGGATTATGAAAATAGCAAAATCATCAGGAGTAGAGATGTGATATTCAATGAAAAGGTCATGTATAAAGATCAGTTGCAGGGAAAGAAACAGGAAAAGGAAAACACAGAGTACATAGTGCTTGATGAAATTAAAGAAAATGAAGTTCCGAAGGTGCCAGAAAATCAAGAGCAGCAGCAAGTACCTGAAACTCCTGCAACTGTAAGAAGATCTACCAGGTTAAGTAGACTCCCTGAACGATACTCTCCTTCAATGTATTATTTATTGATGACTGATTCTGGTGAACCAGAATGTTATGAAGAAGCAATGTAGGTGGAAACTAGAAAGAAGTGGGAGCAAGGCATGAATGAGGAGATGGACTCATTGGTAGAAAACCAGACTTGAGATTTGGTTCAGTTGCCTGCTAGTAAAAGAGCATTGCAAAACAAATGGATTTACAGATTGAAGGAAGAAGAAGGAGGTAAGAAGCGGTACAAGGCCAGACTTGTTGTAAAGGGGTTTGCACAGAAAAAAGGTATAGATTTTGATGAAATATTTTCTCCTGTTGTTAAGATGACTTCAATTAGGACTATCTTAAGTCTAGTGGCGGTAGAAGATTTGCATCTTGAACAGTTAGATGTAAAAACAGCCTTCCTCCATGGGGATTTGGAGGAAGAAATATATATGCAGCAACCACAAGGGTATGAGGTCAAAGGTAAGGAGGATCTGGTATGCAGGTTGAAAAAGAGCTTGTATGGCTTGAAGCAAGCTCCAAGGCATTGGTATCTAAAGTTGGACAGGTTTATGACAGAACAAGGTTATAGTAGATGTCATTCTGACCACTGTGTTTATTTCAAGAAGCTATACAATGGAAGATATATTATCTTGTTATTGTATGTGGATGACATGCTTGTTGCAGGGTCTGACATGCAGGATATAAATGTACTCAAAAGGAAGCTAGCTAATTCATTTGCGATGAAGGATTTGGGTGCTGCAAAGCAAATCCTTGGTATGAGAATAACGAGAGACAGGAAAAATCGCAAATTGACATTGTCTCAAAGTGAGTACCTACAAAAGGTGTTGGAGAGGTTCAGAATGCAGAATGCAAAACCTGTAAGTACACCTTTGCCTAGCCATTTCAGTCTAAGTAAGGAAATGTGTCCCAAGACACAAGAAGAGACAGATTACATGTCCAAGATTCCCTATCAATCAGCAGTTGGCAGCTTGATGTATGCCATGGTGTGCACAAGACCGGATATTACACATGCAGTGGGAGTTGTGAGCAGATATATGAACAATCCAAGTAAAGAACATTGGAAGGCAGTACAGTGGATTCTCAGGTATTTGAGAGGTACTACCACCGAGGCATTATGTTTTGGAGGTTTAGACATTGTTCTACAGGGATATGTTGATGCAGATATGGCAGGTGACAAGGATAGCAGGAGGAGCACCACAGGGTATGTGTTTACTGTAGGTGGAACAACAGTAAGCTGGATTTCGAAACTACAGAAGGTTGTTGCACTTTCAACAACAGAAGCAGAGTATGTTGCCATTACAGAGGCTAGTAAAGAGATGATTTGGTTGCAGAGGTTTATGAAGGAAGTGGGTAAGAAGCAGAAGGATAGCAGATTGTATAGTGACAGCCAGAGTGCCATTCACCTTGCAAAGAACTCAGCATTCCATTCTAGGACTAAACATATACAGCTCAAGTACCATTTCATACGCTCTGTTCTGGAAGATGAACTGTTGAAGCTGGAAAAGATACATACTAGCCAGAATCTGCAGACATGTTCACAAAGGTAGTGACCAGAGAGAAACTGAGTTCGTGCTCAGTTTTAGTTGGCCTTCTAGCATGAAGGTGAAGAGGAGAAATTTGCCAAGTCCAAGTCCAGCAAGTGCAGCAGCGGTGGAGTTGCTGTGATCAGTTTCGAAGTGGGATATTGTTGGTTGTGGAGCCAGATCTTCTAGTCTCATAGATGATATTGTATCAGCCGTGTTTGTACCCTAGTTTTATATGATATGTAAGTGGACTGTACAGTCTCCCCAGCGGGGGGTGTGGGGGAAGAAAATTTTTGGGGCTGTTTTCGCCAGCTGTTTTGCGGGCCCATGGTTTTGGGTATCCCGTGGTATTTTCCCATTGTATTTCCCTTATAAAATAAAGACATTGTAATATGGCTAGGGATGATGATGTATTAGGTTTTATGCATTGTAAAGATCTCTGAGATCAGGAAAGAGATTGTGAAACAGAGAAGAGGAAGTGCAGCGGTTGTGCTGCAGGTTGTATCCCTACACCTTGCTGGACGGTAATAATAATAAGGACTGGAAAATTTAGTGTGGACGTAGCCCAAGTTGGGTGAACCACGATATATCTGTGTCTCTCTTGTAATGTGTATGTGTGATTATATTTGCATTTCTGTTTATTGTTATTGCTCTGCGATCCTGTTTTTCTAACAATTGGTATCAGAGCCAAAGGTCTATTTGGCAGTTAAACCCGGAGGAAGCTAGGGTTTCTGGTTCGAGTGGGAGCAATGGAAGAAGAAGGAAAGTTTAAGGTCAAGAAGTTTAACGGCCAAAACTTCGGGTTATGGAAGATGCAAATGGAGGACTATCTGTACCAAAAGGATCTATTCCTACCGTTGGGAGGAAAAGCAAAGCAGGCGATGGCTATGAAGGATGAAGAATGGGAGGTTCTTGACAGAAAGGCTCTGGGAACAATACGGTTGAGCCTGGCTTCGTCGGTGGCTTTCAATATCTCAAAAGAAATGACAACAGAGGGTTTGTTGAGCGCATTGGGTAAGCTGTATGAAAAACCCTCGGCCTCCAACAAGGTATTTCTAATGAAGCGTTTATTTAATATGAAGATGTCTGAAGGTGGATCTGTTACTGATCATTTAAATGAGTTTAATACGGTTACAAATCAGCTAAGTTCTGTAAGTGTGAACTTTGATGATGAGGTTAGGGCTCTTCTAATCTTGTGTTCATTGCCAGAAAGCTGGAATAGCTTGGTCATGGCTGTAAGTAACTCTGTCTCTGGTTCAAACACCTTGAAATTTGATGATGTTATTGGTGTTATTCTTAGCGAGGAAATGCGAAGAAAAAGCACAGGTGAGACATCAGGTAATGCGTTGACCATGGAGAGCAGGGGAAGACAAAAGGAGAGAGGAAAGAGCCAAGGTAATTGTGGAAAGTCTAAAACGAGCAGATCCCAGTCTAGACTGGGAAAGATAGAGTGCTGGAACTGTGGAAAGAAAGGACATTTGAAGAAAGACTGCAAATCTCTAAAGAAGAAAGGAGATGCACAGAAGGAAACTACCCAGGAAGCAAATGTAGCAGGTGATGTGTTACAAGATTCTTTGATTCTTGTATTAGATAATACTAGTGATTATTGGGTAGTAGATTTAGGAGCTTCATGTCATGCTACACCCCATAGGAAATACTTTTATGAGTATGTTCCTAGCGACTTTGGACATGTTTTATTGGGTGATGATGAGCCATGTAAAATTGTTGGAATGGGTAAGGTATGGATAAAAGTTAAGAATGGAACTGATTGGTTGTTGAAAGAAGTTAGGCATATTCCTGCTATGAAAAGAAATCTGATCTCAACAGGGCAGTTGGGAGATAGCGGCTATCTATCTACGTTCGGAAAAAAGTGGAGGAAGATCGCTAAAGGATCAATGGTGTTAGCAAAATGAGACAGAGTAGGTACGTTGTATTTATGTCCTCATAATACTGACCATTCTATCTCTTTAGCTTCCATAGGAACAGATACAACATTGTGGCATCATAGGCTTGGCAACATGAGTGAGAAGGGGATGCAGATTCTCCACTCAAGGAAGTTGCTTCCGGATTTGAAGCAGGTAAGTTTGGAATTCTGTGAAAACTGTGTTTATGGAAAAGAGAAGAGAGTCATATTTCTTAGGGTTGGGAAATAGAAGAAGAATGAAAAATTAGAGCTTGTGCATACAGATGTATGGGGACCGACTCAGGTACAATCTCTTGGTGGCTCTCATTATTATGTTACATTTATTGATGATGCAACTAGAAAAACTTGGGTTTATTGCATTAGACAGAAATCTGATGTGTTTGCTACTTTTAAGAAGTGGAAAGCTTTGGTTGAGAATGAGACAGGAAAAAGATTGAAGTGTCTCAGATCTGATAATGGAGGTGAGTACTGCGGCTAGGAGTTTGATAGTTACTGTTCATACCATGGTATTCATAGAGAGAAGACAGTCCTAGGAACACCACAGGAAAATGGTGTGTCAGAAAGGATGAACATAACGATCATGGAGCGTGCAAGGTGTATGAGACTGCATGCAGGGTTGCCCTTATAGTTTTGGGCGGATGCTGTAAATACTGCTGTTTATTTAATAAACATAGGACCTTCAAGTGCTTTGGATGGTGGTATTCCAGAGGAAGCATGGACAGATAAAAAGGTAAACTACTCATTTCTAAGAACGTTTGGTTGTGAAGCATTTGTCCATATTGATAAAGAAAATAGAACAAAGCTTGAAGCTAAATCCAAGAAATATACCTTTATTGGATATGGGGTTGATGAATTTGGTTATCGTTTATGGGATTATGAAAATAACAAAATCATCAGGAGTAGAGATGTGATATTCAATGAAAAGGTCATGTAGAAAGATCAGTTGCAGGGAAAGAAACAGGAAAAGGAAAACACAGAGTACATAGTGCTTGATGAAATTAAAGAAAATGAAATTCCGAAGGTGCCAAAAAATCAAGAGCAGCAGCAAGTACCTGAAACTCCTGCAACTGTAAGAATATCTGCCATGTTAAGTAGACTCCCTAAACGATACTCTCCTTCAATGTATTATTTATTGATGACTGATTCTGGTGAACCAGAATGTTATGAAGAAGCAATGCAAGTGGAAACTAGAAGGAAGTGGGAGCAAGGCATGAATGAGGAGATGGACTCATTGGTAGGAAACCAGACTTGGGATTTGGTTCAGTTGCCTGCAGGTAAAAGAGCATTGCAAAACAAATGGATTACAGGTTGAAGGAAGAAGAAGGAGGTAAGAAGCGGTACAAGGCCAGACTTGTTTTAAAGGGGTTTGCACAGAAGAAAGGTATAGATTTTGATGAAATATTTTCTCCTGTTGTTAAGATGACTTCAATTAGGACTATCTTAAGTGTAGTGGCGGTAGAAGATTTGCATCTTGAACAGTTAGATGTAAAAACAACCTTCCTCCATGGGGATTTGGAGGAAGAAATATATATGCAGCAACCACAAGGGTATGAGGTCAAAGGTAAGGAGGATCTGGTATGCAGGTTTAAAAAGAGATTGTATGGCTTGAAGCAAGCTCCAAGGCAGTGGTATCTAAAGTTTGACAGGTTTATGACAAAACAAGGTTATAGTAGATGTCATTCTGACCACTGTGTTTATTTCAAGAAGCTAGACAATGGAAGATATATTATCTTGTTATTGTATGTGGATGACATGCTTGTTGCAGGGTCTGACATGCAGGATATAAATGTACTCAAAAGGAAGCTAGCTAATTCATTTGCGATGAAGGATTTGGGTGCTGCAAAGCAAATCCTTGGTATGAGAATAACGAGAGACAGGAAAAATCGCAAATTGACATTGTCTCAAAGTGAGTACCTACAAAAGGTGTTGGAGAGGTTCAGAATGCAGAATGCAAAACCTGTAAGTACACCTTTGCCTAGCCATTTCAGTCTAAGTAAGGAAATGTGTCCCAAGACACAAGAAGAGACAGATTACATGTCCAAGATTCCCTATCAATCAACAGTTGGCAGCTTGATGTATGCCATGGTGTGCATAAGACCAGATATTGCACATGCAATGTTAGTTGTGAGCAGATATATGAACAATCCAGGTAAAGAACATTGGAAGGCAGTACAGTGGATTCTCAGGTATTTGAGAGGTACTACCACTGAGGCATTATGTTTTGGAGGTTCAGACACTGTTCTACAGGGATATGTTGATGCAGATATGGCAGGTGACAAGGATAGCAGGAGGAGCACCACAGGGTATGTGTTTACTGTAGGTGGAACAGCAGTAATCTGGATTTCGAAACTACAGAAGGTTGTTGCACTTTCAACAACAGAAGTAGAGTATGTTGCCATTACATAGGCTAGTAAAGAGATGATTTGGTTGCAGAGGTTTATGGAGGAAGTGGGTAAGAAGCAGAAGGATGGCAGATTGTATAGTGACAGCCAGAGTGCCATTCACCTTGCAAAGAACTCAGCATTCCATTCCAGGACTAAACATATAGAGCTCAAGTACCATTTCATACGCTTTGTTCTGGAAGATGAATTGTTGAAGCTGGAAATGATACATACTAGCCAGAATCCTGCAGACATGTTCACAAAGGTAGTGACCAGAGAGAAATTGAGTTCGTGCTTGGTTTCAGTTGGCCTTCTAGCATGAAGGTGAAGAGGAGAAATTTGCGAAGTCCAAGTCCAGCAAGTGCAGCAGCGGTGGAGTTGCTATGATTAGTCTCCAAGTGGGAGATTGTTGGTTGTGGAGCCATATCTTCTAGTCTCATAGATGATATTGTATCAGCCGTGTTTGTACCCTAGTTTTATATGATATGTAGGTGGAGTGTACAGTCACGCCAGCAAGGGGGGTGCGGGGGAAGAAAATTTTTGGGGCTGTTTTCGCCAGTTGTTTTTCGGGCCCATGGTTTTGGGTATCTCGTGGTATTTTCCCATTGTATTTCCCTTATAAAATAAAGACATTGTAATACGGCTAGGGATGATGATGTATTAGGTTTTATGCATTGTAAAGATCTTTGAGATCAGGAGAGAGACTGTGAAACAGAGAAGAGGAAATGCAGCGGTTGTGCTGCAGGTTGTATCCCTTCACCTTGCTGGACGGTAATAATAATAAGGACTGAAAAATTCAGTGTGGACGTAGCCCAAGTTGGGTGAACCACGATATATCTGTGTCTCTCTTGTAATGTGTATGTGTGATTATATTTACATTTCTGTTTATTGTTATTGCTCTGTGATCCAATTGGTATCAGAGCCAAAGGTCTATTTGGCAATTAAACCCACAGGAAGCTAGGGTTTCTGGTTCGAGTGGGAGCAATGGTAGAAGAAGGAAAGTTTAAGGTCGAGAAGTTTAACGGCCAAAACTTTAGGTTATGGAAGATGCAAATGGAGGACTATCTGTACCAGAAGGATCTATTCCTACCGTTGGGAGGAAAAGCAAAGTAGCCGACGGCTATGAAGGACGAAGAATGGGAGGTTCTTGACAGAAAGGCTCTTGGAACAATACGGTTGAGCCTGGCTTCGTCGGTGGCTTTGAATATCTCAAAAGAAACGACAATAGAGGGTTTGATGAGCGCATTGGGTAAGCTGTATGAAAAACCCTCGGCCTCCAACAAGGTATTTCTAATGAAGCGTTTATTTAATATGAAGATGTCTGAAGGTGGATCTGTTACTGATCATTTAAATGAGTTTAATACGGTTACAAATCAGCTAAGTTTTGTAAGTGTGAAATTTTATGATGAGGTTAGGGATCTTCTAATCTTGTGTTCATTGCCAGAAAGCTGGAATAGCTTGGTCATGGCTGTAAGTAACTCTGTCTCTGGTTCAAACACCTTGAAATTTGATGATGTTATTGGTGTTATTCTTAGCGAGGAAATGCGAAGAAAAAGCACAAGTGAGACAACAAGTAATGCGTTTACCATGGAGAGCAGGGGAAGACAAAAGGAGAGAGGAAAGAGCCAAGGTAATCGTGGAAAGTCTAAAACGGGAAGATCCAAGTCCAGACTGGGAAAGATAGAGTGTTGGAACTGTAGAAAGAAAGGACATCTGAAGAAAGACTGCAAATCTCTAAAGAAGAAAGGAGATGCACAGAAGGAAACTACCCAGGAAGCAAATGTAGCAGGTGATGTGTTACAAGATGCTTTGATTCTTGCATTAGATAATACTAGTGATTATTGGGTAGTAGATTCAGGAGCTTCATGTCATGCTACACCCCATAGGAAATACTTTCATGAGTATGTTCCTGGCGACTTTGGACATGTTTTATTGGGTGATGATGAGCCATGTAAAATTGTTGGAATGGGTAAGGTATGGATAAAAGTTAAGAATGGAACTGATTGGTTGTTGAACGAAGTTAGGCATATTCCTGCTATGAAAAGAAATCTGATCTCAACAGGGTAGTTGGGAGATGGAGGCTGTCTATCTACGTTCGGAGAAAAGTGGTGGAAGGTCACTAAAGGATCAATGGTGATAGCAAAAGGAGACAGAGTAGGTATGTTGTATTTATTTCGTCATAATACTGACCATTCTATCTCTTTAGCTTCCACAGGAACAGATACAGCATTGTGGCATCATAGGCTTGGCCACATGAGTGAGAAGGGGATGCAGATTCTCCACTCAAGGAAGTTGCTGCCGGATTTGAAGCAGGTAAGTTTGGAATTCTGTGAAAACTGTGTTTATGGAAAAGAGAAGAGAGTCAGATTTCTTAGGGTTGGGAAACAGAAGAAGAATGAAAAATTAGAGCTTGTGCATACAAATGTATGGGGACCGGCTCAAGTAAAATCTCTTGGTGGCTCTCATTATTATGTTACATTTATTGATGATGCAACTAGAAAAACTTGGGTTTATTGCATTAGACAGAAATTTGATGTGTTTGCTACTTTTAAGAAGTGGAAAGCTTTGGTTGAGAATGACACAGGAAAAAGATTGAAGTGTATCAAATCTGATAATGGAGGTGAGTACTGCGGCAAAGAGTTTGATAGTTACTGTTCATACCATGGGATTCGTAGAGATAACATAGTCCCAAGAACACCACAGGAAAACGGTGTGTCAGAAAGGATGAACAGAACGATCATGGAGCATGCAATGTGTATGAGACTGCATGCAGGGTTGCCCTTACAGTTTTGGGCGGATGCTGTAAATACTGCTGTTTATTTAATAAACAGAGGACCTTCAAGTGCTTTGGATGGTGGTATTCCAGAGGAAGCACGGACATATAAAAATGTAAACTACTCATTTCTGAGAACGTTTGGTTGTGAAGCATTTGTCCATATTGATAAAGAAAATAGAACAAAGCTTGAATCTAAATCCAAGAAATGTACCTTTATTGGATATGGGGTTGATGAATTTGGTTATCGTTTATGGGATTATGAAAATAATAAAATCATCAGGAGTAGAGATGTGATATTCAATGAAAAGGTCATGTATAAAGATCAGTTGCAGGGAAAGAAACAGGAAAAGGAAAACACAGAGTACATAGTGCTTGATGAAATTAAAGAAAATGAAGTTTCGAAGGTGCCAGAAATCAATAGCAGCAACAAGTACCTGAAACTCCTGCAACTGTAAGAAGATCTACCAGGTTAAGTAGACTCCCTGAACGATACTCTCCTTCAATGTATTATTTATTGATGACTGATTCTGGTGAACCAGAATGTTATGAAGAAGCAATGCAGGTGGAAACTAGAAAGAAGTGGGAGCAAGGCATGAATGAGGAGATGGACTCATTGGTAGGAAACCAAAATTGAGATTTGGTTCAGTTGCCTGCTGGTAAAAGAGCATTGCAAAACAAATGGATTTACAGGTTGAAGGAAGAAGAAGGAGGTAAGAAGTGGTACAAGGCCAGACTTGTTGTAAAGGGGTTTGCAGAAGAAAGGTATAGATTTTGATGAAATATTTTCTCGTGTTGTTAAGATGACTTCAATTAGGACTATCTTAAGTCTAGTGGCGGTAGAAGATTTGCATCTTGAACAGTTAGATGTAAAAAAAGCCTTCCTCCATGGGGATTTGGAGGAAGAAATATATATGCAGCAACCACAAGGGTATGAGGTCAAAGGTAAGGAGGATCTGGTATGCAGGTTGAAAAAGAGCTTGTATGGCTTGAAGCAAGCTCCAAGGCAGTGGTATCTAAAGTTTGACAGGTTTATGACATAACAAGGTTATAGTAGATGTCATTCTGACCACTGTGTTTATTTCAAGAAGCTAGACAATGGAAGATATATTATCTTGTTATTGTATGTGGATGACATGTTTGTTGCAGGGTCTGACATGCATGATATAAATGTACTCAAAAGGAAGCTAGCTAATTCATTTGCGATGAAGGATTTGGGTGCTGCAAAGCAAATCCTTGGTATGAGAATAACGAGAGACAGGAAAAATTGCAAATTGACATTGTCTCAAGTGAGTACCTACAAAAGGTGTTGGAGAGGTTCAGAATGCAGAATGCAAAACCTGTAAGTACACCTTTGCCTATCAATTTCAGTCTAAGTAAGGAAATGTGTCCCAAGACACAAGAAGAGACAGATTACATGTCCAAGATTCCCTGTCAATCAACAGTTGGCAGCTTGATGTATGCCATGGTGTGCACAAGACCAGATATTGCACATGCAGTGGGAGTTGTGAGCAGATATATTAATAATCCAGGTAAAGAACATTGGAAGGCAGTACAGTGGATTCTCAGGTATTTGAGAGGTACTACCACTGAGGCATTATGTTTTGGAGGTTCAGACACTGTTCTACAGGGATATGTTGATGCAGATATGGCAGGTGACAAGGATAGCAGGAGGAGCACCACACGGTATGTGTTTACTGTAGGTGGAACAACGGTAAGCTGGGTTTCGAAACTACAGAAGGTTGTTGCACTTTCAACAATAGAAGCAGAGTATGTTTCCATTACAGAGGCTAGTAAAGAGATGATTTGGTTGCAGAGGTTTATGGAGGAAGTGGGTAAGAAGCAGAAGGATAGCAGATTGTATAGTGACAGCCAGAGTGCCATTCACCTTGCAAAGAACTCAGCATTCCATTCTAGGACTAAACATATACATCTCAAGTACCATTTCATACCCTCTATTCTGGAAGATGAACTGTTGAAGCTGGAAAAGATACATATTAGCCAGAATCCTGCAAACATGTTCACAAAGGTAGTGACCAGAGAGAAACTGAGTTCGTGCTCGGTTTTAGTTGGCCTTCTAGCATGAAGGTGAAGAGGAGAAATTTGCTAAGTCCAAGTCCAGCAAGTGCAGAAGTGGTGGAGTTGCTGTGATCAGTCTCCAAGTGGGAGATTGTTGGTTGTGGAGCCAAATCTTCTAGTCTCATAGATGATATTGTATCAGCCGTGTTTGTACCCTAGTTTTATATGATATGTAGGTGGACTGTATAGTCACCCCAGCGGGGGGGTGTGGGGGAAGAAAATTTTTGGGGCTATATTCGCCAGCTGTTTTGCGGGCCCATGGTTTTGGGTATCCCGTGGTATTTTCCCATTGTATTTCCCTTATAAAATAAAGACATTGTAATACGGCTAGGGATGATGATGTATTAGGTTTTATGCATTGTAAAGATCTTTGAGATCAGGAGAGAGACCGTGAAACAGAGAAGAGGAAGTGCAGCGGTTGTGCTGCAGGTTGTATCCCTTCACCTTGCTGGACGGTAATAATAATAAGGACTGGCAAATTCAGTGTGGACGTAGCCCAAGTTGGGTGAACCACGCTATATCTATGTCTCTCTTGTAATGTGTATGTCTGATTATATTTGCATTTCTATTTATTGTTATTGCTCTGCGATCCTGTTTTTCTAACAATCGGTTGGATCATTTGTATGTATTTTGCATATGCATCATGTTGGATGCTTGGACCATGTATCTGTATATGTATCAGGTGGATACATTGTATGATCAGGTAGATCATGTATGTTGATATGTATCATGTATGATTAGGTGGATCATGTATCTGTATATGTATAAGGTGGATACATTGTATGATCAGGTATATCATGTATGTTGATATCTATCATGTATGATCAGGTGGATCATGTATTTGTATTTGTATCAGGTGGATACATTGTATGATCAGGTGGATCATGTATGATGATATGTATCAGGTAGATACTTGGTATGCATCAGGTAGATGCATAATATGATCAGGATGATCGTGGATGACGAGCTTCAGGATGTTACAGT
This sequence comes from Larix kaempferi, assembly GCA_027924585.1. Lineage (NCBI taxonomy): Eukaryota > Viridiplantae > Streptophyta > Pinopsida > Pinales > Pinaceae > Larix > Larix kaempferi. The sequence continues at coordinate 13,331,361 of BSBM01000461.1, read as the reverse complement.
GATGATGATCAGGATGATCATGTATACATCAGGATGATGTATGGTGAGTATCAGGTTGATACTCTATGGCCGTGGATCAGGTTGTGCAGATGAGCATATAATTTGGCCCTGGGAGATTTGCAGATAGTCTTTCGAGGTTTTGCCTATGGCATATAATTTGGCCCTAGGATATCTGGCAAATGCTTTTTTGAGGTTTTGCTATGGGAGGACATATAATTTGGCCCTGGGAGATCTGCAGATAGTCTTTCGAGGTTTTACCTATGTCATGTAATTTGTGCCCTGGGATATCTGGCAGATGCTCTTTCGAGGTTTTGTCCTATGGCATGTAATTTGTGCCCTGGGAGATCCGATAGGTTGAGCCGTGTGCTCGTAATCAGTCCTGGGATGCTCTTTCGAGGTTTTGCTATGACCACATGTAATTTGTGCCCTAGGAGATCCGATAGGTTGAGCCTTGTGCTCGTAATCAATCCTGGGATGCTCTTTCGAGGTTTTGTGGTGACCACATGTAATTTGTGCCCTGGGAGATCCGATAGGTTGAGCCTTGTGCTCGTAATTAGTCCTGGGATTCTCTTTCGAGGTTTTGTGGTGGGGTCACATGTAATAAGTCCTGGAGATCTGGACAGGATGAAAAAGGCCTCAAATGCTCTTTAGGGTTCTTGCTAGTCAAGAGACTCTTTTAAGGTTTTGTGACGCACGTAATAAGTCTTGAGATTTCCACAATATGGCCAGTGATGACGAAGATTTGCAGGTGGTGGGCCTACATCCAGTATGAAAAAGGACTGGCTCTGTAGAACTTCCTATGATGAGTAGATTCAGAGATTTATTGAGATAGCAGCAGCAGTGACGATGATGATGTCTCGAGGACGATTATCCAGTGACGATGATCCAAAGAGGAAGACTTGTGTTAGAAGACCTATGTTGAGAAATACCTTCCTAGTTAAGAGGGAGTGTTGATGTATATGTAACTTTGGAATGTATTTCACATATATGTATATTGTATTCCTATAGAGATGTTATTATTCCTCTATACAGAAGTGTCGTCATTTATATTGTAAGTGTCGTAACTTATACTTGATGGGTTATTAGACCACCTTGTTGGGGTCGGCCCTGTATAAGTCATGTGGGTCAAAGGGTTATTAGACCACCTTATTGGGGGTCGACCATGTGGGTCAAAGGGTTATTAGACCACCCTAGTGGGGGTCGGCCCAGTCAGCATTATGTTAAGTGGTTAAGTTGAGGCCGACTTAGTTGAGTAAAGGTCAATTCAAGTTAGTGTATAAATAGAGAGTGTGTCTCTCTAATTTTACACATTCTATTCTCTCACTCACACTTGGGAGAGTGGCGCACTTGTGGAGGAGGATGTTAGGAACCTATGTCAACCCTTCTCTTTACTATGTTAGTATATTGTTGTTGGACGCATATGCTTTGTAAGTCGTCCCGTAGTATTTGTTGATCCGTAGTTTATATTAGCCCATAGTATTGACCCATAGTATTGGACGCATATGCTTTGTAAGTCGTCCCGTAGTATTTGATGTCCCATGGTTTTGACTCATAGTATTGGGCATAGACTTAGTATATAAGTGTGTGTTGAGGTCATTGAAGGCACCGTGAAGTTAATTGTATTGAGCTTGCTCAAAGGAGGTTGCCCCCTCGAAGTGGCCCGTGATCAATATAAAAGTGATTCTGAGTTCTATTATTTATGATATCTCGTGTATTTGCATTAATTAATTATTGCAGGTTCATCACAGAGGAGGCTCTGCTGCTAGGAGAAGACTATCTCTTGTATTCTGGTTGTATCATTGCTCTATCTATCTCTGAGGAAGTTATTGGGGTGTTTCACCTTTATGGTTTTCCCCAAGTAAACTCTGTGTCTCTTGTGTACTTGTATTATTGTGTCCATGATTGATATCCTGTAGATTTGTTGTACATGTTGTTCTCTCAGTTAAGATCCTAGATCAGATTGAAGTAAATTCTGAAAATTTAACACTTGGTACAACTTCAAGGATATCTCTCACTGTGGGTAGGTTGTCCACCCTTGTGTCTATTTTTCCCACAACAGTATTTATGTGACACCACTCTTATTCTTGTTCATTGCATATTAGATAGGTCATCTTTTGTTAGATAACTTATTTTGGATGTTGTGCAGGTGCAGGAGCTGTTAAGATTCAATATGCTAAGACATAAAATATCAGCATTACATTCCATTTCACAACAATAGCATATACAGGATCACTGAAAGAACAACAAGCACAGCATAAACACAAGAGACACAGATTTATCCTGGGAAACCCTCATGGGGTAGAAAACCCAGCCAAGCTTCCTCAATATAGATGACCAGCAAATACAAAGATGTAAACCCTAGACATGAGCTCCTTCTCCTCCATAGCAGATTTCTCCCTCACCTATGCGCTATTCACAAGTGAGTGTAATGTGTGTTGAATGAGGAACACACCTCCTCTATTTATACACAACTCCGACTTGTATTTTACATTGACTAGTTTGGCCCCAACTTAATTACTTAAGATAATGTGGCAGGGCCGACCCCACTAGGGTGGTCTAATAACGCCTTTAACCCACATGACTCATATAGGGCCGACCCCCACTAGGGAAGTCTAATAACCCAAGTTACCACATTCTCCACGGAGGAATAAAACATCTCCGGATATACAATAAGGTCTTTACGGAGGAATGAAACATTTCTGGAATAATAAAGTACAAATATAATATTCTTAGAAGTTACAATTATTCAACACTCCCCCTTTACAATAAGGATATTATAACAACATCTGTAGGAGCAAGGAGTCATCAACATTATACATGATACATCTATAAATCATTGGAATCTTTCTCAATATCATCAGTAACTCAACCAATTACTGGAATATGTTCAGGTCTTCAATACTGGAGTATCAACATCGTCAGTATTGATTCTTCACCTTCTGCAGCACTCGATCAGCTACAACATCGTCATCATTTGGATCACCCGATCAACAGCCTCATCGTCTGGATCTACTGATCATCATCATAACAACATCAAATGGATCCTCTCAATCAACAACATCACATCATCAACTGGATCCTCTCGATCAACAGCATCACGTCATCAACGAGATCCTCTCGATCAACAACATCATCATCTAGATCATCACGATCAACAACATAGTAATCTAGATCATCACGATCAACAACATCTGGATCATCTCGATCTACAACATCTGGATCATCTCGATCTACAACATCTGGATCATTTTCAACACACATGATCCAATTACGGGATGATCAATCCCTCTCACTTTAAGACACCTCTCATGTCTATGGACGTTGAAATCCAGATACAATTCCCAGGATGATCAATCCTTATCAATTTAAGACAAGTCTCATGTCTATGGACGATGAAATCTAGATATACTTATAGGATGATCAATCCTGATCCTTTTAAGACAAATACATGTCTAGGGACGATGCAGTCCTTGATCCATTCAAGAAAAATCCATGTCTAGGGACGATGCAGTCCTTGATCCATTTAAGACAAATCCATGTCTAGGGATGATGTAGTCCAGACCACAGTGCCAGTCATTTTTCATATTGGATGTGACCTAGATTAGATCTAGGATTTACCACCACAGAGCCAGTCCTTTTTCATACTGGATGTGACCTAGATCAGATCTAGGATTTATCACATACATTTTGAACTAAAAGCTCAGGGACGATGTAGTCCTATCATCAATTTTCGGAGACAGATGTCTACGGATCTATTCAGGGGACCGAAGTCTAGGGATGATGCAATCCCTCTCGTCCACTAGGGACTTCTTTCTCGGAGACATATGTCTACGGATGAATTCAGGGGACCGAAGTCCAGGGATGATGAAATCCCTCTCGTCCACTAGGGATTTCTTTCTCGGATACATATGTCTACGGATCAATTCAGGGGACCGAAGTCCAGGGATGATGCAATCCCTCTCATCCAGTAGGGATTTCTTTCTCGGAGACATATGTCTACGGATCAATTTAGGGGACCGAAGGCTAGGGATGATGTAATCCCTCTTGTCCACTAGGGACTTCTTTCTCAGAGACATATGTCTACGGATCAATTCAGGGGACTGAAGTCCGGGGATGATACAATCCCTCTTCTTTCTCGGAGACATATGTCTACGGATCTCTTTTAGAACATGTGTTCAAGGATGATACAATCCACTCGTCAACTTAGACCCTGTCTAAGGACCATTTACCAACCTCACTATCGGTATCACCAATATAGGTATCCACATCATCGACCTCACTGTCAATGCAGGCAATCTCATCAATAGTGACCACATCACTCCCCCTTTCGAGGAGGGTCCTTCTAAACTACACCGATCTTGTCTCGGAAATACTCAAACTTTACTCGAGATAGAGGTTTGGTCAATTATATCAACAACTTGTTCGTCGGTGCTTACATACTCGAGCTTGATAGCTCCTTTCTGCACCATATCTCGTATATAGAAATATCGGATCTCTATGTGCTTTGACTTATCATGGAACACTGGATTTTCTTTCATCTTGATACAACTCTGGTTGTCACATAGGATCTCAGTGGGTTCCATCTCTAAGTCAAATAAACCAAATAACAACTTCCGAAGCCATAACACTTCACAACTAGCAGAGCAAGCAGCTATATATTCCGCTTTAGTTGTGCTAGACGTTTCCTGCTAAACCACGAGATCATGGCAAATCCCAGAAAATAACATCCGCCCGATGTGCTCTTCCTGTCTGATACACTTCCTGCCTGGTCAACATCTGTGTAGACATAAAATCTGAAATCATGATCTCCAAGATAACATAGACCAAAGTCTATCGTACCCTTTAGGTACCTCATCACATGCTTTGCAGCTATCAGGTGAACATGCCTAGGTTCCACTAGATACTGTCTCAAGGTGTTTCACAGCAAAGCATATATCTGACCTTTATTTGTCAGATACATCAATGACCCAATAATCTGTTTGTACAGAGTCACATCCACTAACTTTGATGAGTCATCCGCTAACAGCTTCAAGGTGGAATCCATGGGAGTGGCCATGGTTGTACATTCCAACATATCAAATCTTTTCAGGATTTCCACAACATACTTTCCCTGGTTGAGAAAGATTCCTTCTGAGCCATGCCATACTTCTAGACTTAGGAAGTAATGCATTAATCTGAGATCTTTCATCTCAAATTCTGTAGCTTCTTCTTTCTTTCCATGATCTGTTTCTCATTCCCTGTCAGAAAGAGATCATCCACATACAATAATAGTATCATCCATAACCTTAAGGTAAAGGTTAGGATCAACTTTACTTTTGGTAAAGAACAAGCTTTTCAAGAAGCTATCAGCTCTCCTTCTGTGACTGAACATCATCTACACTCTGCAGTGAGTGTTCTTCTGCATATATATCCGTGCCATCTCCCGTCAGATGGGTCTACTGATATGAGCCTCAAGATCATTCAAACTCTGTGGTGAGTTCCTTCTTGAATGTCATATGTGTATAGATACCATCTTCAACCTTGTAGCAAAGGTTTAAATCCGCATCACCCATGGTGATCATTAAGCTCATCAAATGACTATCGATCCTGGGTATCCATACAAGGCTTTCTTCAATTACACCATTAAGAGAATGGTATTATCGAGCCACTTGGAGCAAACATCTTGTCATGATCCTCTTCCTCTTTCCAAGAGAATCTTCTAGCCACGAGCCTTCTATAGTATATTTGATTTGTAAGTCTTCTTGTTGAACATCCATCACTTGTTCTTTGGAACATGTGTTCATCATCATAGCACATGATCTTTTCTACAAATCAAAGTTAATCACATGATTAGTAATACTTCATAATCATCAAAATTATGATAACCTACTATGCATACTGATATGATTCACATAGTCATGCAACTATCTTGACCAATATTTTGGCACAACACTTTTCCATATCCCGTATGCATACAGTGGCTATCTAGATGCCTTCCATCTCTACCAGAACGTACTGTTAAGAGTGTGCACAACTCTCAACATGTCAGCAAAGAGGTTTCATTCTAGATAAACAACAATGGAATGTTTGTCCAATCTTACCCATCATATGCATATTAGTAGTATACTATTCAATGCTATATGAATGCTTACACTATGCATGATATATTCTAGGAATACAAATATGCATACAAGCAATATCATTTACTATTTCAGAGATTCAAATAACAACTCAAATACTTATCTTTCATGTTGAGTGGTTGCCTCCCGCTTGATCTCTATATGTCTTTGAACTTCTATTCATTATGTACCACTATGCATGCTTAAGTGTGCACTAGTGTCATCCTCATGATCTCATACATAAACATACATTCATTAGTATAATCTCAATACTATCAAAACATTTTGTATGCTCATGATCATTTCATACACAGGTATACTTACCTAAGATCCTATCACAAGGTAGGATTCTAAATTGATATAGGAAAACATACCTGGATTATCATGCTTGGTTTATGTCTTAACTTACCCAGACAATATCTTCTTTGTTCTCTTCAATGATTTAGGGACCTTGTGCTAGAATCTGCATATCTCATGGGTTAGGCATAGTAGAACAAGGTCATACATACCTCATAACTAGATCTTCTATGTGGTCAAAGACTATGGATGAGTCTTTGTCCCTATGTCATCATGGTCATAGAACTTGATTTGTCTTTCTTGATGTACCTGTATCTTGTTAGTAGACAACATCATCCTCATACAACACCACAAGCGCATTAGTACAATCATAAGTGTCATAACCTTAATAAATGAATGCCTTCTATCATTCACATGCATTTATTATCAAACAATCATAATTGTAGTAATCTCAATAACATGAATACAAACATATCATAAACTTAACCATGAACAGATTTCAACACATACCTGTATCTCCTCAAGTCATACCTGTTAGGATTGCTTTTAACCCAATCCACTTTGATTTGCTGAAACTGGATCTGGAGCTGGATTAGGGTTTGTTAGAGAAACCCTAAAAATTCAAACTTTGAATTTCAAACTCCTGAATGGATGGAAAGATGTGCCTTGATGAGCTGATCAAGATAGCATACTTCAATTTTGAAATCTCCAAAATTTGACCCCTTAAAATTGCCTTTGAAACTTCTGGATTCACTAGACAGGACCCCGAACTAGGGTTTGATAAAGCCCACCCTTCTAACCAATCAAAAGGTTCGATCCAAAGCTCTAAACTTTGATTTTTATGAGGAGCTTCCAGCCGTGGTCACATATTTCAAAAATTCCAACTTTTGCAGAAGCCCTAAATTTCTACCTTTCCGATCAAAATCCCGAACTAGGGTTTGATCAAGCCCGGCCTTCTGCCCAACCAAAAAATTCGATCTTGGTCTCTAAATTTCGATTTTGATGAGTAGCATTCAACCGTGGTCTCCTATTATGAGAATTTCAACTTTTTCAGAAACCCTAATTTCCCACAGCAGTGATGATTCAAGAATGAAGGTGCTCAAAATCCAAATCTGTTTTGACAGAAATATGCACCTAATTGTTTCTAGTGTAACTCCGAAATTACAAATCCATAGGGTTTGAAACTTCTTCCTATGGTAGCTCGACCTGTCCTCTTTCCAAGCCCATAGGTCTAACCTCAATTGGATTTTCTGAGAGAGAGTTATGCCAAGTGTTGCAACGTGACCTGTTTATGGGATAAAACAGGGGAGCGAACTTGTACGGCGTGCCACGTGTCACTGGTTCAACTTTAACCTATGAAAAAGCTCCCTGAGAAACTAAAGTCTATTCTCTACCTGTCACTTTTTATGAAATTTCATTTGGAGCTTCCTAGCCCAAGTTGGGACCTTTTTTCCTAGGTCACCTGTTTATGATTGAGATCTGGAAGAGGCAGAAACCCTAACTTGTACTGATCATAAATCACAAAGTACAATGTATTAGAGGCTGTACTTTTGATACAAGGTACATGGGGATGTTTTCTATGACCTTTAAAGGTTTCAGATCCTGAACCTTCGCCAAAATGGATTTATAGCGAAAGTTCCACGATGACTGGTTTTTTCTATACAAAACCCTAACCTTCAAATTGTCGCAAGTGAAGCAAGTGTCGTAAGTGCCATACTTTTCCTTCCTTCAGGTTATCTCTGATACCATGTTAAGATTCAATATGATAAGACATAAAATATCAGCATTACATTCCATTTCACAACAATAGCATATACAACATCACTGAAAGAACAACAAGCACAACATAAACACAAGAGACACAAATTTATCCTGGGAAACCCTCATGGGGTAGAAAACCCAGCAAAGCTTCCTCAATATAGATGACCAACAAATACAAATATGTAAACCCTAGACATGAGCTCCTTATCCTCCATAGCATATCTCTCCCTCACCTATGCGTTATTCACAAGTGAGTGTAATGTGTGTTGAATGAGGAACACACCTCCTTTATTTATACACAACTCCGACTTGTATTTTACATTGACTAGGTCATCCCCAACTTAAGTACTTAACATAATGTGGTAGGGCCAACCCCACTAGGGTGGTTTAATAAGCCCTTTAACCCACATGACTCATACAGGACCGACCCCCACTAGGGAAGTCCAATAACCCAAGTTACCACATTCTCCACGGAGGAGTAAAACATCTCCGGATATACAATAAGGTCTTTATGGAGGAATGAAACATCTCTGGAATAATAAAGTACAAATATAATATTCTTAGAAGTTACAATTATTCAACATGAGCTTACTGTCTAGTCTCTCAAGAACCTGAATTATGAGGCCCTCTACCTGGAATTGATTTTTTGATCAGTAGCGTAGATCCCAGTGTCTCGGATGTGCTACATTGCACAGAAATCTCCTCGACAGATGCATGAGTCGCGTAGTTGAACTGCTTTGTAAATCACACGGTAAATTTGTGCGACTACTTCACGCGAATCGCACTATTAGTGAGACTGTGGGTCCAATACCCGAGTGACCTGTGTCTATTGTTTGCTTTTTACCTCTGTTTTCTCACTCATCGGTAGTTTTAACAGTTGCTTAATAAACTAGAAATAATAACTCACAATAGTTTCTTCTGCAGTAATTAAAGAACTTAGTACAATATAGGTAGCAAAGAAGTGCTTTTTTGAAAACTACTTAGGCTAAAAGGATTTGAGGTTTTCAACATGCCTCTTAGTACTCATTAGTGACTGAATGATTATGCTTGCCATCTCATTGGAATTGTTATTCTAGGGAGTTAGATTTAACTATCATTTTGCTTCTTGCTTATTTATTTGTTTTATGCAAGATAGCTTACTTCTCTTTCTCACACAAACAAAGGACCTGAAGACTCTGTTACCTGAAGTATGCTCTTTGCCTTGCACTAGCACCAACTAGTGTGAAAACACTAGCTACAGTTTTGGCGACTCCCACCGAGTTCGATCTTTGTAGATCTGTGGTTCCTTTGACCATCCTTACTCGTTTGTTTTTTATTTTATTTTACTTGGTTTGTTTGATTTTTAGCAGATCTGTGGATCTGTGCCATAGTCCCTGTCATATCTCTCCATTTTTTAGTCAGATATGTGCTCTATTTGTTACTATATATCAGATTCATATCCAATGGAACGTATCTGGTCACAACCTGATCACATAGTGTGGAGATATCTCATTTGCAAAATTGTCGCCCGTACAAAAAACTGCTGAAAATTTACATATTTTCAAACTCCTATATCTTGGCCTCTAGGAATCGAAATTAAGTGATTTTTTTTAGAAGAATTTAGATCTGTATTTTGTTTTTGAAAATTTTACATAAAATGTATAAATTAGTCTAAGTTTCGCTTCCCTCTTGGCATGCATCATTTTTTGTTTCAGTAAGTTATATGGTAATAAATAATTTCTTGTAGTTAATTGCGAAGAGAAGTGCTGACATTTAGTTGAAATGATGAATGAAAGATTAGGTTTTACATATAATCATTTATTATTTCCTTTCAGCATTTCTTTTATCGGCTATATATCTGGGTTACACACACCACTTGTGCACAGAACTGACACCTTAATATTTAAACACTTGGTCCATGACCCCAAGCTGAGCCTAAAAATACCTTAATTTTAACCAAAATTTAACCTCACTTGAGGAATAAAATAATTTGGTAGCCAGGTAGGGCAGTGGGGATAGGTATCCAAATAACTCCCCTTTTCCACTTACACTTGAAACATAGTTGTTGTCCTCTTGGGTACCAAATCCTCTGGTATTTATTAGCACGGTTGACACCGATTTGTCGGGGGGCCTCTCCTTTAGGAGGGAAAGTGGCAATATTGGCTCCGAATGTCTAGGTGGAATGTCGCTCTATACTCTGTATTGAAGGACACCAATTCATTGATCTCGTCGTGCATGCTGGCCACCATACCAAGTGTGTGATGACCAAAGAACTGAAGCTGTGGGACACCTTTTCGGACGTGCTATGAAGGAGGTAGCTTAGTTGCCAATCTTTTCTAGGGTTCTTTTACTCGGGATCCCTCTTGGTAGGGGGATATCCCTCATCCATTTTGGTCTTCCATTTCTTATCGTTTGACTGCAGATTTCATCACCCTGCAGAGGACATGATTTGCGTGGGCTTCCTTCTCTTCACTAGGATTCTTCTTGCACCCATACCCCATAGGTTAGTGGGTCTTTTTATTTGGATATATAGTGTTGCTTGTTGGTATTCTCACCAATTTGTTGCCGCTCACTTGTTGTAGCATGCAGTTGCAACAATTTTTTTGAGCTTTCTTTTTGACCTGAGCGCCCCTTTCATTGTGAGCTCTCCCATTGCACACTCGATTGCACCAGGATTTTTGAGCCATTTTTTACACCTATACCTCTTCAACCACATACATCTGTCACAATTGATCCCCCCAGATACTCTCGTAGACTACGGTGGCAGTCACCACAGCATGGTTTGCTAGACCCTACCAGTCGTCTACCCCTTAGGCACACCTCATTATCTTTAGAACTATTTCCTGAGGCCCCTTACTTCACGCATGACTCCTCCTAGTCAGATTTAGCTATACATTCACCCCCACATAACCCCATGGCTGACATGAATCCTAACCCATTCTATGGAGGGGTTGTTAGTAGTGGGCATGGTAATGGCCCTGTTGCCACTACGACCTCCATTCCGGTCATTGGCTCTATGGGAACCATTATTCCTGGCACCACTGGACCTTCCCCCACCACTACAGTACATCCAGTTACCGGTTCCATACCTAAAGGTAGCGAGCCCATTCCTATGACCACAATCCATACCACTACTGGATCCATTTCTTCCGGCAGTGGTCATACCCCTATGACTACAGTTCCTCTAGTCACGAGATTTATTCCTCGGGCCAATGGCCCCTCATTCCAGGTTACACCGACCCCTGCAGTCGGTTCCATGGTCCCCCATGGTGACCACTGCCCCTCCACCTTTTGGTGGAGGTGGCCCCATAATCACTATTATGGCCAACACGTAGGTCGGTCCTACCATGTCATATCCTCTGACTAGTTTGCAATTCATGGATAGTCTCAACCTTCTTGACCAGACAAGATTCACAAATGACCCTATTTGACATAATCCCACGTTTCCCCCTATGCATAATAAGCTCCCTTCAGACATACCTAAGTTCGAAGGAAAGGTTGGAGAGGACTCTCAGAACCACATTATGTCCTTCCACTTATGGTGTTCCTCTAACTCCATAATCGATGACACCATTAGATTACAATTATTACAAAGAACTGTTATTAGCATTGCAACTAAGTGGTACATCGATCAGCCCCATGGGCCACATTCCACCTTTGCATCCCTAGTCTCTGCGTTTCTGCAATTCTTCCAATTACCAATTTGTTATGATGTTGGTGTTGAGATCCTTCTTTCTTGTAGACAAACTACAACTACCCATATCATGGACCATATCTATGAGTGGCGCAGACGCTGAAGTCTTTGCAAGATCAAATTGGATGATTGAATCTTTTTAGATTGGTTCTTAAAGTCTCTTATCCCAGCCATTTCCAAGGATGTGGCATCAAAACACCCTCAAACATAAGAAGAGGTTATCCTCAAATCCCAACAATTTGATCTTATATATGCACAATCGAGCTTCCTATATACCATCTTACCTGATGCCCCTTGCGGTGATTTCTCTCGGAGAGATACCTCGGGGGCATCCCATGCCGCCGACGATGTCATTGGCACCGTCGCATCCAGCATTAGACCTTACGTGCCTCTTCCCCCCACAAAAAATCCAGCTTACAACATCACCCCTAGCCTTGCACAACCATCGATGAGTTGTGTCCCTGATTTGTCACGCGCATTAGTGCATTTTGGAATGATGCCATCGTATTCATATGTATCCCCCAACCTCCATGTCCATGGACCAACTTATTTGATACCTGGATTTGGAAACAACCCTCAAGGTTATGCACCTCATCCAGCACCCAACCCTTATTATTCTTGCCCCGCCCCTTTGTCGGTAGCTCGCACCCCAGTCCTGCCTCAAGTTCCTCCCATTTCACAAGGACAAGTTTACGCCCAACATAATCAAACATAGACTCAAACAACCCCCCAAAATCAATAAGGGAAACCTAACTGGAGACGAGGTAGGAACTGCATAAATAACCAATGCTAGGGAGGGGGTGGACCACCTCCTAACCTATTTGGTAATAACAAAGAAAATCCTGCCAGCTAGGACCCCAACCAACCACCCAAGCAAGGAAAGAACCCCCAATTGTGAACTAACCATCTGTGTTCTTTCTGCAATGTCTATGGACATTACACACATCATTGCCCCCATTTGGCCAAAGCTCATCAGCTTTGGGATGAGGCTAATCACTGAGATGCCACTGCTGCCCCACAGACACAACCTAATCCACCTCAACTAGCTCAACAATCGATGGTGTTGTGAAATCCCTTACCCACTCAAGGGCTCGTCACCACACAACTCCCAGTTCTGTATAACACATCTTCAAGTCAACTCCGTGAATTTGGAGTCCAGCACCTTTTAAGGTTGTCTTCTGAGGTCAACCTCCATACTCATCGCAATCAATATGGTTCGGCTAGTGATAACACCCCCGTAAATAAGGTTGTCGCATATACCCCTGTAGACCAGTCTTTACACCTACCTTACCACCAAATCATGGCGTCCCCAAGGCCCCAAAATTCCCTTTGCGTCACATTGTCAAAAACCCTAATGCTCAAGCTGCTCTCCATTGTTGCATTATGGATGATTTGTCCCATTCTCCCGCTGCCATGGCCTCTTTGAAAGTTCTCAGGAACTTCCCGGTGCAACAAAAATCCCTACTGTCAACATTATGTGCCATTGACCCATATGATTCACGTTTGATAGCACTCGACTTTGATTAGTCAGAACCTCGCATGCCTTCATATGTTGCGTTTCAGATCCTAGTCTCGATTAGAAACTTGGTAATACATCAATGCATCGTCGATAAGGGCACCTCTAGATGCATCATGTCCACCTTTGTGTGGTAGAAGCTTGGGTCCCCTCCATTTCATCCTTCCATGATGACACTGTGTGCTTATGATGGTCCCGCTGCCCAACCCCAGGGACTTCTCACAAATTTTCTCATGGAGCTAGACGGTAAAACTGTCCTAATCAACATTGAAGTTGTTAATTCCTAGCTTGACTGTAACCTCCTCCTAGGGCAAAGTTACATATATTCCATGAAATTCGTTGCCTCATCTATTTTTCAACTCATGATGTTCCCTCGCAAAGGGAGGATCGTTAAAATTGGCCAGTTGACATACGACGAACCCAAGGGGCCAGCCACTCCAGACAATGTACTCCCAATGGTAAACAATATTACCCCTGGCATTCCCATACCATCAATTTCCGCCATAGAGTCGGGTATTTATTGTGATGCTCCAATGACCACCAGCTGTTGAAATACCGGACTTATGCATCGTTTCTTCAAGCAAATTAGTCCCTTATTCACATCTCGCTGCTCAACCAACACCCCAAACCCAACCTCAACGAAAATCCTAATCTCAACCACCTTCCGTACCCAACCATGTGGGAGCCACCTCGATACACACAATCCCCTTCTTGTTCCCACCATCAGGAGTATTCAACATGCCCATGGTGGCAATGCTAAACCTCCCCGGATTGACATTAGGGATTCTTTTCTGGTACATACCTGCACCAAATCCCACCCCGACCCCACAAGTCGTGCTACAACTAGTCCAACCAATTGACACCGCCAATCATCCACATCCCGGCGTGTCCGCGACAACAGCCTCCAACCCCGCCCCCCCTCTTGTTAAGAAGGATGGGGGGGGAAACTACAAAGACAACTTCCTCGGAAACTGCAAACAAAGTTGTGAATCCTCCTCCTATTACCTCAACTTGAGCACCTTCGTCTTGCACTTTGTGTGGTGTCTTAGGTCACACTACCCAAAATTGTCCGCAATTTCCCATCCTCTGCACTCACATGCAGGCGTTGGATGATGTCGAGAACATCCTCGTAGTTCAATTTCCAACCCCTACTTAGTCACATAACAAGTCTTTCCGACACCCTTTATTGATCAAATCATTGACGCATGCGCTGGCCACGAGGTTCTTTTCTTCATGGACGGTTTCTCTGGTTACAATTAGATTCAAATACGCAAGGAGGATCAATACAAGACTGCATTTACTACCCCTTGGGGTGCCTTTGCATACCGAGTTGTGCCATTTGGCCTTAAAAATGTCAGAGCCACCTTTCAACGGGCCATGACTTTCTATTTTCATGACTTGGTCCACATTATCCTGGTCTACTTGAACAACCTCATAGATCGATCCAAGAAACGATCTTAGCATCTAGAAGACCTTTGGCTAGTCTTCCTGCGATGTTGAAAATACAACATTCACCTGAACCCCTTCAAGTGTGTGTTTTGTGTCCCCGCTGGCCGATTGTTGGGGTTCATCGTCTCCCTGAAAGGTATCACCATGGATCCATTGAAGGTTCAAGTCATCCTCAACCTTCCATCCTCTCGCACCTTGAGCTAGCTGCAAAGCCATTAGGGCAAGGCCAATTTTCTCTGTTGATTCATTTTGAATTACGACACGAAGGTTCATGGTTTCTTGGGATTGCTCCGCACCAATGTTCCCTTTTTTGGGAAGAGCAGGCACAAGTTGCTTTTGATGCGTTGAAACAAGCCTTGAATTTCACTCCCTTGATCTCACCACCAGATTTCACGAAGGATTTCATCCTTTATGTTTGGACATCCAATTATGCCATTGCAGGAGTTCTAGTCCAGGAAGATAATGCTCACCAAGAGCATGTCATATACTACGCGAGTCAGACCTTGTCCGATGCACCACTGTTACCCCCATGAGGAGAAAATGGCCCTTGCTTTCATCTTCTCTGTTTACAAACTACGCCATTACATTCTTATGAGCCGGAATACAATAGTGACAGACTCCAACACCATGGTCTATCTCTTGATTCGTTGCCTCATCCAAGGTCAGGTGGCTAAATGGATCATTATCCTTCAAGAATATGACCTTGAATTTGTTACAACCAAAAGCACTAAGGAACTGACCTTGGCGCAACTCATGACAGACTTACCATCTTCATCTGCATCATCTCCGATCACGATCAACCTACTTGATGAGCACCTATTCACCATTTCTTCGGATGACCCATGGTATGGAGACATCCTAATCTATCTATGTACTCACAAATTTGGATCTCACCTTAGCCGCAATGATCGACGTCGCATCCACCATCAAGATTCTCAATATATTCTTATCAACAATGTGCTTTATTGACATGGTGTTGAAGCCATTTTACGTTGATGCCTTACACACTATGAGGCTGAGCAGGTTTTGAATGACTTCCATAGCGGCGCCTATGGCGACCACCTCTCAGGTATGGCCACTGCCGAAAAATTTATATGCGTTGGTTATTTTTGGCTAACTCTTTTTATTGATAGCATCACTGTGGTCAAACACTGTCATAATTACCAACTCTTTGCCCCAAAGGCAAGGACCCCTCCTGCACCACTCCACCCTATCGTCATTGTTGGCCCCTTCTACAAATGGGCCATTGATTTCATGGAGTGCAATCCAACCTCGGCAGGTGGCCATAAATACATCATCGTGGCCGTCGACTACTTCACCAAGTGGGTCGAGGCCATGCCCACATTTAACTGCCAGGCCGAGACTGTAGCACATTTTTTTCTTTAACCATGTCATTACTCATTTTGGGGTCCCGCGACAACTCGTATCGGACCACGGAAAACATTTTGAGGATGCTGTTTGGAAGGATTTATCAACCCTCCTAAAATTTGAGCATCAATACGCCTCCTCATACTACCCATAAGGGAACGACCAAGTCGAGGTTGTCAACAAGATCCTTAAAACTATGATCCAATGGACAAACATAAGTCAATTGGCACCACATGATTTTTCTATCATTATGGGCCTACCGCACGTCTACAAAAACCACAACGGGTTTTACCCCATTCCACTTGGTGTATGGAGTGGAATCTATTCTCCCCATTGACTGTCAGATCCCAGCCTTACATATCGTCGTTGAACTCCTCCCAAATACCTCACCACTCGAGCAACGCTTACTCATGTTGGAGCAGGTAGATGAAGATCGCCGAGCTTCCATTCAGATGATTGAGGCTTCTAAGAATCGGTTCCACTATGATACCCGCATCCACCCCCGCACCTTCAAAGAAGGTGACCTTGTGCTTGTTTATGACCAAGCCCATGACAAGCATAAGAAATGAAAGTTTGAATCTATGTGGCAAGGTCCATATGTCATAAAAAATTGCCTCGGAAAGGGGGCATACATCCTCACCGATTTCAAAGGACGTCTCTTGACCAACCCCTGTAACGGGTTGTACCTCAAGAGATTTTACATTTAACCCCACAGAACACATCGCTTCGACCTGTATAGTTTTCTTGTTTTTTTGTGTTCCCACTTTTTTGATGCTTGAGCCTTATGGTTTGCTGCCGTGATTGTTACCATATGGATCTTGTTCCCCCTATTCATGTTGGTTTCGCCACCGACGCAAGTATATGGTCTCCTAACCTTGCCTCGAAAACTTGGGTACTATATTCCCCTTCACACGAGTTGATCCACCTTGACGGAGTGTGTATCGGTGCTACTACTAATAACCAAGATGAGTATGATGGCATGATCGATCTCTTAACCATCGGCCCACAGTTGGACATTCTTCACCTTTGTGTGTTTTTAGACTCCCAGCTGAACAAGTATTACCAGGTATGTGATCCTTGCCTTTTTAGAAAATTCTTGCACACTAAACAATTGGTTAGACGTTTTGAATACATTACTTTCACACATGTCCCTTGGAATCAAAATAGTGTGGCGGACCAAATGAACGATGACATTCTAGAATGACATATCAATGTCCGCATATAGGAAGTAAATCATTAATATGCATCATCATATCGTTGTGCATCCACATGTATATACACATCATATAGGAATCACCATCAAATAAAAGGATCATAAAAAAATACCATAAAAGTGCATCCACATGCACACACACACACACACACACACACACACACATATATATATATATAAACCGTCATAATGTCGACAACATCACATAGGCATGACTGCATAGAGGATCCCCAACAACTTCCTTGTAAAAAAATACAATCCAAGTATATTACTCAAAATTCCCCATGCCCATAGCATTAGGAGGCAACTCCATAAGCTGCCAACTACTCGTCCGAGTCCTCAGCTCCCTCCATACTGTAGTTATTGCATTATTTTACACCATCCATCTTCCCGCAAGTAGGCCCCATCAGTGTTTTACCCCACCCTCTCTTTGGTCCACTCATACTCATTCTTTTATTTCAACATTTCCTCCTTTCCTACCGTTTATGTTTGCCCAATACAAGTTTATCTCTTTTTCGGGCCGAGTAGACTATTTACCAAAAAGACACTCAAGGATTTTCTGTTACGCTCTTTTCTGACTCCTTAAAGAATGAAAAGGTCATCGATCAATCTTGCTTCCTTTCATGCTCATTAAAGTATCTGAAAGGACGTCCATTTTCTATGCCTATTATCCCTTTTTCGGACTAGATGGACTAATTATGAAAAATGAATACTATAGGAGTTCTCCATTGCATACTTTTATGCTTTTTCGATATTTAGGGACTAACCTATGAAAAATAACACCCCCGAAGTCTTCTTCATGCTTTCAAACTCTCTAAAATTGAAACCACCAATGAGCATCCATCGTCTTGGGCTCGTCAAAATCCATGCAATGGTACCATATTGAGCACACTTCTATCCCTTCTTTGAGCTCATTAAACCATGAAGAAGGCACAAACGGTGCCTTTCGGTGCCTCCGCAGATCACATTTAGTCCCATATATGGAATCATTCCCTAGTATGGTTGCCTTTGTTTAGAGTATTCTGTGATGTGTCATCCTTGGAGTCCCCCCGATATCACTTATCAGTTTTCCCCTCTAAGTATCCCCCATTGCAGTCACAGTTCTTGATCCCCTAAGCTATGATCCTCTTCCCTCGAGATCGGTTTCATATGCTTCCTGGTTAGCCCTGCCGTCATACTCTGAACAAAGGAAATTTGAGTCCCATTACTCAACAACCCTCCTATCCCCTAACGGTATCTTAGTTCCATGTCCATCTCTATCACATATTGGTTGTATCCCTCGAAATCCTATCAAGGAAATCTCATTGCCTTGGTAGTTGCAAGTCTCCCTCTGTCAACACTAACACATCTATTCTAGAGGATAGACCCAAAGGTCCCTATAGCTTGGCCTCATCACTATCGATGGTGAATTCCTACAAACCATCTTAAGGGAGTCCTTAGTGACCCTTAACATGGTTGTTTCTCACGTGTTCAACTTCAACTCTATCATCACACCATTGCGAATCGTACAGGGTGTTGGTCCTTTTAGTTATTGGTCGAAGACCCCGGATGTCCCCCGACTCTAGCACATTAGTGAGTCTCTTTGGAACCCCTCCAGTATTTTGTTCTCGTGGATATATGGGATGCGTTGGTGACAGTGTTTGGAAGTCCTTTAGTCATATGCTTCCTAGATTATCCAGTTTAGATGTAGTCCATTGTACCTCTGAGATTTTGACTCTCAGTCGTTGAGTCTGTACAGTTGTTGGACACCTTTAGATTCAGCAGAGCATCAGTTATTGTGATCTTGCATTCTTGGTGAATGCCATTGTTTCCATGTACCAGTTCTTCATATCATCCATGGTTGGACCATGATTACATGCCATATTTCAGTCCCTTGTGGACCATTGTGATGTACACAACAATTATATTTGTATTGTTCAGGTCCCCTTTGGGCCTCATCATTATTTGTATATCTTGAGACATTGATACGAGTATGGGTATGCCCACCTCGTCCATATATTTGAGATTATATGTACTTCATCCATATTGAGTGTTGTATCTACAGATTCGGACCTTGTAGTCTTGGTGAACCACTTGTCCTACCCTTCAATGTAACTATTGTTCTCCATACTACTGTCACATCCCTTATCTTGGAAAAGTAAGCACCTATGATATCTATCGTCCATACAATGAGCTCCTTCCCTCACATATCAGGGGGCAATCTGTTAACACCAAAAATTTCTTCACCATGTTCATCCCCTAGTGACATCACCACATTCCTTATTTTTCCCATTAAAATCCTTCATTAATCACCAAAGCCTAAGTAAAAAATCCACTAATTGGATCATAATTATTTTTCCCTCTCCAAAATAGGGAAAAATGGTTTTATTCCCTCCAAAAAATTAAAAAATCCCCCCAAAAAGCAAAAAATAAAAGAAAAAAAGGAAAAAAGGGGGACATATTCAAAAAAGTCAAAAAGGAGGGAAAACCCTAAATTACTGCCCAAAGCCGAGAGCCAATACCATGGTTTGCCTAATATCGCGGGCAATAAACCTCGGGCAAATATTTCTATAAATACATGGTGAAGGTATTCTTTATACACAATTCACTCATTACCTTACCATTCGTCACTTTGCCAAAATTCCACCAAAAACCCTGAAGCCCCCATTTGACTTCTAGTTTCACCCATTGTGATTTTTTGCCACCATTAGTGACACTTGTGTGGAGAACAACCCGAAGCTTCTTGGAGACCAAGGACTCGTTGCTTCAACCTTCTGCAAGGGCCTTCTACTCATTCCATTTGAGGTAACCGCATTATTGTATTTTTTCATTTATTCAATAAAATAAAAACAATTCTTTCCTTAAACTCTCGTATGTGTGAAAGAACAGAAAAATCTTTAGTTTTGTTTTGTTTTCTACATATGTTTATCATCTAGTTCAATTTTTATTTACTATTGTTTACTGTTTTTTACTGCATGCATGCACCACTATTTTTGAACTATTACTAAGATCTCCACAAGTCTTAGTAGGTGTTTTTTAGCACCATCTAGTATGAAAACACTAGCTACACCTCCTTTGCACACATTTACCTAATTTAAGCATCTCGAGTAGTTTTTTTTTGCTTAGAGTTAAATTAAAGTGGATGCCCATGTGTCATTACTTTATGCTCTTTTAGTTAGTTGCAAATTTCAATTTCATTTGCTTTCCACACATATGTGTGATTTTCACTTAAGCACACACTAAGAGACCTAAATACTCTTTCACATCTAGTATGCTCTCCCCCTTGCACTCTTAGTGATCTAGATGGATTAGAATGATACGAAAGTTATAAATACGTCTCTCACACTCCTTAATCAAATTTGGACTATTTTAAAATCAACATTGTACTCGTAATTCTCAAACCAACTAAAATCCTCCATGGGAGCTCACAAAATATCATTTTAGTTAGTTTAGGATTGATTGGGCTAGGCATCCAAATAATGCCTGCCAATCTTCTAAATTATTGAAACATAGTGTTGTTGACTTTTAGGTTACTTTAAATCCTACCATTAGCAAGTGTTAAAAAAGAACCCAGATAAGAAGTGTGCGGTGCCCAAGTATGTGAAAGTCGAGGTATAGTTGTTTCTACTCCCCACAAAGAGTCACTTAGATTTTTGTGGAGACAACACTCTACCATCCAGGACAAACCACTTATCCATACTTGATGTAGGTATTTCAGTGGCCAAAACCTAGGATATCACCAAGGATCAATTGTGGGTGCAATTAACTTATGAGTCGGATTTCGTTAGTTGTTGGAAATGTTGCCATCCCTTTTGGAACATAGCCCCAACATTATTGGCTTTATCATACCTTCACTTGCAAACATCAAGGGTTTTCATCACCATCGATGAGTGAGCTATTGGAAGGCCCAATGACTTTTGAGAGGAAAAGACGTTACGTCTTTTAGGGAATTCACATTTATTTTCTCTTACTTACAAGATCATCTAACTCATAATTAAAAAGAACCAACTTGTGGACTACTTGCACAAAGAATCAAGCATATATCACTCACTTTGTACCATATTGCATTTGTTGTGGTTGGAAATTTTTTCCATTTGTTCATTTGTGTTTATACCTCTTTATCATCACTCTCACTTTATCACATAGACCATCACCATAGTGGAACAAAGAAATCCAAGGTAGTCTCTTAGGATGCAAGGACTTTCTCCTTTCTAGGGAGGTGTTTTCCCACTCTCTCCTCATCGTACGTGTGGGATATATTCTAGCCGAGGACATTCCCAGGTATCGTTGTTAGGGTCAGCTTAGCGAGAACATGCATTGCTTAACTCTCCTATTTATCCACTTCTTGGAGATCATACAACTCCCTTTACCTCTCCACCTCGTGGAATAGGTAGTACTTCATATCCATCTCATGGAGGAAATACTCCCCCATCATCTCCTTCTTGTGGAGAGAGGACACTGCCATTATTGCCACCCTCACCTCTTAGAGGTGGAAACAAACATAATACTATGACGGGACCAACCCCTAATACAAACCTTCCTTTCATGGCGAGCTTAAATCTTCTTGAATTGACTAAACTAATTAATGACCCCATTCGTCATGATCCAACCTAGATAGACATGCCTCCTAAACTTCCCTCACATATACCAAAGTTTGAAGGGAAATAGGGAGATGATCTGGCTAACTATGTTATTTCATTTCACCTTTGGTGCTCCTCTGATAGCATCGTCGATGACCTAGTGCGTCTTCGTATTTTCCAAAAAACACTTACAAGAATAATGGCCAAATGGTATTTCAATCTACCAACTACAACTTATACCACCTTTGAGTCTATTGCCACTATTTTCCGCACATATTTTTAGTTACCCATACATCATGAGCCAGGGCTCTAAATCCTCATGGAATTTCGGCCACCCATATTGCGGATCACATCCATGAATGACATAGGCGTCGAACTTTGTTCAAAATAGACATCCAGCCCCAATTTCTATTGGATTGGTTCCTAAAATCACTTCAACCCATGATTGCAAAAGATGTGGCAACCACATTACAAAAAAGAGAAGAAGAGGCCATCTTTAAGGCCCAACATTTCGATCTAATTTATGCACAAGCTGGGTATCTTATACCATCCTCTCTGATACCACTCGACATCGTTCTCTGAACCCAACACCTTGAGGAACATCACATTCAACTGATTCTCGCTAGGGAAATGTTCCCCAACATTTGAATGTCGTACCACTTAATATGGCCCAACAATACCCACCAACACCACCCATATAAATGGTGCCTGCAACTACACTAACTCCTCCATTTGGTTAGTTATCTTATGGACCCTATAGTCCTACATACCCGAATGCTAGCCAAGCACCTTCAGTTCCACCGCTTCAAATGGCACCACCTGCTCCTACATCCACATCATATGGAGCACCTAACACATACCTTTTCACACACATATACAATTTATATTTCCCATTTCCTAGTCCTCCTGGCCCTATCCCCATGCCTCAAATGGAGGTAAATCTAGTACAACTTTCTCCTATGCATCAAAATCAAATATTTGAGCAGTTAAACACGGTTAATCCCCCAAATAATCAGAATCAGGGTAAGAAGAAGGGAAAGAATAGGCAAAACCAGCAGCAGGGGCAGGGGGCAATCTCCCTCCCTAACAAAACCAGAACATGGGTAACCAGAATGACGGGACAAACAAGCCCCCTAAACAAGGAAATAATTCTAACCTTAGGACAAATTATCCTTGCTCCATGTGTGGAGAGTATGGGCATTATGCACACCATTGCATGTTGATACCTGAGTGCCAACAAATACTTGAAGCAAAGAAGAAGGATACAACCAACCCTCCTTAAGCGCCTAATGCACCACAACCCTAGCAAGCTATGTTGCAAAAACCCTTTTCCAATCAATGGGTGGTTACCCAACAGAAAGATCTACACCCCTCAAGTGACGACACCTTTCAAAATATTTAAATGAACATGGCCGAGGTCAACCTCCAGACCCGTGCCAAAGGGTATGGTATGCATGAATCCCCGCAAGGGGAATATGTACCCACTACCTCTAGTGGGCCTTTGCAAATAACTCGTCCAAATGGTGACAAATTCGTAGGGTCCCAAAATCACTACTTAGTTGAACTGCCCATAACCCTCACATGAAAATTGCCCATAAATACTGTATCGTAGATGATTTGTCCCAATCCCTTGCTACCACGTCAACATTAGAATTTCTTCAGTCTTACCCTTCCCAAAAGAAGGCGTTGTTGAGTGCATTAGGCATTTTCAATCCATTGGATTTGCGCCTGATGACCTTTGATCTCGACAAAGGAAAACCACGACTACCCTTGTCAGTCGCTTTTCAAATTCCCATCACCATCAAGAACATTCTCATTCATTGATGCATCATCGATGGATGAGCATCAACTTGTGTGATGTCCGACCATGTTGGAAACATCTGGCTTCATCAAACTTGGTACCCACATCTATCACTCTCTACGCTTATGGTGGGAGGCCATTGAAACCTTTGGATTTCTACAAAAATGTCCCCATCGATCTAGGGAGCAAAATGGTACTTTTGGATATTGAGATAGTTGATCCCCAACTTGACTATAAAATCTTGTTGGGACGTAGTTATATGTACGCCATGAAGGTGGTATCCTCACTAGTTTTCTGCATCATGTTGTTCCTTCATAATGGGAAGAATGCCACCCTTGAACAACTCAACAACTACTACCCACATACCAACACAAACCCAGATAACGTCCTACCCACCATATGATCGACCAATTCTCCCCAATATGTTGATATTGGTCTGGGAATTTTCAAATATTCTGACTTATTGGGGGCATACTTGGGTCCTCCACCTAAAATCCGCACATCTACATATGGTCTCATGTACACTATCTTTACCTCTAAAGATAAGTCGCAAGCCCCCTCCACCTCAACATCAATACCCCCCACTAGATGTGGCATCGACAAGACCTTAAACCCATTGGTGCCACCTATCTTCAAATCCATTTCTTGTAACCCCCCACGGGAGTACAAGGATAGCTAGTAATGGCTCAACTCACATTTCCCTAGCTCACTTTAGGAATACTTGTATGATATTTGACACCACCTTACCCGAAGATGGCTTCCAAGCCATCCTAGTGTCACCCGTAGGTACAACATTCAAGCTTCCTACAACAGTAATACCACATGTTACTCAACCACCATCGGTTGTCACTAAACCCAACGTTGGGGGCATAAAGCAACCAAATTTGAAAGCCCCTGTAGTATCAAGTATTACACCCACACCTCGAGTCAAACCACCTTGTGCCTTGTGCGAATAGCAAGGGCATGCTACTAACCTGTGCCCCACCTTACCAGAGCTCAGGGATTTTCTTAACACTCGTGTTAGTATAACCCATGCCCCAAGCACTTTAGTAGGGGGCACGCCACCGCGTAAGCTACCCCCAATAGTAAGAACAAAACTAAGTGATTGTGCACTAACTATTCGTGGACAGTATGTTCTAAGTTTAGGCATTACACCCATCACTCTCCCAAGCTCGATTTTGAGATGCATTGACAACCATTCGCCTCACACATCTTGTGGTCGAAAGACCCCCACCTGAGCATCCGAAAACCACCTCCATTAATGTTGCCACTAAATCTGTGCCAACACAACAAGAGGTACCAACACCGCCGGCACCACCACCAGTGGTGCAATCTCATGGGTGTTCATCATGTTGGAATCATACCCATATGATCTCAAATAGAATTTGCACCATCATACCTAACTGTTCCACTCAACCACTAAGTCTGATTCATGAGCTTAGCCGCGCCGAGATACTCATCAATGTAGATCATGTGGAAAACTAACACATTACTCATTTCACTTCCACATATTATGTGTAAGGAGAGTTGTTCGCTTAGAAAAAATGCAGCTAGAAGACCACCCTTCGCCCCTTCGGACAAACATACTAGAGGTAACTTTTGGAGGAAGTGCCCCCCCTACCAAACATCATTGATCACATTGACATAATAAATATGTCATTGTTAGTTGGTTTACTCACTATTGACAACAGATTGTCGTCCTCATTGAAGGAATACAAAACTTCACCACCTAAATTATCCTCTATTGTGGAAGATAACCACGACCCCCCCAATAATTCTTAGACACCAAGAGAAGTCTATTTATTTTTGGGTATCCTTGGGAGATGTAATTCTCTCCCTCGCAATTTGATTGACTTTCGATGTTGCATGGGCATGCAAACATTCTATCACCTAGATAAGTTGCACCGATTTCCATCACCAGAGATCTCTAAACTAAAGTAGGTGATGCCACCACTCACCCCCTACGTTGTGTTTTTCATTTTAAATACAATGTAGCATCTTATTTTACTCTTTCATGTTTTTAATCTCCAAGATTGAAAATATGAACCAACATTATATGATTTGCAAA
Source organism: Larix kaempferi (assembly GCA_027924585.1). NCBI lineage: Eukaryota > Viridiplantae > Streptophyta > Pinopsida > Pinales > Pinaceae > Larix > Larix kaempferi. The sequence continues at coordinate 13,305,558 of BSBM01000461.1, read as the reverse complement.
TGATCTCCTCCTCAAGCTGCCTCACTGGCTTCACTAATGGCACAAGCCATTAGTCAAAGAATTCGGTGTCAACTGCTTGGGCCATCTATACCCCCACTCAAACTCTATACCACACAAGTGGAGTTTGCTTAGGCGCAGTCACTAATAACCAAGCAGAGTATGAAACGATCTTCTGGTTATTAAACGTTTCCCTTCACATCGGGATACAACACCTACATGTCCATTTAGATTCCCCACTCATTGTCTCGCAGCTAAACAATGTATTTTATGTCCTCAATTTGCTCCTCTTTCGTAAGTTTATGCGATTGTGCCTCCTGGTTCGATAGTTTGAAACCATCACATTCACTCACATCACTAGGAAAGCTAATGCATTCACCGACCACATCACTAATGAGATCCTCAATGCTACGTAAACAATCAATCTGATCCTGCAAACACATACAATATATATGATTTTACCATCCAAAGCTATGTGTTAGTACCTACAAATACACATCAACATAAAACATATATCAAATATCATAACCAATAACCCATCGCACATCTATATATCAAGCACATAGATGCGATAAAAAATGCCACCAAAATGATACGTGTGTGTGTGTGTGTGTGTGTATATCACCTAAAATGTCATGTACATCATGGGATTCATGGGACATACATACAAAAGATCATAATCCTTATGGGTGTACATAAAAAAACAGCTTCCCATAGGGTACGCCAATGGCATGTAATGGGGCTCCTGGCCCTACAAAAATATAGAAGTGCCCTGCACTGAGGGAAGCTCTCCCGATAATGTAGTGCATGTTCCCAAAATAGGCAAAGGCCGATGCATTTCCTATGTTGATGTTGCTGGCCCTAGGCCTGGAGCTGGCATTGGTCCTACTGGAGGAGGGTCCTGTCCTCACTGTTTTGTGCGTGCAAGGTGAACCGCCACTGCATCCCTATACATCACCTAGTTCCATCCATGCCCACACTCTGTTGGTAGCCCTACCACTTGAGTTAACTGCTCGTCGTCGAGATTAGCTAGTGGATGATCGTCCGCTCCCATCATCAAAATTTATAGCGGCCTCTCCAAGTTGGCTAACACCATAGTAGTACGATCCTTTAGACCAACCCCTCCCACAGGGGCAACCCCAACAGGTGCCCCTCTTACCACTCCTACCTCCTCAGCTACCTCCTCACGCCGCCCATGGCGTTGACCCCTTACTGAAGGGGAGGATGTTTGTAGCTGGAGGCAACCCTACCAACCTCATAGGCCTGACTTATGCATCACAAAAAATAAACAACATTAATACCCACTATACATATATGCATGTGCATATATCATTGAATATATAAAATATTTGTCAAAAAAAATACACATACGTCAAGCATCCCAACCATGAATGGGTACGGGTAGATCAAGATCTCCTAGGAAATCCATGCTGCTCTAGGGATATCGCTCCATGGGGCAATTTGTTGCCACTAGATCTAGAGATATTGTGTAGTAAAAATGGCCCATGCCTCCCCGCCTCTAGCCCTGGGAATCACTTGCCCCCAATACGCCATCTAAGGCTCCCTAGGTCCTGTCATGGGCATCACCAATAGTGGTTGTAGTGACGAAAATCGCTCAAAAAAGTAGGAGCACATCATGCTCCCATTAGTGAATAGCTCGCCACCCCTCTAGGCCATGTCAGTCAACATCACCAGCAGCTACTGTTGCATCATCCGTCCCAAGGCCACCCTGTGCCCTACCATCACTTGCTTCACCGATAGGAGATGACCACTAGTAATCCTGTGGGGGATTGTCATATTGAGCACCCTCACCACAATAGTGGCTATTGCTAGAACTAACAAATCAATAATATGGGCTACCCCAATCTTCCCATATTTCTGGGTCGTTGGGTCCCCACCACAATATTGAGAAAGAGCTTCCCAATAGTGTGATGGTCGACCAATGATGGGCTAATAGGATCCCTCACCCCATAGATAAAAAGCCCCATCAAAAAGTAGATATCCTATGCTAAGATGCTCAGGTCCTCACCACTGACATGGAAACAAACTTGATCCCAGACCCACATCTGCACAATCTCCTGTAGGAGGGTGTTTGTTGTAAGGAAAACTATCCTATGACTGGGGATGAGGTCACCAATATACTAGTGTTAAAAAAATAGACTTCTAGGGTTTTGCAATTAGCAAAATAAACAAAGAGTTTGAAAGTTATGAGGGCATGTACCTTATTTATGGAGTTTGATCCTAGCTTTCAGTGAATCCTTGAGCTTTTCTCCTAATCTCTAGTCAAAGAACCCGCAAAACCAACTCAAAACCTTCCTAAAAAATATTTGGATACAAATAAATAGTTGGAAATCAAATAGAGCATAAAACGCTAATCTAATGAACATCAACAAGTAACCAAATCTGATACAAGCATAAATACAATTGTTAGGGAAGGGGAAGATGTCTATTCTTTCATTAATAATTGAAGCAAGTACAAAGTTACCTTCCTTCTATTCAAGCACCTCATGAAACCTTGATTCATGATCTCCTGCTTCTCTTCTCAAAGAATCCCAACCACATTTCATATGCATTAGGGTTTGATAGCAACTAGGGCATAAAGGGAAAGATAAAGAGGGTGATAATTTATCAAGCATAACAATACTTGGGCTAAGATTCCTTCTCATGGCTAATCTCCATCCATAGTGTCTTTTTGTGTGATAAAAAATAGCTTCATGAAGTGTCATCATGAGAGCATCAACATGCAAGTGTCGTCATGGACGAAGAAGTGCCAATTTTGTCTATAACAGATGCCCCTAATGTATGAGGTCAAAAGGGAACGTGATGACCAAAATACATTATAAACAATGAGCTGTTGGGCTATGGAGTCGAGGAAATCGAAGGAATCAAGAATCGTAGGCTCAACGAAGTACCTGAAACAGAGGAAGTTGTCATACAATCTTATCCCTGGGATAAATATCCATGTTCAAATGATGGAACATGACCTCAAGGAATATACAATGGTGATCTAATACATATGTATAGATGATGCATATATCATGGCCATGGAAATACGAAAGTGGATCCATGAGAAATAATTGGATCATGGTCACAACCTAACAAAGAGGATCTATGTCCAAAAAATTATCATAGCCACAGGAATACAAAGGTGGATCTATGTCAAAATTGGATATCATAGCCACACTGAACAAAAGTGGATTTATGTCCCATTAAGAGCCAAAGTGAGTATGGTGCAGTCTTGCACAACTTGGGAAATAACAAAATATGATGATGTTATTATAGGCCCAAGGTATTTAATCTAAACTGCCTAAAGGTACGAATCCTAACCATGCGAATAAATGAGCTAAAGTCAAACATGGAGGGTACCATTTGATTACTGGTCATTGATTACGCAAGGGAACCCACCAATAATGAAAATGGGCCCCAAGGTACCTAGTACATTCTAACTGGTGTGAATAAATGTTCTTGAAGTCAAACACCCTAAGAATCCACCGATTAAGAGACATTGATGTATTCCCATAACTTGAGGGTGAGGGAAATTGCAACTGATGACTACAATCCCAAGGCACTATTGAAACTCTAAACTTCAATCCCATAGAAAAATGAGTTGAAGTCGATGGGAATAAGTCTATTGGAAGGGAGTCCTTAAGGCATACTCCATCATCCAACACAAGGAACTAACATGGACTGATTTGACTTGGAGAAGGATTGAGTACATGATGAAACATATTGACACCAGGGAGTGGCCGAAATATGAAGTCAAGGCAACTGCAGAATGGACATCACAGGTTTTATCCTTGAACAATGAGCACAACATAATAGTGACTTAGGTAGCTTTGAACACAAAGGGACCAATGATATAAATCTGCAATGTAGAATACATTGACAGATTTTCCATATGATTGGAAGAGTAACCAACTAGAGGATTAATAACTTTGAGATCAAGTTTATCCTAAGTCCAAAACTAGAACCCAACTTGTTTCATAGACTCAAAAAAGGTGCTTTGTTCAATGACATATTTGACTTGTCGCCATTATATCGAAAGACATTTGAGATCCTTCCCTTCCCTTTTCTCTTTTTAGGTACCTTCTTCATTTTTTAATGAGCTTAAAAAAGATAAAAGCATGCTCGATATATCTCACCTAACGATGAGTCCCTTAACATATAATGAACCTGAAAGAGGAGGGGTTCGGTCCCAAGGGGGATCCTTCAATGTAGAAATTTTATGATTCCATAGAAGGAAAACTCAACACTTTATTCCTTGTTTAACGAACTTGAAAAAATATAGAAAGATGCTCGATAATATGTTGATCCGTGGATTTTATATCGAGCCTGGATCTGTTCATGCTCGCCGATGTTTTCAATTATAAAGAGTCTGAAAAACTTAAACAAGAACTCTATACACCATCTTGTGGATTTTATATTGATCCCAAGTTGGTAAATGCTCACCGATGTTTTCATATTTAGAGAGTATGAAAAAACGTAAAGACGACTCCATAATGGACTTTTTCGTAAAGTTAGTCTCCTTGCCCGAAAAAGGATAAAATAATGCGAGAGAGAACTCTTATAGCCAAGTATGAATAGAGTATTCCTTTTTCGTATATAGTTTAGATAGTCCGGAAAAGGGTTAAAATTATACCATATAAACGACCTTTCAATTACTTTAACCAGTGTGAAAGAGATAAGTTGACTCGACAATATTTTCCTATTTAAGGAGTCAAAAAAGAGGTTAAAGAAGACTCCATAAAAATATTTTCCATAAAAATTTAACGAGCCCGAAAAAGTAAACTCGTGGCATCCTTCTATTTTTAGTAAGCTCGAAGGAAGGATGGAAGAATGCTTGTAGCCGAGGAAATGAGTGTCAAGGACAAGTGAAACTAGTTCCAAGTGCATGGAATAAACCTATGCATGGTGCAAGGAATATGAGCAAGATAAGTACACTCATGGTATGTCTCCTCCGGGTAAAAGGTGTTAAGTTGCAAAGGAAAAATGATACATGGCTCAATGGTAATGAGATAAGAGATGAAGGCTTATATAATGAGCTCAAAGTGTGGAAGCTGGAATCAGGCTCATAAGCGCAAGCGGGGTCAAGGTAAATGCAAATGCGACTTAAACACACAAATGGGAGCCTTATAAGGAATGGCCAGAAATACATGCGAAAGAAAGACATGAGAAAGAAAAACATGAGAAAGAAAAACATGAGGCTTCTTTTCAAAGTGATGGTAAAACTAGAAAGGCTCCCGATCCTATAAGAAAAACTCAGCATGGGCACCAAAATGGCATAGGGGTGTTGACTAGGGTGGCCCATGTTAGGTAGTCTCTCTTGCCAGATTGGTGCACAATGCATATAGAGATGGCTGACACACCAACATCCAATAGGTTCGACCCTATGGCGAATTCAGAATGCCAAAAGGTTAAAATGCATCATAACAAAGGGGATGCCTAAACCTATATGCAAGTTTCTAAATACACATGAAGGAATCAAGCAATATCATAAAAAGGATAGGTAAGAAACCATGAGTCCAACTAAGATTACTGTCTCTGTTGGAGGGGCCTAGGTCGGCCTGTCGACTAGGCCTTCGCCCGACCACTCTGCAACATATGTCGATAGGTCGTGTCGACTAGTATAGGTCGGGTCGATCGGTTAGATCGATAGACGGTTCTGTAACCATATTGATAGATATATATATAGGCTATTGAGCCGATGTAGAAGCTAGATTGGTTCTATGATTGTATTATTCTCTTGCTGGTTAATATAAAGGCTTGTGTTCTCTCTATATGTCTCGTCTCTTGTATCTGCATCATTGTGTATGCTTTCTTATATTATGTAATGTATATATGGTAACCACATGAACCTTGGGACTACAACATATCGTTCCGTTGCCGGTTGATGCATGAAAAACAAATAGCAACATGACCTATGATTTCAGAACAGGAGATTAGAGATTGGTGGGAGACGAAAATCGTGAACTATTTGCAGAACTATGCACTATGGAACAAGTTGGCGATTATCCAAGTGAGAGATCGATTCTTCTTTGAGACCCATGAGAGATTTGTAAAGTCCGTGCCGACCACCTTGAAGAAGCTTTTGGATGAAAAGACCAGTTGATGAAGCAGAGAGGAAGCTGTTGTCAAAGCTGATCAACGAAGGACGCACGAATCTGTCGGAGTGGTGCGAAAATATTGCAAACAATTTCTGTGAAGAATAGGAGATTGAAGACCGCGTCTCAGTTGACGAAATAAGAAGAAAGTTCTTCATCGAATTAGTTGTTCAATATCTGTGTTCTCTACCGACTCTATTGTTCAAATTTCTGATCGACAAAGGCATTGCGCATATTATCGAAACACGAACGTTGCTGCTCCCGCCCCTTCCGAACTCTAATTGGAAGGAGAAATAACGTAAGTGGGAAAGATTTGTAAAGGAGTGCGAATGGGAATTTTTCCTGAACAAATGATGGTCTGTACTTCCCTAATGATCTAGAAAAATTCGAGCCGGCATTGGGGGGTGACAAATCATGCTCTGATGTACCTAGTTTAATGAAACTCGACATATGGCAAGACGACATGCCCAACAGTGGAACAAAATCTGACAAAGATAGACTTTTGAGTCATAAAAGCACCCCAGATATCCAGAAAATTGAAAGAGAAAAGAGGAGGCAGCGGCGTGAAGAGTTGCGGGAGAAAGCAATTGCGCTCTAAATGTCGTGAGGATCAAATGTCGCGATAGAAGCAGAAGGAAATCTGCCAAAGTCAAGCCGAACCTGCGATGATCAGGGTGTCGAAGAAGACCTGTTGCCGATGGATGAAGACTTGTGGATAGAGCGTGGTAGAGCTCTCCAAGTTCAGATACCTGAAACGGTAACACATCCTTCTCCATTTCATTTAACACAAAGCATTCGGGTGCAATAAATTGTAGAGGAAAATCTCGATCTCCATGCTGGTCAGTCGGGAATTTGGAGTCGTCGAAGTATAGAAGGCAATGATATTAATAGACTATTGATTCATCGGCCGGAGGAAGGAAATTGGGTGTCTTTTCAACCCGAATTTTTGAATAGAAGCTTTCATCTAGTGTACTTAGAGCATGAGGAAGTGCCCCCCTGCCAATACCAAATTTGAGCGACTCGTTAAGTACGTCGGAAAGCCCGAGATTCAGTGAAATCCCATTCGAGCAGAACTTTAACTGGATTTCGACAGAAGTGGTAGAAGAAGGTAGACCTTGCAATACAGAAGGAGTTATAATCACTGATTCTGAAGACAGAGAACCAAGTCCAGAGAGACAACTAATTCAAATTGACAAAGCACCAAGTTCTGATTGTGGAAATAACCCACCCACACCACCATCAAATTCTCAAAATAATACACCAGCAGACATGGCACACTCAACAACACACCTTTCGTTCTATGAAGGTGATGAAGACCCAATAAGACACTGGTTTGTGTGCGAAGCAATATGGACATCCAATCAAATCACCAACGAAGAAAGACAGGTTGCGCAGTTTGTTGGTTCATTAAGAAAAAGAGTACTGACATGGTACATGGGGTACATAGCAAAGTCACCAAATGCAACCAAGGCACAAATCAAACAAAGATTTTTGGCCTTTTTCCTGATCGAAGATGCGACATACCTGGCGGAAGAATGACTGAAGACTATAGTCCAAAAGCCGACAGAAACTGTCAAGGAGTATGACAAGAGGTTCAAAGACCTCTTGAGCAAATTAGACTACGATATCGAAGAAAAATTATTAATCAAATGGTTTATTGCTGGTCTAATAAATAAAATCAGAATACATGTCCATCGACAAAGTGTTAATACTTATGCCGAGGCATTAAAAGTAGCACTAGAAATCGAAATGGATGATGAATACCCTCTAGTATCCATGGATAGACACGTCGACGAACGCCTTAAAAGTATGGAGTAGGCCATCCGAAATATGACTCTAAAAGGTCCAAAATTATGGTGTACAACATGTCGAACTTCAGGACATACCAAAGATTCTTGTCGAATTGAGGATCAACGACAAGAAGTTAAACTCATTCAATCTAGATGCTTTGCGATCTGTGCAAAGAGTATGACTCGCATACCACAAACGATTGTCCATACAATCTGAAAAAAAAGAAGGCAAAATGGTGTCAAATTTGTGAAGTCAATACACATGCAATTGAAGAATGTCATCTGAACCTAAAAAATCGACAAAATTACCATGCAGTGTACCAGACAAACTCTGTCGAGCAGCATTAGGACATAAATATAGCAAATGATAGATTCGAGAGAAATGATAGAAGAAATAACTGGTACAATCAAAACAGGAACGACAGATACCCAAGGTATAATGACCGTTGGTATGATCGGCGATATGACGGTTACAATAGAAGCGCAGGATACCATAGTCGTGGTCGTGGTGGTGGAGGTTGCGGTATTCGACCTAATCGACCTGGTGCGTGTTTCACATGTCTCAGCATGGATCATAGGCATGCAGAATGCCCTTATAAGGAAAGAACTGATCTTAAATTTTGTACAAAGTGTGGGGTAGGAAATAACTATTTAGAGGATTACCCTACCATGATTGAGAAAATAAATAATAAAAAGAATGTTCATGTTTTATCTTTTATTTCAAAAAATGATGTGCTTCGTACAAAAAACTTGCAAATTGTAACTAGGCAAGGCACTCACATTGGTCAAGATAAGCCACAGATAAGTAGAATTGTCGATAAAGAGGATTACCCAAATCCTATAAAACAAAAATCTGTGTACAAAGATGCATCCGACATATTTCATGACTTAGCAGCACACGAAGACATTGAAGAAAACCAACAGGAAGTTCTCAATGAATTGCTCAGATTAATTTCAAACGAGGAAGCTCTAGGAAAAATGATTGACCTGTTGCATAAATTAAAATATAAACATGTCAAGCAAAGACAAACTAAAAGCATTTGCTGACTAAAGCAAAAAGAGAAAAATGATCCTGACCCATTAGTCGACCTCAACATAAACGGATATCGTGTACGACAAGTCGTACTAGATTTTGGATCCCAAGTGAATATCATGAGTCGTGATACCCGGGACCAACTCGGTCGAGCACAACTGCAGGAATCGGGAATCTAGTTAAAGCTCGCAGGTCAAGGATTAATTGAGCCGATTGGAGTATGGAAAGGAGTCGAAACTTCCATCAAAGGCATCATGACAACAGTAGATTTCGAGATCATCACTCCCAAGGATGATGCGAGCTCTTTCCCCGCCTTGGTTGGTTGACCTTGGGGACGAAAGATGAAGGCCTCAATTTCCTTAGACAAAAGTCATATCAAGTTGAAAGGCAACGGGCAGAAGGTTATCGTACTAATCTTCCCATCTTAGGGAGAACCATGGTCGGAACCTACAAAAATCGATAATTATATTCGACAGCTTTACTGCATAGACAATAATGAAGATCACATTGAGCCAAATACCCAAGGAGAACTTCACCTTGGAGATCCTATCTCGCTTGGATACAATTCCGATGCAGAACTCTATGACTGGCAAATAGAGAACTATGATTTACATGCGAAAGAATGCTGGATTGTGGAATCCATCTCAAAGAAGCAAATAAAGAAGTGTCTCTCACTATCATACACACCGAAGATATTTGAACGAAAAATGTGAGCATATCCAACACTTGTTCTAGATCAAAATGCGCAATCAGGTAATTCGACATTAAGGTCGAAAGAACATGATTCACCTGCTGTACATGTCGAATAGGTATCAAAACATGTCAGAGAGCAAGGCCAACTACAAAGTTTGGTAGAGACATTTACTGGTCAAGCTGCGAGATGGTGGGACACCCATCAGTTGAAACTCCAAAACTGGAATATTGCATCAACATTTTTTATAGAAAGGTTTGGAGGTAGAAAATTGATGACTCAAGTTGATATCCCTCTGTTTACACAAGGAAAAAATCCTGAAATCCACATCGATTGTTGTGAAAGAGAATGGAGAAAATTGGGCTATAAAGATGAAAGAGCAGGGCCTCACCTCTTCCTCAGAACACTTGATGATCTACCTAACAAATGGTACAAGATGGAAGAAGCGAGAGGAGAAACTTTCTTTTGGAAAGATTTAAAAGAAAATTTTATTAAGGATTTCCAGTTTTCTCCACAGGATGATAAGCTGGTTGAAGCAAGTAGAAGCATCAAAGAATTTTTGTGGCCGACAGAACCTTTAACACTAGCAGAAAAGCATAAGATTATGCACCCACCTACTACCTGCTACAACATAAAGTCGAGAGAAATCCAACATTCGATAAGACTAAGCCTAGAAACGAAGATATCAGTTGAAAAAAGTTTTCAATGGAGAAAGGATCACCTTGACGTGTCGAAGCCCGTAAGAACAATCTTTAGCACAGAGATTGTCGAAAAAGACGAACCTGAAAGGTTGTCAGAAAAAGACTTTCCATTAGCTTTCACACAAATCAAAGTCGGTGAAAGACAGATAAGTGATAGTCGTGCACCAAAATGGATGGATGCGAAGATTAAAACAAAGGAAGTAGATATTTCAAATGACGACCGACCGAAAATGGAAAAGATTGGCGATTACTGGAGTGAGAAGAAAACAACATAAATCTCTAGTATCTTCAAAGAATTTCAAGACGTATTTGCTCGAGATTATAGAGACTTGAGAGGACTTGCGCAGGAGATGGGTGAGATGAAAATCAATATTAAACCAGATGCCAGACCTGTAAAGAAAAGACTCTACAAGCTTGCTCAGAAATATAAGGATATCATTAAAAAGGAGATCGATAGCATGCTTGTAGTAGGAATCATATATCCTATCGACCAGTCAGAAAGTGCAAGCCTGATGGTTGTTCAACCAAAGAAACAAGATCCGACACGACTGAGAATATATGTCGACTTTCGCGAGCTAAACAAGGTAACACTCACAGATCCCTTTCCAACTCCTTTCGCAGATGAAATTATTAGAAGTTGCAGGGCATGAGTGCTACTCTTTCACGGATGGATTCTCGGGGTACAACCAAGTACCTATTGCAAAGGAAGACCAGAAAAAGACAACATTTGTGTGCGAATTCGGGTCATTTGCGTACAAAGTTATGCCCTTCATTTTGAAGAACGCACCTGCGGTCTTCTCAAGAATTGTCGTCAAAGCATTTCAAGAATATATCTACAAAACCATGGCTATATACTTTGATGATTGGACAATATATACAATGCTAAAAGATCATTGCAAATGGATTCGACTGATGTTGGAACGATGTCAACAGATACAATTGTTGCTAAATATTAAAAAGTGCATTTTCACGACACCCATCGGCATATTACTAGGCCATATAGTTTGCAAAGAAGGAATCAAGGTTGATTATGCAAAGATCAAAATTATCCTCGACCTGAAGCCTCTAGTTAATCCGAAACAAGTACCGATCTTGTTGGGTCATACCCAATATTACAAGAAGTTTATCAGACATTATTCCGATATGACTTATCCTCTCTAAGAATTGATAAAAGATGATCGAGATTATAGGTGGACGGAGGAATGCGACATCTCATTTAACACATTGAAAATAAAAATGGTCGAAGCACCCATCCTTCGATTTCCAGACTGGTCGAAAAAATTTCATGTGCATATTGATGCCTCGAGAATAGCAGTCGACGCTATTCTAACCCAACCTAGAGAAGATGGCATGGATTACCCTAATGCATTCAACTGTCGAAAATTGAATAAAGCTGAAATAAATTATTCTACGACCGAAAGGGAAGCATTAGGTATGGTATTTGCACTGCAGAAATACTTAGTCAATAAACCATTGCATCATGGGAGGTTATGCCGCTGGCTATTACTGTTTCAAGAATTTGAATTTGAAGTAATCATTCTTTTAAATTTTCAGAATTTACTTCAATCTGATCTAGGATCTTAACTGAGAGAACAACATGTACAACAAATCTACATCATATCAATCATGGACACAATAATGCAAGCACACAAGAGACATAGAGTTTACTTGGGGAAAACCATAAAGGTGAAAAACCCCATTAACTTCCTCAAATATAGATAGAGCAATGATACAACCAGAATACAAGAGATAGTCTTCTCCTAGCAGCAGAGCCTCCTCCTCCACAAGTGCGCCACTCTCCCAAGTGTGAGTGAGAGAATAGAATGTGTAAAATGAGAGAGACACACTCTCTATTTATACACTAACTTGACTTGACCTTTACGGAACTAGGTCGGCCTCAACTTAACCACTTAACATAATGCTGACTGGGCCGACCCCCACTAGGGTGGTCTAATAACCCTTTGACCCACATGGCCGACCCCCAATAGGGTGGTCTAATAACCCTCTGACCCACATGACTTATACAGGGCTGACCCCAACAAGGTGGTCTAATAACCCATCAAGTATAAGTTACGACACTTACAATATAAATGATGACACTTCCGTATAGAGGAATAATAACATCTCTATAGGAATGCAACCACTTCCGTAAAGAGGAATAATAACATCTCTATAGGAATACAATATACATATATGTGAAATACATTCCGAAGTTTATACATCAACACTCCCCCTTAACTAGGAAGGTATTTCTCGACACAGGTCTTCTAGCACAAGTCTTCTTCTCTGGATCATCGTCACTGGATAATCGTCATCGAGTCATCATCATCGACACTACTGTTGCTATCTCAATCAATCTTTGAATCTACTTGTCATAGGAAGTTCTATAGAGCCAGTCCTTTTTTCATACTGGATGTAGGCCCACCACTTGCAGGTCTTCGTCATCACTGGCCATACTGTGGAAATATTAGGACTTATTACATGCATCACAAAACCTTAAAAGAGTCTCTTGACTAGCAAGAAATCTAAAGAGCATCTGAGGCCTTTTTTATCCTGTCCAGATCTCCAGGACTTATTACATGTGACCCCACCGCAAAACCTCGAAAGAGAATACCAGGACTGATTACAAGCACAAGTCTCAACCTATCGGATCTCCCAGGGCACAAATTACATGTGGTCACCACAAAAACTCGAAAGAGAATCCCAGGACTGATTACGAGCATAAGGCTCAACCTATCGGATCTCCCAGGGCACAAATTACATGTGGTCATGGAAAAACCTCGAAAGAGCATCCCAGGATTGATTACGAGCACACGGCTCAACCTATCGGATATACCAGGGCACAACTTACATGCCATAGGTCAAAACCTCGAAAGAGCATCTGCTAGATATCCCAGGGCACAAATTACATGCCATAGGAAAAACCTCGAAAGACTATCTGCAGATCTCCCAGGGCACAAATTATATGTCCTCCCAAGCAAAACCTCGAAAGAGGATTTTCTAGATATCCCAGGGTACAAATTACATTCCATAGGCAAAACCTCGAAAGACTATCTGCAAATCTCCCAGGGCACAAATTACATGCTTATCTGCACAACCTGTTCCAGGGCCACAGAGTATCAACCTGATACTCACCATACATCATCCTGATGTACACATGATCATCCTAATCATCATCACTGCAACATCCTGCTGCATGTCATCTGGAGCAACATCCTGAAGCTCGTCATCCACGATCATCCTGATCATATCATGCATCTACCTGATGCATACCAAGTATCTACTTGATACATATCATCATACATGATCCACCTGATCATACAATGTATCCACCTGATACAAATACCAATACATGATCCACCTGATCATACATGATACATATCAACATACATGATCTACCTGATCATACAATGTATCCACCTGATACATATACAGATACATGGTCCAAGCATCCAACATGATGCATATACAAAATACATACAAATGATCCAACCGATCATATCCAACATCCAACATGATGCGTACATACATAAATGATCCAATTGATCATATCCAACATCCAACATGATGCATACATACCTACACGTATAAATGATCCAACTGATCATATCCAGCATCATCCTGATGCATATACAGAGCAGTAACTGGAGCATCGTCCTGATGCTCATCATCCAGCGCTTACATCCACAGCCATGTGAAGGATCCTCCTTCCAACATGCTTGGAATGGCCTCTGCAAATGTGTCCATCACTTCTTCCTCAAAGTGTCATCAATCCGAAGAACACCAAGCCTCTCTCTGAAGTACTCGAATTTCACTCTGGCTAGTGGTTTCATCAGCACATCTACAATCTGCTCGTCCGTCGCAATGTACAGGAGCTTCACAGCTCCTCTCTGCACCATATCCCTAATATAGTGATATTTGATCTCTATGTGTTTCGACCTGTCATGAAACACTGGGTTCTCGGACAACTTCACACAAATCTGGTTATCACAAAAGATACCAGTAGCATCCAATGGGAGATCAAATAACTCAGACAATAGCTTTCGTATCCATACTGCCTCACAACTAGCTGAATAGGCTGCAACATACTCTGCCTCAGCTGTACTCAGTGCTACGTAGGACTGCTTCCTGCTAAACCAAGAGATCACACCTGATCCCATACTGAAGTAGCATCCAGATGTGCTCTTCCTATCTGCAACACTGCCAGCCCAATCTGAATCAACATAACCCTGCAGGTTAAACTTTTGATTCGCTTCATACTTGAGCCCATAATCCACTGTACCCTTCAGGTACCTCAGAACATGCTTTATAGCAACCAGGTGAACACTCCTCGGATCCGTCAGGAATTGGCTCAATGTGTTCACCGCAAAGCAAATATCTGGTCTCGTGTTCGTCAGGTACATCAAGGACCCAATCATCTGACGATACATAGAGACATCAACCGACTCAGATGAAGCATCACAAAGAAGCTTCAGATTCGATGCCATAGGTGTGGCCATGGCCTTGCAATCCATCATCCCGAACCTCTTCAGGATCTCTACTACATACTTCCCTTGTCCAAGGAAGATTCCATCTGCACTTTGCCACACCTCCATGCCAAAAACAAATAGTGCATCATCCCCAAGTTCTTCATCTCGAACTCAGCAGCAAGCTTCCGCTGCGTGTCGGCAATCAATCTATCTTCACCTTTAACAAACAGGTTATCCGCATACAAAAGTAGTATCACTGGATTTCCTTCCTCAACCTTGTAGTAAAGGTTGGAATCCGCTTTACTCTTGGTAAAGCCCAAACTGGATAGAAAGCTATCTATCCTACCAAGTTCTGCACACATATATGACTACACCATTCAAGAAGGTTGTCTTGAAATCCATCTGGTGTATCTTCTATTTCATCACTTTTATATTTCTCTATGCTGTCATCTGCAGCATGCTTGATATGATAGTTCCATTTGGAAGTCACAAAAGACTTCCCTTCAGCTCTTGGGACCGCATCCCAAACATCGTTCTTCATGATCGACGGATCATGTCATTCTTCTCGTATCCTGGTAACTTCAATATCTTCAATAGATAATTTTGTTGCTTGAACAAATGTTGTAGTCCTTCTTTTGTAGGTGAAGGTATATGGTCTTTTCTACAAAACAAGTTAAATTGCATGATTAGAAACATCTCATAATTTTTAGACAAATTCTTACACATAAAGAAATATGTCATATATTCATGCAATTATCTTAGCCAATGCTTCAATACAATATTTATCCATGTTCCACAACTTTCTAGATGCCTTCCAGTCTCTACCAGAACATTGTTAAGAGTTTGCACTACTCCCAACATGTCAGCAAAGAGGTTTCATTCTAGATAAGTAGCACTGGAATGTTGTACAGTGCCATATGCCACTTACCCATCACATGCATATTAGTAGTATACTGCAATCATTCTAATATGCACAATACATATCCTAAGTCTAGGAACATGAGCATATACATCATTGAACAATTTTATTTAAACAAACAAATATGCAAGAAATGATAATTAAAAATACTTATCTTTGTTTGGTTGCTGGGTGGACTCCCTCTGAGTCTTTGCTTCCTTGCAGGAGCTGTTGAAGTAGCTTTTTCTACACCTTTCTATTGTGGAATGTAGAAATATGGTCAAATCCCTCTGAATATCTGCATCCTTGCAGAAACTACTGAAGTGTGTTCCTTTGCTTTCTTGCAAGAACAACTGGAGTGTGCTCCCTCTTGATATTTGCTTCCTGGATTACCTGTCCTTGAACTTACATCCATCCTTAATCACTATGCATTCTTATTAGTATCATCATTGTGTTATCCTTGAGGTCTCATACATAATCACACATTTATTAGTATAATCTTAATACTATCAAAACAAAATAATCTTAAACATGTATAGTCATGATCATTCACAGATAATAAACATTCATATTCAAGGTTTCAGGGAAGTCTTCTTTTACTCATGCATATTCTTATTTGATCATAGGACTCTTCTGATTAGTTAAATCATCAATGCATAAACCCGTGATTACTCAAACCTATACCTTCATGATTCTTTTGGTTAGTCATATCATCAATTATGGTAAGAAACATAATATGCATACAACCATGACTATTCAAACCTATGACTTCATGAATAATCATTATCAACAACACAACAGTATAAGATCCTAACACAAGGTAGGATTCTAGCTTGATATAGGAAAAACATACCTGGATTAGCATGCTAGCTGGTTATGTCTAACATACCCGCATAATGTCTTCTGGTTCTCTTCAGCGACTTGTGCTAGTAACATGCATGTCTCATAGGTTAACCATTGTAGGACCAAGTTATACATACCTCGAAAGTAGATCTTCTATGTGATTCATGACAATGGATGAATCTTTGTCTTTATGTCACCATGATCATATGTTCTTGAAGTAGAACATGATTTGTCTTTCTTGGTGTACCTTTTATGTTAGCGAACAACATAAACCTCATACAACATCACAATGCATTAGTACATTCATAAGTGTCAAAACCTTAGTCAATGAATATCTTCTATTAAGGTGACACGACAAGTCTAGTAATTAATCAAGATTGTACTGTAATGATATGAAGACAAACATATGATAAAATTAACCATGAAACATACCTGTCAAGATTGCTTGTAATCTTCTTATGGAAGGCCTTAGCCTCATCTCCCTTTGAGACAGGAACTTCTTTACTTATGCAAGTGACCAATCCATCTTCTTCTAGGATTAACCCAATCCACTTGATTTGCAAGAACTGGACTTGGATCTGGATTAGGGTTTGTCAAAGAAACCCCAAAAATTCAAACTTTGAATTTCAAACTTCTGAAAGGATATAAATATGCGCCTTGATGAGCTGATCAAGTTGGTATATTCAGAATTTGAAAACTGCAAAGTTTCACCCCTCAAAATTGCCTTTTAGATTTCCAGATTCACTGGGGAGGACCCTGAATTAGGGTTTGAGTTTCCTGGAGCTTCACCCAACCAAAAGATTTTATTCAAAGCTCTAAGCTTCGATTTTTCTGAGGAGCTTCCAGCCGTGGTCACAGATTTCCAAAATTCCAAGTTTTGCAGAAGCCTTAATTTTCCATCTTTCCGATCATAGTCCCGAACTGGGGTTTGATCAAGCCCGACCTTCTGCCCAACCAAAAAATCTGATCTTGGTCTCTAAATTTCGATTTTGATGAGTAGCATCCAGTTGTGGTCTCCAATTACAAAAATTCCAACTTTCTCCGAAGCCCTAAATTTCAGAAGCCATGAATGAAGGTGCTAAAAAATAATTCTGTTTTGACAGAAATATGTACCTGATTATTTTTGGTGTAACTCTGAACTTTTCAATCCACAGGGTCTAAATTGTTTTCCTGAGATAGCCCGACCTATTATCTTTCGATCTCGATAGGTCTTACCTCAATTGGATTCTTTGAGAGAGAGTTATTCCAAGTGTCGCAACGTGACCTATTTATGGGATAATACAAGAGATCGAACTTGTACGACGTTCCACGTGTCACTGGTTCAACTTAGGCCTTTGAAAAAGTTTCTTGAGATAGTACAGTCTATGTAATACCTGTCACTTTTTGTGAAATTTCATTTGGAGCTTCTTAGCCCAAGTTATGACCTTTTTTCCAAGGTCACCTGATTTTGACTCAGATCTAGAAGAGGCAGAAACCCTATATTGTACAGATCATAAATCACAAATTACAACGAATTAGAGGTTTTCCTTTGGACATAAGGTACATGGGGATCTATTCTTCGACCTGTAAACGTTTCAAATCCGAAAAATTCTCCAAAATGGATTTATAGCGAAAGTGCTACGATGACTGGTTTTTGCTATATCAAGCCCTAGCATCGTAAGTGCAACAAGATTCATACATGCCATATCATGCCTTCTTTCAGGCTAGCTCTGATACCATGTTAAATTTTCAGAATTTACTTCAATCTGATCTAGGATCTTAACTAAGAGAACAAAATGTACAGCAAATCTACAACATATCAATCATGGACACAATAATGCAAGCACACAAGAGACACATAGTTTACTTGGGGAAAACCATAAAGGTGAAAAACCCCAATAACTTCCTCAGAGATAGATAGAGCAATGATACAACCAGAATACAAGAGATAGTCTTCTCCTAGCAGAAGAGCCTCCTCCTCCACAAGTGCGCCACTCTCCCAAGTGTGAGTGAGAGAATATAATGTGTAAAATGAGAGAGACACACTCTCTATTTATACACTAACTTGACTTGACCTTTACTCAACTAGGTTGGCCTCAACTTAACCACTTAACATAATGCTGACTGGGCCGACCCCCACTAGGGTGGTCTAATAACCCTTTGACCCACATGGCAAACCCCCAATAGGGTGGTCTAATAACCCTTTGACCCACATGACTTATACAGGGCCGACCCCAACAAGGTGGTCTAATAACCCATCAAGTATAAGTTACGACACTTACCATATAAATGACGACACTTCCGTATAGAGGAATAATAAAATCTCTATAGGAATACAACCACTTCCGTATAGAGGAATAATAACATCTCTATAGGAATACAATATACATATATGTGAAATACATTCCGAAGTTACATATACATCAACACATTCGACCGGGAAAAGCTAATGTCGTACTAGACCACCTGTCAAGAGTCGACACAAGAGAAGAACCGATAGGAATTGAAGATGACTTACCGGACGCACACTTGTTTTGTATTGAAGCAGTCCCTTTAGAACTTGCGGAAATTGCACAATTTCTCGAGGATGGGCAAGCTCCTGAAGGAATGACTGAGAAAAAGTGGAAGATCTTAGCAATGAAAGCATCCCCCTACACTCTGATCAATGGATTCCTCTATAAACTTGGCTTGGATGATATATTATGTCGATGTGCACTTGACCATGAACGACAGGATATACTTGCAGAAGCTCATGCTGGACTGGCGGGAGGACATTATCATGTAGACATAACAACTAGAAAAATCCTGCAAGCTGGACTTTGGTGGCCCATAGTTCATAAAGACTGTCGAGAATTTGTATCTAAGTGTGATAGATGTCAGCGCATGGGTCGACCGCTCCCAAGAACAGAAATGACATTGGTCCCAATCAACCCTATCCGAACATTCAAAATTTGGGCTATCGATTTTATTGGACCATTCCCAGTGGTAGGAAGGAGGATAGGTGCTCGATATATTATCACTGCTGTCGAATATGTTACCAAGTGGGCAGAAGCAGAGCCGGTCGAAACATGTTCAAGTGAATTTTATGCTAAGTTTATTTATGAAAACATCATAACATGTTTCAGATGCCCCATAACATTGATAAGTGACCAAGGTACGCATTTTGTATGTAAAACTATTGAACCACTGGCTAAGGAATTTGAAGTTGATCATAGAATAAGCACAACATACCATCCTCAGTCGAATGGCGCCGTAGAATCGTTCAACAAAACACTTACAAAAGGAATGACGAAAATATGCAACACAAAAAAAGATGACTGGGATGACAAAATATCTGCTATTCTTTGGGCATATAGAACAACATACAAAAGAACGACAGGACAAACACCATTCTCACTTGTCTATGGACAAGAAGCTGTCGTCCCATTACATTTTCGACGACAAGCACCGACCATTGCAGCAGCTTTACATATTGACGTCGAAGATACTCGACAAGAACGACTACTACAACTGTCGAAGCTGGATGAAAGTCGACAGTTGGCGATAGAACATCAACCAATCCAAAAACAACAATAGAAAGTGTGGCATGATAGAAATATCAAACATAAGAATCTGTCAGTTGGAGATTTGGCACTCCTCTATAATAGCCGAGTAAAAGGGAAGCTGAAGAAGCTGCATACAGAATGAGTGGGACCCTATATTGTCGAAGCATTAAATCCTAACGGATCAGTCTGACTGAAAACACTACAAGGAAATGTTTTCAAGAAAGCGGTAAATGGCGCTCGACTTAAGCGGTACAAGTCATGAATATTAAAAAAAAAAATGGTTAAGAAGTAACTGAATGAGAGTACTATAAGCAATCAAGAAAAACAACATAGTATGAAAAAAGCAGAATGATGAGAGAGTGGCAGAAGAAGGATGGAAAGAGCAAAGAAAAATGTCCGGCGCATAACCGTCGATATTATAGACATCGACAAGAATGCCGACAAGTTGCAGAGGAAAATCAGGCACGACTGAAGCAATGGAGCCCGAACTGAACAAACTCATTTAGAGAAGTCCGTCGGCATCACACATCAAACGAGGTATCACAACATCATGATGACAAAGAAATAAAGGCTAAAGATACCCGCGATGCTAGATGTAATGCACCTGACGGGGCACCGATATCTTGTCAGTCCAATTTAATAACCCCATCAAATCAACCATCAATACAGACCTCTACGTCCCATTCACCCGTGCCTAGTAAATCCACCATAAATTCGGAGCTCGAGGATTCTTGGGCACTCTTTTGCCGAGAACTTGAACTCCAAGATATAGAGCTCCCTGACTCCGCTGAAGCTACTTTCGCATTCTTGAGCCCTGAATCCGCCATGGCTCCTAGAAAAACTTTAACAACTACCAGGGTCGTTGCGACGATAGTTAGAGAGCTGGAAAAAGCACAAACACCAATGGAAACAAGACTCCAGATGATTCAGAATGCGAAAGCAGTAGAACCCACTTGGAAGAGAGCATGGAAGGACATTGAAGAATGTGGGAAGGAGCCAGATGGTTGCTAGAGGGAGGAAGCACGGCGATTACAGACAGTCACAATTCTGCATTATATGAAGGCACCCTTGTTGGATGCCTTGGGAGCACTTAAAGAAGTCATTGCACAATTTATTGTTAGTAGGTATCACAATGAAAAACTTTATTTCGATGTCCCGGTTGACATCAATGGAGAAATTATCCACAAGGTAACTAGCCTATTAGATAAGGGAGACGTTGTACCAACAAGTTCAGGCGCAAACTTGATCAATGAATTTATCAATACTCTTGCTGGAAAAAACTCACAAGGCATAGTTGCGAGCCAGATTGAATAAGGGAATTATAGAACTGCTGCCAAGATCGTATCCCATGCACTATCACGGACAGGAAGGGGATCAGATTTGAAGACCGACATGTTAGAAGCTGTCAAGAATATGGCTATGAACAACAAAGTATACAAATGGGAAGACTTCTTAGCCGATATTCTCAAATACACATGCCATAAGTGCCAAGAGGAGGGAACTAGCATCCGTTACCCATCTGTACTCATATGGATTGCTATGACCCATCTTCGACCGAAAGGAAACAAGGATTTCTTGCAAGAACAACTTGTACTTATGGAGAATTTCCATTGTTTTGCACCAAGAGCAAGTCGACATGGGTCTACAATAGTTAAACTTTGGCTAGAAGCATGGTTTATAGACCTTAAAATAATGGCGACAAGATGGAGAGTACCAAAGAAAATTCATCGAAGTATACCCCCGACAGCCCACATCCAACTATCTTTGGATGATACAGCAGTCTGGTACATGGAAAGAGAAGCAAGTCCATCAAGGCGCCTCGACTATTACCCTTCGGTAAGTGAAATTTTCACAGATTTAAGTCAACAGTCTAACGAAGTATTAGCTATTCCAGCCCAAGCAAGGAAAATCAACTTCAATTATGTCGAGCCTCTCAGTGATATGGAACAGGAAGAAGCATACGAAATACGGTTGTATATGAACACTTTCACTTATCAACCCGAGCTGATACCTAGCCTAAGGTGTTAGCACTTACCCAGACTCCGCACATAGAATCAACATAAGCCGGGGAACAATCAGACAACAACACAAAGTCCAACAACCCATAACATCTTTTGACATATGACAACATACAAAAGGTAGCAGCTGAACTCATTATAGCCTGATAGAACAAGGTAATACCGACCCAGGGGAAAGGGAAAAGAAAAATAACATTTCAAGAACCTATGGAAGAAGACGAGATCGAGTTATACGACACTGCTACTCAGATTCTTGAAAATGCAACCAAGAATAAATTACCTGTCGAATATTAGTTCAGAAAATTTCTAGAAACAGATAAGTATCCGTCCTCTAGAATTCTTGTTAAAAAACCCAAAATTCCGGTCGAACCCCATGTCAACCTAACCATTCAGATCCCCCCCTCTTTCCCAACCACAGTAGAAGAAGAAAGCATCCTTCTAGCATTACCTGCTCCTGTTAATCCAACAGATGCCACTTTGAGTACGTTTATTGCAAACTTTCCAACACTATGTCCCAACTGGCGCGAGATGGTCATTCAACAACCAGTATTTGCATCTCCGACCACTGTCCCGGTTAACCTAGCTCCCCCCGACACCATTCAAACCGCAAGTTTACCTTTACCATCGACAGTCCCAGAAATTGTCGGTCACAAAAACATCCATCATATCAGAAATCCTGACCCTTTAGGTCTAGTTTATTCACAACAAACAACTATCTATACTCCTCTCCCAGTCACTACATTACCGAAAGTCGTTGAAAGTGAAAAATCCCCCCAAGTTGTCACTCCCCATGTCGAGTCTACAATTAAGTCTAGTTTAGTTAGTTCGGGTTTGATCGACAGTACCACTTCTTTGAGTCCACTTATAACATCAGTCGACCTGCCATCAATCCCGATAAGTCAGTCGAGTCTCCCTATCGACGGATCCAAGTCTGGTTCGGTCACACAGTAGCACAACAAAGAAGCAACCACGACAGAAGCAACCGAAGCCGCTTCCATTCAAGCCAAGGAACCAGCCGCAATTCAAGATTTTGAAGCCAAGACGACAAAACCATTAGAGAATACTAATGTTCCAGATATCAGTGCAAGTAATATGGATACATCCAGCATACCAGCAGACATTCCACCAAGTGCCAGAATTGTTGAACATGGAACTCCAGTCACCACCGAAGTAGTACCAAGTATACAAACCCAGGCAGAACAAGCTTTTTCAGCACGCAAGCAGTCATCAACAGTCATCCAGCAACAGCAGAAAAAGATAAGGGGCCAAAACAACAAACCTTAAGCAAAGAAAAAGAAAAAGAGAAGAGTAGCCGAAAGAAACACAAAGAGAAAAAACAAAAAGAAAGAGAATTGCAGCAGCAACTGCAAATGCAGCAAACACAGCAAGGCCAAACAAAAAATACTCTCTCTATATACTTAGATCAATTTGGAGCTACTACAAGCTATCAACCACAGTTGGCCTCCTAAGAAGAGCTTGATTTACTTGAATTTGCAGTTTTCAGAGTGCAAAGATGTCGCCGACAGGAATCAGAAGATCAGATACTGCAGCTATAGGAAGAACGGAGTACATTCCTTGGTAAATGTGAAAACTTAGCTCAGCAAGTTATCCCACTTCCAGCCAGTTCCAACACGACATCACCTCTTGACAGAGCATACCAGCTATTCGAATCTGTCGTGTCGATGTTACAGTACGAGCTGCTCAAAAGACAACAAGATCAAGCTGTCGAAGTAGCTTCTCTCATGACAAATCAGTTTGCAGCCTTCACAGAAGCTGTCAATTTACTCAAACAGTATGATATTCAAGCAACAAAACTCGTTGAAGTTCTCGACAATTGGTACGTACATTATGGAAAAGTCTACAAAGAACTGCAAAAGACAAGGACACTGCTAGGCACACTTCACTGACAACGTTTGACTGCAGAAGAGGCACTTATTGAAAGATTGGATAATCAGATTGTCATGGAAAATAAAAAAAGCTGGACAAGTTAGAAAAATGGGAAACACAGTGGATATCTCAGGCACGCTGCGGCCTCAATAAAATTGAAGAAATTCAGCCCCGACTTTGACATTTACTTGCTGCTTCCCAGGAAACATTCACTACATTTGGCCCCGACATGATTCACTTACAGGCTCTATCCACCCACGACAAGATGGAAAACTTGTCGAAGATCACGACACTCACTATCGACATTTAGAATTTTCTACGCGCCTGAGAAGAGTTCCAGCGCCATCTTTCTGTTTCCACCGAAGTCATTCTTGAAGTCTGCTTACAACTGCCCAATGCTACTAGCTCCAGTTTACCGTCATCATAACCGTCTTACTTTGTATTTTTGATCTCCCCATTTCTTTGGGACGAAGAAAGATTTTGAGGTGGGGGAGATGTTGGAGGGGCCTAGGTCGGCCTATCAACTAGGCCTCCGCCCAACCACTCTGCAACATATGTAGATAGGTCGTGTCGACTAGTATAGGTCAGGTCGGTCGATTAGACCGACAGACGGTTATGTAACCATATTGACAGATATATATATAGGCTGTTGAGCTGATGTAGAAGCTATATTGGTTCTATGATTGTATTATGCTCTTGCTGGTTAATATAAAGGCTTGTGTTATCCCTATCTGTCTCGTCTCTTGTATCTGCATCATTGAGTATGCTTGCTTATATTATGTAATGTATCTATGGTAACCACATGAACCTTGGGAGTACAACAGTCTCCAAGAAACAACAGTACCGGGATAATATCCACGAAATGTGAAAAGAAAGATTTGATACTAGTCACTTTGGTATAAATACTTTCAACTTCGCTATCTTCAACAATAGGCATAATCAAGGCAGAGTTAACCAATGAAGACTCTATAGTATTAAGGCCCGAGGCTCTACAATCAACAAGATCAAACTTGGGAGGAAGATCAAAGTTGAGAGAAGTGATGGAATCTGTAGGAACAAATTCATCTTCGCAAGAGTTGAAAATTCTACAAACGGAATCAAACTCAGAAGGAACACCGACTTGCAGCTTCATGTGAGAGTCCAAAGACTCAATAGTAATAGTGTTTGAGGATTTATAATCAGTAAGATCAGACTCCAAAGGAAAAATAGGACTGGACTTAATTACAACTGGATCAACATCCAAATGAATGGCAGACTATATTATAGACTCTAGGAAAACTTCATAGGAAGGAAGTATATCATCCCAGATAGAACACATGTCCAAGCATTCATCTGGATCAATAGGGTGGAGAGCAAGCTCCAATGACCCCATTGGATGGATCACCTAGACAAATACGAGGACCGAGTCCCAAGAAGGTAAGCATGAACACACATGCTTCTTCTCAGTAACAATTGTACACAAGGGATATAATGGTTGGTTGATCTGACTACACCCAATTTTAGAGGATGAGCAGTTCCAAGGGTTGTTAAAGCACAAAGTCTCAAATTGAGAAGACACCTTATGTATGGAAGCTGTGGAAACTATTGACATTGTGTGTACTGGAGACACGTTAACATGCGGGGGAAGATTAAAAGTCCCCATTAATGAAGGATACATCCCCACACCAATGTTTTCACAATTCCTTGTGGAATGGGATACTAAAGGACTATTGGATCCATGATCCTGGTTGAACTTGTTACTATTTCAGGCTAGTTGGTCAATTGTTACAATATTTCCTTCATGAAGAATCTTGATAATGTGAAATATGGAAGAGACTACTGCCATCATTGCTTGAGTCCAAATTATCCCTTGTAATAAATTATAATAAAGTGGGGAATCAACCACTTCCACATCCACTTTGACTACTTTGATACCTAGATCTATAGGAAAAGTTGGGATAATTCCATGAGGTTGGAAAAGGTGGCCGTCGAAAGATTTCAAAATGGTGATAAGAGCAACCATGTCAGGTGATCCTAAAGCCTTCGAATATGATAAAGACATGACACATGTCGAGGCACCCTCATCTAAAACTGTTTGATGAATCTTAGTGTTTCCAGATACAAATTGGATGTGAAAAGTAGCATGGTGGGGTAAATGAGGCCTCCAATTCTCAAAATCGAAAGAAGTAACTCGACTGTCCACAGGATATAGATCTCCTAAAGCTGAAAGTAAGGTATTCCTTTGATTTAGGAAACTCTGGAGTACCTCGAGCGTAGAAATTTCACATGGAGCCTGAGCCAAATATTCAACTATGGTATAATACTTAGCAACACATGCATTAGGATTATACATGGATTTCTTGAGAACACCCTTTGGTATTCTAGGCATAGTATCGTTGGCAGGCTTCTCTATATGTAAATAATTGTCATTATTAACATTAAGGGGTTCTTTACCTTTGGATTCAGACGAATTAGATTCATAATTCTTGTTCCTATTCTGAAGATAAAGATCATGTTCGCACATGAAAACTTCACCTGGGTTTGAACTTCCCCCTCGAGAGGAGGTCCCTTGGTTGCACCCTTTGGAGGCTTCATATTTTTTGTGAACACTAACAATCATGTATTGTTGATGTTGAGGAAATGGATTCGTTAACACAACAGGTTGGGGGGACCCTTCCTGCTATGCCAATAGCTTTTGAGCCATTTCCATCTTAGTGCATTTATAAGTTAGATGATATTCCTTGCATAACAACCAAGGGAATTTTGTCTTACCTTTTTCATTATTTGCCCCACCTACATTAGTGTTGTTGTTATTGTTTGCATTTTTATTCCCCTTATTCCCAATTTTCTTGTTCTTATTTTTCTTCCCTCCGGGATGCTAGTTGCCCTGAGAGTTCTATACTGACAAAACATCAGAAGGAGGGTTGGGTTTAAGGTTCTGTGTATTATTATGACCAGTTTCCAGCAAATTTTGATTTGAAAAGTTATTACTCGAGCTAACTAGATTTTTCTAAATTACACCGATCACACCATTAGGATGAGGTGTAGTGATGGGTTTTGTTGGGACAACTTATACTCTAGCAGTAGTGGGCAGGATTTCATACAACATCCTAGATTGGTAATAAACCAAGTCCAATTGTTGGGATTTAATAATAGCCTGCTCTTCAGTCTAAACCTCAGAAAGAGCCACATATTTTGCAATAATGGGTTATAATGAATTAATGAACCAATTAGTAAGGAATTCATCAGGGATTTGATCCTTAATCAATCTACACCTCCTCCGCCACTCATGGATGTGGTCATATATATGAGTAGATTTATCATGATGAAAGGATGTTAACAACTCCGTTCTAATTTCATAACAGACTGGTAGCTGGAAGTGGTTTAAAAATACCATCTTAACTGCATTAAAAGTTTGGACAGATGCTCGTGGTAACTCAATGTACCATTTCGCCTCTACCCTAGTTAAATTCCTATGGAAAAGACACAATCTAATAGAATCATCCATCAAATATTTGGATGAACACCATAAATGAAAAGTCATCACATGGTTAGCTGGGTCTTCCTTAGGTTTACCTTCAAACTTAGGAATGTATGAAGGAAGTTTAGTGGGTGGGGGTGGCCATCTCGAGTCATGTAACACTGGATTGTTAGTCAACTTTGAAAGATCAGGAAAATTCAAAGTGGTCAAGAATGGAAACTTTGTTTGAGCCATTATGTTCCAAGTTTTGGGAGCACTATTTTCCCATTGGTTGTTGTTGGCATGTGGTTGTACCGAAATATATGGATTTACAGGATTAGTGAAAAGTGGACTGGGTTGTCCAAAGTTCTGACCATAGTGGTTTTGAAAAGAATACAAATATGTTCCGACAACCCCTCCCATACCTCTTGAAGGTTGGCTACCTTGTAAGAAACTTGTCATAATAGGGTTAGCCATATTGGAACCTCCCATCCTAGAAAAAGAGATATTTCCTTGAGTGGCATTTTTCCCCCATGGAAATCCAGTGTTGGTGCCTCCTGGTGTAAATGAATTACTTGCAGTACATTTAATCCAAAGGGGTTACCTGAACTCATACCTCCAACAGATTGGAAAGGTAAGCTTAACTGGGGTAGGGTAGAGTTAGAAACAACTCCAATGAAGGGTGAGTTAGGCATAGACATTTGTCCACTGAAGGGTGGGATACTATGGAAAGGTACAGATGGTCCACTACTTGAATCAATTGTCAAAGTTGAACTAGGAGGAATAGTAGAAGGCATAGGTTGACAACCTGAAAAAGGAAATCCAAAAGAGAAAGGGTTAGAACTCAGTTGAGTTAATGAACTAGTATCAGTAAGTATCATCGAGGACAGGGAAGGGACAGGGGAGACCATCCTGATCCTATTGTGGATGCCGTATTGATAGTAATTTATCCTACATGGGGAGTACTAACTGGAGTAGTTACCTCCCTTGAAGTAAACACTTGTTCTATGTTTTCCATGTTAAACCACCTAGACAATGGATTAGGAATGTTGACACCATCTATTTGGAAAAAACCAGGACACCTATGTTTGACAAGTTTAAGTGACCTTGGAGGAGTTACCTCTCGACTCCCTACCTCCAAAATCCTAGCTTAGCTATTAGGTGTGTTTATATCTAGAAGAAAACCTAGAATCCTATCTCAATTACTGATTGCTTGATTAAAATGCACTTTCAAAAACTTTTCAAAAGAAGCAAAACAAATGCAACTAAAGATAAAATGTTCTTTAACTGAAATATGAAGCACTCTACTGCCACAATCATACCCTTTTCATTTTCAATTTCTTTCCAATGTGAGTTCTAAAGAAATGATTCGGAATTCAAATGCAAGTTTTCAATATACAATGCAATTTTTGGTCTTTTCTATGCAAAAGGAAACTTCAATATGCACGCTTAATAACTAAATGCAAGACATGCAAACTTGAAAATGAAACTTGATCTAAAAACAAAAACAAACTATGCAATTTTTTGTTTGTTTGTTTTCAATATAAAGAAATTCTAAATCCCTCAATACACTTGCAATGTACTCAACCAATGCTAACTCAAAGCTGAACCAACTTTTTGTTCTTTTTCCAAAATAGGCAACAAACGCCAAACTCAAACTAACACACAACCAAATCAATGTAAACGCGTTTGATCCCTTTATCAAATAGTAAAAGCAACCATAAACACTAGGCTTCTCATTCATGTAAGCATGCGAAGTTGGGAAAAGTAAAAATAAAGACTTTTAGACTCAACCAAAGAAAACAACCTACTAAGAAAGAAGGTTTGGTAAAGCCACGTTCGCATACAAAAAATATAATCAAGGTTCTAAACAACTGAAATAAACCCTGAGCTTTCCCTTCAAAGCAGTAATCAAATGCACAGAAACTCAAAGAGCAAAAGAAACCTACCAAAAATGACTTTTCACTCAAATAGATACAAATTGACTCAAACAACCTCATTTGGTTCCAAAACAACTCAAAGAAGTCCAAATTGATTCAAACAAATCCAAGTTGGGTCAAAAAGATCCAAATTGGTCCAAACAAGCCCAAATTGGCTAAAAAATATCTCAAAAACCAATCCAATAGGAATCAAAAGGAAAAGCTCACATTTCCAAGGGGTCCTAACCACACCAAGGACCAGTAAACACTCCCAAAAATCCAACAAGAACTTCTTAGGTAAAGCCAAAATTGAAAACACTACCTACAGGAGGCACATGCTGGTGAAGTACTGACATAGTAGCATGTAACACACCCTTGATAAGACCATCACCTATGTGTTTCTTGCAAACACACAATTATCATAAGGGTCACCTATTTGTGGGTACTGAAAGTCTCCCAAAAGCAATTCCAATTCAAAAACTTGAAAGTGGAAGTGCCTATTAAAGCCCTAAGATCATTCCTAAATTGAAAGTGAGACTCATAACTTCAAGCAAACTAGATAAATAAACTTGGAAACCCCAAATCAGACAGGCTTCTCCCCAGTGGAGTCACCAATTCTGTTGTAAGGAAAACTATCCTATGACTGGGGCTGAGGTCACCAACATACTAAGGTTAAAGAAACCGACTTCTAGTGTTTTGCAAAAAGCAAAATAAACAAAGAGTTTGAAAATTAGGAGGGCATGTACCTTATTTATGGAGTTTGATTCTAGCTTTTAGTGAATCCTTGAGCTTTTCTCCTGATCTTCGGTCAAATAACCTGCAAAACCAACTCGAAACCTTCCTTAAAAACATTTGGATACAAATAAATAGTTGGAATTCAAATAGAGGCATAAAAAGTTAATCTAATGAACATCAACAAGTAACCAAATTTGATACAAGCATAAATACAACTGTTAGGGAAGGGAAAGATGTCTATTCTTTCATTAATAATTGAAGCAAGTACAAAGTCACCTTCCTTATATTCAAGCACCTCGTGAAACCTTGATTCAAGATCTACTGCTTCTCTTCTCCAAGAATCCCAACCACATCTTAGATGCATTAGGGTTTGATAGCAACTAGGGCATAAAGGGCAAGGGAAAGAGGGTGATAATTTATCTAGCATAACAATACTTGGGCTAAGAGTCCTTCTCATGGCCAATCTATTAGAAAAACAAGATCGCGAAGCAATAACAATAAACATAAATTCAAATATAATCACACACACATTACAAGAGAGACACAGATATATCGTGGTTCATCCCAAGATGGGCTACGTCCACACTGAAGTTTCCAATCCTTATTATTATACTGTCTAGCAAAGTGAAGGGATACAACCTACAGCACAACCGCTACACTTCCTCTTCACTATCTCACAGTCTCTCTTCTAATCTCAGAGATATTTACAATGCATAAAACTTAATACATCAACCCTAGTAGTATTACAATGTCTTTATTTTATAAGGGAAATACAATGGGAAAATACCACGGGATACCCAAAACCATGGGCCCAAAATCTGTTGGCGAAAACAACCCCAAATTTTTTTCCTTGGGGATCGTGCCTGGATCATAACCAAACCTGGGGTACAGACATGGCTGAATAATAATATCTCTGAATCTGGAGATCAGGCTCCACAAACAACAATCTCCCACTTGGAGATTGATCACAGTAACTCCACTGCTGCTGCACTTGCTGGACTTGGACTTGGAAAAATTCTCCTCTTCACCTTCATGCTAGAAGGCCAACTGGAAGCGAGCAGGAACTCAGTTTCTCTCTGGTCACTACCTTTGTGAACATGTCTGCAGGATTCTAGCTAGTGTGTATCTTTTCCAGCTTCAACAGTTCATCTTCTAGAACAGAGCGTATGAAATGGTACTTGAGCTATATATGTTTAGTCTTGGAATGGAATGCTGAGTTCTTTGCAAGATGAATGGCACTCTGGATGTCACTGTACAACCTTCTATCCTTTTGATTCTTACCCAATTCCTCCATAAAACTCTGCAACCAAATCATCTCTTTACTAGCCTCTGTAACAGCAACATACTCTGCTTCTGTTGTTGAAAGTGCAACAACCTTCTGCAGTTTTGAAATCCAACTTACTATTGTTCCACCTACAGTAAACACATACCCTGTGGTGCTCCTCCTGCTATCCTTATCACCTGCCATATCTGCATCAACATATCCCTGTAGAACAATGTTTGAACCTCCAAAACATAATTCCTGAGTGGTAGTACCTCTCAAATACCTGAGAATCCACTGTACTGCCTTCCAATGTTCTTTAACTTGATTGTTCATATATCTGCTCACAACTCCCACTTCTTATGCAATATATGGTCTTGTGCACACCATGGCATACATCAAGCCGCCAACTGCTGATTGATAGGGAATCCTGGACATGTAATCTATCTCTTCCTATGTCTTGGGACACATTTCCTTACTTAGATTGAAATGGCTGGCCAAAGGTGTACTAACTGGTTTTGCATTCTGCATTCTGAACCTCTCCAACACCTTTTGTATGTACTCACTTTGAGACAATGTCAATTTGCGATTTTTCTCGTCTCTCGTTATTCTCATACCAAGGATTTGCTTTGCAGCACCCAAATCCTTCATCACAAATGAATTAGCTAGCTTCCTTTTGATTACATTTATATCCTGCATGTTAGACCCTACAACAAGCATTTCATCCACATACAATAACAAGATAATATATCTTTCATTGTCTGGCTTCTTGAAATAAACACAGTGGTCAGAATGACATCTACTGTTGGAGCCAAGGCCGCAGCTATGGTAAAAGCTGCGAATTTTGGGGAAAAGCACAAGTATGGAAGAGAAAGTGCTAAGTTTTGAATAAAGCACCAATTTTGGGACAGAAGAAGACGGTGCGCAGTACGGTGCCAGATGGATAATCTCAGCGCAGATCACGGACCGAAAATCACGGAGCTCGCGCGCATGTCAGAAGAGAATGAAGGTAGCCAAGTGGAAATCCCAGCTACCACAATCAATGAAGCAATGGAGTAGAGGGCTCAGCTACCCTCATTAAGGCTAAGTGCAGAAGTTATGGTTGCTCGGATCAAGGAGGAGCAACGGACCAAAGCATTGAAGGCGAAGAACAAGGCGCCCATACCCGTAAGCTGCGCCGGAATTCATGGAGCCTACAGGAAGCGGCGACATGACTGCAAGCGGCGCCTACGGTACACCTAGCCATGTGCGGGGTTAGGGTTTTTGGGGATTACTGCTGGGAAAGGCCCACAGTTTTGTAAAGGTGCGACCGCCATGGCCACCTATATATATGTATAATTGTAATGGGTAGATGTTAGATAGCTAGCTAGTATGTGAATTGGTTAATCAGTGAGTCAGTTAGCTAAGCCTCTGAGTGAGCTAGCTAAGGTAATTGATGCTAGGTGTAAGAAGGATTGATCGAGTGGATTATCCTCTGTTACGATCTTGTGATTGTTTTCTACCGTGTTGCTAGAAAACAGGAGTTAGAGCTGGTTAGCAGTGAAGCTAATCCTTGAGTTGCAGACAGTCCGAGGCGACGTCTGAACTAGTGTAATCTCTGGAGAGGAAGAGACTAGATCGAGAGAAGGGCTCCCAGCTGTGTGCGTGGAGTTTCCTGGAAAGATCTAAGGCTGCAGCTATGTGCGCAGCATATTGTATAAATATATCATTTTCTGGTTAATATAAGATACTCCCGTGGGCGTGGATTTCCCCGTGGAGGTGGACTTCATATTACTCGTTGTGTGATGTTCTGATTGAAGTAATTGCCTGTTTTAAGTTTCTTAACAGTATATACAGGAATGTGCATTATCTTTATGAATGTGTTGAGTAAGTTCTTAAAGCTTCCTTGGGAATTATAATCGTCAAGGGTCGAAGGAATCGGTAAAACCCGTCGCCGTAGCGACAGGAGAACGTGTTGTTACGACGGGCGCGCTAGTAAAGCAATGCTTAGAATATCTGCGCAGAGGATAATTGGTCCTAGCGCAGGAGTCGGAGTACCGCATAGTTCAGTGGCTAAGCAGGAGCTTGAGCGCTGCTGCGCTCATAAGTATGGAGGGGTCAGATAGCCACCTTTGAGGAATCGCCAAGGGGGAAAGAACAGTCTCTGCGTCGCCCGGTTAAGGAAATCTGATTCCTTAGCCCCCCATAGCCACTTCGGGTGAGACCTCGAGCTGCCGCGCAGCTCGTTGCTGAGAGGGCCAGTGCGCCAAGGGGTTTTGTTGCTGCGCTTCATTAAAACCCGGGTCTGTCCAAAAAGTAGCCAACAAATGGTTCCGTTGCCGCGTGACTGAGACTTGCTATTTTTGCGACGTAGAAGATTGTTGCAGAAGCCAACAAATGGTTCCGTTGCAGCGTGAATGAGACTTGTTATTTCAGCGACACACGAGATTGAGGCGAAATCCAGAGAAAGAAGGAGCCAACAAATGGTTCTGTTGCCTTGAGACTGTTCAGTTAACAAATGTGTTACTGGAATCCTACAGTTACAGAAATTCAGGAGTGGTTCGATTTAAAGGCTAACGAGTTCGCTGAATAAGAAAATAGAAGCTCTAGGCTCAAGCCAGAAGAATGGTTGCAGAAGTATATCTATACTGACCTTCACGAAATTTTCTTTGTCACATTTGCACTTGAGTTACATGCTTGGATAGCCAAGTTAGCAGCTACTAGACCCACTGTGCATATTGATCGACCAGTCGCTTGGACCCCTGAGCTAGTCCGTATTTTGAAGCGGGTAGATAATTCTGTATCCCGCGCAGTAGACTTTTGGTTGAATAGTCTACTGGAAGATTTCATCACTGAGTTTGCAGTGGATACAAGAAAAAGTTTCAGTGAAGCTGAGAGGAGTTTCTTTCAAGCACCTAGAGGTAAGTTCTTAAATTCTTTGAACTTATGGATTAAAATGATTCTGTATGAAAAAGCAAAACTATGTATAGCTTCAGATGAATAGCATAGACAAGTAATGTCCGTAGACTCTGATAGTGACCCTGAAGCTATTGGTTGCACTCGTAGTGGAAAATGGTATAAAGTAGGCCTTGACCAACATTCTTTTGAGTCGAGCCCAGAAGACAGTCAAGTTCCTAGAGCAAGCCATATAGAAAGACAAGGGAGCGTTCATATCCCATACCACCCTTTTACGCCGCAAAATCCAGACAAAGCTCAGTATAATCCCGCAGTAACACCTTCTAGTAGCCCACACGGTACTTCTAGTACCTCTGTACCACCTTTGTTCAACCAGCCCAGAAAAACTGCTACAGCATCACCACCTCAACCCAGCACAAGAAAGATGGGTGATGACATGAAACTACCAACTTTTATAGGAACAGGGATAGAAGACCCTGAGCAACACTGGTTCCTATGTGAAGCCATTTGGACAATTAAGCAAATTAATGATGATGCTGTTAAACTAGTCCAGTTAGCAACCACACTAAGAGAAAGAGCCTTAACTTGGTTCATGAAATACTCAGTAGCACAGAATAGAACGCCTGCTGATGTAAGAAATTCTATGATTAGAGAATTCAAGAAACCTAAATCAGAATCACAGTGTATCACAGAGCTCAAAGACATCAAGCAGTTACCTACAGAGTCAGTATGGGACTTTGACCAAAAGTTCAAAGCCTTGATAGATCAAGTAAGCTTTGAGTTTGCACCACAACAGCATAAGGAATGGTTCATTGCTGCGCTGCTTCCACACATTAGACTTCCTCTTATGCAACAGAATCTCACTACTCAGGAACAAGCTCTAGAGATGGCTATGAAACTAGAAGCTTCACCAATTGCTGGAACAAGCAACGATGTTGCGCAGTTGCAGAACCAATTAGCAAACTTAACCCTGCAAGTGCATGATATTAAGAAAGGCAAGGATGTTAAGGAAGAAATATGGTGTACAAAATGTAAAGCACAAGGTCATTCAAAGGACCATTGTCCCGTTTTCATAGAGTATATTGCAACTGGAGCACCTAACCCTTTACCACAGCCACAGGGGCCTTGGTGTGAAATCTGTAGAACTAGAGGTCATAGACCACAAGAATGTCATTTACTTCAGAAATATGTACAAACTCCAAAGAATCTATACTGTAATTTCTGCAAATCAGTAGGCCATGATGAGAATAATTGCAGAGCATATGACCTTATGATGGAAAGGAAACACGATGTTTATAGAGTACAATCAGAAGCAAAAGGACCCGTAGCAGGTCCACAGTATGACCAAACTCGCGACGGCCGAACAGGAAATTACAGAGGCCGCGGACGTACAACAAATGTTGGCCGCGGAAGAGGCCAGATCACTTGTTATAATTGTGGAGCGCAAGGTCATTTTGCAAGAGATTGCCAAAACCCTACAACCCTCTGCAGATATTGTAAATCTTATGATCATATCATTGAATAATGCCCTCAATTGATGGCTAAGATACAAGCAAAGACGCCACAGGTCAACCAGAATATCCAATTTATTGGAGCAGAAAAGATGGAGCCCGACCGTACAGTTAATATCGTGACGCGCAGTGGAACAACCACTGGTGCGCCAGAGTTGGGAACTGGAAAGCAAGCAACGCAATGGGTGCGCCGCGCTAATATTAAACCAGCCCCACTTACTCTGCAGAAGCAAAAATAAGCATTCAAGCAAGCCCAAGAGTATTTTTCAGATCCTAGAGCTTCAAGTTCTATCGCAACCCCACATAATGATATTACATCGCAAGTGCTAAGACAAGATAACCTCGTACAAGAACAGGCCACTACATCCGGAAGGCTCGATGAACAGGATACACTAGGTACTGTCCATAATTTTCTAAGGAACTGCTTAAAGCTGTTGCGCAATGAAAAAGCAACTAGGGAACTTCAACACCTATTGGATAAATGTCAACAATCTGCTTCGACGAACACGCCGCAGCGTGCTATTCACCAGATTGGGAGTCACACTAGAACTGGAAAAGAGATGAGGCTCACAGCGCAGATTGGAGCATTTGAGATGGACGAAGTCATTTTAGATTTGGGCTCAGAAGTTAATGTTCTCACCATGCAGACATGGGAACAGATGGGAAGTCCTCAACTTACCAGATCCCCCATCCAGCTAAGACTCGCGAACCAGCAACGAGTCTCTCCATTGGGCAGATTACCCAATGTACCTATTGATATTGAGGGAGTAAGAAGTTCTGCAGACTTTGAAGTAATCAAAATTCTGGATGATAGTAGACCTTACCCAGCACTTTTAGGTATAGACTGGGCATTTGATAATTTGGCTGTCATCAATTTGAAGAAAAGACAGATGACCTTCGAGGATGACCAGATTAGGGTCATTGCACCGCTTGATCCTATTCAAGGACCAAGGTATATAGAACCCATTCGGGCAGAAGAAGAAGCGCGCCAAATGGAAAGTTTGTATCAGATAACTGCTAGTCAGAGTGACTATGTCAATCCCACAGCAGATGGCCATATCAGCTGGCGATGTGATAGCTCGTGCACATCAGACTCAAAGGTAGGATTGGAAAACTGGCAGAATCGCTTACATGAGGTTTCTACAAGACGTTGCGCCATGATGACTAAATACATTCGATGGATTGGCACAGAATTGACTGATATTCCAATTTTTGATGGTTTAACTGAAGTAAGCGAATTCATACAGGCATATGAACAACAGCTTCCAGAACAGCAGCGCATACAGGCATTAGATGTATCACTGCGTGCTACACCCGCAAGATGGTGGGGTGCGCATAAAGAGAATATTCATACATGGCAAGACTGTCGCAGATTGATACTGCGCAGATTCCAGGACACTACACCAGAAGTGTCGCGCAAATATGAGGGACAGAGTGACCCCAGGTCACACATTGAAGCATGCATTCAGCAATGGTCGGATATTCCGGACGATGAGTGGGTTCACCTATTCATCCACACATTGGACACAGTTCCAAGGAACTGGTACACTGAAACAGAATTGCGCAGAGGCACTCTTAATTGGCCTCTTATGATAGAAAGTTTTCAACTTACCTTCAGCTTTGAGTCAGAGCATCCAAGTATTGATCAGGCTCTGAAGTGTATTAAAAAGAAGGTATTTGAACCATGTCTATTACCAGAATATTCCCAACCAGATTGGGCTGTTCAGATAGAACATGCCCTGGAATGCTATAATTTCACCACTGAAGAAGAGGAGGATGATCCTCGCAACATCAACATCCCAGAATCAGAAGGGACACGCAATATTGAAGGTCCTCAGCTTGATATCCCTGCCATTACAGAACACATCAAGCTCAAAAAGGTTAACATTGGTACAGAAGCCAAACCCAAGTTTGCTTCTATAGGAGACTATTGGGATGATGAAACTGTTGGACATATTTCCGATTTATTACGTGAATACCAGGATATCTTTCCTACCAAGTTCACAGAAATGAAAGGCATCCTAGGAGACTTAGGAGTGATGCGCATACCTCTGAAACCAGATGCCAAGCCAGTAAAGCAGCGCCCATACAGGTTGAACCCGCGCTATAAAGAAAAAGTCAAAGAAGAAATTGACAAGATGCTAGCAGCAGGTATTATTGAGCCAGTAGAAGAAAGTGATTGGATTAGCCCTATGGTTGTACAAGAGAAGAAGACAAAAGGGGAAATAAGAATTTGCGTGGACTTGCGCAAACTCAATGACGCATCAGCGCATGATCCATTTCCTACTCCCTTAACAGATGAAGTGCTTGATAATGTTGGAGGACAAGAGGCTTATTCCTTCACTGACGGATTTTCGGGATACCATCAGATCAGAATCCATCCAGACGACCGCCATAAGACTACTTTTGCGACTGAATGGGGATCATTCCAGTATACGGTAATGCCCTTTGGTCTTAAAAACGCTCCTGCTATCTTCTCTAGAGTCGTTGTTGCTATTTTTAAAGAATTTATTCACAAGTTCCTAGAAGTCTATTTTGATGACTGAACTGTATTTGGGTTACTAAAGAATCATATAGCGAACCTGCGAATGATGTTAGAAAAATGTAGACAGCATCAAATTTCCCTTAACTTGAAAAAATGTATCTT
The DNA here is from genome assembly GCA_027924585.1 of Larix kaempferi. Taxonomy (NCBI): domain Eukaryota; kingdom Viridiplantae; phylum Streptophyta; class Pinopsida; order Pinales; family Pinaceae; genus Larix; species Larix kaempferi. The sequence continues at coordinate 13,267,199 of BSBM01000461.1, read as the reverse complement.
CTGTGCTCCTTTTGGTATTTTGTTGGGTCATATTGTATGCAGACAAGGACTCCTGATGGATCCTGCGAAGGTTGCCATCATTGCTAACTTACCTGCGCCCAACTCAGTCAAACAATTGCGCACTACATTGGGACATACTGGATACTACAGAAAATTTATCAAAGGTTATGCAAAGATCACAGCACCTATGGAAAGATTGCTGAAAAAGGATTCGAAATTCCAATGGACAGAAGAATGCCAACAAAGTTTGGACACCCTTAAAGACAAGATGATCAGTGCGCCAATTCTAGTTTTTCCAGACTGGAATAAACCCTTCAATGTTCATGTCGATGCTTCTTCCATAGCATTGGGGGTCGTACTTACACAACCAGGAGAAGGAGGTATTGATCACCCCATTTCTTACTCTAGCCGGAAGCTGTCCACAGCCGAGAAGAACTACACTACTACAGAGAGAGAAGGACTAGCTATGGTGTACGCCCTACAGAAGTTCAGACACTACTTACTGGGTGCACAGTTTAAAATGTATACTGACCATTCTGCTTTGAAATACTTGGTCAATAAGCCAGTGTTAGGGGGAAGAATTTGCAGATGGCTACTGCTCTTTCAAGAATATGATTTTGAGGTTATTGTAAAGCCAGGTAGATTGAATGCAGGACCTGACCACTTATCTAGGATTGAGTCAGGAGAAGAACCTACAAATCTGGAGGACAATCTGCCTGATGCACAGCTATTTTTTGTTCAAGCAGCAGATCAATATTATGCTGATATCCTTGAGTTTCTCACTACCGGACAAGCGCCAGTTGAGTTTACAATCCAGCAGAAGAAACAACTTGTCGTCAAAGCCGCAGACTTCACTTTGATAGCAGGCCAGCTTTATAAGTTGGGCCCCGATGAAGTCTTGCGCAGATGTATTCTACCGCATGAAAAGAACTCTATCATCGCAGAAGCGCACTCAGGTACCGCAGGAGGCCATTTCGCAGGAAAGCCAACCGCTCAGAAGATCTTAGCAGCAGGTCTTTGGTGGCCGACATTGCATAAGGATACTAAGGAATTTTGCAAATGTTGCGATGTGTGCCAGCGAATAGGAAAACCTTCAAGAAGAGATGAGATGCCGCTAAGACCTCAGATAACACTGCGCGCTTTTGATAAATGGGCCACTGATTTTGTAGGTCCTATCAACCCACCAGGAAAGAGAACCAGCGCAAGATACATCATTACAGCTACTGAATACCTCACCAGATGGGCTGAGGCTAAGCCAGTAAAGAACTGCGACGCTTCTACGGCCGCGCAGTTCATTTTTGAGAATATTATCACTAGATTTGGATGTCCACCGATTCTAATGAGTGATCAGGGTACACATTTCCTCAATGAGACTATAGAAGCCCTTACTGAAGAATTCCAAATTAGTCACCATAAGAGTACACCCTACCACCCTCAAGCTAATGGCACGGTGGAGGCATTCAATAAAATTCTTGAGAATGCCCTGACAAAGATCTGTAATCAACAAAGAGATGATTGGGACCTTAGAGTCACAACTGTATTATGGGCTTACAGAACCACCTGCAAGAAATTAACAAGCCACACTCCTTTCAGTTTGGTGTATGGACAAGAAGCAGTTATGCCTATGGAATACATTATTCCCAGTCTCAGAATTGCGCAAATTACAGAAATGAAAGATACGGATACTATGAGTGAAAGACTTTCACAATTGCTTGCCTTAGAGGAAGACAGACTCTTAGCTGGATTCCATCAACAGGTACAGAAGGCAAGACAGAAAGCTTGGCATGACAGGCATATTAAGAATAAAGTCTTTCAGGAATGAGACTTGGTACTCCTCTATGATAGTAAATTCACCAAGTTTCCAGGCAAGTTTCGTGTACACTGATTAGGCCCTTTTCAGGTAATAAAGATAACAGAAGGAGGAGCAGTTCAGCTTGCGAAGCTGAATGGAGAAGTACTGCCTACAAAGATCAATGGGAGTCGGCTTAAGCTTTACTGCGACAGCCACTCCGCCCTGTCGACTTAAATAGCTGATCAAAGATGCAGATGCCCAGTGTAGTTGAAAGAGGCATCGCATTCAGTCTACACGGAAGTCGCGAGAACCTCAGTCTCTGGCTTCCCGCGCAGTTCTTTGAAACATCCGCGCATGTCTATAAAGTTTGGTTGGAGCGAACCTAATTGCGCTCTTGCGAAGTTTTCCGGATGGTCAAACCATCGCTCTTGCGAAGTTCCCTGTGTCAATTTGCCGCTTGAAGAATTCTTGTTGTGGACCCCTATAGGCATAGTTCCCTAAGTTGAAATGACCCGCCGAAAATTTTGAATTACAGCAGTTATGTAGCCGCGTCTGAGAAATAAATGACGGATAAACCCGCCATTTAAGTGTAGCCGCTCTGACAGATTCGAATTGATCTCCGTAATATTTGCATTTAACCCATGGGTCGAAAGCTTTAGCTTCTCCCGGAAGGCTGTCAGAACCCGTCCATCACAATAAATGCACCGCAGAGGCGAGGGGGATAGAAGGGTTGTCAACTCATGCATAGCCGCCTATAGCTAGTAGCCCCACTTGTCCGCATTTACTCACCTTTGGCTATAAATACCCAACACTTGTATAATTTCGGGTTACTTTTCTCGAGCTGCATAGTCTTGTTTGAGAATCTACGCCATTGTTTTCAGAGCCGAGTTGTGCAGAGTGCTTCCTTGTAGTCAGCATCCATATCCCACGCTGTCCCACTGTTTCTGTCCACGTTCTTGTTACCTATACCCGTTCACGACGGAGAACCTGTCGACTGAAGAAGTTGTTCGTCAATTCCTGCGACGAGGCCTAGATTTCAGCATGACTACCCCCGTGACCGCTTCGACTTATGTACACCCTGGTTCTTAGGATCCCAGACAATCTCTGGCCACGAGAGCGTCCCAGCCACAGCCAGAAGAGCCCGTTCCAGAGCCGTTGGCCACTACGGTGAATTATATTCCGCCGCGTCCAGACGATGCACCAGAGGTCCATATTCCGAAGAATGCAAAGTATCCACTTCCGTTACCTCCATTACCGGCTGGCGTGCGAATAGAAGGGTCCCTGCTCGGACACCTTCCACTGGTCAAGTTCTCCGATTTCAACCTGGGAGACTATAGGACATATCCTCAGTTCGCGCTAGACCGATATCTGACGGTAGTGCATAATCCCACCAGACAGGTTGACGAATTCATCCCGAAGGGATTTGCAGCAAATCTTGAGCGACCTGGACTCCTGAACCTGTTAAAGCTACCGCATTTCGGGCGTAGCAATGAAGTGAACGCAGTTGTTAAGACACTGCTATCCTGCGTTCATGGAGGTTACCTTTGGCTGGGGAGGCCAATCGATTTGAATGTCGATTTGATTCACCGTATTACCGGCCTATCTAAGGTTGGTAAGGATCCCAATATTCATTTTATGGGAAAAGAGAAGGATAGAAAATTGGCTGCACGGCTGGTGCAGAAATACAACCTTACAAGAGGAGGTCAGGCTTATGACCTCACCATAGTAGAAGACGAAGCACTCAGATTTACAGGAAGTCTGCTCGCAGGAAGACTTCTCACAAAGTGCAGACCGAAGGAAGTTACTGGAGCTGTCGTGGAACTTGCCATCGCAGCTGCGGAGGGAGAACAGTACAACTGGTCCCTCTTCCTCCTCAATTCTTTCTTGGAAGACTGCCGGAACGTCCAAGATAACCCCGGTCAGTTGTTCCATTTCTCTTGGCTTTTAATTTTATGTGCTCTCGTCGGGTGGAAGGAGCCCCCGAACACTCAGTTCCTTCCGCGCCGCGCAGGAGAACCTGCCGGAATTTGCTATGTTAACCTTTGGGAATCTCCTAATCCCGCAAAGCGCAAGATGAACCGCGCTGTATTTTGTGAATACTACTATCTCCTCAGAGATACCATTCAGGAAATGCCAAGGCTGAGTGAGGAGACAACAAAAATCTATGACGGAAAGTTGGCCTTTACTGCCGACTTACATCAACTTTACCTCCGTCCCTGCGGCATTCAAGAGGAATGGGCCGTAGGCATTTACATGATGACCACCGAAGACATCGAAGAAACAATCAAGTCTTGGTCGGACGAATGGAGAGAAGCCGCCGACATCGCATCCGCGATACCACCCACCGCTGCGCAAGAAAAGGATAAGGGCAAGGAAGCCCCCGAGCAAAGAAGTGATGAAGGCTCGACAGAGCCAGCAACCAAGAAACAAAAGGTGTCGCATCCCTCTGAGGCCATTCCCTCGGGGATCGACCAATATTTGAAAGAGCAATTTCGCGAGATGCGGAACACGCATGCTCACATCAGAAGTGCTCTAGACCTGCAGTTTGTGGAAATAAAGGGTCTCGCAGGAAGGATTGCGCAGACTCATGCGCCGGTATCTACTTCGCAGGCGCCACAAGTAAGTCCAAGTACCGAGCGAGTTGAAGAACTCGTAGAAAGGCATACTGTCGTGCACATTCCGCCTACAAGCATGACACTTCCAGATCCGCTAGCTGCACTACAGGTAAGCGCAGTTGGGCCCGTCGAAATAAATTTGTCTTTAATTCCTATAGAGACTCTACAGCTAGTACATGAGAAAGTTTCTCTTGAGTTGAGAGCTAGGGATCTCTCTACATTCCAGGAAAATCAACGACTGCAATCGCAGGAGATCGAGCTGAAGGCAAGCCACAAGAATATCTCTGAGAAACTTGCACTTTATGAGGTGCAAGACATTGGCATAAGAAACGCAGTGGATGAGATTGCCCAGGAATTGCCGGCTTGCGAGATTCAACCAGACCTCCCTCTGGTTGCAAAAGTTCAAATTATTGGAGGAAGGGTGAAAACCCTGGAGCATGAAATAGTTGCTATGGCTGAGGACCATAGAACCCAAATCGCCGAGCTGGAAGCTCATGTTGCCGCGCAGTTTACAGATGATGCGCAGGAACAATTCGAAGCGCTGAGCAGAGCTTCCACACAGATGAAAGGCAGAATACAGGAAGCTGAGAACCTGATGAGCCAAGCTATGGAAGCTTGGACGGAGCTTGAGAAGCTCCCTTTTAAAGTTGGTCTTTTGGAACAGGTGCAAGCCGCAGAACAGTCCCTAACTGTTCTGACTGAAGAAGCTAAGGCCTTAACAGGCTTACCAAAAATGAAGAAAATGAGTGAAGTGTGCAGAATGCAACAGCAACTGCACAAGCTCAGAACTGAAGATGAGAAGCTCACCAACAACATTCAGCCATTTATGGATGAGTATGCTGATATCGTTGGCCAAGTCGAGGCAAAAATCAAAGAGATTGTTGAATCTCAAGAGGTGAGTGATGCCATAACTAAGGAGGAAGCCACCGCAGAAACGGTGCAGACAGCTGTGGAGTGTGTTGATGAATTGGACTCCGCTATTGCGCAGTGGAAGAAAACATTCGCAGAAACCCAAGCAAGAGCAGATGCGCAAGTAAGGCGACCACACGCTAGTGCGAGTGGCTCGAGGGCGAGCCACAAGTAAGTGTTAGGGGCCTGTTGGAGCCAAGGCCGCAGCTATGGTAAAAGCTGCGAATTTTGGGGAAAAGCACAAGTATGGAAGAGAAAGTGCTAAGTTTTGAATAAAGCGCCAATTTTGGGACAGAAGAAGACGGTGCGCAGTACGGTGCCAGATGGATAATCTCAGTGCAGATCACGGACCGAAAATCATGGAGCTCGCGCGCATGTCAGAAGAGAATGAAGGTAGCCAAGTGGAAAGCCCAGCTACCACAATCAATGAAGCAATGGAGTAGAGGGCTCAGCTACCCTCATTAAGGCTAAGTGCAGAAGTTATGGTTGCTCGGATCAAGGAGGAGCAACGGACCAAAGCATTGAAGGCGAAGAACAAGGCGCCCATACCCGTAAGCTGCACCGGAATTCATGGAGCCTGCAGGAAGCGGCGACATGACTGCAAGCGGCGCCTACGGTACACCTAGCCATGTGCGTGGTTAGGGTTTTTGGGGATTACTGCTGGGAAAGGCCCACAGTTTTGTAAAGATGCGACCGCCATGGCCACCTATATATATGTATAATTGTAATGGGTAGATGTTAGATAGCTAGCTAGTCTGTGAATTGGTTAATCAGTGAGTCAGTTAGCTAAGCCTCTGAGTGAGCTAGCTAAGGTAATTGATGCTAGGTGTAAGAAGGATTGATCGAGTGGATTATCCTCTGTTACGATCTTGTGATTGTTTTCTACCGTGTTGCTAGAAAACAGGAGTTAGAGCTGGTTAGCAATGAAGCTAATCCTTGAGTTGCAGACAGTCCGAGGCGACGTCTGAACTAGTGTAATCTCTGGAGAGGAAGAGACTAGATCGAGAGAAGGGCTCCCAGCTGTGTGCGTGGAGTTTCCTGGAAATATCTAAGGCTGCAGCTGTGTGCGCAGCATATTGTATAAATATATCATTTTCTGGTTGATATAAGATACACCCGTGGGCGTGGATTTCCCCGTGGAGGTGGACTTCATATTACTCGTTGTGTGATGTTCTGATTGAAGTAATTGCCTGTTTTAAGTTTCTTAACAGTATATACAGGAATGTGCATTATATTTATGAATGTGTTGAGTAAGTTCTTAAAGCTTCCTTGGGAATTATAATCGTCAAGGGTCGAAGGAATCGGTAAAACCCGTCGCCGTAGCGACAGGAGAACGTGTTGCTGCGACGGGCGCGCTAGTAAAGCAACGCTTAGAATATCTGCGCAGAGGATAATTGGTCCTAGCGCAGGAGTCGGAGTACCGCACAGTTCAGTGGCTGAGCAGGAGCTTGAGCGCTGCTGCGCTCATAAGTCTGGAGGGGTCAGACAGCCACCTTTGAGGAATCGCCAAGGGGGAAAGAACAGTCTCCGCGTCGCCTGGTTAAGGAAATCTGATTCCTTAGCCCCCCATAGCCACTTCGGGTGAGACCTCGAGCTGCCGCGCAGCTCGTTGCCGAGAGGGCCAGTGCGCCAAGGGGTTTTGTTGCTGCGCTTCATTAAAACCTGGGTCTGTCCAAAAAGCAGCCAACATCTACTATAACCTTATTCTGTCATAAACCTGACAAATTTTAAATACCACTGCCTTGGAGCTTGCTTCAAACCATACAAACTCTTTTTCAACCTGCATACCAAATTCTTCTTACCTTTGACCTCATACCCTTGTGGCTGTTGCATATATATTTCTTCCTCCAAATCCCCATGGAGAAAGGTTGTTTTTACATCTAACTGTTCAAGATGCCAATCTTCTACCGCCACTAGACTTAAGATAGTCCTAATTGAAGTCATCTTAACAACATGAGAAAATATTTCATCAAAATATATACCTTTCTTCTGTGCAAACCCCTTTACAACAAGTCTCGCCTTGTATCGCTTCTTGCCTCCTTCTTCTTCCTTCAACTTGTAAATCCATTTGTTCTGCAATGCTCTTTTACCAGCAGGAAACTAAACCAAATCCCAAGTCTGGTTTCCTACCAATGAGTCCATCTCCTCAGTCATGCCTTTCTCCCACTTCTTTCTAGTTTCCACCTACATTGCTTCTTCATAACACTTTGGTTCACCAGCATCAGTCATCAATAAATAATACATTGAAGGAGAGTATCGTTCAAGGAGTCTAGTTAACCTAGTAGATCTTCTTGAAGTTGCAGGAGTTTCAGGTACTTGCTGTTGTTCTTGATTTTCTGGCACCTTTGGAACTTCATTTTCTTGAATTTCATCAAGTACTGTGTACTCTGTGGTTTCCTTTTCCTATTTCTTTCCCTGCAACTGATCTTTATACATGACCTTTTCATTGAATATCAGATCTCTACTCTTGATGATTTTGGTATTTTCATAATCCCATAAGCGATAACCAAATTCATCAACCCCATATCCAATAAAGGTACATTTCTTGGATTTAGCTTCAAGCTTTGTTCTATTTTCTTTATCAATATGGACAAATGCTTCACTACCAAACGTTCTCATAAATGAGTAGTTTACCTTTTTATCTGTCCATGCCTCCTCTGGAATACCACCATCCAAAGCACTTGAAGGTCCTTTGTTTATTAAATAAACATCACTATTTACAACATCCACCCAAAACTGTAAGGGCAACCCTGAATGTAGTCTCATACACCTTGCACGCTCCATGATCGTTCTGTTCATCCTTTCTGACACACCATTTTCTTGTGGTGTTCCTGGGATTGTCTTCTCTCTACGAATCCCATGGTATGAACAATAACTATCAAACTCCTTGCCGCAGTACTCACCTCCATTATCAGATCTAAGACACTTCAACCTTTTTCTTGTCTCATTCTCAACCAAAGCTTTCCACTTCTTAAAAGTAGCAAACACATCAGATTTTTGTCTAATGCAATAAACCCCAAGTTTTCCTAGTTGCATCATCAATAAATGTAACATAATAATGAGAGCCACCAAGAGATTGTACCCGAGCTGGTCCCCATACATCTGTATGCACAAGCTCTAAATTTTCATTCTTCTTTTGTTTCTCAACCCTGAGAAATATGACTCTCTTCTGTTTTCCATAAACACAGTTCTCACAGAATTTCAAACTTACCTGCTTCAAATCTGGCAGCAACTTCCTTGAGTGGAGAATCTGCATCCCCTTCTCACTCATGTGGCCAAGCCTATGATGCCACAATGTTGTATCTGTTCCTGTGGAAGCTAAAGAGATAGAATGGTCAGCATTATGAGGACATAAATACAATGTACCCACCCTATCTTCTTTTGATATCACCATTGATGCTTTAGTGATCTTCCACCACTTTTCTCCGAATGTAGATAGACAACCGCCATCTCCCAACAGCCCTGTTGAGATCAGATTTCTTTTCATAGCAGGAATATGCCTAACATCTTTTAATAGCCAACCAGTTCCATTTTTAACTTTTATCCATACCTTACCCATTCCAACAATTTTACATGGCTCATCATCACCCAATAAAACATGTCCAAAATTTCCTGCAACACAATCATGAAAATATTTCCTATGGGGTGTAGCATGACATGAAGCCTCTGAATCTACTACCCAATAATCACTAGTATTATCTAATGCAAGAATCAAAGCATCTTGTAACACATCACCTGTTACATTTGTTTCCTGGGTATTTTCCTTCTGTCCATATCCTTTCTTCTTTACAGATTTGCAATCTTTCTTCAGATGTCCTTTCTTTCCACAGTTCCAACACTCTATCTTTCCTAGTATGGACTTGGATCTGTTGGTTGTGGAGCCAGATCTTCTAGTCTCATAGATGATATTGTATCAGCCGTGTTTGTACCCCAGTTTTATATTATATGTAGGTGGATTGTACAGTCACCCCAGCGGGGGGGCATCGCCCCCCCATGGGGTTCCAGGGGGGACCATCCCACCTAGCTGGGGGTTCCAAGGGAAACGCCCCTGAGAAATGGGGGTTCGGGGGCAACACCCCCGAAGAAAAAAATTTGGGCTGTTTTCGCCAGCTATTTTGCGGGCCCATGGTTTTGGGTATCCCGTGGTATTTTCCCATTGTATTTCCCTTATAAAATAAAGACATTGTAATACGGCTAGGGATGATGATGTATTAGATTTTATGCATTGTAAAGATCTCTGAGATCAGGAGAGAGACTGTGAAACAGAGAAGAGGAAGTGTAGTGGTTGTGCTGCAGGTTGTATCCCTTCATCTTGTTGGACGGTAATAATAATAAGGACTGGAAAATTCAGTGTGGACATAGCCCAAGTTGAGTGAACCACGATATATCTGTGTCTCTCTTTTAATGTGTATGTGTGATTATATTTGCATTTATGTTTATTTTTATTGCTCTGCGATCTTGTTTTTCTAACAGGATCTGCCAGTTTTAGACTTCCCACGATTACCTTGGCTCTTTCCTCTGTCCTTTTTTCTTCCCCTGCTCTCCATGGCCAATGCATTACCTGATGTCCCACCTGTGTTTTTTCTTCGCATTTCCTCACTAAGAATAACCCCAATAACATCATCAAATTTCAAGGTGTTTGAACCAGAGACAGAGTTACTTACAACCATGACCAAGCTATTCTAGATTTCTGGCAATGAACACAAGATTAGAAGAGCCCTAACCTCATCATCGAAGTTCACACTTACAAAACTTAGTTGATTTGTAACCGTATTAAAATCATTTAAATGATCAGTAACAGATCCACCTTTAGACATCTTCATATTAAATAAATGCTTAATTAGAAATACCTTGTTGGAGGCCGAGGGTTTTTCATATAGCTTACCCAATGCGCTCATCAAACCCTCCATTGTCGTTTCTTTTGAGATATTGAAAGCCACCGACGAATCCAAGCTCAGTCATATTGTTCCCAGAGCCTTTCTGTCAAGAACCTCCCATTCTTCGTCCTTCATAGCCGCTGGCTGCTTTGCTCTTCCTCCAAACGGTAGGAATAGATCCTTCTGGTACAGATAGTCCTCCATTTGCATCTTCCATAACTAGAAGTTGTGGCTGTTAAACTTCTCGACCTTAAACTTTCCTTCTTCCGCCATTGCTCCCATTCGAACCAGAAACCCTAGCTTCCTGCGGGTTTATCTGCCAAATAGACCTTTGGCTCTAATACCAATTGTTAGAAAAACAGGATCGCAGAGCAATAACACAATCTCCCTTTCTTTTATAGTGGAAGAAGATGGTTGGATCAAGGAGGGAGCAGTTGTAACCAAGGAGGAGGTTTCCAAAACCACCCAAACTACCCCAAATTCGAGATTTTTTATATATTTTTGGAATTTTGAAAGGCACACATAGGTGATACAAGGGCAAGGTGCACACCACATGTAAGTGAGCCAAATATGGTGAGAATCTCCCTAACTGTTGTATAATCAATGAATAAATTAAGGCCACTCTATTGAGTACCCAAATGTGGCTCTTCCATCCATAGTTTTCTTTTGTGTGATCAACAATAGCTTCATGAAGTGTCGTCATGAGAGCACAACATGCAAGTGTTGTCATTGATGGAGAAGTGACAATTTTGGTTATAACAGTGTTGCTCAACCTCATGAAGGGGCAGTGAAAAAACTTAGGAAGTCCTGCATCTCATAGGGCCTAATCAACTGTAAGAATTCCCGCCACATCTTGGGCCAACGCATCATAGTGGTGCTCTCACCACTCTACATAGGCCATCACCACAATCAAAAGGCACCTACTGTCACAAAATCCAAACTTACAACCAATCCAAACATTTCATAAGAAAAAATCTAACTCAAGCCGCATGACTTTGTCTATACAAAGTAGTGCAATTCACATGGAAACATAGGTGTACGATCACCCTACATATATGCATGAGAAACACAATTGATTTGTCACACCTAGGGTGATTGTAGCTGACTTTAGTCGCACACCAATAATGCATGGGACATGCAACTCGCATGACTGTTCACTGAATAGTTACATGAAGCTAGTACATGACCAAAGCATCCATATCTCGTGCAATGTACAACTATCAAAGAATTTCCCACACAAGGTAGCGTGGGTGACTCTTTGAAACCCGAGCGACCAGCCAAAAATAAAAACAAACGATCGTATGGTCACATGGGATCCTAGCCTAAAAATTAACGAGACAAAAATTTACAAGGACGGGTTTTAGGATTACCTAGAACTCGCGGAATCAGAAACAGATGGTCGAATCTCCCGTAATAAGAAAAAATAGATTTGGGAAATCTTCACAGCAAACGATATGAATGATTTCGAAAAGTGAGCCCCACCCCTATTTATAGATAGTTAGCCCAATTTTCAAACAACTTGTGTGGGAAAATCGTAGGCCCATTTGACGAACCATTTGCACCACCATGATCAATGTCTCAAGCTCTTCAACATAGTACCATTCACTCCATCATATGAGAAACTTCATCCAAATCCCATTTTTACGGCCATCCCTCAGGTGCACTATGTTTCTTATCAATTATTTTGTATTGTCAATACTCTTCTCATAATCAATATTACGCTTGGGTATGTGCATTATGTGTGTGGGATTATTACTAAGAAACAACCTTCCTTTTTAACACAATGGGGCAAAGACTTCAATCATAGGTATATCATCTCGACCTAGCATATAGGCAACGTTCTCCCTTTGTTTACATTGTACTTACCTAGTATTCCCCTTGATAACCATAGGATCCTAATTCTTGATTACGACACACAATCAATTTTATCATCAAGAATAACATGTTCCCCCATCGGTGTGCACACCATTACAACCGCTTTCACATTTTGGTACCCATGATGTCTAACCACCACAAGTCCAAGGAATTTGATCACTCTCCTAGTTTTTCAAGTTGAAGCCACATAACATCGCCTTGCATTTTGCTCATCTATCCCTCCAGATTCCCCTACACATGTTACGATTATGACTCACAAATAACCTCTCATACCCATGCTGAGCAATATACCATAGATGTGTTGAAGATTGTGTAACTTCGTAGGATATTCTTATTGTATTCTTATTGTACTTCATTAAGGAAATATTCATATTGTATTTGATCATGTAAAAACCCTAAAATAATCTAGACAAGTCGGCCCCACATAAATCAGTGGGTAAACTGCCCCAAACAATGGGAAAAAATGCCCCAGTCAAGTCGGCCCAGTTAGGGAAGTCAAGTTGGCCCAGTTAGGGAAGTCAAGTCGGCCCATTTAGGTAACAAGGTCATGTATGACTAGTATAAATAGAGTGGCACCTAGCTCATTTGGTGAATTACTCACTCAAGCAAGTTTGCATGACAAGAGAGAGAAAGTCAAGTTTGTTAGAGGATAAGAGTAGTTGCATTGTGAAGAAATATTATCCTTGGTTTTATATCTTATATATTCCTGGGATATTTGTGTAAGATCCTTTATATTTTGATGTACTAGATTGGCATTGTACTTGTGACGAATCTATACTGAAGAAGTTATGTTGGGTTTTTCCCAAGGTAAATTTTTGTGTACTCTTGTTTATGATGTGCTTGTCTATCTTTCAGTGATCCTGTTGCATATGGTTATTGTGATAATATATAAGTTGTGTGAAGATCTAACATAACCATACTTGAATTATAAAATACTAACATGGTATCAGAGCTAGCTTGAAAGAAGACTTTGTGCAACTGAAACTGTCGGAAGTGAAAACTAGGGTTTGTTGTTCTGGAGGATTTTCACCATAGATTGGACTGAAAAAGAGGACAAAGCAATTTCCCTTAGGAGGGTGCATTTTTATGTGGAGGAAGATTCCAGATCTGAGAATTTTGAATTTTGACCTTGTCACTACTGCTCAGGAAAATTAGGGCATCAGATTTTTGATATTTTTGTCCACAGATTTGGCTGAAGGAAGGGTTTGCTCAACTCACCTTAGGAAGGCACATCTTTCTCTCAACTCATATTTACAAAATTATAAATTTGGGAAATTAGGGTTTCTCCGACAAACACTAGGTCAACCAGGTAGAAGATTTCAGAAGGCATTAAAACAAGCACTTGGTTTGAGCATCTTGATTGGTAAGTACTACTATTTTTATTTCCATTTGAGGTTCTAATTTTATCCAGATGACCAACAATACCAAGCTTGAGGATAAGCTTGAAGGAGCTGATAACTTCCAAGCCTGGAAGTATAGAGTATTGCTCATTCTAGAAGAGAATGATTTGGACAACTATGTTAGGTGTTCATTACATTTCTCATTGAGAAGCTTTAGTAGTATCATATGCTTCCAAAAGAATACCTAAATTATTATTTGTTGATAAATTGGAAAATAAGATATATTCATGGGTGCAAAATTCTACGAAAAGAAATAGTCAACTTAATGCTGTACAAGAACTTATGCAACTTGAAACTCTTCAACCTCTTCAAATCCATGGAGTTAGATGGATTTCAAGAGGACAAGTCATTGGAAGGATCGTTTATTGATGCCTCCCGTATGACTTTGTCAAAAAATGAAAGGACTCGTGGTATGATAAGGTGAGTATATTTTCAGTTTAATTTTGTTTATATATGCTAACATATGTAATGTGTGAACTAAACAAGTTCAATAAGGAATTCTAGGAAGAGCATGTTGATGTTACCTTTGTAGTGGAAACCATAGATGTTACTATAAACACTTTAAAAGGGTGGTTTTAGGAAGTGACACATTTGCAGATACATGTTACTTGTTTAAATTTTTAGATTCTTTTAAATTTGGTTATCTAAATATTCTTGATAAATAGGGGCTTGTTCAGAGGCACAAATTACGATTTCTAGCGATTCCACGTGCAAAGGGTGATTATGTTGATACAAAAAAAAAATCATGGAAACCTTTCATTGATGGCTCACCAGAAAGTTTCAAACAACTTAATAAAGAATATTTCAAAGCTCTTGTACAGAGCTTGAATAAAATATTTCTTGATCTTTCCTTTTTAAACTTTGTAAGGTTGTTTAATCCTTGTCATTATTACACGGTTTTGTGGTAGATAAGAGAAATAAAATCCTTGGATTGCAAATTTTTTTCAGCACTTTACAACATACTATATGTGAGAGGGAAGAAAACAAAACATTGTTTGAATTTGGAACTTATCCAAAGAGTTGCATGTTTATACTCTTCGTGTTAATTGTGAGGGACATCCATGAAAGATGCAGGGAATACATACTATTCTTGGAAATACAGTTACATGTGAGAGGATTTTCAAGACAAAACATAATAAAGGATGTACGAAGAACAAAATTATCATTGGCTATGTCATGATGAGATTGTCACTAATAGGGCTTGTTTCATCAATAGTGGAATGGGGTAGGGTATATGAAATGTGTAAAGATGATAAGCAAAGAAGAATCATAAATATTTAAAAAAAATTCTTTTGCTTTAGATCCCACACTGCAAAGGAGTTGACATGGGGATGTGCAGGTGATATCGATGATGGCCGATGCACCCTTGTTAATCTTTCAAGGCATTTCTAAAGGTGGTCAAAAGAAGAATCCTACTATGGAAAATTTTGGAAATTGATGCGATTCACTCGCTACAACTTATTCTAAGAGGTTTATTTCAAGATATTGATGCCAATGTTACTAAATCTATGGTTCATGCTCAACTAAAGGATTCGATATTGCATAGCTTAGATAAACTTAAATCTATGGCTACTGAGATGGTGCTTGTGTTTGAAACAACTACAACACCTTTTTTTCCATTGATCCTAATGGAATTGGAAATGAATGGAATGCCAAAATGGCAGAATTGATAGACCTTCTAGTTCGAAAACCCATGTGCAAGACCCTTGTTTAGGATCTTGTTTTTGAAGAATTTGTGGAGATGGTTGAAAAAATTCCCTACAATGCCTTAAGAGGTATTCCTTTTTTATCTTGGAAGTTTGATTCCATTAACCAATCAATTGAACTACACACATATAGGCACTTGTAAGAGGTTGTGGGATAATATTATGGCCCAACTTGTATGCCTATACTTGCAAGATTTTTAAGGGCATGTTGGTTCCATTATATCAATTGAATTGAATGTTATTAACATTGCATTTGAAGTGTCAATGAAGAGATATATTGTGTTCATTCTTATAGACTATATGAAACTTTATTTGTAATTTCAAACATGAGCAAGGTTTTCTTTGGAAACAACACCACAAGTTTAACTTGTATTTAAGCAATTGATTCCTAACAAAATAACATTATCAATGCCCTTTGTCTCTTTCGCAAGGGAAGAAGAGAAAAATGTTGAGATGATACTAAGGATATTTGGCCCATAGAAGCAGGAGAAGGGTATAATTTTGTTTGTCAATTATTATTGAAGCATGGATTATACAAAAAAATATTGTTGTAGTAATCTTTGTGGGCCAAGATGTTACATGTCAAAAAATGGTCATGGATAAGTTCATTTGAATCGAAGGTGACTATAGTTTTATTGTGCAAATCCCCAATCCTTTGATTGCTCCCACATTTGCTTCGGATGAATATGCCTGCTTCTCTGAATAGAATGTAGCGATGGAAAAAGTAGCAGGTTGTACGAGAGATGAGGTTATTGGGAAAATGCTTGTTAAAGAAATTATTTATGGTTGATGTCCTCTCAAGGAAATTTACAAAATCACCTTGTACCTTGTTGCTAAATGCCATCAAAGAACTCAACAAATTTATAGGTGACTACGAGTAAAAGCTACTTACATTCAATTGAATATGGAAATATTTTGTTGATAGTTATTAGGACTATAAGTAAATGAATCTTAGAATATCACTATTTAAATGATTTGTAGTGTAGCACTCAATAATGCTAACATTTTAACTTATCTTTATCTTTTAGAAAGCATTTTTTTTTACATTTGCAAGAAATTGTAAATGATCATTTACTATAGTTTACAATTTTACAAAGTTAATGAAATTATGGTATTTATTATGGGAAAACATATAGATTTTGCACTATGTTCCATCTCATTCTGCCTCATGCTAATCCTCCTTGGGTAAGAATCTTGTGGGGAATTCATTATAGCGTAACATTATGATATGTTTTTTTTCTTGTAAAAGTCGATAGTACAATAATCATTCACAATTCAACTTTACAAAACTTTACATTTTTTTCTAAAGTTTTTGAAGATCGATTTTCTTTTAAGAAATTTCAAATATTAGTCATTGTTTTTTACTTTGGTTGGGGAGACTTTCTATCAAATGTAGTTCCTTTTTATCATGGCTCAAATTGTCAGTGCATAAAATCATTTAAAAATCCATCAAACTAAAAAACTAAACTTGAGAGATAACTTGACATATATGTTAGAGTAAATAACCCTCCTAGACCCTAACATGTTAATTATAATGGGCCTAAACACACTCAAATACACCTCCTAAGTCAACCATGATTCAAAACACTAAATTTGTGGGCAACTTCCTCAATTTGAGGGTGCATTCCCTGATTTGGGGGTGTTTCTCCCTAATTTAAGGAGGCAGTTAAGTGAAGAATAGGTGTGGCCCACTGATTGAGGTTCTAACTGACCATAATTGTTCCTAAATATTGGTCCTCTAGTCAGTTCAGTGCCCCAGTTCAGTTCAGTGCGTGTTATTTCAGTTTAGTTCAATGCATGTCAGTTTAGTTCATTTCAGTTCAGATCAATTCAATTCAGTTCAGGATAGTTCAACTTAGAGCTTGCATGACTAACTAAGGTTATATTTTCTAAATTAACCTTGAATAGTATGGCAAACTTGAGTGGTATTCTAACCTAATTCGAATTTCCTATCTATATATTGTAATCACCTCCATTCAATTTATCAATGAATTGATCATTCTTTTCTCTTCCATTATGAGTTTCTCATGTAGTAATCAATGTTATCCATTTATTACATTATGATTTGATGGTTGATTTGTTTCTCATTGCATATCTAGTTAGTTTATGTACCTATATATATATATATGTTCAAATCTTATAATATATTTAATACATTGCAGTTGATATATTTAATACATTTCATTATAATTATGAAGACTACAATTGATGCTTCACATGGAAACATACGTGCACACTTCTCTACCCTCCTCCGCATTGTTGTCACAATCTAACATGTACTACATTAGAATAGGCATTGCAGTCAACTCTGCATGGGTTAGTATTCGACCCCATTCTATCAAAATGGGTTCCTACAAATCCCTCACATGGATTCTTAGGTGGTTTGGATTATTTAGAGAATGAAATGAGGGTAGAAATATAAACTGGAAACACACACACAAATAAAGAAGATGGAGAACCATTGTAACTGAGTGAAACAGGTGTGTGGCCACTAGTATCCACCTGGATCAATCCTCCCCCCTTAGAGAGAAATGGTCCCCATTACAACAAGTTCCTCCATCATAGGGGGGAAATTATGTTGAATCTAACTCCTGGTGATCCACTTTCCCTATGAAGAAGCTACCCTAATTTTACAACCCAATACATTTGAATGTTTTGCTAGCAAGTTCCCTTCATTTTAGTGTCCATTATTCGATTGAAAATTTCCTACTTAATGCAGTCAGGATTGAGTTTTGCATGGGACAAGTGCTCGGTTACCTATGAGGTGTCCAAGAGAGGTGGAAAATATGGTCAAAGTAGATCCACATTAAATACAAGATTCAAGCTCCATAGCCATGGTGACGGAGTAAGGACCATATCGGAGTGGGTGGAGCTTCCAATCAGATCCTATGGGGATTTCTTTTGCAAATTAAACCATACCTTATATCCCACCTAAAACTTGTGTGGAACATGATGTTGATCACAAAATTGCTTATACTTAACATTGGTCTTCTACATAAAATTGTGAACTTGTTGTTGATGTGATGGATCCATTCAACAAATTTGGTTTCCCAATCAACCTCAATTTGAGCATGGGAGAATTTATCTTGTGTAGAAGCAATGAGAAACACTACATCAATTGGGGATAATGGTTGGAACCCCAAGCAAACCTGAAAGGGGTTGTGGTCAATAGAGCCATGAATGGATTTATTGCAGTTATGATGATGTGATGTCCCCATTCAAATAAGTGCATAGTAAGACAATCCCATCAATCCTACTAGTTTCCTAGGTTGGATGGGCACATGTGGGATGGTAATAAGGAATATAATAAATGATATTTAGACATTAGAAGGGTTCAAGAATTTAATAAATATGGTGAATAAATAAATTCAAGAGAAATTCTAAGTGGCAAGTGGTTTTGGAGACATATGGAGGTGGTGGGACCCACAGTAGCTTGATTTTTCAATGACACATGGCAGCGCTCTCTTGCCAATTCGAATTCATGGGAAGGTGAAAACTCTTGGGTGAGTCGGTAAGTCATAACACATGGAATTGAGAATATTAGGTCGAAATGGGATGGAATAGTAACCTCCATGGGAGAAGAAGAGTCAAATTGGAGACTAGTGGACACTTGGGCTAGATTCCTTAGTTTTATGACAACAATAATGAAGCATCTATGACATTTATGACAAAATTCAGACCTGACTTATTACACCTGAACATTATGACATGTCATCCCCAAAAATAGGCTCAAGGAAGGCGCTCATGGAGTTGGGGGAATCTAAAGAGACTCAAATTCGAATTTGGGAGAAGATGGAAGGTTGGAACTAGGAGACAAGTGGCAAATGAGGAATATTTTCTAAATGGAAATTTATTGAATCTATTGAGAGGATTTCAACCCCTTGAAGGCTAATGTTAGTTATAAAATGTAAGAATCAAGTATGAGAATGGCTTTTGATGATTTGAGAAAAATTGCATTTGTGAAGAGAGAACTAGTGGATGACTAGTTTCTTGCCTTAGCCAATTTCGAGGGTGAAAGATTCCTATCCAAGTTGGTGTTTGGAGAGGCCACTCAGGTATTTCATGGTGCTTTAATGGATTTTTATTTGCAGGTAGCAGCTACAGGAATTTTCATGGTTTGGTTTAGTGCAGCACTTTCTCTCCACCATTTCCAATTTTGAAGGCATATTCGGGCTCCTTGAGGGATTGCGCTTTGGGTGAGATCTTGCACTCATTGGGAGAGATTCATATGATATTTTCCTGATTGTAATAGCTTCATATCCTATTTTCTTCATATTCAGAAACTCTCAGGTCGAAATACCCATTGACTGTATGCAAAATTATTGATTAATGAGCAAACAATGTCCATTTCCCTAATGCTTTGATGTATGACACTATAAGGTTGATTATTTCGAATGGATGGATGATTCTCTGATATATTTGTGATTAATATACTGCCATGGATATATTCTACAAGTTTCATGTACTGTACTTGAGCATTTGAAGCATTTTTACTTAGTTTGTTTGTATTGAGAGGTGAAATAGTGCCATTTCCCCAAGGGTCGAATTGGGGGTTTTTGCTGTTGAATGTGAGAGAGTTAGAACAGTAGTAAAAATCAATTAATGGTGCATATGAGACATTAATCACATAATTAACACATTACATACCTTTGTTCATAAATTCGTGGGATTTTGGAGGCATTTGGAAGGCCATTTTGCAGTGTTAACCCCGGGGGGATTTGATGCACAAATTACTAGTCAAAATTACATATATTGATCAGAATACAAATCAAGTTTTCAGCAGTATTTGGAGGGCCATAAAACATCCCTGAACCTAATATTCAAGTCTAAATACCATTCATACACTCCTACATAATATTTGGGAGCATTTGGGTTGATTTGGAGGTCAAAACAGTAAAACTAGTCAAAGGTCGAAATTAGGGAAAAAGTGGAAAAATTGGCATTTTAATAAAATTTTGAAAAAGGGTCATTACAGATGATGTAACATCCCCATACCTCAATCCAAGCAATAGGAGGGGACATTAACTGAATCGGGGCCTCAAAATGTTTCCCATAACCATAATTACGAATTCATACAACCAAATGCATGTGTAGACAAGAAATAAAACACACAACAAAAATTAAATTGATCCACACACACACAACATGCAAATTACAGACATAATTATCATAGGCATATAAATAAAAATCATTGCACATCAATACATAATAATACTTATCTTTAAACAAGAAGATCCAAGCAACTGGCTTTGAAGAGCGATTTTCCACCCAGCCATAGGCACTCTGTCCAGCATATACTCTTTTTGCCGGGAGGCCACCCCCAAGCTGGGCTATGAGGCCACCAGGGCGAAGGGAACACCTACAGGATGCTCTCTCTCATCCCACAACCCATTCTACTCACTATGCTCATCCAAAATATCAACTAGATCTCTACATGGGTCTCACTAAGCTATCACAGCCATGGAACTCATTCCAACTGCCCCACACAACACAAGGAAGGAATTTCCCTTCACTTATCCACAGTTCCCTCAGGAAATCCAAACCTTACATTTCTTACCAGTGTGTGTAGTAAGATTCCAACCTGATGTATGCTAATGGAGAACCTCCTGCAACATTAATCCATGGCTTTTCAAGCATCCAAAAGTAGTAGAACTCAATGGGTAAAGGTTCCTAGCTTGCCCAAACTCCATGCTCACCTACAACCATCTAATTTCCCTTCCAAAAATGTAACTGTAACTTTAAATTCTAATTTATGGGTCAAACATAGTCTAGTAATGGTCATGAATAACAATGGAGAACTCTACGTAGTGTAGGAACATGCACGAGAGAATGAGAGTGATCAAAAGAGTGTTGAATCCAAGGATATGAGATAAGGAAAAAAGACAACTGACATAGCTTCTGACTATAGAATAAATAAGGATGCTGACATCTGACATAACTGTCACAACCCCCATGCTTCAATAACTACATGAAGCGACTTTTCTCCACCAACCTCACATGTGCATTCAATGATTGGATTTAATAGTCAAGAGAAGGAAATTGGCTTATCTAAGGCACATGGAATATTTTGGGTGAGTTATGAGGTTGACACATGGAAACATAGGGTTTGGTTTCCCATAGGCCCCCTTCCTCTTCCCCTCTGGTGGAATCATAGCCCCTCTAGTGCTCTTTACACATCCATCTTGGACCATTTTATTATTTTTCAACATAGTATTTGTTGATTTTTGTACCTAGGAAAGTGTTCCCCTAGATGACTTTTGCCTTAGTCACTTAAGAGGGGGAAATAAAGTGACCCTTGCAGTAAATGACTTGTGATGAGCTTTTAATTTGACTTTGGGGATTAAAGTCACTTTTCGATAAATTTAAGTGAGGTGAGTGAAAATATTTTTTAATGAGAAGCATTTAATCTCATCCACTCATCTAATCCAATCTCAGCCATTGGATTAGATGCCCTTTCACTCACCTTAGGGTTTAGACAAAAAAAAGCAAGGGAATTTTCATGTGTGGCATAATTATTTTCATGCTCCGCCAATTTTCTAGACTCATAACACACCACATGATTTTCTTGCATAAGAACTCCTCCAAGTCTTTGTTTACATGCATCTGTACACACCACAAATTCTTTTTCTGGGTGTGCAATTTTCAGAATTGGTGCACTTGTGAGAAGCTTCTTCAACAGCTGGAATCTTTCCTCACATTTTTGGGCCCATTCAAATTTTGTTCCCTTATTTTGCAAACAAGTGATTGGGTGTGCAACCTTGGAGAATCCTTCAATAAATATTCTATAGTAACCGACAAGACCCATAAAAGATCTCATGTCTGTGGCATTCCTTGGATTTGGCCAATTCATAATGGATTGAATATTTTTCGAATCCACTGATCTTCCTTCTTTTGAAATAATGTGACCCAAATAATGAATTATATTTTGTAAAATATACATTTGCTTAGCTTTGCATACAAATTATGATCCCTTAACAATTTCAAATCCATCCTCAAATGTTCTTCATGCTCTTCTTCATTCTTAGAGTAAATAAGAATGTCATCTAGAAAAACAAGAACAAACTTGTCCAAATATTCATAGAAAATGATATTCATGAGACACGTGAAGGTAGTTAGTGCATTAGTGAGACCAAATGGCACCACTACAAATTCATAGTGTCCATAACTTGTTTTGAAGGTTGTCTTGTGAATATCTTATTCCTTGATCCTTGATGGTAACCAGACCTCAACTCAATCTTTGAAAATACCTTGGATCCTCTCATTTGATAAAAAAGATCATCAATTCAAGGCAATGGGTACTTGTTCTTCACTGTCACTTTATTCAACTGCCTATAATCAATACATAAGCTGAGTGTACCATATTTCTTTTTCATAAATAGTACAGGTTCCCCCCATGGAGACACACTTGGCCTTATGTATTTCTTTTCCAATAATTCTTGCAATTGCATTTTCAACTCTAATAATTCTGGTGTGCTCATTCTGTAAGTGTTTTAGACACTAGTGCAGGTCCTGGCACAAGATCAATTGTGAAATCAATGTCCTCTTGGGAGGAAGTCCTGGCACTTCATCAGGGAACACATCCTTGAATTCTTGTAGCACATGATAGTCTTTCAATTTTGGAATTTCATTTTCTGATTTGTCCAATATATGGGCTGCATACAATTGAAAACCTTTCCTACAAAACTTCTTCAGCTACATGGCTAAAATATGCCTAACAGAAAATTTCTTTGGAATTCCTTTCACAACCCTTGGTTTCCTTCATCATCAATGTACTCAAAACTTTTTTTGTATTAGTCTAGTTTAACTCTATGTGCTTCCAACCAGTCCATTCCAATGAGAATGTCATATGAACCAAGTGGTAAAATATCCATATTTGCACAAGTGGATAGTCTACCCATTTCTAATGGGCATTTATCCACCATTTCACTAATTTTTCTCTTGGTTCCCGTGGCTAGTTGAACCAACCACGACTTACTATGCTTGGTTCTCTTAAAAGCACAAATCTCAATAATTTTAGGACTGATATAACTGTGAGTAGATCTAGGGTTAATCAAAATAGAAATAGATTGCTTAGCAATCTTACCTTCAATCTCCACCACAGTTGATTGACGATCTACTTGGAAGTCCTCTAAACCTGCATAAATCCTAGGGATAGTCCTTTCCACTTGACCCACAGTCTCAGCCTCTTGAATGTTATGAAATTGCTTGGCACTCCCATTTCTATGTGGGAAATTTCTAAGCAAATGGTCCTCTCCACATCCCCAACATTGAAGTGGCTCTCTTGGCTTGTCTCCCATCATCTTAGCTGGCTTTGTAACCAATTTTGGTGGCTGCCTTGGCGGATTTCTGAAATGAGGAGGATTGAACCCCTTCTTCCTTTGCTCAAACCTTTCATTCTTCTTGTTCTTCCATGCCTTATGGAAATATGGCTTGATTTTTGCTTGATCATAACAATACCTGGCCTTCCTTATGGTCTCATCTAGAGTTTGAGACTCATCAAACTCAATTTTATCCTTGTAGGATTGAGGAAACCCACTTAGAAAATGTTGAATTTTGACTTTATCATCCCTGATATACTTGACATATCTCAAGAACTCCAAAAAACTATTTGCATATTCCTCCATAGTCATTTGGCCCAACTTCAACTCATGGAATTCTTTAATTTTTCCATCATAGTACCTATCAGAGAGGTACTTTTGCTTGAATTACTTCTTGAATTTCTTCCACACTATTTTCCTTTCATTTATCTTCTTCACTTGTCTAAGGTGATCCCACCATATATATGCTCTTCCATTCAGGTTGAAGATAGCAACCCTTGCTTTCATGTTTCCATAGTAGTCTTGGACTTAGAAATACTTCCTCATCCCAAGAAGCCAAGCCTTGGCTTCTTTACCATATTTTATCTCACCATCAAAGGTAGGAGGTTTGGCCTTCCTAAATTCCTCATGTGAGTTGTTCTTGGAAAACCTCTTCCTCTTCTTCCTACGAGATGAAGAGATTGATCCTTCAGTAGAATCCTTAGAGTCAGATGACTCACTAGAAGAGATTTCTGGAGTATATGACCTGTCTCTAGAAATCATTTTTGAACTATGGGACCTCTTGTGAGAATGCCTCCTTGAGATAATCCCACTCTTTTCATGATTTTCTGAGTGATGTCCAGAGTTAATCTTCCTCTGAATTCCTGTCAGACTTTGAAGCATAGCTGTGTTCAAATGATTCTTCTCTTCTTGAGCTCTAAGCAACCTCTCATTGTTTGCTCAATAGCTTTGTAGCTACACCCTTAGGCCCCTCATGGTCCCTACAATGTCTGGGGGATTCACTTGGTTTAGCATACCATTGGATTCAGTCTCTTCATTCTCAATCTATATATTTTCTCCCATTGCATCTGCCTCAACTTCATAAGGATCATGTGCATCATCCATAATAATGCCCTTGGCCAAACCAAGATCAGAGGTTTCTCAACTGCACTATGCTCACTACTGACCCTTAATAGTCACTGATGTGGTTATGAATCTGCAAAAGTTTTTATATAAACACATTTGTTAGATTTATTACTAAATAAAATCAATTTTCATGTATTCTGGAAATTACCCATACTGACAGTTTTGTCAAATTATGGCTACAAACACTTTTTTTTGGTTAAATTATAAAAGAATATGATTCACCAATTAATAATCGCTCTATGTAAAAAATTTCCCCATTGGACAAGCTTTCCAATGACTATAATCTTGTTCAATTCTGAACCCTGAGCACAAAATTACAATCCTTCAAAATTGTCAATTTGGCCCAAATCCTGCACTTTTCCTGTAGGTGCATTTAACCTCAGAAGCCAACTTTAGACACCTGCAGAAAATCACTTATGGAGACTATAATAACTTCTCTATTGGATTAGATAATACACATGATTAGGATTACTCAACGATTTTCAGTTCCCTGAGCCGATGCTCCAATCACCTACTATAGTCTTCTAGAATAAACTACTTTTATATTTTTCGACTTCTTCCAGGCTTAGAAAATTCTGTAGTTCTATAAAACACCCTTACAATCCAAAATATGAACAAATTATACTACTTTAATGGTCACTGCTAAACCTCAAATCCAACCTTGTTGATTAAAAAAAATAAAAATGGGGGTCAAGGGGGCATGCCCCCTTGCGGCCTCCGGGCAAAGTCCTCGTTTTTTTTATATTTTAAATAGTCCAATTTCACGCAATCCGGTGAATAAGATGCGATTTTCGCTGATGTGGAAAGGGTGTCGACATGGTCTGACACGTCCCTTTCGAGGTGTCAAACATGCCTACTTGTCACCCTATGACATTGCCATGTCACCTTCCACCCGCCACCAGGTCACCACACTGACATATCATCCAAACTTGTGCAGGAATGCGTCATCGGTTTTCCCCTTTACCACAAGTGGTAACACGCCCCCACGAAGCAGTTTTGGAAAACTGCTCTTGGGGAGGCGCGGTCAATCAAAACAGGCCACGTGTCCTGGACGGTTTTGGGCACCAATGCGCCCATCATCCCAAATTAACCATTGGTCACTTTATCAGCGCGCGATGACTTTGGGTCGTTAATCTCCCATAAGATCCGATGGTTAGATATTCACCCACCTATCATTAATCACCATGCACTTTCCTAGGGCGCGGTGATCCCCGACCATTGATCTTCCCCTTCATCCAATGGTCAGATCCTCATCCGCCCACTGTTAACCGCCGCACAATTTTCTCATGCGCTATCAACTACAATCGTTAATCTACCTTGTTGTTCAACGGTTGGATATTCACCCGCTAAGCCCTTGGTTTTATGCCCTTAGTCACCTGTTCCGTCAAGTTTAGCACTGGGGTGCTAAATTATTATGAGTCCTTGGGTCAAATTATGGTACTTAGGTGTTGAGGTTGTCATCCCACCTCATATCTTCGACCCACGTGTCTCCTTCATGTCACTCATAAATGTGGCACAGGTGGGGTCCACTTAAAATTACCAAAATTATTAAAATTTTGAATTTTATGAGATTTTCAATTTGGGAAAAGAAGGCTTGTTATGAAATTGACTAGGGTTTTCTTATCTATCTCTTGACAGAACCCGACATTAACAAGAGAATTTCGTCTACAAATCCATATTTATGCCTATAACTATGCGTTTTGGCCCATAGAGCTCCAGTATTGAAATATGAAGCTCTGATACCACTTTGTAACGTCCCCATACCTTAATCCGACCAGTAGAGGACATTAACTGAATCGGGGCCTCAAAATTTTTCCCCATAACCATAATTACGAATTCATACAACCAAATGCATGTGAAAACAAGAAATAAAACATACATAGGAAATTAAATTGATCCACACACACACAACATGCAAATTACAAGCATAATTGTTACAGGCATACAAATAAAACTCATTGCACATCAATACATAAGAATAATTATCTTTAAACAAGAAGATCCAAGCAACTGGCTATGTAAGAGCGATTTTCCACCCAGTTACAGGCACTTTGTCCAGCATATACTCTTTCTGCTGAGAGGCCACCCCCAAGGTGGGATATGAGGCCACCAGGGCGAAGTAAACACCTACAGGTTTCTCTCTCTCATCCCACAACCCATTATGCTCACTATGCTTAGCGAAAAGCTCAACTAGATCTCTACAGGGGTCTCACTAAGCCATCGCATCCATGGCACTCCTTCCAACTTCCCCACACAACACAAGGAAGTTGGTAAGGAGGTTGGACTCTTACTTCACACACTGGTAATCACTTGTGGCTTGTATTGGTTGCCATGATTTTGATTATCCTTGCCCTACCCTTTGTTATGTGAGTTAGGGCCACCTTTATTAGGTTTCTATTGTGATTGATTTGTGAAACTGAACTCTAGCTTTTTTTTTTTTTGAAATTGTGCTTAATTTTTTGTAGCATATCGATAAGAGGCTCCCAATGAGGAGAATTCCAAAAAATCCATCTCTATTTGGATGTACCTATGTAAGATACTGCAGTAGTTTAGGAACAAGTTCCATTCAAAGTATATGATACCCAGCTTTTGAGCACAAGGTATGGGATACATTGGCAAACTTCGACACCATCTAGTCTCTTTATTGGTGCAAAGTTGTCCATCTTGTGTATTGGTCATCATAGTTTCTATTGAGGTAGAATTCCTCCTTGAGGGCATTGTCAAAATCCGTTAAAGTGGGTTATGTCCCATATGTTGTAGACTCATCTCTGGCATGCCTCTCCCAGTAACCGTCTGACCAATATTTTACATGGGGGAGGGACTTAAGGAATGCTAAGGTAATCTTTTCACTGTCAATTTTTTTTTGAACAGAGTGATAAACCTTTAAAAGATTTAATGATTTCTACAAAGCATCTACATATATATGGACTTCAAATACAGGAATTTCAAATTAACTTGTACCTTGAAGGGTATCGCACCTCTGAAATGGCTGCTAGTTGAAGGTGTCTCCGTCGTCATTGGTAGTCATCAAAGGATCTAGGATAAATTATCCGTCATCTTGTTTTTTTGGTCACACGAGGACTTCCTCAAGAAAAAAATTAATAGGATATCCTACTCCACCATATCTCTTTTATTATCCATCCATGTGATCCTTCTTTTGTCAGCGAGAGTGGTTGTCCCCAAGCTCAATTAGTTCGAGACCCAACCCCTAATACCAAGTTCTCGTTGGTGAATGCACTGAGAAATAATAAGAGAATATTGTTTTGATACCACTGATCTATATTATTTAGAGAATGACATGAGGGAAACAATATAAAATGATAACACAAACACAGTTATTTTGTAGAGATAAAAATAGTACAATAAAACCCAAATTTTATTAATGAATGGAATGGAAAAAAACTTTGTAAACTACAAAGAAATACAACTGGCTCAAATGGTGGTAACTTATCTCTAAATAGAGATGTGTTGGAAATGCTCATTCACAAGAGCTCCTTACAAAGAGACCAAAAAGGGCCTTTTATCATAGACATAAAGCCATAGATTCAAAATCCTTAAACATCCAAAAACCCAACCGTAGAAAATTGCCAAGAAGTTGGAGAACTGTTGTAACACAATGGAATATGTGGGTGGTCACCAGTATCCACCTAGATCAATAGGAGAAAAAACTTGTTTTAGTGCCTCAATTCTTGTTGGGCTCATAGATCGCTAGTAGAAGAACTACAATGGAGGCGATGTTAACAATCCCAACACAACCGGAGTGTATAACAAGTTTAAAAATTTATCCAATAGTCAATTAAATATTATGCTTTATATTGTATGTAACTAATGACAATTGACTTACATATGTAGTAATGTGTACCCTTCATCTCCTATAATTACATTCTACAATTAATTACACATTTTTCTTAGGTTATAGTTGTATCCATGTAATGGATACCATATTATCTTATTCAATATGAGTTGTGTTAGAGAAAAAATAAAAAAAACATAGGCAGAAGAAACTATCATCTGGGATCCTCCTATTCGGCCTTCCATACCCCCATATGGTGTGAAAGACTAAGCTATTTGTCGATTCACAACTTCGTTTCTTTAGTTCAAAAGTAAGGGCCTTTATAATTCTAACAACTAGTATTCCCGACCTTTGATATAATTGTGAAATGTGAACATACATAAATTGTATTTTTTCCATAAATTAATTGTTGCCACAAAATCTTCATGCATTTGTTTTTATCAAATTACCATGATATTTAGACATGCCTTTTTTTGGTTTGGCCTTGTTTTCCTTAGGGTTCTGTTTTGTGAAGCAATCACTACTTTTACTTATAGAATACGCTTGCCTATATTTGCATGTTTCTCATTGAGATTATTTTCTTATAAACACTTTCGAACCAGTATTTTCTTTGAGGTCATATGACTGTGAAGTCTATAGCTAGGCATAAATTAAGAATCCTTACAATACTCTTACATCTTCAAAGTTTTGAACTGTATTGGATGATTGTTTATAAAACAAGGGGATGACTGTGCATTTGGTAAACTTCAAATAGCTTGCTTAATCTAGTTTTCAATTAGGTTTTCCCTGATCACCATTAGGTAGTTGGCATGGATGACTTGCAAATCCCTTAATCCTTGATCTGGAGCAAATTTCATCAAAGCTCAAAGTGGAAAAAAACTACTATGTTATTCGTCACATGCCCAACACCATCTTTGATGGAGAAAACATGATGTTTATGATCTATAATAATAATAAGCACTACAACACCACATGTACCTTCAATTCATTTATTTGTTTTACCAAAATCATTTTTAATAGTTTTATTTTTACTCTTTTTTACATTTAGTCATGCTTCTAATGGTGATTTATCCAATGGTTGAAATATAAGTACCTTGCTATCTTCACTTTGAGCATTCAATGGGGTGACCACATTACCCCATTAATATATATATATATATATATATATATATATATATATATATATATATATATATTCCTTAAGTCGTGGAGAATATCCACCAACAAAAGCCCAAAATATCCCTCGGGTTGAGTAAAACTTTCACAATCTTAAGTACAAATCTAGGGTACCCGTTGCAACGACAAGATAGTTTTATTATTTATATTCCTGAATTTGTTCCTAAATCTCAATGCATTGCCAAATTCTTTTGTTAACCTATTTTTAGAGTCACCGTGGATGGTAGGAATCAATTCTTGTGTTTGGTCCACCCGTGTGATTGGATTACATTCATTAACATTCTCATGATACTTTCTTTCTAAAAGTTCTTGGCCCACAATGGATCCTCAAACACCTACCTCAGAAGAAGAATACCACTCAAATTCCCATGGCAGTGCTTTCAACCTAAAAAACCCATCGTAGATGGTATCCCTGTTGTGAATTCAAATAGATTCTTCAAATGCTATGAATTAGGGAACTAGGTCAAGCACTTCCCTACGACCAAGGTGAGATCCCAATGCAATGTAGCTCAAGCTGGGGATCTTGATGCTAATATTTCTAAGCTCATAGTGGATCCCCAAACACCCACCTTCAAAGGAGGAAACTACTCAAATGTTGTCATGGTTCATCCATGGAAATGCTTTCAGCTTGGAAATTTTGTTTCAGATGGAAACCTACTACATATTCAAACATATGCTTAAGATGCCATGAATTAGGAAACCATTTCAAGCACTTCCCTTATGTCAATGTTAGAGACTAGTGCAATGCATTTCAATCTGGATATCTGGGTGTTTATAATTCTCATCTCACATTCGAACCCCAAACACCCACCTCTTAAGGATACAACTACTAAAACGCTCCCAGGGGCCAACCATGGAAGTCCTTTCATCTTGGATATCCCATCAGAGATGATAACCCTACTGCAAAATTAAACAAATGATTCAAATGCCATGAATTAGGGCATTGGGTCAAGAACTGCCCTTTGATCAATGTCAGACCCCAGTGCAATACAACTCAAGGTGGGTATCCAAGTGTTTATAGTATTCCAAAGAAACTCTGCCCTTATGGTGGAGAAGTGTGCATGATTCTCAACTCTCATAGCTCCATATCATATCGTGGGTTTGTGGATTAATTCCCTTATTGTAATAGTCTGATATTTTTTTGTTGATATTGACTGTTATTAAGCCCCTTATTGTAATAGTCTAATCCTTTTATAGGGAGGTTTTCAATGTAGATTCTTTCAATAGTGTGATGCATTGGTCTCTTCTCCTAGAAAAATACTCTAAGAGGAGGAGGGTTTTAAGGGAAATATTCAAATCCCATACAAATTTCTCCAATAACAATAAGAGGAGGGTTTAGAGAGAAGCTTGCAACTCCCACATAGAAGTATCCAGGAGGAAGAGGGTATAGATGGTAGTTTGCAATTTCCCAACATATTTCTCTAGGAGGAGGAGGAGGAGGAGGGTTTAAAAGGTAGTGTGCAACTCCTAACAATACCAATAATGTAGTGGGTATCATGAGAGGGTATGATTATTCAATTCAATGTCCATGTGGTTTTGGGCCTTACCGAGGGTGTTTTTTTTAAACAATTAAAAAAATGGGTCACCAATTCGTTACATGTCCTCTTCAACAAGTGTATAATAAATTTTAGTTTTAAAGTTAGATATTTGGTAACTTAAATGCATGTCCATTGGAAACTTTGGATTTTTTTTCCTAATATTTTTTTAAATTTATCTTTTGCAAATTATGAGTTGGACAATTTTAGGGCTCAAAGCTAACTCTTTCCATATTAGGCACTCATATTCTCCTAATGATTTTCCAGGTATATAACAAATTTGACTAGTATACTAAATTAAAACACACACATAGACATAGTACATTGCTTGGTATGCACACACAAATGCATAATGTTGATGGAACCTTGGGGTATAAAATGTGATTTTTGATATAAAAATAGTTTAGAATGTTTGATGCAATATTAGAAACATGGAGTTGGGGAATACCCCTAGGATATTGGTAAAAGTATTCTTCATACTGAATAGAGGTATAAGGTTCAAATCTATCCCATGTTAAAATGAGTTTGTATTAATGTCGAATGTAAATTGAGTTTTATATAGTACTATTGAATGTGTAGTGGCTACGCAACCATGTCCAAAATATTTTTCTCCATTATCCATCCAAGTCATCTTCATCTTATCAAGCTTGGAATGTTGGTTACATAATCACTTCCACAATCTCCTATTGCAACACTCATGTCCATGACCCATCCTTACGGTTGCTTGTCCTACAGCCTAACCTTCTAGTTTCTTTTCTATGCAATCAAGAGTTGCAACTAATTATGGTCCTACAACATATCGCAGTACTACATAATTGTCTTAGCCACTTTGTGCCACATATTATTTGCTAGGATATGTTGCATATAGTATCAACAACAAAAATTAATACTAGCAAAAGCTATAGTTTTTTTAGCATGAAATTTCCATTGTATTTGATGCTCTTTTGTTTGGTGGTTGATTGAAAGTTGGGAAACATATAAACTTCATGAAATGGATGTTACTATAATCTATTTTTGCAAATGGAATGATGAATTGGATTCGAAAAATATCTCTTTGTTGGTTACTACTACTTATTTTACACCTAAACATGAACCAAGTAGTTCATGGAATGATGAATTGGATTCGAAAAATATCTCTTTGGAGTGTAGTTCAGAATGGTTACACAACTCCGAAGACTCGACCAAAAGGTCCAACTGCAAAGAAGCTACACAAAGACAATGCCAAGGCAATGAATGCAATTTTTAATGGTTGATCAAATTTTGAGAAGAACAAAGTGGGATAGTGTAAGTAAGCTAAAGAGCCCTAAGACAAGCTACAAGGTCTGTACACAAAGGAATCTCTCATCGTGACTACAAAACCAAAGCATGGGATCAGAAACATGAAGACAATCAAAAGAAAAGGCCAGATACAAAAAATAAAGAACGTCCTGAAAGAAATGATGAAGTCATTAAGAGTAAAAGCAATGTCTCTGAAGATAAAGAAGACTTTGAAACTGAAGAAGTAAATCTTGAGGGAGAACTTATTAGTGGTCTAAGTGAACTAAGGAAAGCTTGAAGAGAAAACTAGACATTAAGGGAACAATTCTAAAAGTATCAAGAGGAAGATCAAATTTCAAAAGAAGGGATTAAAAAACTATTGTTGGTCTAAAAGCACAAATTTAAAAGACACAACAAACCTTGACAAATCAACTAGAGGAGAAGGAATAAATTTGCAAGATGCAAGAAGTTGTAATTATCTCCTTAATAAAGGAACTGGAAGAAATGCATAAGAACCATGTAGAAATTGAAAATATCATTGTTGGTCTAAGAAATCAAGTAGTAGAGGCAAAACATGTTGAAGAAAGCTTGACAATACAACTAAAAGGGAAGGAATAAGTTTTCTCAAGAACAAGAATTTGAGATTGTCTCTCTAAGAAAAGAATTTTAAAAGACTATGGAAGTGCTAAAGGTAAAATTGGAAGGAGCATTGGAAATTGAACAAAAATTGATAAATCAGCTAACTGAAAGAAGAAAAACAAGTAATGATCAAGAATTTGAAATTATTTCCTTAAAGGAAGAATTGGAGAAGACAAGAATTCTTCAAAACAAAAGCAACGTTGCTAAAAATTGATGCAGGAGCATTGGGGCCTAGGCGAAACAGTCGAAGTTGACTGACAGAAGAAGTCGACTAGGGGAATTTCCAACGGCCACTGGTGTGAAGGAAGATTGGCTGTTGAAGCCAAGTAGTTGAGCAGAAGCTGTCGATATGCGGTCGACAGGAGAGAAAAGTCGAGAGTTGACAAGTTTGATGTCGACAGACGACAGGAATGGAGTGGAGGTGTCGAAGGTCGACATGTTGTCAAACCGCGATACCGATGGGTTGCAGCGGAAGCCAAGCGTGGAGGAAGGGGCAGACTGGTAGTTGTAAAGACTAAGCAAAGCCAACAAGTAAGGTTGAAGGTGACGAAGTGCAGTATGGTCGAGACAAGTGATGGGACCGACAACTGTAGCAGAGTTAGAAAAGTGCAGAAGTCAAGGCGACGTACTTAGTAGCCTTTCGTGGTTGCTAAGGAAGTTATGAGCAGTTATGAAGGTGATTGGGATCACACCAGATGTCACCACAGGAGAAGGTTGTGCAGCACGGCCAGAGGGCGCTAACAACTGCAGCTCTACAGGATCAAGGAGGATTCGTCGGATAGAGGAAGAGTGTCTCGGGGAACGGAGTGAGCCTCAGGAAGAGCAGCAACAAAGCAGGGTATAAGAACAGTGAGAAGGCACAAAGGAAGGGATCTGATCCATTGCTCATCGTTCAGCAGAGAACCAGGAGAGGGAGGGGATCGCACACAGCCGAGAACACACTGAGAGACATATTTTCATTTATGTATATTGTAATATGCTAAGGCCGACTAATTCATTTGCTTTGTATTTAGACATTGTAAATTGATTCAGTTTAATAGAAGCCAACTTTTGGCATTCAGTTCACATCCAGTCTATGTGAGCATTTGTGTGTTGTTGTGTGTCATAGTTAAGTAAGAGGCCCATGGTTGGGACCACCCTTGCGTCAGTTGGTATCAAAGCAGAAGTATCCCATGAGCAAGAAGGATAGCGATATCAGGGCCCAGAGTTGGAATCTAGTTGAGCTGGAAAGAATCCAGTGTTTAGCAGTTGAATCCAGAGAGTTGGAAGAGCCTGTGAGTGCGTAGACAGCTCCAGCTGCGGTTGGGTAGAGTTGT
The DNA here is from genome assembly GCA_027924585.1 of Larix kaempferi. Classification (NCBI taxonomy): domain Eukaryota; kingdom Viridiplantae; phylum Streptophyta; class Pinopsida; order Pinales; family Pinaceae; genus Larix; species Larix kaempferi. The sequence continues at coordinate 13,232,866 of BSBM01000461.1, read as the reverse complement.
GCACAAGTTGAGAAGTCCGGTTGCGATTGGATGAGTGGGATTTTCAGCTGCGGTTGAATGGCTCACAGAGGCGTTAATGTCCGAGGATTAAGAGCGCGTGGCGCTGTAGTCACAGTTGATCATGAAATGTTCGATGAATGCATGCGAACAATGCGAAGTCTGACCAGTGAGGTCGCAGCGACCAAGGAGAGCCAAAGACATGGATGCATTCCCGATGAACTTAACCACAACAACGAGGAAGTCGAAGAAGTGGAAGCACGGGAAGAAGCAACCGAGGAACCAAAAGATAAACTCATAAAGCTTCTGACGAAGATGAGAGGTCGGATAAATATGAAATGGTTCATAGAAATGGAGAAATAGTTCAACATAGAGTAGATAGAGGATCCTAAACGAGTTAAAACTACATGTCTGAGGTTGAAGGGTCATGCCTCATTGTGGTGGGACAATGTACAAGCTGACAGAGTCAAGAAAGGCAAGGAAAAGATCAAGTCTTGGGACAGAATGGTCGCCAAGTTGAAGGGGAATTTCTTACCTAATGATTATGTAATTTCCTTGTTCAGGAAGTTGCAGAACTTTTGACATAAAGAGATGACCGTGAAGGAGTACACAAAAGAGTTCTATAGACTGTCGATACGGTTGGGACAAACCGACGAAGGAGAAGAAGCTGTCACGAGATATTGGAACGGCTTGAAGTATGCCATACAGGATGAGTTGAGCCTGTTGAGGTTCAGAGCAGTCGGTGAAGCCTACTAGTTAGCTCTGAAGGTAGAAGAGAAACTGTCGAGGAAAGCCGCATCGACCAGAGGGAGGATGACTGGTCGAGGTGCGAAGACTGTTTCCGCGAAAGGCCAGAGTAGCGGAACCAGGAGAGAAGCCGTCGAAGATAATCGACGTGCGGAAGGGACATCGACTAAAGAGAAGACGCAGGAATACCGACGAGATGGTCGAGAGAACAACAATAGAGGTGTGTATGGTCAAAGTGGTCCAGCCGACAGAAAATGAGCTGACAGACCAACTATAGTCTGTTACAAGTGTCAAGGAGTCGGACACAAGGCATATGAGTGCTTGAAGAACCTACACGTTGCAGAGGAGTTGAAGCCCAAACGTTGAAGAGATGAGTAAGTCGATGAGAGGGCGGAGTTGACATCCGACAGTGGCGAAGATGGTAGAAGAAAATGTCGAACCATGACATCCAGGAGAACGTTGGTTCAGGACGACCGACGCAATGAGAAGCAACCAACACAGCGAAAGGCTGTCTTTCGAACCAAAGTGATGATCAACGACAGGTATTGCAAGACCATATTCGATGGTGGCAGTACGGAGAATCGTGTGTTGACGGAAGTCATCAACAAGTTGGGTTTGAGATGTCAAGAACACCCACACTCATACAAGATCTCTTAGTTGGAGAAAGGACATCATGTCAAGGTAACCAGATAGTGCCTGATAAACTTTAAGGTTGGGAAACTTGAAGACAGTGTACTGTGCGACGTAATCCCAATGGATGCATGTCATATGTTGTTAGGAAGGCCATGGAAGTATGATCGGAAGATGATCTATGATGGTCGAGCCAACACAGTCACAGTGTGGAAAAATGGCACGCGGAGGACACTAAAGCTGAAGCAGGAGGATCAAGCCGAATACAAGCAGGGCGAGAGCAAGTATTGGGAGAAGCGGGTGCTGATATGCTCAACGAAGGAATTCCTTGCGGAGGAGGAGAAACAGTTGGGATGTTTCGCCATCATTCCGAAGGGACCGTGTGTCGAAAGGTCGACAATGGAGAAGATTTCGGTCGAAGTCGAAGAGATGCTTGATGAGTTCAAGAGCATAGTAGTCAACGACGCGTCAACGAGATTGCCACCAACGAGAAGCATATCCCATCAGATCGACATGATTTCCGGATTGAGTTTTCCAAACAAGGCACATCATAGAATGAATCCGACAGAGGATTGATCAGACAAAGTCTAAGCCCGTGCGCGATACCAATAGTATTAGCGCCGAAGAAGGGTGGAGAACGGAGGATGTGTACAGACTCCAGAGCGATGAACAAGATCACGATCAAGTACAAATTTCCATTTCCCGGGATGGATGACTTGATGGATTGCTTGAGTGGAGTGAGATACTTCACCAAGATCGAACTGAAGAGTGGTTATCACCAGATCAGGGTCAGAGAAGGAGATGAATGGAAAACAACATTCAAGACGAAGGAAGGGCTGTATGAGTGGTTAGTCATGCCATTTGGATTGACTAATGCACCCAGTACGTTCATGCGGTTGATGGATGAGGTATTGAAGACATTCTTGGGAAAGTTCGTCGTAGTATACCTATACGACATCTTAATATTTAGTCTAACCAAGGTCTAACATTTGGAGCACATTCGACAAGTGTTGCGGAAGTTGCAGGAGGAGAAGCTGATGATGAACCTGTAGAAATGTTTATTCATGAAGGAAGAGTTGGTGTACTTGGGATTCGTAATCTCGGGTAAAGGGTTGGTGATGGACCCAGAGAAGGTGAAGGCTATATTGGAGTGGCCAAAACCGACAAGCACGATAGGAGTGTGAAGTTTCCATGGCCTTGCTAGTTTCTACAGGAAGTTCATCAGGGGATTCATTTGGATATGTGCACCGTTGACAGAGTGCATGAAAAAAGGGGAGTTCAAGTGGACAGAAGCTGCCCAGAAAACTTTCGATGAGTTGAAGCAGAAAGTGACGAAGAGTCCAGTGTTAGCGCTCTCAGATTTTGACAAAGTTTTCCAAGTCGATTGCGACACGAGTGGAATGGCAATTGGAGATGTGTTGAGCCAGGAGTGTCGACCAATTGCATTCTTCAAGGAGAATTTGGACGAAGTGAAGCAGAAATATTCGGTCTACGACCAAGAGTTCTATGCTATTGTACAAGCATTGAAGAAGTGGACGTTTTTTTCTCTCCCAAGGAATTTGTGTTGTACACAGATGACCAAGCACTGAGGTACTTGAACACTCAGTCGAAGTTGAATCAGCGTCACATGAAGTGGGTCGAATTCTTGCAGGGATACACCTTCATGTTGCGACATAAGTTGGGCAAGTCGAACAAGGTTTTCGATGCGCTGAGTCGAAGAGTTGCATTGCTGAACACGACGATAGTTCAGGAAACTGGAATAGAGTCGATGAAGACAAAGTATGAGACCGATGAGGATGTGCGAAAGCGCATTGAAAAGAGCAATGTGACGTACAAGTTGAGAGCCGACAAGAAGAAGAGGCTATAGTCGTTCAATGAATGAGACTTAGTCTATGCGCATTTGAGGAAAGAGAGATTTCTGACAGGAACATATAACAAGCTGAAGCTGAAGAAGATTGGACCATGTAAGATTCTGAGGAAAACTTTGACAATGCTTATGTGTTAGAGCTGCTGACAAAATTGAACATATCTCCTACGTTTAATGTCTCATATCTATACAGGTATGAAGAAGGTTCAACCAGTAGCAGCGCAGAAGTGTCGAACATCGACTGGACAGGGAAAATTCCAGATCGACACAAGGAGGAAATCGTCGAAGTGTTGGAGGAACACGAAGTCGGGCGCACGCGAAGCTCGCGAAAGAAAGAATATTTGGTCCGATGGAGAGATGATGAGTTGCAGGAGGCGACATGGATTTCCAAAGAAGAATACCGGAGACTGACGGAGCAGTCGAGTTCTTTTTCACCTGGGGAGTCTGATACAGGAGCATCGGGGCCTAGGAGAAACAGTCAAAGTTGATCAACAAAATAAGTTGACCAAGGGGATTTCCAACGACCACTGGTGCGAAGGAAGATTGGTTGTCGAAGCCAAGTAGTCGAGCAGAAGTTGTCGATATACGGTCGACATGAGCGAAAAGTCGAGAGTCGACATGTTTGATGTTGAAAAACGACAGGAATGGAGCGGCGGTGTCGAAGGTCGACATGTTGTCCAACAGCGACACCGACAGGTTGTGGCGAAAGCTAAGCATGGAGGAAGGGGCAAACAGGCTGCCATAAAGACTAAGCAAAGCCAAAAAGTAAGGTCGAAGGTGACGAAGTGTAGTATGGTCGAAACAGGTGATGGGACCGACAACCGTGCAGAGTCAGAAAAGTGCAGAAGTCAAGGCGACGTACTTAGTCGTCGTTCGTTGTTGCTAAGGAAGTTATGAGCAGTTATGAAGGTGGTTGGGATCACGCCAATTGTCACCACAGGAGAAGGTTGTGCAACACGGCCAGAGGGTGTTGACAACAGCAGGTTTGCAGGATCAGGGAGGATTCGGTGGACAGAGGAAGAATGTCTCGGGGAATAGAGTGAGCCTCAGGAAGAGCATCAACAGAGCAGGGTAGAGGAGCAATGTGAAGGCACAGAGAAAGGGATCCGATCCATTTCTCATCATTCAACAGAGAACCAGGAGAGGGAGGAGATCGCACACAATCGAGAACACACTGAGAGACAGATTTTCATTTATGTATTTGTAATAGGCTAAGGCCGACTAGTTCATTTGCTTTGTATTTAAACATTGTAATTTGATTCGGTTTAATAGAAGCCAGCTTCTGGCATTCAATTCACATCCAGTTTGTGTGAGCATTTGTGTGTTGTGTGTCATAATTAAGAAAGAGGCCCCTGGTCGGGACCGCCCTTGTGCCAAAAATGAAGAAAGATCTAAAACATATTCAGAATTTGAATAACAACTCATAAAGCTCAAAAAAGAGAATCAATCACTAAAAGAGCAGCTGCAAAAATCCCAAGAAGAAGATCAAAATTCAAGAGAGATTGTCTCTCTAAAAGAAAAAGTAGAAAAGATGCTCACTCAGCAAAGAACAAATTAGAAACTCAAAAAGAGCACTGAAGTTCTAAATGAGATCTTATGCTCACAACAATCACCATTTGACAAATCTAGTCTTGGCTATATTAATGAAATTGTCTCAACCTCCTTATAGCAAAAGGATGAAGAAAACCTTAGAAGCTATGCAAAAGCTTTGAAAATTTGTTATCACAGAAAGGACAACAGCATGGACAGAGATCATAATCAACAAAGACATCATTACGTCACAAAGAAGACCATATGCTCCCAAGTAATAAAGAATTTTTCTTGACTATTGTTATTCATGCAATAATTTTGGGCATAAAACAATGAACTGTAGAGCCTACAATTATCATGTGAGAAATAGAGGTGCCTCCGAGAATGTCTTATTGAACAACAAGAACATAGTATCTCATAATGTTTGTTGATAGAAACAATAACCCATTGATGGATTACAATGTTGAATGCTAGAAACGTAAACATTATGGACATATTGCAAAATTTTGTAAGAATATCACTTTAGATTCTTTAAAGGTAGCTTGTTATAAATGTACCAATCTTGGACAAATTTGGTGGCTATAGAAGCTTAATGGAATCCAATAAAATATGGAAGAGAAAACAAAAATAGAAGAATAAAAAAGAATGGCAGCTAGCTCTATATTCTCTAAACAAAAAAATAAGTACCCTTGCCAATCAAGAGAATGAAAAATGTACAAAAGTATGGAGAAAGAATTAGAAGAATAGAAGAAAGAAGTCAGCGAAATAGTCATCTATGTTGATGATGGAGGTTCAAGGCTCATAACAAGGAACCAAAGAAAGCCACTTACCTTGAAGATGGGCATCATGATGAATGAAAGCAAGAGCTCCCTTAAACCTGATAATAAAATAGAGATTGTGTTGCACTTTGAAGAACTAAAAGATGATCCTTTTAGTACTCTCTTTTGATCTTCATTTCTAGAAATTATAGAGGGTGGGCAAGGGAAAAAGCAAAAGATCCATGTTTAAGTATTGTTTAAAAATCAGATGAAGTTTCCCTAGCAAGCTTAAGTTGAAGAGAACAAGAGCGCTATACAAAGAGAAAAAGAAATTGTCTTGGACAATGGGCAATAGGTCTCAAGTGTCTGCCAAAGTCAGAAGAAGATGATGATGTTTACATTGAAATCATAAAGTGTGAACTTGAGAAGGGAGAGTATTTGGGGAACATGCCCATGAGAGCATTAGAATTAGTTAAACAATTGGATCTTTACAAATATGTAGGTATAAAGGCAACAGACTCATGCATTGAATATGGTTGGAAGTATATTTGTATAGGGTTACTAAATCATATATGTTCTATCATTGTTGCATACTGTTTGAACACAATTATTTTTTAAGTTTCAAAGGTGGACTATTGGATTTAATATATCAAGACCATGAAATTAACCAATTAAGCATGTGCCATGAATAGACTTGGGAGATATTTGGTCACAAAACTGCCTTTGATAAAATCTACTCTCTTAGATTCTAAGAGTTGTAGATCATATTTTAAACACTGTCATATACATCTCTAAATTGTTGATTGAGATGTATTATGAAGGAATAATGTTGATGTCCATCTTATAAATTGAATAGTAATTCTTATTGGACTTTACTCTAAAAGAAGAAGTAACACCCTACAAACACAACATAAAACCATCAACAAGAAAGCAGATTTTAACATTGTATTGGATCAGTAGTCTTGTAGTAGCATGTATGTTATTGCTTGAGGTGAACAATGACTAGTTTTGACCACTTGAAAAGTGCAATCTGAAGAGGTGAACTAGCATAAATTTATGGCAACATAATGTGGCACATACAACAACCATGTAGCAGCAGGTCATGGCAACGAATAGTCTCATTATATGGAAGCAATTTTGAAGCTTTCGTTATATAGTTCATGTGCATGAATGAAGATACTACAAAATCCCTACCAAGCAAAGGTTAAAATGCCAGCCAAGGTGTCACAGGAAAGAGAAATATGTCCGCTAATCGTTGAATATGCCCGCCAAGCTAAATGCCCACCAAGATTAAAAATGCTCACCAAGCTAAATGTCTACCAAGAAAATGCCTGCAGACCATGAGAAAATGCCCACAAGCCATGGGAAAATACCCCCCAGACATGTAGAAATGTCTGCCACTGATGAAGGAAATGTACGCAATGCCCGCCATGGATGAGGAAATGCCCGCCACTCATGAGGAAATGTCTGCCAGGTAATGAAGAAATGCCCACCACTCTTGAAGGAAAATATATGCAACATTCAAAATACATCCCAAATTTTTAGGAGATGCCCGTAAGTCATAGGAAGTGGACACAAAATGCTTGCACAACAGAAATCGAATTTGAAATTAAATGTTGATGGGGTTCAACATTTGCCTAAGAGACTTGAAGTTGTTTAGAATGATGATACCTGAGTGAATTTCTAGTCTCATGTCTATGCTAATAAGAGAACTGCAAATCCTAAAATTCTTACACATGAATGGGAAATGACATGTGATGCAACAGTTATAGAAATAACAAGGGAAGATACACTATGTGATTAGAGAATACGTTGACAATCATTGGCACACTTTCAAGGGAACTTGTGGACTTGGTTATGATAGACTTGGATTAGTTCTTGATGGCAAATTGAAAATAGTTCTTAGGACAGCTCTAAGGCAGATTTCTAGACAGATTTTGGATAAGGATTGAGCCACTTGATTGCAGACCTTAAGACAAATTCTCTGTTAACATTATCTAAAGATAAATTTGGCTCATCCAAGATGGATTTGATGGCAAATCTGTGAAGGATCTTGTTGCATAAATTTGAAAAGCAGATTGAGCATGACATCAGAGGTCCAAATATTGGTGCACACAACAATCATATTCCTGAAGATAAGTCAAAGGGGAAGAATCATTGACAGGGGGTAGTCAAAGGAATTGGCAAAAGCAAATAAGCATTTAGATAGGGGGAGCAACGTCCAAATATTGGTGCACACAACAATCATATTCCTGAAGATAAGTCAAAGGGGAAGAATCATTGACAGGGGGTAGTCAAAGGAATTGGCAAAAGCAAATAAGCATTTAGATAGGGGGAGCGACAGTAAAAGAAAGATAAGTGCACAAACCCAGGTGGAGCAACCCTTTGTCCTTGATGTCAAAGGGGGAGAGAAACAAAGTGTTGATAATAGGGGGAGCATGCATCACTGCAAAAAGTTGAAGTGTTGCCATCAATGACAAAGGGAGAATTTGTTGAGAAAAGCGTTGTCATTGATGTCAAAGCACAATGATGATGATGATGATGATGGTATAACAGATGATTTGGAAAATATGTGACAATAAGAAGATAGAGTGCATCTTCAGAATTGTGGTACCAACACCTACAAGATTTTGGTAATGATCGAATTTCCAAAGAATGATTTCATGCTTTCAGTCATGAAATCTTTCGATCATATCTATCTATGAATCTATTCTATTATTCCAGCCATCGACATATTCATTACATCCATTGCAATGCTAAGAAAAAATGAAGTAAATTATGACAGCCTTAACTCTTATATCAAAATGAACTGCAAAAGAGAGTCGGCCCTGTAATTAAAAAGAGTGAGAACGCCCCTTGTTTAGACATTGGATTTCCAAATGCACAAGTCGGCCAGGGAAAGCGATCACAATGGGTCCACATGTTTTTGAGCTCGGTGGATATAAATAGAAAATCGATTTGATGAGAACATGAAGAGAAGTGTGAGAACTGTAAATGTGAATGAACTTTGAGGTACAAAAGGTAGATAAAAGATGAAATCAGTCAAAGAGATAATTTTTGGGGTTTGATGTGTATCTAGCTTCGTAAAAAGAAGATTGCGGCAATGTTTTTGATTCTGGTTTTATGTAGAAGAGCGAAGATACTCTGAAATGTTTTTGTTGTCTGGATTTTGTCTTTTATTGTGATTGCGGGAACCTCTTCTTGCCAAGACACCAGAGATCGCAGGTTACCTTTTTGCTTGGCTTCTAAAATCACAATTGCGGAGCATATTCAAGTTCCCTCTGAAAAAGCATAAGATTGCAGAGATTGTGTTGGGCTCTAAAGGACACATCTTTGTATGGAGAATTTTTTGTCATGATATCTGTACAAAACCAATAAGTAAAGGTCGGGGTTTAAGTTCGAGTGTAAATTGCATAAGGATCTTTAAACAGCTGGTGTCCAAATCGATGCTAATCTTGCAAGCATAAAATAAAGTGTTTGAAATAACAGAGAAGCTAATTTGTATGCTACAAGAGAAACATAACTATGGCAGCTATAAGAATAGCAGAGCTGTTGTGTTCAAGTGAAGAGAAGCTCAAATACTGTGTAACAAAGGAATGCAAAGATATGGCTTGGATGAATAAATTTGTTGTGCATAAAGTGACTCCATGTTTGTGAAGTTCTTTTCTAAGGTGAATTGATTGTGTAAACAACAAAGATGCAGGGCTACAGATTTGTGACATTGTATTACAAACATATATATTCATTTAAGGGTGGCAGGGTAGTGCAAGGAAGAGGATTGGTGTCATCACTATGCTAACAGGTTGGCACCTGTCAGATTGAGCAGAGCAAATGGGTGCTTGCAAGAGGATTGATGTCCTCACTAGCTCAATAGGTTGGTGTCTGTCAAGTTGGTGCTTGAGGAGTGTAAATGGTTGGTTACTTCAAGTACTGGTGTCCCTCACAGGTTGAAGCCTGTATAAAATGTAATTTTTTATTTACATAAGAAATTATATTTGTGGTTTTCTTCCTTATTGGGTTCACATAAAAATAGGTGTACTGTGTATTGGTTTTGTTCACTTTATTATGTAATGATTATTGAAAATTGCAACAGCTAAGTTTTAAAGTAAGAAAAAGTGATTAAAACTGTCCTACATTGATTACCACCCCACCCCCCTAGTATACCTGTATATTCCAACAAAAAGAGCTAAATGCGTTGGCTAAATGCATTGATCAACACAAAGTGTGTATTGACAAAAAGCATGAGACACAATGGTGTTTAACAAAGACATTACATTAAGCTTCTCTTACAAACAACCTAACTAATGAAGATGGGGCTGACACCAAGAATACTACGGCACAACTTTGACACAACTGTGGTCAAGTCTCTAAGGTCTACAAAAACCATTTTGGTCCATAACTAAATTGAAATGGTCTATAACTAAATTGTCTCGATTTTTGTAAGTCAATTTTGTCAAGGAAAGCCAAAAATACTAGATCACTCATACACTTTCTTTCATTTCATTGTTGTTGGCAAAAGAAAATACATTAACTGCTATCATTATTTTGTCATTCTTTATCCTGAAATCTGAAAATATGATAACATTAACAGCTGAGTATGGTACATTCTAATTGTCATTGTTATTCTAAAGAACGTGTACAATGGAAGAAACACGAGGCAGCCCATACATGCACTTGACAATTAGAACTGGCAGCAAGGTTCCCTTCAATTTTAAGACAAAAGTCCCCTGTTGATACAACATTTAAAGACACTCTCCAGTAGTAAATTTAACTTGAAATTAAGATCCTTTTTTATGTTCAATTGCTTATCCTGTCTTGCTGCATTAGCAAGGAATCTGCAGATGTTTATAAATCTTGACCAAAATTTTCGGGGTTAAATACTCATCAGCAAAGCAGACAGGACATCCATTCTGATAAGATGCATAGGATGTCTTGAACTACAATGTTGCAAGGGTATGTAAACAGTATGACCATACTGGAAAGATGTATATCCACAATAAATACAGCATCTTCATGTAGTCAGTTCAATAGATATAAAAAAAGTGTCTCATGTTGTCAGATCCTCGGCCTGACCAAAATATTTGCCTGCTATTGTTATAAGGATGTTTAACATAGCAAGTTCTTCATCATCTCTGGTCTTGCTGGCCCTCAAACTTGAACATTTTCTTAGCAAAGCTCTTGCTGCTGCACATGTCTCTGCATCTAGTGGCTTATCCAAAACTGCACAAAGTGCAAACAGCCAAACTGCCCGATCCTTTGACAAAGAGCTTATATTTTCAAGCCAAGTCACGTGATATTTGAAAACTGTGGCCCGTGCAATTTCATCCAAACTCAACACGACTGGAAGCAGAGGGCCAGTTGCAGATCTGATCTCCCCTAGGGGATCCTCCATAGGTTCTTTAACAACAGAGTTAATTTTATCATTTGCTTGAAGTTCTTTGTTTGTTTCAGTCAACTCAAAATCCAAGTCTTCCAAAATATCATTTTCATCCCCCTCTTTTTCCATTGCTAGGGGCCCCATTGCTAGGGGGCAGGATTCTTCATCACTTGATATGCTACATATAGAGCCAAAACAAAACTTTTCCCAAAGAACTTTATTTTTATAAGATGGGAATGACTTTAATTGATGGTCCTTTGACAGTTCAACATTTGAAAGGGCCTGAAAAGCAATATGCACAGTAAAAGATTGCTTGTCACCTGAAATAAACAAATAAAACAATGAAGTAGCTATACTTTTTTCTTTTCCAGAGCCAAAATAAAGATGTTCAAGAAAACTCATCATATAGGCTAGTAAGGAGATTTACCATTCTCAGGTCAGAAAAGTCTGCAAGAAATTCTCTCTCCCAGTCTTTCGAAGGCAGGAGATCTTTTGAGCAGACTGGAACAGATGGAATATTCGGCATGTAAGAAGTCTGTTGTTTAATCAACTTCTTTCTGTCCAAATTTGCCACTCTCACTTTTGGGAACTGAGCAGCTTCCCACCTGCATTAAAGCATGCCAAAAGCAACTAGGTATGAGCCAAAGAATGCTCCTGATCACCATATACATCAAAGAACTTGGAAATAAGAGATCCACATTGAATTGCAACAAAACTCTTATAGTAGTAATGAAGTGAAGTAAGACACGGATGAGCATTGCACAATAAGGTCTTTCAAATAATTTGCATTTGCCGAATTGCAAGCTCATTAACACAACCAAACTATGCCCCTAACAAAAACCATGCCCTATTTCTGTCCAGTTGGGACCACTAAGATTAGATATGATAGATCATTATCTCATAACTAGTGTTGCTTTACAATCAAAATTGATCCTGGAATTCCTCTTGACATCCAAAACTAGTTTGTTTATATATTTCCAGCTAGATGACCTCTTAATGCAACTTAATGTTATGTTACTGCCAATAATAATTTCCTGGAAATTTGTGCATGTCTGTAGAAGTATGAACCACAAAATAATGAAAATATTTACATATAAGGAATTTCAGATGAAGAATATAAATATGCACTAATAAGTTACAATATGCACATATGTTTCAAGCCATAGAGTCTTAGAGAGCTTGCAAAAATAAGTGTTTCTAGCAACTTCTGCCAGAAAGCATGCAATTCCAGCAAATTTCCTAAAAAGTGCACTGGAAGACGATATTTTCCTACAAGTTTTCAAGGCCAAAAATACACCAGTAGCATTTTTGCCAATAGAATCATAAAATGCCTTTCAGGAATCTTACTTTTTGATACACAACAGAAAACATATGGTTGACTTAAACAAATGAAATCAAATATCATAAAAATCTCAAAAAATCTAGTCCATAGTCCTATCTAGAATTAATATACCAATTTCAAATTTGTCACAGAATTAATATACCAATTTCAAATTTGTCGCAGAATAACAAAGACCTACATTTGCACAAAGGAAGTAGTTTAATATCCAGAAAGAATGAACAAGAAAGAGAAATAAACACAGATTTTGAAATGATATTTTTGAACAGCTCTTGATCGAAAATTGTTTCACTTTATTCTGAGTTACTAGAAACACCCAAGGAGGACCCCAGAAATAACATTTGCCGAATCAGAAACAGATTCAGATGGAATGCACCTTTGAAACACCCGCAAAAGGTTTTGGCGGCACTTCAACATTCTGGAACAGCATTTCATTTGTGGAACGCCAAAACAGGCAATTCAGTTATCTACTGAAATGTTTCATGATTTCCAGGAATGTTTCAGGCGTGGACCACAGCATTTCAGGCCAAAAACTCAGAAAGCCCCCTGAAAAAAAACTAATCTTAATTCTTCGAAGTGTAGTTAACTTTTAATCTTAATTCTTAATTGATATTTACCTCTACTTATATTATATACTTTCATTATTAATTTTTGAAATTCAAAGTTAAAGTGGGACCCCCATTTCAGGATGTTTGGTGGTCAATTTGGCCCCACTAGCCCCCACACAATGAAAGTAGAAAGTAGTATTCAGGGTGTTTTGAGCTTTCAGCATTTCAGCATCAGGACTTTTTGCTAACAGAACCAGGTAGACCATACCTCCTACACCCCATGAGCCACATACATGTGCAAGCACTAGTGATTAGTATGATAAAGTTTGGACTCTAGATGCCGATTAGAGACTCAATGTTTACATCTCATAGAATTTCCAAAATTGAAATTCATCAAAAGATATTCTGAAATTTGTATGTTTCATGTATTTTTTTGCACATATATATATATAGCCTCAGTGTTTACATCTCATTGTATTTCCAAATTTGAAATTCATCAAAAGGTATTTTCTGAAATTTTTATGTTTCATGTAATTTTTTGCATCTATATATATATATATATATATATATATTCCTGTATCCTTATCGATGCAACTTAGCTTATTACCCTTGCCAACATGTTCTGTAACTCATTGAAGCTATAACTCTCCAAATTATTTGCTTTCTTGATTTTCTTCCGTTGCTTTGGCTTGTGATGTATGCCACCTAAGTATCATTTGTTTTTTTCTAGAAAATGCATTTTATATCTGATCACTGAGCAATAAAGAATACATCAAGGAATCTATATCATCAATCCAATGTTTAAATTTAAAGGTTACCCCTACCTACATAAGAAGAGAGAGCCAGCATAGCCTGCTTGTCTCCAATCTCAATAGAGAGTACCTTTCCAAATGCCAATCCTAGCTGAAATCTAAACTGCCAGCTCTGATTTAAAAGCTGTTGATTAACCGAAATGAAACAGATTCATCTCCCCATTAAAATTTGCATGGTATTGCCTCTTACATAACAGTTAGCTATATATCTTATGCATCCCAACCACTTATAACTGTTGGAATATTAATCAATACTGGGGGGTGAATCAGTATTGACCTTTTTCAACAATGAAAACCACTTCAATTATTAATTTTAGCAAACAAATTAAAGATCAACAAAATATGGAAAACCCAACTTGGGAAAAACCACAAATTTTTACCTTATATAAAATTTATAATTTATTTACAAGCTATCACTTGCAGGAGACTCCAATCTGTTGTCATTGATGTCAACTCAGGACAAGGTCTAGAAGCCATGCACTTAACTGAAAATGAGAAGACAGAGGACATTACAAACACATGTAAAACCCTCTTAGATGGATAGTCACAGTCATGCTGGTTCTGGTGATATGTGGAACACCTCATGGTTCCTCATGGTTGAGGAGATATGTCCCCATGAAGATGGAGTTTTAAAAAAGGGGGGTTTTAATATTAAAAAATGACGTTTTAATATTAAAAAGGAGTTTTAATATTAAAAAAGGGTTTTTATATTAAATATGAATTTAAGTGAATTAAAAATAAATTCAGGTGAAGTTAAGTGAATTAAAAACAAAATGAGGTGAAGTTAAGTGAATTAAAAATAAAAGTGGATTAAAAATAAAGTTGGGTGACAGTGAATTTAAAAGAAGTTACGTGAATGAGTTAATTAATTTAAAAAGGTTTTACGTGAAAAAGTAAAGAAGTCAAAGATCATGATTTTGGAAGCCCATGGTATTTACTCATGGTATTTGCAAATGTGAAATAAAAATGAGTTAATTGATTAAAAAATTAAATATTATATGGTTGCCGAAATAAAGAGTTACGATTGCCGAAATATTAATTATGTTGAAAATGCCGAAATGAAGAGTTATGTGGTTATGGAAAAATGTTAATAAAGAGGTGTGACTTATATGAAAAGTCACAATATTTCACATTCAAAATGCCGAAATGAAGAGTTATGTGGTTATGGAAAAATGTTAATAAAGAGATGTGACTTATGTGAAAAGTCATAATATTTCATATTCAAAAGTTTTTGAAACATATATATATATATATATACTTGAACATAGACTAAAAGAAGTGTGTTTCTCTGTGTGTGATTCAAAGAACAACAAGTGAAGCAACGAAGAAGTCCAGTGATCTTAAAGGAAATCAAAGTCAGTTTGAAGTGAAGAAACTAACAGGAGGAAGGAAGGAGCTAGGGATTGAAGTACTCTGCAGGTTGGTGCCTGTTTAAACGGGGAGTTGTAGCTTCCTTCAAGTAGGCGCTCAAAAGAAAGGGATTGGAGTCTCCTGCAAGTGATAGCTTGTAAATAAATTATAAATTCTATATAAGATAATTATTGTGGTTTTTCTCAAGTTGGGTTTTCGACATTAAATTAACTTTGATTTCTTTTAAGATCACTGGGCTTCTTCGTTGCTTCACTTGTTGTTCTTTGAATCACACACAGCGAAACACACTTCTTTCAATCTATGTTCAAGTATATATATATATATATATGTTTCAAAAACTTTTGAATATGAAATATTATGACTTTTCACATAAGTTACACCTCTTTACTAACATTTTTCCATAACCACGTAACTCTTCATCTTGGCATTTTGAATGTGAAATATTATGACTTTTCACATAAGTCACACCTCTTTATTAACATTTTTCCATAATCACATAACTCTTCATTTCAGCATTTTCAACATAATTATTATTTCGGCAATCATAACTCTTTATTTCGGCAACCATATAATATTTAGTTTTTTAATCAATTAACTCATTTTATTTCACATTTGCAAATACCATGAGTAAATACCATGGGCTTCCAAAACCATGATCTTTGACTTCTTTACTTTTTTACATAAAACCGTTTTAAATTAATTAACTCATTCACGTAACTTCTTTTTAATTCACTTTCACCTAACTTTATTTTTAATCCACTTAACTTCACTTAAATTCACCTAACTTTAATTTTAAATCACTTAACTTCACCTAAGTTTATTTTTAATTCACTTCACTTCATTTTTAATATAAAAAGTTAAAAACCCCTTTTTAATATTAAAACCTCCTTTTTAAATATTAAAATCCCCGTTTTTTAAACTCCATCTTCACGAGGACATATCTCCTCAACCATGAGGAACCATGAGGCGTTCCACATATCACCAGAACCGGCATGACAGGGACTATCCATCTAAGAGGGTTTTACATGTGTTTGTAATGTCCTATGTCTTCTTATCTTCAGTTAAGTGCATGGCTTCTAAACCTTGTCCTGAGTTGACATCAATGACAACACTGACATCAAATTTTCCAACAATAACTGCCCGTCTAACCATTCATCTGTTTACAAAGATAACTCCTTTCCAATGAACTCATAAACAACCATAGAACATGTTTAACAATTTCTTCCTTGTGGCACATCATGCAACAACCATCTACAAGGCTCGAAAGGCAGAGCCTATCTGTCACCACTAACATGTTATCGACCACCATCCATTCTAACATGTTATTGACCACCATCCATTCAAGCTCTGTAGGCTTAAAAAGTTAAAAGACAAGCAGGATTTCAAAATATCTTGGATCCTCTTAAGCCATACAGCATCATTCTCTTGAATGGGCACACTTGTTTGCTAAGTTGATCTGCAATTAGATAGTTTGATCAGATCTTAGAATAGACTTCTTAGTACAGTAAGATAAAGGGCTTCCCATAGGACCATTTCCAATATTTCCAAATAGGTTCCTACCCATAAAAATTCATTTTAAACAAGACAGCAACTAGAATGGTCTTACAAAGTGCTTGTGAAGGCTTATTTGTTGGTTTTCTGTAGTATTTGAAAACGATTAATGGTTCTTCAAGAAAACTAGTTACCCAAGTCTTTGTCCCACATATCTTCCCATGTGCGAAAGTTGAAACCTTTGCTGGCCAATATTTTTCCTCCAAAAGGAGTTATATCCAGCCAGATGCCACAGGCTTTTAGGGACATCGAAGTCCTAATGTAATTATTTGGGCACTAATTACCAAGCCTGCCAAACCCTCCGAAGAGCACATGATACTGAGATTTTGAGAGCTTTAGCTCCACCAACTAAATCACAGATTTTGAAAGGACCTTTATGTTGCATATATGGTTAGCACTTCATATACAGTAACAGATCAAAATCTACCAAGGTGCATTCCCCATCATGGAACTAATGATGCATTTGACTGCAAATACTGTCCTGAAAGTTCTTACATCAAGCAAACCAAATCCTCCAGCCTCCCAAAGAATCTCTCATTTCAGATTTGATAGTTTTCCCATACTAGCAGAACAAAGCAATTAATTATAGAAATGGTCGTACATTTCCAAAGCAATCTGCCAAATAATTGTGTACAGTATTTAAGATAACAAAGGCAAACAGCATCTGCCGAATACACTACTAAATCATGATGGTCATGATAATTAGTAAGATATCACATATTAAATTATTAATCAATGGAAGGGAAAAGCATAATAAATTAGAATATAAATATAGAATGAATAAAATAGTGAATGTACATTAGTAGGAGGTGAATAATTAATTATACCATATAGGAAGATAATGACTTGTGATTAACATACAAAATAGGTTTATAACAAGTTTCCCCATCTTGATAAATTGGATGAAAATGGATGACAGGATGATGGTGTGCTAGGGCTTGGAGGAAATAGGGCCAAAGGAAAAAAAATAGTGCCTGCTGTCGATAGGATCTCTTAAGCTAGTTCATCCAGTGGAATGTATCAAAGAAGGGGCAAAGGATTTTACACAGAGGCCTACAATTGGCTACTTTGGCCAGTCAAAGTCACAGGTCTCCAAAATGGTGCCCTGGATCAGCTTTGCATGTCTCATCTGCCTATGATAAAGTCTGAATTACTCCCCTTCAGAGGAGTTTTTCTACTTTTCTCTTTGAGAGCACTGAAGATAAGGATTCAATCCCCAATGGAGGTCTCTGGTTTTTTGAAAACTTAAGTTTAGTGCTCAAGCCATGGTATGACTTGTTTTCCTCAAGCTATGCCCTACGAGATGGCATTTATATTTGGGTAAGAAATTAAGAATGATAAGGCTACCATTGCATTATTCATTATTGTAACAAGAGGGTTTTGAAAGCAATAGGGGATAAGCTAGGCCTTTCTCAATATCCAATACCAAAAACTCTAAATCATGAGGAGGTTCTGCAAATGCTGGTTCATTTGTCCACAAATGCCAGATTGCTGAAAGAAATTATATTTGATGAACCTGATATCTCGAGGGTTCAAATGTTGGACTATGAGAACTTTTCCTTTTTGATGTTAATATTGCCCATCACATGGCCATTTACAACATGACTGCTCTCAACGTTTGGCTATTTAGACAAAATAGAAAAAGTCCAAAAAGTCAAGGTATGTAGTGGAAGAGGAACTCAACAAGGATGGTCCTCTTGAAGTAGAGTGACAACCTAGGTTGGATCAAGACACAATTCCTTCCCCAATAAGTCAAGCATCTACTATGGAAATGGAAGTGACGTGCAAGCAACTAGTGGGAAATGAGGTGTGGGTGAATGAATAGCATTGGGCAGTAGTGGAGGCACCTCCCATGGGGCAAGAATCTACTCCAGTAAGGGATAAGGTTCAGAGGCCAGTGTAGGAAGGTACAAATCTGATGGATTCTTCAGTCCCCAATTGATAAGGTAGAGGTCATAAGCCCTTGAACCGAATCTCCAAATGTTGTTTTCATGCATGGGCAGACTGTCTCAAATTATGGCTGGTGCAAAGTCTTTTCTCACTACACTGCCAGGTTGGATTCAGGTCATCTTTTCCAGTTGTTAGTTATTGTGTCTCAAAAATGCAGGGAAGTGAGGTTTGTGGTTATTTTGGCATTGATCCATCTATACTTAGCAAGTTGGATGCATCCCTGAGGCCCATATCGATCTCTTCTTCTTTTGCCCTGAATGGCCATTTTCCTCAAAAGGTGAGTCTTTTAGTTTAGTAGATATGTCTATGGTTGCACCTCCATCCTCCTCACCCAACTCCAGAACAAAGCACGGGGAAAGGTAAGCTCCGGTAATTTCCTTTCGGGGGTTGAATGAACTGTGTTCTTAGCCACATGTGGTTTAGTGCCCCTTATTTCGCTTAAGATGGGTTTATGTCTCATATCTGGCAATTTTATGGATATTCTCGAGGCTTTCTTTCTACCTATGTTTGAAGGTTTTGGTATGGTTGTTATAGCCGAGACTATCTCTAATCTTTACCGTGTTGACCAATTGTTGCTCTGAACTAATCATTGAACACTGATGCCTTTCAAGCCTAACAACTTTGAGTTTCTTCTAATGTAAGCACATTGTGCAATTTTTTTAACCTGAAAACGCAGTGGAAATAACAAAGTTTTTCTTTGAAAAAACAAGTCTCCCATCTTAATATGCGTTGCACATGAAGCAAAACTGAAACAACTTCCTTCAGCAACAAGAATAGAAAGTTCCTTGTTAGGATCATGAAGATGTTTGTTTTCAAGTATAACAAGTATCCACATGCAAGTTGAAAGATGTCGAATATGCAACACCAATCTAGAAAATAACATTAAGAATTTAAAGGCACGATCTTCATATTATTAGAGAGCATAAACTCATCCTATGACCAAGATTACACCATCAAGGCATGATTCGCAACTGGATAGTTAAAATTATTTGATAGAAAAGTTGACATTGCTTGAGTAGATTATAAAGTGGCCTCTGGACATGATGTCAAACATTGTCTAGCATTAAAGGCAGATGTATTTTCAATGTTGTCAAAAACTCTCATTACCGATGTCCACATTAAGAGTATTGATAATCATTTTTACCAATGCCCACCTACTACATGGCAATAAGTATAGGAATTCCATGACTTGCACCTTCAGTAACATCAACATGCACTTTTATTTCAACTTCAACATTTCTTGAAGAACTAATTTCTTCAAAATTATCATGGATTCCTTTGAAATCTTCAGCATAAATGTAAAGGTGAGATTGGTATTCATATAATATGTAATCATGGAAAGTAACCACTTGCTTAAAATTTGGCAACTCAGTCATAGAAAATCCAAAAGGAATCCATCAATATCTTCCCATGAGCTTGAAGAGGAATATGAAATGTTTTGACAGAAAACATGTGATGAAATTTTAACAAACACATCTACATGCAGGAAACGATATCTTGTAAGTCTTGTAAAGATCAATTAATATTCCTAAATAACATCTTCTAATTTTGCAAAATCGATCTCATAACCATTGTCTCTTTTAACGTTCTCTTATGCTTTTTTTATTTCAAACATAACTCTTGGAAATGTTGGCTAAAAAACCAGAAAAAAATATATATATATATATATATTTGTACTAGGCCCAGCATCAAAGTGCATGGACTTTTAATGACGTTAACTTCTTAATAACTTGACTCCAAATAGAACCTTCACCCCACGAATTTCCAGGAATAACAAGTAGTCCCTAAGAACGATGTTGTACGCATAGTTTGAAAAATCAAAATCGGACCCAGAATCGGTCGAGGGTCAACTCTGAATCGGAATCAGAATCGGTCATAAATCGGTCGATTTGAATTTAATGAATCGGTTTGCTCAAAAATACATAAAATATTTAAATTTTTAAGAAAAACAACATTTTCAAGATTCTAATCCATGATTCCATAGCATTAGAGACAAAATATCCAAAGTCTGTTGTGAATTGGATGTTGTCTCAGTCTTCAGACTCTCAATCAGTCCACAATGTACACAGTTTTGTCCACTTCAAACTCCACAGGCCACCCCCACACTGCATAGTGCACAGTCCACTATTCAGGTTCCACTGTCTAGTTCCATAGTCCGTTCCATTGTTCACACGACAGCTGGCTCTCCAAGGTTCCAAACTTCCACAATGGTAACAAGTTAACAACACAAGGAAATGAAGGTTGGGGGGCCGAGGGTAGTCATTAAAGAGGTCATGGGTTGGGTTAGGTAGCTTAGGTTAGGAAAAAAAATCGAAATATAACATTAAAAAAACCCCTCTTTTTCTGAGTGCACAGGTCCACGGAAAAACAGGCCAACGTTTTTCATGACTCGGTTGAGCAAACTAGTTCAGTACCGAATCGGACGGTTCGGTACTGAAACGGTCACCGATCCGATTTGATCGCCAGTTTGATTCGGTTGGCCCTTAAACCGGTGAATCGAATTGTTACCAACTATTTCTAAGTTGCACGAAACAGGGAAACGTCTGGAAGTTTCCGAAACGGGTACGATAGGAAACGTGACCTTCCAAAAATGCAAACACCAGGGGAAACGCCGAGGGAAACGCCATATATAAAATATTAAATATATATACATATATTATTTATATTATTTATATTAAAAAAATGCATTGTCTTGCAAGAAAAAAATAATGACACTCACAAATAAAGTCAAGTAATATCTAATTAAAAATTATTCTCATAATTAAAAATTAAAAAAAAAAGTATTTTGGGCCAAATTGAGCGACACACAGCCATATTTTCCAGCTATACAAACCCACACAAGCTTAGGAAAGTCGCGAAACGCGGGCCGTATAGGCCAAAACCCGCCCGAAACGCCACCGGCCGTACTGTACGACGTTTCGTACTCGCAAAACGCCGTACGGTGCGACCGGCGACGTTTCAGACAGGTTTCTTACCCGTTTCGGCATTTCGTACCGTTTCGGGTACTGGTACAGCTGTCAGGCAAGCATTTCCTGCAACTTAGAACTATTTTGTACAATAGTTGAACTTCTATTGAGCCGCCAGTTATTGAACATGATCCATGTTCATTGCCAGAGTTCAGAGGTTCCGGATTTGGCCTATTTTGGCCATCTTTTTAATTTTTGTCTTGAAATGACCATGCCCCATGGGGTTTGTAATAAAGTGTGCTAGTATGGGGGTCTGAGTGGCTCGGTTCCCTAAGACTTGACAATCAAATAAGGTATTCCAAGGAGTTTTTTCCCTTGTCGATTATGCTTTGCTTATAGCCGAGTAATAATCGATGAGTTTTTCTCCTACAACCTCCAAAGTTGGAATGCCCGAATTTGGCGGTTAAGCCTTGGGGGGTTATTAGAGCCCAACTGTAAAATATGAACCTACTAGACACTATTGGTATGTTCTATGGTCATTTCCTAGGTCCCTAGGTGTGTTAAAACATTGTCTGAAAAAAATTTTACCATACGTTTTCAACTTTTTTATTTTTTATTATTTTATTATTAAATTTTTCAATTAATTAAACCATTTTTACATGGTTTAATTGAAAATTTTCAATTTGTAATAATTGAGTGGTTTGGGGGTGGATTTTGGCAAATAAAGACTCATTTTCTAAGCCAAAATATCCATTTAACCCCTAAACCCACTTATCCTAAGTTTCAGATGATTATTTTTGCACTTAATTGAATATTTCCTCAAAATTAATAAAAGATGAATATTTAATTAAAAATAATCAGAAAATAATAAATTGGAGAAAATCCAAATCTCTCCAAAAAAAGACCAAATTGAATAAAATAAAGTGCTAAATGACATGTCAAAGAGCATTCATGAAGATTCCAATCATCACCTACCATTTTCAGTTAGCATTCAGAGCTCTGCAGATGACTGTCTCTTGGGATTTGCGCCCTCCTTAGCTAGCTCCCACGAATTGGTTGTGGCATGTGTTTATTGATTGGAAGGAGTTTCCAAGGTGACGGGGTGGGCGCCTTGCCTAGGTGGAGGCCACCTCACCCCATTCTCACCTTCCAACACTCAGTTAGTTCCACAATCAAAGCTTTGGACTTCTCCTCTATTGGTGAATGCACCTAGCTTGGCTCTCTCTCATGCCAATTCGATTTAGGTTTTTGGTAGCCTGTGTTTCCTATTTAAGCAAGGCTCTACACCATTGTTCAAGGTGGATTTGTATGAGACCTCTGCTGAGAATTGTAATATTGCTTTTGCTTGCTTTTAGAAATAAAGATCAAGACTTTGGAGGTCCATGTGGTTTCAAGTTTTATGGTGAATTTGTCTAATGCGTTGAGGTGATATCTTTCTGAACCCTTCCTCTTATTTATGCCAGTGTTTTGATCATTGCTAGCTTAGGAAGGCTATTATTCTAGTCCATAGGAATAATCATTTGTTGTCTTCAAGTTGGTTATTTATGTAATGTTCTCCAAGATTTAAATGAGCACGTACTTAGTTATACCAATGTTGATCTAAGTCTTGGTTATCTAGCATACTAGTTTTTTATCTAATTTGTGGGCTTGAGTGTGTTGTGGTTTCACAGGAATTACTAAAGGTGAAGACAGGTGTGAGCTAAGTTGCATCTAGCTTGACTTCACAAGCAAAAGATCTTTCACTAATAGTTTTTGTCTACAGGAACTCCAAGCTTCTCCATCTTTCTCCAAGAAACCAAGCTAAAAAGAGCTATTACTTTCAGGTGAGCAAACAAGATAAAGTCAAGATCCAAATAAGAAGAGCAAAGAACCAGGCAAACAATAAAAACTCCTTGAAAAGCACTTCCCTATTCTTCATTCCCCCATCCACTTTTGTGCTTTCAAGTGATAAAAAAACATAAGCATGGTAACAAGCTAATAAAAAGCAAGTGGGATAAAGGCTCCCACACTTCTACTTCCCCCATTTGGGGGAAGCTTGTGTTGTCTCTTGTCCCTTTCTCGCATTTAGTTTAGTTGTATTTTTTCAAGTAGCTTATATTTCATTGCTAGATTAGTTTTCAATTATTAGTTAGCTTCATTTGGAAATAATTGCTAGATCTTAGAAATTCATAGTTTAGCTTACTTCATTGTTTCAGTTTTCAATTTCATATAATCTCATAAAAAGAACACTAAAATCTCTTGAATCTCACTGAAAAGTGGATCAAGAGTGCTCTCAGTTAGAGAGTTTATTTGCATTTTGTTGGTTTTATTGCTAACCCCCTTGCTTTCCCGAGTACGGTCTTAAGACCTGAAAGAGACTCTTGGGTTGTGTGGTTCTTTTCAAGCATTTTTCATTTTACAATAAATCTCTTGAATCTCATTCTTATCGGATCAAGAGTGCTCTCTGTCGGAGAGTTTCTTACAATGGTTCTTGTTTCAAACATTAAATAAAATTGGAATTTACTACACTGTGTATGCTCTGCCCACTTGTGGGATACCCAGAAGTAGTTGTAGA
Source organism: Larix kaempferi (assembly GCA_027924585.1). NCBI lineage: Eukaryota > Viridiplantae > Streptophyta > Pinopsida > Pinales > Pinaceae > Larix > Larix kaempferi. The sequence continues at coordinate 13,208,929 of BSBM01000461.1, read as the reverse complement.
CTATTTAATTTTCCACATCTTAATCCATTCAAACCATAATAAAACACTCTCCCGTAAACCAACGAAAATCCGGCATTGATCGTCAAATATTCGAAAGTGGGCAAATTCTACCTGGGGATGCTGGAACCATTGTACCGAGATCATAAGGGCACCGTTAGGCTACATCCTCGATTGTTGTAGCGTTGAACACGCCCTGGAGATTCGGACAGCCAACATGTCCTTGTACGGAACCACTTAGAGTATTTTCCGGACACATCTCTTGTACTGAAAGGTATATCTTGGAGATTCCCTTCCTTTTTTAATCAACATCACCCCAAAAATTTACAATAAAATTCACCAAGAACACTTGCAAAACAATTCTCAAGCACACCAAGACTTGTATTCAGCATCCCAAGCACAACAATTGACTCCATAAGGCACTGGTCCTTCAATTATTATTGATTTGCTTATTATCTATCTGGAGCACTTGTCTTATCTTCTAATTTGTAACATGCTGTGGATGCCTTATTTTTAATCTGTTATTATCAAGTGGTTGTGCATCTTAATTCTTTTGCAAGTATATGCTTGGAATTTATAAACTATTATTGTAAATCTTCAAAAAAAATCCTAAAAACACCCATCCGCATCACATACCATCCACTTTAAAATCAAAAGCCTTAGAAACTCTTTGTAGGGTCTACCCCCCTTGGCTTCGTTAGGATTTTTCCTAAACGGAGGAGTCAGAATCAGGTGACAGCACCCGACTCTTTGCTTGCCCCCAAGGCCACACCTTTCCCACTTGGGAAACATCTTTCGAAAGATTTATGCTGCTGGTGTGCACATTCGACGGGCAACACCGGTGAATCAACCGATTCTGAAACCGGTTCGGCCGATTTTTAAAACATTGGAACTTGTACGTTGTATTTGGATCCTTACCCCAATCCAGGAGCTCATTGGCGTTGATTAGTACCTTAAGCTTCATACATTAGGTTCTAGCATTGTTTTTGGCCTCAAACACAATATCATTAGATTAGTTGACTTTGTCTCCATCAGATTCTACATTGACCTCTCTATCCACATTTGACAAAGTCTTGTTACCATTAGATTGTTACATGGTTGCACTTATAAACATCTTAAGACCTTCAAAGCCAGCTTACACGTTCTCAAGCCTTATGTCGATGATCAATGTCAAACCATATGCTTTCCTTCTTGGGGTTTTTCTGGTCCATGAGACCTCGCAACCGTTACACACAACAAAACTAAATTAGTAGCACAATTACATAAAGCATGTGCAATGATACAATACCAAGCATTTAAGTGGTGCAATTTTGTTGAAAAACATAGGGTTTCCTCTTATTTAGGCTTTCTTTTGCCATTTTGTATGCTAGATGTGTTGAATAACAAGAACACAAAATAGTGCATAGACAACAACCTAGGAAAGCAACCTAAAAATAACCTAGCACCTTATTCACATCATTCAGACCCCAACCTAGCATTAAGGACACACTAAGAGTCTAGGAGCAAAACACAACCATTCTCTTAATCCTTAGATTCTTCCAAACAACCATTTTGATTCCTAGCTCATCTGAATCAAGCCTTATAGAATCTTCAACTTGTGCAACATATCTACTTTGGTTAGGATTCCTTTCTATTCCGCACAGGATCAGAAATTTTGCATAGGTTCAGTGTGAACATGTCAGAAGTAGCTCAAGTTAATTATATTTTGTAATTCACTTTACAAATAAAGTGAGTCTTGTATTTAGTTGATTGAGTCTAACATAGTGTTTAGATTAAATTTTGTTGGATACAGACAACAACTGAAGAGAGAACATAGTGCATCCATCAAGAGGTAGACATCAACAGAAGCAGTTCGTACAGCCAAGTTATACAACACAGGCTATATCTTGTACAGATCCATACAACATTAACATATCCTTGTAGTCATACATATTGATAAAACAACAGGTCATACATCAACGGTATTCCTCAATTTTTGTGTAGGCAAAAATTCTTTTGGAGGCCGCACACATCAAGTTTGAGGTGAATTTATTTACTGTGCAGCTGCTTGTTTTTAGCAACTGTGGAGGTTTCCCTGTAAGCTTTGATTAAGTTAGTGATAAGTTTATTTGAAGGAGAAATTCCCTGTATGTAATTGTTTTAAACTTTAGCTATTTACTTTCCAACTATTGTGTGATTGATACTGTGAAGAAATTATATTTCTGCAATTAAATAACAAACAAGTTTGATTAAGAACATAAGGATAGTAGTCACCAAGGCCAAGAAATTTTCACATGGTATTAAAACTTCTCTAATTGAAAGGATTTGAAGAGTTTATAATAATAGATAACTACCAAAACCAAATGCCAAGAACTAGGACCAGTAGTTTGAGGGTTTCAGAGGTAGCGCTTATCAGATGCCAAATCAAAGCAAACAGTTAAAGAAACTCTAAGGTTGATGCTGCCAAATATTAAATGTTATATATTCGAGCTATGCCCCCTTGCTAAAAAACAAGGTTGCCTAGGTCCCAGGTTATCAAAGCCATATCTAAAGAAAAAGGGACTAAGCCAAAAAAGGATAAGGAAAAAAGAAATAGAAATAATAATAATAATAACAGGATCGCAAAAAAGAGGCATAAGGAGGGGTAACTCAAGAAAAGGTGCTCCCTTCGTAGGCACACATGCGGAAGCAAGTTATAACCCCTATCTCTTGGAAGCTAAGGGGTAGACCTATAGATCATTATATTAACACTTCTATGGTCATCAATTCATGAACACTTTCTCCCTAGTACCATACTCACCCGATCACCCTCACCTTATTTAGAAATCTAGGAAATTCACTTGGGTTGGGGTTATACATGTAATGTGAATTAATTATGCCCTCACCATGGCAGATCTAAAGTTTGATGAGACAAAATTTAAAAAGTTACTTGAGTTATTAAAGTGCACTTGCTAACCTTCGCATGCTTATGATTTATATATATTAAGGCATTTTTCCTAAGTTACACATTGTTAGTGTTGAAATTTGTAATGAGGAAGGTCCTTCTCCATGATTTTGGTGTCACGTGGGGGGGGCAAAGTTGTCTTTCCTAGTGTTACTTTGTAAATATAATAAAGTGACTTTTATATTTTTAAAGTGAGTTTCACTTAAGTAAAGTGGGTTCCTTATGTAAATGTGCATTTATTATTATAAAAAGAAATTAAATGTGCAATTAATGATGACCCTTTAGATCTTTTTAATCCTAACCATTCATTGAAGAAGTTAGGGTTATTAAAGGTAGTTAGGGTTTAGAAGGGGTTTGAGTGATTGTTTAAACACTTTGAAAGAGAAGAAGAAGACATCAAGAGAGAAGAGAGAGTGAGAGAAAGAGAGCACAGTTCCCAAGGAAAACCATTGGCACAGTTCCCAAGATCATTTCTGCAAACAGTCCGTACATCCCTTGCTGGCACAGATTTCGAGGTGATCTGTACAATTGGTACTCCTCTGCTGGCACAGTTTTCGAGGCATTCTGCTGGCACAGAAACGAGGCAGTCCGTACACAGTTCTGAACACTTCTGCTGGCACAGTTTTTGCGTCAGCTGTTTACGCAGATTTTGAGGTAGTCCGTACACCGTACAACAGTCAGAAAATTGTACAATCCATACAGTTTACTGCTGGCACACAGTTCAAGGCAGTCCGTACCCTGTCCGTACAGCAATCTGATTTGTGCAGAGATAAGTTGGTTTATTTGCATTTCTGATTTTTCTTGCTGAAGAAAAGAATTTCTGAGTTGTGAGAAATTCCAGTTTTTGTTCTCATTTAATAAAAGAGATCTCTCTGGGTTTTCTTCTTGTGAGGTTTTGCCTTGTGCTTGGCCCTAAATTTCTGTGTTACTTTCATCTTCAGTTCACAAGTTTGATTGTATGGTATTTATGCTTAAACTATCAGAAATTTCATTATATGAATTCATAGTTCAGAAAAGTTATAAATCAGAGTTACAATCAAAGTGTTTGATAAAAGTCCAATACGAAAGTTTTGTGATTTTTATCAAAAATCTTCATGGTATCAGAGCTTGGTTGTTGAAGAAAGTTTGTGAAGTTTGTGGTTCTTGAAAAGTCAAGACAGGTGGGAAAGACAAGTTAGTTTCACCCAAGATTATCAATTGAAGTCATGGCCTCAGTAGGGTTAAGATATGAAGACAGATTAGATGGATCTGATAACTTCAGTCCTTGGAAAGAGTGCATAACCATGTTGTTTAAGGAGTTGCAGCTATGGTATATCGTTGGTGCTTCCGACACCATCACTGTTCCCATAGATGCTGCACAGAAGAGTGCCTTTGAGAAGAAGGACATCAAGGCATACAGAATCTTCTTAGATTCCATTAATGATCATGTGATACCCCATGTCACAGGTAAGTCGCATGGTTTTGAGATTTGGAATGTATTATGTACTCTTTATCAAAGTAAGAATCAGAATAGGAAGATGGTTCTTAGAGAAAAACTGAGGAACACAAAGATGGTTAATACTGATACAGTAACTGCTTATCTCACGAAGATTACCCAAGTTCGAGGTGAACTGGGTGCTGCAGGTGAGAAAGTAGATGATGAAGAGCTAGTAAGGTATGCTCTTAATGGCTTCACTGCAAAGTGGCACACTTTTGTGCAAGGAGTAGTTGCTAGAGAGAGGCTTCCAGATTGGACAAGGTTATGGGATGACTTTGTTCAAGAAGAGTCCCGAGAGGGGACATTCCAGAATAGCACTCAGAGTAGTGAAGACAATGTTGCTCTTGCAACCAAAGGCAAGGGCAAATGGAAGAAGAAAGAAAACGACCTCGGCAAGGTACGATGCTTTAACTGCAATAAAAATGGTCATTATGATAGTCAGTGTCCGAAGAGAAAGGGGAAAGAAGAAAAGGAGGGAGCACCATCAGCAGAAATGGGAGATTTTGCTTCCCAGTTTGAACAAGAATTCTCCTTAGTTTCAGTACAGACTAGCATATGTAGCACAGTAGATTTCCATGACAAGTGGGTAGTTGATAGTGGATCAAAAAGCCATATGACGGGGAAATATGGAAGTTTTCAGAGGATAGAAGAAATAGCCCTAGGACATTTTGTTGAAACAGGTATTGGAAGTACTCAGGCAGAAATTAGAGTTGGAACTGTCAAATTCCAACTAAGTTAAGGAAAGGTTCTTGAAGTAAACAGAGTATTGTTTGTCCCAGGTATGAAAGTCAGCAGACTTTCCATATCATCATTGGAGGATGATGGGTATGGAGTTTTTATCAAAAGGGAACACATGTTTCTCTACTGGATAGAGAACTCAGATGATACTATTCTACTTGGGAATAGAAGAGAAACTTTACTTTCTGCATGGAGAGGTAATGCTTCCATGTTCAGGTGGATGGTTATCCGAATCAGAGTCTAAAAATGAAGCAGATGCACAGATGGTACCTTCAAATGGGGAGAGCAACACTGGGAGAAGACTCAGCCAGCACAGAGAAGATGAGCAAGATCCAGTTGTATCTCGACATCAGCTTCCAGATTTAGTAGAAGCTCTTGACAGTGGTCAAGGTGATTGTGTTGGGACCTCCCTCATTACGAGGGAGTGTTGAAATTTGTAACGAGGAAGGTCCTTCCCCATGATTTTGATGTCACATGGGGGGGACAAAGTTGTCTTTCCTAGTGTTACTTTGTAAATATAATAAAGTGACTTTATTAGATAGTATTTTTCAAGTGGTATAACCACTCACATATTTTATTCATTGTTGATTGTATCAAGAGGAGATTTTGATCCTCCCTAGATTAGATCTAGGTTTCATTTTTATTTTTTATTGAGTTAGTTAACTAAACACTTTATATAAGAGAGCCTCCTCTCATTGTAAACTTGTTGGAAATGGGTGGAGAATAAACTTGGCTAGCTCTTGCTTATTTGCTCTTGCCATTGTCTTCTATGGGATTCGGAATAAAGCTCTAAGGAAATGCATGTGATGGTGAATGGGTAATGAGATTTTGAAGCATCAAGTTGATGGTTTTGTGAAGTTCATAAAGTGTTAAAGTTCCTTTACTTTTATGTAATGTTTTGCTTGGATTATTTGCTGTGATTTGATCATATGAGGCAACTCCTGATTGTATGTCCTCGTAATGATGTTCTCTAGTAAATTCATAAGGATCAATTCCATTTTATAGATCTCTAGTTTGTGATCTCCCTTAGGTTTGCTTCAAGATTCTGTTGTCATTTGAGGATTGGAACAAGGGGGGGCTCTTCAATTTTTTTCCTTCTTATTTTCACCATATGCATTTGCATTTAGATCTTAATTTGACTCCAAAGGCCCTAGCATAGACTTTTAGGCCCTGGTCACTTATTTTTCAGCCATCCAAAATTAATTTTATTTCCATTTTTTTCTGTTTAAGTGGACTTACACTTTCAGCCACCTATCTTAGAGAAAATTCAGCTTAAGACACCCTAAGATGCTAAGTAAAACTTCATAGAGAAATCTGGAAATTACATTTGTGAAATTTTGCATTCGTGAAATTTTGCATTCTGTCCATTAAAACTTAGCATTTTAGAAAGCTCAATATTCAGATTTTTTAGGCTGTTTTATACCCAGAAATTTCCGGAATTCATTGTGGATTGAATGTTAAGATTTTCCCACTTGTTTTAGCCTTGGATCAGCTTGCATTAATATCTGTTCATTGGTTCAAACAAATCTGCTTGAGTTTATTGCTTGCTGTTTTATATCTCTGAATTTTATTTCAAGCATTTTGTGCACTTTAAATGCAAATTTCAGATCTCGAATTAAGAGGCAATTTACACATTAACATTTGCATTTCAAATCCTTGAATGAAACCTATAGTTTACACACTTAAACAGATCTGAAATTTATCATTTGAATCAATTTTTTAGAGAAATTGATCATAATACCTAACAAGCTGATTCAAACACTTACCAATCTAAGTCCTTAAAACTCAAAGCATAAGGAAACTTAGTTGCCCTTAGGGACTCCTCCCTTGTGCAAGTATAGAACTTGCCTAAAGAGCAAAAGAGGAGAAGGTGTGGTGACATTGGCCTCCCTCTTGGTATCACTTAAGCCTTGTGAGACCTTGCACCAAAGGTGCTAGTTTTTGTGATAACAGTTCCTCAGTGGATAACAGATATTCTCAGAGTGTTTCTCATCAGAGTTGTTGTAGCATAGACCACATATTTTTAAGGACTTGGCCTAGTCCCCAAAAACAACACTAAATAGTTAACACCCAAACGTTCATTGCAATAGTCAAGGGAGACTCAGTTCACCTTTAGACACAAACCCATTATCACCTTGACATCCATGTCTCTTGCTTCAAGTTGGTGCAGTTTTAGTCTCAGGTCGGTGTCCCTAGCTGTTTCTTCTACTCTGCAAATCAAGCTCAGAGGACTAATTTAAATCAAGAAATAAAGAAAACTCACAACAAGAATATATCAACAAGACAATGATGAATCTAACAAGAAAGATGCCTACTCCTTCGGCTATGAAATCAAAAGCAAAACAAAGATCCAAGTGGAAGTGGAGGTGGAGAAATTCAATAGAGCATCTAGTTCAAATGAATCCTACTAGATCAGGGCAAGTCAGCCTCTTTATCACTGTTGGGCAAGTGAGTCCCATCGGGGAAAGAACCTTGCATATAATTCTATCATGGTTTCTCCAAGACCAAGCCAAGGATAGTAGGAAATTAAAAACTCTGTTGAGTCAAAGCTGCAAGTGGCGAACTCTCATTAACACACTCACCAAGACTAACCCTAACACAATGAACTTGCATGGATTAAATCATTTCATTAGATCACCAAGGCTAAATCACATTGTTACATAATCGATGCTCATACAACTAAGGGAAAAACAAATCCAGATAACATATGAAGCAAATAAACTTAATTGAGGAGGAGAATTGTTAGTTTTTCAGAAATTTCAATCTGATCTAGGATCTCAACGGAGAGAATAACATGTACAGCATATCTACAACATATCTACAGCATATCAATCATGGACACAATAATGCAAGAACACAAGAGACACAGAGTTTCACCGAGGAAAACCAAGAAGGTGAAAAACCCCGCAACTTCCTCAGAGATAGATAGAGCAATGATACAACCCAAGAATAAGAGATAGTCCTCCTAGTAGCAGCTTCTCCTCCTCCACAAGTGTGCCACTCTCCAATGAGTGTGTGTGAGAGAAAGTGAATGATCAAATAGAGTGCCTCCCGCACTCTATTTATACATGACTTGACTTGCCTAATAACCTTTACTAGGTCGGCCTCAACTTAACCACATAACATAATGCTGACAGGGCCAACCCCCACTAGGGTGGTCTAATAACCCTTTACCCACATGACTCATACAGGGCCGACTCCATCAAGGCGGTCTAATAACCCATCAAGTATAAGTTACGACACAATATAAATGACGACACTTCCGTATAGAGGAACAATAACATCTCTATAGGAATACAAACACTTCCGTGTAGAGGAATAATAACATCTCTATAGGAATACAATATACATATATGAAATACATTCCGAAGTTACAAATACATCAACAAGAATTACAGCAACAACAAAATAAAATTACTATGCAAGAAGGAAAGAGAAGATGAGGACTATTACGTGGTACCAGTAACAACGCACCTTCAGTTGTGCCCCAGGGAGAGAGGATCATTTTTTTTTACCAGGAAGGGTGTCTTCCAGCATTTTCTGAGTGGGGGTTATGGCCAGGCCCTTTTGGTTCCTCTCCTAAGAGTACTATGGCTTAGTGACATTGTTGATTGCCTCATGAAAGGGTTTGAAGCCCTGAGGTTGGTATCTGGGGCTCCTAGGGGTGGGTCACTAGGTCACATGACCCCCCACCTGTTTATCATTTCGATGGCGTTTCTCTCAGCACTGAGGCTTATGTCTCTCTTCCAGGTCACCGTCCACACCCTCCTGGTCCCTTTGCACTGCAATGCCCTCTCTCCTTGGGCTCCTAGTCATGATGACGTCATCCTTGTACCAGGCCTACATTGCTTGATATGGGGGGGGCGTTGAGGGATTTTCACCATTGTTGGGGTTAGATGGGGCATGACGCTCCCCCCCTCGCTATTCCAGCCTTCAGTTCGGGGTGATTTGTTTATTTTTAGCTATTTTAGTCATTTGTGGGTAAACTCTGGAGAAAATGCCCCAAGTTACCCACAGATTTGATTATTTTATATTATTTTATGTTATAATTTTAAGTTGACATGTTTTAATTTTAGATTGACATTTTAAAACATGTAGGCTTGGTTATTTTGTAAAAAGTGAGTTTGAGATCATATAAATACAATCTCCTCACTTCATTTTTATACAACTTATGGGATAAAATTCATTATGCTACCCTTTTACCCTAGAAGTGTGTTATGAAGTGATGTGCACCTCTTGGAGGGATGATTCTTCTTGCTCTTGGATGAAGTTGGATGCTTTATTTGTCTTCCTAATGCTTTGTTGATGCTAGAATGGTTGGAATAACTCATGCTCAAGTAAGTCTTTTACATTTTTAAGGTTTGCTTGATGAATGGTAGGTCAATTTTGCATCTTGAATGATTGAATGGTAGCTGTAAGGCTACATTCTCTTTGAATAAGGCTTTTTCCTGCTATTTTGTCCTCATTGAATACTAAAAACGCTCCCAAGAGAAGGTTTTTACAAAGTTTGGCCTTGGAGCTCCAAGTTTGCCCTAGTTTAGACTCTTGAAACCAACCCTAGAGGTTGTTTCAAGAAGCCCTAACCTAGTAGCAAGGAGAATTACCTCCAAGAGGAAGGCTTGTCACCTTCCTTTAAGGCTAGGGTTTGGGGTAACATCCATTAAAACCCTAAGTTTGTCCATTTTCTCTACATCAAACCCTAGTTTGAATTTTTGTAAATATTATTGCTAAGGTTAAACTTGCATTTTCATGTGTAATTTTGCATTCTCATGGTAGAATTAGGGTTAGAGTTAGGTCTGCAAATTGATAACAAAAACCCTAAAAATCAAAAATTTTAATTTTCTTCATTTTTTGGCCTCCATAATTTCGGCCCTAAAATCTCACACCCGTAAATTCCCACGACCCCAAAATTTCGGCACGAAATTCTCGTGGCCCTAAATTCTCGAGACCCCAAAATTTCGGCCCTAAAATCTCGCCCTAAAATTCTCGCGACCCCAAAATTTCGGACCTAAATTCTTGCGGCCCTAAAATCTCGGCTCTAAAGCTTCGGCCCTAAATTCTCGCGACCCCAAAATTTCAGCCCTAAATTCTTGCGGCCCTAAAATCTCGGCTCTAAAACCTCGGCCCTAAATTCTCGCGACCCCAAAATTTCGGCCCTAAATTTTCACGGCCCTAAATTCTCACTACCCCAAAATTTTGGCCCTAAATTCTCACGACCCTAAAATCTCGGGCATGAAATCTTCGGCCTATATTTTTTAACCCTAAACAGACCTACAAAACTGCCAAAACTACTATACAAGCACCATCCTAACTCTCTCTATTACTCTATGTTTGACACCATTAGAGGCATTGAACTATGCTTTAAGGTGTTTGGAAGAAATTTGGCATCTACTTGGAAGGTACATTAAAGGGCTCTCCCCTTGGGACAACATTGGATCCTGAAGAAGTTAGGGGATTGGACAAAGGTGATAGCAGTCCAAGTTTCTTATGTGATTGCCTTTCACTTGCAAGCCTAGCCTGCTAGTTTGAACGGTAACAAAGACCAAACTAATTTTATTGGCATCAAAGCTCAAGAACATATTACAAGTACAAGGGAAAACAAAGCCCTAGGATCCAACCCCTTCCCCATCTATAAAAAACAATTAAATATATATTTCTTCTAAATGGTACACCTTCCTTGGCCAAGAATAGCCATGCATGTCAACTCTAATTGAACCTCAAATTGAATTAAAACTGAAGTAGTCTCTCATGCAAGGCACATTTATCTTTGGATGTAAATGGATAATGCTACTTGCAAGGCACATTTATCTTTGGATGTAAATGGATAATGCTACTTGCAAGGCGCACTTAACTACAACGGAATAGATAAGGTTGACTTTGAAATATATTGCATGTATCCACCTCAACTAGTGATCCCTCCTTGTGGATAAGAGTTAATTCCTTTCCCACTAATAATCTCAACTTAAATTACCCTTACATGGATAAGACTATTAAGTTTTAATAATCAGATCTGATTGCAATTTATTCACTGATTTTTATACCAAGATTTATAATGCAGATAAAAACTAAATAAGAAATTACGAAACACTGATTACTAATGCACAACGGAATAAAAATTAACAGTACCATACACAGTTGCACACAATATACCCTGGAAATCCCAAACCCCTAGGAAAAAACAACAGCAGATTGTCTTTATTATTTTGTGATTCACAGGAATGCTTCAACACTTACAGTCAACCAGAGAAACACTGATAACTCAGCCAAATCTTGATGGAATCTTACCGGACCACTTGCAATGGATCCCTAAGAAACCTACGCCTCCTAATCTGAACACCCACCTAGACTCAAACCCTCACTTTGACCGTGGCTCAAACTCTCGCCTCTAAGAGGATCTCTCTCTTAGATCTGATCAACCACTGATCATTAACTCTCAATGTATCTCACACATTGATAATGACACACTTTCTACAATTCTCCATAGAGTCTTTTATAACATTCACTTTATGCAAATACCATGGGCTCAATACCATGGACCCTCAAATACCATCACCCAATACAATTGACCTTTTACATACAGTAAGACACTTTTACAAGTAATGTCTAAAGAGCTACAAATTGAGGACATCTCCCACGTACTAGACACAAGCCAACATGGAGACATCTATCCTCGCTATAAACTTCAACACTCCCTCCTAGCGAGGAGGAAGATGTTCTGCACCACCCCCATCTTGTCCCTGAAGAACACAAACTTGCCCTTAGGAAATCCTTTGGTGAGGATGTTCGCAACTTGCTCATCTATAAAGATGTATTGGAGCTTCACAACCCCTTTCTAAGCTCTGTCCCTGATGAAATGATACCCGATCTCGATATGCTTGGACCGGTCATGAAACATCGAATTCTCGGAGAGCTTGAGGAAACTATGATTGTCACAGTAGATGATTGTCGAGTCCAACTCCTAACCAAATAACCCCATGAGCATCTTGCGAAGCCATATGACCTCGCAACTCACCAAACTGGCAGCTATGTACTCTACCTCCGTAGAACTAAGTGCCACTGGCTTCTGCTTCCTACAAAGCCAAGAAACAAACCCTGATCCTAAGCTAAAGCAACACCCTCTGGTGCTCTTATGTCCATTGCACTGCCTACCCAATCTGAATCTGAGTAGCCCACCAACTGCACTCCATCACCTCGAACATACCTGAGTCCATACTCCATTGTACCTCTCGGATACCTGAGCACAAGCTTCGCTGCTACACAGTGCACACTCCTTGACTCCACCATGTACTAGTTGAGGATGTTCACAACGAGGAATATATATGGTCGAGTTTTGATCAGATACATCAAAGAACCAATCAACTATCTATACACGGTGGGATCCACCAACTCCAACTCATAAGTAATCAGTTCCTTCAAGTTGGTGATCATGGGCATAGCCATAGGTTTGCAGTCAACCATCTCGAATCTCTTTAGAATCTCAACTGCAAATTTTCCTTGACCAAGGAAAATCTCACCTATCCAATGCCACACCTCCCATCCCAGAAAATAGTGCATAAGCCCGATGTCCTTCATCTCAAACTCCTCATCAAGATCCCTCTTGCACCCAACTATGAGCTTCTCAGATCCTGTTAGAAATAGGTCATCCACATATAGTACAAGAATGAGTGTATCATCACCAACCAACACAAAGTACAGGTTGGAATCTGCCTCACTCTTGATGAAGCTCATACTCAATAGATAACTTTCGATCCTGGAATACCATGATCTTAGTGCCCGCTTGAATCCATACAGAGCCTTCTTCGATTTGCACACATGAGAATCCCTCTCATGCACCTCAAAGCCTGTAGGCTACTACTCTATCTACACCTCCTTCTCAATTACCCTATTGAGGAACATTGTCTTCACATCCAGATGATGTATCCACCACCCCATCTCTGAAGCAATAGACATAACAACTCTAAAGGAAGTATATCTGGCAACAAGAGCAAGTCTCGTCATAGTCTACTCCCTCCTTCTAGGAAAACCCTCTTGCCACGAACCTCACCTTATACTTCTCCACACTGCCATCCGCAGCATGCTTGATCTTGTAGATCCACTTAGAACTCACAACCGACTTTCCCTCCGATCTAGGCACTATATCCCACACATCATTCTTCATGATGGAAGAATACTCCTCCATCACGGTATCCCTCCAAACCTGCTGGTCTACAGCCTCCTCAAAGTTGGAAGGCTCGAAATCAATAATGTTACTCACTAGAGCCATATAACTAGAAAATCTCTATGGTGGTCTATTCTCCCTGATTGAAGTCACTAGAGCCACTTGCTCATGTGCTTCCTTTAAGGTTTACTCTGCTCACTTTGGTCTTTTCTTCTTAGAAGATTTGGTTAGGGTAAATAGAGCATCTTGCTCCTCCTCATGATCACACTTCCCATTGTGCACACTAGTGGAGGTACCTGTACTCTACAATGGAGGTCTAGCCTCCTCCTTTGGTGCTTCCTGCTCCTGAACCTTTGCTTCAACTGGCATGTATCCACAAGACTTTCTGAAAGGCTTGTCCATCTCAAATCTCACATCCCTCCGCACCACTGTCTTCTTCAGTGCTGGAATGTACACCCTATAGGCTTTAGAGGTTTCGTTGTACCCAACTAAAATGCCCTTTTCAGCGATTGGCTCAAGCTTCGTCCTCCTCTCAATTGGGACGTGATGGTATACTAAGCATCCAAAGATGTGAAGGTGCCCAATCTCTAGTTTCTTCCCCATGAATGCCTCTTTAGGGGTCATTTTCCCCAAAACTTTGTGTGGACTCTTGTTCTGCAAATAAGTTGCAGTGTTGCAGGCTTTTGCCCATAAAAGCATAGATATGTCCTGATCATGTAGCACTGCCTTTGCTACCCTAATAATGGCTATGTTCTTCCTCTCAGAGACTCCATTCCATTGTGGGTTATATGGGACTATGATCTTCCTCTTGATCGCATTCGAGGTGTACTCACCTCCATTGTTTGTTTTGAGCACCTTGATCTTCTTCCCTATCTGGTTCTCCACAAGAGCTTTGAACTCTTAGAACCAACTAAAGGCCTCTCTGGATTCCTTAGTCCTCAGGAAATAGATCCAAGTTTTCCTGGATGATCATCTATGAAGCTCACATAATAACTAAACCCTCCAATAGATACGACTAACATGGGCCCACAAATATTTGAATTGATCAAGTCCAATATCCCCTTGGACCTGTTGTCACTATTGGGAAATGCGGTCTTGGCGTACTTGCCCATGGCACATCCTTTGCATGCACTGTGATGGTCTGTGCTGAAGAAAGGCAAACCAATCACTATCTCCCCAAAAATTTTGAGTGCTCCATGACGCAAATGTACCATACTTCTATTCCATAACTCACCATCATGATTGTTGCTTCTATTGCTCACCAACGCACTGGTTGGTTCGAATTGGAGTCGGTACAACTTGTTCCTCCTTACCCAATCACTTTCGCAAAGTTGAAACTGGAACCCTTCTGATAAAGGTAGACTTTCCCATATCAGAAAGTGACAGCAAATCCTTTGTCCTCCAGGACCGAAACTAAGTCTGAACTGTACTCCTTCGGGTTGTGAAGTGGTCTCGTACTCTAGTCATGTGACATGAAGCACCATTGTCAATGTACTACACACTTGTGGCAATTGAACTAGAGAGACATGCAATGTGAGAAAACTCATCCTCAAATCTAGCCGCAAACTCATCCATATCCTCGCGTTCGTAGCCCTGTCCTTCACACCACGCGCTCCTTGCGACTCTACCCAACAAGTGCTTCTCACATCCCTCGGGCCCTATCAACACCTGTCGAGCCTGTTGTCAACAACCTCACACTCTTCAACTCACGACCTACCGCATCACAACCACCACTTGCTCATCTACTCCACGATCCGAGCCAATCCTCTACAATTGCAACTCATCCCCCAGTCTCAATGGATCTGCACCCACACGTCCTGGCTCCTTATGGCTCCACATCTGAAGCCCGAGCCTGTGACCTCCTACTCGTCATCGCTTTCAACTCCAGTGTTGGCGGCTCAACTTGTGCTTTACTTCGTGCACAGCTCAATCCTCGTCGTGCGATCCACACCGCCCAAGCCTTCAATGCTCACCACCAGCAGCTTTACTTGCCTGTTTCGACGGCTACCTCCTCTAGCTCATGTGTTGTTCGCACGCCAATCGTTTGGCAGCTGCACCCGAGCCACCTTTGTAACTTCCTTGTACCCACGTCACTCTGCCCACTACTAGCGGATGTCTGCTCCACCTGCCAACAATACGCAACACGCCCACACTCTTCTACTAGTCCGAGCGTTCGATCTACCTATCACAGGCTGCCCCAGCTTTCGCCTCGGTCGATTCTCTGTTGTAGATCAACTCACTACTCTGCAGCCCACAACCCACCAACGAGCCAACACTCCTCAACAGCTCGATGTCTGTAGCATCTGGCGAAATGGTGACTGTATGGCAACTACTGTACGATCCCCTTTTTTTGACGTAAACCTTGTCAATAATGATTCCCTGCTCAGAGTCTCAACTTGGCTCTAATACCATGTTAAGTTTTAATAAACAAATCTGATTGCAATTTATTCATTGATTTTTATACCCGGATTTATAAAGCAAATAAAAACTGAATCAAAATTACAACACACTAATTACTAATGCACAACGGAATAAAAATAAAGAATACCATACATAGTTGCACAAGACATACCCTTGAAACCCCAAACCCCTGGGGAAAACTAGCAACAGATTGTCTTTATTATTTTGTGATTCTCGGGAATGCTTTAGCATTTACAATTACCATAGAAACATTAATAACTCAACCAGATCTTGAAGGAATCTTGTCGAACCACTTGCAATGGGTCCCTAAGACACCTGCGCCTCCTAATCAATTGAACACCCACCTAGACTCAAACCCTCACTTTCTGACTGTGGCACAAACACTCAATCGCTGCTAGACAATCTCAGCTTAAGAGAATCACTCTGTCCAAAGCCTCTAAGAGAATCCCTCTTTTAGATCCAAACACTCACTGATCATTCACTCTCAATGTATCTCACACACTGATAACGACACACCGTCTACAACTCTCCATAGACTCTTTTATAACATTCACTTTATGCAAATACCATGTGATCAATACCATGGACCCTCAAATACCATCACCCAATATAATTGACCTTTTACATTCAATAAGACACTTTTACAAGTAATATCTAGAGAGTTACAACTTGAGGACATCTCTCACATGCTAGACACAAGCCAACGTAGAGACACCTATCCTCACTATAAACTTCAACAAAGACAATATTTTCAAAAGATCTTAGATATCTAGGGTGAGAGATATTATTAACTTTAATTATTTTTGTCTTTATCCACACCAAGAAACATGTTAATATCTTGGTGCTCATCAAATTATAATTATGGAAATGATGTTATCTGCAAACTTTGACAAATGGCACCATCTCTCTAACTAATCATCACCATATAAAAGCCACGTCCCTAACTAAAAATAGGCATGACCCCTCCTAAAAATAAGAACCCCAAAATGTCACATCGGGACTCCTAAAATATAGGAACCTCAAAATGCCTAAATAACACCCATGGCAGTACTTACTATAAAAAGCATGTCTAAAAATAGGCCTTGCTACAAAAAGCACAACCATGCATGTAGAAGAAAATAAACTCATTCAACTCATGTGCTTCGAAAGAACAAGAATATGTCATTTGATTTTCCATGTAGGCCCTGTAACACCACCTACTAAATGTTGGAGAACTAGGGAATTAGTTGATCAAGGAACTATATATTCCAAGTAGAGATGGTGTCCAAAGACATCGTTATAGCAGTGAAGCACAAGTGGTCATTGCTCAACATACAATAGGAAACACAAAGAACCAATAAACTTTCATATGTAGATCGATCCATAGGACTATCTATATAAAGCACCAAATTGTAGCTATATTCAACTGAAGAAGACATGGTCAACTTTGATTGGCTAGGGCGCACACCAAAGCCCTTGATTTTCAACCTCAACCTGCACTCGAGTGGACCATAGTAGTCAACTCAACCAATCAGTCCAATCCCTAATCAACTAGACCAATCAATCCAATCCCTAGTCAACTTAACCAATCAACCACTCAATCGACACTCCTAGTTGACTGACTCTCTCTAGGAGATTCAGAGGTGTGATGAACTTACTATTCTGACCTTAAAAAGAGCAACTATGCCAAAGTTTACACTTACAAAAAATAGACTTACTAAAAATAGTAAGTCATATTCATTGAGATAAATGCTCCAGCAAAACTTACTAAAAATAGATGGTGCTAAAAATACAAAATGCATGAAAACTACCTAAAGATATTCAAATGAACGATATATGATAAGATGCATCATATGCATGCATATGCTTCCCAAAATAGGTGGAGGCAAGACATGATTCCTATAACTAAATGTACCCTGCAAAAACATTTGGTAATGGAACACTTGAATAAGGAAAAAAATATTCTACTAGAAGCTGACATACCAACAATCATGTCAAGGATTGCCCCTAAACAAGCCTAACGAACAAATCTAGAAGCTAATTTCACAAGAGTTGCATGGGTGCATTTCTAGGTGATAACACCCCTATAGACTTTTGGCAATCACAATGGGACCTTATCAGTTTTAACTTTTCATTTGCTTTATTTGGTTCACTCCAACTGCTTTCAATGAAAAGTAGATAATGAAACAAACATGAACACTCATAGCATTCAAACAATGCAAACAAACGTGTGCAAACTACTGACCTTGTTCCTCAACCCAGAAGCCCTAACCAATACACCTTCCACAATCAAGGCAAACCTTCAAAGCCTTTTTGAACCTAGCTCCAGCCAACAATCTAGCTTAGCCAACTTTATTTTCCATGTGTCCCTCAATCAATCCTTCTCCCTTCCTATTCTATAGAAGTGGCCTACCCTTATCCATCCCAGTTTTGGCCCTTGCCTTACCTCTCTTCATTATGTGGCTCTAATCTTTGCAACCAACATAGTAATGAGAATCCCCATAACCCAACGTGCAATACACATATATGTGCCTTCACCTCTACATGTGTTCAATTCACATGCATCAACCCAAGGGGCATCCATTCAACCTCTTGCACCTACCATTGAGTCGATTTCTCCACTCACTCATGAGGAAGGTCTCTAAAGATAATTAAATTAATAATGTTGATGTTTATAGCGTCAGGAAGTCTTCTAAACAAGTCAACCCTCATTGGCATTGAAGGCAGCTCAGTCAATTCAATAAAAAATAAAAATATATATACCCTCCCACCAGGTCGGCTCCACTTGGGGGGTTTAAGAGGACGTCATATGCTATAAATAGGAGGCCGCCCTCCTCATTTTGATATCACAACTCATAATCAGCTCTGAAATTCGCTGTTGGTTCAGGGAACAATTGCAGGCTCATGTTTCTCCTTTGAAGTTCGCTGATCTCCTTTTGGGTTCGCTGCATTTGACAAAGATTCGCTGCTCCATTCTTTGTGGTTCTGGGCTGATTTATTACTGCTTCTTGGACTGTTATCTGGGCCATTGATAGTGCAGGTGGTGGACAGTATTGGAGCTGCTATATTACTTACTGCTGGGCTGATTATATCACTGTTCTTTAGGATTATTATACTACTGTGTATTGGTCTTTCATACCACCTCTTTTTGGATCTGTCATGCTACAGACTATGGAACTATTGCACTGATGTTTTGGGATGTTATTCTTCATACTGTATGCCCTAGAGATTAGGGTTTGTTGTACTTGTACTTCTGAATCATCTCATCTAAGGAAAGGTTGCTGGGGTTTTTCCCTTGTGATAAGGGTTTCCCCAGGGTAAATACTTGTGTACAACTGTGCATGGCTATCTACATGTGATCCTGTTCATTTACTACTGTATATATATGGTTTATGATTCAGTTTATGGTTATGCTATGATGAAATTTTAAAGACAGCTAAAAGAACTGAATTATCACTAAAAATCAACAAATAATATCAATAATATTAAATATTCCATCCCTACAAAGTTTAAAGATAAGAACAAAAATGACAATGAAACCATTAATAAGAGGAAACTGAAATACTAAAAATCAACAAATAATATCAATAATATTAAATATTCCATCCCTACAAAGTTTAAAGATAAGAACAAAAATGACAATGAAACCATTAATAAGAGGAAACTGAAATACTAAAAAGATTTTATTGATCCTAATTCCATTGATCAAAACTAGTTTTTCAATGCTATGAGTTTAAAAAACAAAATGAATATTGCTAAGGTCATGACCAATGCTCATGACCCGGCACAAAGCAGTTGACATGCATGGTTGAATACAGCTTCAAACTATGGACCCACATGCAAGACGTTCCCGACATAAGCACCACAAATGGAAAACTCAATGCATGGGAAACGCAGATAGCAAAACTGAAAAAGTCATTAATCGAACTTCCTCCTCCTGCATGCAAATAAGTGATGAGCAAAATTTCTGGTCTAACTAAACAGATTGTTGCTACTCAAGCAGAACAGCAGGAATTAGTTGCCACGGTCGTTGAAGTGCAAGACCAAGCCGAATGGCACTACTCTAGTTTGGCGGACATCCCACAGCAAAGCCGTCAAGGTCATAGAGTCAAAAAAGTACAACTTGTCCCAGGTAGCACTTCAAAAGAGGAGGTGGAAAAATTCAGAGCGGACCTCAAGGATATTACAACATCGACATGAGAGGTTCAAATAGAGTTCCAAAATTTTGTGGCACAAATACGTGCTAAGCTTCCATCCATTGCTACCATCAAGCCATAATCTTGTTGTCTCAAGGACGAGCCAGATCTTAGTGTTGGGGACCTGTTGGTGTTGTATTTTGGACTGGTGGAAGAAGCGCCAGCAATCAACACGTGGACAAAAGGGGCACCAACGATCGACACGTGTACAAAAGGGGTGCACGAATGTGGCACCGTGCACAAAGATTTTGCGTTGTGTGCCAGCTTTTGTAGCGTGTGGCATTTTGTAGTGGATCCAGAGGACCAATTTGGTTATCAGCCTATAATAAAGGCTTTTGTAACGGGAAAAGTGTTTAGCTTAGTATGGGTTTTTTGGAAAATATACTTGTTGGGATTTTTGGGTTCTCCAACCTTCGAGCTGTACAATGTATTCTACATAAGGTTATACTGATAATAGAAGATTGTTCTGTTTCAAACTATGAGTTTACTATGTTAATGAATGAATGCGGATGAGCAATTGTTAAATGAATGAATGTTGTTAAAGATTAATTAGAATAGATGTGTAAATGTCATTCTTCCATATGCACCTGATATGAAAGTCCCTGTAATTCTCAAGAGCGTCTTGGGTGAGATCTAATTCATCTTGAATATTGAATATGTAGACGCCTTTGAGGTACTTGTTGGTCGAGCCTTTCGAACCCTAGGTTTGAGAGTACTGAGCCAACAGTAACCTTCTCTTTCCATATAGGTTATGCCTTCGCCCTCGCTTTCTTGCCTATTAAGGCAGAATGTGTGAAGGGTGGAGGGATCATTGCCAATGTGCATGAGCTTTGCTCCACATCTGAGACCCCTAGTCCATCACATCCCATGAACCCCAAAGTTATACAACAACAAATGACAAAAAGACAAGTGGAAAATCAATGATGATGTGGCACATGGGCATGAAGACAAGGAACAAAAATTAGGCAGTGTCATGTAGGAGGGAAGAAGTCCATGGAAACACTAGCACCCATCACTCAAATAGAAGGGGAATGCATTCAAATGTATATATTGTAACATGGATCTTCATGTATTGCCTGTGGGATTGCAAATTCTCATGTCAAATCTAAAGGTCAAGGTTGAATCGCAAATATCCAACCATCATTATGACTCCAACTTCCAAAAGTCATAACTTGGACCATTGTTGACCAAATTGGGCCAAATGCTCATCAAAAAGGTATTGATGTGAAGGGTTGACTGAAATTTTCATGAGGTGTGTTACGTGGTACCAATACCAGTGCACCTTCGAATGTGTCCCCAGGGAGAGAGGGTCATTTTTTTTATACCAGGAGGGGTGTTGTCCAAAATTTTTCGGAGTGGAGGTTATGGCCAGACCCTTTGAAGTTTGATCCCTCTCTTTGGAGTACTATGGCTTAGTGGCATTGTTGACTACCTCATTAAAGGGCTTGTAGCCCTGAGGTTGGTGTCCAGGGCTCCTAGGGGTGGGTCACTGGGTCACATGACCCCACCTGTTTCATTATTCCGATGACATTTCTCTCAGCTGTGAGGCCCTTGCCTCTCTTCCAGGTCACCTCAAGCACCCTCCTGGTCCCTCTGCAACCTAGCGCACTCTCTCCTTGGGCCTTTTCCAAGGATGACATCATCATCCTCACCAAGACGTACTACATGTTCTAGGGGGGGCATTGAGGGATTATCAACATTGTTGGGGTTAGATGGGGTATGAAACCCCCCTGCCTACTCCAGCCTTCCGTTTGGAGTATTTTGCTCATTTTTAGCTATTTTGGTCACTTTTGGGTAAACTCTGGGGAAAATGCCCCAAGTTACCCACAGATTTGATTATTTCATGTTATAATTTTAGATTGACATTTTAAAGCATGTAGGCTTGGTTATTTTGTAAAAAGTGAGTGTGAGATCATATAAATACAATCTTCTCACTTCATTTTTACACACAACTTATTGGATAAAATTCATTATGCTACTATTTTACACTAGAAGGGCCTTATGAAGTGATGTGCACCTCTTGGAGGAATGATTTTTCTTGCGCTTGGATGAAGTTGGATGTTTTCTTTGTTTTGTTAATGCTTTGTGGATGCTAGAATGGTTGGAATAACTCATGTTCAAGTAAGCCTTTACATTTTTAAGGTTTGTTTGATGAATGGTAGGTAAATTTTGCATCTTGAATGATTGGATAGTAGCCCTAGGGCTACATTCTCTTTGAATAGGGATTTTGTCGGTCTTTCTATCCACATTGCATAGTAAAAACGCTCCCAAGAGGAGGATTTTACAAAGTTTGGCCTTGGAGCACCAACTTTGCTCTAGTTTAGGCTCTTGCAACCAACCCTAGGGGTTGTTCCAAGAAACCCTGACCTAGTTGACAAGGAGAATTGCCTCCAAGACGAAGGCTGGTCACCTTCCTCTAAGGCTAGAGTTTGACATAACATCCATTAAAACCCTAAGTTGGTCTATCTTTTATCTAATTTCACTTACATTTTCATGTGTAATTCTGCATTTTCATGGTAGAGTTAGGGTTAGAATTAGGTCTGCAAATTTATGACAAAAAACGCTTAAAATCAAAAAAAAAAAAATCAATTTTTGGCCTCCCTAAAATTTCGGCCCTCCCTCCTACAAATTCGGCCTAACATTTTAAGCCCTAAAAACCCTAGAGCGAAATTTTAGGAAGCCCTAAAAATTTTAAAATATCAAAAATTCATAAAAAAACCTAATTAAATATTAATTTTAAGCTAATTTTGCCTGTTTATTTTGTAATTAGGGTTTTATTTTCTGTTTTGTACATATAATAAAACCCTGAAATCCTAACCTAAAACCCTAACTGCAGCACCCTAATTAGCCCTAGAGGCCTCATTTCCATCTCTCTCCTAGCTTCGCTCTACCTCTCCTAGACCTTCCCCTCTTTTCTCCTTTGGCACCTTCGCTCCTCCTTTGCCATACCTCGCTGCCCTCTTTCTCCCTCTCTTCTCTCCTTCACTTCCCATCCTACTTCATCTTCCCTTCTCTTTCCCCATCTCCTTGCCCTTCTTTCTTTCTATCCCTCTTCTTATCCTTTTCACCCTCGGTCATCCTCAAAGAAGGCTTGACTTTACCTATCAAAGGTTCGGTCCTCCATTAGGAGCCTTCTTAGGACCTTAAATCAGACCTTAAATCCACTGCTGCCATTGGTCTGCACCTTTTTGCAGACTGTCACATTGGGCAGCCATAACTCTCAAGGTTTATACTTGTGCATGCAAACTGAAAAGGTGTTAACCATTGGTGTTTACAAGTGCATTTTGATTACTGTTTGGTGTCAAATAAAGGTCTGAAATTTCCCTTAAAGAAGGTCTGAAAATTTGATTACAGTCTGCTATATATATTGGTTTACTTACATGACAAAACCGCTCAGAACTTAAACTATTCATTGCATGCATCTTTTAAGATTTTCACTGCCACAAATTTGACCTCAAAGGAAAGTTGCCTACTGCTGTTTATGATCTTGTGCTCGGAAAACATACTGGACTGAGTAGGTCTAATATATTTACTATTTGATTGAAAGTGAAGCTGGTTGAAGTTCAAGTTATATTGTTCATACTACTATTTTCTGGTTCTCTTAAGTTACATTGCAGCTCTTAGTATTTGGTATCACTTGTACTTTCATACTACTGTTCTTAACCTTGTGTGCACACTGTTATACTTCTGATTACTCATAAATTGGTACATGAGAGATAAACATCAAAAATAGTGCAAGTAATATTACACCTTACTACCTTGCCTTGGTAATTGAGTTATACTGATGCTACTGCCATACTGTTGCTAAAGTGGTGAAATACTGGATTTTGGTATTTGATTATCATACATACATCTATGTTTACATTTTTGTATTTCATTAAAGCACTTGAGGCAATTACATCTATGTTTACTTGAAAATTCTATGTTATGGCATTGATGTGTGATTACTCTTATACACTAAATTGATAGAGGTGTTATATTCCGTAAGTATTAAGTGATTTACATCTTATGATAGAACCTTCTTACTTATACATCGACTTGGTTCACTAACTAGACACATCGATGTATACTTAGGGCATGATTTTATAGTATGTCTTCTTCATTCGCATGAATATATTGGATAAGGCACTGGTCATTGACTTGTTGGAAGACATAGCATTTTGAGTGTTTTTCTAGATCACAAAAGGGCTCTCCCCTTGGAGGTTCTGACTCTCCGGAGAAGTTGAAGAAGTGGCTAAGGTGACAGTGGTCAGTTTCTCTTGCATTTGCTCATCGGATACTAGCCCTGCTAGTTCATCCGGTAACAAGGTGAAAAGTCAGTTTGGTGCTCATTTCTAGCATGAATGGCATGCATTATTACACTCAAGTTTTGCAGGCAATAAGCAAATTCAAAAGAAGATGGCATATGTGTCAACTTCTAGTGAATCAACATGGAAAAGAGATAATGGCGGATCACAATACACTTGGATGAGCATGAAAGATGACTTGGCACATTGCCAATGTCAAAGAAAACCTTGAATCTAGGAGAAACCCACTAATGACAGAGAAAACTTTAAATATAGTGAAAAATGATGTCCTGGAGTGTTGAGCCATGTTTTAAGGTTTGATTCTTCAAGGCTAGAGCCCACAAAGATGGTGATCCAGCTCTGCTATGCCAAAATTATTGAATTTGGAGGACATGGAGTTATTTCTTCAAGGTTCAAGCACATCAAGTTTGGATTCAAAGTGGACCATGGAGATGATTTCAAGGAAGTTGATTTGTTATTTCTCGCATTTTTGAGTGATTATCAATGACATTGTTAAAGATGATCAATATTGAGTTTAATTGAAAATCTATAAATTAGGAGGAGAAACTCTTCCAAAGGATGTATTCTAGGAAATTAAATCCTTAAGCTAATTGTACGATCTCTTACAGGATTCCAAATCTCATGTAAATGCAGTTGTGCCTCCCATCTGTCTCTCTTTCCTGTAGATCAAATTGTTGTATTGGTGTTGCAATCAAATGTTGTTGATGAACTTGTTGGCCTCTATCTTTCATGTGGATTCTTCTCTATCCCTTGAGAATTTGAGTTCAACAAAGGGCAAATGAGTGACTTCTTGCACGTCCAAATTTGTTGTATGTAATACTGAAGAAGCAAACATTGTTATCAAAGTTGCTCTGCATCTATGAATTTTGATCAATAACGATTTTGGTTGTTCTGCTTACATGGTTTATGAGTTGCTTATGGCTGTTTATTTCAAACACTTTCATTCAGCATTCGTGTAAAAGTCTAGTTGATCTAGTTATCAGGTTGAATCTTCCAATCAAATTATATTGTTAACATTCTTCATCATTCATTCCAAGGCTTTCTACTTACTGATCTGGCATACCCTTTCTAATCTTAACTTGCAGACCATATGCAACATTTAGGGAACATCCTACAGTTAAAAAAGCACCAGCTATGAATTAATAGACGTGAATGTCGAAGTGATAATGGCCATTGCCTCTAGCATTACACCAAGCTTGCTCTAATTGGTAAACTGGCTTTTATATGTCGAAGTGCAAATTTGGGGGCCAACAAGACACATTCAATTCATCATCAGTGGGCCGGTCCATGGCTAAGAGTAGCAAATTTTCGACGTGTTACTAACTTACTACATGTTACTACATTATGATTTTGGTCACGTGACTTGTGAAATTTTTCACAAGTGTCAAGCTTGAAAGATGTCATGGCTACACAAATGGATGGACAGGTGGTGCACTTGTTTCCTTCCTTGGAGATGGTGCTTCTTCATGGTTGAGTGGTGGCCAGCTAGGAAGTGTGGGGGTGATGTGCTTTCATATCATCGTGGTGTAATTGGTGATTATAGTATGCCTAACAAGAAAAAATGCTCATAAGTATTAAGATGTTGCAGTCCCTCTAAGTGATGATTAGAGGAATAGATGACTAAGGTAATAAAACAATTAACTAACACTTAATTATTTAATGGAATGTGAATGCATCAACTCAGGGCCTCCCTAAGTTTTAAAGTGTTAATGATTGCACTTTTGAAGTAACGAATTAATTGAAGTGCCTTACCTTTGATTCTAAGGTTTTAGTATGATTAATTAGAGTCAATCAAGAAAAAGAACCTATCACACTAATTATTAATTAACCAAAGTACCTGAGGTTTACACTTTAGATTAATTTAAAAATCACTTAAGAGGGGGCCGCTAAGCACAATGGTCCTTCATTTGACAACAAGTTGATGGTTACTGTTGGAAAGCCCTAGGATCCCGAGGAACTTGATCATAAAATATCTATTAAGACCTTGTGGAGCACTGGCCTAAGTTGGATTTTAATTGAGGAATTAGATGGATGTTTTAAGTGGGGGTTGTGCACACATGGAGGCCTAATGCTTTAATGCCCTAGCTCTTTTTTCCTTTTTCATGCATGGAAGTGGACCAATAAATCCAAGTTCCTAGATGCCATGGAATGCTCTCTCCTTTATTGAAGTAAAATTCATAAAATATCATTTCCTAAGGGGGGCGCTCTCCTTCTTCAAGCATAAAAAAGTTTTCTATCAATCAAAGATGGGTCCAAGGTGTGGAGTTAGTTGAGCATGATGGAGGTTGCACATTCTTCAATGAGTTAGATGCACACATGAGGAGATCTCTCTCTTAAGGGTGGCCTTCTACTTTTCTTAAAGGTGGTCAAGGCAAGCACTTGTCTCAAGGAACCTCACCTTCTACAAATATTATTTTTTCGTTAGACCTAGTTTGTTACTCATTGCACATCTATCAACACTTGTGAAACTCCTTGAAGCATTCACGCATGGGAAAGTTGGTTATGCTCTTAAAGGGCACATCACATGAAAGAGGTTAATTGATCACACATGGGAGCTTCTAGAGGGCAGATTGTTGAAGAGGAAATCAAAGCTCTGATCAAACATTCATCCACCTAGGCAAGTGCTACACCTTCTTGGCCTTGGTGGTTCTAACCAACTCTAATTGTTTATTCGTGTTGAACTCTTCTCAAAGAGTCGATTACATGAGATCTATTATTGCATTATTTCCCTTTGGAGAAAATAGTGGATCTAACCACTAGTTTGCTATACTTGAAATGATTTGTTGAGCAAATAGCGGATCTAAAAATAAAAATTATTATTCTATTGTACAAGGAAAATGAGCTAAAACCTATATAAGGGTTGGCTCTCTTCACTTGAGAGGAGGATGGTTTTGAAGAGATCATTTCTAGCCTTGTAAATATTTTGCAGGTAAAGGACAGTAATGAAGACCAAGCTATAGCACCTTGATGTTGGAATACTGCCATACGAAGATATTATTGTGAGGGATGCATACCTAAAGTAATTATTGTATGGCAATACCTTGTTTAATTGAAATTGTTAAATAGGAAATGTGTTTCCTCTTACATTTCATAATTGTAATTTACATATTCCCTTCTTAATGTAATAGATAATGGGACTATGTAATAGATTTGCTCCATTGTAATTCATCCTTGTTGTAAGAGTAGTTCATATAACCACTTGATTAATCCCAAAGAATGTTTTAGTAGGAAGATTGGACTATGTAATCATATGTCCCTCCTCCATTTCAAGTGCATCAATCATGGTTTTATATTATGACCCCGTGCACCTAATGGATTCGAGGCACTAGTCGTTTTCCTTACCATCACCCACTTTTAATTCCATATACAAACCCCATAATTTGTTTTTCTAAATAACACTTCTCCTTGAGTTGGCACTCCTAGTCTTTAGCAATCCTAGTAGTAGGGAAGCCTCCCTTGTGCTAGAGGAGAACTAGCACTAAATAGCAGATGAGAATGTTGAGGTGACAGTGGCCCCCTCTTAGTTCATTTTTTCTTTCACCTAGTGATTTCAGACTTTGTCACTTAAGGTGCTAGATAAAGTTGTAGCACATCTCACATTTTCCCCCTTACATTAAGATGCTCCTAGTTATACATTTTTCTTGTTACATATACCTTCGAACAAAATTACACACAATGATCACCTAAGAATTATCCATCTCTAATTCACAATAAATAAATTATCCCTTGCATCTAAACTACTTTTATTCATTTCATCAAGACCATCAATATTTTATCTTTTAGGCATCCATATTTTATTTTACCTTTTAGGCATCCATTATTTTTCACTCTCAATCACCACTTCACACTGCCATTGTCTACACAAATGGCAATATTATCGACCATTACTTGCCTCTGATGTTCTAACATTATTGTTGGCCCAATACATTAAGCAAGCATTTTGCAATGGATTTTGTTGTGTGATATAATCATTATTTAATTTATCGGGCAATGAAGGCGGTGATTCTCGGAGGACCGAGGTTCAAAGTGGTTTGTTCTGCCTATTTGAAGGTCTATTCATCATCTGAAGTGAGTATTTCACTTGAGCCAGTCCAAAGACGTGAGAACTATGATGAATGCGCAAGGAGAGGGTCGTGAATTGATTTCAACATGAGGTGGACAGGCTCTTAAGCTCTATCTTTACATCCTCTTTTTACTGGTGCTCTTGGAGAGTGGACTGAGGTTTGGTCTGTTTTGTATTTTTTCAACCAATGGTTTTTAGCCCATTATAAACTAATTCTAGTAAGGAATTATGGTTGTAACTTAATTTGGGTTAACATATTAGGGTTTGGGATGCTATAATCAATGTTTTAAAACTCGGAACCAAGAGTCGAATTGATCGAGGGTCAACTCGGACCGGAACTGGTAATGAACCAGAGTGGTTTGATTTCAATGAACCGGGCTATTAAATAATACAAAAAAATTACAATTTTAATGAGAAAATTTATATTTAACATTCAAAGCTATGATTTCAAACAATTAGATGATTAGAGACATAATATGCAAAGTTTGCTCATATATATATATATATATATATATATACCATAAACCATGTATGGGTCACAAAATGGCACCAAGTGCACTACACAGTACATAGTTTAGGTTTAGGTTTAGGTTTAGGTTTAATTAGTTTTAGGTTAGGTTTAGGTTTAATCTAAGTTGCACGAAACGGGGAAACGAGAACGAGTTTCCGAAACGGGGATGCATTGGAAACGTGACCCCCCAAAATTTTGGAAACGGCGAAACGCAATATATATATATATATATATATGAGCAAGGACATTTAAAAAAATGAATGTGAAAATAAATCATAAATCATTCATGTCAACAAATCATTGCCTATATTGGGATCCTATTCATCAATAGCACCCTATTCCTATTCCTCCCTCCTCTACGCTCTATGTTAAAATTTTGAAAATTTGATAGCAGTAACAGACTGTAAATATAAATAGTGCAGAGATAGCTAACTGTAAATACACATAAAAATTGAACACAGTATTTTTCACGGGGAAACCTTTCAAGGACAAAAACCCCAAAGCAATATTAATAATAATTTATCTCCAAAATGAGATCACTGAGTTTTTCCAACAGCAGGCTAATAACAAGCCTCTCCAACAACTAGAACTGTTTCACTGACCAAGAAGAACCCTGTTCTGCTGTAGCTGATGCTAGATACCTGAAGCAGTTTCAAACTTGTACAACCAACCTATACATGCCACTGTTCACTGGTGTATACCCTGCTGAGGGTGCTGTGACCTGTTGAAGCCTTTTTCAGGGGCTGTTGTAACCTGTAGGTGTCTTGTAATGGCTGCCAAAACTTAGGGATAGACCCTGAATAAAACTCGGCTGCACTAAAGAATGCCCTATCAGGGCTCGGGTGCACACAGCAAAAAATTAAATGGAATTTGGGCAGTAGCAGACCCTAGCTGACGCAGCTTTAAAC
The DNA here is from genome assembly GCA_027924585.1 of Larix kaempferi. NCBI lineage: Eukaryota > Viridiplantae > Streptophyta > Pinopsida > Pinales > Pinaceae > Larix > Larix kaempferi. The sequence goes on along the minus strand of BSBM01000461.1, from coordinate 13,179,251 downwards.
CAGCAGTAACAAAGAGTGAGAGCAAAACATGAAACTGTGACCCTTTCAAGAAATGAACCTTTCAGTGGGCATTTGTGTTTATTGAGGTCATGGTACCCCAGGAGAAGGTCTAGCAACCCCACAGGTGATGTCATGATGGATCTTGACCCTTGTAGGTCTCCTGGTGTGGTTGAGGTGGTTGAAGAAGCCTATGAAGCCCCTTGCTTGATGAAGAAGTCCTTGGACCCACATTTGATGGCTTAATGGTCCTTGTCCCCTTCAAGGTGATGATGTGGTCATTAATGACCAAGCACTGTTGCCACAGAGGTACATAAGCAGCTTGGTACAGGTTTGGCACAGGTTGCCTTATGTGCAGTTGGTTAGATTGTTGATTAAGTTGTCATTGATGCCAACAGTGCTTGGTCATTGATGCCAACAGTTGAGTCTTGGTGCCCGTTGTGGAGCCCCTGAGGGTTAGTGTTTGGTTTGTGGTTGTCTGTGTCAAGAGGAGACCTTTTGACTTTGTCCAAGCCCAAGCTTGAAGCCCTTGGAGGCCTTGGGAAAATGGAAAAAGCCCTGAACACCCTTTAGAGTGTTTAAGTACCCCTAAGGTGTTTCTCTGGTTCCCCAGTTCCAGTACCACAACCTATGCCCTAATATTCTAGAAAGTGTCCTTGGTGGGTTGAAGAAGTTGCAAGAGTCCAAATGAACCTTTCAGTGGTCATTTGTGTTTATTGAGGTCATGGTACCCCAGGAGAAGGTCTAGCAACCCCACAGGTGATGTCATGATGGATCTTGACCCTTGTAGGTCTCCTGGTGTGGTTGAGGTGGTTGAAGAAGCCTATGAAGCCCCTTGCTTGATGAAGAAGCCCTGAAGAAGTCCTTGGACCCACATTTGATGGCTTAATGGTCCTTGTCCCCTTAAAGGTGATGATGTGGTCATTAATGACTTGATGAAGACTTGGAACCCTTGATGAAGATCTTGGTGCCCATGTATCCCTTATTGGGGTCATGGAACCCTTGGAGATGGTCATTATGCATGAGAAGGTCTGGCACCCACATAAATGGTGGCATGATGACCCTTGGACACTATATGATCATTGATGGTGCATTTGGAAATGATTTGGGTCTTGGAATCCATACATATGGTGGTTTGTAAGCCCATGATTGTTGGAGCCTTTGATATGATAGAATCCTTGGTCATGATTCCCTCGTCACTTGGCGATGGAGTCCTATGTGATGGGCTTGAAGTCCATGGAAAGTATCTTGTTTAAATATTATATGATATCCTTGAAAGAGTCCTTGAAACCCTTGCATGCGGTGCCTTGGGTCTTGAACCATGGTGATGTATGGTCCTATTTGTGGTTATATGGCTATTGGGATGTAGATGGAGGTAGATCCCACAGACGTGCCTTGATATGTTGAAGAAGACTTTGAAACTCTTGTAGTTAGTGGTATGGTCTTTGGCACCCTCATGTGTGGGGTCTTTGACGTCCTGGACACATTGAATAATTTAAGGGTATTAGACCAAGAATTTGCAAATAAACCCATCATAGGGAGATAGTCCTCGTCAAGCCATTTCCATTGATATGTGGAGCATCTTCTAACTCCTTATGGTTGAAGAGATATGAATTTTTGAAGTTGGTGTACCCCACCTTTTTGGGTGAGCCGACCTAACAACAGAAAATTTAATTATTTGTAATTTTGAATTGCATGTCGGCCCTGTTTGAGGTAATAACTTTCCTCCACGACCTATATAAATAGAATATCAAACATTTCATTTGCTCATCAATTGGAATTTCGCAACTCTTGGAGAAAAGTGCGAAATTTTGTGGAGGAGAAATATTTGGGCATCTTTACTAAAATTGGCATAACTTTCTCATACGGAATCGGAATTACAAAATTCTTGGCTCGTTGGAAAGCTTGTTACGAGGGCTATGTGATGACATGATCTAGAGTTTATTTTGGTTTGTCTATTGTTTCTTGACCTTATGATCTTCAAAAAGGTATGGCTCATGCTTCTGGGTTTCTCTTGTAATGGCACATGTCTCTCATGGATAGAGTTCATCTTTGATATTAGTATGTGAGCCTGTATATTGGTATATATATTTGAAGTCATTATGGAGGATATGATGATGATGTTGCATACCTTTATGCTATGATATTATACATTTTATGATGATAATGCATGTGATAATGATGTACACTCTATGAAGTTGATGCAGTCCTATACAATATGATGTACATGCATACCATAGTGTGATGATGCTCTCCTATGCATTATGATGTATACTTGATGTTGATGATGCATACACGGTGCACACTGAAGTGACAATTATGCATATTTTATGATGATGATGCATTCCCTATGACGATGATGCATACCTATGATGATGATGCATGACAATGCATGCCTTATGTTCAGTGGAAGTAGAGAAGGATTATTTGTTCAGTGACTGTGTATGACGAGGTGTACAAGGATGTACATGAGCAGTGTATGGCAGTAAAATGACTTGTTGGTATACATGGATGATTTGGCGGTGATAAGAGTGCAGAGGTTATCAGCAGCAGATTCAGGGTTTGGTGTGCAGTTGGTTAGACTCAGATTGACTAAGTCGGATGATGTGAACAACAGATTGATTGGTGCAGATAGATTGATTGGTCAGTTGATGAGTAGTGTGGAGCAGTTGTGGTGCAGTGGTCAGTGGACAGTTGATGAGCAGTGAACAGTTGATGAGTAGTGGTCAGTTGATGAGTAGTGACAGTGGTTGTGCAGTGTGGTACAGATTGGGTACAAGTGTTGGATAGCCGGTCCGCAGGATCAGTGAAGTTTGTGGTTCAGTAGTTTCAGTTACTATCTTCATATCAGGGTGGCAGGACGGGGCAAGGAAATCTAGGGAGCTAAGGCTTCCTTCAGGTTGTAGCCTATAAAGTAGGGGGTTGTAGCCTCCTTCCAGTTGTAGCTGGAGAATTGAAGTCTTTGTAACAAAGGGGGTTGTTGCCTCCTTCCAGTTGTTGCTGGTAAATTATTATTATAAAGGCTTCCGTGGTTTTTCCCCCAGTACTTGGGTTTCCGCGTAAAAATCTTGTGTACTGTGTTTTGCTATGCTTCCTATGTGATGATGATATGATGATATGTGATGATGAGCTGTAATTGTTAATAATGCTGATGATATAATGATATGTGATAATACATTAATGAATGATGTATTGAAGAAGCAGTTGATGATTGTTAAAGTTGAAAAAGTAATAAAAAGCTATACACACTTCACCCCCCCCTCTCAGTGTGCTCGGTGTGTCCAACAGTAATGACCAGCAGTGTGAAGAGAGAACCCAGCAGAAAGAAATATCATCCACGAGCTGATCTAGGAGCAAACAAAGATACCCACAACTGTACCCACGAGCTGTCCTCAAAGATCAGTCAATAATACCCACGAGTTGTCCTCAAAGATCCACGAATTGTCTATTGAAATGTTGAGTTTATTTATAGTGGAATAATTCCATTTAATTGAGGCCGACCTGTCCTCACATAAATACATCATTTTTATTTTTTTTTCAATAATGAGCCGACCCATAATAAATAAATATATATTTATTTTTTTTCTTCTAAATGGTGGGTTCATGGACCAAGCCAAGTTATGCTTGGGTTTCATTTATCTTCAACAAGTTATCCAGGCGTTCTTCAAGGCCTTAATGTCCACTCCAAGCACATCATCATAAGGAGATAAATTAATTGCTTTACTTCACCCTCCTGTTGCCACCAAGACCAAGTGGAGGAGTACACCACTTGCCCAGACCCGGTCTAGGGCTTACAATGAAATCCTGGTAACTGACCAGGTACCTCCATTCTCCTAGAAATGGCTCTCAGCCCCAGGCTGAGTTCCCAGTCCTAGACTGGGTCAATATCCTGGTAACTGACCAGGTGCCTCCATTCTCCCAGAGAATGGCTCTCAGCCCCAGGCTGAGTTCCCAGTCCCAGACTGGGTCGATATCCTGGTAACTGACTAGGTGCCTCCATTCTCCGAGAGAATAGCTCTCAGCCCCGGGCTGATTTCCCAGTCCCAGACTAGGTCAATATCCTGGTAACTGACCAGGTGCCTCCATTCTCCCAAAGAATGGCACTCGATGCTGCTCAGGAAAAATCAACACTCTAGCCCTTGCCTCTAACTTGAATCTCAAATTTTATCCTCCAAGGACATTAGTCAATGACTCAACACCCTACAATTTTAATGAAACTTCCTAATAAAATCGTTAAAATAAGGTAGAAAAAACTTCCCATGCTTAATAAGTGATTTTGCTTAAATGAAGAGTGCATTTTTATTCAGGTCATGACAAAGGAGTTCAACCATGAACACCACCAACATCAAGGTACATACAGGGGTTGATGTGCTTGATTAAATTCCAATCCCATACTCTCATACATGATAGAAACTGATGGAAACTTTGCAATCCTGAAATCCTGAAAACTCTTAAGTCATTCACATTGCTTTTGCAGTCATTCATGTTTGTGGAGGTGGATAAACTGTGTGGAGGATTTAATCTCAACGTTTCGGGCTGAGTAGCACAGCCCATCTTCAGGAGATACAAAAGAGTCTCAACTTTGATATTAGGTCAATTTCTGGTTTTAAATAGTTTTAAGAAGTTACATGTAGTGTTGAGATGTAGGTCGGTTCGCTTTTATGAATTAGGTTTATATATTAATTATTGTTTTACATGTTTTGAATGGAATCTACTTTTTACATATAAAGTCCGATGAGGTTGGAACCCACTCTCAAACATCCTGAAACAATTAATGGTAATGTTAAAAATTTAAGTAAAAGTGACATTCTCCTTATATTTCATTTTCTATACTTTTACTTTAAGAATTTAATATTACCATTTAATACAAATTATAATTTCCGGGGCCCGCAGAGGAGTTTTGACATTGGTCAACCAGTTAATTATGGGCTCGGTCGGCTAGGGCTGGTTCGGTAACGAACCGACCGGTTCAAGCTTCGGGTCGGCCGATTCGTTACTGAACCGGTCCCCAGTTCAGGTTTTGTGCCGGTTTAATGCTACAACTTGGTTGGTCGATCAGACCGGCCGGTTCCGGTTTGGTCAATTTTTAAAACGTTGGCTATAATATTGTATTGTAAACAGTGAAGATAATACAATGAGATAGAAAGAGAAGCGACTCTAAGTTAGGTTGGTTTTCTCGGTTAAGGGTTTCAAAGGTAAATATATGTGTATTGCATGTGTGCGTTGTTATTTCTTGTGTTTTAGATTATGTTGGTATTGCTTTTCTTGCACAAGTTTATCAAACTTTTCAATATCCTGGTAGATTATGATTATGAGAAGGATCATTAACTTTATTTAAAACTTTAATGTTAGATGATGTCCTTTTGAGTATAGTTTTTCAATTACTATGTCAAAGGGCTTTCTATCGGCCTTATAGCTCAATAATGTTAGGCATTAAGAAGGTCATGGTTTACAAGACAATCACAATTTTTTGGTATGAAGATATTTTAAGACTCTTAAATACTACAAGCACCGTCAAGTATAGTTGTTTTTCTATTTTCAAGCATGAAAGGCCAAACCTTGATATGTATCTGGAAAAACTTAAACATTCTCTCAAGGAGTAGCATCTTCTCTTTATTATGAATCTTCTCTTTATTATGAATCATGATGTAACATATTTTTGTATATTAATAGCAGATTAGTACCTAATTTACAAACAAAAAAAAACATGATGGCAAGTTATGCAATTTGGAAACTAAAAGGAATAAAGAGAACAATCATCACAAATGTGGCAAAAAATGGACCACAAGTCACATGCAAAACAAAAAAAATGTATCACTATAGGGTCAAGAATGGAGGGAAGTAGAGGATTCACAATGATCAAGAAGGCATCTTCACTAAATTCACCCATTTACACTAGACCAAATTAGTGGGAGAATATACCCAAGAATGGGAGGTACTTGCAACTCAAGTTTCAAACCTTGAGGATGAGCAAATGCTAAAAAATATATTGCAGGTCTAAAAGTCATATACATACAGAAATAAAATTATGGAAGCTAAGAAATACGTCTAAAGCCAAAAATAAAGTTAAGATAACTTAAAAGAAGCTACTCTCTCAACGTAAGGTACCTTTCACACCATCAAATAAAATAACTAGTTACATTCTACCACACCAATGTCATGATAGCAGCAAGTTCTGCAACCCAAAAACTAAGAAGAAGAAAGCAATTATCACAAATGTGGCAGAAAAATGTACCACAGGTCACATATGCGAAACAAAACTTGTATCATTGCAAGATCGAGAATGGGAAGGAAGTAGAGGTTTCCATCACCAACTCAAATAAAGACAAGTAGAAATTATTTTGGATTCAAAAGTAAGTCCAAAGACGAAGAAGCCAAACCTAATATATATATATCCTTTTGTGAAGTGCCTTTTGTCATTGTGGTATATATATATATCTGCCGCAAAAGGCACTTCACAAAGTCCAACCTCAAAACCAGCTTATCCCTGCTAGCGATGACAAGCAAGCCACAACCTAAAACATTGAAATTAAAATACAATGATGTCACCATACAGGTGGACGCTAGCAATAGCAATACTCATAACTTCATTGACATTAATGTTGCCAAGAGATTAAATCTCTTTGTATATCCCACCAAAGATCTTAGTGTTATGGTAGTCAACAAGGAGCAATTACAAGGACAAGAAGATGTCATTAGGTATGTGTTATGACCCAGTTTGCACAAGATGATCAGCAAACAGAAGATGACAAAGAACTACGGAACCCTCAGTTCCGTGATCTAACTCAAGCACTCTTTTGTTCTTTATTTTTTTATCTTGTACATCTCTTTTGCCCATGGTCAAAAGATGATGATTGTAAAATGACATGACATCCTAGTATATGTGTAGAAGGTCTAGCCCAAATGGGTCACTTGTCTTAGTACCACTCTAGAGTGTTTTTTTAACTTAAAAATGAACTTAGATCCTAGTGATCTAAGTTTGTCTCAGTTTTTTCACTCAATCCTCTAAAGCCATGAGTATGTACCACTGAATCTGCCCCAGCCTGGTGTTTGAGTCCTTGGTTCTGATGTCATGCATTAGTATGTCACCATGTTTTTCCTTTTATTGGTTAGTATTTGTACCTTAAGGGGGTAAATGTTGTAAAAATCTATTAAAGTGATCAAAGGGGGTGTCAAACACCTTAGTATACATCATACACCCCTTTAGACCCCATCATTTATGTAAAAATTTGCTCAATATTCAACACTGATTTCTAATTACTCTGATAAATTGCTTAATACTTAAATTCATTCAACATATGACAGCAGCAAATGAATTATTTCCTCATAAACAACTCAGAATTAGAAACACTAGAAGATCTTTACGACACTACAGAGAGGAAAATTAAAAACGCATTCACACATAAATTTCAGACTCATAATTTTAGCCAAATTGGCCTAGGAAAAACCCCAAAGGGAAAACCTCTGAGAGAGTGTTATGTTATTATTTCTTCTTAAAATTCATTGACAATACAACAGCGGAATTAAACTCAGCAGATAACACAGACTTATCTCAAGTTCTGATACAATTTCTCCACCTCAGAAAATGTGCCCAGCATACACAGAAATTCTCTGCTCGAATTTCTCCTGTACTGTACGGAACAGTACAGCCCTGACAGCTTTTTCTCCAGTCCTCAGTTTTCGTGCCAAGAAGAAAATATGCTAGTTAAATGCTGCCTCGAAAAACATGCAGATCTCACCTCGATTTTCGAGTCACTGCTGCTGTGTACAGACAGTCAAATTCTGAGTACGGACACCCTGCTACACAGCCTGTACAGAGACATTTAATGCAGAAATACTCTCTAGAAATCCGTGCTTCCCTTCTTGAGATTTGAGCCTAGAATCTTCCTCAAATTATGTGCAGCACTTCCTCGAATTTCATGTTGATTCTGTTCTAGAAACGCATGCCCTTGTACCTGTTGTACGGTCTGGGATGTAATATCCCCATTCTTGACCCTTATGATATTTGGGCCGTAATGTAAATATTGTATGCATATTATGTATGATTCCTAGCGTGGAGCTCAAGGCCAAGGCCCCGCTAGTGAATGCTCAATCTTGAAGAGGCAAGTATTGGATATTATGCTACCCATGTGCTAGAGAACCATGGGAATTGTAAATATGCATCTTAATATAAATGCCCACAACTAGCTATGCAATGCAACAAGAGATGGGAGCATGATATTGCAAGGAATTGGGAGGGAAATATTCAAACCCTTGAGCCAATCAAATCAAGCCAAGTGTCAATGAGAGAACCCATGAACCAACAACTACCCATGTTGATTTTGGTGCCCAATCATTCATTTCTCCCAAGAGTTGGGTGAAGTAGTTAATGCCTTGGGGATTGGGGAGGTATGGCTGTCCAAATTCGAGTATGGGCAAGCCACCCTCATGGAAAAACGTGTTTCTCCTTCTTGGGCAAGAAAACACCCACGAATTGCCTTCCCAAGCCATCATTCATGGTCAGACTTCACCCTCTCATGTTTTTAGAGCTTGCTGGGCGGTTTTTTTTAAGCTTGCTTGACGTTTTTAGAGCTTGCTGGGCGTTTTTTTTTAAGCTTGTTGGGCTCTTTTTTAAGCTGGCTGGGCGTTTTTGAAGCTTGTTGGGCATTTTTGGCTTGCTGGGAACTCGTTTTTTGTTAGCACAGTGGCTGGGAGAAGAGAACCACGAATTGGGGTTTGATGGAGGTCGTTTTTGCTCCTGGGTTGTCCATAAACGTTTTCTGAAAAAGAATTCTGCCTTCCAGGGTTTATTCCCCATTCTCCCATTTCGTTTTGGCTGCCCACGAATTTCCAGAATTGATAGAAACCCCATCTTTGGGCATCTCACTGCATAAACGTTTCTTCATGCCCAACACTTATATTTTTGCCTGTTATGTGCATCCCTGTGTTAGCCATTGAATGTTGAGTTGTTTGGGATGAAATCGTTTTCCTCCCTGTGATTGTCTTTCCCATTGTTAAAAATGTGTATCCATGCCCAGTGATTGTGCTTGCTGTGTGAGAAAATAGTATGTTTGGGTGTGGGTTATGGGAATCCATTGCTTTGGCTTGAGCTTGAATGCAAGTATCCAGTGATGAGGAGTGTTCAGTATTAGCCTGATAAACCCAGTTATGGACTGGCTTGGCTTAGCTGAAATGATGTTTTGGTTGTGTATGAGTTGGATGTCCCCTTTTTCCTTGTAGATATCATGCCCAGCTCGGGGGTGGCCTTCGGACGGACTCAGTATATGTCGTCGAAGAACCTACGGTTGGGTGGAACGTTGCAGCGACATAGCTAGTTGCTTGGGACAATTGCGAAAGGAAGATAAGTGTTCTTTGTCTCTATATTTTACTTCTGCAATGTCTAATTTGATGTTTATATTGATATGTTGTATGCATATAAAATGTGTGTGGATGATTTGTTTATTTCCGCTGTGCATATTCAATTGAGTTGCATCTGCACACAATGGTTTCTTTAATTGTATGAATCTTGAATGGCTTGAGTTTGTTATGAATAGCCCCATAGATTGGCATCATGTTCCCTCCTGTGCATTGGCTAGATAGGTGGGCACGTTACATGGGATTTTAGGTCCAGCTTCTTGGAACTCATGCCAACTATCTCAGCCTGCTCCTCTCTCTCTCATAAACTTGACTTCTCTATCTTAGATGGTCGACCTCCTCTCCAACTCTCTTGGTGAGTTAAAATGGAGAATGAAATGTCTTTTTATCATTTTCCCTTGTCTTTTCATTTACTCTCCTGGGGTGGTTGAACAGTCACTAGATCAAGGGCCCACATTGAATCTAGTGGTCTCACATCAATGGATGAGAAAAATCATTTTTCTCTCCATTAATACATTTATTTTCAACTCTTTGAAAAGTCACTCTATAACTCTAAAGTGACATTAATTACTTATCTCAAGCAATTAATGCAAGAGTCATGTAACTTGTCCCCTTTTAGTGACTTAGGCACAAATCACTAGGGGAACGCTTTCCTAGGTACAAAATTCAACAATTTAGACCAACACACCCCTTGGAGACAAAATCCCATGATTTTTGCATGTTGGAGACAAATCTGAGTGATTTGAGGAGATTGGTAAAAGGGAATATTCCCTAATTCGCCTCCATTGAGTGAGGTGTCATTTTTTATTGGATTTGATCTCAATCAATCCCTTTTTTCCCCTCCTTGTCTCCTAGGTGGCTCTTGAGGAGCGCACTTAAGCTCTAGTTAACTTCATGAGGTGTCAAATTACACCCTAGTTAACTCCATGAGGTGTCATATGACACTCTAGTTCACTCCACTTCATGAAATTCGCTCCCCTCTTCCTATTTTGCTATTTAAGCAAGCTCTCCCCTCTCTTTTCTTAGTTGGTTGTTGCACTGAGCTATTGTTGTACTCTCTATTGAAGAATTTTTTATAATAAGAAGGAAAGACTGTGTTCTTGTTTCTTTATCATTGAAGGGGTATTACTACACAGTTCAATAGGACTTATTTTAAGATTACTTCCTAAGATAGTTTTATTATTAGTCTAAATAGAAGATTGGTATATTTAGCCTACTTACCTGTACAAGATTATGCTATATTACCATTTTCAAAGTAGATTTGCACCTAGAAGAAAACAAAACAAGGAGAAACTACCCAGTTGAATAGGACTTATTTTAAGATTACTTCCTAAGATAGTTTTATTATTAGTCTAAATAGAAGATTGGTATATTTAGCCTACTTACCTGCACAAGGTTATGCTATATTACCATTTTCAAAGTAGATTTGCACCTAGAAGAAAACAAAACAAGGAGAAACTACTCTCCTTTGCATGTGATTATTTTGTAGGTTATTTCATTCATCGAGAAGACCATGATTAGCCTTAGCCTTGAGCAACCACTCTTTTTCGGTGACCATCCGAAGCAAGGCCCTCATAGTAAATCTACGATGACTCCACTATCCCAACTTCTTGGCACTTTTTTCTCTTTCTAAACCTTCCACATTCACTTAAAATCAACATTTTGGTTACTCTATTTCATGCAAAAGAATTAAGCTATATTTCTCAAAGAAAATCACAAGTAGATTTGTTGCATGCTTAGATTGACCATTTATTTATTGAAAATTGTTAAGTGGATCTATGTAAAGGGCAAATTAGCTTGTGTGCATATGATTTAATTTCATCATGCATGCATAGAATTGCTTGTTCTACATCATTAAACTGCCTCCATATTTAACTTATTGATCTTGCAGATGGTAGACACATAAGGACAGCTTAGTGCTAGTAAATTAGAACATCTTTTTTTCGCTGTCCCGCTATCCGAACAGCCTATAAACAGCCCCTGAAAGTCTTTTCTCTCATTGTTTATTAAGTTCACTTTTCCCTTTAACATTTGTGTTTAGCTGTGTTCATTTTGCAGGACGAACTAGCAATTTTCACGTGGACTTAGGTGACAGCTAAGTGGCAGCCTCCAAGTGAAATATTTGCAGTTGTTCATGCACTTTTTAAGCAGGTTTATAACAGCCCTAAGACAGCCCCAAAGGAGCAACCTAATCCTCTGGAAGTTCACGATCAACCAACACACTTTCCGAGGCAATTTTCACCTTCGTTCTCTCTTCTTTCTAAGCAATTGTAAGCTTGACTGTATCCCTTCAAACAGAGCAGCAAGAACTTCTTATAAAAGGTCCTTGGGACGATTCTAAATACTTGGGAACAGTGACCAAACCACCACTAGTCCCTTGCATCCCCCTGCCCCCTGACTTAGTTGCGTAGTGGTTTGTCTTCATGGTTTGGTTTCTTTTACAACCAATATAGACCCATCTAACTCCGGTTCTACAAAGCGCCGAGAGGGATCAAATCTGCAAACCTTTCACCACTAAACTGTTGAATTTTAGCATTAGCGTGAATTCCTTTAAAATTTTGCAGACTGTAAGATAACAATAGACAAGTGCAGTAGATACATCAAAACATCACACACACTGAACACAAGAATTTTTCATGGTGAAACCTTTAAAGGACAAAAACCCCAAAGCATTAGTAATTCATCCCTTGAATGAGATGACTGAGTTTTTCAATCTCAGAATTCCGAGATGAACAAATTTCAATTTTTCATAAGATAAATATCACAGAAATTTCAGATTACGGCAACTGCCCAGATTTGACTTTTTCTGCTGCCCAGAATGACCGGATTTCTTTTCTGCTGCCCAGATTCACTGTTTCACTGCCTGAGATCTGCCCGCATATTCCCGAGGCTGCCCGAGCCCTGTTCTGATCTGCCCAAAACTTCCTGAGGCTGCCCGAGCCCTGTACTGAGCTGCCCGAGCTCTGTTGAAGCTGCCCGACGACAGATCCGGCCTGCCTGTTTATTTAGGCAGCTGCCCGAAGTTTAATCCCAGCTGGGAAAAGGCTGCCCGTGACTGTCCTGAGGCTGCCCGTGATTCTGGAAGAACTAGGGTCAAACCCTAACTGGGATTTGATGATTTAGACTGAAAGAAGATAAGCCCTAGCAGGCGTAGGGTTGCTGCTGTTGATTGTAGAGGAAAGATGAAGATGCCCTAGCTAGAAAGCCTCCATGCTAGGGCACAAACAAAACAGAAATCTTCTCCTAAAACCAGCGAAAAATTCTTCCTTGGAGCAGCTGTTGGATGATGAGCAAGTATATCTAAAATGAATTGAAGTTGATCTTCTTTTATACCCTTTGAGGACTACTTGGATGTGGACAAAAACTCAATAGAATAAAATAATAATATTTTATTCTTTTACCTTTTTGACTTTTACCTTTAAGGTACTAAAGACCTTTTTATGTTTTCACTTTGACTTCTTAGTGGTCCAAGGGTCCTTATGTAATTTTGACTTTTACCTTTTAAGGTACTAATGACCTTTTTATGTTTTCACTTTGACTCCTTGGTGGTCCAAGGGTCCTTCATACCCACTCAAAGTACATCATCATAAATAGGGAGAATTATTAATGCTTTTATCTCAAACTCCTTGTGCCACCAAGATCGGGTACTAGGTGTCTTAACCAAGGGTAGCTAATCCTTGGAGAAGGTCACAAAGCCCACAGATCGAGGGTTAAAGTGCCTCACATGCGCAAACCCAATCTAGGGCTTATAGTGATGTCCTAGTGACTGACCAGGTGCCTCAGCCCTAGACTGCATAATTTGGCCCAAGGTCAAATACTTGGTAACTGACCAAGCGCCTCCATTCTCCCGGAGAATGGCTCTCAGCCCTAGGCTGAGTCCCCCAGTGTTAGACTGGTTCATCTTCCTGGTAATTGACCAGGTGCCTCCATTCAAAGAATGGCTACTCAACTTAAGGTTGAGTCCCCCCAGTGCTGGACTGGTTCCACATCTTGGTCCTTGACCAAATGTCCCCATTCTCCTGATTGAATGGCTCTCGATGCTGCTTGCGAAAAGTCAACACTCCCTCTCAGCGAGAGAGGTATTCTCTTCCATGCCAAGCTTGTCACGAAAGTATACGAACTTTGTAGTTGTCAGAGGCTTGGTCAGGATATCTGCAATTTGTTCATCTATACGAATGTACTGTAACTTAAGAGTGCATCTCTGTAGTATGTCTCTGATGAAATGATACTTCATTTCAATGTGTTTCGATCTATCATGAAACACGGGATTCTTTGAAAGCTTAATGCAACTCTAATTATCACAATGGATGATCGTTGAGTCAAGCTTTCCACCAAACAAATCAGATAGTAGTTTCCTAAGCCAAACTGCTTCCTTGCAAGCATCACTTGCAGCAATATACTCAGCTTCAGCTGTACTCTGTGCTATGGAACCTTGTTTCCTGCTGTACCAAGAGATCATTGCAGATCCCATACTGAAGCAGTAACCTGAGGTACTTTTCCGGTCTACTGTACTGCCAGCCCAATCTGAGTCAACATAACCTGCGAACAATACTCCACTACTGGAAGTATACCTGATCCCATAAGTAATAGTACCCCGCACATATCTGAGTACATGTTTGGCAGCTACCCAGTGTATGTGTTGCAGCTCGGACATAAACTGACTCAGAGCATTTATTGTGTAACAGATATCTGGTCTCGTGTGTACAAGATACATCAAGGATCCAATGAGTTGTCGATACAGAGTAGAGTCCACATCTTGTGAACTGGTGGCTGAGTCTCGCAATTTCTTCAAGTTGGTAGTCTTGGGCATGCTCATGGACTTGCAGTCTTACATCCCAAATCTCTGCAAGATGTCCACTGCATACTTCCCTTGAGTCAGGAAGATCTCGCCTGGCTTTTTCCAGACCTCTAGACCAAGAAAATAATGCATCAGACCAAGATCCTTCATTTCAAATTCAGAGGTAAGCTCCCTCTTACACTGAGCTATCAGTTGTTCCTCACCTATAAGGAACAAATCATCTACATATAGGACAAGGATCAAGATATAATTATGAACAACCTTAAAATACAGATTGGAGTCAACAATACTTTTGGAAAACCCCAAGTTGTGGAGGAATCCATCCATCCTCGCATACCAGACTCTTGGAGCCTGTTTGAGCCCATACAAGGCTTTCTTCAGTTTACAACTTTACACACACGGGACTTATTCCCATGAGTCACAAAGCCTTCACGTTGTTCAATATAGACTTCCTCACCAATCTTGCCATTGAGGAAGGTTGTTTTTACATCCATTTGATGTAACTTCCATCCGAACACTGCAACAAGAGAAATTATGGTTCTGATAATAGTATACCTGGCGACAGGAGCAAAAGTCTCATCATAGTCTATGCCCTCTTTCTAAGTAAAGCCACGAGCTACAATTCTGGCTTTGTACTTCTTAATGTTGCCATCAACAGCATGCTTGATTTTGTAAAGCCATTTGGATGTACCACTGATTTTCCTGTCGGTCTGGGAACAACTTCCCACACATCATTCTTCATGATTGAACTGTACTCTTCAATCATGGCATCAATCCATAGCTGTTGACTTGCTGCTTCTTTGTATGTGGAAGGTTCAGCACTGATGAGTTGGCTCATAAGACCTGAGTACTTTTGTGGCCTTATGCTTTCTCTGAAAGTCCTGGAAGGAGCTTTAAGCTTCCCAGCTTCTTGTACCGTTTCTCGGTACCAAGCAGGTCTCCTTTTGGAAGGAGGAACTTCAAGTAGTTCTTCTGCTGGACTTTCGGGTTCCTCAGGTATATCTGGAATTTGATTCTCAAATTCCTCTTCCTCCCTCTAAACTTCTGAATCTAGGATCTCACAAGGAGGTCCTTCATCTTCCATGGAAAGTTCTTGTGTTTGACAAAACACACCTTCCTCATGGAAAATCACATCTCTACTGACTTCAATAAACCTTTGTCCAGGAACATTAGATGCAGTAGGCCTTCGAGCTGTCACTGTAACCGACAAATATACCTTTATTTCTAGAAGGCTCTAGCTTAGCCCTCTTTTCTTTTGGCACATGAATGTAAACCAGAGTGCCAAAAATCCTCATGTGGTCAACTGTAGGTTTCTTGCTGGTGAAGACTTCTTCTGAAGTCTTTTCCCCCAAGATAGCATGAGGGCTTTTGTTTTGGATGTAAACAGCAGTACATGCAGCTTCATCCTTCAAAGATAAAGGAAGATCTAGATCAGTGATCATGGCTTTAGCAGCTTCACAGATTGTTCTGTTCTTCCTTTCTGCAACCACATTTTGTTGAGGGTTGTAAGGTACTGTCAGCTCCTTCTTGATTCCTGCTTCTCGGCAAAAATCATCAAAATCATTAGACTCATACTCACCTCCGTTATCCGACCTTAGGATACGGATGTGTCTACCTGTCTAATTTTCAATCAGAGCTTTGAACTCTTTGAACATGTCAAAAGTTTCACTTTTGGCTTTGAGAGAGTAAATCCAGGATTTCCGAGAATGATCATCTATGAACAAAACATAATATAAGCACCCACTCAAGGAGGGTGAAGACATGGGCCCACAAATGTCAAAGTGAATCAAATCCAAAATTCTTTTAGATCTACTCTTGCTTTTGGAGAAGGATTTCTTAGTGTTCTTACCTAGAGCACAAACTTTGCAAATACCATTATGTTTAGGAGAAATATCTGGCATACCTGTAACCATCTTTTGTAGGCCTGGAAGAGCTGCATAGTGAAGGTGTCCAAACCTTCGATGCCACAGCTCACATGGATCAATTGTGTGGTGAACCAAAGCATGAGTGGAATTTCCAGAAGCCTTATAAAGACCTCCCTCTCGAACCCCAATCTGTACAGCTGAGCTTAGCTTCTCATTCTTTGCCCATAGTAGGACCTTCTTGTCCATGAAGAGGACTCTGTAGCCCTTGTCTTCTAAACCAATAACAGAGAGAAGGTTTGTCTTCAATCCAAGAACATATAAGACATCATCAATATGCAAGACCGTACATGAATCAAGTTGAAGTGAAGTTGACCCAATTCCTTCAATCTTGTAAGTGAAGTCATCTCCAAGTTCCACTTGAGTAATGAACTTCTTCTTTCTATAGTTGGTGAGTGCTCCACGATTACCTATCATATGTCTGGAGGCACCACTATCTACTAACCAAGAGTTAGCACTTCCAATAATGGAAACCAAAAAGAGCAGAGATCAGGTAGTATTCTCTGCTAGGTTCCTCTTCTTTGGTATTCTTGGTATTCTTCTTCTTCCTGGGTTCTTCTTCTTCTTCTTCTTCTGCAGGAGAGGCTTGAAATCTTCTTTTGAACTTCCTCTTGGGTTATCTGCAATCTTTAGAAAAGTGCCCAAACTTGTGACAATTAAAGCATTCCACGTTTGAAACATCAAAGTGCTTACCTTGTGGTTTCTTTCCCTTCTTTTGCTGAGGGGAGGGCTTCTTGAACTTCTTTGTCTTAGCTATAAGGGCAAGGTTTGCTTCCTTAGTTCCAGATGCCCCGCTTTGAACTCTTCCTTCTTCTTCCAAACAATCATGCCAAAGCCTATCAAAGTTTGGTTGATTTTCACGTCCACTTACTGATGCCAGAAAGGTTTCCCAAGAGTTTGGGAGACCATCGCATACAGTTTGTACAAGGTCATCATCATCCACAGCAATACCAATAGCAGTGAGTTGGTCTCTTACCTGTGCAATCTTTGTGAAGAAGGGTCCAAGTCCTTCATCCATGTTCATCTTCAGTGTTCGAAGCCTTTTCTTCAAGACTCTCTTCTGACTGGGAGCCTTCTTCTCATACAGATTTGTCAAGGTGTCAAAGCATTCTTTGGCTGTCTTCAAAGGTGTGATAGTGGGCATCAAGGCTTCCTTGACAGAATCATAGATGTTCCTTCTAGCTTTAGCCTGCTTCTTCTTGAAAGCAATTCTACCAACATTAGATGTTGGTTCTTCTATGGTGTTGAACACTATGTCAACAAGGTCATTTTCTTCCAGGATGGCTGTAAGCCTAGCTTTTCAAGAATTGTAATTTGTTGAACCTTCAAGCTTTTCTTCCGGTTTAAAAGTGTTGGTAGCCATCTCTGCAACAAGTCAGTTATCTAAATCTACAAGATGTCCCGAGGTATAGGAAGACAACAGTAATATGCTCTCTTACTGGGGTCTTCACATGCAATGCTCTGATACCATATTGAATTTTAGCATTAGCATGAATTCCTTTAAAAATTTGTAGACTATAAGATAACAATAGACAAGTGCAGTAGATACATCAAAACATCACACACACTGAACACAAGAATTTTTCACGGGGAAACCTTTAAAGCACAAAAACCCCAAAGCATTAGTAATTCATCCCTTGAATGAGATGACTGAGTTTTTCAATCTCATAATCCTGAGATGAACAAATTTCAATTTTTCATAAGATAAATATCACAGAAATTTCAGAATAAGGCAACTGCCCAGATTTGACTTTTTCTACTGCCCGAATTTCTTTTCTGCTGCCCAGAAAGACCGGATTTCTTTTCTGCTACCCAAAAATGTTGCCAGGACTCACTGTTTCAGTGCCTGAGATCTGCCCGGATATTCCTGAGACTACCCGAGCCCTGTTCTGATCTGCCCAAAACTTCCTAAGGCTGCCCGAGCCCTGTACTGAGCTGCCCGAGCTCTGTTGAAGCTGCCTAAGGACAAGTCCAACCTACATGTTTATTTAGACAGTTGCCCGAAGTTTAATCCAGGCTGGGAAAAGGCTGCCCGTGACTGTCCTGAGGTTGCCCGTGAATGATATGAGGTTGCCCATGAACCTATAAGAACTAGGGTCAAACCCTAACTGGGATTTGATGATTTAGAATGAAAGAAGATAAGCCCTAGCAGGCGTAGGGTTGCTACTATTGATTGTAGAGGAAAGATGAAGATGCCCTAGCTAAAAAGCCTCCATGCTATGGCACAAACAAAACAGAAATCTTCTCTCATAAAACCAGCGAAAAATTCTTCCTTGGAGCAGCTGTTGGATGATGAGCAAGTATATCTAAAATGAATTGAAGTTGATCTTCTTTTATACCCTTTGAGTCACTTGGATGTGGAAAAAAACTCAAAAGAATAAAATAATAATATTTTATTCTTTTACCTTTTTAACTTTTACCTTTAAGGTACTAAAGACCTTTTTATGTTTTCACTTTGACTTCTTAGTGGTCCAAGGGTCCTTATGTAATTTTGACTTTTACCTTTTAAGGTACTAATGACCTTTTTATGTTTTCACTTTGACTCCTTGGTGGTCCAAGGGTCCTTCATACCCACTCAAAGTACATCATCATAAATAGGGAGAATTATTAATGCTTTTATCTCAAACCCCTTGTGCCACCAAGATCGGGTACTAGGTGTCTTAACCAAGGGTAGCTAATCCTTGGAGAAGGTCACAAAGCCCACAGATCGAGGGTTAAAGTGCCTCACATGCCCATACCCGGTCTAGGGCTTATAGTGATGTCCTGGTAACTAACTAGGTACCTCAGCCCTAGGCTGCATAATTTGACCCAAGGTCAAATACTTGGTAACTGACTTGGCGCCTCCATTCTCCCGGAGAATGGCTCTCAACCCTAGGTTGAGTCCCCCCAGTGCTAGACTGGTTCATCTTCCCGATAATTAACCAGGTGCCTCCATTCAAAGAATGGCTACTCAACTCAAGGTTGAGTTCCCCCAGTGCTGGACTAGTTCCACATCTTGGTCCTTGACCAGATGTCCCCATTCTCCTGAGAGAATGGCTCTCGATGTTGCTTAGGAAAAATCAACATAAACTACAACACACATCCCTCTCACCACTAACTACAACACAACGATGCATGCATTCTTATTTTTTATTTTTATTTTTTTATGGGACGAACAGATACTTCCTTCTCACCACTATGCTACAGCACACTGATGCATGC
Organism: Larix kaempferi; assembly: GCA_027924585.1. NCBI lineage: Eukaryota > Viridiplantae > Streptophyta > Pinopsida > Pinales > Pinaceae > Larix > Larix kaempferi. The sequence continues at coordinate 13,159,979 of BSBM01000461.1, read as the reverse complement.
ATTCTTATTTTTTATTTATTTTAATTTATTTTTTTATTTTTTGTTTTTATGAGACAAACGGACACTTCCTTCTCACTAATATGCTACAACACACTAATGCATTCATTGTTATTTTTTATTTTTTATTTTTATGGGACAAATGGATACTTCCCATCCACCCGAGCTGTGGAACTGCACCTTTTCGATGCAATTAGCTTTTGCTTTATAGTTTTAGAACATCTAGAATTTATAATTATCAGTCCATCACAAATGGACGTCACTCAAAGCAACTTAGCTAAACGGAATCACAACTAAAATATATCTATCCGTCCCCAATTAGATGTCACTTCACTAGATTAAACATTTTCGAATAGGACTAACTACTAATCACCTTTACTTTTCTAGCTTAGCTTACTAATTTGCATTTCACTTTCCTAGACTAGCATTTGTTCTTTCTCGTCCATCTACCTTGCGGATGTTAACTCAATCTACTTTAGGACTTTCATCATCTAAATATAATCACCTTAAAGGAAACAAAGCACTTATTTCACTTGACAACATCTCAATTTCATTTTCAAGTATTTGCATGCAAGTAATCTTATGCTACAAAGTTTATGTATGGAATTCTTGATGTTGCGGATCTCAATACCTATTTTCATTTGGTTATCTCAAGTAGCATAGATCTATTTCAGATTAAGGCATTGATTTATCTGAATATCTTACTTGCATGAAATCATATGCACTTGTGAAGTTGTAGATCTAAGCTATTGTCCCATTGTTATATTAAGAATAGATTTGCTTTACGTACTTTATTTCCTAAGTGACTAGTTATAATTTCATTTAACTCCTATAGCTTACTCATCCTTAGATTGTTTTATTAGGGTCTACCTCCCTTGGCTTTGTTTAGGAGTTGGCCTAAACAGAGAGGTTAAGTGTTGTGGTGACAGTTGCACCCAACCTAAACTTGCACCCAAGGTTGCACCAAGTGAGTTAGGATTTTTCTCACGTTTCCCAGGTGAGGATTAGGTAGAAACAATATGCTTGCAAAGACAACATTCTAAGCTACAAACAACATTCTACACACTACCACTCAGTAGAATGGACATTGTTTTCAGTGTTGAATGCTCAACAAGAAACGTATGCTACCAATATCCCAAAACCTGAACAATGCAAAGATATTAGATGGCAAGGGGAGACTTACAAATTGTATGGATTCAAAACCCCATCTGTTAACATAAGCACTTCACAAACAATGAAAAAAAAAATTGCATGGGCCCACCAATCAACACAAATCAACATCATCAAAGGAAAGTAAGCAATAGGTCTACAATTAATAGGGGTTTATCATATATGGGCAATGAAGTTTCTCGTCTACAAAGCATGACCCGATTTCACTTACAAAAGTAAAAAAAGTTAGAAAAAAGGAAAAAGGTTGCAATTAAAAGTTGAAGCACAACTTGTTGATAAAACAATACCTACATATCCAATTGTATTAAAAGATCAAGTTGTTATACCTAAAGAAATATTAATCAATAAATCCACCACAATACCCACTAAGAATATGAACAAGCAACCTATGATGAAAGTTAATTGTCTTGAACTTGATTCAAAGATAAAAGACGAGGATCATCAAAATGACACTTATCATCGTCCTAATCATAGAAGTCATCGCTCTAGTATGACACCTTATCAAAAGTCAAGTCTAACAATAGAGAGAGGCATGATCTTCAAGATCTAAGATTCAAGAGCTAAATTATTACTTGCATGCAAACTAGAGACAAGATCAACTACAAAGAAGAAAACATCTTAATCCTAATAACCTTTCCATGATCACCCATGATTTGAGACAAGTCAACAAGGATTGGAAGTGACTACCAAAATGTTGAGGTGTTGAAACTATTGCATGTGAGAGGAAAACATCTTATTTCTTGTAGCCTTTCCATAATCACTCATGATTTAGGGAAAATCATTAACGATCAGTAGGATGCAAATAAGATAAGATAAGATAAGATAATTTTATTAATGTCTAACAAATGACCACAAAAGCAGGTCAATGGGACTAAATGATACATGTAGTGTGAGTACAATGTGGGAGTGCAAAAGCAGCTCCCATATAAGAAAAAGAAGAAAGCCGAAAGTATTGTCTAGGTAAATATCTGACTATGCTAAGCCCTAGGTCTAGCTAAAACCAAAACTAAAGTGTATATAACAATATCATAAGTGCAGTGATACAAAGTGAGTGTCCATGTAGGAGTTGGACAGCTCAATACTATCCGAGAGAGAAATATCTAAGGATGAAGCCAATGAGGTCAATGTCTCCTAGATATGATGACTGATGGCAAGGGGGACGACAAGGGTCACACTCGCTCACTGTCGGGTCCTAAGAACCAGAGGGGCGATCTGGGTCTATGACCTTGGGGGGGATGTAAGAGCGAGGAAGCTCCATTCTCCTATCATCCGAGGTCGAAGGAAAGAAGCTCTAAATAGATCTTTTCCTACTCCGTTGTGGCTGGGAGGCAATCCAACGAGTGAGAGGTGCCCTGTTCTAAATCCATCTGGAATTGAACCCTCTGTTGCTATGAGGATGTGTGGTCGAATGGATGGTCCTGCACCTCCAGACCAATCTCAAACATATCAATCGATCTCCCAAAGGGGGAGGTTGAGGGTAGACCCGAGGTCTCACCACTCTACATCTAAAGTATTTTGGAACTCGAACTGTCGTTTGTTGCTCTGATCTTATGGAAGGGCATGGAAATATGAGGTGATCCTCCTAGTCTGCCCCGAGTGGGGGGTGGGGAGTCGGGGACTGCAAGAGCTAGTAATTATGACCAATGTTATCGGAACCGGACCGGTCATCGAAACGGCGAGAAGCCCAAAATGTGAACCGGACCGGAACCGGAAAAAAAAAAAAACGGTTGACTAAAAAATACATAAAATATTCATATTTTGTAAAAAACATATATATCCATGTGCATACATATGGATCCAAACCATTAATACACAAATATGCAAAGTTTCTCATATATATAGCAAGTATGGGTGCAAATAACCAAAACAACACCTAGTGCAATACATCTATGAGGTTCTGAACCAAAGTACATCAACAAAGAGGCTCGAAATGGAAACCATAGTACTAATGAATAACAATAAACTGATCATAGAAGCATAGAAAACTTTTTTTTTGTGTTTTTAAAACAAAAAAATCAATTTCGTGGGTCCACTGTCCGCAACCGTATGTTACTGTACAGACTGGCCGATTCGGGCCGGTTTTGACCGGTTCCAGCCAGTTCGGACGGTTTTGACCGGTTCCGGTCGGTTCAGTACTCGGTTCAGACAAAAATCCGGTTCAACCAGTTTTGGTCCCTGACCAGACCGGTTACCTCTGTAAACCGGTCAGACCGACCGGTTTTTCCGGTTCCGGTCCGGTTCCGATAACACTGTTTGTGACTAAGAGTCTCCCTGATAAAAAGAGCTAGGCACCTCTGATCCTGATATCGGAAGAAAGTAGAGAGGGAGCTACATGAGTCCTTGTAGAGGCAGTAATAACATCCTCTGATCTAATAGTACACAGGGCACAGGGAAATGAGGTGCCTCTCTGTCTTTGGCTCCTATAGGTGACACATCTGGTAGACCATATCAGAACATCGGAGATGATGATCAATCTCCACTCACAATCAAAGAGAGCCAACCCGGAGCTGTCCCAGAGAGATCCTGAGGTATTGAAACTATTGCACATATATTATGGCATGTAATTAGAAGGCTTTGGTACCAAATCAACCTGGGTTTTAGATGAAGCAAAACTAGAAGAACTAAACAAAACTTCTAAGGACACCAAGAAAGGGCAAAAACTTGCACAGAGAATATTAATGGAATCTCAACTATTGATGATCGTATGATGGGACAAGAGCTCTCTTAAGTAGAAATAGAAACTTTCCATGAAAGTAACATATAAATCTACTCATGTTTGCACATGATATAGATAAAATACATCGATATTTTACACTTTGGATGGGTGCTTAGAAATATGTATTAACTTATTAAATATTAATCAATGCCTATAAAATCATAATATTAATGTCAATCCAAGCTATTGACTAATATTTTTAAAATCATGAAGGCCAGTTTCTGTTTCATAGTATTTGTTTTGCATGTATATTCTTATATGTACTTTCATATACAAAATATCCCAATGTTCCCCCGAGTTTCTGGGACGAGGGGACATGAGAGCGAGGAAACACAGAAACGACATTTGTAGAGGTACCCCCCCAAATTTTAGGAACGTTGAAGGGTGCGTCAGGTCAACATAGGGGACCCCACCAGGAATACTACCAAATTTATATTAGAATACATAAAAATTGAAAGTTGGAGCATAAGTCATTAAAGTCTTTAATTTTATAATCTAAAGATTAATACAAATTTACAACATACATCAAATGAAATAAAATGAAATACAACCATACATAAGCTATAACTGATAATAAAAAAATTGGAAATACAACCATATTGGACAGCGAAATGAAATCAAGGCTACTGAGAAGGAAAATAGTGGATGGCATGGCCCTTTATCATTTAATTTTTTGTTTTTTGGTAAAAAACTGTCAAAGGAAATGTGGGGAAGCCATTTTTATGAGGGAAATGTTTCCCTTTTGTGTTTCCTTGAGTTTCCTTCAAACAGGGACATGGGGGGACGTTTCCAATGGAGTTTCCAAGTTTCTGAGACGTGTGGGGGCGTGGAAACGTGTTTCCTACCCTTGGGGACACGTACCCGTGCAACACTGGAATATCCAGATACATCGAATCCAAACTTCATTAAATATTTAGTGTATCTATAACTCTGTATCCCAGTAGCTTAGTTCAGAACAGGTGTTCAGCATACAGCACAAAATCCATAGAATATGAACAAAGTTACTAGTGAAATGATAAATCCGAGCTCATGTTATGATTTAGAAAATCTAAGCAACAGAGCATTCAATTTAGTGTGTAGCTGTCTGGAAAATTGTCATTACTTTACATAAAGTTCCAAATGGAAAATAAATCCTTATGCGACACGGCCACTCTAGTTCAAAATATGAATACAATAAAATGGACTCCAAGATATGTAACCTTTCTAGCTAAATTTGTAAAATAGAAGCATTTTATACGGAAGTGAAATTTGTAAAATAGCAGCATTTTATACAGAACTGAAATATCTGAAACATGTAAAATAGCAGCATTTTTATGTTCACATTTAAAAAAATGACTAACTTAAACCTTTCCTTTATTAATGCCAGAATGGATAGGAAATTTTGCTAAAGTTAGCTGGAAAAGAAAGTCAGTGAAAACATCCCTACAGAGATTGAAGAACTAACCAACTAATACTTCTACAATTTTAAGATATACTTTAAGACAAATATATAAAAAGTCTTAGGAGATCTTATCATTTACATACTTCACTCGTCGAAGATATTCAATTCCGTCCTCGGGTGGTCCAGATTCGAAGTCAGGCTCTCCTTCAACAAGGAATGCAGGTTTCAGGAGGCTATCAAACTCGTCATCACTATCGTCAAAATCATCCTGCTCCTCATATGGCAAAATACTAGTTTGTTGAATGTTTTCAGCATTGCTTTCTGAAATTTGAGAAGGTAGCTCTTCGTAGCACTGTTCATTTGATTTTATCAGCAGCAATGGACCTACAACAAAACAAATTTTGACAAAAATATAAAATACTTATCAACACATTGGCAACAATGGTCTGATAAAGATGGGTAAATAAAGTTCAGGGTTCTGATGTGTTGCTTCCTTTAATCAACATTAATCATTCGGGAAGGATACACTGAATACTAATGCTGAGTGAATTGTATCCTTGAACAAAAGAAGAGTAACAATGAAAAAAAGTTTCAAAACACACAACTAAATTGTAGATAAATTGAATCACTAACATAGTTTAAGAGATCTGAGCAACAATTGATTTTGATTTTTGAGCAGGTGAAACTATGGGCTCAAACATAACTCTGTACAGGGAAACAAAGAGTTATGAATTTCCAGTCAGAGGCAAATTGCAATAGTATATCCCTGTGGTAAAGACTCAAAAGTCATGGATGAAAAACAGCTAAATGTCATGATGAAAGGCTAACTCTACAAAAGATAAGAACCATCATTTGTCAAAGTCTAGTGCTTTCAAAAATTGATTTCATATGCACACTGTTGGAGCAATAATCATAGAATTCATACACTGGATCAGCAGACTAAAATTTGAATGAAGAGACTCACCCTAAAGTTGTTCTCTATTAAACAGAGATGGTTAAGGCATTACCAACACCAAAAGCTTTGCCAATCTGGAAGGGGGCTTTGGAGTTCCGAGTCCCCAGGTTGACGTGATAGCATCCTCCCTCACTCTGGTACTAACATTGTCAGTGGTTTCAGTGTCACACCACGTGGGCCATCTTTGGCTTGTAGTCGTTATCTATGTGAGATTACAAACTATCTTGCTAAAGTGGCATATCCGTATATTGGGATTTTGTTCAACATTCATCAAAGAAGAGGAAATGGAATGGAATTCTAACTTGAACAGGGATATAAATCCTTACCTCAGAACAAATGCTTTTACTCATGTTCGATATCAGAGATCTCAGAAACTTGTGTTGTCTAAAGCACAATGCTTTTCAATAACATCTTGCTGGACTAAAATTCAAAGCTTATCAAATAGATCAATGGACTGAAATTTCACAGAGAAGACTGAGAGCCTGAGGCTGTGTTACTTTCCTCTCTCCATCAAGGACAAATGTGGAGTGCCTAGCTAGAGTTGGGCTTAATTCTAAGATTGAAGTTCATATTTGTACTTACAGACATAGAGCTATAACTGCAGTCTGCTATTATGTACTCCCACTGTTCAAAATATTTTGGAGTGATCCTTCTTCAAGGATAAACTTGTTAAGATAACACATCCTCCATTAATCATATGCAGCAGATATATCTAAACTCCTTGAGGCATAACAATGAAACATCAAAAGAATAGTATTATCCACCCTATTCAAGAGAAAGAGAACGCTCCTAAGCCACTTCAAGGGGGGACCTCCAATACAAATACCAAAGCATTGATAGATAAACATTCCATGACCGCATGAGGAGGATTACACCATTATTTATAGCAATCCTGACCCTAAAAACTTACAGAACCATGGGCACATATACCATGTGCATAATTCCATGTGTGGACACTAGAAGACAGATGAATCGTGATTTATAAATCGAATATTAATTATAACCTAAGTCACTGGACATGTCCATATAGGCCTCCGTGTCCCGTGTCATTGTGTCGGACACAAACACGTCCTGACACGGTGTCGGACACGTGTTTTGGACGTGTCCTGTTTTAGGACACATCCAAAAAACGTGTCCGACACCATGTCAGGATGTGTCCCAAAAACAAGACACCGTGTCCCAAAAACAGGACACTTCTAACCCAAAAATATTGTAAAAAACCAATTTTACCCTCATTCATTCACATTTTTCAGCAGGGCTTGAGCTCTAAGAGGGGTTTCTTTTGCAAGTGAAGAGAATTAGAAGGTTTTCCATCTTTATCTACCCCTTTTGTATTTGCCAGTGGCATTCTGACATCTATGTAATACAGTTTGATTTCGATGACTTAATGACAAATATGATTCTGACATCTATGTAATACAACATTTTGATTTTGATGACTTAATGAGAAATTTTATGAGTCTGTAAGAATCCACTGCACCGATGGAATTATAGCCCCCTTTGTTTGTCACCCTTCTCTATCTGCAGTTTGTGGTGTGTTTTTATTATTCTTCCATATACATTTACATATTACATTGTTTGATTCTTAGTTATGATGTATTTTTATTATTCTTCCATGTACATTTAGATATTGCATTGTTTGGCTCTTAGCCTCTCAAATCAAGTCAGGGCGCACGCAAATAAGTATTCTGTGGGGACATATTCCACAAACAACATCACAAGGGGATTCATTTCACATAGGGGAAGTTACCCCTTATTTCTATTCCTACCCATGACATTCAATCTTTAAGTGGCATCATCATTGTGAGTGGTATAATCTAAAATATAAAGGGTGTTCAGTAACGGGAAAAGATAATAATAGGGTGTGGCCCCCATCCGTGTAATCTAATCAAATAGAAATAGTCCTGTTTTGGTTGGCTTTCTTATACCTCCCGCGTGCATCCAACAGTGGGGGCGGGGGAAGCCAATCACCAGCCTTTTTCCCTTGTTTCAATAGTGGAATGAAGCCTATCCCTTTCCGCTAATGGGGGTTTCAGTTAGGTTTATCATTGACATATGCATTGTGATTTGTGAATGTGTAACGTGTATTGATTGTAATTTCTATTGAATATTTGTAAATTTTCTAGTTTCTACAAAAATTTGGATATATATATATATATATATATATATATATATATATATATATGTGTGTGTGTGTGTGTGTGTGTGTCCTCCGTGTCCTAATTCTGGGGGTCACCGTGTCTGTGTCGGACACTCGTATTCCTGTGTCCTCGTGTCAGGTGGCTTAGATTATAGCACTATAGACACTTAGCCCTTTATTACATTACTAGGGAAGGTCATAAATCTGCTTGCTTCCCATGCGTAAATTTTGACAAAGAGAATCGTATGAGAACTATTGGCATCTATGTAAAATAAAAATATTTGTTTGACATAAAATGGTAACAAAACTAGCATGTAATTGCAGAGCATGCTGGCCGGTCCACTGAGATAGATAATTTTATCGATGCCAACAAACGACCAAACAGTAGGTCAATAGGACTAGGAAGGACCAAACAAGAGGTCAATGGGGATAGGAAGTACAATACCACTGATTCCAATCTGTAGGGGTACCCTATGGTACCCCAAAAGCATAAACAAAGAAGGAAAAAGGATGAAAGATGAAATACATGGACTAAATATTACATCGAATAAGAAAAAAAGAATGTCAGAAAAACAAGGTCCACTAAGATTGGATAATTTTATTTTTTTTAACCATGGGAACTTAGTAACCTCCCAAGAGTATATGCAACAACCCACAAGACACATATACCAATAACTCATAGACTGATACTAATCTGCAGGGGTGCCCTAGGCTACCATGAAAGCATAGAGCAAGAAAAATACAAGATAACACCCAATATACATGGACTAAATATTACAGGGACAGAGAAGTAGTGCCAGAGCTCAACTAGATGTCCATAAGACATGACGAGGAGGTAGAGGATGAGGAGTAGGAAGTATCTCTCGCGGAATCAATCATTAAAAAGGATCGAATGATCTGTCTGATAATGTCATCCAGAGACCGGGGCTGACAGGACCTCGCTAGGTGATTCTGGGAGGCATCGAGAACCATGAGCAGATGTTCTCCTGGCACTTGGGACTGAAGAAAATAACATTGATCGGGAATACTTGCAAATACTGTGAACTTGTAACATCAAGAAAATCCACCGGCAAGTTGATGTTTTGCCAAGGAAGGAAACAAACTCCGACATGCTATATCATCCCTGTGCAACGGATGCCATACAGGTGCGACAGAACACAGCAAGCATGGCACCTTGGTGGACAGTTTAAAACTATGTCTACCCCACCGGTGAACCGAGGATGGTTCGTCAAATCTATGAATTTATTTTAGTATAAAAATAAAATAAAATAAAAAAATGCATACCAGGGATTGTATTAGGAGGTTTTTTCCCTTTTGAGGCCTCTTCATTTTTGCGGGCTCTCTGGCGTCTGTCTATGTTCCTTCGGCGCGGTTTGGGGTAATTCTCAGCGGTATTCTCCATATCATGGATTTCAGCACCAATGTGCCCGGAATAACTCATTATCTCGTTCCATCTACCCAATTGTTCATCCTCTCCATGGAACCGTAAATCTAGCAACTCATCTCTAATATACCTTATTCGCTGGCGTTCACCATTGGAGGGGAGAATTAAATGAGCTAATGGACAATTCCAGTCTTCTTCGACCATCTTTTCTGTGCCACGGCCGGAAACGGAATTTGCTGAGACTTTAACCCACTCATCACTTAGGGTTTGGGCGGTGTGGTCCGTCTTCGTTTCGTCTTCTGTGCGGAGCTCTTCTGGTTTAACTTGCAGATCGCTGGCCATGGCCATGGCTTCTGCTTCTCTGTGATAAACCTTCCAAAGTTTTCAGGGTTTTGGGTTCCACTTTCATAGCAATCTGTCACTCTGAACTTTTCATATTTACAAGAAGAGGAGATTCAAATTTTCGTAAGTGTATCCGGTAGGTAGTGATGTAATGGAAGATAAATTGGCTTAAGATTTGATCACGGTCACATGGATTTGGCTTTAAAAAAGGTCATATGTACATATATGGAAAAAGGATAAATACCCTCTTCTCCACGCAAAATGGTGTGTATTTTTAAATTTTGGTTGTGTATTAATAATTGTAGATCCATCTAGCTTAACAATAGGTCATATGTACATATATGAAAAAAGGATAAATAGCTTCTTCTTTGGGCAAAATGGTATGTATTTTTAACAAGGTGGGTAGAAGCTAAGCTTCAAGTCCTTGCCATATGCAATGATATTAGAGCAATAAATGTAATATGATCACATTTATTGTGAACTTTTTAACTTGAGTAAGAACATGGTATTGCGTAATCAGGTGGATTGAAAACTTGTTCTTGTGCACTATTTTTTCAAATGTTGAAATGATATACTTATGAATTTATTCAAGGAAATCGAATAAAAAACTGTTGAATTAAAAAAATTGCTAGTGTAAATGATGTAGTTGTACATCGAATAAGAAACTACGGTTGAATTTTAAAAAATACTAGTGTAAATGATGTAGTTGTTACTTGTTAGTAAGGAAGTCGATATCGTAACTACAATGAGATCAATAAATACAAAGATGAGAAGAACTTTGCTAGTGTGTAAATGAAAGAAAATTAATGATGATGTTACAACCTACTGATTCTCAAAATGAAGCAGCAAGCAAGCATTGCTTGCACAATTTTTGAAGAAATTTGCATAACTTGTAGAAGATTATCCTCTAGCTGTAAAACTCTTTTTTGAGCCCAAAGGTCGCCTGAAGCTGAAAACCATGAACATGTGTGTTGGTTGTGGAGAGAGTAATTATTATATTCGCTACTATATTATATGTGTGTTGGTTGTGTCAAGTGTCATGAAGTTTCCCATTCTGCTGCTGAAAAGTATAAAAGGAGTTTATGCCTTTGCAAAATAATAATCCATAGGCAGTAGTTCCCAGGTAACCACCACTAGCCAAAGGTGCTTATGCATTAAGGTTCTCCCCCAGAAACAATATTCTCGGACATAGAACACACAACCAACCCAACAATGGCACCACCTGTAGTATTATTCCTTGTAGCGGTAGTATTGAATATGGCGTATTTAGAATGAGAGGTTGTTTTGATGGCAGGCAACAAGAAGGCAAGTAGTGGGAGAAACAATACAAGTGGTAGAGCTACACACGAGCATCATTTGAGTCAGATGCATAGAAAATAGAAAATACTATATGTTGCGTTGCTAGTATTTTGGTCAGTGATGCTTTATTGTACCCATCAATTGGCAACAATAAATCTGAATTAAAAACAAAATAACAAGCATAGGCAAATTCCGAATAGAACATATGACTTACATAAATGCAACAGTTTCCTCAAATTTATTATATATGTTTGTTCTCTGTAAATTATATCTCAGTTAAACGAAATTTATGATCTGCAATTTTAAGAAATACTTCACTATTACTGAAATATCAAAACTCAATGGGTGCGATCATACCAGCGTTAATGCATCGGATCCCATTAGAACTCCGCAATTAAGCGTGCTTGGGCTAGAGTAGTACTGGGATGGGTGACCTCTCGAGAAGTCCTAGTGTTGCACCCTCCACCCTTTTTTAATTTTTATCGAGGAAAATCAAATTTAGGTCCCTAGTAACAAAGACCAAAGGTGAAGGATCTGTGACTACGATTGGAAGCTGAGGATCTGAGACTACGATTGGAGGCCAAGGATCTGAGACTGCGCGAGCGTGAGGGCCTATCTTCTGCGTGAGTGTGGCTAAGAACACGATCTTGGTTGCTTTTGGATAGGGTGTAGCGTTGGGTATGGTTGTTGGCCCTTCCTCCTGAGCGCTTGATCGAATGAGAGATCCATCCTGGATACATTCTTGCTCCCAGTTCCCTCCTTCGGGGCTTGCCCCAGACTCCAATGGCGTCGGGAGGAGGCAGCCCTACTTCTAACCTTTCCAACTTTCTGAATGTGTTAGCCAAACAGGGCAAGAAGAACCCATCCTCTGCTCAGCAGAAGTTTGTGAAGAAACTCAAGGAGATCCCGACGGTAGCTTTACCGATTGATCTTTCGTGCAGGACAGCCCTCAATCTATCGGATCATGGATTGATCGGCCAGTTTACAGGACTATGACCCTCTCTGAAGGCTACCGAACATTGGGTGCAAAAGAACTGGAGACCTTTAATCACGGAAGATGTGAAATCCTTCTTTCTGGGCAAAGGATACTTTGCATTCGTCTTCGAAAGCAAGCAGGATCTCGAGCTCATATTCAGAAATGGACCGTATTTCATGGGTTTGCAAGGACTCTATATGAATAAATGGACTCTGAATTTCGATCCAACTCTTGACATTCCCTCTGCAGTCCCCGTCTGGGTGAGACTCCCTCATCTACCCCTTCACTGCTGGAATTCTATATCCCTAGAAGCAATCGGAAATGCCCTGGGCAAATATATCGACAAAGCTAATCGGAAAGATCAATATGCATGCGCAAGAATCTGTGTTGAAGTGGACCTAGAACAAGGACTTCCTGAAGCAATAAATATTACCGTGGCAGATTGGTCCCATATTTAAGAACTCAATTATGAACAAATATCGTTTAAATGTAGATTCTACCATGAGTACGGACACTTTGCCAGGTCCTGCAAAAAGAAGCCTGCAGATCCAGAAACAGAAGGAAGGAAAGAGCAATGGACATCCATTCAGAAAAAATAATAAATCAAGAACGAAATCCCTTCCAAAAAGTCTAAATAGCAAGAAATCCGATCAACAGCATCAAGATCCATCGACATCAAACAACAGGAATAGCTTCAAAGTTCTAGAAATATTGAAGAATCAAGAGACCTCGGAGATCGAAGAAGAAGGAGAAATATGAGAGCAACAAGACTCTCAAGCTGTTCCTATAGGCCTAGAAGATTTGAATATCCCCATCCCTCAGAATAATCTTAGCCCCACTAGATCTACCCCGAGCAAAGATTCCCCCTCCTATGCTGAAATCGCTAAATCGAAAACCCCCATCTCACCCTCCTCCTCGGAAGAGTTCATAGATAAATTTGTCAAAAAACTTGGTCGAAAATCGACCAAAGAGCTGAGAGAAGAAGAAGTAAAGCGTGAGAAAGTTCAAGGTTCCCGAGCCACTTTAGATATGGCCTTTAGCAGAAATATCAGAACCAGACAAGCAGGAAAGAAAAGCGGAGACCTAGCAGGAGGAACTCCCTCCTCCATCTATAATCCTAAATGATGAAGATGGTCTCTTGGAATTGCAGAGGCCTTGGCAGCCCTAGCAAGCTCGAAGCAGTAAAAGATCTCCAAAGAATAGATATGCCAGACCTTCTATTACTCCAAGAGACCAAGCTCGAAGACAAGGTTGTCTTAAATATAGGAAAAGAACTTTGGAAGAAAAATACCGGATATGCAGTTAGTGCTAGGGGAGCTTCGGGCGGACTAGCAACATTATGGGCTCTTGAAAAATTCCATCTCCACAATTATTTTGCTATGCAGCACTGGATATATACAGATCTCACTCATATACAAAGCAACAAGCAATTCGCCTTATTCAATTTGCATGTGCCCAATCTTTATTCAGAGAAAAAAGAGTGTTGGAACCAACTTGAAGTTTTTTTGCAGGCATATGGCCCTTGGAATATCATTATGGCCAGTGATATGAACATTACTCTTTCAAATTCTAAAAAAAAGTGGGGCAGCAAGGGTCCTAATTGCTTCAAATCACAGGTTGAAGTGCTTCTCCAAACTTGGGAATTAATTGACATCAAACCCAACAAAGGCAAGTATACTTGGTCCAATAAGCGTGTTGGCAAAGGAAACATTATGGCTAGATTGGACAGGTTCATCGTTCATAGCAATCTTATGTCTGAAAATCATGCCATCTCTTCCAGGATTATGTCCAATCTAGCCTCCGATCACAATCCCATCCAGCTTATCTTTAAGGAAAAGGAGGAGCTGGGCCCAATACCCTTCAGATTCAGCCCACAGTGGCTAACGCATTATAGTTTTTGGAGCACTTTGGAAAAGGCTTGGAAAATCCCCGTCACTAGATCCCCATGCTATGTATGGGAAAAGAAACTTAATAACACCAAAAAAGCTCTTAAGATTTGGTCCAAGTCCAACTGCCCAGCCCCTGCAAAACCCAGGAAAGATGCAGTAAGCAATCTTGAGGTCATCCAATTCGAGATGGATGAACAACCAATTGAAGCTATCACGCTACAGGAAGAAGTAAATCGGCAAACCAATGCTTTTCAAGCATTTCAAATAGAAGAGGAGTATTGGAGGCTCAAGTCGAGAAGCACGTGGCTTAAATCGGGGGATAAAAATACAACATTTTTCCATAAGCAGTTTAAAGTCAGACAGTCAATAAATTATATTGCTGAGATCAAAACTGAGGATGGAACGACTGTCAATGGGAATTCGAATGTCAAAAGTGCAGCATACACCCATTTCTCCAAGTTATTTATGGATGATGGCACTGGTGGTGAGGACGGTGGAGAGGATGAGATTAAATTATTGGAACACATTCCCAAGAGGATTACGAATGAGGAGAATCTCTCCATGCATAAACTGTTCACTGAACAAGAGGTGCTCAGAGCAATCAACTCCCTTGAATCTAACAAAGTGTCGGGCCCCGATGGTTATTCGATCCATTTTTACAAAGCTTGTTGGAAGTACATCAATAAGTACTTTATGAGAATGATAAGGAATTTCTATTCAAAGGCTAAAATCGGTGGTTGCACCAACTCAACGTTCCTGTCTCTCATCCCTAAAGAAACTAATCCCAACACTTTCAGCAGATTTAGGCCGATATTGTTATGTAATTCCTTGTACAAAATTATTTCCAAGATGATAGCAACTCGATTGAAGCCCTTACTCAACAATATAATTTCGGACAGCCAAGGTGGATTTCTGAAAGGAAGGCAAATACTAGACAATGTGATTCTTGTGCAAGAAGCAATCCACTCCAACAAGGCTCGAAAGGAAAAAGGTATGTTAATCAAGTTAGATATGGTGAACGCCTTTGACCGTGTAAAGCATTCTTTCCTTTTTAAAATTATGAAAAGCTTCGGATTTGAAGACACCCTCATCAGTTGGATCTCAGCTTGCATTAGCAAACCGTGGATCACTCCTCTCATCAATGGCCATCCTACTAAATTTTTCCAAGCCACGTGTGGCATTAGACAAGGCTGCCCTTTATCCCCTTTCTTGTATATCATCCTTGCTGACTCCCTCAGTTGAAAACTCAATCATGCATTGTAATTAGGAGCCCTCCCTGGCTTACAATTAACCGTTGATTCCCATCCTCTAAATCATACTCTTTTCGCTGATGATTCTCTTCTATTGGGTGGTGCTTCCTCCATCATAGCTTGGAAATTCAATCAAAATCTGAATTGGTACTGCAAAGCATCTGGAGGAAAGATCAATCTGCATAAAAGCATTGTTTATTGTTGGAACTTAAATAAAAGAGTGGCAACCAAAATCAGCAGAATACTTGGCATCAAAGTCCACAACTAGTGGGACAACTTTACGTATCTCGGCCTTCCAATCACTCAAGGAATCTCAAAAGCTGGGAATTGGGATGGAACGATAAACAAAATAAAAAGCAGAGTCAGAAGACTGGGAGGATATTGGCTCAGCAAGGCTAGAAAATTGATCCTTATAAAATCTGTTCTCTCTGTGCTGCCTATTTATCAATTCTCCATTCTCCTCACTCCAAAAAGAGTCTCAGATTTGATAAGTAAATTTTTGAGAGATTTCCTTTGGTCCGGTGGGAAAAACAATGGGAACAATTTCCATTTAGTGAAGTGCGAGGTCTTAAAGCAACCCAAGTCCGCTGGAGGCCTTCAAATTCGTGATCCATTCCATGCTAATTTAGCATTAGGTGGCAAAATTTTATGGCAAATCATTCATAACAAAATCCATCTAGTCAGCCTAGTGCTCAGAAAGAAATACTTACAGGGTAATAGGTTAAGTTGTCTAGATCTCAAACCAACAACCAAAGGCACCAACACATGGACTTTATGCAAGGCAGCTTGGAAATTCTTTTCAAAGGGCCTATACTGGGTTCCTGGTAATGGTAGTAAAATTGACATTTTCATGGATAGGATCATGAACAAGGATACACTTCAAAGCATGCATGAATTAAGTAATATTGCAGCATGGCTCTAGCACAATGGGATCACTACATTGAAAGAATTCAGTGCTTGGGACAGGAATGGCATATGGAAAAGCTGGAGCGTTAGAGCAATCGCCCCTCAACTTGAGTCTACTAAAAATATCCTCATTAACAACTTGAAACACTGCTCCCCCATTCACCTGCTGGAAAAAGATGATCGAGGATGGGGTCCCACAGGTTCCTACTCCTCTATTCTCGGTTATAAAGCTCTGAACTCTGAAGAAACTGAAAGAATTGATGTATGGAAGATTGTTTGGGACCCTCTGGGACTCCCCAAAATCAACTTCTTCACTTGGACGTTAATACATGGCAAAGTTCTCACCGAAGATAATCTAGTCAAGAGAGGTTTCAATGGGTCATTCTGGTGTCCATTATGCAGAAAAAGTGAAGAAAATATTTAGCATCTCTTTGTAGGTTGTGGGTATAGTAAGAGGGTTTGGAACCATATGCTCCAAGGTCTTAATTTCCCCATGCCGCAATTCCCTTCCATGAATAATATTTTCAAAGAATGGAAATCCTTGTATTCTTCTGCCCTCTCCACTAAGAAAACTTGGTTCCACATCTGGATCTTCATGCCCAGATACATATGTTGGAAAGTCTGGATCGCTCGAAATAATACCATCTTTCAGGACAGGCATTACACTTCGCTTCAAATCGTCGGAAAAGCAAAAAGCCTGTTGATTGAAGCTCTCATGAACACCAGTTACAAGGAAGAAGCTAGCCTCGACAGTGATGAAAAGAATTGGATTGGAGTTACTCTCCCTGGCCCATGCAAGACTATACAACATCGACAGCTCCCTAATTGGAAAATCAGATTATCTAGCAATGAATTTATGGGCTGGAGAAACAAGCAAGCAATTGATAGCCTGCATTTCGATGGTGCATCCAAAGGAAATCCAAGTGAAGCAAGAGCCGGAGGGGTTATGTGGCTAAGTGGCGGAACATTGAGATTGAAGTATAGATGGGGTTTAGGAAGATGCACCAATAATATAGGGGAAGCATTAGCCTTGTGGAAAGGATGCCAGATAACCAAAGAGCTAAAGATTGACACATTTCAAGTATTCGGTGATTCAATGATCATTATAAGAGCCATCAACTCTAGCAACAATCTCAATAATTTAACTGCAGGAACCCCGTGTGAAAGTGTAAAAACTTCTCGACGTTTCGGGCTGGGTAGTTCAGCCCATCTTCAGGAGATACTCTTCAGTTTCCCAACATAATCTTCCAATCCGTTTCTTTATTTATAATGTATCTTAGCCTAATATTTGAAATATGTCGGCCCTTAGAAACATTATTAAGATGTCGTTGTTTTATTTTTTAATTGGTTAATGATAGGAGCCCACGTCCTGCTGAGTTTCCATCCGTCATCTCGATTGATATTGAGAGGGTGCTTCTCAATTTCAATTGCTTCTCTTACTCGTCTTCTTCAATCTCAATAATCTCAAGTTAAATAGAATTATCCAACAATTTCAGGGCATAGCAAGCACATTTGAGGAGTTCAGGGCATACCATGTATTAAGAATATTAAACAATGATGCAGACATGGAAGCTGACGCAGGCTCCCAGCTCAGCCAAGGTATTTTAAAGATTAATAATGTGAGTAAAATTCATCAAATCCCCTGAATTGGCTACTAATTGCTAGTATGGGCACTCTACTCCTTGAAAATACGATGGCTTATGCAGAACCCGATGACTAATTCTGAAAATTCGATGACTTAAGCAGATTTATGGAATCCTTCTTTTGAGTAGCTCTACACCTGTCAGTATCAATGACACATATGATATCAATGAGATATATGTAAAAGGGTTATGGATAATTTAATTCGATGGAGGCAGGAGTAACATAGCAGGATTAATTCTGAGCGACAGGAAAACTAATCTAGTAGGAATAATTTTCACTTCCTGAGTCAATTTAGGAAATCAGCAACGCAGATTTTGATGAAATTATGACTCAAATGAAGACCTTACCGCAACAATCTAAGCTCATTTTGGAAATGTAGCTCATAATTACATCCAGGAAGGAAGGATCTTTTTGAATTACAATTTACATTTGGACCGTAGGACTCCAAGTTGTCATCTGTACCAAAGTTAGCAGCTTTCTCAAACAGTTATCAATCTTCTCTCAGTTTGGAAGCATCGGTTAGAATCAGTCATATTCAGAAGACAATTCAAAAGTCATATTCATTTTGTATTTGCCATTGTAACAGACATTAGAGTCAAATTTCAGAACTTTGTATCCAGCTGATTTTGGCAAAGCCACAACTCTGTTCTTTCATTTTTTTTTAATATAAAATACCCATTTATGTTTAAAAAAAGAAATATCAAAACTCAATCTGATTGTTGCAATAGATGAAGAGCAGTTTCCAATGGATGCATATTCTGTAGATATCAACGGTCTTACATGGTTGAATAACTCTCAATTTTCATCGCCACAATATTATCTTACAACTAGCATTTTTCCCAACTTACGCTACAATCAACCCAATGTCCCTTTCCTCCATTCACATATCTTTTATAATTCAAGAATGGTGATTCCATTTAAAGATTTATCAATTGGAGATTCTCATGGTATTAAATACTTTATACCATTCTTCTTTTATGAACATAATAACTAGCATTTGCCCCTTGAGGGGCAAAAATGAACGTTGGTAGGAAAAGAGGAAAGTTATAAGGAACAAAAGCATAGGCACAGGCAGTGAAGGACACTGGTAGGAAAAGAGCAAAGTTTGTAACAATCTCATATTACAAAGACATAGGCACACAACCTGTAATGTCCCCATTCAAATAATTGCATAGTAAGACAATCCCATCAATCCTACTAGTTTCTCAGGTTGGATGGGCACATGTGGAATTGTAATAAGGAAGCTAATAAATGATGTTTAGACATTATAAGGGTTCAAGTATTTAATAAATAGGTTGAATAAAGAAATTCAAGAGAAATTCTAGGTGGCAAATGGTTTTGAAGACATATGGAGGATGTGGGACCCACACTAGCTTGATTTTTCAAGGACACGTGGCATCTCTCTCTTGCCAATTCGAATTCATGAGACAGTGAACATTATTGGATGCGCTGGTAAGTCATGCACATGGCATTGAGCATCTTAGGTCGAATTGGGATGGAATGGTAACCTCCATGGAAGAGGAAGAGTCAAATTGGAAGCTTGTGGACACTTGGGCTAGATTCCCTAGCCCCTATGACAACAATGATGGAGCATCTATGACATCTATGACATCTATGACAAATTTCAGATTTGACCTTTGACATCTGACCATTACGACATGTCAGCCCAAAAAATAGGCTCCAAGAGGGCGCTCATGGGAGTTGGAGAATCCAAAGAGACCCCCACTCGAATTGGTGGAAGGTGGAAGGCAAGGAAAGGTAGGACACATGGCAAATCTCGAGCCCTTACACTAATTCGAATTGGATTGAGTTTATGGATAGATTGGGAACCTTAGAAGGCTAAGGATGTTTATAAAATACAAGGATAAACCAAGAGAAGAGCTTTTGATCATTTGAGAAAAATTGCATTTGTGAAGAGAGAGCTAGTGGATGACTAGTTTCTTGCCTTAGCCAATTTCGAGGGTGAAAGATTCCCATCCAAGTTGGTGTTTGGAGAGGCCATTCAGGTCTTTCATAGAGCTTTAATGGAGTTTGTATTTGCAGGTATCAGCTACAGGGCAGCTCGTGGTTTCATCTAATGCATCACATCCCCTCAACCATTTCCAATTTTGAAGGCATATTCATGCTCCTTGAGGGATTGCGCTTTGGGTGAGCTCTTGTACTCTTTGGGAGAGTTCTCATGATGCATTTCTGATTGTAATAAGCTTAATATACTCTGTTCTTCATCTTCAGAAAGTCCCAGGTTGAAATACCAAGTGGTTGTATGTAAAAATGATTATTAATGAGCAAACAATGACCATTTCCCCACTCTATTGATGTATGCCATTGTAATGTTGAATATTTCGAATAAAAGAATGTTTCTCTGATACATTTATGATGAATGGACTGCCATTGATGAGTGTTACGAGTTTCATGGCGAGGAAAAGAAGCCTATGGGAGAGCATATTTTCTCAAGCACAGGACCCCATAATAGAGCAAATGAATTTCAGAGCACAAACAAGGTCTACTGCACCTAAATTTCTTATCCCCAAAGAAGAGCCTGACATTCAAGTGGATCTTACTACAATAGAAAACGAATGGAATGATTTGAGTGAAGATTGTAAGAGAAGTCTACCATTTAGTACATACCTTGATGCTGCACATAAACTAAAAAAAAAGGACAATAGGGCTCTATTCCAAAACAAAGAATTAAATTGTGCTATTGGTAAAATGTCACTTCCTACTTTTGATGGTTCCCCTCAAAATTATGCTAACACTTGGGTGCAAAAATTAGATGTGTATTTTAAGTTGAATCCTATGGTGGAAGTGGATGCACTAAAAATGGCCATTTTGCACTTGGAAGGAGATGTCAATGAATGGTGGTTTCATGGCCTGAAAAATTTGGGTCATGATCAGGTTAAAACATATGGAGAATTTGTTGACAGGGTACTAGAGAGACTTGAACAAAAAGATCCATAATTGCCTTTCAAGGAACTAGCTCAATTAAAGCAAATTGGGACCCCAACTGAGTATATGTTGGACTTTCAAAATTTATTAGTCAAGGTGGCTGATGTATCTATGGGAAGGTTGGTATTGCTTTTCATTGACGGTTTGGATGAACCCTTAAAAGGTTTGGTCAAATCCCACAAGCCAACTACATTAAAAGATGCAATGAGCTTGACTAGGGATCTCCAAAATGTGCTTCCTAGAACGATATTTCCTCCCAAGCCTCACTTCAAATTTGAAAAGAAACCTTGGCAAAGGGATGCATATGATAAGAAACCTTGGCAAAGAGATTCATTTGAAAAGAAAAAAAAGGACTAAAAATGGATGAACTTCGAAAAAAGAAATTGTGCTTCACATGCTTTCAACCATTGACACTGGGCAACAAATGTACTAAAGGAAAGGTTCAATACATAAAAGTATTTTCTGATAATGATGAATATTATGGGGGCATGGATGAAGATGGACATATTTCAGATCAAGAGGAGGCATATGAGACAGTAGTAGAAGTGGAAAGACAAGAAGAAAATCAGCCTTCACCGAACAAAGCAAGAATGACAGTACTTTCAACAGTACCTCGCTATCATACTATCCGATGCAAGGGTGTGGTACTAGGACAAAGAGCTTCAGTTTTGGTAGATGGAGCCACCCATAACTTCATTGATGCAGAGATGGTGGAGAAAAGAAAGATATCTATTGAACCATTTGATGGCTTCATAGTTGTCATTTCCGACCACAACACAATGCAGTGCAAAACATGGGTTCCTAAGCTGCAAGTCACCGTAGGTAACTATACTTTTGTTGATAGTTTTTATGTGGTTGATGTTGCTGATACTAATATGGTTTTGGGAGTTAAATGGTTGTATTCAATAAGAGAGCATACAGTAAATTATCAAATTCCTGAAATGAAATTCCAAGATTCAAAAGGAGTACTAAGGGTTGTGAGAGGGCAGCACACTTATCCAAATCAAGTAGTGACTTACAATAGTATGAGATCTATATTGAGGAATGGGGACATAGAATGGGTTGTTGAATGCCATATTACATCTCCCAAGTCAAATATAAAGGTTGTTGAACACCCAAAGGAGATGGAGAGACTCTTGCAAAAATATGAACAAGTTTTTAGAGATCTTCCACATGGTAGACTACCAGATAGGGGGGTTGAGCACATCATTGTTTTGGAGGAGGGTACTTCACCCATTCACATACTACCTTATAGACATCCTAAAAATTTCAGAGATTAGATTAAAAAAGCCATCCAAGAACTCCTAGAGTTGGGACTCATTAGACCAAGCTCCA
Organism: Larix kaempferi; assembly: GCA_027924585.1. NCBI lineage: Eukaryota > Viridiplantae > Streptophyta > Pinopsida > Pinales > Pinaceae > Larix > Larix kaempferi. The sequence goes on along the minus strand of BSBM01000461.1, from coordinate 13,137,649 downwards.
ACCCTTATGCTTCTTCAGTAGTGCTACTGAAGAAAAAAGATGGAACATTGAGAATGTGCATAGACTTTAGAGCCTTGAACAAAAAGACTATCAAGAATAGATATCCTATTCCTAGGATTTATGAGCTCATGGATGATCTACATGGGGCCAAATACTTCTCCAAAATTGACCTTAGATCAGGATATCATCAAATTCGAATGAAGATGAAGATGTGCAAAAGACTGCTTTTCGATGTCATTAGGCCACTTTGAATTTCTTGTCATGCCTTTTGGGTTAACTAATGTTCCAGCCACATTTCAAGCATGCATGAATAGGATCTTTTGCAAGCAACTAAGAAGATTTGTTTTGGTTTTCTTTGATGACATTCTCATTTACAGTAAAACATGGGAAGAGCATTTGCAACAATTAGAGATTGTGTTAAAAAATTTGCAAGAAGAGTCCTTATTTGCCAAGTTATCAAAATGTGAATTTGGGATGAAAGAACTACTATATCTTGGGCACATTATTGGGCAAGAAGGAGTGAAGGTACACATGGAAAAAATCAGGGCTATCTTAGAATGGCAATCACCCAAAATTATTACAGAACTAAGAGGCTTCATTGGGATATGCACCTATTACAGAAAATTTGTGAAAGGGTTCTCTAAGTTGACTTCTCCACTCACTAATTTGACTAAGAAGGATGCTTTCAAGTGGGATGAAGAGGCTAAAAAGGCCTTCCAAAAGATGAAATAGGTAATGAGTAGTTGTCCCATACTTGCACTTCTTGATTTTACTAAACCTTTTGTTGTGGAATGTGATGCTTCAGGTGGAGGAATAGGGGTTGTCCTAAAGCAAGGCCAACACCCCATAGCCTTTGAGAGCAGAAAGTTGCAGCCTCATGAAATTTTTTTCTCCATCTATGACAAAGAAATGCTGGCCATTATGAATGCATTGGCCAAATTCAGACAATACTTGGTGGACAGCAAGTTTGTGGTGAAAACTGACCACAATAGTCCAAGACACTTTCTCACCCAAAAAAATCTAAATGAAAGACAACAAAAGTGGGTAAGCAAGATTCAAGCTTATGATTTTGATATTGAATATGTCAAAGGAAAGAATAATATAGCAGCAGATGCTTTACCTAGAAGACCTTCTTTTTCTCTCATGGACATTGCCAAGGATTGGAAAAACATGCTACTAGTTGAATATGCCAAAGACAAATTTGCTTGTGATGTGTTGGATGGAATCAAAGGGGATGATAACTATAGGATTTTGAATGCATTGATATATTATAAGGGCATAATTTATTTGGTTCAAGATTCAAAACTCAAGTACAAAATTTTGCAAGAAGCACATGATTCCCCACTAGCTGGCCATCCGGGGATCTTCAAAACTTATAGGCAATTGAGGCAAACATTTTTTTGGAAGGGGCCGAAGGAAGATGTTCAGAAATATGTGAATGAATGTAAAGTATGTTAGCAAAACAAATCAAAACATACATGCCCAGCTGGTCTATTGCAACCATTTCCTATTCCAGAGCAAAAATGGGACATTATCTCAATGGACTTCATCACTGGTTTGCCCAAATATTTGGGTAAGGATTGCATATATGTGGTAGTGGATAGGTTGACAAAATTTGCTCACTTCTTTGCTGTTACATCATCTTTTAGTGCTGCACAAGTGGTTGATAGTTTTTTCAAAGAAATCTTCAGATTGCATGGCCTCCCCAAGAGCATTGTTAGTGATAGAGATAGTAGATTCATGGGTGCTTTTGGAAAGAACTTTTTAGATTGGTGGGTACTCAATTGACCCCAAGTACCAACTATCATCCACAAACTGATGGCCAAATAGAGAGGGTGAATCAATGGTTGGAAGGGTACCTAAGAAACTATGTGGGAGAGCAGCAAAAAGCATGGGCAAAATGGCTACACTTGGGTGAGTTCTGCTACAACACCACTTATCATATGTCAATAGGGATGTCTCATTTCAAAGCATTATATAGTTATGATGCACTTACATTTGCTAAAATTATCTTTGGTGATAATAGAGCCCCAAAGGCTAAAGATTGGGTGGAAGAGAGCCAGGAAATTTTAAAGCTTTTGAAAGACAATTTGCAGGTTGCTCAAAATCAACAAAAACAATCTATTGATAGACATAGAGAAGAAATGACCTTTCAGGTTAATGATTTAGTATATTTGAGGTTGCATCCATATAAACAAACATCTATAAAAAAGAATGGAGTAAAAAATCTAAAACCAAGGTACTATGGGCCATACAAGGTAGTGCGGAAGGTTGGAGAAGTAGCTTATGAATTAGAACTTCCGGAAAGGAGTAAAATCCATAATGTATTTCATGTTTCTTGTCTCAAGAAGGCTCTTGGTCAGCAAATTATCACTTCAGAAATACTTCTTCCTTTGGATGATGAAGGGCAGCTCACACTTGTTCCAGAAAAGATTTTGAAGACACGGGAAAGGAGGTTGAGGAGTAGAATTATCAAAGAATATTTAGTACAATGGAAGGACTTACCAAATGAAGATGCCACATGGGAAGAGGAGAAGATTTTGCAGCATCCAAAATTGAAATTGCTTGAGGACAAGCAATCTTGGGTGGGGAGGACTGTAATGTCCCCATTCAAATAATTGCATAGTAAGACAATCCCATCAATCCTACTAGTTTCCTAGGTTGGATGGGCACATGTGGAATTGTAATAAGGAAGCTAATAAATGATGTTTAGACATTAGAAGGGTTCAAGTATTTAATAAATAGGTTGAATAAATAAATTCAAGAGAAATTCTAGGTGGCAAGTGGTTTTGAAGACATATGGAGGATGTGGGACCCACACTAGCTTGATTTTTCAAGGGCACATGGCATCTCTCTCTTGCCAATTCGAATTCATGAGAAGGTGAACATTCTTGGATGAGTTGGTAAGTCATACACATGGCATTGAGCATCTTAGGCTGAATTGTGATGGAATAGTAACCTCCATGGAAGAGGAAGAGTCAAATTGGAAGCTTGTGGACACTTGGGCTAGATTCCCTAGCCCTTATGACAACAATGATGGAGCATCTATGACATCTATGACAAATTTCAGATCTGACCTCTAACATCTGACCATTATGACATGTCAACCCCAAAAATAGGCTCCAAGATGGCGCTCATGGGAGTTGGAGAAGCTAAAGAGACCCCCACTCGAATTGGTGGAAGGTGGAAGGCTAGGAAAGGTAGGACACATGGCAAATCTTGAGCCCTTACCCTAATTCGAATTGGATTGAGTTTATGGATGGATTGGGAACCTTAAAAGGCTAAGGATGTTATGAAATACAGGGATAAAACAAGAGAAGAGCTTTTGATCATTTGAGAAAAATTGCATTTGTGAAGAGAGAGCTAGTGGATGACCAGTTTCTTGCCTTAGCCAATTTCGAGGGTGAAAGATTCCCATCCAAGTTGGTGTTTGGAGAGGCAATTTAGGTCTTTCATGGAGATTTGATGGAGTTTGTATTTGCTGGTATCAACTACAAGGAAGCTCGTGGTTTCAACTAATGCATCACATCCCCTCAACCATTTCCAATTTTGAAGGCATATTCATGCTCCTTGAGGGATTGTGCTTTGGGTGAGCTCTTGTACTCCTTGGGAGAGCTTATCATGATGTATTTATGATTTTAATAAGATTAATATACTCTGTTCTTCATCTTCACAAAGTATTAGGTCGAAATACCAAGTGGTTGTATGTAAAAATGATTATTAATGAGCAAACAATGACCATTTCCCCACTATATTGATGTATGCCATTGTAATGTTGAAGATTTTGAATAAAATAATGTTTCTCTGATACAGTTATGATGAATGGACTGCCATTGATGAGTGTTACGAGTTTCATGTTTAGCACTTAAGCATTTGAAGTCATTTTACTCAGTTTATTTACATTTGGAGAAGATTTGGTGCCATTTCCCCAAGGGTCAAATTAATGATTTTTGCAGCTGTTTGTGGGAAGGTTAGAACAAACTTAATAACTTATTAATGGTGCATATGAGACCTTAATAACATCTGTGAGACATACCCTACCTCTTTTCAGAAATTCAAGTGGGTTTGGAGGCATTTGGAAAGCCAATTTTAGTCATTACCTTAGGGGGATTTGAACCTCCAATTGCTAGTAAAATTACATAGTTTGCCCATAATCTTAAGGTAGTTTGCAGAGGTCTTTTGGTGGCCATATATCATCCCTGAACATCATAATCAAGTCCTATTATCAGTCATATACCTTCTCAGAATATTTGGGAGCATTTGGGGCAAATTGGAGACTTAGGCCTCAAAATTAGTCAAAGGTTGAAATTGGGAAAAAAGTGAAAAATTGGGCATTTTAATAAAATTTTAAAAAAGGGACATTACACAACCCATAACAAAAAATAATGTTAAGTTCATTAACACAGTGAGCCAACTACAATTTCTTTTCTCACAATCTCTGTAGTAGTAATATCAACGCTATAGATTACTACTATATCTGGAATATATAAGCAATTTGAAAAAATATTTATGCAATAATATCAATGAAAACAATGATTATAATAGCTCCTAAGCTGCACAAACTACTTGTGAACAAAAGTTTTCTTTCATGCCATGTGTTGTAGAAATAAATTTAGGAATCTCCATATACAAGTATAGGTATAGAACTCTTTCATGGACCAACTCTTGATAGTGCCACAATCTAAGTTGTAAATGAATCTTCGTTATGCTTGCTTCAAGAATGGAAGATGCAGTGGGAAACCCAAATATGTTTCTTTCTTCTCATTGAGGATTTCAAGTCCACAATAAAAACTTTAGATCTTTCTCAACCATGTAAAGGTGAATAGACCTGTCACTACATGAACTGATGCTCTGACAATATAGATAGTTCACAACAAAGCACAATAAAAATGCAGACTTACAACTCAATAGGAGTGGTGAATCTTTGTTATGCTTGCTTCAAGAATGAAATATAGAGTGGGAAACCCATATATGTTTCTTTCTTCTCATTGAGGATTTGAAGTCCACAATAAAAACTTTACATTCTTCTCAACCATGTAAAGGCGAACAGACTTGTCACTATATGAATTAATCTTCTGAAAATCACTAATAAACCAAGGAAAGTAACTGGTTATCAATGACTCTCACCGCATCAAGGATTCATACGTCTTCTGACAATATAGATAGTTCACAATTCATTGTCGTTGTCATTCACCACTGATGCACGTGTTTCAAAGTCTGTAAGCTTTGCTTGAAAATCATTTGTCTCCCCTTCCATTATCATTAACTGAACAATCAATGCTTCCTTTTATGTGTTAAGGTTGTTGTACGCAGCTAGTAAATTGTCTTTCTCAAATAATGTGGCTTGTAATTTTGTGTTTAACTCAATGGTATCTCCACGTTCCTTTACCAAGGTGGCCTTGAGTTTCAACATTTTTTCTTTGTTTCGCTCAATAGTGGTAAGCATCTTGTCAACATTGTCAACACTTGCTTGTGCAGCTGCGACATTCACGGAGGCTGTGAATTTGGGGTCCTTTTGGGTTCCTTCTACAAGTGTGTTTTCTGTGACGGTGACAATATTTGGTTGAGCGGTCATTTCCATTCTTTTTTCTGACTGTCGTGTTATGGTCTCTCTCTTTGAATAAAAAAAAATCGTGTCCAATCGGGCCACTGTATGTTCTTTGGATGGGGTAAACGGCGTAAGCTCAAGCTCTGGAAATGGCAAGTGGCCTCCAGTTAGTGGGCTTAGCACATTTGTGTCCATGGGTTTTGGACTATTGACTTGTGGAATTGTTGGCTCCTTGTGCATAACTGGTTGGATCTTTTCTTGCGCTTCTTTGCCGATGTGTTCTTCCACGGCTTCATTTTCTTTAGTTTCTCTTGCACGACGGGCTTCTTCGTTTTGTAATTTTTCCATTTCCTCTCTTTGATGCTGTTCGATTGCTAATCTTTCTGCTTCCTCTTTATCTTGTTTTTCTTGTACCCTTTTGGCCTGTTCACTTTGGCTATGTATTTTTGCTTCCTCTTTCTTTTGTTGCTCTGTTGATTCTTCCCTTTGTATATGTATTTCTACTTCCTTTTCCTGGGTTGTAATTTTGATAGAAGTAGGTGCATGGTTGCCCTTTTTTTTGTACAGCTATTTTGCATTGTTGACCCTTTTATATATTTCCTCATCTGCCAGGAAATGATCTGAGTATTCAAAAGTGATTTTGCAAGAAGCACAATGTTTAGCCACTTTACCTTTGTTGTCGTTTATTACAAAAAGTATAGTCCTGAAGTGAAAAGCTTCCAAGTCGGAAACGGAGGCTTCAACAACTCTAATTTTTTGGAACTTGTATGCACCAATGTTGAAGGGTAGAGGTGGGTAAGATGCTTTTTTTTTAGATGGAGAAAGTCACCAATTCCATTGATGAAGACTTGTCTTATGGAATCTTTATGCACAATCAAATCTGTAGCATACTTGGGCAATAGATAAGGAGGTTTAGTGCCCCCATACATCCTTCTGTATGTGCCTTATTATGAGAAGTAGTAGTCGCTGTACTCACCTATTATAGCCAAGGCATTGTCTGACAAACAATTTAATTCTTTATTGAAGAGCAACCAATAAAGGGGCATGATTAGTTCTTCGCATAGTAGTTTGTAATACCCTTGATATCGATGAGCCCAAGTTATTTGGTATGCTACATGAAGGGGAGTCTCAGTCCGTTGCCAAGCACATCCCAACTTAGGGAAAGGATTCTTGAGTAATATACAATCAATGAGTTAAGAAGACATGAAAAATTTTGCTTTCTGTTGTGAAAGGCCGGTTTGAGCTGTAGCAATGTTGGACGCCATATTATCTGATATTATATCTGCCCAATTGAAGACTGTACCATGTGTGGAAACGTGGTATATCAATGGAACCCAACTAAGTTTATAGTTGCTTTTGTTTGGTAGGCTGAAGATTCTGTTCAACATTAGGACTATGATTCGATAGGGGGTCCTTAAGTGTTGGATTTCATATTCCCCGCTACCTTTGGGTCTTAGTTGCTTGTCTGGTACCATCATCTTCATTCTGCCATATTCCTGGGCTATTCTCTTTAGACCTTAGACTTGCCTCAGCCTCACCTGGTCTTGCATATTCCTACACCAGTTTGTCAATTGCAACCTTGATGGTTTTTCTTGTCCACTCGGTTAGGTCTTACATCTCTGCATCCTATCTCTCCAGCTGTAAGATCACTACTTTTTATTTCTTTATTACTTTGACTAATTTTATATAAGGTAAACCTTGCCCACAATGTCATACCCAAAACACATCTATTGGAAAACTCGAATGTATAGAAAAGAACAATTTTTTTTTCTTTACCAATTCTAAAGAGAAATAGAATTATTGAACTATCAATTTGTTTAATTCCTCAATCACTTGTTCAAAAATATCTATATATAGGAGAATATATATTTATTATGACCAAGGCTACCATATGTACATCATTATTATTACCATTAAAGTCTATACATATATAAGTTAAATTATAAAGGGAATCTTACATTGTATGCATACTTGAGCAGTTTATAACATACATATATATATTTGAAAATATTTGACAAATAGTGAAAATTTTAAAGATATTTTAGGGAAAGTGAAAGAAGTTCCCTTTGGAGCATATAGATGATCTGGATGTACTCCAATGTCAATGAATAAAAAAGTTTCAATAACAATGACTGCATTAGGTAGTTGGGGATACATTGAAATTAACTCCTAACATTTATGTAATTAGTAAACCTTTATATATTGCATATTGAATAGTTTTATTTGTAGAGAACTCAATTTTAGAACATTTATGCAATTAGTAAACCTTTATACATTGCATATTGATTAGTTTTATTGGTAGAGAACTCAATTCTAGCTTAGTAAGGAGTCCTATTGATTAATTGTGTGGCTTATAAATTTCTTAATTATCTATCAGATTTAGACGAAACATATTATTAAAAATATCAATAACCGGGTTTGATTTTGTATCAGTTTTATATTGATGTGTTACAGAAAGTTTTTATAACATTTCCATGTGTTACACTTGATGTTGAGACTAAGAGGCAATGCTTTGACACTGTATAGCTGCTAATTAAAATAAAAATAAAAGTAAATAAATGCCAAATTTAACTACTAGTTGAACCTAAAAAGAAACTAGAAAAAACAAATCATGGTTTCAATATCAGGAACCAACTGTTATTAACCATATACAACCAAGCGACACATGAACTTATAGTTATTAGAATAAGCCAAATTTGCTAATAGTGATGGATTAAGGGTTCACCGTTTGGTTCTAAACAATAGGCAATAATCATCAAAAATTTCGTTAACACAATCAATGAATGCGTAGGAGCATGCCAACCTAAATTAAATTGTAACAAACATTAAGTGAAGGAAGGAAGTCTAAAGATGAGATACATGACAGACCCGGGGTTACTGCATAGCCATTGAATTGATGAGGTATAATGCTATTATTTTTTTTGTCAAATTTTACTTGTCACTTGGATGATGGAGTTATCTCATCTCTATCATGAAGCCATTGCCCAAATTCATAAAGAGCATAGTACAATATCTCCGTGGCAATTCATTTTATTTTAGGGATGGAGAAGCTCGTTGAGACAAATTTCCCGGTGGCCATATAGACACAGGCAGCAAGCAACAACAAATAATGAGAGAGAAATAAAGTATTATGCCTGGGAAAGAAAATACAGAGAAAGGGTTCTCACAGAAAACACTTCATCTTCATTCGCTTCAATTTTCCTGAAGGTAGCAAAATAATATATTACATATTGTAAAAAAAAAAAAAAGGCGTCTGGAGCCTTAGTGAGCGAAGGAAAAATGGCTTGATCTGGAAGCTGCTAACATTTAATTCATCACGTCTATTCTAATTACCAGCCAACATAAAAGAGTGAGCTGGCGCTGGCGAGAGAGTTGGCTTTCAACGGTTTAATATTTTTTGGAATTTGGTTTCACCTACCAACACTAACACCTGGGTGAAATTTTGAGGATAGGCTCCTTCGGTTATGGGAGTTCGATGGTTTGCTACATTTATGATTAGGAAGGAGTGAAGCAACCAAGGACAAGATTTATGGCAGGATCTGCATGGTTTTGGTGATGATAGGGCACGGCGTTACAAGTGGGTTCCAAGTTTTAATCCAGCGAGAGAAAAGATCAATATAATTCCTATTTGGGTAAAGCTCTTGTATTTTCCATTGGAACATTGATATATTTGAGATTATTGGAAATAATCTAGGTGTCTTCCTAAGCATTGAAGAGAAATCAAGAGGAAAGTAATATTACTTCATTTGCCAGTGTTTGCATCAAAATCGTCATGGATGCATATGAAGGAAAGTCTACCTTAACAACTCGCTTTAAAAAAAAACTATAAACATAGGAACTACTGCACGTACATAAATGGGGTTCCCATAAAATTTGAGTATTCATATAAAATAAGGAGGTGTCTTCATGTAATTTTCTATTGTTTATGTACTATGTAATATTTTTAAGAATATATAATATGAGATGCATGCATATAAAAGAAAAGTGTACCTTACACCGTGTACACCTTTTGTTTCTGCACTTTGCACTTGGATGTGCACCTGCAATATTTGGCTATGTCATTATGTCATTTTGGATGCATAGAATTTTTTTGATAAAACTAAAAAAATATACGCATATCCACTCATGAACCTCATTTAAAAACCAAAATTAACCCTATATAACTGGAATGCCCCACTACCTATTAATATTTAAAGGATAAATGAATTGGAAAATGAGCTCATTGAAAAAGAGATTTCAATATCTAATACCATGCATTTTAATGAAATATAATAATAACGTGGCATTTCCATTAGATCATTGAAATTGAAAGTGTTTCTTAAATATAAATTCCCATAAACAATATACCATTTGGTTGACAAATTTTGTTGCAATAATTCTTGATTAAGTTTGATCGAGACTCTAGGGGCCATCAAAATGAAGAGTGTAATTCATGTTTTGGCTAGTATTAATGAAGTTGATTTATGCAAATTGTAAGACTACATGATTTTGTGTATCTGGGCTTTTGGCGGACCAATATTCCCCCTGCATGATATATATTGACTGCAGAACCAAGAGAAAAACGTAAACCTTCTCACCTTGACTCAGTGGGAGGCTCTTCCTTTCTCAATGCCTTCGTAGTAATTGTAGGGAGCTCCAATATGAGAAAGGAATCTAAAAATCATTCTTTAAAAACATTACGTGAAAGAAAATTTCTCAAACTTTTAGGTCAAAATGAAAAGATTATTATAACCTGGGTAACAATTAAACAAGATGTACAAGACAAAAGCTTGCAGCACATGGACCGGTGTTCCAGCGTTCCAGCTAGTTTGTTTTCCATGGTTCAAATAAAACGAGGTTTTCCAATAAGGCACATACAACCACAATCGCCAGTTTATGGTTACATCATCAGACAAATTTAATTCCAGCTTATAAGTGTTATAAAATATTCTAATCGCAATGCCAAAATAAAGCATTCAAGCTTACATCAAAGAGTTAAAGATCGAGATAATTGCTTTAATTAACTATTAACATCAAAGCACTATAACTGATAACTCGAATTATTTTCTTTTCTAAAATAAGAAAACAATTGGAGTCATTGTAATCCATCGATTTAGCTCGTACTGTACATAAAGCACATCGACAATAATTGCAACACATGGGCAGCCATGCACCGAATTGAACCAATTGGCTCTAGTGAACACATGTAGAGAAAATGGATGAAAAGAAACTCTTAGGAACCAAGAGAATCAATATTACATCAACACATGGAGAAGAAAATGGATGAAAACGTTGACAATGTTGCTGTTGATTTCCAACTACAAACAGGGGGTTGAGGATTGATAACAATCCGCCACAAAGTTAACAAGGAGACTAATTAAGCATGCTGATAAATTATTATATAAATCATCAAATAAGAAAAAAAACAAAAAAACTTATATCAGTCTGCACATAAACATATATGAAAAATTGTATTTACCTGAAGCGCATCTGTAGTTTTTAACACTACAGCAGAAACCCCTCCCATTAAAGGTTACGCAGTTATGCAAATGGGTCTATTTGAACTATGAATAGTCAAAAACATATATATTTATGAATCCGAAGACCTAGAAAGGGGCATTTTTCAATAATAAAATATAAGGCACTTAACTCTTGATTAATACATCAATAATAAATAGTGGTTTGGACGTGGCATTTTCTGACAGAGATTGGCACCTGGACGAGGAATTACGAAACCATTCTTCCCACAATTACACCCAATCAGTCGCTTGCATGCTTTTTCGTGAGGTAGAGTAGACACATGGTCGACATGCAACTTGGCCTGTCTCGATTCCAGGGCGTGTGGTTCGAAGAGCTACTGAGTATGGAAACATTGCAGGCACTTAACTCTTGATTAATACATCAATAATAAATAGTGGTTTAGACCGGGCATTCTCTGACAGAGATTGGCACCTGGACGAGGAATTACGAAACCACTCTTCCCACTACCTGATGCGACTTACACCCAGTCAGTCACTCGCATTCTTTTTTGTGAGGTAGAGTAGACACATGGTCGGCATGCAGCTTGGCCTGTCTCGATTCCAGGGTGTGTGGTTCGAAGAGCTGTTGAGTATGGAAACATTGGTATCTGCAGGGGAGAAGAATATGCCAGTAGCATCACATTAGTACAGACTGGAACCTTCACACCAACAAGTTCCTGCAGACTGGTGGTTCAAAGATCTTTCAATTCTACGAATTGATCACTTCGTCAAAGTTATAACAGCCATCAAAGTGAAAGGTATGAGGTTCGAACTCATCGAAGCTTCTATAATGCATTATGCTTCCAAGTGCTTTCCAGGAATCTTTGGAGATTCATTGGGTAGTGAAGATAATAATAATAATGATAGTTGGAAGGGTGGTGGTTTGTATATAGTTGTGGCTGAACCTGGAGGAAGAGACGATCTCTCTAGTGCCCAGTTAAGATCAGAACAAAGACTGATTGTCGAAAGCTTAATTAGCATTCTTCCACCACAGAAGGACACAGTTTCTTGCAGTTTTCTCTTACGTCTGTTAAGAATGGCGAATATGCTCAAAGTGGCTCCGGCTCTGGTGACAGAACTGGAGAAAAGAGTTGGGATGCAGCTGGAACATGCCACATTGAACGAATTACTTATACCTTCATACAGTACTAAAAGCGGCGAGACGCTTTACGATGTTGACCTGGTGCAGAGGTTATTGGAGCATTTCTTCATCCAGCAATAGAATTAGGAGCCGACCAGTCCTAGTCCCAATCCCAATCCTAGGCATAGTGCTTCTACTACGGAAAAACATTATGCAGTAGCTGCTAACGCAAAAATAAAAGTAGCTAGGCTTGTGGATAGTTATATAACGGAGATCGCTCGGGACAGGAATCTTTCCATTACCAAATTTCAATTTCTAGCTGAAGCATTGCCTGACAGTGCCCAAACTTGTGACGATGGCCTATACAGAGCAATTGATTCCTATCTCAAGGTGGGGACTTATATGCAATAGAATATGAAACCATGTGAATGAATTACAGAAATCAAACATGGTTCTTTATGCAATAAACTTTTTTAGTGGTTATAACTATCTCTGTGTTCTGGTGGAAGAAGATTTAAAAAACTGTATAAGGAATTGAAATGTTGCGTACATAAAACTTCTCTATTTTCTTTTTTGGCAAATCTGTTTTTATGAAGAACTCCTTATATTTACGTCATATCAACGTTTTAATTTTTGGGGAGGTTGGTACAGGCCCATCCTACGTTATCTGAACATGAGCGGAAAAGGCTATGTAAGGTAATGAATTATCAGAAGTTATCAATAGATGCTTGCATGCACGTAGGTCATAACGAGCGTCTTCCTCTGAGAATTGTGGTACAGGTTCTCTTCTCCGAGCAAGCAAAGATCGCAAACGCAATTGCCAGCAACGGCATGGCCATCGACAAAGAACAAACTGATCAACGAATGGGTTTCTAGTCTCAGCAGATCGATCGATTCAGACGGGTCTTAGAAAATGTGCCACCAATATAGTCTCCTGTATTATGGCACTATGTGTGGTCCTGCTCACTCTGGTAGGTAAATCTATTTACACCGATCGATTGAGGAATGTATTCTAAATTCCTCATCTCCTCCTTTCCCTTACGAAATTCTTTCAACCATTGAATTTCTTCATAGCCATGAAGATTTCAAAACTGAGCTGCTAATTTGAATGTAGGTATGTGTTGAGATGGTGGGCACATTCATAGTAGTGTTCTCTATATGCATCGTGGTAGCTGTTGGAGAAGAAAGCAAGGGAAGAGTAGGACTCATGGAGTACGCAGCGACTGCAGCCTTTGTGATCATGATTGTGATGATTTTGCAAGAGGCCGTGTGGGATGCCGACATTGTTATTAAGGGGAACCTTCAGGATGGGACCATCCACGTGGCAGCATTCCATTCGCTTTTTGAGCGAGGAATATAGCCGACGTGGATGGTTATGATTCTCCACAGTGAAACGCCTACGTCGTAATTATGTCCTATCTTATTAGGCATTTTTGAACTCTCTCTCTCTCTATATATAACGATTGGTCCAAACCATTCATAATATTTGAACCATAGATAAAATACATTTTATATAAATCATGGACTCTAAAACCATTCATTATAAGTACCATTTTGACCAACTTTACAATGATTGAATATACCATAAGGATATCCAATACAATTCCCACCAACTTGCAAATCGTTGAATATGTAGATTAAATACAAAATCAAATTCACTACTCCACACAACCAACTTGTGCATTAATGAATTACATACATATATGTGTATATAAAGCTTATGATAATCAATTATCCACCTTTTGCAACTAGTTGGAGATATAGATACGGATCCATATGGAGTATATTAAGTTGCCCGAGTAAAAGTACCAGCGGCAGAGTAGAAGCCTAGGTTGCTCCTGTGGCTTACCCTACTTAGCCTTCGCCACCAATGATGGAGGAGTTTACTAATACTTGGAACCCAAGCATTTTTAACCGGATGACCCTTATATAATAAGCAAAAAAAAACATAAATACTCATTGAACCATTGTTCAGCCACTGAATTAATATTTATATATTTCTTAAACCAACGACATAAGTATTGACTGGAAACCCAAACATGTTCACCAACTTGATTGTTACTTGTTGGTTCTTATTGATCGAGGTAGCAATTGTTAACAACGTCCATCCGGCAGTTTTCAGTGTCGAGTAGTTTCGAGTAGCTTTATATAATTAATAATTAAATTCTATACAAAGAATTTCCCTTCCTCATTTATACAACATTTGCCCTTCCTTCCTATATCCAACCTTTTCCTTTTAATGAAAATAATATTTTTCATTCAAATCTACATAACATCTATATTCAACCATCACAATCAGTCCAATGATATTTTTGGGCAGTGTCTAAAATATAAAGATAGCTGCTCCCCATCGTTACTTTAAATTCTTATTTAAAAGTAATCCTTTGTTTTACATATCTCGGACCTCTCAAATCATTTGAAAAACGATATATAATGTGTAAGTATGCAAAACGATTATGGTTATCATTATGGCTAACATGTTAAGTTGGATCGATCTACCACTAACTTTGTACATACATCTGTCATCTTAATTGTGGGAGCAATATAAATTGCAGGAGTACAATAATATCGAATATATTAACCCAAATACTTCCTATATAACAAAAGGGTTTATTAGTGCTGAAGTGGTGCAGAATTCATGAGCTCTCAAGTATGGAAACATTATACGAATGCCAACCATTCTAACTTTATACCATGTTCCCATATGGGTTTAAAACACAAGCATAGTTTTCAAGAAATCTTTTGGATCCATTCTTACCTAATTATAACCTGATAAACTATCTAGCATGGGAATTATTTATGATCCAACCGAGATCCATAGCTTGTTTATGATCCACCAACAACATCCATTGAAAGAGCACCACTAGTAGCATTTGAACCAAACCTAACTAGTTTACCAAACAAAATCAGCACCATGAGCAAAGGCGTAGACAAGAGAGGGATAGGTGACAGAGGTGGAAGATCACCTAGGGACTAATAAGGAGTGGGGAAGAAACAATATATTCTATCATACCCTAACACTGCATTTTATGCGAATTGACATAGTAAATACAAGGAGCTATGTAATGTCCTTGCTGATCATGGTAAGAACGACAAGTGGCAAGTAAATCTAAAGCACATATCCAACTCCATAATGGAAATTAACGTTTTGAATAAAGAATTAAGGCAAACACCTAAAGTTATACACTTAGCTTGCATGGAAGTTGAGAACATGATGAAATTCTTAATGCATTTACCTCATCCACTCAACAATGATAAGAAGGAAATCATGTGTGGGCACCTGGTCTTTTTTATATCTCAAGGGACCTTATCTGTTGTAGGAAGCAATAGCATTGTTGACATGTAAGAAGAGATTGAATTGTAATTTGGGTGAAGGTTGGAGAATAGTTGGGAGGGGAAGGATGGAAGCTTTGTCAGTTTGGTGGCTGCTTATTACGAAGATTGAGACAGACCCTAGGTGGTGTGCGTCATTATATGCAATTGAACTATATCATGGGTGAAGGTTGGAGAATAATGGGAGCAGGTGCAAGATTTTGGGATTTTTTAGTTGTTATTTTCACCAACCTTGTCACTAGCAGAATAAATAGTGACCTGGGAAATAGTGATCTCATTGTTCAAAGGTATGGGAAACTTTAGGAAGGTCTTAAAGTTTCAGTGGTTAGTGAGCATCAACACCTTGATAATTGGCAGAAACATTGGGAAGACAGATATGCACTTGATCAATTTATTGCTAACATTAAACATGACATCCTTATGACTCAAATGCACCATATGAGGTGTAAACTGATAATGGTATAAGTTGAAATTGAATTCAGGAAAGGAAAGTCAGAAGCCCGAGAGGAAAAAATCATCAAGTTACAGGAGGCAACTCAAGTAATAGGCTAGGAGCAGAATCTAATGGACATGAAGTTTGGTGTTCCAGAGGACTCAGATGTTTTGGTTGAGACTGCGAAAGTCGGGGATGGGGAGGCCTCTGCATATCAGAAGTCAGCTACTCCAAAAGATCAAGGATAAATTTCATTTTGATGTTTTTCTATGCACTACAATGCATGTTGTTTTTAGGCCAGTACAATAGAATATATACTTGTAGAAAATATAGAAGCAGCCAGAATATAGAAAAACGACTGGCTATTTAGTGGCGGGTGAGCCATCAACTTATTTTCGCTAGGCAAGGTAGAAAATATAGAACCAACCATAATATAGAAACACCTCTAATAGCAACACCAACTAAAACTTACCAGTCCAATGGTAACTCTAGAAATTCTTCTAAATCTTCTTTTAATTATAGTGGGCATTATTGTTGATATGTCACTTCTCGCCATCATGACTTGTATCGATTGAAGAACTGGAAGAACATAGTCGGTGGAACCGATGAACCACGCATTCTGGAGGTACACAGCAAGACTGGGGTACAAATATTTTGTGTATGTTTTTCTGGAATCCACTATGTCAAAGTTTAACTAAGACCGACGTGTTTTGAGTGGATATAAACCATTTAAAAACAAACATTAAGCAACATCAATATAAACAACCAACCTCCTAGCTTGAGGAGTATGAATCGGTACCTAGGAATTACTTTAGAGCTGTAGTTTATGGTGGCTACGAAATCAAAGGTAGAGATAGTTACAAAAGTCCAAATGGCGCTCAAAGATATCAATATCAACCATCCTCAACGCTCGACCAGCAATCAAAGCTAGATTCACATTGCCATGCAAGAAATATCTAGCTATGTTTCTATAAATATGGTGTGGTGAAAATTAATAAGTGAATTCAATTGTCTCCACTATGTTAGAAGTCAATCAAGAAAGAATTCATCTCGTTTATACAATGTAAAATCTTGACGGTGCAATTGCATATGATATAGGCTAAGTAGGATGCCTACATGCTTACTGATCGATATATCAATACCTACATGCTTACTGCTCAAAAGATGGCTAACTGCTAAAATTCATCCTAAGTTATTTACACATGAGTCATCAATTAAAATACTTCCTATTAGGGTTAATTTAATACATCATTATGTCATTTGGATATTTGTTATTATCTCTTCCTAGAAAGAAGCGCATAATAGGGAAGAAAAGGCGTACCCATTCGAAAACCACCTAATTTTATAACATAAGTATATAATAGTAAATCTTGGTGGGATGCGAATAGTTTAAAGAGACCTCCGCAGGTGCAACTCTAAACTGAGGCACCACACATATGTGAGAATAAAATGAATGATAGTTGATTTATTTGTAATCCTTGTAGCACCCAGTTCTTCTTTATCCGAAAAATAATTAAGCTTTTTCCTAGCAAGCGGAGCGATCTTACCCACAAATTCTGGATTCAGGCTCTCCAAAATAACATAAATAAGAAGCTGTCCGGGTGTGGTCCCAATAGTCTTGTTCCGATATGTAACGCAAACAATTTATAATAAGACTACTTTTTCTCGATCAATTAAATCTCTAATTTCCTATATAAATGGATTCGCGCAACCGAAGAGAACCTCGCGGTAGAGACCACTAGCTTTGTTTGGAATGGGTAAAAAGACAAGGACTAGGGGACCGGAACATATTATCACTTCTTAGATTCCAACATTCTCCTGATTAACCTACAGTCTGTGAAGGAGGAGGAGAGCGCTTATAATGAAACACAAGAAAAATTTAAGTAAATGAGAGTAGATTTACTAGCATAACTAAAAGTCCATAGCATTGTACTTATATTTTGCATTTGAGCTTCAAGCTAATAGATGTTGTTGGAAAGTAAGCACTTGAAACTGGTAACACTGGGTTTGGTATGACTAACAAACCGAACTAGGAGCGCATAAAGGAGCGAGCATTTGAGCTTCAAGCTGATAGATGTTGTTGGAAAGTAAGCACTTCAAATTGCTAACACTGGGTTTGGTCTAACTAACAAACCGAACAAGGAGCGCACACAGGAGCGAGCAATTGGGATAACAAACCCTCAGTATTCCCCTCCTCCATGTCATAAGCCCCAATGCTAGATCTTGAATCAACCAAGAGGTAACATGTGTTCGCTATTTGAGGACATATGCCTCTCGCCAAAAAGGCATAGCAACCATTAAAAACAAAACAAGAAATAAGAAAAAACGAGAAATAAAAGAGACAACGAACTCTAATAGAAACATTGCCACGTCTAAGTGCCATGCATTCAGAGTCCCCAAAGGAAACCACCGACTCCATGTTTAAGCCATGCCATGCTAGTCCCCAAAGAAACCACCAGTGCCACATTAAGGCATGCACCTTCGTCCTAAAAGCCACCAAGAGGATTGTCCTCGTCATGGAATATGGCATCCTAAATCTGACTAAACATGTACTCACACTCACATTCTGTTGGGGTTCAACTATTCAATTTCCGGAAAATGATTCAATGGATGATCTCTTATACTAGTCCTGCATATTTTCTTTTATGGGTTGCTTAAATTTGTTTGGACCACATTGTCTATGGTAGAATCCATGTGTGTTTTTCAATTTATATCCTGAACAATTGGATTGTAATATTTAATTTCTGAATGACCCAAATGAAAATTTTCAATATGGTTGTTAGGATTGTATTGTAAATGAAGTAGATCAATAAAACACACAAATGGCAGGCATTGCATGCTACTATAATGATCATGCAAGATGAAAATGCATACTCGTGCTCAAGTAGGCATAGTCTCTTTGCTTGAATTCAGGTTTTGGATTTCTTAGAGTTTGTATTATATTCAATTGGATTCTTCCGTTGAAGTTAATTAATGGGTTACCATCTATCCCCTCTCCTTGGTACGATTCGATCTTACTTGTCATATAGTATGATTAGAACTTGTAAATGATGAGATTTCATTACTACATTGCCTGAATTGTGGTCAATTTGATCAAATTGCCATTGTTTCTTTTTGTTGGAGTGTTTTGAGAAACATGCCGTAAGGGGTTGCACTACGTCTTAAAGAGAATACATTCTTGTCCTTTGTTCCAAGCACTGGATGGATGCAGGTTTTCCTCCAACCAAAAAGCAATGATGATCAACTAAGAGAATCCCTTCTTGGCCTTCTTTGAACTTAATGTGGTGCCTTTGGAGTCATTAAATTGTCATAATGTATCTTTATTATTATTGTTAAATTATAATTAACTTTGGCTAGTTGTATTTTTATTTTTACTTATTTCTTGGAAGAGGTGTAATGTCTCATTGAGCATGGAGAGAGTTTGTATCATCTAGTCCAAGTTAGTACTAAATTAAAAATTCTTACAATGATATCTATTTGGCAGATAGCATCAATCTGTATCATAAAGTTAAGATTCTTACAGCCATAACCATTCCGCAAATAACACCAACATCTATCAAAAGGTCAATGTAAAAGAGAGATGTTCTAAAATGTCGTAAATAAAGGCAATTATTCTCATACTACGTCGTTTATAATGATAATAACACTGCAAAGAATCAAATTTCAAAGTGAATTGACACGAACAAAATATCTATTAAGTCATCATAACATTTTGTGAAGACAGTCTAAAACAAATGCGATAAGATCATCATGATAGCTAACCGAAATTTTTTCATGAATTCCAAATGAAAAAACCATCAAATGATGTGTTCAACATATTCATCAAGTGAACAATATTTATCTCTCTTACGATTATCCATGGAATCAAACTCATGTCTGCCACCGCCTACAGCACAACTCCATATATTTTGTTGGTTTTTGAGTGTGAACATTCTTGCCTTGCCTGCTCATAGTGCTACATCCCCATGTATATAATAATGTGCTACACACGAGGAATATTGTATTGTATAAGTATGAGTATGATTAGGTCTGTCTTTTGTTTGTTTATTATGAATGTCGTGTCTGCCATGGTTTGGGGGAACCAGGTTTGGATAGTCACCTGAAAAATTGTATTAATAGTAATGCACAGTAAGAGAAAACTCTATTAATCACTGAGCGCATATAAAACGCATACAACGGGTAGGAAATCACGGAAAAGGTGGCAGGTAGGTAATGTTGATTTAGAGATGTTATTGGGAATATGAAGATAAGCTTCAAATTCATAAAGAGGAAAGAGACGGTCCAGAGCTTTGTCTGCCACTACCATTCTCATCAACTTTACAACTTCGAAATTGTCAAAACTAAAACGCATGATCGTGAGTCGTGACCTCGCTTATATGCCCATGCATTTTGGACATATATATATACACACACTAGTGGCAGGGCACTCAATGCAGAATATGATGCCCCATTATAAATATATTAGCAGGAAAGCGAGTTCTGTTGAGTGTGATTGATTGGTCAGACGAAGGATGGCAAAATATTTTCATTGTATTTCAATAATACCACCCAACAAATTGATAATTTAATACTTTAAAGTGGGCGATGTATTTCCACGAGCTTGCAAAGCTAACAAGGATGTGTGTTACACAAGGCAACCATAACCCTGTGTTACACATGAAGTAATTACTTACATATTTGTTTGTTTTTTGGAAATTTTAAATAAAGGTAATTTCTTGCCTGTTTGTTCGTTTTTTGGAAATGATAAAAGAAATAAAGTTGCATGATTTCTAGTTTCACTGTTGTTTCTCATAGAGATTATAAAACCATTAACGTTATGATCTGACAAATATTATTTATATATAAATCGGAGTTCAAATTCCATAGACCATATTTCGACCTTGTATATTTGAATTTGATAATAGCACCACTAAGCTGTACCAGTTCAAGTTCTGCCAGGGAAGAGGCCGCTTCTTGAAACTAAATTCGTGTCTAATGCAGAAAATTCGTGCTTGGAAGTTGTTGCTGCTACCACTTCTATACAACTCTCGTGTTCGTGCAGGAACAGTATCGTGCAATGTGAAGGTGGAAAACATAATTCCTTACTCATTTATTCAGAATAGTGAATTTCGCCTTCCGAGTCTCCAAACCAATAGAAAACCTGGAAGCCAGACTTTGTCTTGGCATTGTGCAACCCTCAGTCCTTGCCAGTTCATGTTATCCATTAATTGTTGAATTTGAAGAGAAATTTAGGTCGTGGAGTGCTTCTGCCAATTGTTTCAATGGCCTATCGGAGCTTCCATTTAGTATAACTGATCTGGCATGCCCAGAATTTACAGAATCCCATCGTGGTAATGAAGCATTTTTAGACTATTTGCACGTAATGTTACTTCAGAAAATTTATGTTTATGTTAATAAATTCTCTTCTCGACACTAAAAAAACGAGAAGCAGGAATTCGTAAAGCTTAAATCATTGATCATTAGGCTTTATTTTCATTTACTGTAAAGACAATTTATGTTTTTTTATTAGAGTAAATTAAAAGAACTAGCAAATCAAGTTGTTCATTGATCTCTTGCTAGTCTCATATTCATCTTTGGGGAAGATTAAATTATTATTATTTTTAAAGGAGATTTGTAATGACCTTGCAATGAAACAATACGTGAAAAGCCAAGACTTTTTATAGGTTTGAAATTTCAATTCATAATGCTTTTGTTTCTTCCGCTGATCCGCAGGACTATACGTGCACTGAGGATGAAGAAGATGATACATTTTAGAAATTTAAAGCAAGAGAGCATAAACAGTTGCAAAGTCATCTGTTGGTATCAATTAATTTATATAATTTGCCATTGATAATTCGTGTGTATTGCTTGCACATATAGTTTTTGAGTTGAATGCATTGTTGAGAAGTATTGGGATTAAGCCTTTTGATATTAGAGTATGCTAATTTTATTATATAATATAGTTCATATTTCTGTCATTCGGTAATTTGTAAAAGTAGAAGCATTCATTTGACTAGCCTTTTCACTTTTTTTTTTTCAATACAAAAAAACTACTTCTATTAAATGAAAAAGTTGTATCGATATTAATTACATATAAGGCGAGGTGCCTATAATTGACATAAAGCTTTTTTTAAAAACTAATACATATACGTGATGGCTTACAGCTTGAATAGAAAACTATTACATATGAATAGTCCATCATACAGCAAATAAATGTTCACTCCACAATGCAATATTTAAGTGAACAGCAGTTGATCAGTCTGATACAGAGCTTTGTCTCGATATTCTTCGGCAAGGATATAGCCATCCAACTCTCCCCATGGCCAGCTTTGATCAGTCTGATACAGAGCTTTGTCTCGATATTCTTCGGCAAGGATATAGCCATCCAACTCTCCCCATGGCCAGCTTGGAGAGATGATCAGCCTCTACGTTGTGTTCTCGGTAGATATGGTGAAAATTTATAGCAGAGAAAGTGCTCATGATAGCTTGAGTCCGCTTGATCCATCCAATCAACTTTGACTTTGGGTGTCTATTTCACCGCAACTTTTATAAGATTCACTTTTATAAATTCCATGCATGAAGGCAAAGTGTCGGTAGTTTAAGAGTTTGCACATGACACACAAGTTCACACCTGTTGATTAAGCTACAAGCATGGTTGCATCTTGGACACTTCCTATGTTGCTACAAGGTAAACTGGGTCTAGATTTCGCTCTCCAAAGGATGATGCTCTTGTGGGGTTTTGCAGCGGATAGGCATTCATCCATTCATGTGATTGCACTATACAATGAAGATGTATAAGAATGGGGAAGAAATCAATGGAGCCTCCTACAAGCGGGCACACCAATCCCATGGGCTTTACCCTTTCTTCTTTTGCAACTTCTTAAACATAATAAGCATTTAAAAATATAGCACATTGTGATGGACTACATGTGTCGGCTGAGTTGTGAATTAGGTAACTGATAGATATTGCGTGTTCAATTTCATGTATATTATATAAACATTGAGATAATACAGTAATTGCAAATGTGGGGATTACCAGTAGCATAGATTGACATTAAACCTGGAGTAGCATAGATTAGCATAGATTGACATTAAACCTGGATTATGAGAGTGCCACCAGCATACCTTAAATCTGGATTGTGAGTCTATATATTAGAGATTAGAGATTGGCATTTGAATAATATTACATTTTACATTTCTTTGTGTATTAAAATTTGCATGAAATTGGTTCTCCAAGTATAGTCCAAGCGACCATAGAATGGTTTGTTAAGCTACTCCTTGTCACTTAGTCAGTTATTGTCACTTTTATATGTTGTATATCAGCCATTGAATTCCAAGCTTTATATCACGTAAACTATATTCATACTAGATAAGTGCATGTTTTCTGATAACAAAATTCACCTTGTAGCAGAAAGTAAGGGGCATTATCAATCCTCAATAAAGAGACACGAATAAGTCTCTTAATACCTTTCTTCCTGGACGGCCATCAACACACATGAAATAGCTCAATTAATATGCTTACAAACAACCTCGAGCAGCATCTATGGATGAAAAAGCACATCTTCCCAATACAAATCTTAATTCCTCCTTATCCCTACTGATTCTTTCTATTAGCTCAGAATGGTTCTTTATATATGTAATTATGTCAGCACTTATTATCTAGAATTTCTTAAAATATGGAGTACTCGAACTAGCAGTTTAAAGCACCTCTCCCCTGGGCCCTTAATTCAAACACTTTTTAGCTCTCGGTGACCTGTCTTTACTGTAAAATGGACTTTTATTTCTGGGCGACTAGCCAATTTATTCAAAGGCCTTACTTCTCTTAAATACATTTTTACTGCTACAATGACGGATTCTCCGAGAACTACAATTCGCCGCACAGACTACCTTTTAGAACTTTAAACGCTAGGCAGCTAAATTTTCGTTACTAAATTCTTCAGATTTTTTATTTAGTGGATACCTGAATTTCATCTTACCGGCCTTCTCTACGAGCTCACTGCTGCGCCACGCTCCTCTAGGGATTTCCTTCATTTATATATGTAATTTCGGGCAAACTAACGAACAAACAACATGGTAGTGTCCTGCGGAGCCCGGACCCGCCTTATAATGTGGAGAAGCTGGAAAACATGAGAGTGCACATGTTGTTAGCTTCCAGTTGAAGTTTAAGAGAAAATATGAATACAAGGTGGATACATCTGGATTGCATTTAGAAACCGTGGATACATTTTGAAGACATTCCTATATTTTGTTTCTTGCTTAAATTTCGTCATTGCCTGAGCTGTTAGGATATCTTTGTTTTTCTTATGTGTTTTATGTACAGGTAAGCTATTTTCTTTTAATCATTCATATTTTAACCGCTATTCCAGCAGCTATCCAATGTAAATAGTTGATTTGGTTACAAAACCAAATAAGGCCACCACCTACAACACACTTAATCCTCTTGGCAAAGAATGAAAGGAGTATCTGGCTTTCACAATTTTGAGCATATGCAAACTGTAGGTCACAGGACTGATGTTTCAACAACATGAGCCTTGTTTAATGGCTTGAACTTGACAGATCAACTGGCAAGATCTTTGAGCGCTTTTGACAGAATGCATCAGGAAACTTTGAATTGGATACTGAGATTTACAACATGGCATCATGAGATTTACAGAGCCTTTGCTGTGGGCAACGGTCCATAAGCGATTCCTGTGGGCCTCGAAATTAAATCACGTTAATTGTGTTGAGTCTATATGTAAAACAAAAATAGTAAAGTAGTACTTGTTGGCATTAAAAAAAACTCAACTTGGCATCCTGGAAGCTAAAGTATGGATTTCACATAGATAACCGCTTCACCAGAAACCCAATTTTATTTTATCATCTTGCGTCTATAAAAGCTCTGGTTTGAATACTTATTTTTAGAAATCATATTTGACATCACAAGGGAGGCCTCCAGGCACTTACCACTAGCTTACTCGAGGGATCAGATATTTGTGAAGGGATAGATTGTAAAACAACAGGCGGTCATAGAAAATACATCAAGAATTGCTCATTTGAAAAAGGTGAAAATGAAACTAAAGCATCTCCTTTCTTTCATGATCTTACAAGGACACAATAGGATATAATCCAATAATGATACATACACAATATAGATGCCATTCAAGGTTAATAACTGTACCAAACGAGTTATTCTATGGAGGAAGGATTCTTAGTGGCTACAAGGAGATTGACCGACCTCCTCTTTTGTCATGAATGCCACCTCTTTTGTTTTGGGCTACATGTGCTCATGGCAGTGGGGTGAAGGACTCTTTAAAGAGTTACAACAATCTATATGAAGCGAAAATGGCTTGTCGATTGATCAAAATGATGTAGTATGGTATTCCTAGATAATAAATCACAGGAAACATGAATATTTAAAAGAAGGCCTTGTCCAGGAGCTTCTTTCTCACGGCTGCAGTTTTAAATAACAAAGATATTTAGGTGTGGAAGTACAGATATCAATAATTGATGCATTTCAGGGAATGGAAAAAATATTATTATATTGTCTTTCTATCTAACCAAACCAATGGCTTAGGTTTTCTGTCTAACATGAATACCTTAATGAGCACACCAACAATGCTCAATTCTAGCAGTAGAGGTCGACTAGTAGTGTCTTGAGCACTGTAAATTAAGGTTAATTTTTCTCTCGAGATGCTTCACTTGCTCCATTTAACCAATAATGGGTTACTTCCCTTCTTTTAATGGATTATAACTACGAATAATGAATTATAACTGTGAAGAACTAGGGCCTTATCTACACCATTCGGGGTAAGGAACACCTTCAGGAATTTCTTGACCTGTGAGTAGCATAGTTGTAGTAATTAAATCATTTATGGGGCAAACAAGCAATTCAAAGTTGAACTCTTTGCTCCTTGTTTTGATACAAAAAAATGGTTTCCTTGATGCCTTACTACTGTGTCAATTCGCTCAACACGCTGTGTTAAGTATTTCAGTTCATTCTGTGGATCAGTGTTAAGTATTTTAGTTCATTTTGTGGATTAGAAATATTTAGCTAGAAGACAAATATAAGACAAATTGTGTGGTTTTACATCCATGCACAACAAAATGGTACTCTTTGCTTTTTAGATTTGCAAATCACTTTTTTTTTTTTAATTCTTCATCCTTTTCATGGTTAGTCCCGGCTATGAGCTTCGCACGTACCCTTTCCTCGAGATATGAGTGATGGACCTGCCAATGAAATAATTATATCGTTCTTTTATTTATTTATTTACTTTGACGCTACACAATTTTCTTTATTTATTTTGTAAATCGACATTAAGTGGAATTTAACTTAATTGATTAGTCTCTAGACTCAGATATGCAATCCATTCACACTGGGGATGAAGTTGTTCATGTATGGAGATGAAATAATTTATGTAATGTTTCGATTGACTTAAATGCTCTCTAAGTTCATTTTACTTCAATCTCTCCACTCTTAGGTGCATGTTTCAATAAGCCATGTATGCGATGGCAAATGACCATTAAAATAGCTCTGCAGATCTCCCTAATTCCTGGCAACAAGTGCAAAATGCAAATAGGGTTTACAAATCCAACTTTCGATGGCATGAAAGACCAGTAGAGATGCCCCAAAATACTAGAAAACAAGGCAGAAACGGATCACCTTAAATGAGTGGCGTTGCATGCAACCCATCAACTGCAATATGCTTTGTAAAACTGGACGTGTATACTTAAAAAGGATGATTTGATTTTTTGGAAAAACATAGAAGGTGATTCTTCTCCTGTCCATTCACCCTGTGAATCTTCATCTAGTACAATGATGTAGAACAGTGTATGTACATCTGCCATTAACTGCTAGTTAAATCCAAGATCTGCTACAACCTCAAATATTTGTTCAGAAACACTCGATACCTAAAAATGGAGGCGATATCTCAGGCTGAGTCTGTTTAAGGCCATTCCGGCTCAAGTTTTGAGTCGATTTTTCACAAATTGGACACAAAATGCATAAATTTAAGAAAAATGCCCTGTCAACTCAGAAGATCTTAAAAACCTGTCTAAAATTCATGACTTTGCCTTGGTATTCCATACGGTGCACTTCTTTTTCTCGGGGTTTTTTTTCCGTTTCTCCAAATCCATACTCATAGACCGAGCTACTACGTGTCGAGCAAAGCCCATGCACAGAGCCACATGGCGAGTCAACCCACACACGGGCCTTCGAGATAACCTTGCACAGCATACGTGGTAAAGTTGAGCTTGACAAGCAGGGCCCAACGACGAGGATCTACGACCCTCCACGATAACCCTATAAAAAAAATGGGCGGTGCATTGAAAATCCAACTAACTATATCGAAAGATAGAATTCAGAGCCTTCGTCTATCCAACTTAGTGTTGATTCACAAATATAATTAATGATAAATCTTCCATTCAAAAGACTGCCTTCTTTGGAAATCTCAATTACTATTATTATTGCTTTTGCCAGATCTCTTTCATGGGAAAGCCTTATTTTTATTACTTTTATTACTATGTTATGTTTCTTTACTCGACATATATAATAATAAATCCCCGGCTCCTCTCATCCGTCGAGTCTTAAACGAATACCGTTTTTCCTCGGTCACGTCAGTCGGGTTTGCTTGACGACTGAGTTGAAAGTTGAAACTGCTCTTCGAAGGCAACAACTTAAAACGGAAGCGACTGTCTGTCTTTCACAAGCACGTCCGTTGTTTTACATCTGGTTCAAAGGCTGAATCTCACGAAACGTTCTAAAGTTTTCTGTCAATGGACAGAATCAATTCTTAACATAAAAGGAATCAATCGTTAGTGTATAAAAAGGTTATCCCTCCAGTGACTTCCATAAAATCATTGAAGGCCCCGTGAGCCTCGATGACGCAACAATCACCCTACGTAGCTTCCATGATTGGTTATCTTTGTGGTTGCAACTGATGTTTGATTTCCTATCTCCAAGAACAAAACACAGATTTTTCTCCCATTTTCTGCTACTATATTTACATAATATTCCCATTCAATAAAAATACTCAATCAAATTGTATATTCCACAATATTTTATAAGATTTGGCACAGAATATTAATCCGAAATATGGATATCAATCTAAAATACAAGAACGAAATATTAATAGGTTTTGTAAAAAACATTGTGCACCCATAGAACCTTGGTGCACTTACAACTGGACTAGTGGAGGAGAGATTTGAAAGAGATGTTTCAAGTTATATAGGTTACCTGAAGGCATCAAATCTTAGGAAACACTAGTTTCAATGACATTTTACTCTTTGACATCTCTATTTCGTTGGTGGGTTTGCTTCTCACCAAACCCTATTCTTCCTATCAAATGAAAAAGTATCTAAGTCTATTCAAGACGGCTTCCTCATACATCCAAGAAAAATAGGTTGTGACTACATATCTACGTTAAGAGTTTCATTACACGTGGCCTTCCCTGTAAATTACATGACTCAAAGCTATTGACACAACCTAAACAAAAACCTGACATCTCATGCAAGGAGGTCCAATGGCAACTGTTTTCTAACAACATGAAATACACAGTCTGCCTCATCATTATGATCCGAAACAATATATTTCTCTGGAGAAGCTTGCAGGTATTTATTTACTCATCAAACCAAGTCAGTCCTTCAAATTCCTAGTTACAGAGATTTGTGAAGCAACTGGATGCCTATAAGCATGAAACAGTTCCAGAACTGTAGGAAATCCGCGAGAAAATTCCAAATCTATCTAATTTTCAGGTTCTTAGTTAACCAGATTTTAACAGTTTGAAAAAAGATTGCTTCAAGATTATACAATCCATAGATAAAAATAGTATTGTGTTTTCATAAACTTAATTTATAAGTAAGGCTGCGTTTTGGTAGTAAAAAAGAAGGAATGGGTAGCTCCTATCAAGCCACAAGTTTCTCCACTAATTCGTCCACCCTCTCCTCCTCACAAATGCGCCCTCCCTCTCTTATTTGCTCTATAAAAGCATGGCTACCCACTCCATTTGAGTTTAGTTGGAGTTGGAGCAGACCATTGTTGTACTTGTTTTATCTTTTGCTTATGAATAAAGAAGACTTTGGAGGTCCACATGTGTGATGCTTGATCTCTTGACATGAGGTGATTTGTAGCTAAGGCAATTCCTATGCAAGTAATTTACAACCATCTACTAGCTTACTTGAAGGATTGGTAACGATTTTGTAAGGAAGACTAATTAATCCTGCTTGTTTTAATTAGTCCTTTTGTTTATCATCTTGATTAGAGATTTAAAATTTATATGTTCATTTGTTTATGCTCATATTATTTTGATTTCTAACCATGTGCATTTCTAGTTTGATGGTTTCTTTGTGAGTGTTTTTGTTAGCTACAGGTTGACAAGTTTGAAGAAGAAGATAGCTTGTTTGCTCTCATATTATTCATTTGTGCATGTTTTGGTGGATCTTGCCCTTGGTGTCCCACTTCCAAGCCTTCAAAGTTTTCTGGTTTCAAGGGCCATTCTGCTTCCTTTCTCTTTCTCAGCAAACAAATTTTTTTGAAACTTTCTTGGTTACTTGGTTTCTTAAAAAAAGTAGCAAATATATTGGGTCATGTATTACCTAAAATATGGATGGGTATATTATTTATGATAATAGTTATTATTATATTTAATTATATATATTATATATTAGTTAAAAGTTATTCGAACCAACTTTTCACGGTTATTATAAAATATTAATTATAATATAACATTATTATACATTAGTTGTAATATTAATTATTATTACTATTATATATTATATATTGGTAAATTGTTACCTAAAAGATGGATGGGTATATTAGTTATAATTTATTTGATCCAACTTTTGCTAATTATTATTAAATATTAATTATAATATATTAATTGTACTATTAATTGCTATTGCTATTATATACTATATATTGGTCACATATTGACCAATATATAGTATATATTGGTCATATATTACCTAAAAGATGGATGTGTATGTTAGTTATGCTATTAGTTACTATTATATATTATATATTAGTTATGATTTGAGTTAAAAGTTATTGGACTCAACTTTTGACGGTTATTATAAAATATTAATTATAATATACTATTATTATATATTAGTTATAATATACTATTATTTTATATTAGTTATACAATTAATTACCATTACTATTATATATTATATATTGGTGAAGTATTACCTAAAAGATTCATGGGTATATTAGTTATGATATTATTTAAAAGTTATTGGACCCAACTTTTGATGGTTATTATAAAATACTAATACTAATTGAATATTATTATATATTAGTTGTAATATTAATTAGTGGAGTATGGGTTATACTCATTTATTAGAATTAGTGGGGAATGAGTTAGGATATTAATTTCATTTCAGTAGCCAAAACAATTTGGGGCAGTTAGGATAGATATTATTTCGATATCCAAGAAAATTTAGGGCAAGGGTAGAGAAATTATATTATTAAAATAATGCATTATTTTGGGACTATATAATAAAAAAATGTTTAAGACCTATACTGTGTTTGAATTTTAAAGCAATTTGATTGGCTAATACATGATGACATGGAATTTGAATTATTAGGGTTGAAAGGCTCATTTTAAGTTGAAACTTCCCCTAATGGAAGAGACTATTTCGTGCTGCAGTTTGTGGGCAGATGAAGACGAATTTCCAAAATCTAGGACATGGGTTTTGTGCAGAAGAAGCCAAATTAGGTGTGACTCACGAGCATATTCTCTAGGAAGTGTGTGATCTGGGATATATAGGTGGTTCCTTAAGGACGATTTTCCTAGACTTGTTTTTGCGACCGATTTTCAAAATTAGCAAATTTGTTTAAAACAAATTCCAAGTTGGGAATTCAGTTCCTCATCCTCATCATATATTTTTATGTATAAATATGTAATCAATCCCATGTATGGGAGAATAGTAGGGAGTAGGAAAACATATATCTTATTGATTCCAATTTGAACTCTGTTGTACTATTTCCACCTTAATAAGATGTGCTGGCGATTTCATAATTTGGAGTTGCAGATCCAATTCGTGAAGACCCAACCCTGTTCAGTGGAGGAAGGGATCTCTTCTATGAGTAGGTGTTGGCAGTTGTGTGATTGTAAGTGTGTTATTTTGTGATTGGTTATTTAATTTGTGCTTTTATTTACTGTTAGATTAATATTTTCTATCATTCATTTTAATTGATTTCGTTAATAAATCGTTGGAAAACACAATAACTCTTTCAAATTTGTGTGATTGGAATCTGCTCTTGAGAGTTCATTTATTTTCCAAGCATCTAGATATTTGCAGGTGTGATCAGATTTACATTCAGGTGTGGTTTTCTAAAATGAGTGATTTCTATTACTGCTGTTACTTGATAGTTGTTACTTATAGAGTGATTTGTTGCTATAAATTTCCTAAATCAAAATCTCAGTACGTTTATTGATTGGATGTCTTTACAATAGCTAATTTCCTTGTAGGCACATTCTCTTAAAAAAAAGTGTGCGATTGTCATCGATTGAAGTATGGATATTTATCGTCGCAGAGACTTGGTTTTA
Organism: Larix kaempferi; assembly: GCA_027924585.1. Lineage (NCBI taxonomy): Eukaryota > Viridiplantae > Streptophyta > Pinopsida > Pinales > Pinaceae > Larix > Larix kaempferi. The sequence continues at coordinate 13,106,250 of BSBM01000461.1, read as the reverse complement.
CAATTTGGAATTTTCTTTTCTTTCAATTAGAGAGCCGTGTGAATTAGTGTGGTTATGATTACAGTATATCAATGTGATTAATTTCAGCAGTTACTTGTTATTTCCTTTACCAGTAGTGAGTTGTGTGATTCACTTACAGGCATTGAATTGTGTGATAAGTAATTCCTTTCACAAGCGAAGAGTGGTGTGATGGATTTCCTTCTCAAGTGAGAATGCAATTGCTTTTGGTATTTATTTTTATGAGTGTGTTTCCTTTCAATGAAGAGTGGATTGATTAAATTCTGGATTGCATACTGCACTATCATCATAGATTCAACATTAACGAGGAAATTGTAGCCTGCATATATTTTGCATGTAACCTTGAAATTTTTACGTTACCTGGTTGATAATTAATGTGAAGGTTAATAAGTTGTTTTAAAAAGACAATTAAAACATCCGACATTTTGGCACCATTTTCGGAAGGTAATAAGGATGCAAGATTACAATTCAGTGTTGATTTAGTTGCATCTCTGTTGCTAATGAGGCTTGAGAAGTAAATACGAGAGGTAAGAACCTACACATTTGCTGCCAATCGCTCTAAAAAATGGACCTGTGGTAGAATCCTGTTTCACCTACACTAGAGAATATAGTTGCATGGGTAAAAGAGCATATAGGATGCATAAATAGAGGTAGAAGAAGAACAAACCATATCATTCCACTTAGTGGTGTTGTAAGCACAACCCATTCTACTAACCAATTGACAAGAACACGCAAAGGAGGAGCACATGAAGAACCTCTTCTATTTCGGGAAGAGATGGCAGGTGAGAATGATCCATGATCTAACAATGAAGATGTTTTTACCTTTGAATTTCGCATTAGAGATCCAGGAGGAGTGGCACCAATGCAAAGCATTCCCCCATCTATTTTACTAAATCTTCACGGTTTGGAAAACGAAGACCCAGATACATTTTTATTTTAACTTGAAGTACTTTGTAGAGGATATTATTATTGTGCTAATGTTCAAAAGTTGATGATGTTTCCCCTTAATCTAAAATGAGTAGCTCTCCAATGGTTAATGAGCCTCGATGGGAAATACATACACACATGGGAAGACATGAAACATGTATTCTTGAGGAAGTACCGGGATTATTGCATGGTAAGTAAAGAATATCTTTGGAATGACACAGTGGGAAGAAGAAAGTTTGGAGGACTATGTGGAACGCTTTCAATACAAACTTCAAAGATCAAAACACAAACAACTTGGGAAAGAGACCTTGAAAACATTCCCGATCAAAGGGATCCAAGATGAATCTTTAGAAATATTAAATATGATGGGAACATGTGATGTATTTTAGCTACCATATGATGATGTTTGTGAATTATGTAGAAGGTATTCAAGAGGAAACTCCAAGATTGGTAATAATTACAGAGAAATTTCTTCTCAATTTTTGAAATCTACTGCAAGAACAAGAGTTACAGGACTTGAAATCATTAGTTTATTTGCAATTTCTAAAACTGATATTATTAGCTCTCTTAATTCACAATTGGGTTTTTTGTAGGATAAGAGAAAGCAAGAGGAATTTGAAGAAGCATTTTTCCCTCGTCGCCAAAAGAAACATCACGCAGGGGATTTCCCTTTGGGGGGTTTCGAAAGTTGTGGCATGCGTGACTTGAAAGAAACATACCAAGGAGATCCATAAATTGCGGCTGGTTCAATTCACGCAATGGCACTACAACAGTCATGGAAACTGTGGCCTACATGTATGGTTTAAAACTTTATCCCTCCATTTTCTTATCCTCGTAATCAATCATAGAATAATCCTCTACCATGCAAGCCATGGAAGTCTCAACATAACCCCTACCAACCTTGAAAACAAGGTCGGCATGGCCCATATTACAATAGCATGGCTAATTTCCCTCATCTTGCAGCACAAACAAATCCTCTATACTTTCTACAATATTTTCAACAGAAAAATCAGCCATAACTACCTTCCCATCAGAATCCTCTTTACCCTACACAAATTCATGTCCAATCCATCCCACACCCTAACAATAATAAATATGTACAACATGCTTATAGTATTGAAGTGTAAAATTTTCCTACCTTTCCCACGTGTTCTACCTCATCTACACCACTGCAAGAAATTCACAAGAGGTTTGAGCAGGTTTTAAATCCAATATTTGCAGGGATTATGGAACAACATTAAGTTTATTCTAGTCCTTATCAACAAGAAGACAAGATCAACAAGACATGGATAACATCTGATGAAGAGCAGACGATGTAACCAAAAATTGAAGAATTCTCTACATCATTGTCACCATATCTAGATCCCTTATGCATTCAGGAAGATCAAATTTTTGAAGAAATTCATGATATGACAACTATAAGAAATCAAGGAAGAAAATATTATATTGAAGCTTGGTTTCAATCTGTCATTAGTTTGCAACATCATTCCATATTTCAACAGTTCTTGGCACTATCTTTTTAAGGGAAGTTGGTCTCTCATATCCTGGTATTCATTAAGATACATTTTTCATATTTGGGTATGAGCATACTTGAGACACTGTTTCAGAAGTGGCTCCATTGGAAGTACTCTTATACTTGAACATTTTTCCTTTTCAATAAGATTAGGGTAAGATAGTGTGAAAAAAATAAAAAAATAAAATATTAAAGATAAAGATGAGTCCAGTTGTGAAAACCAGTTTACTGGCATAATTGGACATGAACTTTGGTTGAAAACTGGGCTACTAGCTGGCAAGGTTCATAATAAGTTCTGCAAGTTTCATGTTGGTTCTATTTTTCACTATGGTTCTTCACAATCATTTTTTTTGTACTCGTATTGGATGAAGTGGAATTTATTAAGGTCCACCTTCCATTGGTCTTGTCCCATCGACCTTAGCACATTATCTGGGAAACACGACTTGAGTTATATATAGTACCTTGAAGTTTACATGCATCAATGGTAAATTTCCTCACCGATGATTAAGGGAATACATCAATGTATTTTGTTTGTCTTATCCTGCAGGTGACTGGACTTCAACACACCCATTCATACCTGCTAGGTTTTAGTACTATACCTTGATAGCTCGTTGTAATCACTGGTGAGTTGTCTCGCATTGGTTAACAATTTTCATTATTGATTAGTAATCCGACGAAGTTTCTCCATGTTCTACTTCAAGAATATTCATTCACATGGATTAACTTGTACATGAGTGTGGATATTAGACGAAGACTATATATTTCTATTGTTCCAGTAGATCAACATCATTTTTTTCATTAATTTTCCAGCAGTCAGCAGTATCAAGGTCCACCACTACACTTGCATGACTCCCACCTTCAGCATCATCTATAGCATCATTCAATTCAACTTGCAAAATACTCATCCAGATAGCAGATCAGATCCATCCCTCATTAGTTCAGACTACATCAAATTCAACAAACATCAATCCATCCATGCCAATCCAAGATTTCACGGAGGTAAAAATTGAGGTAAAATAGCATGAGTTTTTATTTATTAAAAGTATAGGAGAATGTCATGAAAAACCACTAAGCATTATCTACTTCCATTTTTTTAGATTATCATTTCCACTTCTTTACCATCCCATCCATGTTCATTCCGAAAACGACATCATCCTACCCATGACATTATCTCCCACAACCTTGTTGAAGGAATAAGATGATTAAAAAATGTTGCACAAGCTGCTGCAACTTGTGCATTGATGCAACTTTTGTGCTGCTGCAAGTTGTGCAACAAGCAACAACAATGAACCAACCTATCATCAAGAAGGTCTACCAGTAGTGAGAAGACAAGAAGCAATTGATACATAATCCCAAGGAATCTACTGGAAGAGAAGAATTGGCTGACAACAAGAACCTACAGTAGAATCCATTTTATCTTAAAGCACATAGGTAAAATAAACAGAGGTATGAGTTCATTTTCTTGGTTCACGTGATGCATAAATTGGTTCACATATTCAAATCTAATATGAATATAACTCAAGATGATATTTATTAGAAGCCATTCTCATATAAGAATACACTGTCATACAATAGGAAATAAAAAATGCATTTTGATCCTATATACATATGGTGGTAGTATATTTTTGAGTAGGGTATTTTCAGAAGCTTTGTCCATAGTCAATTACAAAGGTTTGAGCATATTGAAGGTGAGTCCATGTTTAAGAAACCATATCCCATGGAAAGAGTATTTTTTGCTATTTGATTTTCTACACTAGATGGTGTTTGGTTAAAATGCAATTCGCAAACTTGTCTAAAAGGTTGCTTACACCCACAACTCTATTTCTCTTAACCAAATAGCCACAATAATATCCAATTTGTAGTCTGCTCTCAAATCATATAAATGTGGATTGGTTTTGATAGGTTAAGTTGCTAGGCATTTACCCTTTCACTTGGAAATTGTTAACTTCCACATCGTCATTGGTTTCAACATTGTCATTCTTTTACCCTATAGTGCTTAAAATATGTTTTTCCCCTCTTCAGCAATTTGTGGCAACACTCTCTTGTACATTGAAATGTGCAATTATGCCTTTGAATCCAAGGAATTGCATGGGTAAGAGAAATGTTTTGAAAGTATCTATCATTTGGTTCGAGGTATCTTATGAGTATGCTTAGTTCTCCTCCCATCAAGGACGTTTTGAACATCATAGGTCTTGTTTTGGACCTCCAAACTTGCAAGTACTAAAACCAGTCCTTATCTGGAACAATGAACCCAAAATGTGCCATTTCAATGGGAGAATAAACATGGTAAGATTGGAATTTGCATATACTCTAAGGTATGAGATTTATTTTCATGGATGTGATTTTGAAGAGCAGACATATTTATTAAATAAGGGTTGATTGAAGTTTTGAAAGGTTATCCTTCCACTGGTAACACATTTTGAGCATAATTTTATGGACAGATGTTCTTTGAAGATGAATATGTGATAGTCCTCCATCCCTATTTTTTATTTGGAAGTCTTCTCATGGATTTTCATTCTCCAAAATGTCTTGAAAAATCAAATAACATAGGACTTTGATGCACATACTCTTGCCGGTATTAGAAAATATCATCATCTTTGCCAAAACTCTTGCATTTCCCAGATTCAATGTGTATGCTCTCTCAACAAATTGAAGAAGTTTCATTACTAAAATTGTATACTGTTGATTTAGTCATTACATTATAGTCATGGCTTACAAAAACTAAGAGTTCATAGCTTTGTTGGGCATCAAATTAAAGCTTTCTTTGAAGAATGTTGGGTTGAGATGGGCCATTTTGTTGTACACTTTGGTTTGTCTCTTATCAACCATAAGGATCAACAAAAATGAATTGGTTTCAGCCTTTTATGATAGTTATATAATAGATTTTCAAGATTTGATCCGAAGTTTACTCCAACAATCTTGTAACAACCTCTCGCTCTCCACTTTATATTCAAACTTGAGCATGCAGTATTCAACATGATTTGGGCCTTTTTGTTGTGCAACAAGCACATGCTTCCATATAACAAGGTATCAAACAAAGGTATGTGAGTTTCTTTTATGGTTTATTGGTGCATATTTGGACATGTTGAGCAATACCTCCTTTCACTCAAACATAGCTAAGAATGAACCTCAAGTCATAGAGAAGAATCAAATGAAATTAGTGGAATACATACTTAGGGTTTTATGAGTAACATTGTGATTAGATTTGAGGAAAGAACATCAACTTAAGAATTTTTGTTGGAGTAATTTATTGTGCAAGAGTCTCCCATGCTATGAAACGAAATTTGATCAGTCTAATGTTGCTTATGAGATATTTTTTAGTTGCTATGTTCATAAATTTTACATTCCTTCATATATAATTTCATGTTCATCACTTTGAGGATTCTGTTTGGGGGAGGATTGATGTGTAGATTAAAACTTGTTTTTTGCCCAACAATATGAACACAGATCCCATGTAGCTTTTAACAGGATGATGCAATTTTCAAAATTAAAACATGAATCCAATACATTTCCTTAAAGGGTCTCATCACAGCATGATGACATGATATATCCTTAGTTGGGGAGAAGATGCACTCCATGGGATCTCACATTTCAGGCTAATAATGACAACTTGGTAAACTCAAGTTCACATTTTTATTCATGTTTGTCTACAAAAGTGCAGAAATTGAAGTAAACATTTCTTTGAAAATGTGAACTGAATTTTCATGAAACTTGTAGGAAAGAAGCACTACAACAAGAAGAAAAACTCTAGTAAGTTTCAACTCAATCTAATGCACGGTTTTTAAGAAAATGACCATCATCACCTACAACCAATTTGTGTTTTTTTTGAAATCCGTGATATGGGTATCTTTAATATTTGGTGTGGAGAAGCATTGGAACAATAGAAACCTCCTTGCAAAATTTCAGCAAAAACCAAGTTTGTATTTTGTGAGAAAAAGCTTATTGTTATTTCTTGTAGCTGTTTGTTGTTACTTGTTGCAGATGGTTGTTACTCCATTAGAATTGATTACAAATCAATTGAGAGATGATTTCGAAGGTGTGCTGGCTATGAAATTGAAGATATCACTGCTAAGATGATTTAGATGATCATGGATTGAAAAATAATAAGTTAGATCACTTGTTTTAGTCATGGTTGGCCAATAATGACATGCTTTTGAAAATGTCTCTTTTACAAGAAATGTGAATTTGCAAAAATGGACAACCATTGTTTTGAAGAGGCTTTGAGAAAGAAGTGTTATATTCTATCAGCATCAGTAGTTGGGAGAGCAGAGTTGATTATTGTGCATAGAAAAATGAAGCAACATTCAAATGGGTCCTTATAGCTTGGATGCTACAAATATATTTGGTTGTATGAGGACATGCAACATATTCAGTTTGGGGGAGATTTTGGGTCACTGATTTGTCACCATTTTCATCACTTCTAAACATCCATTCCATCCCTTTTACTTTATATTACCACTCATTTATCACTACATTTACCGTAATTTCTCGTAAAATTCCTTGTTTTGCTTATGTATGCTTTAGTGGTTAAGTAATGCTCATTTTCCTTCATTTTTAATAGACTAAATGCATAATTTTACTAATGATGGTTTATGATGCAACTTCTCAAGTAACAACATTCCTATATTTGCTGCAACTTCTCATGTAGCCGCACTCATGGTTCCAACCTCTAAATTTGGCATGCTAGCACACCTCCACATGGAGATCCGCAACATGGTCTTGTTTCCAGGTTCAATGGCATAGATTTGTGATCCTCAATTCGCACCCCAGTCCAACATGGAAGCCTCCAACTCGTGGTATCAGTCAAACACGTGTAAGATAAGAAGAGACTGTTTTGCATTGCAATTTGTGGGTAGATGAAGACGAATTTCCAAAATATGGGACATGGGTTTTGTCCAGAATGAGCCAAATTGGGTGACTCGTAGGCATATTCTCCAAGAAGTGCATGATATGGGAGATACATGCGATTCTTTAAGGACTATTTTCATAGATTTATTGTTACAACCAGTTTTCAAAATTAGCAAAATTGTTTAAAACAAATTCCAAGTTGAGAATTCAGTACCTCATCCTCATCATATATTTTTATGTATAAATATGTAATCAATATCATGTATGGGAGGATAGTAGGGAGTAGGAAAGCATATATCTTATTGATTCCAATATGAAATTTATTGTTGTTGGAATATTTAAACCCACTCATGTCATTTAATACCTTAGGATAGCATTATTAATTATTTTTAATTAATTCCTAGGTGTTTTTTTTTAATTTTCCTGGGAAAATGTCCGTAATTTTATTTCAAAAAGATGATTAAAATTACATTCTGCAGATGTAGTAGAATCACAAGGATCCCTACATTTTCACATATTTCTGTCCCATATAAGCAGATAACAGCTTATAAAGAGCTGAACCAAAAAAAGATATACCCAATATAACTTCTCCACAAGAAGATGAATCTTGAACAGTAAAGAGAAACCCTAAGAGCAAGACGTCTTCAAACCGAAACCCTCAGCAGAAGAAACAACAGATCCAAGTCTGTGGACAGGCAGCAAACTCTGGATCCTCAGCAACTACTAATGAAGAAAAACGGCCAGACACCCTACGCACCAGGACCTGTGACCTCCGCCGCACGCCGTCCATCATCCTGCAGAAACAGCAAGTTCCAAGAACCCACGCCCCTCACCGCTCCCTCCAACTCATTGAAACGGAGCGAAGAGGAAGCCCGTGGCGCCTTAAAAGGATGGAGAGCAGAATAAAAACTCTGCAACAGTTTCTTGAATCTTCCATACTGCGTGCAGGCGTAGCGGCCAGTCTCATGGCGTGTATATCCTGGAACGCGAACAGGACCGCAGGTGGCCGGGACTCCGCGGAATAGTAGCCGCCGCCGCTCAATATCTGCCCACGCCGCCACTACGGGTCTGCACATTTCATCCGCTGCAATTTGAATCCTTGACCGCCCTTCAAGAGAATCGACGCTGAGCGTAGGCTCACCCGTGCCAACGCCAGGAGAAGTGCATTTAGTCATTGGAGTAGCACTTACAGGCGTGTGGATGAGCACGACAGCCTGTCCACTCAAGCAGACCGTCTTGCTGGATGCGCCAAGAACCAGGATAATGTGCAGTGGACGATATGGCGAATGCGAATCGTCAGTGGGGAGGGCCCTTCCGTCCCATATGTGCAGATCCATGGCGAGAAGCGCCGTCGCGAGGCCCACAGTAGCCCTACCAGACCAGCCGCGAACAGGCAGAAAATAGACACTGCCGCCACTAATGCAGATGGATGACTAGGAACCTCAGAGGGAATTGGCAGCCATGGAAGGTACCATGACCGCCGAGATCTTCAAGCGGCCCTCAATTCCTAGGTGTTAGACTAGGTAGTTGGCTAAAATAATCAATGTGTGGAACACAAGCCATCTTTGTGTGGACCACAAGTCTTCCTGGTGCGGACCAAAAGCATCCTAAGTCACTTGGGAGAATTTCTAAAGATTATGGATAAGGTTTTTTCCAATCCTGGAATGAAAGGCGCCTTACTGCTTTTTACCTATTTTTGGTGAAAGGTGAAAAGCTAGTTGACTAGTTTCACTGATTTTTAGCCAACTCACACTCCATGATGTTTCTTCCTTCCATATTCTGGATTTAGCATGTGTTTTCATCCCACATCACTGTCTGATCACTAAATCAGAAATTCGTGAGCCTTTGTGGTGACTTGGAACACACACTTTCCACCTAGGGGGGTTTTGCATATTTTTAGTAAGCCTGCTTTTGTGAGGATTTGAATGGAATCCTTATGCATTCGAATATCTGATGTAATATTATATATTGAAATCCTATTACTTGCCCAAGGTTGGCTGATGTATTATTATTCACGAGAGTAATTATGTTTGCATCATATGTGACTGGTTTTTCAGTATTCTTGACTAGTTGTGTGAGAATTACTTGCGAGAGTTGTAATTTCTTAATCAGATCTTGGTGTGAACTAAATTTCACATGGTATCAGAGCTATCAAGCTATTCTTTTTTCCATTGATTGTCTTGCAGGATCCAACTAGTCTCAAGGAGGGTGCATTCAGTCATCTACAGGGCGCATTCAATCACCTAGAGGGCGCAACAAATCATCTTGGGGTGCACCCAAACCACTCTAAAAGCTATTTCAGAGCTGCCATGGATCAGTCACATCAGATCATCCTCACTCCATTCAATTATTTTGACTGTAAAGCATATATGGAGATCATGTTGAGGAGCAAAGGCCTTTACAGGGTGACTATGGCAACTGAGACTGAGCCAACCTCAAAAATTGAAAAATCAAAGTGGCATAATCGAAGAGATGAAGCCTATGGTATCCTGTGTCTCACTACATCCAGATATATTTTATTTCACCTAGATGGTCTTACCTCTCCCAATGAAGTTTGGCTAAAGCTTCAAGAATTTTTTGGCAAGACACATGAATTAAGAGGCCATCAACTGGATAATGAACTAGTTTCATTGAGTCCACAGAATTTCGAGAACCTCCAAGATTTCTTCTCAAAGTTCAAGTCACTTGTTATACAGTTGAAGCAATGTGGAATTGATAAAAATGATGATCAATTGATCTTGGCCATTCTCTTCAAGCTTGGCCCAGATTATTCAGTATTTGTTTCGACCTTCCATGCCACAAGGAAGGTAGTTCGAAACTGGAAGAGCCCCACACTCTCAGGATTCATGGAGTCTCTTACACAAGAAGAAGACAAGTTGGTATTGATGGGAGCCATATAAAATCCATCAAAATACCATTGTCTGAATGTTGGAGATTCAAAGGGTTGGAAAGGAAAGAAGAAGGACAATTTCAAGAAGCCCACTGATCAGAGGAAGGACAAGCAGAAAGTCCACGAAGATTCTTCAAATTTCAAGAGAAATACAAACAAGAAGAATGAGAAGGAAAAGTGTACTTATTGCAGCAGGGGCTTTCAGCTTTCATCCTGAAAGCTCCTGCATGAAGAAAAACATTGATCAAATGGTTCAACTCCCGGAGAAAGCCAACATTCCTCTTCCTGAGAGCGCAAGGAGGAAGGATGGAGGACAAAATTATGAAGATAAGGAGCGAGTGCATGCATTGATGGAAAGCACATCCAAGCCTACCTCATTCATTATTGATTCCGGAGCTTCAAGGCACATGGTGTCCACAAGAGAGAGATTCTCATCTCTTGACTCTTCCAGTGGTCCAACCATTTTGTTGGGTGATGATTTTGAAACTTCAAGCAAAGGTAAAGGTAGAATTGATCTAGATTTTGGTACATTCACTAATGTTTTGTATGTTCCAGGACTTGCTGCTAACTTTTTGTTAGTATACCGGATCACTCACACAGGATCACCGAAAAAGGTGGTCTTTCCACCTAATGATGTTGAAATCTGTGAAATGTCAACAGGCTGAATTGTTGCCTTAGGTTATGCTTACCATAACTCAAAAATCTATAGGTTTTCTCATTTTTTGCCATTCCCCTCACCTTATGCTCTATTAACCCATGCCAATGAGTCAAGCAAATTATGGCATGAAATATTTGGCCACCTAAAATATAAATAACTTTCCCAACTCCATGAGAAAGAAATGGTCATAGGGCTGCCCAATATCAAGTTTTCTAAAGGTGTCTGTCCAAGTTGCATCCTAGGAAAGAACCCAGAGTATAAATTTGAGAGAGCCCAAACTGAGGGAAACTCAGCACCCTTGGAGCTTATTCACAGTGACATATCAGGTCCATTCCCCCATGAGTCTTTGAACTATGCCAAATACATCCTTACCTTAATAGATGAATTTGCTCGGTATTGTTGGATTTATTTCATCAGACTAAAGTCTAAAGTGTTCGGTCTGTTCAAGCTCTTCAAGGCCTCGGTTGAGAACTAGTATGGTAGACATATCAAGATCCTTAGATCTGATAATGGTGGGGAGTACAAAAAATATGAGTTAAAAAATTTTTGCGCCTCTTCAGGCATACAAATGCAACATACCATTCCATACACACCTCAGCAGAATGGTGTTCCTGATAGGAAGAATAGATCATTGAAGGAAATGGCCACATGCAATGATGCTTGAGGAAAAGTATTTATCTCCAAGGCTTTGGGATGAGGAAATAAATTGTGCCACATACATTCAAAATAGAGTGCCTCACAAAGCTCTCAAAGGAATCACTCCATTCGAGCATTGGTCTGGGCACAAACCTGATATTTCTCATTTCAGGATTTTTGGCTCCAAGGCTTGGGCTAGAATTCCACTTGAGAAGAGGAGGGATATGCAACCCCAAAGCCAACCTTGTCTTTTTGTTGGCTATTCAGAGGACTCCAAAGGATACAAGTTTTTGAACACGACCACTCAAAATCCCTTTATTGAAAGAAGTGTTCAATTCGAAGAAGAGCCCTCTCAGAATGTTGAAATTGGAGAACCCTCTACACCACCACCTGAAGAAGTAAGTGATGCTGCTCTTGAATTTTTTTATTTTGATATTTCTGATGATGAGGATCATTTTATTGAAGATCCTAATTCAACCAATAAGGCCTAAATGGGTTGCTAAGACTTTTCAATCATCTAGTGAACTAGTGGGAAATCCTCAGGATACTAGGAGGACTAGATCACAATTTGAGAATGCTCTCAATGTGAATGATGCTTACCTATTTGAGAGATGCTATATGATGGTGAATTATGATCCTCAGACATATGATGAAGCCTCACATGACCCAAGATGGAAGGATTCTATGGATGAGGAGTTTCATTCACTGCAAAAGAATGAGACATGGGAGCTAATCAAGCTCCCCCTAGGTAGAAAATTGGTAAGGTGTAAGTGGATCTTCAAAACCAAGTGTGCAGCTGATGGCGCAACAATGAAATATAAGGCTATTCTGGTGGAAAAGTGCTTCTCCCAAGTCCATGGCCTTGACTACAATGATACTTTTGCACCAGTTGCACAGATAAGACTAGTTCTGGCAATCTCTACATCCAAGCGTTGGGAAGTGCATCACATGGATGTCAAGAGTGCATTTCTCCACAGGGATCTTGAGGAGGATATTTATATGCAGCATCTAGAAGATCTGATACTAACTATGTGTGTAGGTTGAGGAAGTCCTTATATGGGCTTAAGCAAGCCCCCAAGGCTTGGTATGCTAAAATGGACAAATTTCTCTTGTCACAATCTTTTGTGAGATGAAAATATGATCCTAATGTTTACATGAAGATGATTGATGGCTCAATTCGGATTGTTGTGTTATATGTTGATGACCTACTAATCACAGGTAGCTCTACAGATCAAATTGCTTCATTAAAGACTGCTTTGCATCAAGCTTTTTCCATGATTGACTTGAGAATTCTTAAGCAATTTTTGGGGCTTGATACTTCTCAAACTGAGAATGGAACTAAGGTATCTCAGTCCAAATATGAATATGACCTGCTAAATAAGTTCAAGATATCTGATTACAGCCCTTCAAAGACTCCTTTCCTTTCAGGAGTTAGACTTGAAGATGCAGAATCTACACCTTTGGTTGACAACACCTTGTATAGGAAGCTTGTTATACTTGACTCATACTCGACCTAATATTTCATATGCAGTGAGTGTGGCCTCAATACACATGTAGCAGCCACATGAGATTCATTGGAGGGCTACAAAAATAATCTTGCATTATGTGCAAGGCACCAAGACTGATGGAATTCACTATGTTGCAGATTCTAGCCTAGATCTTCTTGGCTTTACTGACTCAAATTGGGCTGGTGATAGCCTTGACAGAAAATCCACATATGGATTTCTATTCATTCTTGGAGGTGGTCCTGTTTGCTGGTCTAGAAAGAAATGGAGTGCAATTGTACTATCTTCAGTAGAGGCCGAGTACACAGGAGTAGTTAATGTTGCTACTCAGTGTGTGTGGCTGCAGGGTATTCTTTCAAAGTTTGAGATTTCCTTTAGTACTCCTACTTTCATATTTTGTGACAATCAGAGTGCTATAAGGGTCTCAAGTGATCTAGTACAGAGACAGAGGACCAAGCATATTGAGATCCATATGCACTACATCAGGAGTTTAGTGCATGACCAGATCATTGATTTGCAGTATTGCCCAACAGGTTAGCAAACTGCAGACAACTTCACCAAAGCTTTTACTGAGAAGACTTTCAGCTATCTGAGATCACTGCTTGGGATGGTTGAACATGTGGTGGAGTGAGGGATTGATCAACAATCTTTAAATTTTGATATGTCCATTTTTGAGGGGAGGTTTTTCCCATGAGGTTTTCCCTCTTTCCTTGTTTTGTGGACAAGGCAGTATTGTTACAGGGTGACCATGTCTTGTTACTGGGCCCTATCTTTACTTCTGATTTTTAGCACATAAAGTCAGGCTTATGGGGGGTGTTGGAATATTTAAACCCACTCATGTCATTTAATACCTTAGGATAAAATTATTAATTATTTTAAATTAATTCCTAAGTGTAGACTAGGTAGTTGGCTAAAATAATCAATGTGTGGACCACAATCCATCTTTGTGTGGACCACAAGTCTTCCTGGTGTTGAACACAAGAATCCTAATTCATTTGGGCATATTTATGAAGATTATGGATAGTATTTTGTCCAATCCTTGAATGAAAGGCGCCTTACTGCTTTTTACTTCTTTTTACCTCTTTTTGGTGAAAGGTGAAAAGCTAGTTGACTAGTTTTACTGATTTTTAGCCAACTCACACTCCATGATGTTTCTTCCTTCCCTATTATGGATTTAGCATGTGTTTTCATCCCACATCACTATATGATCACTAAATCAGAAATTTGTGATCCTTTGTGGTGACTTGGAACACACACTTTCCACCTAGGGGGGTTTTGCATAGTTTTAGTAAGCCTGCTTTTGTGAGGATTCGAATGGAATCCTTATGCATTCGAATATCTGATGTAATATTTTATATTGACAGACTATTAATTTCCCAAGGTTGGCTGATGTATTATTATTAATGAGAGTAATTCTGTTTGCATCATTTGTGACTGTTTTTAAGTGTTCTTGACTAGTTGTGTCAGAATTACTTGTGAGAGTTGTAATTTATTGATCAGATCTTGGTGTGAACTAAATTTCACAATTGTATTATTTCTAACTTAATAAAATGTTTTGTCGATTTCATAATTTGGAGTTTTAGATCCGATCCGTGAAGACCCAACCTTGTTCAGTGGAGGAAGGGCCCTCTTCCTTGAGTAGGTGCTGGCAGTTGCGTGATTGTAAGTGTGTTATTGTGTGATTGGTTATTTAATTTGTGCTTTTATTTACTGTTAGATTAATATTTGCTATCATTCATTTTAATTGATTTCGTTAATATATCGTTGGCCAACACAATAACTCTTTAAGACTTGTGTGATTAGAATATGCTCTTGAGTGTTCATTTATTTTCCAGGCATCTAAATATTTGTAAGTGTGATCAGATTTACATTAAGGCATGGTTTTCTGCAATGAATGATTTCTATTACTGCCGTTACTTGATAGTTGTTACTTGCAGAGTGATTTCTTGCTGTTACTTTCCTAAATTAGAATATCAATACGTTTATATTGATTGGATGTATTTACAATAGTCGATTTCCTTGTAGGCCCATTCTCTTAAAAACAAGTGTACGATTGTCATCAATTGGAGTATGGATATCTACTGTCACAGAGACTTGGTTTTACAATTTGGAATTTCCTTTTCTTTCAATTAGAGAGTTGTGTGGATGAGTCTGGTTGTGACTATAGTAGATTAGTGTGGTTACTTTCAACAGTTACTTGGGATTTCCTCTACCAGCAATGAGTTGTGTGATTCACTTACATGCATTGAATGTTGAACTTTGGCTGTTATTGATTTAAACTGATGTCAAAGAGGACTTAGTATTATTATGCCAGTTTGAAGAAGTATATGAAATCCAGTTTGAATAGGTACATCCAGACTGAAGAAGTACATTCATATTGTAGAAAGAAGGACATAAGGTACATGTGCAAGTTCCAATCCATCTAGTCATGATACTTCAAAGGTAAATTTAAAAGAGCTAGTTGGACAAATTTCAGGCGTGCACAAGAGGCTCGGGAGAAAGAAGCGGTTGGACAGGTATGCAAGTATCGGAAGTACATAAGACCCGCCAAGTGGAAGAAATATACAAGTCTCGGAAGTGCGCAAGAGTCTCAGAAGTAAGTGGTGGTTGGATAAGTCAAGTGTGTAAGACCCACAAAGCAATGGTACTTCAAGGGATAAATACCCCATGGGTAGTGGTTCCTAAGTGCGCAAGTCCAACTATGCAAAAGGACCAAGTGTGGGAAAGACCCACAAGGCATGATACCTTAATGGCGTAGATCATGACATGTGGCAGATGCATAAGTTAGCTTGACAGAAAAGAAAGGAAAACGATGATGTTACAACCAAATTGTGGACACACGGTCTATGCAGAACGAGTGTAAATAGGAAGCGAAGTTGGACAGTTGAGGTAATCTTGAAGATTCAAATGTGATAGCACTTTGATTTGGAAAGATTCTAATTCGTGGAGTATCAATGTCTCGTTGAACTGGAACAACATGATTTAGCAGAGAGTTAGATGCACAAAGACAGAGATGCAACACAACATATGATGCACATACTGATGTAATATATGGCCTAGATGTGTAAGAATAGAAAGGAAGTATCACATATGGTATGCAAAAGGTCACAGATTATCCAAGACATATGCACAAAGATAGAAGTGAAGCATAGAAGGATACAAAAAATGAAGTGATTTATCTGAAACAGATGTGCGAGTTTAGAACAACAACACAACAGAGGATGCAGAATATCAGTTGACTATGTAGATGCACAGAAACATAGCAGTATGATGAAACAACGCACATAATGAAGAAGGTTATGAAACATGAGAACCAGTAAGCGGCATTGATGCAGTGAAGTGAAGCGTGTGATACAGTACAATAATTACAAGATCAAAATATACAGAAGGTACGCACAATGGAATGTATTGCAACAAATATGAAGAGTATGCAGATTAGTATAAAGCAAAGATGAATCTTCTATTGACATATCAGGGTGGTAGGACAGGGAAAGGAATAAGGAGTTGGTGCTTCCTTCAGGTCGGTGTCTGTAAAACCAGGGGTTCGGTGCCTCCTTCAAGTCGGAGCTGGTAAATTAGGGAATCGGTTCTTCCTTCAGGTCAGTGCTTGTAAAACTGGGGGGTTGAAGCCTCATTCCAGTTGGTGCTTCCATGAATTTAAGATTTTTAATATAAGAGAGTATTTGTGGTTTTATCCCATTTGGGTTTCCATGTAAAAACCTTATGTTCTATGTTTTGCGCATATGTCGATGAATGTTATGGTTTATGGTGAATGCATAATATAAGTAATGTTTAAGTTTGATAAGAAGTGAAAATTGTTCATAACTGCGCTAATATTGATTCACCCCACCTCTTAGTATTAATAAGATTACAACAATTGGTATCAGAGCTGGTGTCTTAAATAACTAATTAACATCTGGAATATAGATCCCTACGCAAATCTGGAAAAGCAGGAGGGAATCTACACCAACAGAGCACCTACATTTGATGGCTCCAACTACACTTTCTGGAGGATAAGAATGGAAGTATATCTGCAGTGCTGCAGTCCCTTGGTCCTGATGTTTGGTAGTCAATTGAAAATGGCTATAATGTTCTTGCAATTGCACCAGTTGATCCATTTGAAAGAAGATAATATGAATGTAATGCAAGAGCAAGGAATGCGCCGTTATGCGGATTAGCAGACTCAAAATTTACTAAGGTCATGCATTGTTCCTCAACAAAATATGTATGGGACAAACACAAGAACATGTATGAGGGGGACGATAAAGTGAAGAAGGAAAAACTGGACATATTATGGTTTATTTGAGTCCTTGAAGATGAAAGCAGAAGAAAACATTGCATCATACCTTCTTTGAGTCGATGAGATAGTCAACGCTATCAAGGATCTTGGTGTTTCACTGGTTGAAGAATCGATTGTGAAAAAATACTGAGAACTATGCCTTCAAGATTTGACTCAAAGGTGTCTGTGTTAGAATACATTACTGATCTATAAAATTTAACAAAAGATGAGCTTCATGGAATCCTTACTACGTATGAGATGAGGACCGGAAGGGAAAATCCTACTAGAAAAGAAGCATCCTTCAAAGCCACTAGGAAATCAAAACACGAGCATGAAAAAAACCTTATGATGAGGAAGAGGAAAACTTTGTAATAAAGTTGAAAAGAGGGCATGGCAAGTATAAGGGTAAGTTACCCTTCAAATGTTGTAAATGTGGAAGAGTAGTCCATTTTGCTTCAAAGTGTCCTTATAAAGAAGATAGAGATAATGACAATGAAGAAGATGCCAATGAACGAAGAATGACACACCCTCAAGAAAAATCTGAGAGAAGGAAGAAGTTCCCTAAAAAAAGGAAAAGTTTGTACTCCAAGGAAGACATCAAAGACAACAGTCCATCCAAAGAAAGTGATTGTGATGACAATCCAAAATAAGTTCTTTTCATGGGTTTTCTAGGAGATGAAGGCAGTGAAGAAAAGAAAAAGTGTTGTTCCTCTACACATAAAATTCAATCAAGAACTTTGGATAAGTACTTATTTAGTGGAACCTTTAATTCACCTCTAAAACTTGTCGCAGAAATTGGAACAGACAATCAGTCTGAGGAAGCAGATGTTACAAAAGTTAACTGGGAAGATGAATAGGTTAGTGCCTTGGAAGAATTAAAGAAGTCAAGAAAGAAGAGAAAATTTTTGCAGGATCAAATGTTAAAGTATGAATAACATGTCAAGAACACTAAGGCCATTCAAGAATCACTTTAAAATCAAGTGAGTGAAAAATAAGTGAATCTTGAGAAACAACTAAGCTGTGCAGTAGATAAAATCAGGAATCTTAAAGAAGAAGGATCTGCATTGAAGATGCATTGAATATATCACTGGAAGAGTCAAAGAAGAAAATGAGTTGTTGACAAATCAACTTGAACAAAGGAATAGATACATTTCCAACTTAGAAGAAAAAATGGCTAATATAAAAGGGAAAGAATAGGCTCAAGGTCACATCATGAATGATTCTCCGGACTGCACAAATTCAGGAAATAACAAGAATTATCTTGAAGTAGAAATGAAGAACAAATTCAAAAACAACACATCAATCTTGGATAAGATTTTGAAAGATCGAAGATCACTAGAAGACAAATCAAGACTTGGTTATGACAAAACAACTGAGAAGTTCTGCGACAACAAGTACAGTCCAAATCAAATGAATCCATTAAGGTATGATAGTTCCTTCAAATATTACAATTATTTCCGTTACACTGCAAGAAGAAGGGTCACTACATTAAAGTGATCAAGGTGCAACTGCAATGGTCATATTGCAAAACACTGTCATACTGTGAGATGTTATGCATGTGATGGTCTTGGAACAAGGCTCAATATTGTCGAAGAACAGTAAATCGTCCAGATAGAAATACTCCACATGACATCAACATCAACATAAGGACCAGAATTGAAGGTAGTGAGGCACAATATCAAAAAGGTTGTGTGCACATGAAGATGTGGGTAAGGAAAAATCCTCAAGCATGCGCAGATGAAACAAAAAATCCAAGTATGTCTCTAGCAGCAAGTCACATTGATGCCCATCTTGCTAATCACTATAAGGTTAAGTAAGACCCTTGAATTCAACATGTTATTCTTTAGGAATTCAAGGAATGTATTAGTATGTATTGCAGTTAGAATACATTTGAATTTTAAAGTCACACTGATGTAAGGATGCAAAGGAAAAGCACAAAGATCCTAAAAGAAAAGTAACAAATATTGCCATAGTGAATTATTGGTGAAAATGTGTTGAAGTAAAATTGTTGCATAAAGGACTCATACATGTGATTGTTCAAAGAAGGGTACAAATAAGTATTGCTGATGACATATAGAAATTCCGCGCAGATACAACATTATTAATCACAAGTTTGTTTTATATTCAAAAGTTTCCTAAAAAAATTACATGAGACCTCTGTCATAGAAAACAGAGTCGAAGTATCCAAAGGAAGCATGCTAAGGCCTAATAAAAATCGAAGTACATTACACCGATGAGAGATGTGTTGAACAAAATTGACTTAGAGCCAAAGCTCGAGGTCGAGCTCCGTGACATGATTGGTTGATTGTTGAGACATACAAAGTTCAATATCCACCATAGCTTTCTCAACGAACTTAGAATATTGAAACAATGGACAAAGCTGCAGGGTTGAAGACGATGCATTAGCATTGCACTGTTCAGTTCGAATCAAGTTCAACAAGTCAAGAATTTGTTGTTGTTGCTTCTCTAGGAAGTTGACTCTCTTGTTCAGAATTGACAACCCCTCTATATTACTTTTGTTATCCTGAGACTACGCATACCAATGCATGAAATCAAATTCTTTAATTTGGGATTGCCAAATTCCCATGTCCACTTTCAATATTGCGAATTCATCTTTCTCCAACTAAACTACTGAGTGAATACTGTTGAACGAATTGTTGAATCTCTAAAAGAAAGAAGTTGCGGTAGAAGAAGGCATGATACTCAGAAGCTGCGACACTCAAAACAAGATTGAGAAAGAATGAACCAAGATGATGAACTAGGCCATACACAGCTCATATATAGAGTTGGAAGGTGGTTCCCCACGCACGTGAAAATAAATTAAAGAGACATTGTGTTTAATTGCATTGATGGTCGTACAATTCAAATCTGATTAGAGAGACGTCAAAATTTATTGCATGAGTAAATGATATCGGGCAAGAGGACAAAAAGAGGAAATCCAATTCATTGTTTCGTGTGATTGAAATGATGTCGCCTAAAAGCGCGAGTACAACAACAACATGTTAGAATTTTCACATGAGCTATTAGTCACATCAACTTGTTACCAAGCTGGCTGACAGAAGGAAGCATGCACAATATTAAGAAATAATTTGTAGATGTGCAAAATTAGGAAAAATGATGTATGCCATTAATATGAAGATATGATGAATACATGTCATAGTGCAATAGATGCGGCAAAAGAAAAGTTGAATGCTAGAAGAGGTCAGAATGAAAGATAATGCAAACCAGAAGTAGAAGGAACTCTGTAGTGCGCATAGTGAGTACGACAGGAAGATGGATAAAGAAGCATAACAAGGTGTTATGTGACAGGAACAAAAGATCAAGATAAAAGAACGTTCGCAATCATATAGAGGGATCTTATTCAAGTCAACTACAAAGACAATGTTAATGTACAGATTGCAAGGCAACTGAGCTCTGTGCACCAGCAACAACTCCAATGAAAGGAAAAATAATGAAGCACGAAGACATGGGGAGTAATCAAAGCAAGAAACTACATAAATGTTGGCGCAAAACCAAAGAAAGGATAACCTGTAAGTGTTCCTTGAAAGCACCTCTTTTCCATTGATGTCAAAGGGGAAGAAAGATCATGAAGCATGCATTAGTGACAATAATCCGCAAAGAAATGAAAAATAATAGAGAAGTACTAATGGGAGATTACACGAAGGAACAAAGAAGAAAGATCATGAAGAATGCATCAATGATAGCGATCTACTCTGAAATGAATGACTATAGAAAATTACTTTGCACAGAAGAACTAAGGTTCAAACTGGAAAGAACACATGGGGACTACACATATGGGGAGTACCGTTCTGTGTGCAAACAAAACAAAGAAATTCATAATCATGAAGAGCACAACTTCATGAGGTGTTGACATCAATGCCAAAGGGGGATATTGTTGAACTTTGGTTATCATTGATGTCAACTGATGTCAAAGAGGACTCAATATCCTTGTGCCAGATTGAAGAAGTATATGAAATCCAATTTGAATAAGTATATGAAATCCAGTTTGAAGAGGTACATCTAAATTGAAGAAGTACATTCGGATTGTAGAAAGAAGTTGATAAGGTACATGCACAAGTTCCAATCCATCTAGTCATGATACTTCAAAGGTAAAGTCAAAAGAGTTGGTTGGACAAGTTTCTGGAGTGCGTAAGAGTATCGAGAGAAAGAAGCGGTTGGACATGTATGCAAGTCTCGGAAGTGCGCAAGACCCACCAAGAGGAAGAAGGATACAAGTCTCGGAAGTGCGCAAGAGTCTCAGAAATAAGTGGTGGTCGGAGAATTCAAGTGCACAAGACCCACTGTATTAAAGCAAATTTGGGGTCTAAAATGGGACTTATATGAAAACGAGCCACCTTGTAAGAAAATGAGCCATTGAATTCAAGGACCAATAGAATTTTAAGAAAAGAGTCAACCATAATAGTTAAGTTGGCATATTTGACATTAAAAGAACTACTTTTTTAAGTTGTATTCTCAACATATCTCCCTATCATTTTACTCAAATTTCGAGCAGGAGCACTCATTGGATGCGGAATTAAATTCCGCATCCAACGAAATTCCGCATCCAACGAGTACCCACACTACATACTTTTGAGGGACCCCACCCCATGAAAAATGAGAAATACATAAAATAACGTGTTACTTTTCAACGTAACATGTTTTTAATGTATTTCTCATTTTTTGTGGGGTGGGGTCCTACAAAAGTATGCAATGTGGGTACTCGTTGGATGCATAATTTAATTCCGCATCCAACGAGTGCTCCCGCTCAAAATTTGAGTAAAATGACAGGGAGATATGTTGAAAATACGAAGAAAAAAGTAGTTTTTTTCTCTTTTCCTCCAATATTCATAAATATTATTTTAATATGTGAACTATTATTTTATTATTTTCCTTAGGAGGCCCATTTTAGACCTTAAATTTGATCTAATTGGCAAGTGATGGTACTTCAAGGGCACAAGACCCCACAGGTAGTGATTCCTATGCAAAAGGACCAAGTGTGTGTAAGACCCAAAAGGCATGGTACCTTAATGGCATCAATCATGACAAGTGGTAGATGCGTAAGTCAGCTTGACCGAAAAGAAAGGAAAATGGGGATGCTACGACCAATTTGTGGGACACATGGTCTGCACAGGACGAGTATAAATAAGAATCCAAGTTGGAGAGTTGAGGCAAGCTTGCAGATGCGAATGTGATAGTACTTCGATTTGGAAAGCTTCTAATTATTGGGGTATCAATGGCTTGTTGAACCATCCCAAAATACAGACTCGAAAATACAGAGATGCATCCCAACAGATGATGCACATAATGATGTAGTATATGGGCCGAGTGTGTAAGAACATAAAGGAAGTATCATAGATGGTACGCAAAAGGTCACATATTATCTAAGACAGATGCCCAAAGATAGAAGTGAATCATAACAAAGGATGAGTAGAATGAAGTGATTTATTTGATACAGATGTGCAAGGTTAGAACAACAACACAACGAAGGATGTGCAGTATCAGTTACTATGAAGATGCACATAAATAGAGCAGTATGATGAAACACCACACAGATTGCAGAAGGTTATGAAATATGTGAATCAATAAGCAACATTGATGCAGTGAAGTGTGTGATACAGTACAATAATTGCAAGATCATAATATATAGAAGGCGCGCACAGCATAATGTATTACAACAAATATGAAGAGTGCGTAGATCAGTAAAAAGAAAAGATGAATCTTCTACAGACATATCAGGGCAGTAGGATGGGGCAAGAAATAAGGATTTGGTGCTTCCTTCATGTTAGTGCCTGTAAAACGAGGGGGTCATGCCTCCTTACATTCAGAGCTGGTAAATCAGGGAGTTGGTGCTTCCTTCAAGTCGGTGCCGGTAAAACCAGGGAGTTGAATCCTCCTTCCAGTTGGTGTTGGATAACTTTGGAAGTTGGTGCTTCCATGAATGCAATCTTTTTAATATAAGAGAGCATTATGTGGTTTTCTCTCATTTGGGTTTCCACGTAGAAACCTTGAGTTCTGTGTTTTGCACATATGTGGATGAATGTTATTGTTTACGGTGAATGTATAATATAACTATTGTTTAATTTTGATAAGAAATTAAAATTGTTCATAACTGCACTAATATTTATTCACCCCCCCTCTCAGTATTAATAAGATTCCAACATTGAATTGTGTGATAAGTAATTCCTTTTACAAGCGAAGAGTGGTGTGATGGATTTCCTTCTCAAGTGAGATTGCAATTGCTTTCATAATTGATTTTTATGAGTGTGTTTCCTTTTAAAAAAGATTGGATTGATTAAATTCTTGATTGCATACTGCATGATCATCATGGATTCAACATTAAGGAGGAAATTGTAGCCTGCATATATTTTGCATGTAACCTTGAAAGTTTTACATGCCCTATTTGATAATTACTGTGAAGGTTAATTGGTTGTTTTAAAAAGACAATTAAAACATCCAACAATTAACTGGTCATTTATTTAGTCATTGATTGTTGTTAACTGGTCATTTAATTAGTCATTGATTTATGTAGATAGGGGCACAACGGAATTGAACCACCAACCTCCTACCTATAAGGCAGGTGCTCTTCCATTGACCTAGCACCCTTAAATAGAAGCAAAGTTCACACTGAATCAAGGTTCACAATAAAAATATATCACAAACTCTTACAAACCTTAACACACTGTCACAAAGGGTATCTATATGATATATAAGTGTGGTCTCTAGAAGTCAATGGTTTTGATCTTTCATTTTGTCATACTTTAGAAACTTGGTTGGTTTGGATTTGAAAACATTGCATGCTTTAATTAGAGAAACCCCTTGTTTGATGGTGAAATCTTCCACTAAAACTCTTAAATTATTAATCACACTAAGTGGTTGTGATCCATAGAGCATTTTAATCAAGGATATTTTTCTTATTCACAAATTATTGAAGTCATTATACCCCAATCAAAAGAAAATTTGAATCCCTGAGCATCGAGAATTATGAAAAGATATAAAACTATTCTCAAATCTTATGATGCTGAAGATAATAATGGAGGTAGCCACCACTAGAACTCGACACATCAAGCATCAAGTGTAACAAATTTCAAAATAAAGAAGTCACAAATCTATGATAGGCTGAACCACCTCAAGAATCGTGAACAATCACAAATTAGAAGGAGAAAAACATATCCCGACCTCTCTTACAATCCAAATAACCAAAGTTTTGATGAGTGTCAAGAGTCAGATACGAGGAGTATTATTGCCAAAGAGGTAGAGTCCATTGATATTTCATTGTAGCATCAACACAATCACGGTATCATTCTAGTGTTCATTGTTAGAAAAACAGGATTGCATAGCAATAACAATAAACAAGATGCGAATATAAAACACATAAACACATTAGAAGAGTGACGCCAATATAACATGGTTCACCCAAGATGGGCTACGTCCAGACAAAAATTTCTAGTACTTATTATTATACCATCCAACAAATGAAGGGATACATCCCACAACACATCCTCTGCAACTTCCTCTTCACTCTCTCATAGTCTCTCTCACAGTAGAATACAATACCATACATTACACAACCATATTACAATGCCTTCCTTTTAAAGGGGAATTACCATGGGAAAATACCACGGGATACCTAATACCATGGGCCCGTAAATTGCTCGCCAACAAACAACCCAAAATTTTTCTCTTGGGGGATTCATCCTCGAATCCCTTTTCTTGGGGGCGCGACCCCTGAACCCCCATCGGGGGCCCGTTGGCTCCCAGGCCCCCATGGGGGGGAACCCATGGAAAATCCCCCCCACACCCCTCGCTAGGATGAGTGTACAATCCACCCACATAGCATATAAAAACTAGGGTACAAACACGGATGAACCAAAACATCTCTGAATCAGGAATATTAGGCTCCACAAGCAACAATATCCCACTTGGAGACTGATCACAGCAACTCCATCGCTGCTGCACTTGATGGACTATGCTCTGAACCTTGGACCTGGAAAATTTATCATATTCACCTTCATGATTGAAGGCCAACTGAAACTGAGTAGGAACTCAATTTCTCTCTGGTTACTACCTTTGTCAACATGTATGTAGGATTCTGGATAATATGTATCTTTTCCAACTTCAATAGTTCATCTTCTAGAACAGACCGTATGAAATGGTACTTCAGTTGTATATGTTTAGTATTAGAATGGAAGGCTTATTTCTTTGCATGATGAAGGTAACTCTGGTTGTCACTAGATACAACCTTCTATCCTCTTGCTTCTTACCTAGTTCCTCCATGAACCTCTGTAACCAAATCATCTCTTTACTAGCCTCTGTAGTAGCAACATACTTTGCTGCCGTTGTTGAAAGTGAAACAACCTTTTGCAGTTTCAAAATCCAACTTCCACCTACAATAAAAACATACCCTATGGTGCTCTTCCTGCTATCTTTATCGCTTGCCATATCTGCATCAACATATCCTTGTAGAACAATGTTTGAACCTCCGAAACATAATGCATGAGTGGTAGTACCTCTCAAATACATGAGAATCACTATATTTCCTTCTAATGTTCTTTACCTGGATTGTTCATACTTGCTCACAAATCCCACTACATGTGCAATATCTGGTCTTGTGCACACCACGACATACATTAAGCTGCCAACTGCTGTTGAATAGGGAACTTTGGACATGTAGTCTATCTCTTCATGTGTCTTGGGACACATATCCTTAGTTTGAAATGGTTGGGAAATGGTGTACTAACTGGTTTTGCATCCTGCATTCTAAACCTCTCCAACACCTTTTCTATGTATTCACCCTGAGACAATATCAATTTGTGATTTTTCCTGTCTCTTGTTATTCTCATACCAAGGATTTGCTTTGTAGCACCCAAATCCCTCATCACAAATGAATTAGTTAACTTTATTTTGAGCACATTTATATCCTACATGTTAGACCCTTCAACAAGCATGTCATCCATATACAATAAGAAGATAATATACCTTCCATTATCTAGCCTCTTGAAATAAACACAGTGATCAGAATGACATTTACTATAACCTTGTTCTGTCATAAACTTGTCAAATGTCAAATACCACTGCCTTGGAGCTTGCTTCAGGCCATACAAGCTCTTCTTCACCCTGCATATTAAATTCTCCTTCCTTTTGAACTCATACCCCTGTGGTTGTTGCATATAAATATCTTCCTCCAAATCCCCACGGAGAAAGGTTGTTTTTACATCTAACTATTCAAGATGCAAATCTTCTATCGCCACTAGACTTAAAATAGTTCTAATTGAAATCATTTTAACAACAAAAAAAAAAATATTTCATCAAAATCTATACCTTTCTTCCGTGAAAACCCCTTTACAACAAGTTTGTCCTTGTACCACTTCTTGCCTCCATCTTCTTCCTTCAACCTATAAACCCCTTTATTCTGCAATGCTCTTTTAATTGCAAGAAACTAAACTAAATCCCAAGTTTGGTTTCTTACCAATGAGTCCATATCCTCATTCATGCCTTGCTCCCACCTCTTTCTAGTTTCCACTTGAATTGCTTCTTCATAACATTCTGGTTCACTAGAATCGGTCATGAATAAATAATACATTGAATGAGAGTATCAATCAGGGGGTCTACTTAACCTCGTAGATCTTCTAACACTTGTAGGGGTTTGAGGTACCTGCCGTTGTTCTTGATTTTTCGGCACCTTTGGAACTTCATTTTCTTTGATTTCATCAAGCACTGTGTACTTTGTGTTTTCCTTTTCCTGTTTCTTTCCCTGCAAATGATCTTTATACATGAACTTTTCATTGAATGCCACATCTCTACTCCTAATTATTTTGTTATTTTAATAATCACATAAGCGATAACCAAAATCATCAACCACGTATCCAGTAAAGTTACATTTCTTGGATTTAGCCTCAAGCTTTGTTCTATTTTCTTTATCAATATGGACAAATGCTTCATAACCAAAAGTTTTCAGAAATGAATGGTTTACCTTTTTACCTGTCCATGCCTCCTTTGGAATACCACCATCCAACGCACTTGAAGGCCCTCTGTTTATTAAGTAAACAACAATATCTACAATATCTACCGAAAACTGTAAGGGAAATCCTTCATGCAATCTCATACACCTTCATGCTCCATGATTGTTCTGTTCATCCTTTTTGACACACCATTTTATTGTGGTGTTCCTAGGACTGCATTCTCTCTATGAATCCCATGGTAAGAACAATAAATATCAACCTTCTTGCCGTAGTATTCATTTCCATTATTAGATCTGAGACACTTCAACCTTTTTCCTGTCTCATTCTCAACCAAATCTTTCCACTTCTTAAAAGTAACAAACACATCAGATTTATGTCTAATGCAATAAACCCAATTTGTTCTAGTTGCATCATCAATAAAAGTAACATAATAACGAGATGCACCAAGAGATTGTACCTAAGCCGATCCCCAAAAATTTGTATACACAATCTCTAACTTTTCACTCTTCTTCTATTTCCCAACCCTGATAAATTTGACTCTTTTATGTTTTCCATAAACAAAGTTCTCACATAATTCCAAACTTACCTGCTTCAGATCTGGAAACAACTTCCTTGAGTGGAGAATCTGCATCGCCTTCTCACTCATGTGGTCAAGCTTATGATGCCACAATGCTGTATCTGTTTTTGTGGAAGCTAAAGAGACGAAACAATCAGTATTATGAGGACATAAATACAATGTACCTATCCTATCTCCTTTTGCTATCACCATCGATCCTTTAGTGATCTTCCACCATGTTTCTCCAAATGTAGATAAACAACTGTCATATCCCAAATTCCCTGTTGAGATCAGATTTCTTTTCATAGTAGGAATATGCCTTACATATTTCAGCAGCCATTCACCTCCATTCTTTAACTTTATTCGTACCTTACCCATTCCAACAATTTTACATGGTTCATCATCACCCAATAAAACATGTCCAAAATCACCTTGAAAATAATCATAAAGAAATTTCTTGTGGGATGTAGCATGACATGAATCCCCTAAATCTACTACCTAGTAATCACTAGTATTGTCTAATGCAAGAATCAACGCATATTGTAACACATCACCAGTTACATTTGCTTCCTGAGTAGTCTCCTGCTGTCCATCTCCTTTCTTCTTTAGAGATATGCAGTCTTTATTCAAATGTCCTTTTTTTCCACAGTTCCAACACTCTATCTTTCCCAATATGGACTTGGATATTCCCTTCCTAGACTTGTTGCGATTACCTGGGCTCTTTCGTTTCTCCCTTTGTCTTTCTCTGCTCTCCATGGTCAACGCATTACCTAATGTCTCACCTGTGATTTTCCTTCGCATTTCCTCGCTAAGAATAACACCAACAACATCATCAAATTTCAAACTGTTTGAACCAGAGACAAAGTTACTTATAGCCATGACCAAGACATTCCATCTTTCTGGCAATGAGCACAAGATTAGAAGAGCCCCGGCATACACTTGAGGAAAAACTTTGGAAAGGAAAAAATGCTTGAGAAACATAAGAAAAATGCTCAAGTACGAAAGGAAAAGGTTTTGAACTAAAAAATAAGACTTACTAAATAAAGCCTCTACATACTAGGGAGAAGCCTTAGTAAATAAAGCCTGTACCAGTTACCTCTTGATTTCTAGAATTTATCAATGTCTACAAACTAGGAAGTAAATTGCACTGAACATGACACTTTTATACTACTTGACTTTTACTACCATATGTTTACCTTGTGGCATGATACAAAATGCATTATATGGAATAAAAAAGAGCTATAAATAATGTTACCATGACAACACAAATAAGTAAGAAGCAACCACCATGGAGAAGATGAAAAAAGAACAAGTTGTGTGACTCTGTATTATGGTCAGTGGCACAACAAACAATGGGAATTCTGATAATCGAGGAAAAAGACACATTCAAAAAATAAATTTGAATGGTAAACACAAAAGGTTGAGTCAAACAAACACAAATCATAACCAAGAAAGTGGATTAAGGTGGTTCAGAGATGGGTGCACAACAAGCAGTTGTTCAAGACACTGGATGCGCAATTGGGAAATACCAACACTTTGCTTATTTTTGAGAAGGCGAGAAGAGTATGAGAAAAGTTTGAGACTAATACTAGGTAGAAATTCAGGACTAGAAAAAAATTGTAAATAAGTAAATACTGAGAGCTCATTGGAACAACACCAGGGCAGTGAACAAAGAGCATAAAGCAACTTGCAGCTAGTGGTGCAGAGACACCTTAACACAAGCAAACAAAAGCACCTATAGTGGATAGCTATGGAGAGAACAAATGCAAACCAATGAAATCAATTCATGCAAGAAAACTAAATGGGGAACAATCATCACCAATAACTTGAGACATTGTAGGATGCCATCAAGAAGTAGGGGCAAATCAGGTGATTGATCTTTGGAATTACAAGAACTAAAATATTCATTTCAGATTTTGGGAGCATGATATGAAATGGATAATTCAGATCAGTGACACCTGCAACTTTAGAAGAGGGTGTGACTCATGAATTCATCAAAATAAATGCCACACCATCAAGAGGGGGTGTCACTTCAGTGAAATTTAGGTGATTTAGTGATTTCTAGACTAGTCCAAGAACATCTCTTTTCACTAGTGCATATGCACTAAGTTATGATCATTCCAACAACATTCTAAAACATAATGGAGGTAGATGCTAACCCGTTTCTTAATAACTTGTACACACATATATACATACTTAATCACCTTCTATGTCATATGTATATATTTTGATGTAATTTATCAAATGACCGAATTGCACAAAGAAAAGTGGAGTTAATGCACTTCTACCATGCCTAATATTATATAAGTGTGCCCATGGAAACAAAGGGCATTTTTAAGTGCATGCAAAACCCAACAAATAAATCCTTACATTTGAAAATTCAGAGACTCGTGATCCCAGTAACTATGAAGTATGATTGAATACTCATGGGGAAAAACTTAAAAGAGATAAAATCCAAAATGTAGAGTAGATAATAAGATTGATTCATACTTTTTCATCACAATGCAATGCCCAAATCCATGATCAAGAGAAGAATATTTCATCACAATGGCATCCTCAATATCATAGCCACTATAACTCATC
This sequence comes from Larix kaempferi, assembly GCA_027924585.1. Classification (NCBI taxonomy): domain Eukaryota; kingdom Viridiplantae; phylum Streptophyta; class Pinopsida; order Pinales; family Pinaceae; genus Larix; species Larix kaempferi. The sequence goes on along the minus strand of BSBM01000461.1, from coordinate 13,075,878 downwards.
ACAACCACTGTTGCATTCTTACGAGCTCCAAGTTTATCTTATTGCACCTGAAAATGATAAACCAAGTTACTTTTAACTTTTAATCAACAACAAAAACTCTTGAATAATCTATCTTCCTCTAAGAGTCAACACTTTAACTAGTCAGGGAATTTTATCAATGGATTTCGTTATGGGCATATCCCCTCAAGAAACTTTGACATGTAAAGGAACATGCAAAAATGAATATTGGTAATGTCATACTTACCAATTCAATCATCTTTGTTTTCAAAATAGGTTGTTGAGGATACACCAACATATAGAGTAGAGTTTCCATTCTGCATAATTGATTAGAGTAATTTACAAGTTAGATTATAATAAAACAAAAAATTGCATGTTGAAGTTTCAAACAACATCAAAAAAATTATATGCTATGATTTAAATCCACTCAAATATGCCATGTTTCCCCTCCCGTATACATTTTAACTTTGGTTGAATATAAAAAAAATATCGACTAGAGATCAAGAAGTGAAATGTTCCAAGCAACCTTGTTGCAATTTAGACATTAAAAATAAAAGAACATGTACCATTGGTTTTGATTATTCACATTAATAATGTGTTTCAAAGAAGCATTTCATGCAGCTGCCAAACTATTTTTTTCCATATAAATTACAAAGGTAGACATTAGACATCTTATCCATGTTCAATCATGCAAGTAAAGAACATATGTCCCATTGCATTCACAACCATTCCATACCATGAATGACCATATATTGCAACTACATGTGCCCAAATTTAAAATGTAAATGTAATATCTAAGAGATATACAGTTAAACCATCATAACATCTTACGTGTTCTATAAATACATAATGAACATAACAGTGTATTATCGAAACATCCATAAAAGGAGGCACAAACCCATAAATGGAAAGGGACAAAAGTATGAATTTTATAATTGAAATGATAAAACATGTCAATGATTGGTAGTGAGGAAGTCTCCTCTATTTAAAAACTAAGAGACACATCTATACTAATAGATGCAATGCTACACTAAATTAATGTAACTAACATCATGGAATTTATGTTTACTACATGTCACCCTTCCTCAAGATGCTTCACCCTCAAAGCAATTGATGAAACAAGATGAAAATTTCTTCAAATGTTAACCAATATTGTTGCATTGCAGAAAGATCAATCCATCCTAGGTCAATTTTTTTGAATTGTTTATTGATAGGACTGTCACCTTGAACTTCTTGGATTGCAACTACAAGTATGCCTTCAATTTTGACTCCAAGCCATATTGAAACTTTGATCCTTTAAAATGTAAATAGGGTTGACTTTGTTCGGAGTAATGTTAAGATCCTAGTGGGAGGCCTTCACTAATATCTCGAGGTTTTGGTGTAACGGTTCGTATCATTTGGTATCAGAGCCTCCACCCAGGTTCAAGTCACAGAGCGGGTGGCAACTTCGGCATTGCAGTGTTCGCCCGAGGCTCGTACGACTCAAAGGGGACACCACCGTACGGGCGCACATCCAGCCAAGAGTCTGGACTACAGAGCGTGGTGGGATGTTAAGATCCTAGTTGGCGGCCTTCACTAATATCTCGAGGTTTTGGTGTAATGGTTCGTATCAAGTAATGTCGGTGCTAGAAGGTTGACTGGCCAGCATGATAGCGTTTTATGAAATGCACCTTCGTAACCTTTCTTCTTTTTAATCTCAATTTTAAGATATTCTTGATTAACCTTAAATTGTGTATTTATGTTTCTATTAGATTGCTGTATCAATTTGTAGGTGAATAGAGGCCATTTAGAATTAACAAGGTTAGACATTTGCCAAATTCAGAAGGACCATAGACTATCTGAGGATAAAGAAGATTGCTCAAGGAAACCATGGCCTATGTGGAAAAATATATGGAAATATTTAGGCAAATTTTGAACATTTTAGGGATTGGAACATAAACCCTGTGGCTCATAGAAAGGTTGCATGACATCAACAACACCACATAACAAGAGTTGGAAGATATGGACAAATTTTCTTACAGCTTTCATGTGGTCTCACACAAGCCCGTGACTCTAAAATACAAGTCTCACATGTCTACCATGATTTCAGTTACTAAAGGACTTATTAAGCAACTTTGTTTCCAGAATATTAAGTTCACGCTTTTTGTTTTCAAAAGATGCCATTCAAAATGGTATTCTTATGCCAATGAGAAAACCAAATTGACATACGTTTTGAATGTTCTCTATTATTTTATAAATTTCATGCCCCTAATGTAATAGCCTATTTCTCTTGATAGATACATGCTAATGGAAGGCAAGATCACTACACCCTGGGAATATACAAGTTAATACAGGCTTAAGATACAAAGTGATACGGTATTTAGTTTTTTATATTGAATATTTTAGGAAAATCAAACAACCCCAATACACTATATCTCGGTTTCCTTTGCATTAAGAATATTTATGGGGCACAACGATAAATCCAACTATTTCTTATTGAATGCTTCGTAGAGAAACTCCCCAAAAGGCCCGGTGATGGTGTAATAGCTCGATATGGGCTATGTTCAAGATGAATCAGTGTTTAAATGGGTTGAGTTATGCACAATGATATTGGTGTGCTCAACCCTTGGTCTTGTTTCTCTTACCCCCTAGAAATCACTCTTTGAAAGGATAATATGAACCCTAAATAGGAGCAAATACATGGTCACAACCTTAATCTATCTTTTTTTTTAACCATGGGAACAACAACCTCCCAAGGGTATGTCCAACAGCCCGCAAGCCAGATATGCCAGAAACTTGTGACTCAGCAGGGGCCGAGACGTCCCAAGACCCTTTATCCCAGGGGAGAGACTCTATCCCAGGGGTTGCCTACCCTTCGAGCCTTGTCACAACGGGCCAATGAGCAACCCTAGCTCCCACCGGTTTTGAACATGTGACCTCCTCGGAGATAACACATGTTCTTAACCATTAGGCCCACTTAGGTGCTCTATGGTGCTCGGAGATAACACATGTTCACAACCCTAATCTATCTAACCAAGAGGTGTGGTGATGAAGTAAGGTCACAATAGAGTACTTTCCACACTTTTTTTTATGGCTGGAAATGTGTTTTTAATGGTTGAAACCACCTTGTACCAAATCTGCAAATTCAAAACCAGCTTGAAAACATAAGAGTTAAATGATATATTAGTCCACCCAAAAGATGCACCTAGCCTCCCATGGCACAATCTAACCGGAAAAATGCAAAATATCCTACTTTAACTTGCCTCTATTACTAAGAAAACTAAAAAAATCTAAGCTAGGGTTTAATATTTTACAAATAATAGTACAAGTAAATGATATTCTTTTGATTGCATTAAAGATATGGATCCTTTTCTATATTTCTTTGCTCTTTCAATAAATCAAATAGATAGCACATCCAACATTTGCCTCTTTTATGAATTAAGGTTTAATTGGAAATATGAAGAGATTAAAACAACAAACCCTAGATAGAATATTGAACACATTCAAAACTAACCCCACAGAGGTCTTTTTAAAGAGGATCCCAAATGCAAGAGTAATTTGGAAAAATATAAAAACCCTAATCTTCTCATTCAAATGGAAAAATATAAATACCCTAATCTTCTCATTCAAGGTGCACAAGCATAATCAAACCAGAGTTCAAGACTCTTACCCTTGTCAATGAAAAGGAATGAAGAAAACCTCAAAAATCACCTTTTCACCATAACTTCAATCAACTATTCCTTGGAATCACCCTTGTAATGCTAGATTTATCCTTAAACATGTAAAATGATCCTTCACACTTGAATGAAAAATATGCCAAAAGAGGAAGTGCACACAACTAGAAGTTCACATAGACCGAGCATGGGAGGAGGGTGCCTACTGGGGTTTGGTTTTGACTAGAAGCAGTTAAAGGTTACTAGTTGACCGGTTGGGGATTCCCTCATTCGTTAGGCGCAATAGGAAGCAAGACTAGTGAAATTCTTTATTATTATTAAATTTCCAAGAGGTGGGCTTCTTAGACGCGATTGGAATTTATAATGGACTTTTCTAATATATCAAAGCTTCCTCCCTTTTCTTGTTTGTTCTTTAAGGCAACAAACTTCATGAAGTCTCTTTTAAGGCCCATTCACGAAACCTACAAAAGAAGAAATGCACCAGGTCCACCAAGGCTAGAAACAACAATCCCAACCAAGCGAGCAAACCCGATGAAAGGAGAAATCATGGATAGGAAGTCGACCTTCAACACAGTGGACATGAAGGTGACCTTTGATTGTACACCCCACCACCCCATTTAGTCCACCATTCATGGAGCCACCGAGACTAGAAATTTACCAAATCCAAACATCTTTCAACCACAAGAACATTGCCAGAGCGTGGAGATTACTTGCTCTCCGCATCGCTCGCAGGATGCCCCTTGAGTACCACATTGGAAGTTTGTTTTGATGGCTCTATTGATACTCTTAGGGTAGAAACATTATTGGAGAGAAGAGCCATGATTTGATCTTACCGTAGCTAGAAAAAGGCACCAAGCACCACATTTGCAATTAACAAGGTCTTCTTTGTCTTCCTCCAAATCATTTCTTACTCGTCTGAGCCATGATGCAATTCCTGTAGATCTATTCAAATTTTCCTTTTGAAAAATGCCATCTTTTCATTTATTTTCAACTCTTTTCTCTCTCAATCTATTTTCTAATTTACCCATTTTTCCAACTCATTCTCTTTTCCCTATTTTATCCTCTTTTTATTTATTTTCCCTCTCTTTATTATATTTATTTTATTGTTTGTATTCTTGTTTTTTAAGTTGTTAATATTAATATTAATACATAAATATTAAATATTATTATTATTATTATTATTATTTTTTTTTTCTATATGGTTCACTTTAATCGGCTTAGCCGACCGCTACATCCACGAAATAATTTCCGGCGGACTCGCCCCGAAGGGGTTTCCACCCTGCGGCCGCTGCGTGCCTAACCCCAAGAGAGTCGATGAGAATGGATCCCGTGACCTCGCATGCTGGGAGGCCTAACTTCCGAGAACACATCTGATCGAGCTAACTCTTGGGGCTATAAATATTAAATATTATATATAGTATATTAATATATATAATTACTATATTATATTAATTTTACATATTATATATTATACTCATAATACTCATATATTATATTAATCTTATATATAATATATATATCTTACGTAGTATATTAATATGTTAATTATATAGCATATTAACATTATATAATATATTAATATATTAATTATACATGACATATATATTAGCATGTGTTATATATATATATTATTAAATCAATGTTTCAAGTTTTGACTAGTTTAGTCATTGTACCAAGAGTACTGAGGTGCTCTATAGTCAAGCAGATGGAGAAGGTTACATATCATGAAACATTCTTTCCTTTTTGTTAAGTTATTTGATGAAATCCAACAATGGATATAAATTGCAATTTTAAAAATGAATTTTTACAATTTCGTAAATTTTAACACTTGCAGTGTTAAAATTTACAAAATTGTAAAAATTTTCTGTAAAAAATTACAATTATCCATTGTTAGAATTTACGAAATTGTAATAATTATATTATGATTGACATATTGATTCAGAGAATGAGGTCTTTGAATCCATCTGTAGCATTAAAATTTACGAAATTGTGAAAAATTATTGTCAAAATTGCAATTATCCATTGTTTTGAACAATGGATAATTGCAATTTTGACAATTTTTTAAATTTTAACAATGGACATCTTACCTAATTATTTACTTAGACTATCTAATCATATTTTTTATCCCATAACTAAATTAGTTAAATTTTTTCATCCCATGATTAAATTAGTAATTTATTTTAGTTATTTTTAGTTGTGATCACTTAAAATTGTTCAAAATTGATCATAACCCAAAATTGTGATAATATTTCGCTTAGTCATTTATAACCCATTTTTCTACTAGTGGGTTGGTATAACCCTTTATTTCAGTTAGCAATGTAATGGTCTAGATTTTAAAGAAAATGCTACTTGTTTGAATTAAAGATATGTTATTTTGGTTAAATAAATGTTAAGTTTTTTTAGATATGTTAAAAGAATGTTGAGAATTTAGATTTGTTAAAAGAAAACTGAATTTAATTGTTGGGATCTATACTGTTTACAGATCATCTTTAAACAAGATATATATTGTGTTCATTAGCACCTCATAAAGTGAGGGCATTACATTGAGGGCTATATGGCATATCAATCCATGGTGTATATTAGTGAGTATCTTCCTAAAGTATCATGGCCAGATATTAATGTGCCCTGCATTTGGGATGCCGATTCCAAGAAACAATATGAAGGGAAGTTTTTGTTAGGGGATGGTAGATTGAGGAAATTCAAAGGCAATCAAACAAGATAGATCAAAATATATAATAGTTTATATTATATTTTTCCAATTTCGTACTTCTTTAATGTAATAAATTTTATTCATCCATCATTTCTTAAGTACCTAGTTATTCAATTATCTTTTTGTCATACAACTACATGATAGTGGGATGCACTACATTTAGAGATTGTGAATAATCTTGATTGGTTGAAGGCATAGATAGAATGATGTATAGAAGTATGGTAAATTATCATGGGATGGGGTGATGGATTTGATTAGAATATCTCATCATTTTCGAGATATCAACTTTGCACAAAGGGAAATTGATTTAGCGAATGGTGCAAAAGATAAACATGTAATCATTACCCACATTTTGGAGTTTTTTTGTACATCTATTATATGTGCTAGTATTCTTTTTTTTTTTTTCTCAATTTTTAAGAAGTTGTTGGTCTAAATATGTTTATTAACTGTCAATATTTCATTTTTAACATATCAAGCATATATATATTGTTGCAAGTGAAACACCACGAGACTATATTGTGCAATGGCATAAAATTGTGTATTAAACAGTTGGCTGATAAGAAGAAAATATCTAATTGTGAGATAATTGCAACTTTCCAAGTTACTAATGTTTCATTTAGCACTAACAATCATTTGAAAGTATTTTAAAATAGATACTATGGCTACCTGAAAGATATACTCGAGTTATACTTTCACTCCTTCAAAGTATTTTTCTTCGAGGTTTGTTGGTACAAGTTATGCATGAATCAATGTGATCTTGATAGCATTGGTATTGAGCATGATAACAAATTTACCACGATTAATACAAGGTTATTTGAACTAGGTACAAAGCCTTATGCCCTTCCAAGTCAATGTGAGCAAGACTTCTATTCACAAGTTCCAATTAAAGCAGGTTGGTCATATGTTGTTAGGTATGACCCAAGAGGAAGGCCTGTGAAATATATTGTACTGGATGAAGTCGATATTGAAGAAGATCATGAAGATGTTGTAGAATAGAAGGTAGATGTGTTAGACCAAGAATTCAAATAAGTTGAAGGCCATGATGCAAACTAAGAGCTAGTAGATGTCATAGATGAAGAATATGAAGATGAGGCAGATCATGAACAATTAGATGTGTTAGAAGGAAAAGTTGAAGAAGTTGTTGATGATGTTGTTATGGCCAATCCTTTGAGCGATCCAGATCTTGATAATTATGATTTTGATTTTGATAGGAACACGAATATTAATGAATACATAATGTTTGTTGAAATGATTTATGTGGTTATATTTGGTCAAGTTGATTATGTCAGATCCATGAGATGCAAGCAAAATTTGCAAAAAAATCTAGATTGAACCCTTTCACTAGTCAAGTTGATTGTAATTGATTTTAATTGACTATACATGTTTTATTTTAGGATGTTAGAGATCCATGATGTTAAATCTAGGTCCATGGATATGTAATTCATTAGATAATCATTGAGACTAATTTGAATGTTTTTTGCCAAGGACTCTAGATTGAGATATAATATTAATTAGTTTATTCTCTTTTTTTTCAAAAACCTCCATGCTCTTTTCATGTAGCAAAGTTATTCATTATGTTCCATTGTGATTTCCAAAAGATTCTTTAGGTTACTCTATGTAGTGATTTTACTGCTAAAATTTACAAAGGTGTACATACCCTACCTCGCTTCGGATTTGAATTTTTGACGTCCTAGGAGGAAACACATATAAAGATTAACAGAGTAAAGATTAGGACACTTGTATCATACCACATCTAGGCATAGTTTGGGAAATATAACATTGAAGAGCTCTATCAATTCCAACCTGGAGATATAGGAGCATATCTAAATGTTGAAAGAGAGTGAGATCTAAACTTGACGAAGATCAAGTATAGAAGAGAAAATAACAAGAACTCTCTTGATGTGACCCCATCTTTCCAAGGTTATATATGGGCTCCAAGCCTCACACGCCCAATGAAAATAAGATATCACTAAGTTACAAAAGACAGGAATGATATCCCAAATTACCTTCATTGGGAGTTGAAAATTGTCTTTCATTTTTTTCTATTGTTGTGTATCCCTTAGGGTTTCTCATGCTATTGGAATTGGTGTTAAAAAATTTCCCAATAATATCAACTCTATGTAAGTGCAAGACTTTAACATTTACACTAGTTTTTGAAGGTGTGAACAATATTCAATGTTTCATTTTTAGATATGTTAACTACCGTCATCCATCCTTCCACAGTTGAGGTGCAGGTAACAATCATCCCATAATGAACAAACAATATCAAATTGTTTTTGAAGATCCATGATTATGAGATGTAGCAAAACAATGCCATTTGAAAAACATATGATTACATGAACTTGGCCATCATCTCACAAAGGTTCATCACCAATAAGATCACCATGGAAAATAGTCTTAAAACCTTGACCTTGTTGAACAATACTACTTTGGAACCATATCAAAGGATCGACAATAGTCTTTGTTAGCATATTCTTCCTAAATTGTTGTTTTAAGAGTAATTATATTGTTGCCAAGGAAATTTTTAGGAATCCATATTTTTCTTAAAGCATAGAAACCTTGGAAAATCATGCTAACTTTTAAATATCCAACCATAAATGTTTGGATATATTTTTGTAAAAATATTCAAATATCTAAGCATTTTATATAGTTTTAAAATAATTTTGGCGATGTTTTGAGAATTTTCTTTGGTGAAAATGGAGTGAAACTTGCATAGAAAATCTAGCTAGCAACAATAAACAACAAACTTGCAAAATTAAGAGAATAATGGAGAAACAAATGAAAGAATTGTATTAATCAAATGAAATAATGTTAGTAATACACATGATATTCTATGCATGGATTCATGGATGAACTAATGTGCCTTACTAGAGATTCTGGAAAGATATGGAGACACACTGATGACCACTAGAGTGAATTGCCACCTAGTCCTAGTTAACTGGTCATGCAATTGACAATTAACTGGCTAGCACACAAGTGGATTTTGAGATAATATCATGCATGCAGATGCATGCAAAAATGTAGCGCATCCATGGCCTCATTGTTGAGGAGGAAAGGTGTTTTCCTGGTGATGATTCCAATGTTGCATGCAATACTTGGTGATGATATCGAGGTTTCCATTCAAGACTAGACTCCACTAGTCTAACTGAGGTGTAACTGAATGATGATTGAAGAGGATGTGGTACCTTTGTCTAGGGGATAATATTCTAATATACGGGAAATACCTTAGACCAAGGGCCCCTCAACATAGGATAATACACATAGGAAAATAAATACTAGGTGGGTGCGTAATATCTCCAATACCCCCACTAGAGCACTACCAAGAAGTACACAATGAATGGATCTCGACATTAATCGATTTAGGTACCCATATTACAAAGCATATAAGTAACATATGACAATTGACAAAGAGGAGAGAGGGAAAATCTCATGGGAAAAAAAACCTCCCTTCAAAATACAATGTTGAAAAAGTAAGACAACTGCTAGGAAACTATGTCCTTCACCCCAAAGAGGTCTCACAAAAAGAGGAATTTCTTCTAGGTGAAAGTATTCGTGAAGATGTCTGTAGTCTATTAAGAAGAAGGATAGTACTGTAGGTTGGTGATTTCATCATGTACCCGTCCTATGATGCAATGCATGTGGATCTCAATGCGTTTTGTTCTCTTCCGCTGCATTGGATCCCTACAAAACTTCAGTGTGCTGTTATTGTCACACCGGATGAAAGTCGAATGGTGAATCATGATACCAAGATATATGAGGAAATGTTGGAATCAAATGGCTTAAGTTGTGACATTGACCGCACCTCTGTGCTTGGCCTCTGCTAATGATAAAGCAATTGATGATTGCTTTTTACTGGACCAACAAATGGGGCTGGATCCTAAACTGAGAACATATCCTTAAGTGGACTTGCGATATATGATATACCCAACCCAATCTAAATATATGTAGCCAATGAGATTCATTGTATAACTTGTTTTATAATGGATCTCATAGCTAGTGGTACCTTTGACATATCTGAGGATGCACTTGGAAACTTTACAATGCAGCTCATGTGGTTCCTCCATGTATCTGGAAATTGCTCCAACTAAATATGAGATGTTTGGATGGGAGTGAGTGAGATATATGAGACTCCCCACTAGATGATGATACTTGGTTCAATTGACTAATGGTGTATCCCTACCATCCTCCAGATTCACCTCGGATAAGAAAGGTGTGGCTTCTAGATTGTAGTTAGTCATGTTAAATCTAACCAAGAGATCTCCTGCATACTTTGATTAAACCATCCTGATCCTTGAATCATCCTAGTTGATTTCAAGACCAAGAAATAAGTGTAATAAACCCATTTATATCATGGTGAACCTTCCATGCAAAGATGTTTTGACTACAACAATGGATGTGATTGTACTACCCGTGATTAGTAGATCATTACATAGAGAACTATATTCAATAGATAGTCAGAAGTCCTTAGCATATAAACATTTGGATCATATTTACATTGAACGAAATTTTTATAGAGTAAGTAGGAATCCATTTTAGCATACCATGCTCTAGGTGCCTGCTTGAGGCCATAGAGTGATTTCTTGAGTTTGCAAACTAGTGATGAATTCCGTACATACCCTTGTGGTTGCTCCATGTAGATTTCCTCTTTGATATCACCATGAAGAAATGCATTCTTCACATCCATGTGGTTAACTTCCCACCATCTTGATGCTACAATGATGGGAGCTAATCAAATGGAATCCATTTTGGCCACTAGAGAAAATGTTTCATCATGATCAATCCCATGAACTTGTTGAAAGCCTTTGGCCACTAATCTTGCTTTATAGTTTCTCACAAGTCCATTTTCTTCTTTCTTCATATTGTAGACCCACTTTCATTTAACAAGCTTGTGATCTAATGGAAGCGGAACCAAGACCCATGTTTGGTTCTCAATGAGGGAGTTGTACTCCTCATTTATGGCTTCTTTCTAGTAATGATTTCCTTTAGCCTCTGCATGGTACTAAGGGTTTGATGCTAGAACCATATATCAATGCATGGGCATTAGAGGTTTTGTAGTTGTGAGTGCATGAGGAGCTTTCTCAAATTGAGATATTGTCTTCCTATGATCTGTAGGTTCACCCATAATATCACTTGCTGCTTATAAGGTGCACTGTGCCCATTTGGATATTGTATATGAATCTTCACATGCATGCTCATAATCTTCCGAATCAGGTTAAAAAATCGAATCTAAAATATGATCTAAGTAACATGATGCATCATCTTTGAGATTTGTGACAAGAGGAAGCACAAAATTTTGTGCATGTTGTTCCTAAGGTGCGTGCAAAGGACTTTCATCAAACCAGACACTCCTTTTAATGAACAACTTGTCTATTGAAAGATCTGTCAATCGATATCCCTTACACCTTTGGCATAAACAACAAACATGCATTCTATGCTTTCAAACTCTAATGCTTTCCTCCTTTTTGAAGGTATGTGGGCCCACGTGCGTGATCCAAATATGTGAAAGTGTGTGACTTTCGGCTTCATGCCGCCGCAAACTTCAAAAGGTGTCTTTCCTTTCACATATTTGTGAGGAGATCTGTTTTATATGTATGTGGCACAATTGATTTCTTCAGCCCAAAATTTAGAGGGAAGGGACCTTGCATGCAACATGGAACTTGCCATCTCTTTTAGAGACCTGTTCTGCCTCTCAATTATCCCATTTTGCCGTGGGGTGTATGGAACCGTGTGTTGTAGTTGAATACCTGCTTCACTATAAAGGTTTTGTACATTCTTGTTTACGTGCTCCCCCCAATATGTGTGCGTAGGATCTTGATCATTCCAGACTGCTTCACTTCATGTACTTTAAAACCTTTGAGATGTTGAAACACTTCATATTTTAGCCTCAGAAAGTACACCCATGCATGTCTTACGTAATCATCAATAAAATACAACCCATAATTTTTCCTTGTTTATGGAAGGATGGGAGAAAGGCCCCGTGAGATCAATGTGAACAAGCTCAAGGGAAAGGAGGCCCTCCATGCCTTCACTTTCTCAAATTTCTCTTTCGAATGCTTGCCAAGAAGACATCCCTAAGGTAGGTCCCATGTATTGATTTGCGACCCTGTTCATGACCCTTGAACCTTTGAAAACTCCTTTAAAACCTACAACCCAAATTTGCTCCCTTGAACATTCCCAAGACCATAAAACCCATCCTTAATGTTCAAAACCTCCTAATAACATTTATATCCCAACTTGGAAGGATATCACGAGTTCACTTTACCTAAACCACTACATTAAACACTTAATCCAAAAGAGGGATATCTACTCGATTTCATCCACTAAGATATGAGGATCCGATGTACTAAACTAGTCCAATAATTACACCTAAATTATTCTTCCATTGGATTGGATTTCCTAGTGATATCATTTAAAAAATAGTTGGACTTTGATGTAATGCTTACCATTATTTCAGGCAGATACCACGATATTCAGAGTATCATGTTTATCATTGAGCGGTCGAAGAGATTTCGACAATTTTGATGTTAACAAGATATTCGCAATATCACGGTCGTTAATAAATGAGTGGTTGAGGATGTGCTTCTCTCTACTATCTATACCTTTGGATTTTCAAACATTTCTTATGCATGAAAAACATTATCTTTGTTCCAAAAGAGTTATGGAGTCCAAGAAAAACGGTATAATTGTTCCAAAAAGTGAGGCAGCCTAAGAAAGTTACGTGTTTGTTTACGTGGCAAAATAATCATGGATTATGATAATATGTGTGAGTAATGGTTTTAAAAAATAATCGTTAAATAAAGCTATATTACTATAGGATTAACTTTAATCAAAATAATCTAATGATAACCATTTTGTATTTTATTTCAAATGTTTTTAAAAACTTATTTTTTTTTGTTTTTAGTTTGTTTATAGAGTTTAATCGTGAAAGGATCCGGTGAGTTGAACATGCAACCTCTTCAACATTTAAAAGAAAGGCTTATAACCACTTAAACTACTTCTTAACCCACACACTATCTTTTTTATTACATTAGTAATTTTTGTGATATTATATATATTGTATAATTTTATAATATTTCTTTAAAGCATGTCACTCAATAAATTATTAATTTTATTATTCTCTATTTTACAAGCTTGATATTCTCTCATTGTTTTTTCCTAAATTTTATTTTTTATGATTTTATGTATCTTTATTATATATTATATCTTTTATAATTTTATAAATCAATTTTAATTTTAATAAACATTTTATATATTTAAATAAATTGAATTATAATATTCTTTTTAATTTTAAAAAATATAAACTTATTCTATAAATGAAAAACTTTTACACCACTTAATTTAGCTTTACAAAAAACTATCCCATAATCGAAAAACTTTTATGCTACTTTGTTTAGTTTTACAAAAACATTACAAATTCTAAATAACTACTTAATATATATTAAGTTATTATAGATGTACATTTAACACTTCACTCCATTGTAAGTGGAGTTCTAAATTTAACCTCTTTTTCATAGAGTAATTATAATTTTATTAAATTTATTATAACTCAAAGTTCATATAAATATCCATATAAAATATACATTAAATATCAAGGATAGCAATTTATCTCATAATCATTTGAGTTAAACTTAATTAACATTAATACATCCAACTAATTACAAAATTATAAAAATATAATAAACATTTTTCAATTTTAAAATCATATCTTTAATAAAAAAATTAATTTTTTTTTCAAAGCTATATTCTTATTATTTAACTAAAATCGAAGAGTACATAAACCATTAAGAATATTTCCATACCTAGCTTTATATAAAAACTTTGAACATAATGTCAAAAAACTATCTCCGAAGAAACCAAAAAGACTTAAATTATGAAATATAATATTTAAAATTAAAAAAAAATGGTTGAATGGACAAAGCATGTTGCAAAATCTATAATAAGATTCACCATTATATGGGATTTTTATCGATTAGATCATCAAGGACCTAATCCCTGCATACGAGGCGGCCTTGACGTCTGTATGACCCAAAAATGTGAACTAATCATTTTTATTATTTATATGTGTACATAAGAGGTCAGCGCAAAGAAGATTAATGTAATTGTAAACCTTTACCGTTTGCAAAGTGATTTTTATTGTTGATTGTGCTTCACAAAATTTAAAAATAAAAATAAAAAATTATAATTTATATATGATAATAATTTTTTTTTATTGTTGTAGTGTAAGTAGTTATAAATAATTTGGATTTTTTTTGTCAATTGAGTGTAGATTGGGTGGTTGGGAGGAATGTTGTTCTCCTCCTACCAGGTTTAAATCTAGTTTTGTGACACTTGCTCCTTGGAAGCCGACTTTGACTATGTGATGTGATTTCTCCGAAATAACAGGCTCCAGTATGTCTAGAAAAAAAATTCATAATTATAATAAAAATATTAAACTATTTAAAAAATTATATTTTAAAATTTTTCATTAATTAAAAAAAATATATAAAATCCATCAATAATAATAAAAATATTATAATAATATAAAAATCCACTAATAACAATAAAAAAATATTATAATAAAATAAATCAATGTATCTTTACTAATCACTATACTTATCCCCACAAATAGGGTGGTTGGTTGGGTGCAATATTATCATTTTGGAGGATGACAATTATGGTGAGGAGATGGGTTAATGTAGGTCCAGTTTGTTTGTCCATCACATGAAAGGATAAATTTAAATTACCTCTAGCTTGTCAGGAGTGATGGGAGCAATGATTAACTAGAATGTTGGTTTCCTTAATATGGTGGTAAGCCTAGTTATTTTGGTGAAGTTTAGTGGCTCTAAAGCTTTGACCCTATATTCTTTGTTACATATGTGTTCTTTATTTTACTATTGAGTCTAAAAGAAGGTGGATGGAGTTTAATTACACTATGTGGGGGAGAAATGGAAGTTTGGAGGTTTGTTGGATCCCCATGGAGCAATAATTGGAGCTCTTAGAGTCGTATTATCTTGTTTTCTCACAACAAAAATCTATAGGGTTCATAAGGAGCATTGGATAGGTGTGGTGTTTCCCATGAAGAAATTCGACCTTTGCTCACTCAATTAATTGATATATGCATTGGTTGTGGCTTGAAAGGAATTGTGACAAAGGTTCTAGGCAACCTCTAATGCTTGATAAATGATGATGGGAAGGAACTACCTTTGTTTCAATCATGAGTGGCATGCTTATGAGAGAAAATAAATAACGGGTGACAATAATTCCCTCATGCTAGTCACATGAGGCAGACACAAGTTTTGTAAGAAGGAATCTAGCAAGCTCTCCAAAGTGAGAAAGGATACCATAGAAGCAACAATGAGCTACATTAGGTGGTTTTGTGTAAGCATCAAGGTTGAAGTAGAGAGAATTGAGTGATGGTGAGGAAGAAATGTAGCAACATACTCATTGAAGAGATTGTTTCTAAACTAATGAATTAGATCCTTGATACATATTTTTCATGCACTAAAGACACTAAGCATTTTGAGCAAATTGACTTTTATTATCATTCTAATTCCATTGTAGCTCAGGTTGTTCAAGAACAAGGTGTTTAGCAAAAGGAAATCCTTAAGAAATTGAAGCTTCTACACAAGAAGTATGAGGCCCTTATCAAAGTCCTTAAGAACATGCAAGCCATAGGACATGATAAGCACCAAGAAAACCAATGCCTTATTATAATGAAGCTTGATAATTCCAATTCCGCATTCATGTATGTGGATTCATAATGTGCAATGACTCACAATTTTTTTAATTTCCTATTATGATAGAAAACAATAGAAATATTCCCTCTTGAAGACTATCAATATAAAGAGTATATCAATTATTTAAATCATAATTATAGACCTAGATCAATATAAGAGCACTATGAAAAGCCATAATGATTTCTATTTCAACTTAAGGTCATCTTTGATATTTTTTACTTACTATAACCTAGTATCCCTTATAATGATCACAAACACATGCATGCATATATATATACATATATATATATTTTCCCAGCGAAAAAAATCTTTTGTTCATATAGAATAACATCGACTGTCCTAGAAGGACTTACATCACTGCTCCATTGAGATATCTTTACATTCATTACATCCTTGAGCTCAACTGACATTACATTTTTAATTACAATCCTTACTGCTATTATCTCATAAACAAACTCATTCCTAACTAATAGAGGTATCTGATTCTCTTGATCTAAGTGTTAAACAAAAATTACATCACCATGTTCATATCAGTTTGTGCCTATCATAAGTTTCGTATGTCCAAAAATTCTGTACAACTTTCATACGGTTGAAATGACAAATCATTCCATTAAAACATATATTTCAACATATGCTGTTATGGGGTATGCCCTTCCCTACGTTCCTCTTCAACCAACGTCCCTGGATCCAGGAGCATCGTGCTCTTGGATAGCGCATCCGCCTCTTCATTTAACTCACGATAGACATGGTTGAAGGATATGAAACCAAACCTCTTAATCCGTCTCCTGATTGTTTCCAGTAGATGTTGTAAACGAGGGGCTTTAATTTGAACCCTATTATTTGCCCACTCAATAACCATTTTCAAATTGCCAAAGATTTGCAGATTGAAAATGTTCCGAACTAAAGCTGAATTGAGGACTTACCAAAGAGATGTCAATTCCGCCTTATTATTAGAGAAATGTCCCGGGCCATACTGGATTAAAACTTGCACCTTCTCTGTTATATTTAATATTTCACTAGGACCTGCCAAGGGCAGATCCCCTTGACTTGCACCATAAAAGTATGCCCAAGGGATTTTCTTATCAATGCATGTAAGTATTATCAGTCGAGTCCTTTTTTGTTTATCTTCTTTTCTATACTCCTTTGTCCACTGCACAATCATTACAGAAGTAACTTCATTAGGGATTCTTCGTTCTTGGAAAATGGAAGAGTTTCTCATCCACCATAAACCATAAATAAATAGGGAAGGAAAGGCATCAAAGCTTCGTATCGATGTGTTCTTCCACCATTTTCGACAACTTTGCGCTAGAGAAGATTCTATATGAATTTCTACGTTACTCAGTTCTTTGGAGGCCGCATTCCATACAACCACGTCATAAGAGCAAGAAACAAATTAATGAGATGATGTTTCACTACTCATTTGACACTGCACACACTAACTCGGGCGAGAGCATCCTCTTTTTAATAAATTTTCCCATGTTAGCAACTTATTACTCAAGGCTAATCATAGGAGTATCTTTTCTTTCAAGGGTCCTGAAGATTTCCAAACAACATGCCACCACCATTCCTTTTCTCCAGAAAAGGAATTAGTGGCAAAGGCCTCGTAGCCCAGTTTTGCTGAAAAAACTCCCGTAGAGCTATTCTTTGTCCATACTAGTTCGTCTAGCACATTTTCATTCAAAGTGATGAAATTTGACTCCGATTTGTTTATAAAAGCTTACCATTCCCCTGCTGCTTCATTATCCAATCCAAGCTCATGAGCAAATTTCCATATAACCCCGCCCGATCCTTGAGAAGATTGGTTCTTTGCATAAGCTAGTGTATGAATATTCTGATTCTTAATCAAGGACATAGTGTTTTCAGATAGAGTGTAAGCATCTCTAGAACCAACCCAAGGGT
Source organism: Larix kaempferi (assembly GCA_027924585.1). Lineage (NCBI taxonomy): Eukaryota > Viridiplantae > Streptophyta > Pinopsida > Pinales > Pinaceae > Larix > Larix kaempferi. The sequence continues at coordinate 13,057,903 of BSBM01000461.1, read as the reverse complement.
CAGCCCCAATAAGTACACTCCTTCCATTTCCTATATTCCATGTTGTCCATTGGCCTATTAAGGGATAAGAGAGTACAATAGATTTCCATCCAACTGAACCTCCCTTATGACTCTTTTCCCTACTTCTGAACATGATTAGAGAATAGAAGAATTTGGACAATATTTCTAAGTCAACGCTTTTCCCCACACGGAGTTGCTATTTTTGGCTAGTCTCCATAGAGATTTTGCTGCTAGCCATTGACATAAAAAAAATGATTCTTTATCCCCCATCCTCCCAATTCCTTTAATTAGCCACAGATGTCCATTTCACCAATGGTATACCTTCCTGTTTTTTACTTGCTGTCCACAGAAAAGAGAAACACTTCTTGCGAATCGTAGTGAGGATTCCTTTCAGGATATAAGCAATGGAGGCCCAATATATAGCAATGCTCTGTAGAACCTCCTTCAGAAGTATCAATTGACCTCCTCTTGATAAGAACCTGTTAGTCCAACATGAGATGTGAGATTCCACCTTCTTATATAACCACAACTAGTCCCTGAAGGAGTATGTATTGAGCTTGAGGTAAAAGCCCAAATATATGAAGCCTTCACTTAAGGGACTAATCGGGAAAGCAACCTCAAATCCAATCCTCTACTACATCTCCTCTGTAATCCTATTTACAACCAGCCTTGATTTTTCCACGTTTATCACCATTCCTGTAGCCTTCTTATAAAAATGTAAAATTTGAGATATCGAATGCAGGTTTTCCAATGTGCCTTCACCCATCATCAACACATCATCCACAAAAAGGACGCGAGTCAATTCCACTGTTTCTGAAACTAAGACACCCTTTAGAGCATCCTCTCTCTTAGCCTGCTAAACCAATTTGCTTAGTGCTTCCGCTACCAATAAGAACAAAAAAGGAGAAAGGGGACAACCTTGTCTCAATCCCCTGCTTGGCTTGAAAAAAAGGGGAAGGATCCATGTTGATTAACACTGCAAAGGAAGTCGAGTTTATACAACCCATTATCCAATTGACTAGATCCACAGAGAAGCCTAATTGTAAACGTAAGAGGCATAAGAAGGTCCAATTTACCCTATCATAAGCTTTAGACAAGTCAAGTTTCAGGGAAAAGGAATTTAATTTGTTCTTGTTTATCAAATGAATTGCTTCTTGCGCCAAAGAAACCGTGTCGTGAATTTGGCGGTTAAACAAGAACTTGAACTGCTCTTCTGAGATGATCTGACTCAAAATCGGCTTCAACTTCTAAGCAATGATTTTTGCAATGATTTTATAGACCACGTTGCAACATGAAATTGGTCTGAAATCTCCAAAAGTTATGGGATTTTGTTTCTTTGGGATTAGAGCTAGGAACGTGGAATTCATAGCCCCCGAGACCTTTCCTGAACATTGAGATTCTCGAACTACCTTCAAGAAATCATCTTTTAATAGCTCAAAGAAACCCACAAAGAATTCAATAGTAAAACCATCAAGTCCTGGGCTCTTCCCTTTCTGAAAAGAATGGACAATACTGCATAATTCTTCCTCAGGCACTTCTTTTGCTAGAGAGTCATTCATTTATTCAGTGACAAATCTCGGGAAGAGTCTCAATACTTGCAAAATTCGAGCATCCCCCGTTTCACTAAATATGTCCCTAAAAAATGAAACCCCTGCAACAACCTTGTCTTTAAAAGAGCGTACTCTGAACCCTTGTTCATTATGTATTTCAGTTATGGTATTGATGCTTTTGCTGTAAGAAGCATACCTATTGAATAATTTAGTGTTGTTATCACCTTCAACTATCCATATTGCTCTGCTCTTTAGCCTCCACAACTACTCCTCTTTTGCCAATAATTTCGAACATAGGACTTCCAGAGCTTTCAACTTTGCTAATTCATCCTCAGAGAAAATCCTTGCAGAGTTCTCCTTATACATATCTTTTATACCCACTTCCACCTCTTTCAACTGGGATTGTTTCCTTGCTCGAAACAATTTCGCCCACTCCTTGTAGATATTTTTAACCTTTATCAAATTATCCACCAATTGTTTCATGCATGAGTTAGGAATATCAGACCGCAATGGAGACCACGTATCCTCTACCAACTTCTTTTACTCCTCTTTAATCCAAACTAGGTTAAATTTGAAGGGAGAGGAAGGTTTCTACTTCTATATTTTGTATTTATATTGCCAATACAATAGGTCGATCGTCCGATAGTCCTCCATCTTCGACCCACGAGGCTATCATAAGAGGGCTTGTGAATAGGTTACCAGAGACCAAAAATCTATCCAGTCTCTTTGAGATTGTATTTTCCCCACTTCTCCTATTCCTCCAGGTACACTCAATTTTTTTTGGTTGAACATCAATAAGTCCTCTTGATTCAAAAAGAGAATTAAATAAATTACCTGGACGAGCCAACTCCATGCGCGTGCACACACACATAGACACATATAATCCATTAAACTTTAAAAAAATCATTATAAAAATTACAAATTACCAATTTCCTTAAGTAATGTAACATTTCCATGTCAGCTCATAACTTATCAAAAATAGAAAAGTAATTAAAAAATTTAAGATAAAAAATTATACCTCAAGAAATTAGGCTTAATAGATCCACATTTAAAATGAATCTATGCTAATACATAATCTATCAAAATTTAAAAAAAATCACAAAAATTACAAACTACCTTTTTTTTAATATAAAATTTATTACATTAAATCGATGTAATATTACCCATTTCCTTTTTTCTCTATACAATCCATCAAGATTAAAAAAAATAAAAAAATCACAAGAATTACAAACTACCACTGTTTTTTTAATATGACGTTTCTTACATTAAATCAAATTGGAGTAATAAACAATAAATTTAGTTACATTCATTTTATTTTCTATCTTTAGTTTAGATACTGTTAGCATAGATCCATCTTAATTCTAGCTCTACCCAGCCCTTCTAATTTACAAAATTGTCTAATAGGTATCCTATTTGTGACGGAAATGACCACCTTGCTTAAGTAATTTCAAAATATTTGAGATGAGTAATATTTGGATTTAATTATATTTTATATTGGATTGGAATTTAATTTTTTTTTTACCATCAAATGATGGTTTTAACCATTTAATAATCATATAATCAAAATTTTTCCAAAAATTACTTTACTTGTTTTCCTTTAAAACTATTAATGAATATTGAGAATAATTAATGGGTAAAATAACCTATATAAAATTCTAAAATCTAGATTTCAAGAATAAATTGGAATTTGAAAAACATTTTTGAGAAATTACTTGTTTTTTTCTATGATTAACAATGAACATTTATGTCTACTTAGGTTTCAAGTCAACTCAATTTTAAATTGAAATTTGATATATAATTACCTAAATGTGTTTTACAATTTTTTTTCCAGGGAAAAAAATCATATTCATTGATCATATTGAGTGTGAATACATTCCTCAGGTACTTTTCAGTACTATTTAAAATCATATAAAACCAATATTACATTGTAGTCTACCAAAAATAGTCTAATACAAAATTCCAGAATACTTTGTCGGTTACATAAAAAAGTCCAAATTGGTCAAACTGTACTCCTGGATTCCATGAATTAAAGAAGTAATTCTGCACTTGCCTGCATCCTACAGAAGACCAGCTTTAGAGAGCTTGTCTGCCTTATCATTTTGTTCACGGAATATATGCACGAACTCCACCTTCCTAAAAGACTGCACCAAATGATCTATATGGAGGCCAAGATTTTGTAGAGAATTATTATGGAAAATTATATCTTCGTTCATTCACTTTATCCATAATTCAGAATCACCATAAATCCTGAATGAGTCCACATAGAGAGTTTTAGACTGCTGGATGAGAATTAAAAGTGCTAGCCCTTCAACACGGTTATTTGTCCCAATGCCTCCATTCGCTTGAAAGAACAATTCCTTTCCTTGATGTTTAAAAAGGCCACCCATACCGCTACCATGGTTCTCACAAGCACCATAAAAAAAGCCCACCGAGTCTTCTTCTCCATGGGTTAGAGTTTTCATCACCCTAGTCTTTTTGACCTGCTCGTGACCCAAAAAGAATTTAAAGATAGAAAGGACTTGAGCAGAAATTACAAAACTAGGAAAGTTCAGATCTTCAAAAATCGCCTTGTTGCGAGCAACCCATACTTTCCACACCACCAGAAAAGGTAGACATCTCAGGTTTTTAAGATTATGATCATCATACCAATGCTGCAAAAAAAAATTGAAACTGTCACCTTCCTCCATCGTCCCCAACTGAAGCTTATTTCGCACCTTAGTCCAAACCTATTGAATAAATGGGCAAAAAAGAAAAAGATGGTTGGCATCTTCATCCGCATTCCGACACAGACAACATCTACCCGGTCCTTCCATATTCCGCTTTTTTAGTTTTTCCCAGGTAAGTACCTTATCTTGCAAAATCAACCATATCAATATTTTACTTTTATGAGGTGCCAAGGTTTTCCAGATCGAGTTGCCCCACCACGGTTTATCCACAATCCTATGCTTCCATATAGCAGTATAAGCATCACGTACAGTGAATGTACCCCCATCGTCGATTCCCTGCCACCGAAGCACATCCTGATTCTCCCCCAATTTAATAAAACCTCTCTTCATCTCTACGATCCAAACATTCCAAATCTCCGTCCATCTAGTGGGAATCATCATTTCCTCCACTATAAGCCACTGCTGAGTGAAACCCATCCCATATACAGCTATATCAACAAGCACTATAAAGCCTTTCGCCTTCAGAAATAACCTGAAATCCTAAGGGAAAAAAGGTGTTTTCGTCACGCCTTTATAGGGCTCGCTGCCAATTCTAGCCACTTTGTCGTCTCCCACCTCCCAAACCAACCTCTCCTCTAAAACTGGTAAAGCAACAACTATCGATTTCCAGAACATGGAACCTCCACGACTGCTCTTAACCGTATTTCTCAGCCAATCAATAATAGTACCATTTCCCAAGTATTTAAAGCGGAGGATCGATTGCCATATTCCCTCTGTAGAGATGAACCGCCATGTCGTTTTAGAAGCCAATGCCTGCCCAAACGTAAACAAGTCCTTAAAACCCCAGCCACCTACCTCTTTGGGTTTAGAGATCGACTCCTAGGAAGTCCAATGTAAGCCTCGATCCTCCTTACCCTTCCAAAGAAATCTAAAGAAAAGCTTCCGAAGCGAGTGAAGAATACCCTGAGGCAGCTTAACATTGAACATCCAGTACACTGGTAATACACTAAGAATACTTTTGATAAGGACAGCTTTCCCTCCCCTTGAGAGAAACCGATTACACCAAAAATAGATGCGCCTCTCCACTTTCGCAACAAGCCAGTGCCAATCTACTAATCCATAACTGTTAGGTTTAAGGTGAAAACCCAGATACTTGAATCCCAAAGACAATTGACAAATCTCCATCGGCATGAACCCCAAAAAATAAAGCAGATCCTCAGGTTCCAGATTATTTACGTAACATGCTGATTTTTCAAAATTTGCAAGCATTCATGTTGCCTTGCTAAACAACCAAAAAAGATCTTTTACAGCCCGTACCTCATCAACAGAGTTTCCAAGAAACAGTAGAGCGCCGTCCACAAAGAATATATGGGTAATCTGGGTTTCACCAAACCAAAGGCCTTCAAAATTGTTATCAGCCGCGGCCTTAGAGATTAACCTGCTCAGTCCATCCATTACCAGAAGAAACAATTACGGTGATAACGGGAAACCCTGGCGCAGCCCTCTGGCCGGCTTGAAGAAACGAGAAGCAGATCCGTTGATAAGAACAACAAAACTAACTATAGACAGACAAGACCATAGCTAATTTACCATAGAAAGGCCAAAACCAGTTTGAATAAGAACCAATCTGATATACTGCCAGCATGTACGATCATATGCCTTGGAGAGATCCACTTTCAGCACCTTCACCGAGATCTTTCTAATCTTTATCGAATGAATACATTCCTGTGCACAACCGATAGCCTCATGAATGCTTCGGTCCGGTAGAAAACCATATTGTTCCATGGAAATATGCTGGGCCAGAATTGGATTTATCCTCTCCGCTATCAACTTCGAGGTCACTTTATATAAAGCATTACATAGAGAAATCAGACGGAATTCTCCAAAAGATAGAGGCTCGTCAACTTTAGGAATTAGGACTAAAAATTATGAATTTATGCAAGGTTTTAAAAATCCCAGCACCCTGTTCTTCTCCACCACCCTCAACAGATCCTTCTTCAAAAGATCAAAGAAAGCAATATAAAATTCCGACGTCCATCCATCGGGCCCAGGGCTCTGGTCTTTTTTCAATTTAGTAAGAGAGGACTTGAGCTCATCCATGGTAACCAGAGCGTTTAAAACAAGAGCGTCTTCCTCAGTCACCCAATGACCAAACTTAGATGCTAAATCCACCATCTCCTGCAGGTTGTTCCCATCAGGTTCTTTATAAAAATGGGAGAAGAAATCAACTCCTCCCTCGGCCAACTGTTCGAAACCCACCATCTTCTCCCCTCTGCCATCCTGTAACTCCCAGATAGAGTTTAAACGTTTCCTATGACTGATCATCTTGTGGAAAAAAGTTGTGTTCTCGTCTCCCAGTGACAACCATGTCGCTCTACTCTTCATTCTTAGCTCCGCTTCTCTTTCCATTAGTATAGAGTTCCGACTCTGTTCTAGAATCGCCAAAGCTTGTAAAGAATCCCCACTCAAAATCCCTCCCTAGCTCATATAAATGTCCTTTATCCCTTCTTCCGTCCTCTTTAGTCTTGCATCCAATGTAGCCTTTAACTTCCTAGCCCAAAGGCCTGTTATAACCTTGATAGACTTCAGATTGTCTACAAACTGATCTTCACATGAACCCAGAGAAAACTCGTCAAAAACCTTCCAGTTAGACCGGACCAGATTCAAGAAGTCATCGTTTTTAAGCCAGAATGGATTAAATTTCAAAGGAGTATCGGGCTTATCTCCACCCTTTTCCATACTGCACATTACCGAAAGATGATCAGAGCTTCCACCACTTATTCTCCAAGCCTTTATCCTTTCCACCTTACTTAACAGTACGCTAGAACATAAAAACCGATCCAAACACTTAGAGATAGCCTAAATGTGTTTTACAATTTAGGTAATTCAAATTTAGATTTTATATGTTCTTGGTTTTATATATTTTCTTTTTAATATTTTTTTTAGGCCCGACATGTGAGTGTGACAGACATGACACATCTCACTCATTCGGCCGTAGAACGCTGTCCATGACAAAATCTGCTTAAAAATAGTTATCCGATAGGAGGACCAGAATAAGCAGTATCACCAGTTCTTGAACCGACAACAGACCCAGTTGCATCGCAAATAACACAAGATGGAGGTGCTCTCTTGGGTGTATAATTCTCCATCCATCCCATTCACAGCTATTGAACAAGAGCCGTAGCCAGCAGCACCAAGAGCAGATCCGGGCACTGATACAGCACGAGATCGAGACACTTGTCCGAATTTAAAAATATTTCTGGGCACTAATCTGAAAACTTACACTAACTACAAAGTACTATCCCAAAAACGGAAAAGTAATCTGATAGGAAATTTTATCTTACAGTCAACGTTAATCCCGAAAGCCATGGAGGAAGCTCAAAGCACGAGCCACCATGGAAGATCTCACACCGACAGCCCACTATTTTTTACTCACCAACGCCATCCCGAGGAGCCAGGGTAACCACAAAGGCCGACACTAAATATTTCGGAGCCCAAACTTCTCAGCGCCCTCACATTCCTTCAATCACATTTAAACCCAACTGCACCAGTTATTCCTTATTCTCCCTCTGATATTCGGCTCTGGAATCTGCCATTGGAGGTATTGTGAAGAATTAGAAGAGCAAAAATGGGTCAGTGCTATCCTCGTGCCACCAAACCCAAAGGAGAATGGAGAGCGTCCAAGGTAGATGCGCACGGGTTTCGCATGAGGCGTTGCATGGCTGCAGCGAAGCAGCACAGAGGCAGACTCTACATTCTCCGTCGATGCATCGTTTTGCTTCTCTGCTGGCGTTTCCATGAACAAGATTAGATTAGATTAGATTAGCTCCATTTACTGTAAATTCAGTGGAACATTAACGATTGATTTGGACGAAACGGCATGCAACAAACTAATTCCCGTTTTTTTTGCTCTGTTTTCTTCCATGGTTGAATTGTATGTGTTTTTTTAGGTCGGCTACAGGCCGACCTGAGGATGTGCTGTACATTGTATTACTAGCTTCCACCATTAAATCTCACTTGCTTTTCAAATTTGTATTAGAGCTTCAATAATCCATTCATTTCCACCTGTTTAATAATTCGAATCATCTTCACATGGAGAATGAGAATGAGGAGGAAAGAATGCAGTTGGTGTGAACTGTGAACCCCGAGGTTGAACCAGCGATACTCAGCGCCCATCGAACTATGGATTTGAAGAATGCATGAGGTTGCACGTACTGGTGGTTTCCAATATTCAGAGCAGTTGAAGCAATGATACAGCTGTTTGTCTTTCGTGGTAAGAGGTATACGCTGCGACTATTGAAGGTTTCAACATTGGAGTGATACAAACAAAGGTCTTCCAAATCCAGCAATGCAGAATCTAACGAATGTGTATTCTCTGTTATATTCGTCTGTCAAGGGCGTTCACCGTGATTCTTTGTGAAAGCATAAAACAATTACAATAAAAATGGCTCTGAGTTTCTTAACCTTCTTTTTATCCTTCTTTCTGTTATTACAACTTCTTTCTGTTGCAATTATTTTATAGACCACGTTGCAACATGAAATTGGTCTAAGATATCCAAAAAGTTATGGGCTTTTGTTTCTTTGGGATTAGAGCTAGGAACGTGGAATTCATAGCCCCCAAGACCTATCCTGAATGCTGAGATTCTCGAACTACCTTCAAGAGATCATCTTTTAATAACTCAATGAAACCCACACAAAATTCAACAGTAAAACCACCGGGTCCTGGGCTCTTCCCTTTTTGAAAAGAATGGACAGTACTGCATAATTCTTCTTACATTCATTTATTCAGTGACAGATATCGGGAAGAGTCTTAATACCTGCAAAATTTCCTGAATCGAGCATCCCTCCGTTTCACTAAATAAGTCCTTAAAAAATGAAACCCCTGCAGCAACCTTGTCTTTAAAAGAGCGCACTCTAGACCCTTGTTCATTATGTATTTCAGTTATGGAATTGATGCTTTTGCTGTAAGAAGCATCTTCCATCTCATGATTGAGGAACTATATATATGTGCAGTGAGCAACAGCGAACCTTAAGAGGTCCGAAGCATACCTATGAAAGAATTTAGTGTTGTTATAACCTTCAACTATCCATATTGCTCTTTAGCCTCCACAACTGCTCCTCTTTTGCCAGTAATTCCGAACGTAGGACTTCCAGAGCTTTCAACTTTGCTAATTCATCCCCAGAGAAAATCCTTGCAGAGTTCTCCTTATAAATCTCTTTTATACCCACTTCCACCTCTTTCAACTGGGATTGTTGCCTTGCTCGAAATTTTTTTTCCCACCCCTTGGAGACATTTTTCCCACAATGAGTTTATAACCTAGGCCAAGGCAAACTACAATATTGAATGGAAGAATGGGTTTATAACCTATTTCTTCTCACTAACATCTATTTACTTTATTTTCAGATTTGAAGTCGGGAAAATGGTGAATAACTTGAATACTGAAATTGCATTCAAATAGTAACTTTTATATCAAACTGAAAAACGTCTCATTGTTAAAACAATTGAACTTGAAATGATATTCAACAAAAGCTAATAGGTCAATTTATTTTATGCTAAAAGTACAATTTTTGGCATTATAGAAAGATGGGCTTTGAATTACAATTTGGGATTATATAAGATGGTTTTTTTTTCATATTTTGTAATTGTAGTGGATTTATTATCTTGTTGTAGAATTATTGCTTTTCAAACTCGTAGTGAAGATTGTTGAAATTGTGCATTCCAGTTGTTGATGAAATTTTAAAATTCTAAAATCTTTGGATGTGGATGCAGTCTTGTTAAAATTGTGCAGTTGCAGTGTTGTTGGCACCATTTCAAATGAATTGGAAGATTGTTCGAAGTTAATTGTTTACTGTAATGTTTGATTGTTCATTAAATTTAGTATGTATGTTTGATTTATGAATTTATGTGGATTTTGAAATTCAAGCCTATTGTTGAAGTTGCAACTTATTTTAAGGTTGAAGTTGTATTTTATTCAGGTTAAGTTTGTCCACATACACCCACAGGTGTAGGCAATCCAACAACTCCATAATGATCATATTTATTCAAAAACCAAACCATTGTTCTAACCCACAAGGTCTCACCATAAAGAACTTTCCAATCTTAGACATCATAGACATAACCTACCAATCTCAGACATCACGGAATCAAGATAAAAAGTAGAGATAATCTCTGTGCTCAAAAGATTCCTCCACAAACTCCTCCCAATGCATAATGCCTTCATGCTCATCCAGAGCTTCCTTAGAAAGTGTATGAGCAATGATGTTTTTCTCTCTAAAGATATGTTCAATGTTCAAAACATGGAAAGAGTCCAGCAATTGTTCTGACCTACAACACCACTGATGTTCATGGAGATGACCTGCAATGAGCATTGTTTCTTCACCCAATTCACAATAACCAAGGATTCCCCATTAATATTCAGAGTGTCCATACCAAGACATGAAGCAAATTTTGTAAGATACCAGAGGGCCATAAGCTCAGATTTGGCGTTTGAGCCCAATCCATAATTCATCTTCATCCTAAAATAGTGATCCTCATTAATTTTCAAAAATATACCTACACCATACTTTCCCTCTTGGGAAGCTCCATTGAAAAAACCTGTAGCAACAACAACTAAGCTGGGAGAGTGCTTATCTTCCTTCTTTTCTTTACTTTCACCTCCAATGATGAGCAACCTTTATACATACCAATAATTCTCAAATGGCTTGCAAAAATTTTCATCGGTTTATCATCAAAGATAGAATAATTTCTTGTTTTCCATATATCCCAAGAGACAAAAGCTAGTAAAGTCTATGTTCCAGATTATTTTTGTACCACTTCAGGAAATGGTCATCAATAGAATCATGACCCCAATATTGTGTGATATTTAGGGACTCAAATTTTTTTCCAAAGTTGAATATAGTAAGTACATGAAACAAAAATATGGAAAACAGATTCATTTTCAGACCTGCACAAAATACAATAGTTTGGTCCCTCCCAACCCCTATGTTGAAGGTTGTCCCAGGTCAATAAGCAGTTCTCAAAAGTTAACCATATGAAGCATTTGAATTTCATTGGGAAAGTCCATTTCCAAATTTTTGTAAACCACCATTTGGGAACATTAGATGTAAAACTCCTTGCATTTTCAGAATATGCAGCCTTTGCAGATACCTGCCCTGAAGATTTATTTACATCCCATACCAATTCATCCTCATTTCCGTTAAGTCTAATACCATCCTTATGCATATTCCTAATGTACATTGGCCATTCTTCAGCCCATCTATCTCCCAAGACAAGATCTTCAGCAGTCAACCAATAGGAATTAGAAAGAGGAAGCCAAAAAGGTATATTAATGTGGGCGATTATATCAAATCCCATCTCAACAATATAATCAAGGAGGTAAGTTGACAATAATTAATTATCATCATGACCAATAATAGGATCAATCCCCACCAATACCTTAGCACCTGAACCCACCTTCCAAGCCAATCCATTGCTGACCCATGGGAAAGACTTGACAAAACCACCCCAAAAATTTGAAACGTTCCTGACATTTTCATTGGGATTCCTAATCCATTCAAACATATTTCCTTTGAGATACTTACTAAGGAGGACTTCACACCATAATCCATTTCCAAAAACTCCACGCTACATACTTTTCATGCTCAGGGCCATACTGAACCAATGCAAGTTCTTGATATCCCAACCATCCAAGATTTTTGGTTTGGGCAGTCTCTCCAACACAATTACCATCCCACAAGAACTTAAATGTCAATCTTCTAATCATTTTAATTATAGTTTGAGGAACATGTTCCAATGAAAACCAATACATTGGAATACCAACCAGAACAACCTTCAAATGAGTCAGTCTTCCACCCAAAGATAACAACCTATAAGTCCAATTACTGATTTTCTTTTCAAAATTTTTAACCAACCAAATCCAATCCTTTATCCTATCGCAGCTAGATTTTAAAAAATAACCCAGATATTTGAATCCTTTAGTTAAATCTGTCACCTGATATGGGATAATTTCTGCAATCTATCTCAGATTTTCCTCATCCACCTTATGTTTGATAAAATTAGACTTGGAGATACTAACCTCCATCCTTGATGCTGCACAAAATAGCTAAATAATCTCAACAAAATAGTGCCATTCCTCCTTGAGACTTTTCTAAATAAGACGACATCATCAACAAATAATAAATGAGCAATAAAAACATTAGTATAAATTTTGGTTCCTTTCAATTTACCCTCAGATCTAGTTGCAATAATAATTCTACCGAGCCCCTCAATTACTAAAAGAAACAAAAGAGGAGATAGGGGGCATCCCTGATGCAGACCCCTTGATATTTAAAAAAAATTTGTAGGGGATCCATTAACAAGGACTGTAACATGGGTAGAAGTCACACAAGCCATTATCCAATTTGTAACTGATATAGGGAATCCAATCTGAAGAAGAAGAAGCCTAAGGTAAACCCAGTTTACACAGTCGTAGGTTTTCACCAGATCCATTTTTAATAGTAATGCATTGAGATATTTCACTTTGATAGAGTGTATACATCCTTGTGTTACACCCACAACATCCAAAATTTGTCTATTTTCTAAGAAACAAAACTATTCCTTGGACATCATCTCTACAAGTTTTGGCTTAATATGATTTGAAATGATTTTTGTGATGATCTTATAGGAAATATTACAAAGTGAGATAGGCCTAAAAACATAAAAACTATCATGCTTATTTCATTTAGGGATATAATGTTGAGTTTAAATCTCTAGAAACAAAGCCTTCCATTCTAGATTGTTCCACCATCTGTAGGATATCCTCCCCCATAGTATCAAATAAAGACAAAAAGAGTTCCACCATCCAACCATCTAGCCTTGGACTCTTATCTTTTGCAAATTGTTTAAGAACCCTTCCAATTTCCAATCCTTCATCATAGGGAAAAAAAGCAGGGAAAAAACCGATCCCCTTCATTCGACCTGCAATATTATTGGAACTCGAATCTGTGAAAAGATGGCTAAAGTGTAACTTTGCTACCGCTTCCAAATCTTTTTGGGAATGAATAATGTTCCCACGAGTCCTTTATCTCCAGAATGGAATTTATATTTCTTCTATATGAGGCATAATTGTGGGAAAACCGATTATTATTATCTCCATAAGCTACCCAAATAGCTCTACCCTTTAACCACCAAGACATTTCCTCTTGTTAAAGGAGTAAGGTCTTCTTTTCCTCAAGCTTCATTAATTCCGTCTTTTCCTCCTTGATAAAAATACCATATGGATTTTAATTCAAAATATCTGCCAGCCTTTTATCAATGAACTGGAGGTCTTCACTATCTATCTTTTTCCTATTTTTCTCCCACAAAACAACCTCCTTTTTAAGGTGTTTAAGTTTCAAATTCAAACTATCCATAAGACTACCTTCCTATGGAATAAAAAAAGAGCACCAATACTTTCTAACCATCAAGCAAAAATCCAAATCTTTGAGCCACATATTGTTAAATTTAAAGGAGTATTTGTGAGCATATTTTACCCCTTCAATCTGCAGGATAATACGGAAATGATATGAAATTGTAGATGAGTCACCACCTAAGATCTAAATCTCTAAAAACCGTGTAGGTTAGATTCTCTAAAAATAATAATATGTCAATCCTTTTACTGATACCTGCTTGGCCACTCCTACCATTACTCCATATGGGTTCTAGTTTAACCGGCTTCACATCAATCAAATTGGAGGAATGTAAAAGGTTTGTATAGCAATCAATAAGAGGATCCAATCTGGCAGTGTGACCCTAAATTTCAATAGCTGACATAGTAAAGTTTAGATCTCTTGCAATACTCAAATTTGGAGTCTTCAGTAAACCACTATGATCCAAGGCATCCCAAAAAAGTTCCCTATCTTTATAAGGGCCATAACAATTTAAGATGCCAATATTTTGGTTGAATTGTTTAAAACTTCCTTCAAGCAAAATCCCCCGATAGGTTATGAAAGATTTAAACTCAAAAACCAGATGATTCCAACAAGATAGAGTGCCACTCAAAATCCCAATGGAATCCAAAGCACAAAAATTCCATCCCGGTAAAATTTTGGAAAAAACTTTAATACCTAAAGTCTCACAACACATGGTTTCTTGAACCAAGATAATGTCACGGTTAGTAGTTTTAAAAAGTCTGGAGAGAGCCCTAACCTTCACAGCTCCTCCAACCCCACGTATATTGAAATATAGAATAGACATTAAGAACCTTCATGACAAGGCTAACCTGCTCTGAGGGCCTGAGAGTTTGATGAATTCATCAAAAAAGGATTCTCTCCAATAGCCTTCGAAAGTCTCTTGGATAGGGAGATATAGTGGATGCAAGATTCATTGTTCTCCATAGAGGGTTCCAACGAAGGAGCCAATACATTTGTTTTACCCTTTTTCTTCTTCTTTCTGATGCTAACATTCTGGTGCCGTTTATATGTTACAGGGGAAACATAAGGATTTGTAGAAAGTTTGTTTGAATATATCTGATTAGGGGTCTTAACCAAATATTTCTTATTAGAAGACACCAGATATTGAAGCTCCACATTCTGTGAAACTAGTGTGGGAAAAGGACTTAGAGACGACGCAACCATACCACTAGATGGATGCAAGGTATGGGGGTCTATCCCAAAATTGGAAACCATAGGATCAAGGTCAGCTACTCTTCCATATACCAGATTGTAAACCCCCGAAGAACTAACCCTAATATTACCAATCGACTTTGTAGAAGGATAAAAAATGCTCGATGGGGGTTCCGAGCATTTTTCGAACCTAGGCCATCATTCAATGAAGAGAAATCACCCCCATCAGTGTTAATCATATCACCCACTTCATTTGATGATTTATTTTTCGACACATTTTTATCAGATACCAATTGAGGATCAAGTTCAACATACCCTACTTTGTCTTTACCAGTATGAGTCTATTTTCTAAATCCTTTTCCAAAGAGAGATAAAAATTAAGTTCTACTTTTGATAGACCTTCATATTGGGTAGGAGAGTTAGAAATTGACATACCGTTTGATTTATTAGAACCATCATCCAAAGCAGGTATGGCTCGCAGAAATTCCTCCTTTCTATCTTCGTTCTCATCGGAGGATACCTCAACCACCCCCAAGATCAAATAAGGGCATCTTGATTTAATATGGCCAATCTCCCGGCAATAATGGCATCTGAATGGAATATGGAGATAATCAAGTTTTTTCTAGATAAACTTATCGCCCCATAAAATTTCCACTTCAGTTGGAAGACCCTTGGTTATGTCCATCTCCACCATAACCAATGCCACCCGTTTCTCAACACCAAATAACATCTTTTTTTCCAAACGAATATATCAACCCAAGAAATTTTCTAACCCTTAAAAAATGTTCTTCATCCAAATTTCAATAGGGAACTCGGGTAGCATAAGCCAAAAATGTTGTGTCGCCATATTTTCCTTTTCTGGATCAAATGATGTATGCCAATGTCTTAGAACTAAGGGACCCTCCTTGATAAGCCATATTCAACCCAATACCTTAGGAACATCCTCTGCTTTGGGGAAAAAAAAACACAACTAGCCGTTGGTCAGAGTATTGATTCTAGGAACATAACCAAACTTAGGCAACTGGTTTGAATAAACCCAATCGATAATCACCAGTTTGTTTGCTTTAGAGTATTATATCCGACCAACCACTACTCGACTAGAAAACACCTAAACCCACTCCATATTTACTTTCCTACCTAGAACAAATTGTTCCATTCTATATTTTACCTTATTAGACTTGATTTGCCTCTTAAGACGATCTCTGGCACCACACAATTTGGTTTTTGAAACCTTGAACTATTTGTTAACAAAATATACATATCTAAAATGGAGTCTTGACCATCCTCCTGGGTCAAAACCTACCCTAAATTCCCCTTCGATGAATGAATGGTAGCCCCATGCAGCCTAGAACCTAGATCCAGCCACAACCAACTGGAGCAAGAGAGGTCATATTAGGGAAAGGAATAACCCCCGATACTGGCTGATTACGTAGCCATAGATTGTGAAGGTTACCTTTTGGGGAGAAGGGACCTATCACATCATCATGTGAGATCACATGGTACGTTCTCCTAGCACCCGCCATGTGGAATCCGTACTAAAAACCTCAAACCACACAACTACAAAATGAAATCGGAACCCTGCTCAAGAAAGTAGGAGAAGGGTAATGTCACGAAACCTAAGGAAGAAACGCGAATAGTAAAATGCATAAAAAGTGACTTAAAAAACTTGAAATAACTATAGTAAAATAAACACGAATAATATTTCCCTTTAACGTTAATCACTTTGCTTCTCTGCTACCATTTCCACAAACAATATTAGATTAGATTAGATTAGCTCCATTTCTTGTAAATTCAGTGGAACTACGATTGATTTGGATGAAACAACAAGCAACATACAAATTTCTGTGTTTTTTTCTCTATTTTCTTCAATGGTTGAATCGTATGTTTTTTTTTAAGGTCGGCTATAGGATGAGCTGTACATTGTATTACTAGCTTCCACCATTAAATATTACTTGCTTTGCAAATTTTTTATTATAGCTTCAATCATCCAATCATTTTTTCCTATTTAATAATTCAAATCATCTTCACATGGAGAATGAGGAAAGGAATGCATTTGGTGTGAACTATGAACCCCGAGTTTGAACCAACGATACTCAGCGCCCATCAAACTATGGATTTGAAGAATGCATGAGGTTGCACGTACTAGTGGTTTCCAATATTCAGAGCAGTTGAAGCAATGATATAACTGTTTGTTTTTCGTGGTAAGAGGTATACGCTGCGAGTATTGAAGGTTTCAACATTGGAGTGATACAAACAAAGGTCTTCCAAATCCAACAATGCAGAATCTAACGAATGTGTATTCTCTGTTATATTCGTCTGTCAAGGCCGTTCACTGTGATTCTTTCTGAAAGCATAATACAATTACAATAAAAATCCAGGTCTTCATGATTATGAATTTCTTAACCTTCTTTTTTATCCTTCTTTCGGTTCTTACAATGGGTTTATAACCTAGGCCAGGGCCAACTCCAATATTGAATGGAAGAATGATCTTGCTGTCATCAGGTTTGTATGAAGATGAGGACCATTCTGGACGTTCCATGGGACAGTTTAATTTTCTTATGAGTAATTCCCACCCTTAATCCCTACCCGACAGAAATTGAACAAGTAACATGTGATGACTTAACCTTCTCAAATGCCAGCTTCCCTACCACCTACATACTTATTGCTTCGATTACAATGTCATACTTTCCCATTATTGAGATCATATTTAGTTTATGCTAAAAGTACAATTTTTGGGATTATAACAAGATGGCTTTGAATTATCTAAAGATGGCTCTAGTGAAGATTTATTATCTCGTTGTACAATTATTGCTTTCAAAATTAGTAGTAAAGATTGTTGAAGTTTTGTATTCAGATGAAATTTTCAAATTCTAAAATCTTTGGATGTGGATGGTAGTCTAGTTGAAGGTGTGAAGTCGCATTGTTGAAATCATTGGCACCATTTCAAATGCATTAGAATATTGTTTGAAGTTAATTGTCAACTATAATGTTTGATTGTACAAATTTCAATGCCTTTAGTTAGTGTGTAATGTTTGATTTATGAATTTATGTGGTTTTTGAAATTCAAACCTAATGTTTTTCTAGTTGAAGATACACTTTATTTTAAGGTTGAAGTTAAAGTTGAATTTGTAATTTATTAAGATTGAAATTGATAGTTTACTAAAATTGTTATATATATATAAATATATACTTTATAAATTAAATTTTTTAAAATAATTTATGCAATATAAAATGGTAAAAAATTATCATTATGTATTGAATGAAGTGTATGATAATATGTATTAATTTTTTATATCTTGTATAATAAGGCACACAATGCGGTGATCCAAATTTCCGAAGTAAAATGGTTTTATATGAGGACTACAAATAATCAACTATACTATATTTTCCATGTTGTTGAAGGGATAACCAAAAAAACAGTGTGAATAATATTGTTGTATTTACTCATTTAATATTGATATACAACTAAATGAAAGATGAATTTGTACTTAGAAAAAAAAGTCTAAAACCAATATATAGAGAAGCAAGAATAATTGTTGATTAATTTTGGTCTTTTAGGTGTATGGAGTTTGGTGGGGAGTATATTGTATTCGGAGGATGTGTAGTGATCTATTATTTGGTATAGAGTAAATTCCACTTATCACAAGTGATTATAAGGTAGACTTTACATTTTCCGTTGACTTAGCATTATGATTCTCTATTGGTTTTTTCATGGAGAAGATTAGATGATGTCCATTTTCTGTAAATTGAATTGAACCCTGATCAATTTGAACATGTTAATTTCTCATGTTTTCTAATGGTGAATTCTTTAGCGGGTACGTGTTTTTTTAAAGTTTTCTATACGCCATTTGTATTTTTTCTATCACTTATATAGGGATTTGAAGGTTTTTTATCACATTGTGTTAGCTTCGAAAATTATTTCTCACTTGCTTTGCATTCTTTGTTACATGTTCAATATTATTTCCTTAACTATCAATTCCATAATAATTGTTGATTTAAAATTTGGGTGGGTACACAATTCCTTCCCATTTTATTTACAACAAGAATACCACAAGAATGCACACCCATTGTTTTTAAGGGAATGAATGCACTCTTTAGGAATGCACATGTGTTCCTATTTAAATAGCTTCAACCTTTATCAAATCTCCACGTAGGCCATTACTGTATGGAAACAAAATTTCCACGTCATTTTTTTAAATTAAAAAAATGTGCATACATTATTAATGTGTTCGGGTTTTTAAAACATGTGATTTAAAAAAAACTTGTTGTTCCTTTGTATAAAAAGTAATAAAAAAAGCAAGAATGTTTTGTTTTATTTTTATCCAAGCCACAACTATTTCACCCTTATTCTTCTCCCAACATGAGCACACTTTTGCTAACAAGGCCCAATCTTGGCGACGACAAATAGGAGGGACATTGCTATTATTGGCATTCAACATTTTGCATAAAGGAGCTCTCATTGCTAGGTAAATTTTATTTGAAATGTCATTCTTATAGTTGATAAGTTATAGGAAGTTATATAGATTTTTAAAATATTTTGTTATTGTTTGATTGTCAGTGTTTTTTTTCCACTATGGAGAAAAATCATGATCCAAACCCAAACCCTAATTCCCCACAAGACCCATATACATGACTTAACCAGTGTTTATATAAACTTAGAAACATAATTGGCGAGCTTAGGAACACTAGAGAGAAAAATGTTGTAGTTGAGTTGCGTATCAACTACCTCGATATCTAAAAGTACCATTTTCCCCCCAACTCGATGGGGACATTTTGGTACAAACCCAAAGGTTATGATGGCCTCCCATCATAAGCACAGAGAGAAATATATAATGGTACAAAGTTTGGTGAATCTAGGTGTTTCCAGATGTGAGTGGACATCACATAAGTAGATGCTCCTTCATCGATAATGCATTGATGAATGATAGTGTTCTTGATAATGAAAGGGATTTGGAAGGCAATTGATGAGGGTAGTCATGGTGTTGCCTTATCGAAGTCAATGGTCATGCGACATGAGTAAAAAGGGCCGAATACACCTAAATCACTAAGTAATGCTTTCTTGTGGGAAGGGAAAGACTGAAGAACTTCTAATGTTGACATGGTGGCAGAGGATTGTGCCAAATCATCTACAATGATGTAGTTGTGGTTGGATTTCATGTGTAGGTTATGGGTAGTTCATCTAAGTGGTGCCTTTGGAATTCAAGGGATCTGATCATCATTTGGACAAGGTATTTGCAAGGTCCCACTAGAGGTAGTGGGTAGATCTTACCCTTGTGGGGGGTTAAGCAAGACATAACCTTTGGTGCAATTTTGGAGGTTAAATTTTTCCAAAGTCACGTAGGTGTTTTGAAAGGTGTCATCACGTGTGGGGTGAGGATATAGTTGCTGGGTAACCACCCATTGGTTGGAAAATGGTTGTTGCAACACAATTTTTTTTGGTTGTGGTGCATTAGGTACTTGAGGAGGATTGACAACGGCCTTCTTCTCTGCTTCAAGAATTTGTTGACACTTAAGTATCAACAAGAAATGGTGTGTATATTGTCCATACTCTCTGCACATGATCCAGATGGACATCGGTGGCCACCCACCTATTCCACTGGCTCAAAATAGTTTCCCATTTTGCCAATTTTCTAGTAATTTCTCTACAGTTTTTCGAGTCCCAAACTTCCGGGGCCGTTTGAGGCCCTAAACGACGTTTTTTTTGGGAAATCGTGGTCCGACAAAGCTTGTCTATTTTAAGTTCCTCGGAGTATTCCTCAGATAGATCTTTCGAACGGGCTACTGAGCGCCCCAAACGGAGATCGCATGCAAAAGTTATGACCCCGAGAAGTTGACTGTTCAACTAACCACCTTGGGGCCGCAAACTTTATGGCGGTTCATCTTCTAGGGTTAGGTTTTTGGATGTTTGGGATTCTTTCCCTCATGATTATGATAAATAGGCCCTTTAGGCCTCTCTTTGTAATCATCTTGGCACGAATGAGCACAACGGCCACATCTCTTCTCAGAGATAGATACTACCATTCTAGCTGTTGTATTTACAGTCTGTTCTATTTCCGATATTTAATAGAATATGTGTTTACTATATTGCTGTGTTTCTTGCCATATATCTATGTATGTGAATATATATCTCTGTATATGATTCTGTATATGTTATCTTTTGTTTCGTTCCCACACAAATCCGGATCAACACATGGATCAAGGGTAGTTCATCCTAAGGTTGGCATTATTTCCCTGTTTAAGGGGATTATTCCCCCCTCGTTTTGGTTTTACTAGGGAGGTGGATTGCCCCTTGTCCCCGCCGCTATTTTTTCCTATTCTTTCCCTGATTCTGTGGATTTGTGGTATTTGCTGCGTTCAGTTGCTTAAATAATTAATTTTGTTGTGCGGAGAAGACTGTACTAGATTTACCCCCATTTGAGGCATGGGGGAAGGGCTAGGGGGATAGGAAATGGAAAATACAGATTGTATCCAGATGTGGGAAGGTATAATTGGTTTGGTACCCCATATGATGTGGATGCGGGAATGGGTGGTGCCATATGAGGTTGCAGAACTGATGGTTCTTGGCTAGCATAATTTTAGGTGTGTAGGACTGTAAATTCCATAGGATAACTAACCAAATGGAAGAGCTGGTGCAGTTGTGTGCATTGCAAATATAGGTGGTGATGCTGGGTATTGTTGTGCCATACTGAGTGGCATAAATGTTGATGGTGGGGGAGCACTTTCTTGGTGGGAAATAGTCCCAATAATCCCATCAGATGAATGTGATGTATCTGAGGGTTTTGGTTCTAGGGAACGATGCCAAGGACCATATGGGAAAATGGTATAAAGGTAACCAGATTGTGCATAAATCATATCAAAATGTTAGGCCTTCAGGATGGCCTCTTCTACCATTTTTGGAAATGTGCTTGCCACATATTTTGCAATAATGGGTTGGAGTGATTTTAGGAACTAATCCAACACAAATCGGGGTTCTATGTCTATTTTGCAAAAATTCCAATGTCTACACCATTCATGGATGTGAGTCTTGATATGGGTGGAGATGTTTGGTTGAAATTCCACGAGGATTCCAAGCTCTAGGTTGTGACATATGGGTAACTGAAAGTACATGAGCAATATAGTGTCAATTGACTCAAACGTCGTATAAGTCATAGATGGTAGATTGAAATACCATTTGGATGTTGTCCATGTAAGTGTTCTCGGGAAGAATCAAATACGAACAAGGTCATCAACTACGATGTTAGATGAGCACAAAAGGTGAAATGACATAGCATGGTTAGCTGAATCATCTCCCTGGTTCCCTTCAAATTTTGGAATATCTGAGGGAATCCTGGGGGTATTTATAGCTAGGATGGATCATGATGAATGGGGTCATTAATTAGCTTATCCAATTTAGGGATATTTAAGCTTGCCATGAAATTAATATTTTTGTTAAGGGTTTCTCTTGTCATAGTGTTATGTGTGTTTCCCCCTCTTTGAGTTGAGAGTGGCATGAATGGTGGTGTCCTCTCTCCTAAATATGGAGAATATGGGGGTTTCCTTTCTCCTGAAGAAGGAGATGATGGGGGAGTATTCCCTCCATGATGTGCAGATAATGTAATGCATCTTCCATAAGATGGAGAAGAAAAGGGATTTGTATGATATCCAAATAGAGAAAATGAAGAGTTAATAAATGTGCGCCCTCATTGAGTTGACCGTAACAATGTAGCCTGGGAATGCCCCCGGCTAGAGTATCTCCCTCATGAACCATGGAGAGTAAATGAGAAAACACCGACATGAAGAGGAGAAATTCCTTACATTCTAAGAGACTACCTCGGATTTCTTTGTTTTGCTATGGTTATAAGTTTTGTGATCAAGTGAGAGTGATGATAAAGGGGTATAGGCACAAATGAATAAATGAAAAAATATTCCAATCACAATAGATATTGCAATATGGTGCAAAGTGAGTGATAGGTGTTGAGTCTTTGCACAGATAGTCCATAAGCTGGTTCTTTTTAGTTATGAGTTAGGTGATCTTGTAAATAAATAAATAAATAAAAAAGTAAATGTGATTTCCCTAAAAGACGTAATGTCCTTCCTCTCAAGAAGTCACTTAGGATGGATTTTTGAGAGGAAGGACATTATGTCTTTTAATTCTCAAACCAACTAAAATACTACGGAGGATTTCAGTTGGTTTGAGAATTACAAGTGCAATGTTGATTGTAAGAAGGTCTAAAATTGATTGACTGCAAGAGAGGTATTTCAAACTTTCAAATCATTCTAATCCATCCATATCACTAAGAGTGCGAGATGGAGAGCATACTAGATGAGAAAGATTCTTTAGGTCTCTTGGTGTGTGCTTAAGTGGAAACCACACATATGTTTGGAAAGCAAACGAAATTCAAATTTGAAACTAACTAAAAAGAATAAAGTAAATACACATGGTAATTTACTTTAACTCTACTCTAAGTATAAAAATATTTCTTGCAAATAACAACTACTCCTAGATTCTTCAAAACAAGCTAAATGTGTGCAAAGGAGTTATTTCAAACCTATCACAATTTTCTGATTTGCGAAGATCACCAAGAGTGCAAGGAAAATAGCATACTTCGGGTATATGGAGTCTTTAGGTCCTTTGTTTGTGTGAAAACGTGAGCTAAACTATCTTGCATAAAGCAAAGAAATAAGCAAGAAGCAAGAAGATATCTAACTAGAGGTAGTTAAATCTAATTGCCTAGACTAACAATTTCAATGATATGGCAAGCATAATCATTTAGTCACTAGTTAGTAATAAGAGGCCCATTGAAAGCCTCAAAGTATTTTAGCCTAAGTAGATTTGAAGAAATCACTTCTTTATTTCCTATCTTGGACTAAGCTATGTAATTACTAAATAAAATCAAACTGCATGTGAGTTATTAATTTTTTGGTTCATTAGGAAACCAATGAATTTGAAAGTGACTGTAAAAATAGAGATAAAAAAAAATAGTAGCGTGGGTATTGTACCCACAAACACACTATGTAGAATGGGTATAGTGTTACAAAAATGGCACTAATTTACTGTGCAAGTACAACGAAGAAAAAGGGCACAAATAAGCACGATTGTCGAAGAGATAATCATGCTATGCTATGCAGTCTGGATGCTGGGAACCAAACTACTAACCGCATGCAGCAGGGACTATAGGAATCGATCTGATGCAAATATATTAGTGTGGCACAATTTACAATGATTTTTATACCAAAGTTTTAAACTGATTTTTGCTTCTCGATCAATCCCCAAATTGGAAGCCTTATTTGGCCTCATATCGAGGATGAGGTTAGTTGATTGCTCTGATCCCTCCAGTTGTTGTAATAGTTGTTGTGGTGCATGCCTCCAGTGTCGGTGTCATTGTGTTTCATGACTCCACATGTTATGTTGCATGTATTCCACTTGTTTGGCCTAAAGTCGATGCATGGTAGTGTACTTCCCTATATCTCAGCTCTGCGCCTTCCTAGATATCCATGAGAAGTTGTGCCCGTCTAAGTCATGTTTTAAGTTGATACTGGTCTGAGAACAATACTAAGTCTGGAGCCCGAGAATCAATCCCAATGTTCATTTTATCACAGTCGATCCCCTGTTACAATTGTCTACCAAAGTTCCGTGTCCAAAATGGGTTGTGAACTGCCAGTCGAGGTTCCAGAGCTAAGCTAGTCGTTCCAACAGAGTTGTATGATCCACGGTTGAGCTTATGGGTGATGTACAGGGAAAAGTGGAGCAGAGCATGTTGCTCATTATTGATTTTTCCAACTGTGATTTATTTCGCAGATGAAGGTAGAGACTTAAATGGATTATTCTATCCCTGTTTATACAGCCTGATGCCACCTGCTTCTTGCTGCATGTTCTCTTCCAAGATACTCCGTAACGGGCTATTTACTGCATGCTAAGTATTCCAAGATACTCCTTAACGGGTCGTTTACTACATGCTAATTATGGAAACATTGGTATCTTTGGAGGGTTTCTCTATCATGATCCCTCCCTCATTAGGGTTTGCATGGACAGGGCATGGGTGGCTGCCAATAGTACCACATATACTTCCTACGTGTGAAGGTCTTCAACAATACTTCCATTGTGCATTAGCATCCTTATTCTCAACTATGTGGTCTGTAACGCCCCTCTAAGGTTCTCTGGGTGTTGCATTGTGCATCTTTTATTGCGCAGGTTTGAGCGGAACGTTCTTTCTGTCTGTCAATGTTCTTTTGGATGTTATGATATTTTGATTATTGTGATGGTTGCACTATCTATGATATACATTCAAATTTTTATAGGTCGCCTGAAAAAAAAAATACATAATAACATTAGTATGCAAGCACTGGTAATGGTAATGTTGGTGGACAATGTTCTTTTAGTAATGAAAATTTGTTGGTCCTTGTTGCTTAATAATAGCATACCTGCAAGCAAAAGTTTGTAGTGATGTGCATGCCAATGCTTATGTTAAGGTGATACTGCAAGGCTTAAAGAGTTCAAATCTAATCTATTACAATGTTTACATTTGTTATAAGCTAAGGCAATGGCTTAGAGTCTTATCCTTTTATTAAGAAATAAAAAATGTGGCAATAATCTATTACAATGTTTACATTCCTTATAAGATAAGGAAATGGCTTAGAGTCTTATCCTTTTATTAAGAAACAAAAAATGTGGCAATAGTTCCAAGTTAAGCCAAGACTAATGTTAAAGTTCACTTCTATTAATTCTTTATGGAGAATCTTGTTATGTTTTTCCATGACTTTGTTATGATGTATCCAAATTTTATAGTTCAATAACCTAACCCTATTAGAGGAGGGCTGATGATATATCGACTTGGAATTAATATTCATTATGTGCCAACTATGTGCAGTGGAAAATATAGAGAAAACGCCTCTCCAAATACAGTATTTTAGCACACCCTCCAATGGTCTTATCCCATTTAACTCAAATTGCATACAATTTATTTGTGGGGATGACCGGTTTGATAGATTTTTGGACACCCATCTAGGACTATAGCTGCTTTTGGCTAGTAAACATAGCCATGAAGAAAATTCTACAAATAGTGTAAAGAATTATTTGTAAGTATGAAAGAGGGCCATCAATCACTTCTAGATTTTAGTCTTCAGTAGCATCTCCCACGATATATTGGGTGCACATATCTTTTCCCTCGATCGGATTTGCTGCTAGTCACATTGATTGTCACTCACCTATCCCACTGTTTCCACAAAACTACAAGATGTATCTCTGAAGCTCAATGATGGATAATGGTGCCAACACCTAGATAGTAGTGATTTTTATTTTTTGTTTTTAGTTACATTGGGACATTGGAAAACTTGTGAGATTTTCAATTGATGCTCTTAATTTATTATTGTGACTACATCCTCATTTGCTTACTTTGCTTACACTTATGTGTCTCTTCGCATATTGTATATACTTTGTATTAATATTTCTCAGTAGAAGATGACTGAGAAAATTGTTGAGTTGGTCTGTCAATTTATTTTTCCTATTTACAATACAATGTCATAATTAATAAATATATTTCACCACACTGATACGAATGAGGCCACCATCAAATCTCTAACTATAGATTTGATATATAATGTCAAAATTAATATATATGTGAGGCCACCATCAAATATCTAACTATAGATTTACATCGAGTAGGATTAACTATAAATGTAGGCAGAATTAACATCAAAGCTTTAACACCTAAAAAAGACAATTTAAATAATTCCTTCAAGAAAATATAAATATATACACTGGTTGGATCAAATATGGTCGTCTTCTATTCAATCAAACTTTCCACCATTGTTGTACTTTGCCAATACAAATATTTAGAGTTGTATAACTTTACTTGATTTGGAGAATGTATGTGAATGTAGAATTTAATGATGGCAAATGCCATGACCATAAACTATATAAACTTCAGACATAAAACAAATCCTCCCAGCTTGGTTAAGCCCAGTTCTTACAGTTATCAATGATTCCTTCGATAACCTGGTGGCCCGTCTACGTTTCCTTTTGCTTTGGTAGGATCTGTGGAATTTTGAAAGATGCATGTGCAAAATATCAACACAACCAAAATAAATTGTTTACGTGGGTGAGTAGGGTTCAAATCTATGTTTACTATTTTATAAATTATAATTATTGTAACTTAAAAAATAAGGAGAACCTTTGTAACTAAGAGAAAGCATTGTAACTAAGAGAAATGGTCATTAATACAAATTAGTGCTTTAACACAAAACATACCCCTAAAATGAGCCTGACTAGTGTAAACATAACTAAGGTTCAACTTTGAATATTTTTTAGAGGTTTAGCTTTGAAGTTGTTGTAAATGGTTCAACTTTTACCTTTTACAGCTATGACAACTTATTATTAAGATCAATCAGGCTTTTCTTTTTATGTATTTTAAAAATGAATATGATGCTATAGCAGAACCATGGCAGTTCCTCTTTGATTTGAACTCAGGGGTGGCCCCGCTTGGACATTGCATGTCCTCTAGCTGTTGATGCAACCTTGCATTGACTTGGCAGGGTCTTGAAGCTCTGCTTCTTCTACCTTGTTATTATATATGTCGATAAGCCATGTATCCTTGCATTCAATTAGGTGTTGATTTTCTATTACTTTATGTTAATTGCTTAATAGTTTGTATTTATTTTTAATTTTAACTAAACCTTAAAAAACATGATTTTATGTAATGTTATTATTCAAAGTTTTCAATTGGTTTATCTGATTTGCATGTTCAATACATTGGGGTATTATTGTTGAGCCAATGGTGGGCATCACGATATTAGAAATGTTGTTTTAATGTTGTCATGATGGCCATTGAATGCCACCGACACCACCACTGGTTCATCTGGTGGCCTCCACCGCCAACTACCTCTTCCTTACCCTACGACTACACCACCTTATCTTAGATAAATTATGTCTACTTACATAGATTCTTATATCACTTGAGTCCCTTGTCAACCAAGATGAAGCGATCTCACTGTATAATGGATTTCTTCCAAACCTTCCTCCATCCTGCCAACAACCCTAGGGAAAAATTAGTCTCCTAGCGTCCTATTGTTGATGTTCACCATATTGCAGAGGTGCAATTGCAATAGTGTTGGATAACCTACAACAAAAATACAAACACTAGGTACATAGTCGAACAGGGGGCATGAATGGTATATAATTTTACAAATAATTGCATAGTTACATCTTCTAAATCATGTACATAGTCGATTGTGGATTTTTGAATTGTTTTTTAACATAACAGATTATGTATATTTGTCTCATATGGATATATTTTCATCTAATAGGGGAAGAATATCAACATCGTTTATACTTATCAACTAGCAATTGAACATTTATTATTTATTTTAATAGTATCGATTTCATGCTACTTTAACCTTAAAAGAATTGCAGGGTTGTAGAATTTGGGCAGTCCATACATATATGATAACGCTTGAAGTAAGGTTCAAGTAGATATATGTCCTCCTGAAATCTTGGCTTCCTATAATTATTGACAACTAAGTTGTGTTAAGTGATGTTAAGATGGGTTAACATGTGCATGGTTGTCATTCCTATTAGCACCAAGACTTATTGTATACAATGATTGCTTCATTCATTGTATGCAACTTTGCCATGTATTCAAATTGCAGTGGTATTTCTTTCATTAACAATATCGAAAATAGGCAAATTGATTTTCTATGATTCCTTTCCTCATCCGGATAGATTTCGTTCTTGGCCTTAGCAAGCTACAAAAGAGAATACATTATGGAGGAGCCATGGAAGCAAGGTCATCCAAAAGCGAGCAACTTCATAGCTTCTTGTGCACGTAGGTGTGCCTATTTGTCCATGTTATCACTAGAGTGTGGCTTTTTAATTGTTTCCTATCATTTTCTCCTGCATTTGGGTTGGCCAGGAAAAGTTCCACTCCGATATGTTGCCTTTCTCATACATCACCTGTGGCTCCAACCACATTTTACCTATCGATCTACCTTTGTCTAATGACCTGATGTCCTAGCAGTTTACAGTGTTACATTGTCAAAACATCGTTTCCATATGACCGTTGTATCATGAACATAGGCATGTATCTTTTACTAACAAGCATCAACATGAAAATTTTCCCCTACGCTACCTTTCTTTTGCATGCATGTGCGAATCATGTCATCTAGATTGTGTTTCTTTACATTATGTATTCCTTCATGCTGCATTAGTGCATTGCCCTCTGTAAATTCTAGGGTGGACATGTCAATTGGCTAAACATAGAAACATAGGTGTTGATATGGCATGCGTTGTTGCCACTATGTAGGTGCATGCATAGAAGGAACGCGTTAAGACTGGCCTATGGGTCATTATATTTTTATATGCAGTGTGTTAGTTATAGCCTATTTTAATATTTTTCACTTATAGGTCACATTTGTCAATGTTATGGTTTCTTTGCATCATACACAATTTCCCAACCTATGAAAATTTAATTTTTAATCAATAATAGACAATTGGATTTCAACTTTCATATGCTTTATGAGTCTATTTTGAATATTACAAAGTTGTATTAGTAATCCTTACACTTCAAATTCCACACATAGTATCCACCAACGTCTACCTTGATATGCTAAATAATTTTCCTTAAATAAAGTGGCCCTTGAGCCAAAACCTCTTATGACTAGGTGCCAAAGTTGGAACCAACACTTTACTTGGGCCAGCAATCCAATTTAATGAGACTGCCACGTCCTACACTATATTTTGCAAAGTCTATGCATGTTCCATCTGCCCTCCTCCTAGGATTCTTGAGAACCCACACGTCTCCATTTGGGCTCCTCCTCCATGTCTCTTTTAGCACTCGACAACACAAATTATGCGGCATATCTCATCTTGGTTTCATATATATGTTTAGTGGTTGTGGAATTTAGGTTTCTCTTCGTTTCATATTATGTAGTATCACTTCCCTTGTTCTTTGTGCTATCTCTAATAGGCCCACTTCCTAATGTGCACCCGAGTGATCAGGGTGATGTCAATATAGTATTTATATTCATTATGAAGCTCATGTTGATTTTAGCTATCTCTGCTTCTCGCATGATGATGATATTGTGTTAGTTTCATGCTTTTGGATGTTATGACATTTTGATTATTGTGATGGTTGCACATAGCTGTTGATTTTAGCTATCTCTACTTCTCGCATGATGATGATATTGTGTTAGTTTCATGCTTTTGGATGTTATGACATTTTGATTATTGTGATGGTTGCATATAGCTATGATATATATTTATATTTCTATACGTCGTTTGAAAAAACAAACTACAAAATAACTTTAATATGCAAGCAGCGGTAATGGTACTATTGGTGGACAATGTTCTTTTAGTGATGAAAATTTGTTGCTCCTTGCTCCTTGATAATGACATACTTGAAAGCAAAACTTTGTAGTGATGTGCATGCCAATGCTTATGTTAATGTGATATTGCAAGGCTTAAAGAGTTCAAAGCTAATCTATTAAAATGTTTACATTTATTATAAGCTAATGCAATGGCTTAGAGTCTTATGCATGTATTAAGAAATACAAAATGTGGCAATAGGGAGAAGTTGCCAAGTTGAGCCAAAGTTCACTTCTATTAATCCTTTCTAGAGAATCTTTTTATGTTTTTCCATGGCTTTGTTATGATGTATCTAAATTTTATATTTCAATAACCTAACCCTATTATAGGTGCATTGATAAGATATCGACTTGGAAAAAAATTAACATGTAGCATTTAATGTTACTGGATTTTTTGCATTATTCTTTGTATTACTGAGAACTTTCTCTAATCTTAGCTACGGGTTTATGTTTCTCATAGTTTGACACTAATGTATATCTAACATAGGATTTATTAAATGCATCGAGAAGATGAACAAAAACCATTAGCATACATGCATTCAATGAGTGGTTAAGTTCTTCTATTTCTCTTTCATTTTTCCTAAATGCAATTGGTCAGTACTGAAGGTCTTCTATTAGAGTTATAGCTTTATTAATGGCTTCTTCGATTGATTGTGATGATAAACTCAAATTTTTTAAGTGGGAGAATATCTCTTGATAGAAAATGAATATATTGTTTATTCTGCAACTTGTCAGCCATAACAAAATTTGTATAATCCCAGTGTCTTTACCGATAGAAACCATGCTTAAAAAGCGTTGAATTAGTGCCATCCAATAAATATAATTAGCATTGGTTTCAAAGGTTATCTTGAAGTAGGTTAAAAACATGTCTGCATTTTTGTTAACATGTCTTGCAATGTTGGTAGATATTGCCACTATGTGGACTTGTTAAATATGACAATCATTTGGTTCAAGTTAAATTATTTAAATTAAGAATATATTATAGCATATATGTAATAAATAGATTTGATGATTATGAGCAAGTGACAATTGTTTTAATTTATATTTAACATTGATCTATGTAGAGTCCCTATCTATTAACTACTAATAGGTTATTGGATAACAATAAATTCACTCGGATTTATCTTTACTTTAGATTTATTTCCATCTCACCAATAATTCAATGAAATCACTAACAATATTTCAATTGTTGCAAGTTTAAGTTTGAGGAGGACAACTAAATAAGAATTAAATTGAAGAGATACATACAAATAACTTCTAGTAAATTCTACAATAATCAGAGCTCTTTACAATATTTTTATCATTAATTCTACTAAGATAAAATAACTATTTGAATAGAAAATAATTTACCAATAGTAGAATGCCTCCACTCGTGATCAAATTGAGTAAATTGAAGTTGTTCTCAAGTTTTCCTGAATCCTTTTCCTCTACTTGTCTAGAGTGGAAACGTAGTTTTCCTCCGATTCAACTAGGGGCCTAGCCAACTCCCTAGCCCTAGGAAGCCATACAAATGGCCTCCTAGCCATCTGTGCCTAAGACCCCCCAAATAATAGTGAACAGTGATGCACCAGTAGGCTATGTATAAAATCTCCCAAGATTTCTCAAACTCTTCCAATTCTTCCAAGATTCTCCCATAAAAATAAATCCCCCCACAAAATATCCCCATCTCCTAACGTCTCTTCTCTAGTTATGCCCCCTTTTACCCCAAACAATTCCACTGCCACCTTCCCATAAAATAATATATTTCACAATAATGCTTCGATTTATCCAACATAACAATTTTCAAGGCACTTTTAAAATATTATTAAACAAGTTGTTGACTTTTTCTCCTGCACATTACTACTTTATGAAATGACAACTCCATCCATCAATTTCAATGCAACCTTGACTACCCCATCTATTAAATTAATACCCCTTGACATTTATGAAGATATTCCACAAATAATTTGATAAAATATTTATTGAAATGATTTGCTTACATGATGAATTAAATACGATATGACACGTATCTACCTTAATCAATCCACACACACACACACACACACATCAACAAAGACATACATTAATATTCACTTAAAATATTTTTAATGCTACCTAATACACACTTATATGTAACTATAATATTTCAACAACCCATTCAACCTTAAAAAACATCTATCACATCAACATCTCGTAGTCATATATAATTCAATTAATTTCAACCCAATTTAATAAGGAATATTGTACTAACCACCCATACTATTGTACTCATGCAAAGTGTGTATACGTGGCCAACATACACACTCTTTGCGTGGGCACTAATAATAAAATTTAATTTCCCTAATGCATCATTATTATATGGTTGCAAACAACATGTGGAAGAACAACTTAAACAATGCATCATTCATTATTCATAATTATTCATACAAAAGCAATCAAAGTGAATTAGATAAGCATAAGGAAACAAATCAAACATATAATCATAATGGTTTATAATAATGAAGAACACCATCCAATTTCATCATTGGTTCCATCCATCTTGATAAGTACTCAAAACGACTTGATCACCACTACTTCCATCACCTGACCTCACCATCCCATCCTTGGATGCAACATGTTGTAGCGTTGACTATACTAACCTAACAAAAAATATACCCATAAGTGGAAGTGTTGAGTACATCAACCAAGCTTCCCTAACAGGCACCTATTAGTTGTTATCACACATTTGGGGAGCGTGCTCAATATAGTTCTCCGATAACTCTAGGTTTTGGGGGATAAACAATGGGGAATGCCTCCACCCCTTGATAGTACTAGGGTCAATACCCTACATCAACCATATTGTTTCATCACTGTTCTAAGGGTCTCGTCATCGAACAACCACTTTGGGAAAGCTGCAGTCCTTGTCAAAACTCACACTCACCCACAAGTCATAGAATATTGGAATTCATAATTAAATTACATGAAAACTGATATCACAAATCATATCAGTCTTTCAAATCATAACGTCAATCGTAATTACAACATATAATACACAACTATCTCATAGTTTATCCATTTGTATGTCAACTCAATAACCACATAGATGTCTCCTGTATAAATATATCTAATTATTTCAAGTGATAAGATATTTCACAAATTGATATTGAAATAACCATGTATGTTCTTTCACATCATGTTATATTTGTTCTATATTCAATTTTTTCATGTCCCCAATTTTGGCCTAAGGAAAATTGGGCATGGTCACCTTGGAAAAATTCATAAAAATTAATATTGTGGCTAAAATAATTAAGTTTCCTAAGTAAAAGTATCCTAAGGTTCTCAAGAATAATTATTATGGGATAATTTGGCCACATGAGACCCCCTAATTCAAGTTTGCAAGCAAAAATAGACAATGGGGGATTAATTGAAGAATGTTTCCCACTTAATTAAGTCAAAAAGGTAATTATGAAAGTAATTGGGCATTTAATTAGTAATTTGGGTCAAATGGGTGCATTGTTTAGATGTGGATAAGCTTGGTTGGAAAAATTGAAGTAGTACAATATTAAATATTTCCAACTAGCAAATTAGTGTTCCTTAAAAATGGGAAATGTGGTATTAGGAAAATTACACCACTTCTAGAGCATTTATGACCACCACTTGGTGGGTTGGGGCCTTATCTAGATGTCCACAAGAGGAAATTAAAAATGGACCTTCCTAGTCAAAGTTATTTAAGAATAATGGTCCATATCATGTTAACTCTAACCCAGTTAAAAAGGATAAATGGTCAAGTTGGTAAATAAAATTATGGAGATAGTTTATGGTGGATGGTTTTGGCATGTGGGGCGTGGTTGATGGTTTTCACTCACCCATGGTATTGGCCCATGGTATTTCTGTCTAATTTCTGGCTTAATAAAGGAGGCAAAGGAAAATGGAAAGGGCATGCATTTTTTTGGATATTGTGGATTTTAGGAGTTGCTTGTGCAATTCTAGACTTGGGTGATGCTCCCCTTGTCACAGTTGGGTGGTGTTCCCCTTCTATATTTGAGTAGCTAGCCTATTGGTGAAATGGGGAAGGAAATTCATTCCCTCCCATTGTATTTCAGAGATATTTTACTATTTTTATGCTTCTACTATTCTTATGCGGGTGTTTGGTGAGATACATTGCCATTGGGATACATATTGTGTTGCAGGAGGATCACATTCTTTCATTGTATCTCTATTCCTCTCTCTTCTTGCTACAAGAGTATACTATTTTAGTTTCTATTGTAGCCATACATTATGTATTTGATCCACTTTGGCCATTGATGTTATGAATAAAGCTCCATGTTCATTCTATATCTTTCTTGTGCTTCTATTGTGTCCATTGCTATGTTAAATTTGCTGTATCTTGAGAATGGACTTAATTAAATATCAAATGTGCTTCCTAATATCTGATTAATGTGACCTGCACTTAATTAAAATATGATAGGACACATCCATACCCTCCTTCTATTGTTTGGTCAAGGCCGTACATGACTTGGAAAGAAAATTGCATTTTCTCTCTCCTAAGGGTTTTGAGACCTTAACCTCACCCAAATCTTCCCAATTTGAATACTATGCACTTCCTGAGCATCCATTTACATTCAAACATACCACCTACAACCATTATTGGCAGGACCCCTTTCCTACCCACCGGAACCCATCCCCTTCCTTTCCTTTCCCCATACCCTTGCTCTTTCACTAGTTAAATTTGTCTAGTTTCCGTAAAACAACCATATATTCCTCTCAGGAGATCCAATTCACATTCCCTGAGTTGCTACAGAATCATGAGACTCTGTACAAGCCATCCCAAATGGTTTTACAGATATTGGACCCTCTTAGATACCCATTCCATCTATTTCAAAATCGTTACCTTGTGTTGTCCCAAACTCCCAATTCCACTTTAAGTCCCTCCAAACCTCTCTTGAACCCCTCCAACTCTATAATTATGATTCTTCAGTTTGCATACTCTACAAAAACATAGTACAAAGCCAATCTAATAATTTCTAAGCTACCCCAAGCCTTCCAAAGTCAAAAACCACTTTACCCTTAGCCCTGGAAAGTGTCAAGTTGATCTAATGTAAATGATCTAGTTTGCATATGTTGGTGTAACCAGGTAGCGTTGGAGTAGATTTCAATAGTAGCTGATTTCAAAACATCAATGGTCTTAGTACATTGTGCAAAGGATTCTTGAGCTAGTGTAGCCCTTGTTTTCCATCATTACATGAGGTTTTGAGTTAGTGGTCCTAAATTCCTAGTTAGGATAATCGCAAATTTATAGTTTAAATTTAAACTAATATCGAGGTACTACCTTCCTCATCCAATATATATAATCAAATGGCATAAGCAATCATCACCATTACTAAAATAAAATGGTAATTTCCATTTATTGTTCATAATTAAGAAGGTCCATATGTTCATATAACAACAATATTAATAAGTTTGTAAGTCCAATAATTCAATAACAAATAAAGTGCTAAGCTAATTCTCATTAGGGTTTAATTACTAAATATCAAACATGGGGTATTACAAGCTATACATATTTTTTCGCTTTCCTACTTTCAATCATTTGAGTTAGAATTAGGAAATTTTGAAAATGGTCACTATGATTGTTAATTACAATAATGGTAAAACAATCATAGTATGCTTGATGGAAGCTATAGGTTTTGTGGGATTTTGTTTGGTGAATCATTTACTAGACAAGAGTTACACTGACCAATATATAGTATGTGATTTATATAAATATTTGGTTGTCAAATCCCATGCTATTCAAATTTAACTTGGTGAAACTCTTGAAGATTGAGTGTACTTGTCTACATCTAAAGGAGACTATGTTCATGAATCTAAGTGTGTTGTTGTCATTTAATATCTATATGAAGACTACCATATGGATGGGGTCTTTGCTGTTGAAATTTGGTTGTCATTGATGTCAACTAATATTAAATAGGATGTCAATTGATTCAGTCTGATTCATTGATATCAACTGAAGTCAAAGTTGATACAAAAGTGTGAATAAGTATATGGAAGCCACTTTGAAGTAGTATATGTGCAAGATGAAGAAGAACATGAATACCAGAAGTATATGCGCAAATGCCAGGTGAAGGTAATAGATATGAATGCAACTTTGAAGTATATCCATAAGTGCATTCATTCTAAATATGTGACTCCAATGATACATCATGCAGATCCAACTCAAGAAATAACACAAGTAATGTATCCTACAACATGTGGTCCTTGAAAAGACATCAAGTCCACCAAGTCATAATCTCTCATGGTAGTAGTCAAAAGAGTTTGTTGGACAATGTTACATGTGTTCGAGCAGCCAAGGAGATTGGTTGAGAAAATGGTACAAGTTCGCAAGTTTGTTGAAGGAAGTCTTTGGAAAGTACAAGCAAGCATGACCTTTGCTTGGTTAATGGTTGGACAATCCTGAAAGCATGCAAACTTAGCCGATTAGAAAATGCTTTCAGTAAGTGGAACACTCACAAGTTCCTAGAAGGGTACAATGGTTGAAGACCATCTATGAGCAAATTTCACAGCCGATGGTATAGAAAGTGTGCAAGTCCCACAAGTGATGATGTAGAAAGGGTTATAATCCCACCAAGAAGAAGTTGGAGTATGCATAGGATCCAAAAAGCATCAATATCTCAAGGGTGCAATACCCACAAGGGATGGTACAACAAAGGTTACAGGCTCATCAAGACGAAGAGTAAGAATGCGCACATACCTCAAGGCAATGGTACATCAAGGGTGCAAAGGTCTACCACCAAGGTATATAGTCCCACTATGTTGTGGAACATGAAGGTGCTTGACACACCAAATATGACACATCAATAGCGCAGAATATGACACGTGGCATATTCATAATTTGTGAAGTATGGAAGAAGGGATGCCACGACCAACTTGTGAACATACAATCCATGCAGGACATGTATAAATAGAGATACAAGTTGGAGAATGGATGTAAGCTTGATGGTGACATCATAAGAGATTCAAGTGTAAGTTTCAGTTTGATTTTTGGGACATCAAGGGGCTCGTGGATAAAATAGAATGATCTAGCGAAGAGTTGAATGCACACATGCACTAGAATGAAGTTTTGATGGCGTGTAGAGTGATTTTGTAGATATGTGACAAATGCATGAGTATTGAAAGGAAGAAATACTGAAGTATGCGGAAGTCCTTGATGTTTCGAAGGACAATATTAAAATCAACACATCGACAGTCACATAAGTTGTAAAGACAGAAGTCTAGATACAAAACCGAATTTTATCAGACAATGCGCAAATGTCTAGCTGATGCATATGAGAAAAAGTGAAAGTGCATGAAGTTGAGAACTTAATCCGATGTGCAATGATAGAAAAAAAACATAATTCGATAAGCGAATCATGATGCAGATGATCTGAGACAAGTGTGTTAAACAGAACGGACGAATCATTTGATGCACAGGACATCACAGATTGTGTAAGAAACTATAGCACTTAAACATAATGGACCCATCAGTAAGTGCATAGTTCTATCTATTACTAGTGCTTCATCTCAGTACAAAAAACTATCAATTGAAAGCACAATATTAGTTGGTCATTATAGTCAGTCAATTAGAAGAACACATAAATAATTAGTGACACAGACTGCAGTATTAATGAGCACACAGAACATGAAGTAAGTCATCAACGTAAGTCTGATTTGAGAGAAATGAGAAGTCAAGTGAAGTATGTAGCTTAGTGACAAGTATAGACTACATAAGAAGGGAGAACACAACAGAATTATAATCAGAAGATCAGAAGTGTGTGCGGAGTTGAATTTCAGTATGACAACAACATAAATTGGACATCAGGGCGGACGGACGAGGCAAGGAGACAAGGAGTTGGAGCTTCCTTCAGGTTGGTTCCTATAAAACAACAAGGAAATAGGGAGTTGGTGCCTCCTTCCATTTGGTGCTATAGAAACACAAGGAGTTGTAGCTTCCTTCAGGTTGAATCCTATAAAACCAGAGGTTTGGTGCCTCCTTCCAGTTGTTGCTGGTAAACATAGGAAGTTGGTGCTTCCCTGAATGTAATCTTCCTCATTATAAAGAAGAATTTCATGGTTTTCTCTTGTTTGGGTTTCCACGTAAAAATCTTGTGTGTTATGTGTTGTTTATGTTGGTGCATATATGTGTGCATGTTTATTAAAAAAAATTGTGCTAGGGGAATCGACAACTGGAGACTGGGTTGGTACTCGCGTGAAATGGGGTCCAGGGATCCAATCCCGCTACCACTATACCCCTAGGTGCCCCACACACCCCGCAAGCATGGGACACGGGTAAAGCCAGGTGTGATTTGAACTCGTGACCTCCAATTTACAGCATGTGACTTCATATCAAGTGACCGCCAATGAGCCACACCCGTGCGGGCAGTGGATGTTTATTAATTGATTCATAATAGAAGATAAGAATTAAGTAAAGGCTAATCTATTTAAGAAGGTAAAAATTGCTGATAACTGCACTACTACTGATTCACCCCCCCTCTCAGTATTAAATCGATTCCAACAATTGGTATCAGAGCGGGTATCTTCAGTAACATATTAACATCTGGAAGATAGATCAACGCGTAGTTATGGAGAGGAAAGGCTCTCTAAGCGAAGCACCATGGTTATAGGAAGATTGTTGTTTAGACAATCTCTCCAGAAGCACGGGACATCATTCGAACATAGAGAAAGACGATAGAAAAAGTTACAAAGATAGCAACCAAGACTTTAAATATCTTAAAGAAGAAAGAAACAGAATCCTAGGAATTGGTAGTAGCCCTTACCAACCAATTGCATGAAGTTAATGAGACCGATCAAAATGCAAAATTGAGGAACAAAACCTTGGAGACCAAACTAAAGAAGTTATCTGCAGATAATCAAAAGCTTGAAAATGAGATCTCGTTCCTAAAAGAAGAATTGGGAAAAGTCGTGGAAGAAAAGGAAGAAAAATACAAGGAAGTTCTGTTATTGAAAGATCAGCTACAGAAACAATGTTATAGCCAAGTTTATCTTCAATCAATTCAACTAGAGGCTATCTCTCTCAAAGAAAAAAATTCGGAGTATGAGAAATTGCTTGACGAACAATGAATCACATTACAAGAAAATGAAGAAGAATTGAAAAGGATGCAAGACCGAGTCATGGTGACATAAAGCTTTGATAAAAGAACATCGGTACTAAATGAGATTCTCAGTAAGCAAAGATCCCCTCACAAAAAACTAGTATAGGTTTTGAGAATAATTGTGAAAAGGTTGTAAAGGAGATTGCGCAAATAAAGAGGATGGACTTGCGCAAATCTGTTCAATGTTGGAAATGCACAATGACTGGACATATTGGAAAGT
Source organism: Larix kaempferi (assembly GCA_027924585.1). Classification (NCBI taxonomy): domain Eukaryota; kingdom Viridiplantae; phylum Streptophyta; class Pinopsida; order Pinales; family Pinaceae; genus Larix; species Larix kaempferi. Next base: position 13,018,449 of record BSBM01000461.1, on the reverse strand, counting down.
ATTGCAACAATGTAGCCTGCTAAAAGTGCAACAAAATTGGTCATGAGGCTTAGGACTGTGGAATGTCAAGAAAGACCGTAAAACATTGGATAAAGAAGGTTGATAAAACTTTTGAATCAAACAACAACACTGTTGAGGATTAAATAAAAGATCACTTTTACAAAATACTGAAGGAATAAAAATGTGATTACTGAACCAAGAAAAATGTGAATACTGAACCTGCATTAAGCATACTTCGGAATGAAAGAAAGAGGGACTTGGGAGACACATCTGTCTCCACTCCAACACGAAACTGACTCACCGTCAATTAGACCCGTTGCAGTAGGGAATGTGTTCAACATTGTAAACTGTGACACCAGGTGAAACATTAATAAGTTAGTAGAGTAGTGTTAATAAAGACATTAAGTACTCTAACATAAACAACATTAATGATAGGAAGTGGTTCACTGGATTTAGACAAAGGGTCAAATCAAATTGACACTTTCCGATTTTCGAAATAGACCAAATCCTAACAAATCCACAAAAAAAACCGGAAATCATTAATGAAGGCGCTTATAAATCAAGAAAATGCTCAGTCTAAAATATTGTGTCTATTGAGAACAAGATCTATTGAGTAAACAGTGGTTATCGAAGTAACAGTTGAAGACCATGGCACCCAAAAGAAAATGCAGAACCAAGAACCCATTTGTGAAAAAGAAGGAAAACTATGAAAAATTGAACGAGATTATATCCCAGCTCGAAAACCTGACACACCGGATTTGAATATGACGAAAGTAGAATATCACAATTGCAAGATCAGATGAGTTCTGAAGGTGTGATTGATGAAGGAAACCTGTATGGCCTACTACATAGGTTCACATTTGTGGATCACGATGTTATTGATGAAGAAAAAATTCCTGGGTTATCTATGGATAAGTATATGGACAAAAAGGAAATCTCATATCCCAGGATTCTGACTGTGATGGTACTCAAAGAATGGGCATATGAACTTTAAAAAATCGGGGTGCTAAATCTATTAGAAATACCTCATTTTGGAATATCTGCACAAGTAAAGATGTGCATCAAATTGCTGCTATCATAGGTACATGATGGGTATTTGTGCCTAGAAAAACCTATTCCCATCAATACCAATATTATAGAAGAAATTATTGGACATCCCTCATTTGGGGAGGATATAAGTTCTCTAATGAGCAGAAGTCAAGAAAATTCCTTGGGTAAGAAGATAGTTGAAAAATATGGAACTCAATGAGAAAGCAGAGGATTCTCAGTTGCACAGATAAAAGATGAAGCTATAAGGTTCACCGCCCAGCTACTGGCATGCAAGTTGTTCAGAAAGAGTCGTTAGGATCAAGTCTCAACAGCAATCATTGCAATGTCAAAAAAATGTGTTGAAGGTGTCCAGATGAACTGGTCAACATTCCTATTGAATGAGTTTCTTGAATATTGTCTGTAAGCGCAAAAAAAGCGTAATACTTTTCACTAAAATCGGTTATTAATTTGTATTGCACTCACTAGTTGGAATGAGCCCGAGGGAAGTCAGTGCTTTGATGGAAATAGAAGACCCTTTCAAGCTGCAAGGTATACGAACATGTGGGTCTCCGAGATTAAGGAAAGACAACTGGAAAACAACATCAATTTCTTCTTATACTGTGAACAAATCAGGTTTATTCTGAAAAATTCTCCACGTGTATCTCCTCATGTTGTTGAAACATACAAGGGAATAATACACTTTAAGATCGGAATGCATCACACCTATTTACAAGCAAAAATGGACCCCAAAAACGATGGTGGCCTACTACGTTCGTTTGCTCTAAAGAAGAAATTGCAAAAATTATTCAAGATTGGGACGCATAATGGAGAGTTCCGTTAAATGAAGAAGAAGAAATAGAACAACAGAAACAGTCAACCGCAATGGCATGAGAGACAAACAACTCAGAAATACTTACCCAGTCGGTGCAGCAGAATGTGCAAACCAAGAAAAGAAATGAAATGGTTCAAGGTGAGGGATCCTCAAAGAAGAAAGAAAAGGTATATGAACTTGAATTGGCCCAACCATTGACAACAAATGATCTTGAATGAATCGACATAGAAGTCATAAATGTGGTTGAAGAGGCAATACAAAACATAAGTACAAAGGGTGAGATTGAAAATCTTGTTACAAACCAAAGAGAAATCCTGATGAAGATTGATGAACATATTTCAGTATTAAATCAAATTGTAAAGAAAAAATGGGGAGAATAGAAAATGGTTGAGTCGACTCAATGTAGTTTGACATCTCTTCCCACTGAGTTGTTGAAGGAGATACAGCTGCATCAAAAGTTGAAGATCTCATCTGCGGCTATGAAATTTCCTACCCAAGAAATGCAGAATGAGGTAAGTCATGTAGAATTAATTTTATCATAGTTAACCTCAAATGAGTTATATGTACTACATACATCTACTGCACAAGAAATCCAAAGAAGACATGAAGTAGCTGCAGCTAAATTGGATACATGTCAAAAGGAGAAGAATTCCCTACAAGAAGAATGTGTGCAACTAAGGACCGAAAAGGGGTTAACTGCACATAAGATAGTACAACTAGAAAAGGAACCATAGGAAGTAGCTGCACAAGGAAGTTCGTTATAACATGAACTCGAAAAGGCACAACAGGATGCATGTAGTATGCAAAAGGAAATAGAATAAGTATACAACATACTTCCAGAAGCTCTCAAGAATGAAAATATCTCCTCAGAAAGAAAGACGATGATAATAGGAGAATTCATTCAGAAATTACAAACCAAAGTTGGAAGTCAAGCATCAAAAATTCCTCCAAAAGCTGAAAAGGAACTTGAAAAGATAAATATTGTAATTGAAGGCCTTAAGATTGTGGAATTAAGATGTGCAGAACTACATGAAGAAAGTGTTCAATTATGGACAAGTCTAGTTTTTGGTGAACAACTAAAAGAAGTGAATAAGAGGCTATAGATGGAATAAGACCTAGAACGAAAGACTCTTAACAGTCTAACCATTCTTTCAACAACAGAAATTCCCAGCAAAATGGGAGACTGTAAGAAGCAACAACAAGAGATGAACAAGTTACGTGAAGAAACAATGAAAGGTTATTGAAAGAATCGAACCTTTGCAAGAAGAAGCTTTCAGTATTACAGAATCTTGTCCCTTGCTGCAAAATGAAATTAAATAAGCTATCAATGATTGTTTAGAAACTCTGAAATCAATTTCACATGAGAAAGTGGAAATTGCTATTGTGGGAAAAGAAGAAGATTTAAAAGAAAAGGTTGCGGCTATAACAAAAAATATGTAGAATATTAAGTCTACCATTCATACACGAACATAAAAGAAACGAAGCATGAAGACTGGGGGATTCATACCCGAAATGCATTCATGACAAGGCCAGCGTAACACAAACAGAAGAATCTACATAGCGCAAATAATTGGAACCTCTTTGCCATTGATGTCAAAGGGGGAGAGATTCATGAAGCTTAGGCATGAAATGCACATCATGAAGCTAACATGAAAAGGCCGATACATGAAAAGATGCATGAAGTCAGTAGGACATAATGGAAGAAGAGATGCATGAAGCTAAGGCATACATGATAAGGCCGGAGATAGAAGCGATGCATGAGGTCAATAGGATAGCATGAAAGGGGGAGAATTGTAGACATCAAAAGAAACAACATGAAGCTTTAGCAGATGTGAAAGAGCATGAAGCAAATCATCAAAGGAACAACATGAAGCTACAATAGACGTGAACGAGCGTGAAGAAGATAACTTGAAGAAATAACGTAAAGATGAATGAAGATATGGTCTCTGCAGATGTAACAGAGAGAGCATCATGGTTCGCGTAGAGGTAGCAGAAGTATGAACAACATAAAGAACAAGTTCCAAAAGCCCAAAGAACTCAGGGGGAGCATATACACAGGGGGATCACTGCTACCAGGTACAGATGAAGCATACCGTTCAAATAAAATCATGTACAACTTCATAAGGTGTTGACTTCAATGCCAAAGGGGAATATTGTTGGACTTTGGTTGTCATTGATGTCAACTAATGTCAAAGAGGATGTCAATTGATTCAGTCCGATTCATTGATATCAACTGAATTCAAAGTGGATACAGAAGTGTGAAGAAGTATATGGAAGTCACTTTGAAGTAGTATATGCACAAGATGAAGAAGAACATTTATAATAGAAGCATATGCATAAATGGTGAAGGTAACATATATGAATGCAACTTTGAAGTATATCCAGAGGTGCATTCAGTCTAAAGATGCGACTCCTAGGATACATCATGCATGATAAGTTTGAAGAAGTACACAAGGAAGATACATCATGCAGATCCATCTCAAGAAAGAACACAAGTAATGTATCCTACAACATGTGGTCCTTGCACAGAAATCAAGTCCACCAAGTCATACTCTCTCATGGTAGCAGTCAAAAGAGTTGGTTGGAAAATGTTACATGTGTTCAAGCAGCTAAGGAGATTGGTTGAGAAAATGGTACAAGTGAACAGCTTTGTTGAAGGAATTATTTGGAATGTACAAGCAAGTCTGAGCGTTGCTTGGTTAATGGTTGACAATCCTGAAAGCATGCAAAATTAGCCGATCAAAAGATGCTTTTAGTAAGTGGAACGCGCACAAGTTCCTAGAAGGGTACATCGGTTCAAGACCATCTATGAGAAAATTCCACATCCGAAGGTACAACAAGTGTGCAAGTCCCACAAGTGATGACGCGGCAAGGGTCATAATCCCACCAAGAAGAAGTTGGAGTATGCACAGGATCCACAAAGCATCAATATCTCAATGGCACAATACCCACAAGGGATGGCACAACAAAGGTTATAGACTCATCAAGATGAAGAGTAAGAATGAGCACATACCCCAAGGAAATGGTACATCAAGGGTGCAAAGGTATACCACCGAGGTATACAGTCCCACTATGTTGTGGACCATGAAGGCGCTTGACACACTAAATATGACACATCAATAGCGCAAAAGATGACACATGTCATATGCATAATCTGTGAAGTGTGGAAGAAGGGATGCCACGACCAACTTGTGAACATAAAATCCGTGCAGGACATGTATAAATAGAGATGCAAGTTGGAGAATGTATGTGAGCTTGATGGAGAGAGCATAAGAATTTCGAGTGTGAGTTTCAGTTTTATTTTTGGGGAATCAAGGGGTTCGTGTACATAACATAATGATCTAGCGAAGATCCGAATGCGCACATGCAACAGAATGAAGTTTTGATGGTGCGCAAAATGATGTTGTAGATCTTTTACAGATGCACAAGTACTGAAAGGAAGAAATACTGAATTATGTGCAAGTTCTTGATGTTTCGAAGGATAGTATTACAATCAACACGCTGACAGTCAGAGAAGTTGTAAAGATAGAAGCACAAAGACATAACCAAATTTTATCAAAAAATGTGCATATGTCTAGCTGATGCATATGAGAAAAAGTGAAAGTGTATGAAGTTGAGAACTTCATCTGATGCACAATGACAGAACAACAACAGAATCCAATAAGTGCATCATGATGCAGGTGATCTGAGACAAGCGCTTTAAAAAAAAAGGAATCATTTGATGCACAGGATGTCGTAGATTGTCTAAGAAACTGTAGCACTTAAACAGAATGGACCCATTAGTAAGTGCACAGGTGTTATGACAGTACGACAGGTGTTATGACAGCCTCGGGGTTTGGATAGTCCTCTTCCCCAGGTAAGGAGAGGGAGAAAGCGGAAGGAGGTTATCATTCACCTCGCCATGCCTTTCTGGAGATGGAGGACGTAGGAGGATTATACACCAGAAATTTAGCTTTTACAATTTTACTGCTTGAGATTCATCCACAAACGGTAGAGGTAGTAGGAACTTCCTCTTTGTCAGGAACCAAGAAGCTTAAGAAGGTAATAAAGAAGATGAATGGGGTTAAATTAACGGTTGGGGAGGATATCAAGGTGGATGGGATCATGGAGTTCACCGGTAAAACCCTGATAGGCAGGTTTTACGGGATACGTATTCAGGAGGAACCCCTGAGGGAATGTCTAAAATAGTATTGGGGTCCGGTGATTGATTATGTGCCTGAGTTCTATATTATGATGAAGGGCTGGATGGGTTTCAAATTGAAGGATGAATTGGATGTGGCGAAGATCAGTAGGAAGGTTTGGCTGTGGGGGAAAAAAATGCTAATCTTAAAACCTTGGAACCTGTGTTTTGATCATCGCAGGGAAAAAAACATTGATGTCTCGGTATGGGTAAAAATTCCTGGATTACCGCTGGAGTTCTAGAGTGATGCTTTTATATTGGAAGTGGGTAATAGGATCAGTAAGACCCTGCTAGTTGACCAGTCGTATAAATTTATACACAGAGGACCATAGCCAAGGTGCTAGTAGTGGTGGATCTCTCTCAAGGCCTTCCTGAAATCATAGAGATAATCGTAGGTAACTATAGACTATTACAGGTTCTGGATTATATAAATTTTCCTTTCCATTATGGGTGGTGCCATGTTTATGGCCACTTAATTTCTGATTGCTACATGCTATTCACCAAGAAGAAATGTGTTACGAAAGGAAATGGTGGACATGAGGAGGAAGAAAGGAGGGAAGTAGTGGGGAAGAGTCAGAACTCGCTATCGAACTCTGGGTGCAATGGAAAGGCTCAGGAATTTGAAGAGACTCAGGTTTTAGAAGTACCGCACAAGGTGGGTTGGAAGGAAGAACCTTATAGTCCTGGTCCCAAACCATATTATCATGAAACTGGGGATAAGGAGACTGTACCGATAAAGCCGAATACCGAACCTGATTGGAACGTTAAGGAAGTCTTCTGATCTCCCGAGGTAGAGGAGGAGATGTCCAGCATTGACGAGGCAGAGGTGTTGACAACTTTGGAAAGGCAGACGAGAGACCTAAACGTAACACTCAACATAGGTGAGGTTTGGGGTTACGGAGCTTGGGTGGACCATATTCAGTCTTTTTTCCTGAGTCATCTTGAGGCGGGTGACATTATAGACCTAGAACCTATGGTCTTGAAACTAACCTGGTTTAACAAGCGGACCGAGCAAGCAGTGATAGTGAAGAGATTAGACCGATTTTTATTTGCTGGGGATATTCTTCGTAGAGTAGAAAGGGATAGATCTTGGAGGCTCATTGGGGGAGGGTCAGATCACCTGCCGATTATGTGCAGCATAGAGAAAGGGGAGGCAAATCTAGGGACGTCCTTCAAATTTAATCCATATTGGCTTAATAATGAAGCTTTTATTGATTTGATCAAGGATAATTGGAAGAAATTTGATATAACCTTACCAGACCCGTGTGATGTTCAGTTTTTCTCCAATTTAAAGAACATGAAAGAGCTATCGGTCACTTGGTTGAAGATGATGAGAGCTTCAGTGGATAACAGACTTAAGGATGTGGGACAGTGCATTAAAGTCATTTATGAGGGACATCTTAAGCTCTTGGGTGCGACAGGGCTTAAGGATCTGGTCAAGTTGGAGGAAAACAAAAATGTATTGTTGCAGGAGAGAGAAGCTGAGACACAGATGAAGAGTAGGGTGGTTTGGTTGACATTGGGGGATGAAAATTCAGCTTACTTTCATAAGATGGTTAGTCACAGGAAAATGGTCAACACCATTTGGGACTTACAGGATGGAAGGGGTGAGATTCTTAGTGGTTTTCAACAGTTGGCGATAGGAGGGGTAAATTTTTTTCAGAATTTCTATCGAGAACCACAGGGAAACAATCTGCAGGCTATTGTTATGACCGCTTCAAAGTTTGACAAATGGGTTTCAGAGGAAGACAATGAAGCCCTATGTGGTCCTGTCACCATGGAAGAACTTCATAATTCATTATCAAAGTTGAAAAAGGAGAGAAGTTTGGGACCGGATGGATGGTCGTTGGAGTTTTTCTTATCTTTTTTTGATCTGGTAAGTGAAGATCTTTTGAGAGTTTTGGAAAAGAACAGAGTGACAGGAAAAATTATTTCTAGCATAAACTCCACGTTCATTGTTTTAATTCCCAAGTTAGATTTTCCCAAGACATTCATATAATTTCTCCCAATCTCCTTGTGTAATGCACTGTATAAAGTGATCTCAAAGATCTTAGCTGAAAGGATAAAGCCCATTCTGGCAAGGCACATTACTTCAGAACAATTTGGCTTCCTACTCGATCAAAGCATTCATGAAGCCATTGGATGTGCCCAAGAATGTATACATACACTGAAAACTAAGAAAATCCCTGCTAAGGTTCTGAAAGTAGACCTTTCTAAAGCTTATGATTGTACCTGTTGGCTCTATATAAGGTTGATATTGATCTAGAAAGGTTTTGGATTGCTTTTTGTAAATTGGGTGTGGTCGTGCATGACAACGGTCAGCTTTTTTGTTTTAATCAATGGGGCAACCTCTAGCTTCTTTACCCCAACAAGAGGCCTAAGGCAGGGATGCCCATTATCCCCCTACTTGTTCTTGCTGGTGATGGATGGATTGAGTCATCTATTAAAAGAGGCATTGGAAAGAAACATTCATAGATGGAATAAGCTTCAGTGCTATTAAGGTTACACACATTTTCTTCATGGACGACGCATTGTTTTTCCTGGGAAATTCGAAATTAGAGACTAGAGGTATTAAATACCTCTTCTGGTTATTCAGTGCCGCTACTGGAATGCAAGTAGATTACGGGAAATTAGCATGTTATTATAATGAAATTAACATTGTAGATCTGAATGGTTTTCTAGAGACTATGCCTATGGATACTTAACCATTAGCAGAAGGTTTTGTGTACCTGGGGTTTCATCTGAAACCTAATTGTTATTATATTGAAGATTGGTATTGGCTACTTGATAAGGTGGAACGATGTATTCATTTCTGGTGCAACCACTTCCTCTCCAAGGGAGGAAAAGCAGTGCTAGTCAAGAGTGTGTTAAGTGCTATACCGGTGTATTGGTTGATCATAGCCAAGATCCCATAGGGGGTACTACACTCTCTCAGAATTTTTTTTTTCAGATTCCTTTGGCATGGTAAAGCAGATCGGGGAATGCACTAGACGTCATGGGAATCCATCTCCAAACCCAAGGAGGCTAGCGGGTGGGGGATCAAAGATATTTCAACCTTCAGAGTGGCGCTCACAGCTAAATCTGTTTGGCAGTTTATCATGAAGGAAGGGAAATGGCAAGCTATACTCCGTTACAAATATTTAGGCAATGGATCTTTGATAAACTGGATATGAACGCCTCACAAAAATAGTCGAGGAGGATCCCTCTTCTGGAAAGCAATAGTGGAAGCAAAATACATTATAGGGGATCGACTGGTATGGGAGGTGGGGAATGGCCGAGAGGTCCGCATAGGCAGAGAAAACTACAAAGAAGTTAAACAGCTACCTAAGTTTCCCCAGGAATTCATAAATGACCTGGAAGACAGGGTTTACTCTGTCTTAGCTGACATAGTGGAAGAGAGCACACGTTTCATTTAGATATGGAAATCAGCTACAGTTTTATAGATACCTGTGAGATGGACAGAGTGTTGGAACCGATGGACAACAAAGTTGACTAAAGGCTTCATTAACCTGAGAACAAAACCAGATGCTTTACAATGGCAGCGCAGTGAGGAAGGAGGAACTTTCTTTGTACAGGAAGCATATACTACGCTATGGAGGAACGAGATACAAGGAGATTCCTAGTGGTGGAAAAAGGTTTGGAAAACTAAGTCGACCCACAAAAGTAATATCCTGATCTAGCTCATCCTAAAAGGTAAGGTTTTAACATGGGATAAACTGAAAAGACGAAATTATGAAGGACCTGGCATATGTAGTTTGTGTAGAATGGTCGATGAAGACGCAGAACATCTCTTTCTGCATTGTCCTTTTATACAATAGGCATGGGAAGGTCTGAGAATTAATCTCCAGCTGGGTTTTGTGGGAAGGTGATTCTTTCGAAAGCTTCATTAAATCCTGGTACGAAGAACCAAATCTGAAAAGACTAAGATGCATACCTTTCTTGGTATCCTAGTATGTGTGGATTGCAAGAAACCAATCAGTTTTCGAAGATACACATCTTCCTAGTTACTTTGTAATGTCCCATATTCTATCTATATACAAACTATTTATGGGACATGATAGTAAGGAAAAAAAAAGACAACCAAAATCTATAAAAGTTGAATCGGGGGAAATAGTGGGATTTTTTGATGGAGCTTGTGTAAACAATAGGTGCGGTTTGGGAGGTACATTAAGACTCTCTGAGTCAGTTACTATTAGTTTTCAAGCTAATGGAGGTGAAGGAACCAACAATAGAGCAGAAGGACTAGCGCTGAGATACTTCCTACAAATGGCTAAAGAGAATTTGGTGGAGTCATTAAAAGTATTTGGCGACTCAGAGTTATGGATAAAACATATGAATATGGAAAACATGATACAAAATCATACCCTACAGAATATGGGAAGCAATCTGGAAAATTTGGTCTCACTTTTCAACAAGGTGGTTTTTGTACATGTTTACCTGGAACAAAATACATTAGCAGACGAACTTTCAAAAGCAGGTTTACTCGTGGAAGCTGGAAAATGCAAGATAATTACAAAAATCCAGGCTCAACAGAACATTAGCTGGAAATTACTGGACATTTTCTGAAAGGTTCAAAAGTTATTTAGACCCAAATTTTGACAAGTATAGATGTTATTCTTTCATCTTTGAAAAGAACGTATGCATTGTATCTATTACAAACAATTTTTTGACATATTTTCAGTTTTCAATCATGCTGTATAAGCACTTGTGGAATGTATTCTCTACTCATTACAATCAATGAATATGATTTTTTCTTGAGAAAAAAAAAGCTTGAATGTTAAAGGATTGTAAAAATTACAACTGAGATTTCTTTTTTCAAAAGAACACTAGAAATTATAACTTCTTTTTTCTTTTCAAAAGAAAACTAAACTTAAAATGGCATATTTCTATATCATTATAGATTAAGTAAACATCAATTCAATACACAACATCTTTTAAAACGATGAAAAGATTCATGCCTTTTATTTATTTACATATATACTTATTGAAAGCTAATTTTTATATATAATGAGTATTTCTTGAATTTTATATAGAGATAGTTTGAATGTTAAAGGATTTTGATATAAGGTTAAAATGTTAAAGTATTTTGATTTTGCATTAGTTCAATTTTATATTAATTTTTTTAAAGTTTTTGAATGTTTATAAAATATAATTTATTGAATTGATTTTTTTAAATTAAAAATATTTTTTAAATTTTATTTTTTATTGGTTATAGAAATTTTTAAAACACAAAAATTAAAACTAAAAACATTTAATATGGAATTTTCTAAAAGTATCATGTAGCAACTTTCACATGTCAATGATGACAAGCAAAAAATATAAATGTTGTGACTTCCTAGTGTTACTTCATTAATTCTCTGATCTCTGATATACAGCCTTTGAATTTGCAGACTGGAGGTTTAGTTACGAATTTGAAGGCAAATGGGTGAGTGCTATCCTTCTGCAACCAACCTTGGACGAGAATGGATAGCAACGAGCAAGCTACAGCCGGATGCTCATGGCCCCGGGTTTTGCAGGCGCTGCATGGCTGTAGCAAAGCAGAATAAAGGAAGACTTTACATTCTCCGTCGATGTATGACTTTGCTACTATGCTGGCATTTTCATGGAAAAGATTAGATTAGATTAGGTTAGGTTAGTTCTATTTCTTGTAAATTCATTGGAACAACGGTTGATCTGCACAAAATGGTAGGCAACAAGATTAATTCCCATGTGTTTTTACTTTGTTTTCTTCAACAGTGGAATCGTCCTGGGTGTGTGTTTTTGAAGGTCGGTTACATGCAAATCCTTTTCTGCATCTGATGATAATATATTGTTGTATGGATATTCTGGATTCCCAGAGATTTCTCTCTTGGAATTGATGGGTTTGATTCGGATTTATTGTTGTTTATGGAATAGTAAATATTGCTTTGCAATAAGCTTGAGAATTGTGGAAATTAGCATTAGAATTCTATGAAACATACCTAATAATCCAATCCAAAATATCAAAGTATATAATGACTAAAATATTGCCATTAAACAGTAAAATAAATCATCACAAAATTATAGATTTTCAAGCAAGATATGCCATAATTGTAGTTTTAACTTTTAAATTGTTAATCAATCCAACTTTGTAGAACAATACAGAGAGAGATATGGAGATAGAGCGCTTCAAATAGAGGCTTCATACTTAATACCAACTTTTGACAAATATCCAATCTTGTGCCATCTTGGTCTGAACTCCAACAATCACACTAATATTAACTTGCTTGCTTTGATGGGCCCTGTTGCTTAAGAATTCCCATCTATGATTATATTTCTGTTGTGTCCCAATGTCCAACATTCACGTTGTAAATTACATGATAGCCATTTTGTATGTCTTAGGACTAAACCACAACTGTTTGTATGTAAATGTCCAACATTCACTTTGTAAATTACATGATAGCCATTTTGTATGTCTCAGGACTAAACCACAACTGTTTGTATGTAAATTTGTGCCATATACACATAATGAGTCCCTAAGATGAGTACATTATGAAAATCATATGATGGAATGTAAGAATCCTTCCTAATAAAGGAAAGTACCCCCAATTGGAAAACAAAATCCTATAAGAGAAACCCAATATAATATTTCTACAAGAAACCAACTGTCGCTCTAAATCCATGTTAAATTTAACAAAATTTTGAATCAATAATGACCTCCTTCCAAATATTTTTGATAGCATGGTTCAATAAGATACAATTTATATGAATAACATGCATATCGGATAACGAAGACCCTTGCTAAGAATAAATAAGAGAATCTCCTTTAGATCAACATGCCCCTCCAATTAGCCAACATCTGAGCAAATTACTCATGAAAGATTAATCTTCAGGGCAATGTAAGAACATCTTAGCATTTAGTTAATGAGGCTTGGTTGTATGGAAATGTGTACAACTCAACCAACCAACTACAATTCATAGCTCATTTGCATAAAACAATAGGTATGTGATTAATCTAGGTGGATTTGAGGGGTTAATATGATAACTAGAGGAAGGAGGGAATCTTCCTAGAGAACTAAATCATGCCACATGTCCACAAGGGACAAAGATCTAAAATTTAATAATTTGGTTTGTCTTATATCTACCATACAAGTTTGGATCATCTTTCTTTATAACATGTTTTCTAGAAACCATGAGCCATGAATGATGTTTTCGGTATTGAAAATTCTACTACAACATGTTGTCTCATTTTAATGATTGTAGGTACCACCAAATAGGTACTTGTCGGATCTATCCTCCTCAAGTGAGGAATATAGAACAGAAGAGGTTGAAAGCAAGACGTCTAATACAAGTAGTCACAGGTCAAGATCAACTAGAGGTGAAAAGGTAAGGAGAAAATTTCATAGATGCATGGAACTTTTTGTTTCTGAAGGAGGATCATGTGGTCATGATAATGAGAGCATATGTGACATTGAGTTGCCCCTGAGGTATAGACATATGGTCAAACGATGGCTACCCAAGGAGCTACCCCAAGTGGACACAGATTTCTTCCTCAATGGGAGGACTTATCACATTGCTCCATCCTCTTTACATGGACTAGGGTTGTTTTCCATGGATGGCATAAAGGTGGCATATGGCATTGAAACTGAATTGATGGAGTATGTGGGACCATGTTACAAATACAATGACTGGTTGTTGTTGGTCCAATATACGCGAAGTATGCGGACATACAGAGTGGCAACAAATTATTGTCAACTACTGGACAACAATCTGAACAAAGGAGCAATTGTGTATATCGATGGAAGGCCAAAAGCTTCAGGAAATATCGTAGGGTTTATAAATAGCACACGACTAGGGTCAACACATAAGCTACCCAATTGTGTATTTGAGGGTTGTGAAGGAAATCGTGTATTCGCATGTGCAACAAAATCAATAGCTGCAGGTGAAGAGTTGTTGATCAATTATGGTTTGAATCGAATAGATGCGGGGGTTGCGATTATGCGGGTAATTTTCTTATACTACATTTAACTCAACCTTTGATCGATGACCTATTATTTTTCTCTTGCAAAATTTTTATTTATATGTCATGCTTTTTATAATATACACATGGTTAATTTAATTATATGTCATGCTTTTCATTAATCACATTTCAGATACATTGTTAAATATGTAATTTTCATTTTTAATATGTCTTAATTCTTATATTGTGGCAGGGTGATCGTGGTCATATGCCACAAATGCCACAAGTTGACCGTGGAAAGTCACCAATGGTGACACATGAGGTAAATGTTATTTTAATAGTACCTAATAGCATAAATGTCATAGTAACCACAATTCATGATTAAATTACATCCGTTAACATTTGAAATTTTTTATGCTAATGAGCTCAATATTTCAATATGATATCATTCTTATTGTATTGTGGCAAGGGGCCGGTACTCAGAGCACACCTACAACTTCTGGACAGGTAAATGTGACTGTCATAGTAACAATAATTTTTTTTACGTTAATCACGTTTACTATACATGTTTCAATTTTTACTTATCGATATGAATATGTCTTGCTTATTGTGTTGTCAATTTCAAAAAAAAAGGTGTCACCGCAGTAGTTGGCTTAAATTTGAAATATGTCAGGGAATATTATAGGGACAATCTGCAAATTAACCACAAGTATGAGCGTCCTCTGATGGTTCCAGAGAAGGATTGGAAGGAGCTCATGGAGGATGCAAAGGAGAAGGCATTGAGAAAACAAGGAAAGACTAGGCCAATCGGTTCAAGAAGGCATGACACATCATATTTTCAATGAACAATGTTCAATTTTTTTAAAACTTTTAAATATATTTAAGTTGAGATACCTAACGTATTTGCAACCTTTCATAGGCTCCCCGACACATCTAAAGAAACAAAGGAAAGAGTAGAAAAACATGGGTAGAACAAACTGGGCCAGGGTGGATATCAGAAGCTAAGGGCACGAATTGTAAGAATCAAACGATCATTATTTGTAGCCAACAATTAATTTATTTTTCTAACTGTAGCAAACAATTAATTGATGTATCACAAGCACTTTACATGGTGTTATGCATTGCAGGGAAATGCTTTTCAAGAGGAAGCCACTGAAGAAGACTTGAAGCTCGGCTTTAAGTATGGTTTTCAGCATGTGCTGGAACATCTAAAAAGCTTGGGGAAAACCCCAATTTCCCCATTGACTTGCGCAGATGTAAATAAAATCAACAAGGCCATCATTATAATGTACTTTTGTAATATATTCATGAATTATTACATCGAAAATTAAATGTCTTTTTTTGTTTTCAGGGTGAGACCAACAAAAGCAACGAGGGTAGCGGTACCGAACCGGTACAACGCGATGGTGGGGAGTTTCCTAGCCATTCAGGTATGTATGCTATAAAAAAAATGTATTCAATATGATTTTAAATACATAATTGATGACACTTACCAATTAATATTTTTCTATGAATGGCAGAGCATGTACCTTCTCATGCTCAGCCGGGAGAGGAACAAATGGCAGAACCAATGAACACTACAGCTGACTCATCTAGTCATCCAACAGGTAAATATCATTGTAATGATATTGGAAATGATGAAATACGTATCTCAATAATAACTACGCATTTATATCTATATAGTTGTATTGTTTCTGCAGATGATGCCCCTCTTCCTCCACCTCCACCCCCTGCTAATCGACGTACCAGAAGTACGGTACGGGGGTGCATATTCACACAATCAACAAAAAGAGAGGGAACAACAACTACAATGGGTCAAGACACCGAAGATGAAGTCCCCCTCTTCAAATTTCTGAGAAAAAAACCAAAACATAAAAAATGTAGTTGTAAACATTAAAGATTTGTATTTGATTGAGTGAAGGCATGAAATATTTTCGGTTTTGTTACAAGTGTATTCTTCAGTACTTTAATGATTTCTGTAGCTCTATGTTTGATGGTACTGTGTTGATTAGAACAATTAATATAGCTGTGTTTGTGCTTTTTGAAATTTATATGGGAAATGTTTGTTCACTTTGTTGCATAGCTTATTTTTCAATATGTGTGACATCTTCCGAGGACTATGGTTATCGTCAAGGGTCTGGCCACCTCTTGCAGAGTTAACCTGAGGAAGATGAGATGACCACATGAGCTTCCTTATCCTGGGATGATGATTATGATCTTCCACTCATTGCATGAGACACATGAGACGTATGAACACATATAGTTGACAAGGCTGGGTAACTTACCTTGACATTGACTTGATGTGCATGATCCTAGTATGATGTCATGTTGCCTTATTATGTTACGTTGGATTGCATGTTTACTTGTATGTTATGTTTAGCCTTGTGGTGACTCGTGATTGACCCTTTCATGGTAACATTGAGCTATACAACCCTTAAATTTCGACGTCCATCTTGTTGATGATGAGCGTGACCCCTTAGGATTGTTTTCCACCCTTGCGTTGACCTTAATACACCTCCTTAGGTGCCATCCACCATAGCGTTACCTTATATGAATTTTTTTGAGTACTTTGCTGTCGTTTTTTATTATGTTGGTCGTACTGCTATGATGCTACTGTTTTTTATTTGTGAGGGTTGGATGATCTATTTTAGGGTCTTTTCCAGTTTTGGGTTCTCTCCTTTCACAGGTATGTTGGTCTCTTTGAGTCTCATGCAACTAACCTAACGCCGAGAGGTTGAAGTATGAGGATAAGGGAGTTCTGCCCCAACATATGATGTTGAGTTTATAATTGGTTCACTTCTAATATATATTTCTACTGTTATATATAGATTTCTACTGTTATTACTGTTATTGTTTTCAGTACTTACATGGTTATTGTAGCTCATTGATTTTGGGACATGATGGACTTGAAGGATATTGAAGGATATTGAGTTATGGTTTCTGCATTGCTAAATCTAGATATCATTCATTAGATATCAGTACTCTAGCAAGTTGTAAAGAGAAATATTCTTGAATATTTAATTATTTTAACATGAAGTTTGTGAAAGTCCTAAATGGTGACTTGGAAGTATGATATGAAGATAATTTTGTGGTGGATGTTTCTTCTTCAGTACTTTAATGATTTCTATAGCTCTATGTTTGATAGTACTGTGCTGATTAGAACAATTAATATAACTGTGTTTGTTCTTTTTTAAATTTATATGCGAAATGTTTGTTCACTTTGTTGCATAGATTATTTTTCAATATGTGTGACATCTTCCGAGGACTATGATTATTGTCAAGGGGATGGACACCCCTTGCAGAGTTAACTTGAGGAAGATGAGATGACCACATGAGCTTTCTTATCCTAGGATGATGGTTATGAGCTTCCACTCATTGCATGAGACACATGATACATATGACCACATACAGTTGAGAAGGCCGAGTAACCTACCTTGACTTTGACTTGATGTGCATGAGCCTAGCCTATGATGTCATGTTGCCTTATTATGTTACGTTGGCTTGCATGTTTACTTGTATGTTATGTTTAGGCTTGTGGTGACTCGTGATTGACCCTTGCATGGTAACATTGAGCTATACAACCCTTAAATGTCGACGTCCAGCTTGTTGATGACCAACGTGACCCCTTAAGATTGTTGTCCACCCTTGCGTTGACCTTAATAGACATCCTTAGGTGCCATCCACCATAGCATTACCTTATATGAATTTTTTTGAATACTTTGCTGTCGTTTTTTATTGTGTATTGGTCGTACTGCTATGCTGCTACTGTTTTTTATTTGTGAGGGTTGGATGATCTATTTTACAGACTTTTCCAGTTCTGGGTTCTCTCCTTTCACAGGTATGTTGGTCTAGTTTAGTCTCATGCAACTAACCTAACGCTGAGAGGTTGAAGTCTGAGGATAAGGGAGTTCTTCCCCAACATCTGATGTTGAATTTATAATTGGTTCACTTCTAATATATATTGCTACTGTTATATATAGATTGTTATTGTTATTACTGTTATTGTTTTCAGTACTTACATGGTTATTGTAGCTCATTGTTTTTGGGACATGCTGGACTTGAAGGATATTGTAGGATATTGAGATATGGTTTATGCATTGCTAACTCTAGATATCATTCATTATATATAAGTACTCTAGCTAGTTGTAAAGAAAAATGTTCTTGAATATTTAATTATATTAACATGAAGTTTGTGAAAGTCCTAAATGGTGACTTGCAAGTATGATATGAAGATAATTTTGTGATGGATGTTTCTCAGTTTAGACATATTTATAGTGCTGGAGAGTATTCGATCTTGGTCACAATTGATCTACAAAGTGCATTTGATAGGATTCTATCTTCTATGCCATTCAAGGGGCATGTTATGTAACTACTTTGCTTTTTCATTTTATTTACATTATTTACTTTCTCATTTTATGTATATTTTATAGTATTCAGTAAGCAGCACTCCAAAACAATCAATTAAGCATCATAATTAGGTATATTTATTGTTTTCATATTCTTTTTTCAACACTCCAAGGTTATTGCAAATCACTTTCTCAATGTCAATTGGACTTAGAGGCTAGAATAATTTTGTGCTCAAAATATTCCACATATTTGTAAGTATATTACAACTCCCGTTATGCATCAACGCTTTAATTATTTCCACGTTACATTGCATAACATCCTAGACTCTAAGACCTACGCCAAGTCGAGAAACTATGTTAAGTATTAAAATGGGGTTTGGTTAAGACCTACACCTTAGATGGTAGTTTTTCTTGACATAAATCTTGAATTCTTGGCCATGGGCTTAACCAAACCCCAACCCAATTAGAAATAGTGGGTTGGTGTCCATACATGGTGAACCTCTTTGGACTTTTGAGTTCAAGTTGAAAAAGAAGGAAAATTTACATAGATAACATGGCAATGTCTAGTCTTTTTACATAGATAACATGGCAATGTCTAGTCTTTTTACATAGATAACATGGCAATGTCTAGTCTTTTTACATAGATAACATGGCCATGTGGGAGAGAGAGGAATTCAAATGCTCTGTTTCCCTCTAGGATTCTTTATTCCTAAATACTATACCTTTACAACTTAATATATTCCTCCAAACCATGTTTAGAAACCTACTCTATCCCTAGAAACTTAGTCTATCCCTAGAAGCACAAATATAACCCTACAAACCTAATCTAGCCCTAGAAATCCTAGAAAGCTAAACTAACCCTAGAAATATTAATTTAACACTAGAAAACTAAGCTAGAATACTAGAAACCTAATCTAGTCCTATAAACCTAAAATAGCCCTAGAAACATTGATCTAACCCTAGGAAACTGATCTCGAATCCCAGAAACCTAATCTATCCCTATTAACCTAATCTAGCCTTAGAATCTGTGAACCACCACACGTACCCTCAATAGGGGGTATTTGGACTCCAAGTGGGATAGGATCACTATTAGAAGGGTTTTTATATGAGGGGTGGGTCTCAAATCCTTGGCCATGGCTATGGTGTTAGTTTTTTGTTGCTTTGAGACCTTCTCCTAGGACAAGTGAGCACTAGTGTTGAAGGAGATTCCTTTTAGATTGGGCAAGCCATGTGTAATAGATTACCTTACACTAGTATGATAGATTCCTTACAATTATGACAATTAATAGCTTCTCTTTTTCTGTGTAAGGTTATGTTATATTTTTTCACAGTTATGGCATATTACTCTTAGACATTATGACACATTTATGATGAGAATTACACATGTTATTAAATAAAGGACATAATATCTTCTCATGCAAACTCTAGCCATGTCTCTTCCCCTTATCTTCACTACTGGTTATATCTTCACCATCCATAACATATAACTCCTAGGGTTTCCTCAGCAACCCTATAATCTCTAGGACATCTAGGAATCCCTCATTGGCTTCAAAAACAAGCTCATGTTAATCAATGTCTCCCCACTAGCATGATTATCTTTATGAGAGTTAAAAAACCCTACCTATGTCATGTCACACAAGTAAACCACTAGAGAACTCAACTTATAGAATCCAAGTCTACATTTCCATCCTAGTATTTCAATCCTCAAACCCTAGTTATTATACTCTAGCATCACACAAGAGAAGTCTCTTGAATACCATCCAATATGTCTCTCTTACCCTTATCTTATCCAGTTGTTATATATTCATGATCCCTAACATCTAACTCTAGCATTTCCTAAGGCACCCAATAATCTCCAGGACATGTAGGAATTCCTAATAGGCTTCAACATGAAGCTTATGTCAATCAAGCTCTCCTCACTAGAATTATTGTCTTCCTTAGGGTTTTCAAACCCTAGTCATGTCACATTGCACAAGTACACCGCTTGAGATCTCAACTTCTAGCATCCAAGTCTACATGTCCATCTTGGTATTTCAATCCTCAAACCCTAGGTCTTATACTCTAGCATCAAAACCTAATATGCATTTGGTTGGTGATAAGAATGCGATGCTTTATGTTGGGATTGAATTATTTCAATGTTTAGGCCTCTAACACCTCTGCAACTTCTTCCACTACCATGATATCATATTTCAATGATGTCAATGGCTTGTGATTATGAGATACAAAGGTTGCAGTCATCTCCAAGACCTTAAATTTGCCTTGCAAATAAATATAAATATTTCTTTCTCTTGGAATGTTGGGGTACATGCAAGAGCACATTAACATGTTAATATGATATATCCCCCTTAAACTATAATTCATGCAAGAATTAAGAGTTTATGGCATTTTCCAACATTTGTTTTTATTTGCTTGATCAATATAATTGGACCCAAAACTCCATGGGAATGGTGGGAAACATTTTAGTGAAATTGGATAATATTGTCTACAAAGGAAAAAATAGTGAAAATGCCATTTTGGAAGACCTAGATTCATAAGGTAAGATGCTACATATATTGCCTCAATATTAACTAGAAGCACATACGAAGGACATGACCTTCATTTTTCAAGCGAAGGTCAGTATGAATGGAATATATATTTACTTGAGAAATGCATTTTTTACCACTTGGCATGAAATTTTAATAGTTGGACATGCATTTTGAGTATGATACATGATGTTTCATAGGACATAACATACCCCCTTCCCTTATCATCAATTAGGTGCGCATTACACAATATAAGATAGAGAACAATTTTGTACTTTGAATTATAGGTAGATAACAAATTTGAGTAAATAATTGTTCATGATTTTTTTTTACTTTTCTCCCAATCAACTTGGACACCATTTTATGTTAAACATAACATCATAATTAACACCATCATGACATTCTCTCATGCCAACATATCTTCTTCAACATGTATATATTTGGAGGGAAGGGGAGATTCATAGTTATGGCATATTACTCTTAGACATTATGACACATTTATGATGAGAATTACACATGCTAAATAGGGGAAATAATATTTTCTCATGCAAACCCTAGCCATGTCACATCACACAAGTACACCACAAGAGAAATCTAGTTCTACCATCCAAGTCTACATGTCGATCCTAGTATTTAAGTCCTCAAGCCCTAGGTCTTATACTCTAGCATCACACAAGATAAATCTCTCCAAGAACATCCAAGCTGTTTCTCTTCCCCTTATCTTCTCTAGTGGTTATATCTTTGTGACCCCTAAAATCTAAATTCTAGGGTTTGCTTAGGAACCCTATAATTTCCAGGATAGGTAGGAAGTCCTCATTCGCTTCAATAACTAGTGTTATAGGTTTAAAATTCCTAGTTTTATACATAGCTTTGAAAATAAGGCTTTGTGGATTGTCCAAATGCACAAAGAATGGTCATTGCTGTGAGAAAACCATAGGGATGTAGTGCATGGCCATCCTTGTACATTCCATATTGGTTTAGTCTAAGCTTTCCTTGTTTTTGAGTCTCACGTAGCTCTACTCCTAAAGGTGTGTTGGTATCTTGTTTACTTAGTGCCTATTTTGTGATGTAAATGGATCAATGGATAGTAGGTTTAAAATTCCTAGTGTAAGGGCATAGACTTTCCTTTTTTTCTAGTCTCACGTATCTCTACTCCTAAAGGTGTGTTGGTATCTTATTTACTTAGTTCCTATTTTGTGATGTAAATGGATCAAGGAATAATAGGTTTAAAATTCCTAGTGCCTTAGGGCATAGACTTTAATAGGTTTAAAATTCCTAGTGTTATACATAGATTTGAAAATAAGTCTTTGTGGATTGTCCAAATGCACAAAGAATAGTCATTGCTATGAGAAAACCATAGGGATGTAGTGCATGACCGTCCTTGTACATTCCATATTGGTTTAGTCTAAGTTTTCCTTGTTTTCGAGTCTCACGTAGCTCTACTCCTAAAGGTGTGTTGGTATCTTGTTTACTTAGTGCATATTTTGTGATGTAAATGGATCAATGAATAATGTTCATGTAACAAAGAGTATCATTTAGCTTTTTCAGATTTAAAAAAAAAAAATGAAAGTTAATTATATTTACTGTTGGCTTATTTTATATACATAAAATAAGTAGAAATTTTGTAATACCCTAAAATATTATGCAACATTGACCCAATTATATAAAACTACATAAATCAAACCGCTCATGCCACTGATTTGAAGACATGGGTAGGTGTCCCTTGTAAATCAATTATTATAAGTTCATAAGACATCTCTCTTCATCCTCAAACCATTGCAAAGATGGGCACCAATAATAGACCAGCATAATAAACTTAGATGCATTTTGCTTTGCTAGATGCTTCATAGAAGACCAACATAAAGTTCTCGAGATGCAGTTTGATTTGCTAGATGATTCTATTTGATAGTGACTTGTATATTTATTTATGTTTTTTTTTTTATATATTTATTTCAGGTAGCAATCATTTCCTTTAAATCTATTGTCAATTATTTCCTTTAAATCTATTGTCATTACTACTTAGTTAATTTGGAGCGGGCGGATTTTTCCGCTTCTCATGATACAAAATAATTGAGTTTTATATTTCCTTCTCATGGGCCAGGTCCAGGGATGATAATTGAAATATTTCCCTTGTTTATCTAACCTGTTCCGAGACCTGGATTACTAGAGAATAAAGATTGGTTTACCAGCATATTCATGTATGAAACACCGATGAAGAGATATATAATCTTATGAATATATAACTACATTTTATTTTTCCTTTAATCTATTGTTAGTGCTTTGCATTTAAGAGATATATAATGTTAATATGGATTTATAACTATATTTTCTTTTATCCCAAGCAACAAGAAAAGTATAATGTAATCCCCTACTATTTGTTGGACCAAAAATATTTCCTAGTTGTCCAACTTAATATCTGACATGGTGCAACCCAAAAATCTAGAGGCTAATTCAAAGTTCCATCTACCTTCAAATTTCAAGTGAAATGAAAATAATTAAACACAAACCCAATCAATGACCCATGAATCCCTCCACGAATGCTTTTAGACTCTTTCATTTTAGAGTGGGTTGTAGAAGTTTTCGAAAGAGTTTTGCCATCTTTTATAAGCTTTGAAAAAAATGTAGGTGATCTAGTGTTTGAAAACTTTTAAAAATAAAGAATTGGCCAAAAAAGTTCTCCAGCGGTTCAAGAAAATGGTCTAAAATTCAACAAGTAATTAAGATCATATTGTGTGTGCCCATTAATCAGTGAATCGAGCATTAATTCACTATTGTGATAGAAATAGGTAGTCAAACCCCTGGACATTCATAAATAAAAATAAAGGACATAACTCAATTGAACTCAGATATATAAGATCATTGAAATTATTGAGGATGTGTTTTTTTGGGAGGGGTGGGAGTAGTGCTTCACAAATATGCCTTAGGGGTTGGGCTACATAAACAGGCTTCCTTTGGCTTAGGTACCAGAGGGGTAGCTCCTCTGCCAATATTTTCCTTGAACTTGTACTCAGCCCAGCTCAGGTCACAATGAGAATGGAAGTCTAGTTAACAGCTTAATAAAGTGTTGAACCAATGCCACATTGATTGATTTCATCCAAATTGTATACATTTGACTTTGAACACTAACCCGTTTCTTGAAAATTAAGCAGTGTGTACATTTCCAATGTCGTCTTCATCTTTGTAAATGCATTCTAAGCAAGCCATGTTTTGGTTGTTGCTATCGCCACTGGAGAGAGCAAAGATGGTCCAAAAAACATTGTTGAAACCATCTTTACCATGCAATGTAAGACCAAATTGGAACGTTCATATGAAGTAGTCAACAACTTTATTCTTCTAGGTTGTAAATTTTGAATGGTTTCTTCAAAAACTGTAGCTTGAGTAATGTTATTGATAGCGAAATCCAAACCTGGTACCGAAATAGGATGTATGGTTGAAAATTTGTCTACATTCATTGAAATATCAAGCAAGTATGTACAAGGATTCTGGTTTCTATAGTTGGATTATTTTAACCAAAATTTCTTGTGCTGAAATGATTAAGATGTCAATATACCATAAGAAAGAGTCTAGCTTACAAATTCAAATTGGAGACATTAATGACACAAGCAAACAATGGTTTGTTTGAATCCAATTTGAAAAGTCACAATCATTACATAAAACATTTTGAAAAGAGTCAAAATCGTTGCATAATAATATTACACTGTACATTGATTCCTTGAAATAAAGTGCTAGATTGCTTATGTGATGATTCCTCTGGATTCCTTTTATTCCCCATTTGAATCATGGAGATGTAATAAGTATAATAAAATATGACTCGTTGCTTGAAACCGATGGAACGCCATGCTTTGCCACATGCCTTGTCATTCCTATGTGTGGGAAAAAACTAGGAACACAGGTAATGGCCAGGGTCCAACATATTACCAAATCAGTCTGGCTAAGACAAGTTTTAGAAAATTTCAGGAAAACAATAAGTCTATAATTGAGCAAATTTACCTTTTCTCATCAGAAGATGATCTGCCATGTTGATTGGATTAAACCTCTAGTCCAAGATTACTAGTCCTTGATCACTATAAAATCCTATTCTGCCATGAAAACCTTTGTCTCAAGTTGATATGCTTTTGTGAAAAAGGAGGGCCAACTCAGGTAGGTTGACATGATACTACTAAATGTTGTGGCACCTATCATCATATTCATGACAATAATTTGAATATGTATTGCTTCAAGAGGGGAGGCACCTCCCATTATTAGACCATTCATTGCTCCAGGGAGAGAAATGAGTCCAACTGTCTTTGCATTATCCAAAAATGGCGAGAGTGCAAGTATCAAGGCCCTTCTTACCTGCTGAACTGTTGCTTGCCTAGGAATTGCTCCAAGAGCAAGGGCTGCCTCAACCTGCACATGCAGATTCTATGAGTTAAACAACAAAGAAGCATAAGCACTCACTAAGATGTATAGACTAGCATCTTTTCCAGACAAGATAGATACAGAACTGTAGAGGAGGGAATAATAGTTGAGCATTGGAGTGCGAGTATGATAAATAAGTAAAGGAAAACCTACCAAATTCTGCTGAATTTTGAGGTCATCCTAAAGCCTCTTCATAGTTACACCAGTTACTGTCATTGCATTTCCAACCATCATCCCTTCCACTGGAATGATGTATCGGGGAGTAAAATAAAAAACATCCATTATTACCAACAAAAACATAGTCAATCTTGTTTCTGTTAAAATGGATGCCCCTGCAACATATGAGCCACGTGGGACATGCTTTGCTCATTGACCTGCTGTATAACCAGCCACAATCACATGTCGATAAAATTGTCATTGATGCCAACATGGACTTGCAGTGGCCTCACAGGTTGTCATTGATTCCACCAAGTCCCATCTGCAGTGCCTTGGAGCCCACACAGAGATGGTTTGTGCCTTGAAGCACCTTGTACCCAGGTGACAAGGTCCCTGTACCCACAAGACTGGATCTTGATACCACCACCTCGTTGAAGATG
Source organism: Larix kaempferi (assembly GCA_027924585.1). NCBI lineage: Eukaryota > Viridiplantae > Streptophyta > Pinopsida > Pinales > Pinaceae > Larix > Larix kaempferi. Next base: position 12,992,625 of record BSBM01000461.1, on the reverse strand, counting down.
TTGAAGACCCTGTTGATGGTGATGAAGACCCTCGAGATGGTGCTGAAGCCTTTGTGGATGATGGTGAATCCCTAGATGGGTTGGAGAAGCATTAATGACCCATTCTGTGGTCATTAATGCTTTGATGGTGTCATGGTACCCCAGGAGAAGGTCTAGCAATCCCACAGGTGATGTCATGATGAATCTTGACCCGTGGATGGTCTCCTGGTGTGGTTGAGGTGGTTGAAGAAGCCCATGAAGCCCCTTGCTTGATGAAGAAGCTCTTAAAGAAGTCCCTTGAAGTTGTTTGACCCACACTTGATGGCTTAATGGTCCTAGTACTCTTAATGAAGATGATGTGGTCATTGATGACCTTGTATGGTATTTGACATATTGTGGATTCCCTTGGCTTGATAAAGAAGGCCTTGAAGAAGCCTTTTGACCCACACACTAGATGGTTTAATTGTCTTGAAGAAATGAAGATGATGTGGGCATTTGGGGTCTTGGAACCCTTAGGGATGGCCCTAGGGCATAAGGAAGCTGAAGGCACCCACACGCATATGATGGTGATTGGGCACTTGGACACCTATTACACCCTTGGTGTTGATACTATGGTGGACACTCTATGAACTTTAATGATGTGGAAAAGGCATACATGCAAGCCCTAGTGGGTTAAATGACACCCTAATGCTCGGGTTTGTCCACTGGGGCAGCCACAGCAATCAACAGGTTGAAGTTTGATTGAGATCTGTAATTCGGACCTCTGTGGCAGCCACAATAGAGCAGAACACAACTCTGAAATCTGATGTATAAAGATAGCTGCAGGACTATGACAGCTGCAGCAAGGAGTGATTAAAGTTGTGTGCATTGAAATTTGCTTTGAATTTGGGCTGCCACAGTTTTGTTCTTGAGATGAAAGAATGAACAATCAAGTTTTGAGTTCGTGCATACCTAAGGAAACCACAGTGGAAGGTGATAGCTCTGATCTTTGAAGAATTGCAGATGAAGTCGCATTGAGTTAAATAAAAGTTCACTAAGGCAGCTCCATAGGTAAGTGCAAACAAGTTGTTATGTTATAGATCTCTCTGACTTCAGGTATGGAGAATATAACAGCACATTAGTAGGCATAAAAGGAGCCACAGGTAAGAAGACTTGGATCTGATTTTGAAGACAGTTAGATAGCAATCTTTAAGTGTATGCTTAAATGATCCCTAAATCTCACACATCAACAGTACTTGTAAAAGGGGTTAAGGACATGTCAAAAGGAACAACATCCGAAGTGAAGGCATCTGAAGGTCTCTGAAGACACAATATCATCCAAGATTAAAAACATTGTGCATCTCATTTGATTACAGTGTTCAGCTCAAAATTAAGTGCACATTCTTTGATGTAGCAGATGCAATCTCTGATTGGGGTATCCTGAAGCAGTGAATATTTGATCTCATTTTCAGTTGAAGAGATGAGCAATAGTTTGTACAGTAGTGTATGAACAATACAGTAAAGTATATAGTAGTGCATGTACATTGATACATACAGTGGTTTATGAACAGTAAAGGACACAGTAAAGTATACAGTGGTGTGAAATGTGAAGCAGTGATCTAAATCATGCTATGACATGATACACTCAATGATATAATGCATGATGTGATGATACAACTGGAGCTAAGAAAACCAGGCTGGATCCTGTTACAAGAGTTGGTGCTCTTTTCATCAGTTGGTGCTGTTTGTAATCGCGAAGATTGAAGTCTTCCATTACCATAAATAAAGCTTACATTACTTATATTGTTGTGTCTCTCTTTGATGTGATTATTATGCTTATAATGAAAATGATGTTGCAATGGATAACATAATGCTAGATAAACTCTGATTGATTAATTGAAGGTGAAAATGTTTAAATTGCTCTCACACTGATTCACCCCCCCTCTCAGTGTAGCCATTGTGTCCAACATCACCTGGAACAAAAACAGTCTTCTTGAAACCAACTGTGTGAAGGATAATAACACCTACTTACAAAATCATGGCAAACTTATAACAAGAATAATTTCTAGCATCCAAGGCTACATTTCCATCCTGGTATTTCAATCCTCAAACCCTAGGTCTTATACTCTAGCATCGCACAAGAGAAATCTCTACAAGAACATTCAACATGTCTTTCTTTCCCTTATCTTCTCCAATGGTTATATCTTTGTGATCCATAAAATCTAATTCCTAGGGTTTACTCATTAACCCTATAATCTCCATGATAGATACGAAGTCCTCGTTGGATTCAATAACAAGCTTATGCCAATCAAGCTCTCGCCACTAACATGGTTCTCTTTCTTAGGGTTTGCAAATAGTAGCCATGTCACATTACATAAGTACATGGCAAGACAACGCTATTGATAGCACCCAAAATCATGTTAGGCATTATATCCACTCTGCATGTCTTCTATTAGGGAAATGACCTTAATAGTGTTAGAACAAGACGCTCAACTTTTGACCTAATTTGTCACTTTCTCAAAATTACTTGGAATTTCCCTTTGTGAGGCCTTTTACTCGGGGTTCCCAATTATCTCACATACTCTTAGACCCTCAACCATGGGCACACAAAAAATATCAACTCTACTCTCCGTCGATGGCTATCACACACATCTAATGTAAATCAATCCTTGGCTTTGCAAGAAATGTGGTCCATCTGGCTTACCCACAATGAATGTATACGTTAGAATATTTTAGCATGCCCTTAGAAAATCTTTTATATACTTAAATATGGTAGGAGGAAACACATAAATCCAAAGCCTCTGAAACCTCAAAGAGTAGATTTTCACCTAGTCACAATAACTTTTGTGCTTTAGTGAATTTGCATGGAGCCTCACAAAAATATGGAGCTTGTGAGATGGTTAGTTTTGCTCAAGGTGTTGGGAGTGAGTGGTTGTTATGCTAAAGGTTAAAACAATTTAAAAAAAAAAAAAACATATCCCCATCGCTATAGCAACAGCAAGCTATAGCGAAGTCAGACGGACTTGCTATAATAGTATCAGAGATGGATATCAAGGGTTTCATAATAATGCAAGTTGTGGGACCAAAGCCTTCTTTATTAGATAGAGAAAAAGACCAGAATCTTGGGATTGTAAATGAAGCCTCATCAAAATGACTTAATGAATATGAAAACTCCAATTTTAATAAGTAATTAGTGCAACATCTAAATCCTAGACATTTGAATTTTGATTTACAATTAGGCCTTGCAAAACATTATGTAAAAGTGGATTGTTATTAAAAATAAAGAAGGAAAATATGATGAATGGATGATTATTTTACTTCTTAACTTTTGATATTCTTTTTTTAATATTTATGCTTTGTATCATAAATAAAGAAATACTTGCATACTTCATGTATATAGTTTTTTTAAAGAATACTCACAAATTACTTTACAATACCAATACCATTTACATAGTATATTTAATTTCATCTAAAAATATATACAATCTAACCCAAACAAAAATATGAATATGTAATTAAAATACTTATGACATATTATATAATAATAACACTTTTATCTTTTACGTATCACTATGTTTCTCCTTTCCCTCGTCTAAAACATTCATTCTAATACTATGTTTCCCCTTTCCCTTCTCTAAAACATTCATTCTAATAATGAGAAATTGTAAAAATTATAACTTTCATTTATTTTTTCAAAAGAACACTAAAAATTATAACTTCGTTTTTTTTCAAAAGAAAACTAAACTTAAAATGGCATATTTCTATATAGTTGTAGATTAAGTAAACACCAATTCAATACACAACATCTTTTAAAATGATGAAAAGATTAATGCCTTTTATTTATTTATATATACTTATTGAAAACTAGTTTTTATATATAATGAGTATTTGTTGAATGTTATATAGAGATAGCTTGAATGTTAAAAGGATTTTGATATAGGGTTAAAATGTTAAAGTATTTTGATTTTGCATTAGTTAAATTTTATATTAATTTTTTTTAAGTTTTTGAATGTTTCTAAAATATAATTTATTGAATTGATTTTTTTAAAGTTTATTTTTTATTGGTTATAAAAATTTTAAAATACAAAAAATAAAATTAAAAACATTTAATATGGAATTTTTTAAAAGTATTATGTAGCAACTTTCACATGTTAATGTTGATAAGAAAAAAAATATAAATGTTTTATTGTCACTTCTTATATGATATTTTGATTTGAATGTACATGCTTCTATGTATTTTTATTTTAATGTTTGTATACTTTATTTATGTGAATTTGTTATTATTTTTTTAATTTTTATATTCAATTTAAGCTTATTTAATTTATCAATTTTCCATCTTTAATTATTTATTGCTTAATAATTAATTATAGGATTGTATAAAAAAATAAATAATTATATAAAAAATAATAATTTAAAAAAAAGTGGTAATTCATGAATGGATAATTAGTAGGGCATGCATGGATAACTCATAGCTGATTTATGGATAACCAACCGTTATGGCGGTTATGGCAGATAACTAGAAGAGAAAAATGTGAGAGAAAAACAAAAATTGAGGATAACTCTTATAATGGCACTTAACTTGTAGCCTATGGATGTTTACCAACCACATATTAAATGATTGTGCTAGTTTACATAGAAACTATGTTTATTGTTTAATAATTTATGACAGATAACTAGAAGAATATGATTAAAAAATATATATATTTAAAATAACTAATAGATAACTCTTATAATGACACTTAACTTGTAAGCTATAGATCTTTACCAACCACATATTAAATGACTGTAATAGTTTACATAAAAACTATGTTTATTATTTATTTATTTAATAATTAATTTATATACCAATATATAATATATAAAGATAAAGTGCAAGGCAAATTGATGAGCTTACGCATCGTACCTCAGTCACTTACTGAAGCTTATCTTCAGAGAATTTTATTGTGATTATTAAATAAATCAACGCCAATCCTGAAAGCCATGGGAGAGGCTCAAATCACGAGCCACCAACATGGAGGATCTCACACGGAAACCCCAATTTCCAATATTTCTTCCTCGGAACGCCCAGCCAAAGAGCCAAGGAATCTCTAGAGGCTGACACTTAATATTTCGGCGCTCACACATCTTACCTCCAATCACATTTAAAACCTAACTGCACAGTTTATTACTTCATTAATTCTCTCATCTCTGATAACGGCCTTTGAATTTGCAGACTAGAGGTTTAGTTACGAATTTGAAGGCAAATGGGTGACTGCTATCCTTCTGCAACCAACCCCCGACGAGAATGGACAGCAGCGAGCAAGCTACAGCCCGATGATCATGGCCCCGGGTTTGGCAGGCGTTGCATGGCTGTAGCAAAGCAGAATAAAGGCAGACTCTACATTCTCCGTCGATGTATCACTTTGCTACTATGCTGGCATTTTCATGGAGAAGATTAGATTAGCTCCATTTCCTGTAAATTCATTGGAACAACGGTCGATCTGCACAAAATGGCAGGCAACAGGATTAATTCCCATGTGTTTTTACTTTGTTTTCTTCAACAGTGGAATCGTCCTGGGTGTGTGTTTTTGAAGGTCAGCTATAGGCAAAGCCTTTTTGAAGGTCGGTTACAGGCAAAGCCTTTTCTGTATCTCCTTTGCAAATAATATATTTTTGTATGGATGTTCTGGATTCCCAGAGCTTTCTCTCTTGGAATTGATGGGTTTGATTCGGATTTATTGTTGTTTATGGAATACTAAATCTTGCTTTGCAATAAACTTGAGAATCCTGGAAATTAGCATTAGAATTCTATGAAACATAGGTTTCAAAATATGTAAAAATAAGTTGAGTTGCATTGGAATCGAACCTTGATAGATTGGAGAGTACAAGAGTATACTTCAAGATTAAAATTCACCTAATAATCCGATCCAAAAGATCAAAGTATATAATGACTGAAAAATTGCCATTAAACAGTAAAATAAATCATCACTAAATTATAGATTTTCAAGCAATATATGCCAGAATTGTAGTTTTAACTTTTAAATTGTTAATCAATCCAACTCGTTCTACAGAGAGAGATATGGAGGTAGAGCGCTTCAAACAGAGGCTTCATACTTGATCGAAAAAGTCTTAAAATGATTTTTTTCATATACATTAAGGAGGTGAGGAGATTGGCTTTACTGCGCACGCGCATTCCACAGCCCAATAGGGATATGCTAGGCACATGTCATTTAAAATAATAATAAATTAGCATAGCCTCAAGTAAAGTGGCCGATAGAGAAGGATTTTAATGTTGTATATGCTTGGGTATGAAAAAACTTTTGTATGTTGGTAGATGGCGGTCTGAACCATGTATATTTTTGGCTGAACATACTCTTTGTACAGAAAGGGTGAAAATCGTTGTACTATTTGATTCTTATGAATAGCAATAGTACATTTTTTTTCGGATTAAAAAAAAAAAAGTGGCCGATAGAGGTTGTCAACCACTTAATTTTGTGGAGATGGTTGGTTGCTAAATAAACAAAGTCTAAACATTAAACTAATTGATGTAAACATTAAACTGACATAAATATTAAACTAATTAATGTAAGCATAAAACAAATATTATTTAATAAACATAACCATTATTTAAATCTTAATCAAGATGCATAACAAGATACCACGACCATGAAATGAATCCCCTATATACACTTGTTACACTCAAGTTAATCTTGTTGATCCACTCAAGGAAGTCCAAAATCTCAGATAATATCTAAACACCTATCGGTGTAAATACTAGCACAACCACAAGTAAAGTGGCGGGTAAACATGGATGGGCATAGCCAACCACTTACTTTTGTGGAGATTGCTGGTTGTTAAACAAAGACTAAACATTAAACTAATTAATATAAACATAAAAGAAATACTATTTAATAAACATACCCCTTTTCTTAACAACAACTTAACTAAATCTTATATAAATCTTAATCACGATGCATTTGAGCATAACAAGATACGACCACCATGAAATGAATCCCCAAGGTACACTTGTTACACTCGGTTTAATCTTGTTGATCCACTCAAAAAAGTCCAAAATATCAGATAATATCTAAACACCTATATGTGTAATTATAAAAAATAATATGTCGATTCAAATTAGATTTAAAACATTTTACGGCATATATAAAATTATACAATTTAGATAAATTAAAACCCTATAAAATTATAGAATTTAGATAAATTAAAACCCTTCAAAATTTGCACTCTAAAAAGGGGTTTGCACCTAAAGAGATTTGATCCCTTTGGCTCTTGGTAGATCTCCTTTTAAGATAGATCTATAATGGTATAGGAAAAAATCAAATTGTAAAAGAGAGCATTCAAAAGGACAAGTCACCATTTTGTAAAGAAGAGCATTCAAAGGAATTGTAAGGAAAAGCATTCAAAGGAATTTTCTACATATTTTTATGTGTGTTCCATATAATTTATAACTATATTAGTTATAGCTAAAATAGACCATGTGTTTAAAGTATCGTCGCGACGACGATCATCAAGGACAAAAAGAGAAAAAAAAGGTTAATTTAAAAAAAAACTTTAATGTTACAATGGATTTTGTATAACAATGTTGAAGTTTTCATCAAAAAATAGTAGTGATCCCTAATGATTAGGTATTCAACAACTATTTTGTATGCAAATGTTGAACATGTAGAATGAAATTGGAATTGCACCTATTCCTCCCTAGATAAAATAGCTATTGGTTGATCAATAGGCTCTATAATTGGTTTTGCTTGTTCCTATTCTTCAATAGTTTAAGGTCCATTTGTAGTTGTTTACTTTAATGCTAAAACCATTGTTACTGATGTTGCTCTCTTATAATAGGGATGATTTGTGTTCTTTAGATGCCTTTGTATTTGTTGGTTATGTTATATAATTATATATGGAAGGAATGTTGGGAATATTTGGAATATTGGAGATATTCTCTTCTCTTGTGTTTCTTATCACTTAGTCCCGTGGAAAATTCTATGGAAATTGCAATCTATAATAACTTCATATTCAATGAGTTGCAACATTGATTGGGTGTATCTCTTTACCTTCCCTACATGTATGTAAATTTTATTTGGTCATTTGAATATGAAAGTCCATTAGAATATCTCCATAAATACAAGGTTTATTCCCGATAGCTTGTACGCTTCGGATTTTGAAGCCCACGTTATCCTCCCAACTTAATGGGTTCTTCAATAACATCAAACAATCAATTTGAGAAATAGTAAAACTTTGGCAAACTATGATTCCCTACTCCGACATTCTCCTCTTTGTCAAAGGATAACCCTGTCTTGTACTCCATTAAACACTCATGTTTATGTTTGTAGGAACCCTTAGGTGGACATAAATCCTCATTTCTAATCCATTGCTTGTTGGAAGAGACCATTCTCATTATCCTTTCTCTCTTAGCTCTATGGGGTATTGTTTTGAATAAAAAAAGCAGATGATCAGAACCCAAGATTCTATAGAAGCTACTAGTTCATTTGTCCCAATCATCCATCCACTAATGTCTCTCCTACTACTCTTGTTGTGGTTCATTCATTAGATAATTATGACCATTATTCATACCTTGGCTCTATTTGTTTACACTTCTATTTCATTTGGAAAGAAACCTTTAGTAAACAACAATAAAGAAACCATAAACCCATGAAGGAGGGTCAAGGGAAGAGGATCGATGGAGGAGGTGCAAGGGCAGAGGCTTTCCTCACCACTCGACAATCATGCCAAATTTGTTTTGAAATTTGTTAATATTGCATTGAGAACCCTTGCTACCTTAGTCATCCTTAGTGGCTCTTGTTACCTCCAGCCATGGTATATGACACTGCAAAATGGAATCACATCCACTTCATTGGTTTAGGTCCCACTCATAATGTTTGAACAATAACTAAGATTTCAAAGAATTGTTTGATAATTTCACAAATAACTAAGTTTTGGGAAGCCAATTATAGTGATTAAAATATTTAGATTTTATTCCAAAACATTGTAGTTGTTGATGCATCTAATTATGGATTCTAATGATTATAAGTTGTTTTGATGCATTAACAATGAGACTACTAAAGACCGTTCAATGCAATTAATATGAAACCAAGCAAATAATAAAAAACAAACATTAAATGTTTAAATGTATAACATTGCAATGTATTAAATTTATTGTGATTATTAGTTATTTTCTTCTTGGCCTCAAATAGATTTGCAAGAGTTAATTAAATATTTATGTGCTCCAATGAAGAGATTCATCATTGCTTACTTTTTTTTTTGCATATGAACTTTATTAAGTATTTTTTTTTGTCATAAGCATGTTTCATGTATTTCATTCCTTTGGTAGGTATTGTGCCAATGTGAAATTGCTCTTTCTTTTCTTATTGTTGTGGGAAATATTACCACAAGGGTAAGTATTCCTCCCATGATTGTTGAGAAACAAAATCCTTGAAGTTCCAACAAGGACCCAATATTGTGTTGTTAGATCAGTATCTCAAACTCCAAATGGAAAAGCAAACTCTAAACAAGAAATAAAACAAAACTAACAACAAATAAAATAAATAAACGGGACAGATGCTAAACAAAATAAAATGGAACAAGTGTATGACAAACTAAATGTTTACTTCCCAATGGTCCATCTAAATACAATGGTGTCACCTAGGAGGTGAAAGCTTCAAGGTAAGCTAACAATATCCCTTAGGGAGGTCCTTTTTGTATACACAATTGCAAGATAACTAACATAGAACAATGGAGAAACACTTTCTTATTAGAGGAAGAAATTAAGGGATCTTTTGCATGCCAAGATGAGGCATGAAGTAGATTGAAAGGTGAGCTCTCAATGTAATTACAACAACATAACTTTGCTCTAATTTTCCCCTATAGAATGCATGCCCATGGCTTCCTTTTAAAGGGAAAATGGAGGCCAAGAAACATCTAGATCCAAATGTGAACACTCTTGCCTTTGAATTGGTTCTCCAAGTACATGAGGGGGGCTATTGAATGCTCCCAAGCATGTGAAGAGTCCCTATTTGAATTTTGGAGCCAAGAGAACCATTTTGAGCTTTGAATATGTCGCAGAAGTAAGTGGTCCTGTCATTTATACAATCATGTGGGTTTCTTAGGAATTTCCAGGTGGATACGCGTGGGTAATTGAATAGTAAGGTCATGATAATTAGCGCGTTTGTCCATTGGTTTTAGCTATGTGACTTTCCATATTAACTGTCTTTGACACTTTAGAGCTCAATTTGTATTTTGGATTTGATTGGGATGTCTTCGGTGGACTGCATGTTGTATGTTGATGATGTCTTTCTGCAAGTTTAGCTGAAATGTCACATGTGTGCGAGATTTAAACATTAACGGATGCCCCTTGATGTATGAGGATCTGAGGGTATTCTAGGGATGAAATGCATCATCATTTCTTTCTCTATGTGTTCTAATAAGTTATCAAGCACTTGTGGGTGAAAAGACCTTCCCTTAGGAGAAGGTTGTTGGTGATGACCATTGAAGCTGTAAAGAATATAAGTTGTTTTATTCAAATGAGACATACATACGTATGCTCTTGAAAATATGACATAATGTATTACAATAAGAGGGACCGAGGGGTTGAATCTTTATATTGATGTTTCAAGGATGAAGACATGTTCAATCCCTATATGATTAAATGAATCATGGAGATTGTGTTACTAGTGCTGAAGGAGCAAAATTGTTGATGATAATGAACATCCCACGGGGGTGGGGTACCTTAATAATGGTGAATTTGTTGGAAGAACTTCACTATACCAGATGTGCTGCTATAATGAATATTCATAAATGTGAACACTGCTACCACCGTAACATATGAATCCCTTTGATGTGATAGACTTGTTGGTGTCAAGCATAGTGGATAACACTAAGTTTTGATCACTAATGAATGTCCCTATTAAGTTCACGACAATTCCTTAGATGGATGAGAAGGGAAACAAAGGTACAAATGTAACCACTGCAACACTTAGAATAGGGTGAGCTAATGTCGATGAGAGTTGAAGTATGGGTGGATTTCCATAGTTTTGAGTGAGTTGGGGAATCATTTTGATGATGAAGTAATGGTTTTGTGCAAATGAGAAGATGGGTTCCCTTTGGATCAATGGCATGCTAAATGTTCCTGTGAGAATTACTGATTGGGATTGGTGTCTTCAGAGGGTGGGTCGCCATTGTTGTCTTCTCGAGGGTTGGTGATACGAAGAGGAAATCATATGGTATATTTCTCATGGGGGGATGATAGGTTATCTCTGAATCATAATCATAAGTACATGTGCGGGGAATCTGAGGGACGAGATGAGAAGAATGCAAGGCAATGTTATATGGCTTCAACTTAACAAAATAATCGAGTGATCGGATTCCTCAGACATGTGGGGGTTGTTCATGATGGGTGCCAAAGTATGAGTGGGTTGTAATTATGAACACACCCATGGGGGAACATGATCCTCTCAATTGTGACATTGATGGCATGCCATGATCAAGAATTAAGACCTTATGGTTATCAGTGGGAATATTGGGTAAATACAATGTAGACAAAGGGAATATGTTTCCTATATGCCAAGATCGAGATGATATACATGTGATTGATGTCCATGCACCATTGTTGTATAATTTGAGATGTTTTTTCTTAATGATAACACTGCACACATGATGTACAAACACAAGCATAAGGTTGATTATGAAAATAGTATGGACAATATAGAAAGATTGACAATAAACATAGTGCACCTAGGGCAATATTGATTAAAAGGGTACAAGATGAAGATTCCCATAAAATTGAACAAATGGTAGCATGTTGAAGGGCTTGTGACATTGATCTCGATGGTGGGAAAATTTTGTCAAACAAAGATATGGTTTTTATGTACTAGATATTTGAAAATCGGGTCAACTAACTATAAATATAGGTGAGGCCCACTTCTCAAAATCATTGTACCATTTGACATGTTTATTCCATAGAGCTTAGTTTTGTTTTTTCTAGGAGATTCAACCATTAGGTTTTATTTTTGTGAGTTCCAAGTAATCCTTGAACTCATTCTCTTCATTTTTGTATTGTCAATTTTTAGCATAGGATGTTAAATGGGTTGTACGGCTGGCCATTCATGTTTTCATCCAGTCGTGCAGGTTTCGAATGGTCTCCCACTCTACCCTACGCTGGTTCCCCTTCGACATTCACAATAAACATGGGATATTAATGCTTTGGCCATGTGCATGTACTACACAACTATTTAGTTAATAGATGCGCTTAAGTGTGGTTGAGTTGTGCATCTCCCACATGGATATGTAGCATAGTTGTATTGGGATACAGTCATGCTAAGCGCGATTGTGTATTTTTTGTACCTGCGTGAGTAAGATGTGTGGATGTGCAATGGTAGGGCTACATTACATAGCGCGAGATAGTATAGGGAAAGTCACGCGATAGTGAGTCATTTTTTTGCTTATGGGGATGAAACGAACTTTGTGTATGTGTTTCTTATGCTTGCATGCCTCTCCAAATTATAACATGGCTGATGTAGAGTGGTGAGAGTGCCACTATGATGAATATTTGATCCATCATGTGGTGGGGTCTCTAGAAGATGAGCACACCTTGAAAGATGCAATGCTTCTCAAGTTCTTTTGTTGTCCATGCATGAGGTCTCGTGAAGACTTTTACAGACTATCTTGTAGATGTGGGACACCGAGTGAGAGTGTTTCCACATGGGTGATGCACACCTGATCATTGAGGTTCACGATATATACTTCCTAAAGTGGATTCCAATTCATGGGATTAGGGGGACCACTAGTATTGATTTGGATAGATATCGTACTATTGAGTAGCTCGTCTCTCAGCACTATAGTGAGAACCTAATTACCCGGGTATCAAGGAATATTAACATTTACCGCATTATGGACCTACTAGTTTAGGAAGTTGCGGGTATAGTATTATGTTTACTTGGTGTGTCATGCACCAATATGATTACTAGTGGCCAGCTCCTGCTAGTGGAGCAGGTTATGGCAAAAAATAGAGTATCTTGGGGCCGTATGTTGTTGCAGCTTCTTATCAAGATGTTGAACAACATGTCTAGGTGGGGGTCCAAGAATTTCATGTATGCAAGCATAGTGTGCTCTTACTTCTTTAAGTGATTCCCATCGTTGAAATCATTGGTGAGATTTCCCCGAAGAGGATCAAGGGAGCCTCAGATGGCGTAATTGGGGAGTTTGATGCGCAGGGATGATGGAGGAGAGGTGGGTGCCATTTTGTTTTTAATAGAAACAAGTAATTAAATTTTATATAAAAAGAAACGAGAGGTTACAAAAATTCTTCGGAAGACTGATCCAGAGTTAGATGGATTGCTAGTTCTTCATTTTTCGTCATTTACCAAAATAGACTGATTATGAAAAAATCCTCTGTAGCGGTAGCTATAGATCCTAAAAAACTGGCCTAAGATCAAAATATAGAAACAAGACATTTGTTGATTAAAAGGGAATTCCTAACAGTTTCTCCTAGTAGCTTATCCAGAATGTATTCTATGCCATAATTCTGATACATCATAAAAAAAACCAAAATGTTTCAAAAGACCTAGGAGGACCCAAGCTGATTGAATTACTGCTGGGAGGTGTCCATTTTTTCGCTTGCAGCTCCTCCCGCCGGTCCTTCATCTCTGCCTTGTAACTCCACGACACTCTTCCTGATGTCCAATTTCTTGTTATTTAGTGTGTCTTCTAGTCTCCAAGCGATTCCGAGCAAATCCATGACTCTATTGTCCAAATTTGAAGAACAGGGACAACCCTTGTTGATCTTTTCTTACAGGGTAGCTACTTGCTCTGTAATTTTCTTTCCAGATCCACGGACCTTTGAATTCGTGACTTGAACAAGGGTGTAAAGATGTGAGATAGCTCTTTTTAGTTCATAATTTTCACCTCTGAGCTTACAAAGTTGTATTTCCATCTCCTTTAGGTAGGTTTGGACCGCATCCGACAGACATTAGAACCCTTGCACAGATGCAGGTTCATTATCACCATTATTTCCAGCAGGTAGATTCCAGTGCTTGCTTATCCCCAACGCCTCAGCCTGACTATTTTCATGTAGAGCTTGCTGAACCTTTATCAAGCCTTCAGACTCCATCTCCTATCCATTTTTCTTAGCAAATGGTAACTTTAGGTAACCTATGTTCCCAGCTACCTCAGAATTTGAAATGTGCTTCTTTCACCGTAGAAATTTTAGCGAAGTAAGGCTTGGATCAGGAGAGAGGTCTTTCATCTTACCAACGATTTATTTCTTTCTGTCTTGGATGCAGATGCAATCCCAATTCAAATAGGCGGAGACAGAGTACCCGAGGTCGAGGTAAGGGATGGCTCTGCCAAGAGCCCTTCTCACCATTAAATTATGCATGCTTTTCAGCGATGGAAAGCGTGCGACCATAGTTGCCAACGTGATGCGAGGAGGGTCCAAAGAATTGGAGGAGGTCTCCTTGGGGATCGTGGAACCGATTCTGTAGCATTTCCAGGCCAAGAAAAATTGGCAATTCAAAAAAGTGTTAAGTGATCTATAAAGGTCCATCAAATCCATAAGGGGAGAAATATTTTAGGGAACCCAAGTGTTTCCAAACATTTGACGGTTGCTGATCATAATCCCACAGTCCAAGCTAGCTCCAATATTTGCCATTGCATTATCTTGTTGATTGTTGGTCCTCATTACGTGAAGAAAATTGATGGAATTGAATTCGCTTACTAAACACTTTAGGAGGTGGTGATTCTATGTGACAGGTCTCTTACGAGCCTTTGTCAAGTTTCTAGTGTCCTTGATGACCAACATTGAGTCACCAAATACCACTAGGTCCTCAACTCCATCTTTTCTATCTAATTCCAAACCTTTGATTAAGGCGGGCCATTCAGCTCCGTTGTTGGACCTTTTTCCAATGCCCCATGCATATTCTTTCAACTTGTTTCCTTCGGAGTCATAGAGGACTCCTCCCGCACCTGCCAACCCAGGATTTCTTTTCGAGGCACCATCAAAAAACAATGTGATGTAGTCTATTTTATTTTTCCAAACTTGAAAGTCGTCTGAGCTCATTCTAATATGCCAATTCTGAGGATTGTGTCTCTTGGGGTGTTGAAGACTGTGTAGGGAGGAAGTGGGGACTAAGAAGTCATCCACCCAGATTTTTTCCTCTATCGTCAATGGTTCCTTATTAATATTATCCATTCCCCTTGAGCATAGAAGTTCCACCTGGAGAGATTTAGCAGAGGAGAGGACATTGCTAGGAGTGGGTCTAATGTCTTCAAAGATTTCCTTGTTTCTTGTTGTCCATATCTTCCAGCAAATGAATTTAGGGAGGGATTCCTATGCTGTTTTGAAATCCGATTTCCTATAGAAAGTTCTGTGGTAGTAATCTCTCCAACTTGCAAACAAGTCATTCCAGTTTGTAGGAAGATTCGGGATGGGTTGAAGGTCCCTATATGCTCTATGCCAAACCTCTTGAGAAAATTGGCATTCTAGAAAAAGATGCTCGATGGTTTCTTCTTCTTCTTTACAAAGGATGCATCTGGCATGTCCTTCAATTCCCCTTTTTCTGAGGTTTTCTATGGTGAGGGTTTTTCGATGAGCAAGGGTCTAGGTAAAAACATTGATCTTTGGTAGGTAGTCCTTGTTCCAAACTTTTCTCCACTTAGCATCCTTGTTTCTGCTGATTGATAGGTCATCTATAAAATGAAATCCTTCCTTTACTGTATACGATCCAGTCTTTCCCCATCCTCTAGGATCTTTCAGATTTCGATGCACAGGTATCGATCCATTTAATAAGGAGAGAAGGGCGTTGTAATCGAGTATGAGATGTTCTGGGATCGCCAAGTCTAACCAACTAGCCCATCTTCCACTATTTGTCCAAGTGGACAGATCAAATAACGTGTGGATATTTGCAAGGGTCATCCATTCTTTTAGCTTTGTGAAAGCATGCAAAAAGTTGGAAGGGGAGTTGAAACCAATTTTGTCATACCAGATTTTTATTTGTTTTTCGTTACTAGGATGCCAGTATATACATATTTGCATAATGAAGGTCGCTTTCTTACATAGATTCCAGATTGTAGTGCCTTTTCGGTCTTGATCGATATTTTCCACACTTCTTTTTCTGCTCCCTATCATGTATTTTTTTTAATAATCTCTTTCCACCATGCGTTTTTCCCAGATACGATTCTCCATAGAATCTTGGCTCCTAGAGCTAGATTCATGGAGGATGGGTCTTTGACGCCTGCACCTCCAAAAGCTTTAGGACTATAGACCAAGTCCCAATTCACCAAGTGAAATTTTTTAGTGGAGTTGGATTTTCCACCTTGCCATAAGAACTTTCTAAGCTCTTTGGTGATGTCCTTCATAACAGACTTGGGAGCTAAGGAGATCGAGCATATATACAATGGATATGCAGAGAGTATAGAATTGATGAGAACCAACTTACCAGTAGGTTTGAGCCATCTAGAGCCCCAAGAGTTGATTTTATTTCTTATCTTATCAATCAATCCTTGCCAGTCAACAGTCCTTTTTTCCCCCTAAATATTGGAATCCCCAGATAGCTGAATGAATTCCAATAAGCATTTCCTTCAAACCTGAATTTCCTTTCTATGCTAGCTAAAGATCTAGGAGGGCAATTCCATCCATATACCTTATATTTGGTTGCGTTGAATTTACCGTCTAAAGATTTTAGAAACAAAGACAATGCGTTGTTGAAGCGTTTGGAAATGATGTTGGATGCACCCCCAAGAAAGATAGTATCGTTCGTGAATTGGACGTGATTGACATATTTGGTTCCCCTGACAATCTTCAAACCTTTTAAATCCCCCGATTCTTGTAGAAGATGAAGTTTCTTGCTCATTGACTCTGCCACCAGCAGACAGAGGAACATAGATAAGGGGAAGCCTTGCCGTAGTCCTCTTGAAGCTTGGAAAAAGTTTGAAGGCATTCCATTTACTAAGGGGGCAATCGAAGGGCTGCTTATGCAAGCTTTAACCCACCTAGTAAATCTTCCAGAGAAGCCAAATTTATTCATGATTTCGAAGAAAAAAAAATGGTTTACTCTATTCAAAGGCATTAGCCATGTCGAGTTTAATGGCCATACCTTGATGCTTTTTTTCAATCCTAGAATGGATAGCTTCTTGAACTATTATGATGTTATCCAAGATATGATGCCCTGCAATGAAGCCTCCTTGAGACTCAGAAATAAGCCTACTCATGATATTTTTTCATTCTGGTAGCCAAGATCTCGGAGAGGATCTTGTAAGAAGTGTTGCAAAGAGAAATAGGTCTGAAGCGATCGATCGAGAGGGGTTTTTTTTCTTTAGGGATGAGGGCCAGGAAGGATGAATTGGTAGCTCCCCATATTTTATCTTTTTTTCTTGTCCAGTTAAGCATTTGCTTCATATCCTCTTTTATATTTTCCCATGCTGCTCTATAGAAGTTGATTGTAAACCCATCTGGACCAGGCGCTTTGTCCATATGTAGGGACCAAATTGCATTTTTTATTTCATACTCCATGATTGGCTTGGACAACTCTCTATTTTCAGAATATGAGATGATCGAGGGAATACCATGAAGTAGATCTGCTTGAGCTTCCACATTAGCTTCATTTTTATCAGTATACAGATCGCGAAAATGGTTGTAGATGTGAGACTTCAGCTCCTCCTGGCCATTGATCTTATTCCCATTGTTATCCTTCAATTCCTTGATCACATTGTGACTTAGACGGACCTTAGCTTGTTTATGGAAATACTCTGTGTTATTGTCTCCTCCCTTTAACCACGTCTTCCTAGATTTCAGCCTCCACATTTCTTCTTCTTTCCTGGCCGCGTTGAGGATTTTCAAAATTAGCTCTTTTTCCTGACAGATTACAGAGGCCATCACCTCTTCCCATTCTATTCTTGTATGGAGGGCCTCTAGATCGGATTGCAGGCTGAGTTTGTGATGTCCTGGACTCTTAAAGGACGATTTAGCCCATCTCTTTAATGAATATCTCATGGCTCTGAGCTTGGACTCCCATATGTAACTAGGCGAACCGTATCAACGTGTGCTCCAAGCGTTTTGGACAAGATAAAAAAAAATTATTTCTTGAGTCCAAAGTGAGTTGAACCGAAACAAAATTGGTCCAAGGTTGTGTAGAGGAGAAAGAAGAAGGACAATAGGCTTGTGATCCGAAATAGATGAAGGGAGAACTTCGGTGGAAGGAAGTAAATCATTTTGAAGGATAGTGGTACTTACCAGAAATCTATATAGCCGAGCCGCAATATGGTTTGCTCCAATTCTTATGTTATTCCATGTGTATTTCCCATTATTTAATGGAATGTCCAGCATGTCCAAGTCTGAAATGAGGTCTTCCAAATTTTCCCCAAATGGATCTCTGACATTAGTGCCTCCCTGCTTTTCTTGCTGCGACTTTGTAGCGTTGAAATCTCCTGCTATGATGAGGTCTTTTCCTCTCATGTCATTCTTTAGCTTGCTAAGCTCTTCCCAAAAAAATTTCTTATCTCTGAAGTGCATAGGCCCATAAACGTTGCAGATGAAGATGGGTTTAGTACTATCTTTCTCCTAAATCTCTGTTAATATCCAATGCTGGCTTTCCCTACTTGAATTTACACAAAAGTTGCTAGCGAAGAGGGAGACAATTCCCCCAGAAGCTCCTCTTGCACCAAGTGATTTCTCATTGTAGTTATTCCACGTCTTTCATTTTAGTATCTTGGAGTAACAAGAGGTATGGCTTTTCAGATTTGATCATATCTTTGATTGCTTCGACTTTGCTTGATCTGCCCAGACCCCTGTAGTTCCAAGAGTCTGCTTTCATTATTTTCTAGCCGACTGAGATCCTGCTCGGGATCTACCGTCCATTTTTTCTCCTCCTTGGCTTTTGAAATTTTGGAGAAGTTTTGTGTCCTCTGATATTTTATGCCTGCCCATCTCTAGCTCTCTTTCTGCCTCCAACTTTCTATGGTATCTTTGCGATTTTCTTCCTCTTGTGTTTGGAGGAGGAATCGCATCCTGAGATTCCAGAGTTTCAAAGGAGAGAGAGTTGTCTGGGGATTTATTTTGTGGATTTACTTTGCTGTGCTTGACCATATCTTCCCACGAGTTTCCAGGGGTGGTGGAGCCACCCAATTAAATGGCGTTCAAATCCTCTCTGGGAGAAGATGGAGAGGTGTTGGCAAGGGCCGTAGTTTCCTCCATTGTTTTTTCCACTTGGATAGAATCTGTAGCTAGGATTTCTCCTTCTTCCATTGGTAATTCCTATAATTGGTTGCTGGTCGTGGCTTCATTTCCTTCTTGGATCTTGTCCTTGTTTTTTTTTGGTGTTCCGCATTTGTTGGAGGTGCTGGTGGAGAAGTCTTCCTGCTTTTTTTTTCTTGTTGCCATCCTTCTTCTTGGTTCTTCTCTGGTGCTTCTTGCACTGGTTTAGGACATTTTTTCAAGAAGTGTCCATATTCATGGCATTTTTTGCATTTAAAGGGAAGTTGTTTGTAGTCTACCTTCTGCATGTGTTCCCACCTGCCCATGTATAGATTTATCTCTTATGGCAAGCCTTTCTCCAGGTCAACTTCCACACAGATTCTTGCACATGAGAATAAGGGCCCTTTTGGTTCGGCCTTACCGATGTATTTTCCGAGGGAGTTTCTAATAGCTTGAAGGGTTTCATCGTTCCAAAAAAGTAGTGGTAAATGTGGCAAGCGAACCCAAACTGGAACTGCTGATGGCACATCTTTCTATGGATCGAATGTTAAACTCCAACAATTTAGGTACAGGTCTCGAGGACCCATGAAATAAGGGCCACTTCGGAATATTAAATCTCTATTAGTTTTATTTTCGAATAGGGAGGTGAAAAATCATTTTCCATAGAAGCAATGTTGCAAACCCCCAGAGATCAATGGCATCCAATTTTTATTGAGCCAGGCATCCATAGATTTTGGTGAAGGAAATATTCCGGTGAACTGCCCAATCAGACCTCTTTCGCTCAGGGCAAGAGCTTTTAATATTGAAGCCGCCGACAGGATCTGGATTCGGCATGTAGCCACCCTCTTGACGAATCCTGCATCATTTGGATCCGAAGCAGGAGGGGATATGGAGGGTGTGGAGGCTACCAAGGTGCAGAAAGCCTCATCCAAATTCATGTGTCTATCCTCCAGACCCTCCGGAGTGGGATCCATACAACCAAACCTCTAAGAGGGCCGAGGGATGCCCAATGGCTCCGATCTGGTAGCGATCAGCCACACCTGTACATCTGTGGGAACACGGTAGCCTTCACAGAGCACTCATGCCAGTAACCCTAGCCGTTCAGTAAAATAACAATGTCCTTAAACTTGGTCCGAGGTGGGTGCCATTTTTACAGAGAACTACCTCCAGATATAGAGGCATAGGATCGATATGATGGAGGGATACCCCTCGAGTGGGATGGACTTCCAGGGAGACCTGAATCTACCAACACTACCTCATGTTTGGGATTAACGAGGTATGTATGATATTGTTTACACATGCTTTGTACATATTATTTTATGCACATGTTTTATATATGTATATCGGGTACTGACCTTGGATTATATTTTGGTGTAGATGTTGGTCTTGTGATACCAGTTGGGGTGTCAAATGATGCATATTTTCCACCCCCTGTAGGGCCTTGTCATTGTAGGTGGCATGATGAGGTAGCGATTGGAGTGGGGGGAGTAGTGAGTCTTGGAGGGGTTGTTGCTCGTACTAGGGGGGATACTCTAACAGTTTGGATTGTTGCAGTTTTGGTTGAATTAGAGACGTGACTATCAATTTTGGTGATGGGCATGGATGAGTTCCCATTGGGATCCCTAGGGGATGAGCAGTTATCCCATGTGATGGGGATAGTAGTAGATTGCAGTTCTAGGTGGTGACCGATGATGCGCGGGGTTGTGGTGGTGGGACATGTCACATAAGGAGCTCATGGAGGAGAGGATACTCTTCCAGTAAGACCAACACTAGCTCCAGGTCCACATCTAGCTCTGGGTCCAACAGGTCCACTAGGTATTCTAGTAGTGTGTGTGCAGGAAGTGCCCCCTTTGGCACCTTATGATGTACATGCTATTGGCATAGCCTATGGGAGGCTATTTTTTATGTACACCCATAAGGCCCACTTTTGTATGTATGCTCCATGAGGCCAATGATGTCTCTCTCTCTCTCTCTCTCTTTATATATATATATACCATTTGGTAGAATATTAATCTGAACTATGTGTTTGGCCTACAAATGTGTGATGATTTATATGTCTTTATGTTGTTGTACTGTAGTTGTAGGTACTAACACATAACTTGTATGGTAAAAACATATATGCTTTGCTTGCTTGTAGGATCACACTGAATGTTGATGTATGATAGGGCCACGATATAGGTATCAATTGCAGTCATAAATCCCCTTTCTAATGTTATGGAGCTGCAATTAAGCATAATATCACCGCTTTCTGTAGGCTAGGATATGGTTTTAGTTGATTATGAAGTAATAATGGTTATGTGGTAATCTTTATTTTGCTTAGCATGTTTTTAATGAGCTAACTAGTGGAGGATTGCTATTTGCAAATAAGCGTAGGTTTAATGACAAACATGAAGACATCAAATCCTGCCTTCCCAAGTTACACATATACATAAAAAAGCTCGACATAGTTAGTCCCAGTTGACCACATGGAGCAATGAAGGAGAACTCGAGACCAACTCTACCAGTCTCCCCTGATTTCCAGGGATGAAAAATATAGAGGAGATTGATGTCGTGGTTTCCAAAGAAACCAATTTAGATACTTTTTGAAACTAGGTAATAAATAGGGACTCATGCATAGCGTGAAGCTCTCTTTTTTTATCGTTTCTTTTAAGACATTTTCCTTTACAAAAAATTCAATCTCTGTACTACTTTGATATGGATTCTCAAACAACTTAATGGAAGAACTGTGTTTTACATCAATTGTGAGTTCATATTTTAGATTAGCCCCTATAATGCACTTTGAGGTGGGCCGCCTCGTTGTGTTGAGCAAGATTTTTGTGTTCTTTCTATTATTAGTTTAAAAACATTTTTTTTTGTTTTGATCAAGTAGATAGTTGTAATTCGTTTAAAAGATAATTTTCTACTTAAACTAGATTTCTCGAAATTTCTTGTTTTCATCCGTAGATTTGCATAACGGTGTCTGTAGTTCAATTATCTGGTGTATGTAGTACTATAGGTGCATTACACAAGAACAATTTAGTTAGATTTACATTTCGACGCATTGGAATAGCTTAGTCAGCTTTGTATTGTCATGCATTTCAACTTTGGTTTAGATTAGTTCCTTTTGTGATTTCATAGATTAAACCATTTCAACTTCCATATAAATAATTTCCATTTCATTAGATTAAATTTTCA
Organism: Larix kaempferi; assembly: GCA_027924585.1. Taxonomy (NCBI): domain Eukaryota; kingdom Viridiplantae; phylum Streptophyta; class Pinopsida; order Pinales; family Pinaceae; genus Larix; species Larix kaempferi. The sequence continues at coordinate 12,970,319 of BSBM01000461.1, read as the reverse complement.
AAGCATTTCTTAGAATAGACTTTCATGTTTTATTAGATTAATCATTTCATGTTTCTAGTTTAATTTCAGTTTTATGAATCAAACCATTTCCTTCATTAAGTAGATGCTATTGACCTTCATGCTGTCATAGATTAGCGAGTTTATATGCTTTCTATAATCTCTCACATCACTTAGAAGACATTTCCAAATCCATAGAATAAATATTTAGATAGGATTCTCTCAGCAGTTTACATACAATGCATAGTGCCTCTTAAGTTTGTACGATTCCTGGTCGATAATTAAAGTAGGAATCCTGAACTATAAGACTGTAAAAAGGTAACCATATCAGTAGACCACTACTTTTTGGGGTTGTTGCCGGGGAGGTGCTAAAACTCTAAGGGAAGACTAAAAAAAAGAAAAAAAAAGCAGAAATTAAAAAAGAAAACCTAGATCTTGGTTACCATGAATGCCTCGGGGAAAGAGAGATGCATTTGGACATTTTTTGCCTAACTACCCTATGAGTGAGACTAGCTCAGAAAGCTTCAACTTTGAACTTTTTCCCTCTGACGAAGCTAATTTCAACTATAAACCAGATCATGATAATTTCTTTGGTAGCTCTAGTTCTGATACCACTATGGCTGATAAATAAGAAGAACCCGGGGAATTTTTCACCTTTCCCACTAGCGTACCCCAAGGGGATGCTCGAATGAAAAACATCAATCCCTCCAATATCCTGAATTTCCATGGCTTGACCTCAAAAGACCTTGATACCTTTTTGTTTCAAGTTTGAAGTAATATGTAGATCCTTTGGCTACACAACAGATGCCCAAAAACCAAGACTCTTTCCTTCAACTTTAAAAGATATAGCACTGAGATGGTTCATGAGATTAGAATGAAACAATATTTTTACATGGGATCAAATGAAACAGAATTTCTTGGACAAATATAGGGATTATTGTAAATCCAAATATACAAGCGACACGATTTTTAGGATGCAACAGGGGGAGAAGGAATCTTTGGAATATTATGCACATCGATTCTAGCTCAATTATAAAAGAGGCATTTATTGTACACTGGATGAAGAGTGGTTGAAATTAGTACTCCTTAGAGGAATCGGGGAGGAATACCTAGAAATACTAAACCTATTGGTAGCAGTCATCCAGTCCACCAAGTCATACACTCTCATGGTAGCATTCAAAATATTTTGTTGGACAATGTTACATGTGTTCGAGAAGCCAAGGAGATTGGTTGAGAAAATGGTACAAGTGCGCAAGTTTTTTGAAGGAAGTCTTTGGAAAGTACAAGCAATCCTGGGCATTGCTCGGTTAATGGCTGGACAATCCTGAAAGCACGCAAACTTATCCGATTAGAAGATTCTTTCAGTAAGTGGAACGCTCACAAGTTCCTAGAAGGGTACATCGGTTCAAGACCATCTATGAGAAAATTCCACAGCAGACAGCAGCAGGTGCACAATTCCCACAAGTGATGATGCGGCAAGGGTTATAATCTCACCAAGAAGAATTTGGAGTATGTGTAGGATCTGCAAAGCATCAATTTCTCAAGGGTGCAATACCCACAAGGGATGGTAAAATAAAGGTTATAGACTCATCAATATAAAGAGTAAGAATGTGCACATACCTCAAGGAAATGGTACATCAAGGGAGAAAAGGTATACCACCAAGGTATATAGTCCCACTATGTTGTGGACCATGAAAGCGCTTGACACACCAAATATGACACATCAATAGCACAGAAGAGGACATATGGCATATTCATAATCCATGAAGTATGGAAGAAGGGATGCCATGACCAACTTGTGAACATACAATCCATGTAGGACATGTATAAATAGAGATACAAGTTGGAGAATGGATGTAACCTTGAGGGAAAGAGAATAAGAGCTTCAAGTGTAAGTTTCAGTTTGATTTCCGAGACATCAAGGGGCTTGTGGATAGAATAGGATGATCCAGTGAAGAGTTGAATGTGCACATGCAACATAATGAAGTTTTTATGGTGTGCAGAGTGATTATGTAGATCCGTGACATATGCATGAGTACTGAAAGGAAGAAATATTAAAGTATGCACAAGTGCTTGATGTTTCGAAGGACAATATTACAATCAACACACCGACAGTCACATAATTTGTAAACACAGAAGTACAGAGACAAAACCAAAGTTTATCAGAAAATGCGCAAATGTCTAGCTAATGCATATGAGCAAAAGTGAAAGTGTGTGAAGTTGAGAACTTCATCCGATGTGAAATGACAGAACAACAACAGAATCCGATAAGCGCATAATGATGTAGATGCTCTGAGACAAGTGCGTTAAACAAAACAAATGAATCATTTGATGTACACGATATCGTAGATTGTCTAAGAAATTGTAGCACTTAAACAAAACTAACCTATAAGTAAGTGCGCAGTTCTAACTCTTACTAGTGCTTCATATCAGTACAACAAACGATCAATTGAAATCACAGTATCATTTGGTCATTACAATCACGTAAATAGCAGAACATAGAAATAACCAGTGACATGGACTGCAATATCAGTGAGCACAAGGAACATGAAGTAAGTCATCAATAGAAGTGTGATTTGAGAGAAATGAGAAGTCAAGTGAAGTATATAGCTTAGTGACAGAGTATAGACTACATACAAAGGGAGAACATGATAGAATTGTAATTAGAAGATTAGAAGTGTGCGTGGAGTTGAAGTTTAGTACGACAACAACGTAAATTGGACATTAGGGCAGACAGACGGGGCAAGGAGACAAGGATTTGGAGCTTCCTTCAGGTTGGTGCCTATAAAACAACAAGGAAACAGGGGGTTGGTGCCTCCTTCTAGTTGGTGCTGGAGAAACCCACGGAATTGTATCTTCCTTCAAGTTGAAGCCTGTAAAACCATGGGGTTGGTGCCTCCTTCCAGTTGGTGTTGGTAAACATAGGAAGTTGCTTCTTCCCCAAATGTATTCTTTCTCATTATAAAGAAACATTTCGTAGTTTTCTCTTGTTTGGGTTTCCACGTAAAAATCCTATGTGTTATGTGGTGTTTATGCTGGTGCATATATGTGTGGATGTTTATTAATTGATGGATAATAGAAGATAAGAATTAAGTAAAGGGTAATTGATTTAAGAAGGAAAAAATTGTTGATAACTGCACTAATACTGATTCACCCCCCTCTCAGTATTAAATCGATTCCAACAATTGGTATCAGAGCGGGTGTCTTCAGTAACAGATTAACATCTGGAAGATAGATCATCGCAGTTATGGAGAGGAAAGGTTCTCTAAGCGAAGTACCATGGTTACAGGAAGACTGTTGCTTAGACAAGCTCTTTGTCACAGAATCACGGGACATCATTCGAACATAGAGAAAGATGATAGAACAATTTAAGAAGATAGCAACCGAGACTTTAAATATCTTAAAAAAGAAAGAAGCATAATGCAAGGAATTAGTAGCAGCCCTTACCGACCAATTGCAGGAAGTTAATGAGAACGGTCAAAATGCAAAATTGAGGAACAAAAATTTGGAGACCAAACTGAAGAAGTTATTTGCAGATAATCAAAATCTTGAAAATGAGATTGCCTTCCTAAAAGAAGAATTGGGAAAGGTCGCGGAAGAAAAGGAAGAAAAATCCAAGGAAGTTCTGTCATTGAAAGATAAGCTACAAAAACAATGTTATAGCCAAGATTATCTTCAAGCAAGTAAACTAGAGGCTATCTCTCTCAAAGAAACAAATTTGGAGTATGAGAAATTGCTTGATGAAAAATGAATCACATTACAGGAAAAGAAAGAAGAATTGAAAAGGATGCAAGACTGATTCATGGTGACAGATATATTTTCTAAAAGCACATAGGTACTAAAAGAGATTCTCAGTAAGAAAATATATCCTCAGGACAAAAATGGTATAGGTTTTGAGAATAATTGTGAAAAGGATGTAAAGGCGATTGCGCAAATAAAGAGGATGGACTTGTGCAAATCTATTCAATGCTGGGAAAGCACAATGACTGGACATATTGGAAAGTATTGCAACAATGTAGCCTACTACAAGTGAAATAAAATTGGTCACAAGGCTCGGGACTGTGGAAAGTCAGGAAAGACCCTAAAATTTTGGATAAATAAGGTTGATAAAGCTTTTGAATCAAACAACAACACTGTTGAGGATCAAAGAAAAGATCACTTTTGCAAAATACCGAAGGAAGAAAAATGTGAATACTAAACATGCACTAAGCATACTTTAGAACGAAAGAAAAAGGGACTTGGGAGACATATATGTCTCCACTCCAACATGAAACGAATCATCGTCAATTGGACCATCGTAGTAGGGTTGACACGTGTGCAACATTGTAAATTGCAACAACAGGTTGAACATTAATAAGTTAGTGGACTACTGGCACTAACGACATTAAGTACTCTAACAGGAACAACATTAATGATAGGAAGTAGTTAGCTGGATTTGGACAAAGGATCAAATCAAATTGACACTTTCCGGTTTTCAAAATAGACCAAATACTAACAAATCCGCAACAAAAAAAATCATTAATGAAGGCGCTTATAAATCAAGAAAATGCTCAGTCTAAACTTTTGCGCCTATTGAGAACAAGAGCTATTGAGTAAACAATGGTTATCAAAGTAACAGTTGAATACCATGGCAACCAGAAGTAAATGCAGAATCAAGAACCCATTTGTGAAAAAGCAGGAAGACTCTAAAAAATTTGAACAAAATTATATCCCAGCTCGAAAACCTGACACACTGAATGCGAATATGTCAGAAGTAGAAGATACGCAATTGCAAGATCGAATGAGTTTTGAAGGTGTGATTGAAGAAGGAAACCTGTATGGCCTACTACATAGGTTCACATTTGAGGATCATGATGTTACTGATGAAAACAAAATTTCTGGGTTAGCTATGGATAAGTATATGGACAAAAAGGAAATCTCATATCCCAAGATTCCGACCGTGATGGTACTCAAAGAATGGGCATACAAACTTTCAAAAACTGGGGTGCTAAATCTACTAGAAATACCTCATTTTGGAAGATCTGCACAAGTAAATATGTGTGTCAAATTGCTTCTATCATGGGTACATGATGGGTATTTGTGCCTAAACAAACCTATTCCCATCAATTCCAAGATTATAAAATAAATTATTGGACTGCCCTCAATTGGGGAGGATATAAGTCCTCTGATGAGTAGAAGTCAAGAAAAGGCCTTGGGTAAGAAGATGGATGAAAAATATGGAACTCAACAAGCAAGAAGAAGGTTCTCAATCGTACAGATAAAAGATGAAGCTATAAGGTTCACCACCCAGCTAATGGCTGCATGCAAGTTGTTCAGAAAGAGTCGTCGGGATCAAGTCTCAACAACAATCATTGCAGCGGTAGAAAAATGTGTTGAAGGCGTCCAGATGAACTGGTCAACATTCATATTGAATGTTTTTCTTGAATATTTTTTGTAAGAACAAAAAAATCGTAATTCTATACCTGATTATTAATTTGTATTGCACTCACTAGTTGGAACGAGCCTAAGGGAAGTCAATTCTTTGACATAAATAGAATACCCTTTCAAGCTGCAAGGTATACGAACATGTGGGTGTCTGAGATTAAGGAAAGACAAGTGGAAAACAACATCAATTTCTTCTTATACTATGAAGAAATCAGGTTTTTTCTAAAAATTTATCCATGTGTATCTCCTCATGTTGTTGAAACATACAAGGGAATAATACACTTTAAGATCAGAATGCATCACACCTATTTACAAGCAAAAAGGGACCCCATAACATGATGGTGGCCTACTATATTCGTTTGCTCTGAAGAAGAAGTTGAAAATATTATTCAAGATTGGAACACAGAATTGAGAGATCTGTTAACTAAAGAAGAAGAAGCAGAACAACAGAAACAATCAATTGCAACGACGGGAGAGACAAACAACTCATAAACACTTACCCATCTGATGCAGCAGAATGTGCAAACCAAGAAAATAAATGAAATGGTTCAAGGTGAGGGATCCTCAAAGAATAAAGCAAAGGTATCTGAACCTGACTCGTCCCAACCACTGACAACAGATGATCTTGAATTAATCAACAAATAAGTCATAAATGTGGTTGAAGAGGCAATAAAAAACATAAGTACAAAGGGTGAGATTGAAAATCTTGTTACACAACAAAGAGAAATCTTGACTAAGATTGATGAATAGTCTGGAATATTAAATCAACTAGTAAAGAAAAATTGGGGAGAAGAAAAAATGATTGAGTCGACTCAAAGTAGTTTGACATCTCTTCCCACTAAGCTGTTGAAGGAAATAGAGTTGCATCAAAATTTGAAGATCTCATCTGCGGCTATGACATTTCCTACCCAAGAAATGCAGAATGAGGTAAGTCATGTAGAATTAATTTTATCACAGTCAACCTCAAATGAGTTATCTTTATTACATATACCTGCTACACAAGAAATCATAAGAATACATGAAGCAACTAGGGATAGATTGGATACATGTCAAAAGGAGAATGATTGCCTACAAGAAGAATGTGTGCAACTAAGGACCGAAAAGGGGTTAATTGCACATAAGATAGTACAACTAGAAAAGGAAGCAATTGCACAAGGAAGTTTGTTAAAACATGAAATGGAAAAGGCACAACATGCTTCCTGTAGTATGCAAAAGGCAATAGAAGAAGTATACAACATACTTCCATAAGCTCTCAATAATCAAAATATCCCCTCTGAAAGAAAGATGGTGATAATAGGAGAATTCATTCAGAAATTAAAAGCCAAAGTTGGAAGTCAAGCATCAGAAACTCGTCTAGAAGTTGAAAAGGAACCTGAAAAGATAAATACTGTAATTGAAGGCCTTAAAATTATGGAAGTAAGATGTGCAGAACTACATGAAGAAAGTGTTCAATGATGGACAAGTCTAGTTGATGATGAACAACTAAAGGAAGTGAATAAGAGGCTATAGATGGCATACGACCTAGAACGAAATACTCTTAACAATATAACCGACCTTTCAATAGCAGAAATGACCAACAAAATGGGAGACTGTAAGAAGGAACAACAAGAGGTGAAAAAGGTATGTGAAGAACAACGAAAGGTTATTGAAAGACCCGAACCTTTGCAAGAAGAATCTTTCAATATTACATAATATTGTCCCTTCTTGCAAAATGAAATTAAAGAAGCTACCAATGATTGTTTAGAAACTTTGAAATCAGTTTCACATGAGAAAGTGGAAATTGCTATTGTGGGAAAAGAAGAAGATTTAAAAGAAAAGGTTGCAGCTATAACAACAAATCTGCATAAGATTAAGTCTACCATTCATACAGGAACATAAAAGAAACAAAGCATGAAGACCGGGGGAGTCATCCTTGAGATGCAGTGATGACAAGGCCAGTGTAACACAAAGGGTGAAAACACGAAGTTGGGTAACACTTTTGGCTTGTTTTTGACAAACAAAACTATTAAATTTTATGTTTTTCAACTTTGACCTCTTCAAACCCATATCTCCCTTAGGAATTTCAACTTGAAGTAAACACAAATGTTTTAGATTAGCTTTCTACTCGTTTTTTTAAATTTTTTTTTATGGACATATCGTGGGACAAATTTGGTGCACACCAATGGCATATACTTGAAAATTTTAGGTATGGATAATGAGTGACTTGTGTGGACGCTGGTTTTTTGATAGATGGTTATTCATTTTAGGGAAACAAATTGTATGCTTATAATCTACACACACTACACTTGTGCATGGACTATATTTTGAGTTTTTTAAGACTTGGGAACTATTTTTTAATATTTATCGAAACAACATATGTTCAGAAAATGGTGCATTATCGACACACGTTGGTGAGCTTAAATTTTCTTTTTAGTGTGACTCTTATTGGAAAAACTAAAAGTACCCTTTTGAAGAGGACAAGCCAATTATGATCTCTGTGAAGATTTAAAATTTCCTGGTGTTGTCTTTGTTATGATATTGAATTTTCATTTCAGGCGATTTTCAGAGTAATAAAATTCTTAAGGGATAAGGTTTAGAAAAAAATTATTAATAAATAGAAATTCAAATCAAAATGAAACAATTATTATATCATTGGAAACTAGATTCAGAAATGAATCCATTGCTACCAAGTCCGACAAATAATATTTAAAATTTGTAGGGGTTTGGGCTTGCGGAAGTTGCAGGTTCCAGAAAGATGCCAGATATTTTCGTAGGTTTTGTTGACCATAAACTTTCGGCTGAAAAAATATCTTCAAAACTCTTGGCCGAAAAAATATCTTCCAAACTCTCGGCCGAGAGTTTAGTTCAAACTCTCATCCGAGAGTTTTTTTAAAAATACAGCGCAGTGATTGGTTCAAACTCTCGGCCTAGAGTTTTTTTAAACTCTCGGCCGAGAGTTTGAACTCTCAAAACTCTCGGCCTAGAGTTTGAGGTTAAATATTTTTCCCCCTTTTATCCACTCACCCTCTTTTTTTTTTCACTCCGTTGTCATGGAATTGTTCCCAGCTTCACATTTTCACCCCAAACAGAAGAATCTACATAGTGAAAATAATTGGCACCTCTTTGCCATTGATGTCAAAGGGGGAGAGATGCATGAAGTTGAGGCATGCAATGCACATCATGAAGCTGACATGAAAAGGTCGAGACATGAAAAGATGCATGAAGTCAGCATGACAGAATGAAAGAAGAGATGCATGAATTTGATGCATACATGATAAGGATTTACATAGAAGCGATGCATGAGGTCAATAGGACAACATGAAAGGGGGAGAATTGCAGACAAAAAAAGAAACAACATGAAGCCTTAGCAGATGTGAAAGAGCATGAAGCAAATCATCAAAGTAACATCACGAAGCTACAAAAAATGTGAAAGAGCATGAAGAAGATCACTTGAAAAAATGACATAAAGATGATTGAACATATGGTCTGCGTAGATGTAACAGAGAGAGCATCATGGTTCGCGCAGAGGTAGAAGAAGTACGAACAACAGAAAGTATAGGTGCCAAAAGACTAAAGAAATCAGGGGGAGCATATACACAAGGGAGCACTGCTACCAGCTACAAATGAAGCATACAGTTCAAACAAAATCAAGTACAACTTCATAAGGTGTTGACATCAATGCCAAAGGGGGAGATTGTTGAACTTTGGTTGTCATTGATGTCAACTAATGTCAAAGAGGATGTCAACTGATTCAGTCTGAGTCATTGATATCAATTGAATTCAAAGTGGATACAGAAGTGTGAAGAAGTATATGGAAGCCACTTTGAAGTAGTATATGTGCAAGATGAAGAAGAACATGAATACGAGAGGCATATGCACAAATGGTGAAGGTAACAGATATGAATGCAACTTTGAATTATATCTAGAGGTGCATTCAGTCTAAAGATGCGACTCCAAGGATATATCATGCATGATAAGTTTGAAGAAGTGCATAAGGAAGATACATCATGCAAATACAACTCAATAAATAACACAAGTAATGTATCCTACAACATGTGGTCCTTACGCAGACATCAAGTCCACCAATTCATACTCTCTCATGGTAGCAGTCAAAAGAGTTGGTTGGAAAATGTTACATGTGTTCAAGAAACCAAGGATATTGGTTGAGCAAATGGTACAAGTGCGCAAGTTTGTTGAAGGAATTATTTGGAATGTACAAGCAAGCCTGAGCGTTGCTTGGTTAATGGTTGGAAAATCCTGAAAGTGTGCAAACTTAGCTGATCATAAGATGCTTTTAGTAAGTGGGACGCGCACAAGTTCCTAGAAGGGTACAACGGTTGAATACCATCTATGATAAAATTCTACAGCCAACGGTATAGCAAGTGTGCAAGTCCCACAAGTGATGACGCAATAAGGGTCATAATCCCACTAAGAAGAAGTTGGATTATGCGTAGGATCCGCAAAGAATCAATATCTCAATGACGCAATACCCACAAGGGATTGTACAACAAAGGTTATAGAATCAACAAAATGAAGAGTAAGAATTCACACATACCTCAAGGAAATGGTACATCAAGGGTGCAAAGGTATACCACCAAGGTATACAGTCCCACTATGCTGTGGACCATGAAGCCGCTTGACACACCAAAGATGAGACATCAATAGTGCAAAAGATGACACATGGCATATGCATAATCCGTGAAGTGTGGAAGAAGGGATGCCACGACCAACTTGTGAAGATACAATCCATGCAGGACATGTATAAATAGATATGTAAGTTGGAGAATGGAAGTAAGCTTGATGGAGAGAGCATAAGAGTTTCGAGTGTAAGTTTTAGTTTGATTTTTGGGGCATCAAGGGGCTTGTAGACAGAACATAATGATCTAGCGAAGAGTCGAATGTGCACATGTAGCATAATGAAGTTTTGATGGTGCATAGAGTGATGTTGTAGATCTATGATAGATGTGTGAGTATTGAAAGGAAGAAATACTGAATTATGTGCAAGTGATTGATGTATCAAAGGACAGTATTACAATCAACACGCTGATAGTAACAAAAGTTGTAAAGATAGAAGCGCAGAGACATAACCGAATTTTATCAAACAATGCACATATGTCTAGCTGATGCATATGAGAAAAAGTGAAAGTGTATGAAGTTGAGAACTTCATCTGATGCACAACGATAAAACAACAATAAAATCCAATAAGCGCATCATGATGTCGATGATCTAAGACCAGTGCATTAAACAGAATGAAGGAATCATTTGATGCACAGGATGTCTCAGATGGTCTAAGAATCTGTAGCACTTAAACATAACAAACCCATCAGTAAGTGCGCACTTCTATCCGTTACTAGTGCTTCATCTCAGTACAACAAACTATCAATTGAAAGCACAATTTTAGTTGGTCATTACAATCATGCAATTAGAAGAATGCATAAATAATCAGTGACGTAGAATGCAATATCAATGAGCACACAAAACATGAAGTAAGTCATCAATAGAAGTGCGATTTGAGAGGAATGATAAGTCAAGTGAAGTATGCAGCTCAGTGACAGATTATAGACTACATACGAAGGGAACACATAGCATAATTATAATCAAAATATTAGAAGTGTGCACGGAGTTGAAGTTCAGTACGACAAAAACATACATTGGACACAGGGTAGACAGATGGGGCAAGGAGACATGGATTTGGAGGTTGGTTCCTATAAAACAACAAGGAAATAGGGGGTTAGTGCCTCCTTCCAATTGGTGCTGGATAAACACAGGGAGATGTAGCTTCCTTCAGGTTGAAGTCTGTAAAACCAGGGGGTAAAACAAGGGGGTTGGTGCCTCCTTCCAGTCGGTGCTGCTAAACACAGTAAGTTGGTGCTTCCTTGAATGTATTCTTTCTCATTATAAATAAGCATTCCGTGGTTTTCTCCCGTTTGGGTTTCCACGTAAAAATCCTATGCGTTATGTGTTGTTTATGTTGGTGCATTAGCATATATGTGTGGATGTTTATTAATTGATGCATAACAGAAGATAAGAATTAAGTAAAGGCTAATCTATTTAAGAAGGTAAAAATTGTTGATAATTGCGCTAACACAAATTCACTCCCCCTCTTAGTATTAAATCGATTCCAACATTTTCTTATGTTTTTGCTTTAGAAGGTTAGGCAATATTATTTTAGCTAATGAAAGTAAGGAGTCTGAGGTTCTTATCCAACAAAATTTGGTGCCATGTTAGCATACAAGCTACTCAAGGATGGGTGCTAACTATTTGAAGAAATGTTTACTCAAAAGTGTGTGCATAAATGCTTGCTCAACATGCATTTGTTGAAATGCTTGTTATTGAAATGCCTATGGCGGCCTTCAAACATTGGTGAGGTCATATGAGGGTAAGAGCATTACATTGCAGACAAGCATTGGATTATGTTGCATCCATTAAGTTAAAAATACAAAACAAACAAGGGATTTTGGTGCTCTCGCAATGCCTTCTATAAGTTAGAAAGTACCTGAACGATTATCTTATGATCTTAGAGTATGACAATGGTTAGGATTCCATGTTATTCTTGGATCTTTGTCTTCAAGGTGGAGATGACAATAAGGATATACCCTCTTCATCCAAGGGCCACTCTTTTAATGATGTAATTAATATCGAACCCTTGTAGTTGTGTCGACTCACCTACCTGATGTATATATTGTGGAGAAACCATAGGAGACCTTCTAGTAACGGGGGTAACAGAGGAGACAATTTGTATTTTCCTATGATACTGTGAATCTATGTCAGTAATTTGTTGATTTAATGGTTTTTGGACTCCTATAGATGATTTATACTGATGTCTCTATATAAAATGGATAAAATATTGTGAGGTATATCTTGTTTTTAAAGGCTTTTTTATTGTCAAATTTCACAATCCTACCAACTATTACATTTTTTTTTAGGATCCTCAGTTCTAGGAAAGAGCAAGACTTTAAATGTTATGCCATGGTTCTCATAATTTAACCCATTCTCCATGATTATCAATAAAATGCTTGTTTGGGTAAGTCTACCCAATTTGACTATAAACTCTTAGATTTTTTTTTTAACATTGGGAATGCATTGTAAAGATATTTAAAAAGAAATATAGAGGAACCCAAGATTACTATTTTTATATATACACATATATATGTAGAGCTCAACATTAGTAAGGGCTTACGATATAAGTTGGTCCTTTAAAGGAAAGGTTTCAAATGGACTATGTAGTTAGATGATGAGAATAACACTTTCTGATGTTGAATTTATCAACAAGCAAGACATTTGAAGGATTGATGTCCTCAAGCACAAGTTTATTCTAAGAGGGAAAAGGGTAGTAAACTAAATCAGAAAGGTTAGCTATCATTTGAGGAATAGTTGTCGAATAATGATGATGAATCAAATGCATAATCAATATATAATAGTATCAGAGAAGGATGCCAAGGGTTTCGTAATAATGCAAGTTGTGGAACCAAAGCCTTCTTTATTGGATAGAGAAAAAGACAAGAATATTGAGATTGTAAATGAAGCCTCATCAAAGTGACGTAATGAATAAGAAAACTCCAATTTTAATAAGTAGTTAGTACAACATCTAAATCCTAAACATTTGAATTTTGATTTATAATTAGTCCTTACAAAACCTTCTCTAAGGGTGGATTGGTATTAAAACTAAGGAAGGAAAATATGATGAATGGATGATTATTTTACTTCTTAACTTTTGATTTTCTTTTTTTTTAATATTTATACTTTGTATTGTAAATAAAGAAATACTTGCATGATTCATGTATATGTTTTTTTTTTAAAATACTCATACATTGCTTTATAATATCAATACCATTTACCTAGTGTATTTATTTTCTTCTAAAAATTTATATTTATTTCAAAAATAAAAATAAAAATATAATCTAACAAACAAAAATATAAATATATTTAAAAAACTTATAACATATTATATAATAACACCACATTTATTTTTTACGTATCACTATGTTTCCCCAATCCCTTCTCTAAAACATTCATTCTAATATTATGTTTCTCCTTTTCCCTTCTCCAAAACATTCATTCTAATAATGAGAAATTGTACCAAATATAATTCCGATTTCTTTTAAACGAAAACTAAACTTAAAATGGCATATTTCTATATCGTTGTAGATTAAGTAAACATCAATTCAATACACAAAATCTTTTAAAATGATGAAAAGATTCATGCCTTTTATTTATTTATATATATAATTATTGGAAGCTAATTTAAAATTTAATTTTTATATATAATAAGTATTTGTTGAATTATATATATATATAACTTGAATGTTAAAGTATTTTGATATATGGTTTAAATGTTAAAGTATTTTGATTTTGCATTAGTTCAATTTTATATTAATTTTTTTAAAGTATTTTAATGTTTATAAAATACAATTTATTGAATTGATTTTTTTAAATTAAAAATATTTTTTAAATTTTATTTCTTATTAGTTATAGGAATTTTTAAAACACAAAAACTAAAATTAAAAATATTTAATATGAAATTTTCTAAAAATATCATGTAGCAACTTTCACATGTTATTACTATAAATGTTGTGACTTCCTATTGTCACTTCTTATATGATGTTTCGATTTAGATGTAAGTACTTCTATATATTTTTATTTTAATGTGTGTATACTTAATTTATGTGAATTTGTTATCATTTTTAATTTCTATATTTAATTTAAACTTATTTAATTTCTCAAATTTTCATCTTTAATTATTTATTGCTTAGTAATTAATTACATGGTTTTATTTTAGAATTTGGGGTGGACTATGACATATGCTTTTATAGCACTGTAGGAAGATGAGACAAAGTGTACACTCTAGTAGCTAGCTGATGAATGGATAACCAATGGTATATAACTAGAAAAATGTGACATAAAAAAACAAAGAATATAAATAGAATTTTATAGCACTATACGAGGATGAGACAAAGTGTACTCCTACCAGATAATTATGGTTGCACTTAATTTGTAGCCTATCCAAACTATGTTTATTGTTTAATAATTAATTTATATCAATATCTAACAATAAAGTAGATGTTTACCAACCACAAATTAAATAGCTGTGCTAGTTTACATCTATGTTTATTGTTTAATAATTAATTTATATATCAATATCTAAAGATAAAATCCAAGGAAAATTGACGAGTACGTCAGTCACTTACTCAAGCTTATCTCAGTCACTTACTGAAGCTTATCTTCAGAGAATTTTATTGTGATTATTAAATAAATCAACGCGAATCCTGAAAGCCATGGGAGAGGCTCAAATCACGAGCCACCATGGCGGATCTCACACGGAAACCCCAATTTCCAATATTTCTTCCTCGGAACGCCAAGCCAAAGAGCCAAGGAAGCTCCAGAGGCTGACACTTAATATTTCGGTGCTCACACATCTTACCTCCAATCACATTTAAAACCTAACTGCACAGTTTATTACTTCATTAATTCTCTCATCTCTGATAACGGCCTTTGAATTTGCAGACTGGAGGTTTTGTTAGGAATTTGAAGGCAAATGGGTGAGTGCTATCCTTCTGCAACCAACCCCGGACAAGAATGGATAGGAGCGAGCAAGCTACAGCCCGATGATCATGGCCCCGGGTTTTGCAGGCGTTGCATGGCTGTAGCAAAGCAGAATAAAGGCAGACTTTACATTCTCCGTTGATGTATAACTTTGCTACTATGCTGGCATTTTCATGGAGAAGATTAGATTAGCTCCATTTCCTGTAAATTCATTGGAACAATGGTCGATCTGCACAAAATGGCAGGCAACAGGATGAATTCCCATGTGTTTTTACTTCGTTTTCTTCAATAGTGGAATCGTCCCGGATGTGTGTTTTTGAACGTCGGTTATAGGCAAAGCCTTTTCGGATACTGGATGATAATATATTGTTGTATGAATGTTCTGGATTCCTAGAGCTTTCTCTCTTGGAATTTATGGGTTTGATTAGGATTTATTGTTGTTTATGGAATAGTAAATCTTGCTTTGCAATAAGCTTGAGAATCCTGGAAATTAGCATTAGAATTCTATGAAACATATGTTTCAATCCCAGATGCGGGTGATACAAGACCTAGACCCTCCACCTCGACCACCGCAGACCTGGAGCTGTTGCCACCTTGCCCTATTGCACGTGGCAACATCCTTCGCATGCATGAGCTTGATCACGAGACGATCTCCGCCACACATCTATCCACCAGCAACGACGATAATCACACCACCCTGGGCGTCGGCGCTTATTTAAGGCTAGAAGACGAGGATGATATTAACGATCCCCTCTCGCACGTACAGAATGTCGCTCTCCCTCGGCTAGCGTGACCTGCATTTATGGTCTCGGCTCTTTAAAACATTCAGTCGGCATGTATTCTACTCCCACCATCGAATTCGAGTTCTGGACATTCTCCGTGGCTAATTCTGCTGAGTGTGGGACTCTTTGTGTGGTGTCCCCTGGTATTCTCAGAGCCATAACGATTCACAACAGAAGTGTATCACGTCGTGGCAGTGGCCAAAAAAGCTCCAGTCGAAGGCCCAAGGTTGCCATGGACTGGACGGTAATGGACGGTTACGCAGAACGCATCTCTGTGAGGACTTGCAACCTTGTTGACGGGTGGGAGGATCGTAAGGTGGTGACCCTCCTTGCCTCTGGCAGCATTGGCGGTGCTATTAATCACTACTGGCTGCTCAAGAACATGATGAGCACCCTAATTGAAGAGATGGAAGCAAGCTGGCAAGCCAGCTCCAACATTATTAGAAATATTAATGCCAGTTTGAAAGAAGTCACGGACCACTCTAACACTCTGGATGCCAACATTACTTGGGATATTTTCTCCCTTGGTAGCAACTCTGAACCAGCCACGCAGGAAAAGATGATGATGCTCTTGCTCGTGAAGCCCCATCCATTGGCTCTGCAAAGAAAAAGTCCAAGGTTAGGAAAGACAAAGGCTCGGCTCCTGCAACCCTTGCTCGTGACGTCGCTCCGGATGGTATGTGCACTCCAGGTTCTCCTTCTCCAACTCTGCCGCGCCCCCCCCCCCCGGGGGAATTTTGAGGACTTCTATGCTGCCTACCCCATCCTTGAAGAAGAACCAGAAGAGCCACCTGCAAATAGCTAATTCGACTGCCATAGCTCCGGGTCATCTCTGTGATTATCAGCTTTTTTGTTTTTATTTCCTATATGGTCTAGTTTATAGCACTGTCAGACATTATGGATATTTAATTTTGAAGAAAGTCCCAATCTTTTCATGGGCAGACCATACCCAGAGGGTCTACATTTTGTATTATGTTAGTCATTTCAGTTTTTTCTGAGCAATTGGGATGGTGGCTTCATTACCTAAGGCCTCCCCAATTTGCAACAAAGTCTTCGGCTCTCGATGTATATTTTATTTATGTTAATTAAATTTATGTCTGCAATTTACACACAAAAAAACAAATGTTTCAAAATATGTAAAAATAAGTTGAGTTGCATTGGAATCGAAAATTGATAGATTGGGGAGTAGAAGAGTATACTTCAAGATTAAAATTCACCTAATAATCCGATCCAAAAGATCAAAGTATATAATGACTGAAATATTGCCATTAAATAGTAAAATAAATCATCACAAAATTATAGATTTTCAAGCAAGATATGCCAGAATTGTAGTTTTAACTTTTAAATTGTTAATCAATCCAACTCTGTAGAAAAATACAGAGAGAGATATGGAGGTAGAGCGCTTCAAACAAAGGCTTCATACTTGGTTGAAAATGTCTTAAAATGATTTTTTCATATACATTAAGGAGGTGAAACAGAGGCTTCATACGGGTTGAAAAAGTCTTAAAATGATTTTTTCATATACATTAAGGAGGTGATGAGAAGGTCACTGGCTTTATTGCGCACTAGCATTCTACAGTCTTATAGGGGATGTGTAACCTTTTGGTGCTCATCCTAGAGTTGGATATGTCAATTTTTAAAAAATAATAAAATATTATAAAAGATAATATGTTGATTCAAATTAGATTTAAAACATTTAAAGGCATATATAAAATTATACAATTTAGATAAATTAAAACCCTACAAAATTATACAATTTAGATAAATTAAAATCCTTTTCCAATATTTGCACTCTAAAAAGGGGTTTGCACCTAAATAGATTTGATCTTAGATTTAAAACATTTTAAGACACATATAAAATTATACAATTCAGATAAATTAAAACCCTATAAAATTATACAATTTAGATAACTTAAAACCCTATAAAATTATACAATTTAGATAAATTAAAACCCCTTTTCAACATTTGCACTCTAAAAAGGGGTTTGCACCTAAAGAGATTTGATCCCTCTCAGCTCTTGGTAGATCTACAAGTCACCACTTTGTAAAGAAGAGCATTCAAAGGAATTGTAAAGAAGAGCATTCAAAATTTTGTGCATGTTGTTCCTAAGGTGCATGCAAATGACTTTCATCAAACCAAACACTCATTTCAATGAACAAATTGTCTGTTGAAAGATCTATCAATCGATATCCCTTTACACCTTTGGGATAAAAAACAAAACATGCATTCTATGCTTTCAGGCTCCAATGCTTTCCTCCTTTTTGAAGGTATGTGAGCCCATGTGTGTGATCCAAATATGCGAAAGTGTGTGACTTTCGGCTTCATGCTGCCCCAAAATTCATAAGGTGTCTTTCCTTTCACATATTTGTGAGGAGATCTGTTTTATATGTATGTGGCACAATATATTTCTTCAGCCCAAAATTTAGAGGGAAGGGACCTTGCATGCAACATGGAACTTGCCTTCTCTTTTAGAGACCTGTTCCGCCTCTCAATTATCTCGTTTTGTTGTGGGGTGTATGGAACTGTGTGTTGTAGTTGAATACCTGCTTCACTATAACGGTTTTGTACATTCTTGTATACGTGCTCCCCCCAATATGTGTGCATAGGATCTTGATCATTCTAGGCTCCTTCACTTCATGTGCTTTAAAATCTTTGAGATGTTGAAACACTTCATATTTTAGCCTTAGAAAGTACACCCATACGTGTCTTGCGTAATCATCAATAAAAGACAACCCATAAATTTTCCTTGTTTATGGAAGGATGGGGAAGGGCTTCATTAGATCAATGTGAACAAGCTCCAAGGGAAAGAAGGCCCTCCATGCCTTCCCTTTCTCAAATTTCTCTTTGGGATGCTTGCCAAGAAGACATCCATAAGGTAAGTCCCATGTATTGATTTGAAACCCTGTTCATGGCCCATGGCCCATGGCCCTTGAGCCTTTGAAAACTCCTTTAGAACCTACAACCCAAATTTGCTCCCTTGACCATGCTCAAGACCATAAAACCCATCCTTAATTTTCAAAACCTCCTAGTAACATTTATATCCCAACTTGGAAGGATATCACGAGATCACTTTACCTAAATCACTACATTAAACACTTAATCCAAAAGAGGGATATCTACTCGATTTCATCCACTGAGATATGAGGATCCGATGTACTAAACTAGTCCAATAATTACACCTAAATTATTCTTCCATTGGATTGGATTTCCTAGTGATATCATTTAAAAAATAGTTGGACTTTGATGTAATGCTCACAATTATTTCAGGCATATAACACGATATTCAGAGTATCATGTTTATCATTGAGTGGTCGAAGAGATTCCGACAATTTTGATGTTAACAAGATATTCGCAATATCACGGTCGTTAATAAATGAGTGGTTGAGAATGTGCTTCTCTCTGCTATCTATATCTTTGGATTTTCAAACATTTCTTATGCATGAAAAACATTATCTTTGTTCCAAAAGAGTTATGGAGTACAATAAAAACGGTATAATTGTTCCAAAAAGTGAGGCAACCTAAGAAAGTTACGTGTTTGTTTACGTGGCAAAATAATCATGGATTGTGATAATATGTATGAGTCATTGTTTTAAAAAATAATCGTTAAATAAAGCTATATTACTATAGGATTAACTTTAATCAAAATAATCTAATGATATAACCATTTTGTATTTTATTTCAAATGTTTTTAAAAACTTAATTTTTTGTTTTGGTTTGTTTATAGAGTTTAATCGTGAAAGGATCCAGCGAGTTGAACATGCAACCTTTTCAACATTAAAAATAAAGGCTTTATAACCACTTAAACTACTTCTTAACCCACACACTATATTTTTTATTAAATATGTGAGGTATTAAAAATTAGTGATTTTTATGATATTATATTTATTGTATAATTTTATAATCTCTCTTTAAAGCATGCTACTCAATAAATTATTATTTTTATTATTCTCTATTTTACAAGTTTGATATTCTCTAATTATTATTTTTATTATTCTCTATTTTACAAGCTTGATATTCTCTCATATATATATATAATAGTTTTTTACTATGATATGATTTATGTATCTTTATTATATATTATATTTTTTATAATTTTATAAACCAATTTTAATTTAGATAAACATTTTATATGTTTAAATAAATTGAATTATAATATTCTTTTTAATTTTAAAAAATATAAACTTATTTTATAAAAGAAAAACTTTTATGCCATTTAGTTTAGCTTTACAAAAAACTATCCCATAATTCAAAAACTTTTATGCTACTTTATTTAGCTTTACAAAAACATTACAAATTTTAAATAGCTACTTAATATATATTAAGTTATTATAGATGTACATTTAACACTTCACTCCATTGTAAGTGGAGTTTTAAATTTAACCTCTTTTTCATAGGAAGGGATCAAATTCTTAAAATTGTAAAATCTATAATAATTTAAAATAGATTTAGAGTAATTGTAATTTTATTAAATTTATTATAATTCAAAGTTCATATAAATATCTATATAAAATATATAGTAAATGTTAAGGATATCAATTTATCTCATAATCATTTGAGTTAAACTTAACTGACATTAACACATTCAACCAACTACAAAATTATAAAAATATAATAAACATTTCTCAATTTTAAAACCATATTTTTGATAAAAAATTAAACTTAATTTTTTTTTTCAAAATTATATTTTTGTTATTCAACTAGAATAAAAAAGTACATAAACCATTAAAAATATTTTCATACCTAACTTTATATAAAAACTTTGAACATAATATCAAAAATTATCACCCAAAAACAAAAAAAACTTAAATTATGAAATATAATATTTAAAATTTAATTTTAAAAAAAAATGGTTGAACATTAGTAAATACTATTCTATTCTTGTAGTAAATGAATGGACAATTCTTGTAGTAAATGAATGGACAAAGTATGTTGCAAAATCTACAATAAGATTCACCATTATATATGGGATTTTTATCGATTAGATCATCACGGGGCTAATCCCTGCATACGAGGCGGCCTTGACGTCTTAGTATGACCCAAAAATGTAAACTAATCATTTTTATTATTTATATGTGTATATAAGAGGTCAGCGCAAAGATGATTGATGTCATTGTAAATCTTTTCCGTTTGCAAAGTGGTTTTGATTGTTTATTGTGATTCACAAAATTTAAAAATAAAAATAAAAAATTATAATTTATATATGACAATATTTTTTTTGATTGTGGTAGTGTGTTTAGTTATAAATAATTTGGATTTTTTTTGTCAATTAAGTATAGATCGGTGGTTGGGAGGAATGTTGTTATCCTCCCCACTTGGGCAGGCTACTCCAGTTTGTCTAGAAAAAAAATTCATAATTATATAAAAATGTCTAATTAAAATATTAAACTATTTAAAAAATTATATTTTAAAATTTTTACTTAATAAAAAATAATATATAAAATCCATCAATAATAATATAAAATATTATAATAATATAAAATTCCACTAATAATAATAAAAATATTATAATAAAATAAATTAATGTATCTTTACTAATCACTATACTTATCCCTACAAATATGGTGGTCGGGTGTAATATTATCATGTTGGAGGATGACAATTAATGGCGAGGAGATGGGTTAATGTAGGTCCAGTTTGTTTGTCCGTCACATGAAAGGATAACAATGATTAACTAGAATGCTGGTTTCCTTAATATGGTGGTAAGCCTAGTTATTTTGGCGAAGTTTAGTGGATCTAAAGCTTTTGACCCTACATTCTTTGTTACATATGTGTTCTTTATTTTATTGAGTCTAAAAGAAGGTGGATGGAGTTTAATTACATTATGTGGGGGGGAAATGGAGTTTGGAGGTTTGTTGGATCCCTATGGAGCAATAATTGGAACTCTTAGAGTCATATTATCTCAATTTTCTCATAAAAAAAATCTATAGGGTTCACAAGGAGCATTTGATAAGTGTGGTGTTGCCCCATGAAGAAATTCGACCTTTGTTCACTCAATTAATTGATATATGCATTGGTCGTGGCTTGAAAGGAATTGTGACAAAGGTTCTAGGAAACCTCCAATGCTTGGTAAATGATGATGGGAAGGAACTATCTTTGTTTCAATCATGAGTGGCATGCTTATTAAGGGAAAATAAATAACGGGTGACAACAATTCCCTCATACTAGTCACATGAGGTAGACACAAGTTTTGTAAGAATGAATCTAGCAAGCTCTCCAAAGTGAGAAAGGATACCATAGAAGCAACAATGAGCTACATTAGGTGGTTTTGTGTAAGCATCAAGGTTGAAGTAGAGAGAATTGAGTGATGGTGGCGCAGAAGTGTAGGCTGTAGCACCATACTCATTGAAGAGATTATTTCTAAACTAATGAATTAGATCCTTGATACATATTTTTCATGCGCTAGAGACACTAAGCGTTTTGAGCAAATTGACTTTTATTATCATTTTAATTCCATTGTTGCTCAAGTTGTCCAAGAACAAGGTGTTTAGGAAAAGGAAATCCTTAAGAAATTGAAGCTTCTACACAAGAAGTATGAGGCCCTTATCAAAGTCCTTCAGAACATGCAAGCCATATGACAAGGTAAGCACCAAGAAAACCAATGCCTTATTATAAACAAGCTTGATAATTCCAATTCCACATTCATGTATGTGGATTCATAATGTGCAGTCACTCACATTTTTTTTAATTTCCTATTATGATAGAAAACAATAGAAATATTCCCTCTTGAAGACTATCAATATAAAGAGTATATCATTTATTTAAATCCTAATTATAGACCTAGATCAATATAAGAGCACTATGAAAAGCCATAATGATTTCTATTTCAACTTAAGGTCATCTTTGATATTTTTTACCTACTATAACCTAGTTTCCCTTATAACGATGACACACACACACACACACATTTTTCCCAGGGAAAAAAGTATTTTATTCATATAGAATAACATTGATTTCCCTAGAAGGACTTACATCACTGCTCCATTGAGCTATCTTTATATTCATTATAACCTTGAGCTTAGCTGACATTACATTTTTCATTACAATCCTTACTGCTATTATCTCATAAATAAACTCATTCCTAACTAATAGAGGAATCCGATTCTCCTGATCTGAGTGTTAAACAAAAATTACATCAGCTTGTTCATATCAGTTTGTGCCTATCATAAGTTTTGTATGTCCAAAATTTTTGTACAACTTTCATGCTGTTGAAATCCCAAATCATTCCAAGAAAACGTATCTTTCAGCATATGCTGTTACGGGGTATGCCCTCCCCTACGTTCCTCTTTGACCAATGTCCTTGGAGCTAGAAGCAGCTCGCTCTTGGATAACACATCCGCCTCTTCATTTAACTCACAGTAGACATGGTTGAAGGATGTGAAACCATATGTCTCCTGATTGTTGCTAGTAGATGTTGTAAATGAGGAGATTTAATTTGAATCATATTATTTTCCCACTCAATAACCATTTTCGAATTGCCAAATATTTGTAGATTGAAAATGTTTCGAACTAAAGTTGAATTGAGGACTAGCCATAGAGCTGTTAATTCCGCCTTATTATTAGAGCAATGTCCTGGGCCATACTAGATTAAAACTTGCACCTCCTCTATTATATTTAATATTGCACCAGAACCTCCCAAGGGCGGATCCCCTTGACTTGCACCATCAAAGTATGCCCAATGGATCTTCTTATCAATGTATGTATGTATTATCAGTCGAGTCCTTTTTTGTTTATCTTCTTTTCTATACTCCTTTTTCCACTGCACAATTATTGCATAAGTAACTTCATTAGGGATTCTTTGTTCTTGGAAAATGGAAGAGTTTCTCTCCCACCATAAACCATAACTAAAAAGGGAAGGAAAGGCATCAAAGATTCATACCGATGTGTTCTTCCACCATTTTCGACAGCTCTGTGCTAGAGAAGCTTCCATTTGAATTTTCGGGTTACTTAGTTATTTGGAGGTCGCATTCCATTCAACCACTACATACGAGCAAGAAAAAAATAAATGAGATGATGTTTCACTACTCATTTGAAACTGCGCACACCAACTCAGACCAAACCATCCTCTTTTTAATAAATTTTCCCATGTTAGCAACTTATTAATCAAGGCTAACCATAGGAGTATATTTTCTTTCAAGGGTCCTGAATATTTCCAAACAACAAACCACCACCATTCCTTTTCTCCAGAAAAGGAATCAATGGCAAAGGCCTCGTAGCCCAGTTTTACTGAAAAATCTCTTGTAGAGATGTTCTTCATCCATACTAGTTCATGTGGCACATTTTCATTCAATGTAATGAAATTTGACTCCAATTTGTTTATAAAAGATGACCATTCCCCTATTGCTTCATTATCCAATCCAAGCTCCTGAGCACATTTCCATATATCCCTGCCAGATCCCTGAGAAGACTATTTATTTGCATCAGCTAGTGTATGAATATTCTGATTCTTAATCAAGGACATAGTGTTTTCAGATAGAGTATAAGCATCGCCAACACCAAGCCAAGGGTCATACCCAATGTGTACACTCCTTCCATTTCCTATATTCCATGTTGTCCATTGGCCTGTTAAGGGAAAAGAGAGTACCATAGATTTCCATCAAACTGAACCTCCGTTATGACTCTTTTCTTTGCTTCTGAACCATTCGACAATAGAAGAATTTGGACAGTTTTTCGAAGTCAATGCTTTTCCCCATAAGGAGTTGTTGTTTTTGGCTAGTCTCCAAAGAGATTTTGCTGCTAGTGATTGACAGAACAAAAACGAATTCTTTATCCCCCATCCTCCCAATTCCTTGAGATTAGCCACAGATGTCCATTTTACCAATGGTACACCTTCCTGTTTTTTAATTGATGTTCATAGAAAAGATAAACACTTCTTGTGAATCTTAGTGAGGATTCCTTTCGAGATATAAACAATGGAGACTCAGTATATAAGAATGCTCTGTAGAACCACATTCAAAAGTATCAATCGACCTCCTCTTGATAAGAACATGTTAGCCCAACAAGAGATGCGAGATTCCACCTTCTTATATAGCCACAACCAATCCCTGAAGGAGTATGCATTGGGCTTGAGGTGAAAGCCCAAATATTTGAAGCCTTCACTTAAGGGACTAATCAGGAAAGCGACCTTATATCCAATCCTTTGCTACATCTCCTCCGTAATCCTATTTACAACCAAAATTGATTTTTCCACGTTTATCGCCATTCCTGTAGCCTTCTTATACAAATGTAAAATTTGAGATATCAAATGCAGGTTTTCCAATGTGCCTTCACCCATCATCAGTACATCATCCAAAAAAAGGATGTGAGTCAATTCCATTGTTTCTGAAACTAAGACACCCTTTAGAGCACCCTCTCTCTTAGCTTGCTGGACCAATTTGCTCAGAGCTTCCGCTACCAATAAGAGCAAAAAAGGAGAAAGGGGACAACCTTGTCTCAATCCCCTGGTTGGCCTGAAAAAAGGGGAAGGAGCCCTGTTGATTAACACTGCAAAGGAAGTCGAATTTATGCAACCCATTATCCAATTGACCAGATCCACAGAGAAGCCTAATTGTAAAAGTAAGAGGCATAAGAAGGTCCAATTTACCTTGTCATAAGCTTTAGACAATTCAAGTTTTAGGACAAAGGCATTTAATTTATTCTTGTTTATCGAATGAATTGATTCTTGTGCCAAAGAAATTGCGTCGCGAATTTGGTGGTTAAACAAGAACCCGAACTGCTCTTCTGAGACGATCTGACTCAAAATCGACTTCCATGTATGAGCAATGATTTTTGCAATTATTTTATAGACCACGTTGCAACATGAAATCGGTCTAAAATCTCCAAAAGTTATGGGATTTTGTTTCTTTGGGATTAGAGTTAGGAACGTGGAATTCATAAACCCCAAGACCTTTCTTGAATGCTGAGATTCTCGAACTACCTTCAAGAGATCATCTTTTGATAGATCAAAGAAATCCAGAAAGAATTCAATAGTAAAACTATTGGGTCTTGGGCTCTTCCCTTTTTGAAAAGAATGGACAATACTGCATAATTATTCTTCAGACACTTCTTTTGCTAGAGAGTCATTCATTTCTTCAGTGATAGATCTTGGGAAGAGTCTCAATACCTGCAAAATTTCCTGAATCGAGCATCCCTATGTCACTGAATACGTCCTTAAAAAATGAAACCCTTGCAGCAGCCTTGTCTTTAAAAGAGTGCACTCTGGACCCTTGTTCATTTTGTATTTCAGTTATGGTATTGATGCTTTTCCTGTAAGAAGCATACCAATGGAAGAATTTAGTGTTGTTATCACCTTCAGCTATCCATATTGCTCTGTTCTTTAGCCTCCACAGCTGCTTCTCTTTTTCCAGTAATTCCGAACGTAGGAATTCCAGAGCTTTCAACTTTGCTAATTCATCCTCAGAGAAAATCCCTGCAGAGTTCTCCTTATACATCTCTTTTATACCCACTTCCACCTCTTTCAACTGGGATTGTTTCCTTGCTTGAAACAATTTTTCCCACTCCTTGGAGACCTTTTTAAACTTTATCAAATTATCTACCAATTGTTTCATGTATGAGTCAGGAATATCAGACAGCAATGGAGACCACGTATCCTCTAATAGCTTCTTATACTCCTCCTCTTTAATCCAAACCGGGTTAAATTTGAAGGGAGAGGCAAGTTTCTGCTCCTGTATTTATATTGCCAACACAATAGGTCGATGGTCCGATAGTCCTCCATCTTCGACCCACGATGCTATAGTAAGAGGGCTTGTTAATAAGTCCTCTTGATTCAAAAAGAGAATTGAAAAAATTACCGAGAGAATCTGGACGAGCCAACTCTCTCTCTCTCTCTCTATATATATTAAACTTTTAAAAAATCATTATAAAAATTACAAATTACTAATGTTTAATAGATCTGGGTTTGATCTTTACAATCCAGTATGGATATAACATTTCCATGTGAACTCATAACTTATCAAAAATAAAATCATTATAAAAATTAGAAATTACTAATGCTTAATAGATCTCGGTTTGATCTTTACAATCTAGTATGGATATAACATTTCCATGTGAACTCATAACTTATCAAAAATAAAAAATAATTAAAATATTTAAGATAAAAAATTACACCTCAAAAAATTGAACTTAATAAATCCAAGTTTAAAAATTCTATACTAATATATATAATCTATCAAAATTTAAATAAAAACACAAAAATTAAAAATTACCATTTTTTCAATATAATATTTATTACATTTCCTTTCTCTCTCTCTCTAGAATCCATCATACTTAAAAAAAAATATCACAATCATTACCAACTACCACTTTTTTTTAATATGATGTTTCTTACATTAAATCGGAGTAATAAACAATATATTTAGTTTTTTTTTCACTGCAATATATATAAACAATATATTTAGTTATGCGCAGTAAAAAAAAATATATATTTAGTTACATTCATTTTATTTTCTATCCTTAGTTTAGATATTTTGTTCTGCAATGTCATTACTATCAAAGATGTCCATGACAAAATCAAGTAAATGCTTAAAAATAGTTCTCTCAAAATCAAGATGTCCGAATTCTAAAATATTTCTCGGGCACAAATCCTAAAACTTACGCAAACCACAAAATCGTATCCCCAAAACGGAAAAAGTATAATCTGAATCATGGAGCTTACAGTCAACATTAATCCCGTAAGGCCTGGAAGAAGCTCAAAGCACGAGCCACCATGGAAGATCTCACACCGACAGCCCACTATTTTTTACTCGCCAACGGCATTCCGAGGAGCCAAGGTAACCACAAAGGCCGACACTAAATATTTCGGAGCTCACACTTCTCAGCGCCCTTACATTCCTTCAATCACATTTAAACCCAACTGCACCAGTTATTCCTTATTCTCCCTCTGATATTCGGCTCTGGAATCTGCCATTAGAGGTATTGTGAAGAATTAGAAGAGCAAAAATGGGTCAGTGCTATCCTCGTGCCACCAAACCCAAAGGAGAATGGAGAGCGTCCAAGGTAGATGCGCACGGGTTTCGCATGAGGCGTTGCATGGCTGTAGCCAAGCAGCACAGAGGCAGACTCTACATTCTCCGACGATGCATCGTTTTGCTTCTCTGCTGGCGTTTCCATGAACAAGATTAGATTAGATTAGATTAGCTCCATTTACTGTAAATTCAGTGGGACAACGATTGATTTGGACGAAACGGCATGCAACAAACTAATTCCCGTGTTTTTTTCTCTGTTTTTCTTCAATGGTTGAATTATATGTGTTTTTTTTTTGAGGTCGGCTACAGGCCTACCTGAGGATGTGCTGTACATTGTATAACTAGCTTCCACCATTAAATCTCACTTGCTTTTCAAATTTGTATTAGAGCTTCAATAATCCATTCATTTTCACCTGTTTAATAATTCGAATCATCTTCACATGGAGAATGAGAATGAGGAGGAAAGAATGCAGTTGGTGTGAACTGTGAACCCCGAGGTTGAACCAGCGATACTCAGCGCCCATCGAACTATGGATTTGAAGAATGCATGAGGTTGCACGTACTGGTGGTTTCCAATATTCAGAGCAGTTGAAGCAATGATACAGCTGTTTGTCTTTCGTGGTAAGAGGTATACGCTGCGACTATTGAAGGTTTCAACATTGGAGTGATACAAACAAAGGTCTTCCAAATCCAGCAATGCAGAATCTAACGAATGTGTATTCTCTGTTATATTCGTCTGTCAAGGCCGTTCACTGTGATTCTTTCTAAAAGCATAAAACAATTACAATAAAAATCTAGGTCTTCATGGCTTTGAGTTTCTTAACCTTCTTTTTATCCTTCTTTCTGTTCTTAGAATGGGTTTTACAATGAGTTTCTTTCTGTTCTTACAATTGGTCTTACAATGAGTTTATAACCTAGACCAGGGCAAACTCCAACTCCAATATTGAATGGAAGAATTGGAACTTATAACCGATTTCTTCTCACAAACATCTATTTACTTTATTTTCAGATTTGAAGTTGGGAAAATGGTGAAGAATTTGAATACTGAAATTGCATTCGAATAGTAACTTATTATATCAAACTGAAAAACGTCTCATTGTTAAAACACAGTTGAACTTGAAATGATAATCAACGAAGCCTAATAGGTCAATTTATTTTATGCTAAAAGTAAAATTTTTGGGATTATAAAAAGATGGCTTTGAATTGCAATTTGGGATTATATAAAGATGGTTTTCTTTTCATATTTTGTAATTGTAGGGGAGATTTATTATCTTGTTGTAGAGTTATTGTTTTTCAAATTCGTAATGAAGATGGTTTATAGTGGGTTTTACTCAATAAACCGCTATCATAGTAGGTTTCGTGGCATATGAAACAATATCCTCAATTTCACTAAATATTGGAAAATACCCCTATTTTCACTAGATATTGTATGTATCAATTTTTTCATTAACATTTTTTATACCCCTTTATATTTCTACTTAGTATATGGATATGATACCCCTCTTATGACCCCACATGCATTCTACAATGCACCTTGCTTCTTTCGATGTATATTGTGGATGCACATTACTTCACCCACAATGCAATTACTCAACCACATATCATTATGATTTGCAACATCTAATGGTCTAATGAAGAGATAGGAGATCACTTCTTGTATGTCACTAGAGCCAATGCACATAGTACATCATTTAGATTGCATGTTGCAGTTTCCCAATCGCTGACTAAGCTTGTTGCGGGCTAGGTATCCAAGCCCCCAGGGCCTGTAACAAGCTCTAGGAGGCTGACTAAACCTCCCAAGGTCTGTAATAGGCATGAGTGGTTGGGTATTCAAGCCCCCAAGGCCTATCGAGGGCCTATAACAGGCCCTGGAGGCTTAGAGCCTCCCAAGGCTATTGGTAACAACTCACTGAGTGCTATTGGTAACAATTGGCTGTCAATGACCACTATCTCTCGACTGCAAAACCACTTCACCATGAAACCCCTGGCCTCAAGCATGCCTCAAGACGTGATTTCCTTGGGTACTGGTAAGCCCGAGCCTTGCCTCAACCCGATTTCTCATCCGGCCGTGATCCCGCCATCTCCATTTGGCAGATATTTGTTAGCCCAACCATATAAAAAACACCCCAAAGTATTTTTGTATTGTTACATTAAATAAAAAAAACACTTTTCCCCTTAATATATAAGCAATATAATTTTTTGGTTTTCATGAATATTTAATACCGCAATATGAATGAACGTAATATTATATTTCCTTCTAGTGAAGCCCCTGTGAGATGGTTGAAATTGTGCAATCCAATTGTTGATGAAATTTTAAAATTCTAAAATCTTTGGATGTGGATGGCAGTGTTGTTGAAATTGTGCACTCGCATTGTTGAAATCATTGGCATCATTTCAAATGAATTGGAAGATTGTTCGAAGTTAATTGTTGACTATAATGTTTGATTGTTCATTAAATTGTTGAAATCATTGGCATCATTTCAAATGATTTGGAAGATTGTTCAAAGTTAATTGTTGACTGTAATGTTTGATTGTTCATTAAATTTAGTATGTATGTTTTATTTATGAATTTATGTGGATGTTGAAATTCAAGCTTAATGTTGAAGTTGCAACTTATTTTAAGGTTGAAGTTGTATTTTATTGAGGTTAAATTTGTCCATATACATTCACAGGTGTAGGTAATCCAACAATTATTATTTACTCAAAAACGAAACCATTGTTCTAACTCAGGTCTCACAATAAAGAACCTTCCAATCTTAGACATCATAGACATAACCTACCAATCTTAGACATTAAAACTATCATGCTTATTGCATTTAGGGATAAGGTATATGAATGTTGAGTTTAAAGCTCTAGAAATGAAGCCTTCCATTCTAGATTGTTCCACCATCTATAGGATATCCTCCCCCATGATATCAAAGAAAGACATCAAGAGTTCCACCGACCAACCATCTGACCTTAGACTCCTACCTTTTGCAATTTGTTTAAGAACCCTTCCAATTTCCAATCCTTCATCATAGGGAAAAAAAAGCGGAAAAAAATTGATCACCTTCATTTGATTTGCAATATTTTTGGAACCTGGATCTTTTAAAAGATAACTAAAGTGTAACTTTGATACAACGACTACATCATCTGCAAGATACATTACAAATATTATTCAAATGTCCTACGTGCATTTCTACAACATTTGTATATGTGTAATATATAATGAACGAATTAACTTAATGAAGTCTCTTGTACCTTCCCTAACCATATCAAAAACTCGATCATGATCTAATGAGACCATTGCCTCTTCAGTGTGCATCTCTTGCCATGTTGGAATTGGATGTGGGCCCTTTGGATTAAGAGAGACATATTTCCATGGTTTCACATATACATCATTTTCACAGTGAAAAAGCTCGAATCCATTTGCATCAATGCAAAAATCTCAAAAACAAGCAAACTTCCTCATTTCAATGGAAAATATGTCACCCATGTCTTTACTTCGAACATAATGTAATTCCCTCGTACCAGGTATGGTCTCACAATACCACAGAATGGATCTATTCACATCTCCAAGGGAAACATCCCAAAAGAACATGCATGGAATTCAATTTGTGATATGTAAATTCCTATTGAGTATGTGTTCTTTTGGAAATGATGATATTGAATGTTGTTAGCTTATTAATTAAGTTTGGAGTTTATTACCTGCACACCGGCCTTGCTTGTTCGCGACCTTGATGTCCCAAATGATGTGTGCACCAATCAACTACTTCCGTGGAGCGTTTGAGTCAGGTTGCACCATGACTCATCTGGTACCTCCGAATTGCTCGTTTCACACATGCACCTGCGCCATCATGTTTACCCTTTCCATGCCCTGTTTCAAAAAATCTCCAGGTGTGTCAGATTCCTATCTCTTTGTGAAGGCAACTCAACCAATAAAATGAGTGTTCCGATTTGAATTTCCCTACACACCCATCTGACCAAATCCAGTGTTCAGCAAATCATACACCTCTTTGCCTATCATAAATCAACCCAAAGCAGTGTTGAATGAACAATTTGTCATGCTCATAATCATCACTAACATAAAAATGGTACTCCTTTATCACTTCACGTGACTGAGGAGTGCTATACCTACCATCAATGATTTCCTGAGCATGTCTGTACAATACATGTACGAAGATAGACACCTGGTCGGAGTGATAGTACTCACTCTGTATCTCTCTCTAAGGAGCAAAAGTGTAGTTCTCTACAAAGTCTACCACTAATAAGATTGTGCTCAGCTCAAATACCTCATGAGAATGTTTGAATTTTGAAGCTTGCCACCTATACCTATGGGAGTGCTTTATGTATTTATAAATCTGACTTTGAAACTTCTCCATGAAATCTTAAACATGAATCTCATCCTCAAGCAAGTCGATCCTCTTAGATGGAACAAATGAAGAAGATGATGGATTCATGGAGACATACTCATACCTCTTCAACTTAACTGTGATATCTGACAATCCATGGTGTGTTGGATCAATAGGAAAGTTCCTATGGAACAATGTCAAATCACCGTATTCATAGCATTTTCTCCCACCTACACACCTCTTATTAAAAAACACATATTCAAGATTCCTGTTGCATAGTATCATACAAATAAAATCTCGCACTATGTGAGGAGCTAGTACATCGTTCCAGTGCCTTTTGCAAAAATCCAGAAATGTGTCATAGTATAGTTCAAATTCAACATGGTACCGATAGTAACAAGTGTCGGGAATCGTATTCGGCCTAATATACCACAGTTTCAATTTGTTGAACATGCTAAATGATATTTGAACACCAGGATTGGTTTCTTGGAATTCCTCATAAAGTGCAACTCCCTTCATCTCCATCACATGCTTACAATGCTCTTGATAAATGCCTCTAGATAAACATTGTCGTAGGACATGCTTTCGATCTGGAATAGCACGATAATGGCTATCCCAAAACTCTAGCACCTTCTCCTTAATGCCTGCTGCCATCCTGCCTCGATAGGGTTCCCTACAAATAAGATCCCAACAAGCAGCTTCATCATTTTCATCTATCTGGACCCTAAATTTATTATATTTGAGCAATGTTCTTTTTGAAACATTGAGCAATGATGCCGTTGTTGATACCATTCGATTTTTTGAGGTGCTTTGTGTCACAACAACCATTGTAATTTCCCTACGAGCAGCTCGGATATCATTGTTTCTTGATTTTCCAAACGAAGGTAATGTAGTTCTTATGTTTTCTATTGCATTCTCGCATGTATTTTTTGTTTTAACATCTTGAAAACCCAACAACTTTGTGAGACATTTCAATTTTTTTGTGTTTTATCAACCCATGTAGGATTTGAGCTTGTGCCATCGTTGAATGTTGTTCAAAATATGACTCGATTATGTTACTCACATGCTCTCTAACACTCCGACTAGGGATTGAGTTCCCAATCTCTTCTTGTGCAGAAACAACTGCACAATCCTCTAGAAAATTTCCACCCCTTCCAACCCCATTGCAACTCCCAATTATACTTTCAATGTGAGAGGGAAAGGTGTCATGTGATGGCTAATCAGGATCACGAGGGGGCACAGGGTCATGTGATTCTTGATCACCATGATGTGATGTCGGACCATAATCTCTCTCTACACAACATGTAAATTAACAAATTGAAAATTGGTTACTTGATAGTTGTGCATTGAACTTTAAAATTGCTAGTAACTTGAAATTTGATGTAGAAATTGAAAAATTGAAAATTGTGTATGAATTGAATTTTCCAACTAATACATTTAGCTTGAGAATTGTTCTAAGTAAAAATTGAAATTGCTAGTAACTTGAATTTTGAAATTGCTACTAAAGTTTGAAATTGCTTGTAACTTGAAATTGCTAACTTAATTTCTTGAGAATTGTTCTAGAAGTAAAGTTTGAAATTTCTAGTAAAATTTGAAATGGCTTGTAACTTGAAATTGGTAGTAACTTGTACATTTAACTTTAAAATTGCTAGCAACTTGAAATTTGTTACATGTAAATTAACAAATTGAAAATTGCTAGTGACTTGATAAAAATTAGGTACAAGTATTGAAAATACATTAAAACAAGAAAATTGTTTGTAACTTAATTTCAAAATAACTAAATATGTACATGTAACTTGAAATTGTACATTTAGTTTGAGAATTGCTAGTAAAGTTTGAAAATGAAGTATATATATTTAACTCAAGATAATTATTAATAACTTGATACTTGTGTATTGAATTTTAAAATTGCTAGTAACTTGAAATTTGATGTAGAAATTGATTGAAAATTGAGTGTGAATTGAATTTTCCAACTAATTATACATAACTATCAATTTAACTTGAAAATTATCCATTTAACTTGAAAATTGTTAAAATTTTTGAAATATAAATTATATACCTACTATAGGGAAAAAAAAGTTAACTTATCCCTACATTAATGCATAGAAAAAATTGGAACATGCATTGGAAATACATTAACTAAGAAAATATTTTGAAGTGTAAGTTCATTTGATTATAAACCTGAGAAATTTAAATAAATAGTCTCAACAAAAACACATTTCTCTCAAATTTATAACATTGCAGCCATTAAAATCCTTATAGAAATTTACCCTCGAAGATTTTTGAAAATAGTCTCAACAAAAACGCATTTCTCTCAAATAAAAAATGGAAAGAATTAAAGATAATAAAATTCATAATTAAACCAATCTATGAAACCCTCGCTCACAATCTCCATAAATCAAACTCAATTTAAATAATGCTTCACATATCAATGCAAGGTTGCAAACATTGCAAATAATTATTTCCAATTTTTCCTAACAAAATATATGATTCTAATCATTTTAATTGAATTCAAAATTATTTTTATATTTGAATTTTTTACAATTATTATACTATAGTCATTCTATATATTTTTAAAATTATTATTTTAATATTGAATTTCAATTTTCTTTTTAGTACATTAAAGTTCTTTATTATGTTATATTTATTGAAATTACATGTAATTCTATATATATTTAAATTATATTTTATAATTCATTAATACCATGAAGAAAAAATTCCAAAAATTATATTTTATTTTTAATTTTAATTTTTTTTTAAATATTAAATTACCAATTCCATAATTTTAAAATACCATAAAAAATACACATAATTATCTTGGTGATGTCATGTTATGTAAATAAAAGTATGTGATAGATGGAACCTTTAAATGGAATTTTTTAAAAGTAACGTTATAATTTAGCTCTTTGAACGTTCATTTGTTTTCAAATATTCATAACTATTAAAATATTGCCAACCACCATAACTATGAAAATATTGTCAACCACCATAACTATGAAAATATTCATTCATTTGTTTTCAAATTGAATTTTCTAACTAATACATAACTATCATAATGTTCATTTCGAATAAAATGAGGGTAAGTTAAAATTAGACATTAATAGTTATTTCAATCAACAAATGTTGAGACTTGGAGCTTTTTTTTTTCCCAAAGGAAAAATACTTACTATTATATTAAAATAGTAACAAAGTTACATAGGTCGAGACCCACAGTTGTTCAAAAACATAATAAGAAATACATAACCACAACGAAGCCCGGAAAAATATAACATGGAAGTCCACAGTGGACAAAGATAAGTCCAAAATCAAAATACATAGCGTCCCCTTGGGACAAATAAACAACACAACAGCAAACAGTCTGCAAAGGACACCGGACTAAAACACAAACGAAGCATACGCATGCCCAAAAAAGATGCCCCCCATTAGGCCAGGAGTGGGAACCCCAAAAGGGACAGCAACCAAGGATAAGTAACCTGTAGGAAGACATAATCAGGTCAATACAGAAAGGGAGTCCACTCAAACAGAAAAATAAGCCACAGAAGAATGCTCAACAAGTAAGCCATCCCTCCATTCGTCCACAAAAATGGTGCCCTCGGGAAAAAGAAGTGCCCATTTGGAGAGTTCATCCGCTAGAGAATTGAATTCATGAAAGATGTGAGCAAAGGAAATATGTCTGAAACAATT
The DNA here is from genome assembly GCA_027924585.1 of Larix kaempferi. Lineage (NCBI taxonomy): Eukaryota > Viridiplantae > Streptophyta > Pinopsida > Pinales > Pinaceae > Larix > Larix kaempferi. The sequence continues at coordinate 12,934,617 of BSBM01000461.1, read as the reverse complement.
GATTAGTCTACATGCATCACGGAGCCAGTAATCCAGTTGGAGCACTTTGAGTGAAAAAATACCACGAGCCCACTCAATGATAACATGAGAGTCTCCAATGATGCGAACAAGGGGAATGTTACGACCCACGGCAATATACATAACCAACTAGAGAGCAATGATCTCACTACGCGTATTGGAACCCATGCCATAGTTGAACCAAGACTTGATACAATGGTTAGCCGTAATATGAATAATTGCCCCCGCACCACCCAGCAGCAAGTCCCGCTGAGAGGCACCATCAAATGACCCCCAAGGCCATGAATCAGCAACTGGTGGAGCCAAACGAGGGACAGATCTAATCTGACCGGGAGACCCAACCACCTCCAAATAGGATGCTAGAATACCATTACCAAGATAGTAATGCTGTGTAGCCACCCCATCAAAAATAAGTCGGTTGCGTGCTCTCCAAATACCCCAAGCCACAAAAAAAGGAAGGGTTAATTCCGATCTCTGAGCAGCTATCCAATCACAGATAATATTGAGGAAAGACAAACGATTCCCGTTGCAAGTAACCCCCGCCCGAGAGCAGCAATCCATCCAAATGGAACGAGAAAATGGACACTGAAAGAACAGGTGTAACACCGATTCTTCACCACAACCACACAGGGCGCAACGGTTCGGGCCACAACCCCCCCTTTTCAAAATATTGTCCCATGTTAGAATCTGGTTATCAAACACCAGCCATATAAATCATTTAAACTTGAGTGGAATGTTGAGGGACCACACCAACTTGTGCCAGCTAAATCCCCTGGGTGCCCTAGATGTGATAAGTGCCTCATAATCCAACCACGCCGTAACCACGCCTTTCTCGGTGTTCCAAGACCAAATCACACCATCAGGTTCTGCATTGAGCTGGAGATTAATTCTCTGGAGACCGGTAATATAGACTGACCACTCCACACCCAAAGTACCAGATAAACCCAATTGTTGTGCTGAGATCCATGAGTGGTGCCTAGGTCGGATAGGATTAAAAATTGAAATATGGTTCAGTGTGTAGTAACCCATAGTTCTTAGAAAAACTTTGAGCTCAAGAGAAAGCACAAAAGACACTGGACCACCCAGCATAGGGTCGTCGCCCAAACGAATATAGCGGCCATTCCCCAATGACCATGACATCCATGTAGCTATTACCATGAAGGATCCTAGTAAACCTTTCCACATATTTGACACCCCAAGATGGGTCGACATCCCATTTCTGAACCAGTGGATCACCGAAGTCTGCTTGAGATACTTATCTCTGAAAATAAATCCCCATAAGGAGTCTGAAAACAAGGCCCACCATAGACTCTTGGCTTTTAATGCTTTGCTAAAAAGTGCCATATTTTTTAAATTCCAACCACCAAGATGGAATGGTTTTACCAATTTTTTCCAATCCACCAGATGATAATGATGCTTTGAATCTCCACCACCCCAGATGAACTTAAAAATTTGCTTACGGATCCCATCCACGATAGACATAGGAATATTACACATGGAGAGCCAATACACCACCAGGTTCTACAAGACTGATTTAGCCAGAGTAAGACAACCACCCAGTGATAGCCAATATTGCCAACACCAGTGGTTGATGCGTTTGTCAAATATTTTTAGGAGCCAATGCCAGTCCGACACCCTATACTTATTTGGCTTGAGGAAGAACCCGAGGTATTTTGTACCATTTTCCAAGGGTTGAAAACTATAAGGAAAGAGTAACCGGATCTGCTAAAAAAATCCATATTAACATCAGAAAATAAAAGAACATATTTTTCATTATTGATGAGCATACCTGAGGCTTTGCAAAAAATGTCCAGAACCCTCTTAAATAAGACCATTCAGCAAGGGAGCCACCACCATATAATAATACATCATCCATGAAAAAGGTGCGAGAAACCACAGAGAGTGGAGCAATTTTAAGGCCGAGAAATTTTTGCGCCCCTCTTGCAACATGAATGAGTCGACTGAGCCCTTCGATAACCAGAAGAAATAACAATGGTGAAAGGGGGAAACCCTGATGTAACCCCCGACATATTTTGAAGAACTTTGAAGGCACCCCATTAATAATGACCGCAAAATTGACTGAAGAGATGCAACCCGTAATCCATTTACTGACCACCGATGGAAGCCCAATCTGAAACATAACTAAACACAAGAAATCCCAATCAACATGATCATAAGCTTTCACTAAGTCCAGTTTTAAGAGGATAGCCTCAAGATGCTTCACTTTGATAGAGTGAAAGGACTCCTGTGCCACCCCTACCGCATCCAGAATCTTCCTATCATGCAGGAAACCAAATTGTTCCTTAGAGATATATTTTGACAAGCCTGGCTTCAGTCTAACTGCAATGACTTTGGCAATGATCTTGTATATTAAGTTGCAGAGTGAAATAGGATGAAAATCATTGAAATTACCAGGATGTGAACATTTAGGTATCAGATTCAAAAAGGTGGAATTGATCACAACAGTGACCACACCATTTGTCTGAGACTCCTCCACCGCATTTAGGATATCCTGCCCCATAATATAAAAAAAATACAGAAAAAATTCCACAGACCAGCCATCCGGACCCAGACTCTTTTCCTTTGAGAACCTTTTAAGTGTGTTTTCAACTTCAGACAACGAAACCTGGGCAAAGATTGCATCACCCTCCTCATCCAAGAACAATCTGGGGTATTCCTTAATAAATTTGAACTCATGAAGTAATGAAGTGGCACACAGGTCAGTAAAAATGTGTTGGAAATGTTGAACCGATTCCTCATGAAGGTCCTTGGCCGAGGAAATTTTAGCACCCACACTATTATTGAGTTCCCAAATGGCATTTTGGTTCCTCCTGTCATCGGCAAATTTATGGAAAAATTTCATATTATTATCCCCCAGCCTGCAACCACAGAGCACGACTTTTCAGTCGCCACGGTTCCTCCTGAAAACGAAGGAGATCTAGTCTTTTCCTTTCCAAATCCAACAAATGAATAAAGTCTGGACCAGTAACAATGGATGACTTATAGTTAGTGAGAATATATGCAATCTCTCGCTCAACACATACAAGTTCCCACGTCATCAACTGACATTTATTATTTTCCCATTGGCAGGTAAACTTCTCGAGGCACCATAATTTTTTTGCCAAGATGTCCATGGCAGATACCCCTACCTCCACAGTAAAATGAGACCAAAAAGCCAATGCTTCAGCACAAAAATCACTATCTTTTAGCCAAGTTGAGTTGAACTTGAAAGGGTAAGAGACCTTTTTGACAGAGAAATCCATTTGGGGGAGGACCGAACTATGATCACTGATATTGCATTGATGGATCCACGAGTGGTGGCGGTAAAAACCAGAAATAAGATCCTCGGCCACAAAGAAACGGTCTAGTCATTTGGAAATGAACTCATCACCCACCTGACCATTCTTCCAAGTAGGCATGAGGGGAACCGGTTCCATATCCACCAAATGGTGAGAAGAGAACAAATTGCTAAAATACGGACCCAGCTGGTCAATTTTTGCGGTTTTACCCCAAATTTCACCCACCCATGAAGTGAAATTGAGGTCCCCAACAAGAATTAAGTTCTCCAAATTGAGAAAATTATTAACACAAATATGATCCCAGAAAACCTGTCGGTTATTATAAGGACCATATACGTTGAGAAAATTTAATGGACGATCCACCCCAACCAATCGACCAAAAAGTAAAATGTCAGCATGGGTAATAAAGGACTGAACATCCAACACCTGAGGGTTCTAGGATGCGAGAAGACCCCCAGACAAACCAGTCGCACTAATAGCACAAAGTTTCCAAAAAGGTTTGATTTTGGTGAAGATCACACGGACTTTTTCTTCATAAACCATTGTTTCCTGTAGCATAACTAAATCCGGATTGTTAACCAACATAATGTGTTTGAGGGCTAGCTATTTAGAGAGGCCCCCAACTCCCCGAATGTTTAACGAGAGGCAGATCATTTCTTAACCCTAGAAAGGGCTTTAATATCTCTAAGTGCCTTGGATTCAGAAGAGGGAGAAGCCACATCGTTCCCGAGCGAAGGATCACACTTGGGAGTCACTGAGTTGTGTTTTGAGCTCTTACGGTCGCTCCGGGTTTTAGTGGAGAGAGCTCCACTACCAAGCCACCCTCCCAAGAGCCATGCCCAACTTTGTTCTTATTAGTGGTTTTAACTGGCACAAACACATCAGGACCCAATGGCGGCGTTATAACCCGATTTTTATGAAAAGTCGAAAGGGGTGTTTTTTTAACTATCTCCGAGAAGGAAGGAATATGTATACAACGGAGTTGTTTGAGAGCAGTGAAATAACATTCCTGAGAAAATAAACTAGGAATGAGTTAAATTAGTGTTTTTGATGAATTGTTTGCTGGATATGTAGAGTTTGGTTGATATTTTTATGAGGGAATGGTAGTTGGAAACATTAATTGTCCAACTCCTTTCCCGGGTTCGTTTTTATATTTTTTTTACACAGACAAACCCTCGATTGAGCTTATTTTACATACCCTTGATCGAGCAAATACCTCGATCGAGGGCCTCAACATACCTCGATCTAGGTCTTGTTAAACCCTTGATCGAGGTATTTCCCTTGATCGAGCAAATACCTCGATCGAGGGCCTCAACATACCTCGATCGAGGTCTTGTTAAACCCTTGATCGAGGTATTTGAAATACCTCGATCGAGCAAATAGCTAAATCGAGGGCTTAAAAAACAGGCCGAGAGCCCTTTTCACTACAGAATGAAAATTTTGTCTTCCTTCCAGAGGGTTAAACTATATCATTAAATGCAAATTAATGGGTGGACTGGATACCACTGGATTCATCAATGAATCCTCTATCCAAATACATAAAATTTATGAATTTTTATCTTCGTATGTCTTTTGTTTTTAAATTTCTACTAAACTTTGCCCTAAAAAACCATGCTGACAACTTTGATTGAGCTCAAAGTTAAATCCACAATATTCAAAATACACATCCAAAAAATTTGAAAAAATACACAAGCAGTAGATAAATGCGTCCTCTTCAGAAGGGTATTTTTAGTTTTGCAAATTATTTAAACAATCAAAAGATTTTGTGCACACACACGCACATGTGTGCAAAATGCGACTGAAATATTCATTGGCTAGTTTTGAAAAATAATAATATTTATAATTTTTGGAGAAAAATTAATAGAAAAATATGTAAGCACTAGTGCATTCTATCTAGATCATGTTCCCATATTTCATTTTTAAAAATTATTAATTTAACATTAAATTATCATGCACACACACAAACTACTTGTTAATTGCTTTTCAAAATTTTAAGTACACACATTTCATTAAATGAAAATTCCACACGATAAATGACATTGGTATATTTCGAAAAAAATATCATTGGAAATCCAACATAATTCTCTACATTTCGTTTTTCAACCGCATGTCAAAATTCATTTGGAAAATATAAGATTCGAGGGCTTCAATTTAATACATTGGTAAAATTTCCATTTTTCACTGTCATATTTGGCCAAAAAGAGTTACCCATCTTCATGGAATCACCTAGGATCCAATATGGTAATGTGACCCCAAATTTCAATAGCTAACAAAGTAATGTTTAGATCTTTTGCAATACTCATATTTGGAGTCTTCAGTAAGCCACTATGATCGAAGGCATCCCAAAAAAGTTTCCTATCTTTGTAAGGGCCATACCAATTTAAGATGGTAATATTTTGGTTGAATTATTTAAAAATTCCTTCAAGCAAAATTCCCCCATAGGTTCTTTAGTGTCGCTTTTTAAGAATTTGCAAAAACTAGGAAAAATTGCAAATTTTGACCAATTCGACCCTTAGACTAGTATTGACTCAACTGCTTCCAAATGGTTCCAAATTGGGTCTGAATGAGTTTGGAAGGTATTCAGACATGTAAATATGGCTGATGGATGTTGGGACAATCTTAAAACACTTTTGCAACATTCATTTATAATCAGGGAAAAATAGGGAACTTTAGTCAAATCAAGGTTCAAAACCCCTAAGGGTAGGGGATAAAGATGGATTCCCAAACACTGTAATACCTTCCAAAATTTAAGAATAGAGACATGGTACTATTAAAGGACTTCAATGGTCTCCCAAATACATCATCAATCAGTTCCTAAAGGCTTCTTCAACTTTCATAAATAAGATGTTTGTATACTAGCTTCAACATAGTAAATCTTCACAAATGGTTATGAAACTTGAGAATATTGCTCCCAATTATTTTCTAATGAATGTGAAACTTATCCATCATATTAATGGTGATCCATACAAAAATAATATATTAGATTTTGACAGGACCATTCGAATTTGACCCCACTTCAAGTGCAAATAACAAGGTATTGGGGAAATGACACCATTTATTCATAGTTTAGCATTTGTACATGAAATCTCTTGGAGTTTATATATGAAAGTCATATAAGTAGTAAATACATAGTATATATATCTGATTACAAAGATATGGGGCCTCAAGAACTATTCCAAAGAGATCATCACCTCACAAAGTTCGCCTCTCCTCAAGGAGAAAGAATGTGACAAGAAATGGAAGAATGGTTGTAGAAGCAAGCTGAAAGAGATGTGACCACGAGCTACCCTATAGCTTCAACCTATAACAAAGGACTCTATTGTATCTCCAAATTAAGGTTCTGAATGGCCTCTCCAATTTCCAATTAGGATGGGAATATTTCACCCTCAAAATTGGTGCTAAGGCAAGTAGAATAACACTCTACTAGCTCTCCTCTCCAAATGGAAAATGTAAAATGATAAAAATATGGTCTCTTTCTTTGTTCCTAACTTTTATAAACTTCCTAAGGCTTCCTTAACTCGAATTCCATCCATGAGCTTCATGCCATTTCAAATTGGGAATAGATTCCAAAGTATGTCACTTGTCCCTCCAATTCTAGCCTCCTCCTTCACTCAATTCGAATAGGTGTCTCGTTGGCTACCCTAAATCCCTTGTGCACCTTCTTGGAAGCTATTTTTATCCCTGACATGTCATTTATGTCAGATGTCAACCATCAGGTCTGATTTTGTCATAAGTGTTATAGGAATCTTCATCGTTGGTGTCATAGAAGCTAGGGAATCTAGCCCAAGTGTCCCACTAGCTCCAAAATGCCTCTTCCTCTTCCATGGGAATTACTCTTCCTCTACATTTTGACTTCATTGAGTCATGCCAAGTATTATTCCCTTCCAAATCCCCCAAATATAGTGGACACCACCTTGGATTCGAATGGGTGAGAGTGGAATGCCATGTGGCATGGGGAATCTAGCTTTGTGTGGGTCCCACACCACCAATGTGTCTCCATGACCAAGTGCTATCTTATTTTCTCATCAAAACTATTTATTTATCCCCTATTAATATATTTATGTCAAGCTAAAGTCCATTTGGGGTTTATTAGTCTCCTTATTCCAAATTTAATGTCTGCACCCCAACCTAGGAAACTAGTAGATTGGTGGAATTTTCTCTTCTTGAGATTTATTTGAATGGGGAAATTACAGTCCTCCCCACCCAATATTTCTTGCCCTCAAGAAATTATAAATTAGGATGCTGCAAAATTTTTTCCTCCTCCCATGTGTCATCCTCACTTGGAAAATCTTTCCACTTTACCAAATACTCCCTTATGGTTCTGCTCCTCAATTTCCTTTCTCTTGCCTTCAAATTTTTTTCCGGGATAAGTATGAGTTGGACTTCATCATCTAATGGAGGGAGGGTTTCTGAAATAGAAATTTTCTGACCAATAGCCTTCTTAAGGCATGAAACATGAAATACATTGTGGATTTTGCTCCCTTCCGGAATTTCCAACTCATAAGCCACCTCCCAAACTTTTCGAACTATCTTGTATGGACCAGAGTATATTGGTTTGATATTTTCTGATCCTTTCACTTTCAAGGATGTTTTTTTATATGGATGTATCCTCAAATAGACCAAATCATTCACTTGAAAATTTATTTCCACTCTATGTTGATCCACATACTGTTTCTGCTGATTTTTGGCAACCTGCAAATTGTCTTTTAGGAGTTTCAAAATATCCTAACTTTCCTCCACCCAATATTTAGCTTTTGGGGCTCTACTATCACCAAATATGTGCTCAAAAAATATAAGTGATTCATAACCATATATTTCTTTTAAAGGAGACATGCCAATGGACATATGGAAAGTAGTGTTGTAGTAAAACTCACCCAAATGTAGCCATTTCACCCATGTTTTTTGCTGCTCACCAACATAGTTCCTCAAGTACCCTTCCAACCATTGATTCACTCTTTATGTTTGGCCATCAATTTGAGGATGATAGCTTGTGCTTGGAGGCAATTGAGTGCCAACCAACTTGAAAATTTCTTTTCCAAAAGGCACTCATAAATCTGCTATCTCTATCAATCACAATGTTCTTGGGAAGTCCATGCAATCTGAAAATTTCTCTAAAGAATAGATCAACCACTTGTGTAGCAGTAAAATATGATGTAACAACAAATAAATGAGAAAATTTAGTGAGTCTATCCACCACAACATAAATGCAATCCTTACCCAAAGCCTTGGGAAAACCGGTGATGAAATCCATGGAGACACTTTCCCATTTTTGTTGTGGAATGGGAAATGGTTGCAATAGACTAGCAGGATGTGTATGTTCAGATTTTTTTTGCTAACATGAATTGCATTCATTCACATATTTTAGAACATCCTCTTTCAGTCCTTTCCAAGAGAACCTTTCCCTTAGTTTTCTATATGTTTTGAAAAAACCACGATGGCCTGCTAAAGGAGAGTCATGGGATTCCTTCAAAATATTGTACTTGAGATTCAAACCATGAGACAAGTATATTCTATCCTTGTAGTAGATGATACCATCCAAAAACTTGTACCTATCATCATCTCCGATCCCATCTAACACACCATAAGCAAAACTATCTTTTGCATATTCAACTATTAGCATATTTTTCCAATATTTTGAAATGTTCATAAGAGAAAATGATGGTATTCTAGATAATGCATCTGCTACAATATTATTCTTTTCCTTAAAATATCCAATGTCAAAATAAAAATCTTGGACTTTGCTTACCCACTTTTTTTGCCTTTCATTGAGGTCCTTTTGTGTGAGAAAATGCTTCAAACTGTTATGGTCAGTTTTGACTACAAACTTGTTTCCCACCAAGTATTGTCTAAACTTGGCCAAGGCATGCATGATGGCTAACATTTCTTTGTCATAAATAGAATAGATCTTCTCATGTGGCTGCAACTCTCTGCTCTCAAAATCTACGGGGTGTTTATTTTGTTTTAGGACAACCTCTATCCCTTCTCCTAATGCATCAAATTCCAAGACAAATGGTTTAGTAAAATCAGGTAATGCAAGTATTGGAAAAATACTCATTACCTCTTTCATTTTTTGGAAATCCTTTTCATCCTATTCATCCCTCTTGAAAGCATCCTTCTTGGGAAAATCAGTAAGTGGAGCAGTCAATTTAGATAACCCTTTCACAAATTTTATATAGTAAGTGCATATTCCAATGAAGCCTCTCAATGCTGTGATGTTTTTGGGTGATGGCTATTCAAGAATAGCTCTTATTTTTTCCAAGTGCACCTTCACTCCATCTTTCCCAATGATGTTCCCAAGATATAAAACTTCTTTCAACCCAAATTCACACTTAGACAACTTACCAAACAAAGACTGTTCATGCAAAATTTTCAAGACAGCTTCTAGATGGTGCAAGTGTTCCTCCCATGTTTTGTTGTAAATTAGAATGTCATCAAAGAAAACCAAAACAAACTTACAGATCTGTTTGCAAAATATCTGATTCATGCATGAGTGAAATGTGGTTGGAGCATTGGTTAACCCAAAAGGCATGACAAGAAACTCAAAATGGCCATAGTGACACCTGAAAGTTGTTTTATGCACATCCTCCTCCTTCATTTGAAATTGATGGTAACCTGATCTAAGATCAATTTTTGAGAAGAATTTTGATCCATGTAGCTCATCCATGAGATCATCTATTCTTTGGATGGGATATCTATTTTTGATTTTCTTTTTGTTGAGGGATCTAAAATCAATGCACATTCTCAAGGTCCCATCCTTCTTCTTCACCAAAACCACTGAAGAAACATAGGGACTAGAGCTTGGTCTAATGAGTCCCAACTCCAAGAGTTCTTCAATATCCTTTTCAATCTCCTCTCTGAACTTTTTAGGATTTCTATATGGTGGGATTTTTATAGGTGAAGTGCCCACCTCCAAAACAATGTTGTGCTCCACTCCTCTATCAGGTGGCCTTCCAGGAGGGAGGTCTCCAAAAACCTTTTCATATTTGTGTAGTAGCTTCCTTATCTCCTTGGGATGTTCTGAGATATTTATTTTTGGTTTGGGTGAAGTGATGTAACATTCAATATCCCACTCTATATCTCCATGCCTCAATATGGACCTCATACTGTTGGAAGTCACTACTTGATTTGGATAGGTGTGCGGTCCTCTCACAACCCTTTGTTTTTCTTCCGAATCTTTGAATCTCATTTCAGGAATTTGATATTTCACTGTATGATCCCCTATAGAGTACAAACATTGCACTCCCAATACCAAATTAGTATCATCAAAATCAACCACATAAAATCTATAAAAAAAGTGTAATTACCTATGGTGATTTCTAGCTTTGGAATCCATGTTCTGCACTCCATAGTGTTGTGACCTGGAATGATGACCGTGAAGCCATCAAATGGTTCTGTAGGTAGCTTCCTCCTCTCCACCATGTCTACATCAATGAATTTATGTGTGGCTCCTCCATCTACCAATACCGAGACCCTTTGTCCTTGTAACACTCCCTTGCATCGAATCGTGTGAAAACGAGGCATTGGTGAAAGTACTGCCATCCTTCCTTTGTCAGGTGAAGGATGGTTTTCTTCTTGTTTCCCTTATTCTACTGTATCATATCCCTTTTATTGGTCTGAAATATGTCCTTCTTCCTCTATACCCCCTTCATACTCATCATTATTAGAAAATACTTCAATGTATTGTGCTTTCCCCTTACCACATTTATTCCCTGGTACCCATGGTTGGAAGCAGGTGTAAGACAATTTCTTTCTTCTGAGTTCTTCCCTGTTTAGTCCCTATTTCTTATCCTTTCCAAATGCATCTCTTTTCCAAGGATTCTTTTCAAATCTGAATTTGGAAGGGAAGTTAGGCTTGGGAGGAAACCTTGTCCTAGGTAGCACATTTTGTAGATCTCTTGTCAAGTTCATGGCATCCTTCAATGAATTAGTTTTGTAGGATTTAACTAAAAATTTTAAGGTTTCATCCAAACCTTCAGTAAAGAGAAATATTAATATTACCATAGATATATCAGCCACCTTAACTGATATTTTTTGGAATTCCAACATATACTCAGTAGGGGTTCCAACTTGCTTCAATTGGGATAGTTCTTTGAAAGGAAATTCTGGGTCTTTTTGATCAAATATTTCTAATACCCTGTCAACAAATTATCCATATGTTGTAACCTGATCATGTCCCAATTTTTTCATACCATAGAACCACCAATCATTGGCTTCTCCTTCGAGATGCAAAACAACCATTTTTAAAGCATCCTCTTCCACCATTGGATTCAGTTGAAAATACACATCTAGTTTTTGTACCCAAGTATTTGCAGAACTTTGAGATGAGACATCAAAAGTGGGAAGGGGCATTTTTCCAATGGAATAATTCAATTATTTATTCTAAAATGGAGTCCTATTACCTTCCCTCATTTTGAGTTTGTTTGAAACATTAAATTATTGCTCAAAGGGTAGAGTCCTTCTGCAATCTTCACTCAACTTTTCCCATTCTTTTACAACTTCCTGCATATCAAATTGGAGGTTAGGTTCTTCTTTGGCCTCAATAAATTTAGGTGTAGTAGTCCTTGGTGTACTTTGAAATCCATTAGGCCTATTATGAGGTCCTGTTCTTGAGAAAAGACTTTCACCCATTATCTTCTTTCCCTCAAAAAGAGAAGTGATGTTGCTTCCTATTGCTCCTTTGCTTCCAAGTTGAATAGCCAAAAATCCGAACCCTTTCATGATCTATTTTGTCATGTATTCAAAGAATGGTTTAATTAATTCAGTAAATTCCTCCTTATCCTCTGAGTTTCCCTTCTCATCCCTATCCATATTTTCAACAAAATGCACTTCTTTTCCTACTTCTTCCTCTTCAACAAAAACACTTTCAGTTTCAGGTTCTAAAGGTGGTCCCTGACTTCTTGTCCTCATTAATGGTTAGCCACATCAGGTGCAAGGACCATGCTCTGATACCACTTTTAGTGTCCCTTTTTAATAATTTGCAAAAACTAGGAAAAATTGCAAAATTTGACCAATTCGACCCTTAGATTAGTATTGACTTATCTGCTTCCAAATGGCTCCAAATGGTTCCAAATTGGGTCTGAATGAGTTTGGAAGGTATTCAAACATGTTAATTAGGATTATGATTTCTTGGAAACTCTTAAAACACTTCTGCAACATTCATTTATAATTAGGGAAAAATAGGGAACTTTACTAGTCAAATTGAGGTTCAAAACCCCCAAGGGTAGGGGATAAATATTGCTTCCCAAACACTGTAATACCTTCACAAATTTCATAAAATTGACATGGTAATATTAAAGGACTTCAATGGTATCCCAAATACATCATCAATAAGTTCCTAAAGGCTTCTTAAACTTCCATAAATCAGATGTTTGTATACTAGCTTCAACATAGGGGGAAATGATAGTAAATCTTCACAAATGGTTATGAAACTTGAGAATATTGCTCCCAATACTTGTATAATGAATATGAAAATTATTCAGAATATTAATGGTTCTCCATAAAACAATAATATATCATATTTTAACTAAACCATTTGAATTTGATACCACTTCAAGTGCAAATAACAAGGTATTGGGGAAATGACACCATTTATTCATAGTTTAGCATTTGTACATGAAATATCTTGGAGTTTTGATCTGAAATTATTCTGAGCAGTAAATACAGAGTATATATATCATATTACAAATATATGGGGCCTCAATAACTATTCCAAAGAGATAATCACCTCACCAAGTGCGCCTCTCCTCAAGGAGCAAGAATATGACAAGAAATGGAAGAATGGTTGTAGAAGCAAGATGAAAGATATGTGAGCATGAGATTCCTTGTAGCTTCAACCTGTAACAAAGGACTCCATTGTATCTCCAAATGCAATTTCTGAATGGCCTCTTCAATTTCCAATTAGGATGGGAATCTTTCACCCTCGAAATTGGTGTTAAGGCAAGTAGAATAACACTCTACTAGCTCTCCTCTCCAAATGAAAAATGTAAATGATCAAAATATGGTATCTTTCTTTATTCCTAGCTTTTATAAACTTCCTAAGGCTTCCTTAACTCGAATTCCATCCATGAGCTTCATGCCAACTCGAATTGGGAAGAGATTCCAAAGTATGCCACTTGTCCCTCCAGTTCTAGCCTCCTCCTTCACTCAATTCGAATAGGTGTCGCTTTGGATGCCCTAACTCCCTTGTGTGCCTTCTTGAAGGCTATTTTTATCCCTAACATATCATGTATGTTAGATGTCAGCCATCAGGTATGATTTTGTCATAAGTGTCATAGAAGCTAGGGAATCTAACCCAAGTGTCCCACTATCTCCAAAATGACTCTTCCTCTTCCATGGGAGTTACTCTTCCTCTACCTTTAGACCTCATTGAGTCATGCCAAGTATTATTCCCTTCCAACTCCCCCAAGAATAGTGTTCTCCACCTTGGATTCGAATGGGTGAGAGTGGAATGCCATGTGGCATGGGGAATCTAGCTTTGTGTGGTCCCACACCACCAATGTGTCTCCATGACCAAGTGCCATCTTATTTTCTCATCACAAATATTTATTTATCCCCTATCAATATATTTATGTCAAGCTAAAGTCCAGTTGGGGTTTATTAGTCTCCTTATTCCAAATTTAATGTCTCCACCCCAAACTAGGAAACTAGTAGATTGGTGGAATTTTCTCTTCTTGAGATTTATTTGAATGGGGACATTACAGGTTCTGAAAAATTTAAACTCAAAAACCAGATGATTCCAACAAGATAAAGTTCCACTCAAAATCCCATTGGAATCCAAAGCACAAAAATTCCATCCCGGTAAAATTTTGGAAAAAAATTCAATAGCCAAAGTCTCACAACACATGGTTTCTTGAACCAAGATAATTTTAGGGTTAGTAGTTTTAAAAAGTCTAGACAGAGCCCTAACCTTCACAGCTCCTCCAACCCCACATATATTGAAATACATAATAGACATTAAGAACCTTCATGACAAGGATAACCTGCTCTAAGGGCCCAACAGTTTGGTGAATTCATCAAAAAAGGATTCTCTCCAATAGCCTTCGAAAGTCTCTTGGATAGGGAGATATAGTGGATGCAAGATTAATTGTTCTCCATAGAGGGTTCCAACGAAGGATCCAATACATTTGTTTTATCCTTTTTCTTCTTCTTTCTGATGGTGAAATTCTGGTGTTGTATAAATGTTACAGGGGAAACATTAGGATTTGTAGAAAGTTTGTTTGAATATATATGATTAGTGGTCTTAACCAAAGATGTCTTATTAGAAGACACCATATATTGAAGCTCCACATTCTGCGAAACCAGTGTGGGAAAAGGAATTAGAGACGACGCAACCATACCATTAGATGGATGAAAGGTATGGGGCTCTATCCCAAAATTGGAAACCATAGGATCAAGGTCAGATACTATTCCAGATACAAAATTGTAAACCCACGAAGAACCAAACCTAACATTACCAATCGACTTTGTAGAAGGATAAAAAATGCTCAATGGGCGTTCCCAACCATTTTTCGAACCTAGGCCATCATTCAGTGAAGGGTCATCACCCCCATCACTAATAATCATATCACCCACTTCATTTCATGATTTATTTTTTGACACCTTTTTATCAAATACCAACTGAGGATTAGGTTGAACATACCCTACTTTGTCTTTACCAGTATGAGTCCATTTTCTAAATCCTTTTCCATAGAGAGATAAAAATTAAGTTCTACTTTTGATACACCTTCATATTAGGTAGGAGAGTTAGAAATTTCCATACCATTTAATTTATTAGAACCATCATCCAAAGCAGGTATGGCTCGCTACAATTCCTCCTTGCTATCTTCATCCTCATCGGAGGATACCTCAACCACCCCCGATATGAAATAGGGGAATCTTGCTTTAAGATGGCTAGTCTCCCGACAATAATGGCATCTGAATGGAATATGGAGATAATCAAGTTTTTTTCGGATAACCTTATCGCCCCATAAAATTTCCACTTCAGTTGGAAGACCCTTGGTTATGTCCATCTCCACCATAAATAATGCCACCCATTTCTCAATACCAGATAACATCTTTTTTTCCAAACGAATAAATAAACCTAGGAAATTTGCTAACCCTTCAAAAATGTTCTTCACCTTAGGAACATCCTCTACTTTGGGGAAAACAAAACACAACCAGTCGTTGGTTAGCGTACTGATTCTAGGAGCATAACCAAACTTAGGCGGCCAGTTTGAATAAAGCCAATCGATAATCACCAGTCTATTTTCTTTAGAGTATTATATCCGACCAACCATTGCTCGACTAGAAAACACCTAAACCCACTCCATATTTACATCCATACCTAGAAAAAATTGTTCCATTCTAGATTTCACCTTATAAGACTTGATTCGCCTCTTAAGATGAGCTCTGGCACCACACAATTTGGTTTTTGAAACCTTGAACTGTTTGTTAACAAAAGATCCATATCTAAAACGGAGTCTTGACCATCCTTCTGGGTTGAAACCTACCCTAAATTCCCCTACATCATCATGTAAGATCACATGGTGCGTTCCCCTAGCACCCACCATGTGGAAGCCGTACTAAAAATCTCAAACCACACCGATACAAAATGAAATCGGAACCCGCTCAAGAAATTAGGAAAAGGGTAATGTCATGAAACCTAAGGAAGAAAATGCATAAAAAGTGACTTAGAAAACCTAAAATGACTATAGTAAAATAAACACAAATAATATTTCCTGTTAACGTTAATCACTTTGCTTCTCTACTACCATTTCCACAAACAAGATTAGATTAGATTAGCTCCATTTCCTGTAAATTCAGTGGAACTACGATTGGTTTGGACGAAACGACAAGCAACAAACAAATTCATGTGTTTTTTTCTCTATTTTCTTCAATGGTTGAATTATATGTGTTTTTTTTTAAGGCCAGCTATAGGCCAAGCTGATGATAAGTTGTACATTGTATTACTAGCTTCCACCATTAAATCTTACTTACTTTGCAAAATTTTTATTATAGCTTCAATCATCCAATCATTTTTTCCTATTTAATAATTCGAATCATCTTCACATGGAGAATGAGGAAAGGAATGCATTTGGTGTGAACTTCGAACCCTGAGGTTGAACCAACGATACTAAGTGCCCATCGAACTATGGATTTGAAGAAATGATACTAGTGGTTTCCATTTAGAGCAGTTGAAGAAATGATACAACACGTTTTTCTTTCGTGGTCAGAGGTATACCCTGTGAATATTGAAGGTTTCGACATTTGAGTGATACAAAGGTCTTCCGAATCCAACAATGCAAAATCTAATGAATGTGTATTCTCTCTTATATTTGTCTGTCAAGGCCATTCACTGTGATTCTTTCTGAAAGCATAAAACAATTACAATAAAAATTCAAGTCTTCATGACTATGAGTTTCTTAACCTTCTTTTTGCTCCTTCATTCTGTTCTTACAATGTGTTTATAACCTAGGCCAGGGACAACTCCAATATTGAATGGAAGAATGATCTTGTTGTCACCAGGTTTGTACAAAGATGAGACGTTCCCTTATGAGTAGGTCCCACCCTCAATCCCTACCAGACTGATCTTGTAGGAATTGAACAAGTAACCTGTGGTAACTTAACCTTCTCAAATGCCAACTTCCCTACTACCATACAGACTTATTGCTTCGATTACAATGTCAGACTTTCACATTGTTGAGATTATATTTAGTTTATGCTAAAAGTACAATTTTCGCGATTATAACAAGATGGATTTGAATTACAATTTTGGATTATATAAGGATGGTTCTAGTGAAGATTTATTATTTCTTTGTACAATTATTGCTTTTCAAATTAGTAGTGAATATTGTTGAAGTTATGTATTCCAATTATGGATGAATTTTTCAAATTCTAAAATCTTTGGATGTGGATGGTAGTCTAGTTGAAGTTGTGAAGTTGCATTGTTGAAATCATTGACACTATTTCAAATGCATTGGAATATTGTTTGAAGTTAATTGTTGACTATAATGTTTGATTGTTCAAATTTCAATGCCCTAGTTAGTGTGTAATGTTTGATTTATGAATTTATGTGGTTTTTGAAATTCAAACCTAATGTTTTTCTAGTTGAAGATGCAATTTATTTTAAGGTTGAAGTTAAGGTTGAATTTATAATTTATTAAGATTGAAATTGATAGTTTATTAACATTGTTATATATACGTGTGTAAATATAGAGTTTATAAATTAAATTTTTTAAAAATAATTTATGCAACATAAAATGGTAAAAAAATTATCATTATACATTGAATGAAGTGTATGATAATATGTATTAATTTTTTTATATCTTGTATAATAAGGCACACAATGTGGTGATCCAAATTTCCAAAGTAAACTGGTTTTATATGAGAGGACCACAAATAATCAGCTATACTATATTTTCCATGTTGTTGAAGGGATAACCAAAAAAACCGTGTGAATAATATTGTTGTATTTACTAATTCGATATTTTTTACCAATTCAATATTGATATACAACTAAATGAAAGATGAATTTATACTTAGAAAAGAGAGTCTAAAACCATTATATAGAGAAGAAAGAATAATTGTTGATTAATTTTGGTCTTTTAGGTGTATGGAGTTTGGTGGGTAGTATATTGCAATTTGAGGATGTGTAGTGATCTATTATTTGGTGTAGAGTAAATTCCATTTGAGGATGTCACAAGTGATTATAAGGTAGACTTTACATTCTCCGTTAACTTAGCATTATGATTCTTTATTGGTATTTTCATGGAGAATATTAGATTATGTCCATTTTTCCGTAAGTTGAATTGAACAACAATCTATTTGAACATGTTAATTTCCCATGTTTTTTTTAATGGTGAATTATTCAGTGGGTATGTGTTTTTTTTAAGTTTTCTATACGCCACTTGTAATTTTTCTATCACTTATATAGGGATTTGAAGGTTTTTGACCACATTGTGTTAGCTTCGAACATTATTTCTCACTTGCTTTGCATTCTTTGTTACATATTCAATTTTAATTCCTTAACTATCAATTCCATAATAATTGTTTATTTAAAATTTGGGTGGGTACACAATTCCTTCCCATTTTCTTTGCAACAAGAGTGCCACAAGAATGCACACCCATTGTTTTTAATGGAATGCATACACTCTTTAGGAATGCACATGTGTTCTTATTTAAATAGCTTCAACCTTTTTCAAACCTCCACGTAGGCCATTACTGTATGGAAACAAAATTTCCACGTCGTTTTTTTAAATTAAAAAAATGTGCACACATTACTAATGTGTTCAGGTTTTTAAAACGCACGTGGTTTAAAAAAAACGTTGATCCTTTGTATAAAAAGTAATAAAAAAAGCAAGAATGTTTGTTTTTATTTTTATCCAAGCCACAACTATTTCACCCTTATTCTTCTCCCAACATGAACACTCTTTTGCTAACAAGGCCCAATCTTGTTGATGACAAATAGGAGGGACATTGCCATTATTGGAATTCGACATTTTGCATAAAGGAGCTCTCATTGCTAGGTAAATTTTATTTGATATGTCATTTTTATATTTGATAAGTTATAGGAAGTTATATATATTTTTAAATTATTTTGTTATTGTTTGATTTCTAGTGTTATTTTTCCACTATGGAGAAAAATCATGATCCAAAACCAAATCCTAATTCCCCATAAGACCCATATAAATGACTTAATTAGTATTTAAAAAAACTTAGAAACATAATTGGCGAGCTTAGGAACACTAGAGAGAAATCTCATATTTCATTGGTCACTTCACTTGATAAGATTGTTGCTTCCATTGGCCATGCTTGTGGTCAATTATCTAATATATCAAAAGGATAAAGAGATGATGGGGGTAGGTAAGTTTCAACCTAGGTGGTACAACCCTTATGTTGTGAGGTGCACCTAATACTCTGGCAACTCCAATCATATGAAATGGATTCAAGTCCCTAATTTGAAAACCTTTTAAGACAAGGATAAATCAAAAAATAGTTGTTAGGGATAAGATGAAAGAGTACTAAAGTACCATTAGTAAGGAAGAGGTGAAAAACATGCATACAACCAAAGAGATGATTGTTCAATTATTTATTGACCCTAGAACCAACCAACCCTTTCATCTAAGAAAGAGGTCCCTTTGCATATTATGGTGCACATTCCTTCCAGGGAAAGACCATAAGATATCTAGGCCTTTTATGGTATTTGATAAACCTCCCCGCAATTATAGGGAGGTTCCCTTGTATTTTCTTATTAAATTATTGATGTAGCCAATAAACTTTAATTCATTCACAAGATCTAAAAACCATGCAAACACATGAGAGTGGAAAAATAACAATATTTTATTCTTTCTCCATCCTAACTATTACAGTGAAGGTTCAACTTCTTATAACTGATATATGAGATTTTCGAAAATTGCTAATTTTAGAAAATTCTCGCATGACTTTAAAACTAACCACTAACTTAAAGCTAACTAGATTGACACTAGTTGTCAACTTGATTTTCTGATTAGGTGCATAAACTAACAGTTAACTGATAATTACAAATTTAAAAAATCTCACAAAAACAGTAAAACGACAATTTAAGGAACTATATGAAGGAATTAGGCCCCATAAAAGTGTCAAAGCAAGGTTTGATCAGAATGATCTTATCAGTCACTATAGTGAAATATTTGAAACACAAATTCCTGTTAAATTTGATCCCAAACATATAAACGAGTTAGAAGTTATGACCCTCGGGCATGCATTATTATTATTTTTTTAAATTTCCTCCCACAGAAATCCCTGCATCATAATCCTTTGGTTGAAAAGAACACAACTCCTAGAAGTTAGTGTCTTCAATTTGATTCCACTTAATAGAATCTAGATTCAACAAGTCTCCCTCTGTAATCCATGTACTCTCTATTGGTGCTAAGCCTTCCCACTGGACGAGATATTAGTTGTGTTGGCCTTGCTGAGTATGAAGGGTCTTATTATCTAAAATATGTTCAATCTTTTCCTTTTTCTTCCTCGGAATGGCATGTTGCCAGTCCACCTCCACCTCATTGTCATCAATTAGGTCATTCCCATGGAAAATATATAAATCATAAGCATTAAACATTGGGGGGAATATCAAGATCAGTTGGTAAATCGACCTGATAAGCATTGCCATTAATTTTCTTGAGAATATTTCAAGGACCAATTTTCTTATACATCAATTTGTGGTAAGTTCCGCTAGGAAACCACTCTTTCCATAAATAAACCATCACAAAATCACCTTCATTGAATATTTCATGTCGTCAATGAGCATATTTTATAATTTTGTTCTGCTCGTTACTGGCTTGCAACTTTTGTCTCACTTGTTGCTGTAACTATTGAATGTACTATGAAAATGGTTCCCCATCATTACCGATTCTATCTCCAAGTGGATGTCACACCAAACCTAGGACACCATAGGATTTATACCGTAAACAATATGAAATGGAGATTTAGTTGTAGATCTATTCACTGAACTATTATAGGAAAATTTTTCTTGAGGAAAAGCCAAATCCCAGTACTTGGGATTCTCTCCAACAATGCTCTGTAACAGGTTTCCCAAACTTTGATTTACTACCTCGGTTTGCCAATCTGTTTGGAGGGGTTAGGAACTGGTGAACTGTAATTTAGTCCCCATTTTATTCAATAAATTCCTCCAAAAATTACCCAATAAATGAGTATCTCTATCATAGGTAATAGTTTTTGAAACACCATGAAATCTAACAATTTCTTAAAAAAACAATTCTGCCACCCTTGATTTATCACTAGTTTTCTTGCAAGCGATGAAATGAGCCATTTTAGAGGACCTATCAATAACCAAAAAAATAGAATCATTACCTTGCCATGTGTTTGGGATCCCTAACACAAATTCCCTGCTCAGATTTGTCCATGGGTCTGTGGGCACTGGTAATGGCATGTACAACCCTGTATTTCGTGAGTGTCCCTTAGCAATTTGACAAATCCTGCACCATGCCACATACATGGTTATATCCTTTTTCATCTTCAACCAGTAATATTTATCTTTGATTAAGGATAGTGTCATATCCTTCCCAAAATGTCCTTCCAAGCCACTACTGTAAAGTTCTCTGATAATATTTTCTCTCATAGAACCAATTGGAATGCATAGTTGTTTTCCTTTGAAGAGGTAGCCATCTTGCATAAAATATTCACCCCGAATAAGATCCATGTTCCCAGCACTTGGATTCTTCAATCGTTCCACAATATCCCCAAAATCATGATCAAATGCATATAGATCCTTCAATGCAACAAACCCAATTACTTGCTTTTCCATGGTTGTCAAAAGAACAGTGCACTAGCTCAAAGCATTTGCCATCTGATTTGTGCTTCATAACAAAGGTGTATCGTTGTAATAAAGAGACCCATTTTGCATGTCTACTGTTCAATGTATTTTGGGTGTTTATATACTTTAATGCAATGTGATCGGTAAATAACATAAACTATTTCGACACTAAATAATGCCTCCAATGTCGCAATGCTTGCACAATTGCATAAAATTCGACATCATATGTGAAGTAGTTCTTTCTTACCTCATTCAAATTTTTGCTAAAAATGCAATTTGTCTACCTCCTTGGCTAAGTACATCTCTAATGCATGTGGGGCATCACAGTCTACCTCAAACACTTTATCAAAATCTGGTAACGCTAATATGGGTGCCTCATTTACCTTCTTATTTAGAAACTTGAAAATTTCCTCATCTTCATTGGCCCACTTGAATGTTGTTCCTTTGGTGCAATTTGTTATGGGTGCTACAATGTTGCTAAAATTTCTAATAAAATTTCGGTAAAAGGTGTCCATCCCATGAAAAATTCTTACCTCTATTATGCTCCTAGGACTAGGCCACTCCAAAATTGCTTTGACCTTCTCTGAATCCATCTTCACTCCTTCTGGTAAGATGCCAAAACCAAGAAATACCAAAATTTCTTGGAGGGACCTACATTTCTTCAGGTTTGCATAAAGCTAATGTTTTCCTAACACATCCAATATAATCTTTAAATGTTGTAAGTGATATTCTTTGTTGTTACTAAAAATTAGAATGTCATCAAAATAAATGGCAACAAACTTACCAACATAAGGTCCAAGCAAAGTATTCATAAAACGCATGAAGGTAATAGGTAGATTGGATAGATCGAATGGCATCACCATCCCTTCATATAGCCCATCTCTAATCTTGAAAGCAGTTTTCCATTCACCCCCTTTGCAAATATGGATCTGGTGGTATCCACTATGTAAATCAATTTTACTAAAATACTTAGCTTCGACTAGCACATCCATCATGTTATCCAAGCGAAGTATAGGAAACCGATATTTGATGTTAATTTTATTGATTGCTCTTCTATCTATGGACATCCTCCACATATTTTCATTTTTTGGAGTCAACAATGCTGGTATGGCACATGGACTCATGCTTTCTCTTACCAGACCTTTCTTTATAAGCTCTATTACTTTTCGATTGAGCTCTACATGTTATGTAGGACTCATCCTATAGGATTCCTAATTAGGTAAAGATGATCCCGGGATTAGATCAATGTGATGTTGAATATCCCTCTTCAATGGAAGACCATCAAGTAGTTCATCAGGGATAACATCAACATATTCTTCTAGTACCTTGGCCACTTTAGTAGGTATTGGAATGTCTTCCTCAAATCATTTTTGCACTATTATTGCATAGCAGAATCCATTTTCATTCATTTCCTTAACAAGCTCTTTTTTTGACAACATATTCTCAGCTTTCCCTTGATCTTTAAGGGGCAAGAAGACAACTTTTGATCCATCCTTCCAAAATGTGTATGTATTCTTTTCTCCATCATGCATGAATTTTCTGTGATATTTCCAAGGCCTCCCCAATAATAGATGACATGCATCCATCAGAATAAAATCACACCATACTTCATCTTTATAAGTCTTACCGATGGAAAACTTGATCAAACATCATTTATTAATGGTGACTTCATTCCCTCTTTTGAACCATACAATTCGGTAAGGATGGGGATGTGTTTCATAGCGTAATTTAAACTTATCTACCATCTCTTTGGAAACCATATTTTCACAACTTCCACTATCAACAATAACTTGACATACCTTTCCCCTAAAAGTGCATCTGGTTCGAAAAATATTTGTCCATAGCCACGAATCTTCATTACTGCTACGCTGTCTTTGCTCTTTATCGAGAATCACCATTGACCTCTATATCATGAGATTCTCCCCCATATTGGGTGGGACTTCAAATTCAACTCCTTCTTCTTCATTCTCAGATTGGACCAAGTTTAAACTAGGTTTTTGTCCTTGCTTTGGCTCTTGCATGTTATAAATTGGGAATTCAAATGCTTGATGTCCCTCTAAACCACACCCAAAACACATATAAGGTCTTTCTATGCTACCATTGTAGCCTCTACCCCTCTGAAATCCTCTTCCTCGTGGTTAATTAAAGTTATATTGTCGAGCATCTTCTTCTTTCTCAGCTCCTTGGGATGATTTTCCTCTGCCATAGTTAAAACCACCCTATGAGGCAACTGATGTACTCCTCCTTGCCCCTCTATTCCTTTGAGAAAATTATTGGTTTTTCTATTCCTCGTCTTTTAATGCTAACTAGTATGCGTCTTCCACGCTGCGGACCCTATTCATGCTCAATTCATATTGAATAGAAAATTTCAAATAATTCATATACCTTGTAGCCAATTGCTCATTAGTTTCATGGTGATCCACACAAATGGACAACTGATAAAAATCGTGTGTGAGTTCCTCCACGGTGAACAAGTTTTGCTTCAAATTCTGAAATTTCTGAAATAGGGTTTGTGCATAGTCCGAAGGAAAAAATATTTCTCACAATTTTTTGTCCATATTATTCTAGGTCTTAATTTTGTCTTTTCCCTTTTTTGTTATTTCCTTCTACACATGATCCCACCAGATCATGACGTGACCCTTCAACTTGGTGCATGCAAATTTCACCTTCTTTTCCTCTGTCATAGGCTTCCATTCAAAAAATATTTCCATGGTGTTCAACCAATATATTAACTCCTTTGGTTTAAGACTCCCTACATATTCTGAAACTTCCATTTTGATCCCATCATTCCTCCCTTCTAGAGCCCTGAGCATCCTTTCTTCAAAAGGAAAGCGCTCTAATTTTTCTTCTTCATGTTCTATATGTAGATTCACATCTCCTTGGTCTGTCTCCTCATCAGACACTTCTCTTTGTATTATTCTCTGATTAGCCAACATGTTAGTAAGATCTGCTACTTTCCTTTCGAGGTTTTGCATATCTCTATGCATCAGAGCAAGACCTGCTCTTCCCCTTCCTCTACCAACCATCTTCCCACTTTGATACCAGATGATGTATCCAATAAAAATTAATTCATTCATGAGATCTAAAAACCATGCAAACACATGAGAGTGTAAAAATAACAATCTTTTATTCCTTCTCCATCCTAACTATTACAATGAAGGTTCAACCTCTTATAACTGATATCTGAGATTTTAAAAAATTGCTAATTTTAGAAAATTCTTGCGTGACTCTAAAAATGACCACTAACTTAAATCTAACTAGAGAGACACTAGTTGTCAACTCACTTTTCTGATTAGGTGCATAAACTAATATATAACTGATAATTACAACTTTAAAAAATCTTGCAAAAACACTAAAACCCAAATTTGAGGCACTATATGAAGGAATTAGGCCCCAAAAAAGTGTCAAAAAAGGCCTGTTAAGAAGGTACTTATTGATCTGTGCAGTGAAATCTTCGAAATGCAACTTTTTGTTAAATTTGAGCCCAAATGGATAAATGAGTCAAAAGTTATGACCCTCGAAAATCCCTGTGTTATTTTTCTTTTTCTTTTTCTTTTTAAATTTCATCCCACGGAAATCCTTGCATCATTCTCCTTTGGTTGAAAAGAATGCAACTCCTACAAGTTATTGTCTTCAAACTACTTCCACTTAACGTGATCTAGACTCAACAAGTCTCCCTCTGTAATCCATGTACTTTCTGCTAGTGCTAATACTTCCCACTGGAGCATATATCGCTTTTGTTGGAATTGCCAAGTATATCGGTTTTGTTGGCATTGCCGAGTATGAAGGGTATTCTTATCTAAAATATGTGCAATATTTTCCTTTTTCTTGGTTGGAATAGCCTATTTCCAATCCACCTTCCCCTCACTGTCATCACCCCAGTCGTCCCCATGGAATATATATAAATCAGAAACATTAAACACGGGGGAAATATCAAGATTAGCTGCTAAATCAACCTTATAAGCATTGTTGTTAATTTCCTTGAGAATCTTGCAAGGACCAATTTTCTTATATTTCAATTTGTGGTAGGTTCCACTAGGAAGCTGCTCTTTTAGCAAATAAGCCATCACCAAATCACCTTAATTGAATACCCGATGTCGTTGGTGAGAATCTTTTATAATTTTTTTATGCTCGTTACTGGCTTGTAGCTTTTGTTTCACTTATTGTTGTAACTATTGAATGTGTTATGCAAATGCTTTCCCATCATCATTGATTCTATCTCCAAGTAGTAGCTGCACCAAATCTAAGACACCCTTAGGATTTCAATTTTCTACCATAAATAATATGAAATGGAGATTTAATTGTAGATCTATTCACTAAACTATTGTTGGAAAATTATGCTTGAGGTAAAGCCAAATCCCACTGCTCGGGATTCTCTCCAACAATGCTCCGTAACAGGTTTCCCAAACCCCTATTTACTACCTTGGTTTTCTTATCTATTTGGGGGTGATAGACACTGTTGAACTGTAATTTAGTGCCCATTTTGTTCCATAAATTCCTCCAAAAATGACCCAACAACTGAGTACCTCTATCATAGGCAATAGTTTTTGGAACACCATGCAATCTAACAATTTCTGAAAAAACAATTTTGCCTCCCTTGATGCATCGCTAGTTTTCTTGCAAGCAATGAAATGAGCCATTTTAGATAAACTATCAACAACCACAAAAATAGAATCATTACCTCACTATGTGTTTGGGATCTCTAACACAAAGTCCATGGTTAGATCTGTCAATGGGTTTGTGGGAACTGGTAATGGCACGTACAACCCTGTATTCTGTGAGTGTCCCTTAACCATTTGACAAATCACGCACTGTGCCACATACCTGGTTATGTAATTTTTCATCTTTAGCCAATAATAGTTATCTTCGATTAAGGCTAGTGGCTTCTCCTTCCGAAAATGTCGTTCCAAGCCACTACTATGAAGTTCTCTCATACAACCAATTGGAATCCATAGTTGTTTTCCTTTGAAGAGGTAGCCATCTTGCATAAAATATTCACCCTGAATAAGATCCATGTTCCCAGTGTTTGGATTCTTCAAATTTTCCACAATATCCCAAATTTGTTATAAAATGC
The DNA here is from genome assembly GCA_027924585.1 of Larix kaempferi. Classification (NCBI taxonomy): domain Eukaryota; kingdom Viridiplantae; phylum Streptophyta; class Pinopsida; order Pinales; family Pinaceae; genus Larix; species Larix kaempferi. The sequence continues at coordinate 12,907,937 of BSBM01000461.1, read as the reverse complement.
ATAGAGATCCTTCAATGAAGCAAACCCAATTACTTGATTTTATGTGGTTTTCAAAAGAACACTGCACCAGCTCAAAGCGTCTGCCACCTGAGTCTACCTTCCTGATTTGTGTTTCAGAACAAAGGTGTATCCTTGTAAGAAAGAGAGCCATTTCTCATGTTTAATGTTCAAATTATTTTGGGTGTTTATATACTTTAATGCAATGTGATTAGTAAATAACAAAAACTCTTTCAACACTAAAAAATGCATCTAATTTCGCAATGCTTGAACAATTGCATAAAATTCTACATCATATGTGGAGTAGTTCTTTCTTACCTCATTCAAATTTTCGCTAAAAAATTCAATTGGTCTACCTCGGATAAGTACACCTCCAATGCTTACATGTGAGGCACCACAGTCTACCTCAAACACTTTATCAAAATATGGTAAGGCTAATATGGGTGCCTCAGTTACCTTCTTCTTTAGAGACTTTAAACTTTCCTCAGATTCATTCGTCCACTTGAATGTCATGCCATTGGTGCAATCTATTATGGGTGTTACAACGCTGCTAAAATTTCAAATAAAGTTTCGGTAAAAGCTGGCCAACCCATGAAAACCTCTTACCTCTGTTATGCTCCTAGGACTAGGCCACTCCAAAATTGCTCTGACCTTCTTTGAATCCATCTTAACTCCTTATATTGAGATGCCAAAACCAAAAAATACTAAACTTTCTTGCAGTAACCTACATTTCTTCAGGTTTGCATAGTTGATGTTTTCTCAACACATCCAATATTATCTTTAAATGCTACAAGTGATCTTCTTTGTTGTTACTAAAAACTAGAATGTCATCAAAATAAACGACAACAAAATTACCAATATAAGGTCGAAGCACAATATTCATCAGCTACATGAAGGTACTAGGTGCATTGGATAGCCTGAATGGCATCACCATCCATTCATATAGTCCATCCCTTGTCTTGAAAGTAATTTTACATTCATCCCCTTCGCGAGTCTGGATCTAGTGGTATCGACTGCACAAATCAATTTTACTAAAATACTTTGCTCCGCCTAGCACATCCATCATGTCATCCAAGCGTAGCATAGGAAATCGATATTTGATGGTAGTTTTATTGATTTCTATAATATATGTGCACATCCTCCAAGTATTATCTTTTTTTGGAGTCAACAATGCTAGTACGACACATGGACTCATGGTTTCTCTTACCAGAACTTACTTTATAAGATCTGTTACTTGTCGGTTGATATCTACATGTTATGTAGGACTCATCTTATAGGATTCCTAATTAGGTAAATATGATCCTGAGATTAGATCAATGTGATGTTGAATATTCCTTTTCCATGGAACACCATCAAGTAGTTCATCAGGGATAACAACAACATATTCTTCTAGTACCTTGGCCACTTCAGTAGGTATTGGTATGTCTTCCTCGACTTCTTTTGGCACTATTAATGCATAACATAATCGAGTTGCCTTAAATTCCTTAACAAGCTCTTTTTTTGACAACATATTCTCAACTTTCCCTTCATCCTTAAGGGGCAATAAGACAAATTTTGATCCATCCTTCCAAAAGGTGTAGGTATTCTTTTCTCCATCATGCTTGAATTTTCTATCATATTGCCAAGGCCTCCTCAATAACAGATGACATGCATCCATCGAAATGACATCACACCATAATTCATCTTTATAACTCTTACCAATGGAAAATTGATCAAACATCGCTTATTAATGGAGACTTCATTCCCTCTTTTGAACCATGCAATTCGGTAAGGATGGGGATGTGTTTCACAACGTAATTTCAAGTTATCTACCATCTCTTTGGAAATCATATTTTCTCAACTGTGACTATCAAAAATAACTTGACATACCTTTCCCTTAGAAGTGCACTTGGTTCGAAAAATATTTGTTCCTAGCCACACATATTCATTGCTGCTATGTTGTCTTTGCTCTTTTTCGGGAATCAACATTGACCTCCGTATCATGAGATTCTTCCCCATATTGGGCGGGACTTCAGATTTAGCTCCTTCTTCTTCATTCTCAACTTGGACCAAGTTTAAAATAGGTTGTTGTCCTTGCTTCATCTCTTTCATGTTATAACTTGGGAATTTAAATGCTCGATGGCCCTCTACACCACACCTAAAACACATATAAGGTCTTCCTATGCCACCACCATAGCCTCTACCCCTTTGAAATCATCTTCCTCGCAGTTGATTCAAGTTATCTTGTCGGGCATATTCTACTTTCCCAACTCCTTGGGATGATTTACCTCTTCCATAATTAAAACCACCCCATAAGGAAGACGTTGTACTCCTCCTCGACCCTTTATTCCTTTGAGAAAATTGTCGGTTTTGCTTTTCCTCATATTTTAATGCCAATTGGTATGCCTCTTCCATGCTGCGAACCCTATGCATTCTCAATTCATATTGAATAGAAAATTTCAAATAATTCACATACCTTGTAGCCAGTTTATCACCAGTTTCATGGTGATCCATACGAATGGACAACTGATAAAAATCGTGTGTGAGTTCCTCCACAGTGGACAGGTTTTGCTTCAAATTCTGAAATCTGCGAAAACGGGTATGTGAATAGTCTAAAGGAAAAAAAAATTCTCTCAATTTTTCTCCATCTTATTCCAGGTCTTAATTTTGTCTTTTCCCTTTTTTGTTCTCTCCTTCTTCACATGATCCCACTAGATCATAGCGTGACCCTTCAACTTGGTGCATGCAAATTTCACCTTCTTTTCCTCATTCATAGGATTCCATTCAAAACAAAATTCCATGGTGTTTATCCAATCTATTAACCCCTCTGGTTCAAGACTCCCTGAATATTTTGAAACTTCCATTTTGATCCCATCATTCCTCCCTTTTAGATCCCTGAGCATCCTTTCTTCAAAAGGAAAGCATTCCAATTGTTCTTCTTCATGTTTTATATGTTGGTTCACATCTCCTTGGTTTATCTCCTCATCAAACACTTCTCTTTGTATTATTCTCTGATTATCCAACACGCCATTGTAAGATCCACTACTTTCCTTTGTAGGTTTTGCATATCTCAATGCATCTGAGTAAGACCCGCTCTTCCCCTTCCTCTCCTAGCCATCTTCCTACTCTAATAGAAGATGAAGTAGCCAATAAAATTTAATTCATTCATGAGATCTAAAAACTATGGAAACACATTAGAGTGGAAAAATAACAATATTTTATTCCTTCTCCATCCTAACTATTACAATGAAGATTCAACCTCTTAAGACTGATATATGAGATTTTCGAAAATTGCTAATTTTAGAAAATTCTCGCATGAATCTAAACTAACCACTAACGTGAAGCTAACTAGAGTGAAATATTCCAAAACACTAAAACCCCAATTTGATGCACTATATGAAGGAATTAGGCCTCGAAAAAGTGTCGAACAAATGTCTGATCAGAAGGATCTTATCGATCACTGTAGTGAAATCTTCAAAACACAAGTTCTTGTTAAATTTGAGCCCAAAAGGATAAACGAGTTAAAAGTTATGACCCTCGGAAATCCTTGCATTCCTTTTTTTTCTTTTTAATTTCAGCCCACTGAAATCCATGCATCAATTATGCATTGACTTTATTATGGGTTTCCGTGTCATTTATTTTGACATTGGCGAATTCCAAAAGGTTGGGCTTGGATTTGCTTAGGATTGAGTAACAACCAAGCTTAACCCATTGAGAGGGCCATCTACTCTTAGGTGTATGCTTATCCCCCCCCATCCCACAACCATATCTTGGATATACGATTAACATCATTAATACTGCAATATTGTCCTTGACATGAAGTATAGTTCAACGTAACATGTTAGTGGCATCTTCTCATTAAGACCCTTTGTATTATGATGTTAAAATACTAGGTGTAGGGCCTTTAGGCCATCCCGATTCTAGACCATACGCTACATCTAGCTAAGTTGGTTGTTATGGTTCCAATCCAATTGTTCTACATTAATGCTCTCATTGCATGCATACTTGTTTTGGTCTAATGTGGGATCCTATTTAGGACAGTTTCTTGGAAAAGGTGTGTGTATGTGTGTGTGTGTAATGATAATGTATTTAATTATGCATTTGACAAATATTTGATACACAATCTTTAAAGTATTTGTAATCATATTTTATTTTTGTCATGTACAATTGTTGCAAGGTGATACACATGCATCTAGGTGGTAAACCACGAATTTTCCTGGACTTGATGTAGTGGTTGCAACATGTTTGATTAGAAATCCACACACATATTTATATAGATGAATTTATGCCCTTTTCCCCAAAAAGTTTAATTGAAGTTATAAGTTAGAGATGTGTATAACTATCCTTTAAATAGATCATAATTAAAACACTAGTACATTTGGGCAGATTTTTCCACGAAATATTTCTACGTTTCGAACATTCGTGGAAAAATACAATGAAATTTAAGATGTCTTTTCATTTTTTTTTATCATGGCGGAAAAACCGTGGCAATATCGACGTTTTTTACCTTTCGATGAACTTTAGTCTCTATATCGATGACCTATGTCTATCTTTGCACACCCTCCAAACCAATGCCAGTTTCCAAGTACGACTCTTGGATTTTTATGCACGGGTCAACTCATGCATTTTCGTCAATATAGAGATGATCGTCGATCTATAAGTACATACTTTAAGACAATTTTTGACACATTTTCTATAGTTGCGACAAGGTTCCTGGTGATTGATTGAGCTCGGATTTTGAACCTGCGACAAATTTCATGGTGATTGTTTGAGTTCGGATATTCTACATTGCTCCAATTTTGAACTTGCAAGGTTAGTATTTTTATATTTTTTTGTCTATATGTTAATAAAAAAAAAATTCAGCATTTGTTTTAACATGCATGTTTGAATGATTTTTTTTTTTTAAATTTAGCATTGCTACATATATTTCGTGTGATTAATTAGTTATACTTACATGTTTTTATACGATTTGCATATGATGATTATATATTAATTACTAATTAAACCTCTTCTTTTTTCTATAGTTTTATTAAACCCGAAATCAGAATTGAAAACCACCTCAGTAGTATCCAAGAACTTCCAGTTATGCTTGTGATTGCCTTGGATTCTTCAACACTTGAACTGTGAACTTCAACTGTGTCACATGGTTATGCAACCCTTGTTCTTTGTTTTCTCTTGTATGTTTGTCCAATAATATAAGCCATACAATCAGATACCAACAACAAGTGTTTCCTAAATACATTCTTTATCAACCATATCCAAAACTAGAGAGAGTCATACTCAACAATCATTTGGTAAATTCATAAATGATAAGCATGCATCAAGGATAACTTTCATTTGGACCATTTGGGCCACCTAGTGTTCCAATGCCCAAACTATGAAGGTATCCTTATGAGTAAATCAAGGGCCATTGCACAACACTTGTTGGCATCAATGAAAACTTCAGTCTTCATGTTTTTCTTTATAGAAATTGGTATATAATATATTGTATTTAGAAATATACTTATATCTAATGTATTTTACAAGTTACTGTTTTGTATGGTGTAGGTAAGACAATTACTTGTCACTACAAGGAATTGTCACTATGAATGAAAATGCAAGGAAGCTTGCTCAGTTTAGAGCGACATTAGAGGCGAGGGGAGATGGAAAATGTTATTGCCCTTGCTCTGATTGCAAGGGCTTGCAAAGATGAAGACTTTTAATAACAACAACTGAAATACATTGTAGGGAGAAGGGGCACACCGAAGGGGGTTATGAATATCGTCCCTTGGTAAGAGGTTTTTCAATTTTTACTGTATTCTCTGTAATAGTAATCATGTCATGAATTTCAGTAAAATGTCTTATCGTTTTATTATATGTTCTATACACACTAATTTTACTACGTTGTTTGTAAATATATAGACAATGCCCCCAAAATGTCGCCCTCCAGAGAGTTATTTTCCAAGTACTAGCAGAAATACTCATTTATAGGGTGACGAACATCTAGATCAGAATATTGAAGCTGATCAAGTTCTTAATGATGATATGGATGGAGATAACGTTAGTGATACAATTCAACAAGATGTGATACATAGTTCCAAGACACATTTGCTCCAATGGATGAGGACAACCAGGATGATAGTCATGATGTTGATCCTCTACTCGAGAAGTCACGTCAACCTCTTTATGAAGGCTCAAAAACAAATCTTCTATATGCTATATTGTTGTTAATGAACTTGAAGGTTTTGAATGGTTTATCAAACACCTGTCTCACACATATACTAAGTTATGTAATTTGTTAATTATTTATGTCTGCAAGTTCACATGTACATAAAGGGTTGTCGTTTTTCCTATATTGCTATTGTTATCTAATTTGTAAAGTATGGATGCGATATTGATGATTAATATTGTTTACATTGACTTGTTCTTTTGAATTTTGTAGATTGTTAGGTGAATTTCTATTACCAATGTCAAATATTTTACCACGCACATATTGAGAGATATATGTGATTATGAAAGAATTTGGAATGGAGTATCAAGCTATTGATGCATGTCCTAATGATCATATCATATACTATGGGCAATATGAATTAGAAAATAAATGCCCACAATGTCAAACAAGTAGGTATCGAACCGATAAAGTGACAAAAAAGGTGCCTCACAAAGTTCTTCGTTATATTATGATAATTCCACGTTTACAGCGGTTGTTCAGGTGTCAAAGTATAGCATAGTTTATGGATTTCCATGCAAAGAACAGAAGTCAAGACGATGTTCTTCGAATGCTTGCAGATGGTTCTGCATTGAGGTACATCGAAGAAACGTGGCTATTTTTCAAAGAAGAACCTCGTAATGTTAAAATTTCGTTGGAAGCTGATGGTGTCAATCCATTTGGAGAGATTCGTTCTACCTACTCAATGTGGCCTATTTTTGTTATAAACAATAACCTTCCTCCTTGGATGTCGATCAAGAGAGAGCACACAATGTTGGAAATGATTGTTCCAGGTATTTAATTAATTTGTATTTTTTTACTTGAAAGTCTGATCACTAAATATTTCATTTCTTTGTTTCGTGCATGATAATCATGTCTTTTATATATAACGACATATAGATAAATATAATTAATCATGTATGTTGGACCAATTAGGTAAGTACCAGGTTAAAGATATGAATGTATATATTGAGCCTCTTATCGATGACTTGTTGAAGTTATGGGATGGCGTCACTATGTATGACATCTCTATACCAATAGGGAAAAAATGACTTCAATTCCACGAAATACTTGCATTTACAATTCATGATGCTCCCGGGTTAACACATTTTTGTGGTATATTGTTACTTTCTTTTGTTCTTTAATATTATATATATCTATTGACAATATCATTCATTATTTTAAATGGTAATTCTAATTCGCTACACTAATTCATATATCTTGTAGGTCTTCAAACAAAGGGTAAATTTGCATGTCCATTTTGCAGTCCCAGGATAAAATCTGGTTGTTCAAGGAGTTTAGTAAATGAAGTGTTTGATGAGTATAGGCACTTTCTTCCTAAGAACCATAGTTATCGAACTACAAACAAATCAAAATTCAATGGTAAAGAAGAGAATGGAAAAAGCGCACGAAGAATGAAACCTCACCTATGGAAGTTGGAATATAATAGAAGTCGTCAAGGTATGCCAAATTATTTATGTATTGTTGGAATATCGGTCAATACTTAGCCAAATTTCTGAATATGCAAAACAATATTTTTCCTACTTTGGTAGATTGATTTCTTGCACCTGTCACCATCATAAGGAAAACTGAAAGCATGGGTGGATAACCACTTCAACAAGGAACATATCTATGTCACCCTATGAATTTTATTAGCACAAGGACACCTCCTTGTGGGCATTTCCAAATGGCCTTTTAAACTGTTAATTCATCACTTCGACAAAAATTGTCAAACCCTAGGGTAACATGAGATTTTTATTTTCACCAATTTTGAAGTGTGAGACACCCAATGGATAGAGGCCAACAAGGTGAATTCATCTAAACCAATTTCACCTCTTGAAGCCTGTTTCTCTCTCCTCAGCAGGCATGTTACTCGAGTAGTGCAGATCAAGCTGGGAGGCACTTTTGACAGATTGATATCTTCCTCCTTAGAGACTCTTTGGACAATCTGAGAGCATGGTTGGATGCACCAACCAACATTCTAGAGATCCATACTCTCAAAATATTTTAATACATCAACTGCAAGACATGGAGGGCATTTTATTGAGGTCATTTAGGCAGTTTTAGTGATTTTACACTTAGACAATTTTTGCACTTTCCTAGACTTGGTCCAATCTGCCTGAGTGCCTGTTTTGGCACATCCATAACTTCTTCTTTAGACACTTACAAGTCAATATGAGAACATGGTCAGGTATTAAAAAAAACAACCTACAATATGACCATATGGTGCAGGCATTTTCTTCAACCCACAAACTATGGCAGGCAATTCCCTAAGGCCACTTAGGCAATTTTGCTACTTTGGTGTAAAAGCAACCTGAAACCCTGTTTTGGCAGGCTGTTATCTTTGTCATCAAACACCTTCTGTGAAAACTAAGTCCATGGTTGGATAGCCTTTTTGAAAAGCTAGAGCATGATAGTTCCAGATAATTTTAATCATTCTCACATGAGGTATGGCAGGCATTTTCCCAAGGCCACCTGGACCAGTTTTCCAACACTTAGCCATTTCCAAGAATTTCTCCAAGGTTTATCCTAAAACCCTATTTTGGAAGACTTATAACTTTCTCCTCAGAAATGATTAAGGAAAACCAAGACCATGGATAGATAGCCACTTCAACAAGCTATAACCTGGTATGTTGGTGCAGGCATTTTATTCAAACCATGATCTATGGAGGGTATTCTCTTAGAGTAGTTTTGACTACTTTTTCATACTTAGTCAATTTCCAAAGTTTCACAAATTTGCCATATTTTTCCAGAATGATGTCAGATTACAACATTGACTTCCTGATAGCACCAGAACACCATCAGGTGTCTTTCCAGCCTCATCATACATGCCACATCATCATACTTGCCATGTCATTACTCCTTTTGTCATTCCTTTGTCTTTCACTGAGTTTACCCTGCCATCATGTCTTTGGTTATACTTTTGTCATTCACTGAACTCCTTTGACATCAATGACAATCACATTTAACATGTATCATATATTATATAAATATTTTTTTCTTAGTGAATTCTGTTCTGCGCGCTATGTACTTAAATTGATTAATTAGTGTTAATTTGATTTTGTTGATGTTTCATGAACGTCGTTAAGGCACGAATGGGCTTCCACGAGGAATGAAAATTTACCCGATGCAATTCAATAGGTTTCCCATACTACGAGCAGCTACAAATAGTTCATCTGTTTGATACAATGCATATCGGGAAGAACATAACATAGATGTTATGGCGAATATTAGATGGAAGGACTGGCAAAGAAAGAATCAGAAAGATTTGTAGTGACATCGAAGAAGTTAATCACTCATTGCAAAGTGTGATCATTAATTCCAATGGTGATGGTCGTCAATGGAATATTAGTCTTCCTTGGTGCTTGATGGAGCAACAGAGCAATATTGTAAAAGAGGTCATAAGAAAAATCAGGTTTCTGACAGGGTTTTCGTCTAACATAAAGAATATTTTAACGAAAAAAGGTGATTTTGCTAGGGTTAAAAACATGACTGGCATACATTCATTAAGGTAATCATGAGTTTATAATATATTTCTTTATTTGTATGCACTATGTTATTAATTTTATTCTTTTATTTGGAAATAAATAATAATTATGTGTTTTTTTGATACAGTATGTTCTACCTTTATCTCTCGCGGACGATTTTGACAACAACATAAAACAAATTATTTATGTTATTGGAAAATACATGAGGTAAGTAATGCTTTATATGGAAAATGTACTTGGTTTGTGATTTGTAGTGGAACTTATTGACATATTATGTTTTTCCCACAAATTTTATATATGGCTTGATATTATTTTATTGCATCATTTGTAGGTGGCTTTCATCAAAAGAAATCCATAAAGAAGATATACGGTATTGGAAGAGAGAAATTCCCTGACTAATGTGTGAAATGCAATAGTATCTACCTCCAACATTTTTCAATGCACAAGAACACTACCTCATACACAAAGTTGAGGAGGTTGAATTATGTGGACCAGTACACACAACGTCGATGTGGATGGTGGAGAGGCAGTTGAAGTCAATGAAGGATTTTGTTAGACAAAGAGCAGGTCCTGAGGGTTCTATGGTTGAGGGATATATGGTATATCAATTCATGGTGTATATTAGTGAATTTCTACCTAAATTAGCAGAAAATATGAATGTGCCTCGGATTTGGCATCTCGACTCCATCAACAAATTCGAAAGGGAGGTCCTATTGGGGAAAGGTACAATGAGGACCGTGGAAGGTAGTTATTAGATTTTGTGGAATTAATATATTACACATGTAGTTTTCCAATTTTATTTTATCATACTGATTTTTTTATTAATCCTGCATATTCAATTATATTAAACTATGCCTTTAATCATATCTAATTAATGATATTGAATTGCTATTTTTTCATATAGTTGCTAGAGTGTGGGATGCTTAACATTTATACATTGCAAACAACCTTGATTGGATGGCGCATTGGATAGAAGATTGTGAAGAACACTTTGGTAGGTTATCATGGGAAGGGGTCAGTAAGATGATTAAAACAATTCATTGTCATCGACATGAATTTCCTGATCCTACGTCGCAAAAGGAAGTTGATTTAGCCTATGGTTTAAAAGATAAAAAGGCAAGTCAATTGTTTACCCACAATTTTCTAGCTACTTCCCATTTTTTCAATGTATTTGGTTTGTTTAAGTTTTCAAATATATTTTCTAAGTCTCACATGACGTTTATTAATTCACAATGTATTTTTTACTTGTTGTCAATGTTGCAGTTGAAACATGACAAGGCTATGTGGTGTAATGGTCGTAAATTTCGTATCAAAATGTTGGATGATAAGATGAAAAACTCGGATTGTGGGATAACTGCAGTGTTTAAGGTCACCAATGTTTCCTCTAGAAGTGACAGACATCCAGAAGAAACTGAGAATAGGTACTATAGGCATTTGGAGGACATAATTGAGTGTGATTTTAATTCCTTTAAAATAGTTTTGTTTGAGGTCAAGTGGTATAGGCTACAGATGCATGAATGTGATCCTAAAAGAACTATTATTGAGCATGCTAATGGATTTACCATGGTTAATACAAGGGCATTTGAACCGGGTACAGAGCCTTATGTTCTTCCAAGTCAATGCGAGCAAGTCTTTACTCAGAGGTACCAGGTAAAGCAGGTTGGTCATACGTTGTTAGATACGATCCAAGAGGAAGACCAGTAAAGCATAATCATGTAGATGATGAAGATAATCACGAAGAAGAAGATGATGATCATGATTTAGATCAGGAGTAGGTGGCTGAAGTCGATGTGTTAGATGAACAAGTTGAAGAGTTTGATCATCCGAATGTAGCAGATGATGATCTCATTGACGATGTCGATGAATTTATTAGCGAAGATGACGTTGATGATGATGTTGATGTGAATGAGCCTTTCATCAATATCTATTCTGAAAAAGAACCCGATTCAGATGTTGAGTTGGATGAAGAAGAAGATGAATCATATTTAATTGTTGAAAAGTAGAGGCACATGTTTATATCTTTTATATCATGATGATATTTATATGTTTTTATTTTGTATAATATAGTATGTTGCATGTCCTTTAATATTTCAAATTGGGCATAGGGAAATTAAGAGTGATGTGTGGGGGGGGGGGCATAATTAGAGCTTACACCTTCACGTGGTTGACCCTGCTTAGTAGAGAATGAACTACTCTCGAAACCAAGAGAAGCTCAAACTTGGGGTGTATACAATATATAGCTGAAATTTGACATGGTTTTGAATGACATGTTGGAATATTGGTCAATACTGAGAGGGGGGGGTGAATCAGTATTGTTATCTTTTTAAAAATTTTAACCACTTTTTGATATTAATTGAAACATGGACTCAACAAGATAAATTCAATCTCTACAGGCTCATATAAATCCTGCGGGCATGTGAGTCTATGGGCATGGCATATCCTGCGGGAATTTCCAAGTTCGTGTGGGATATCTTTAAGCTCCGTTGTCATAATTCCTTGTGGGCATAAGACCTTCCTTTATGGGCATGCACCTCTTCCTATGGGCATAGGTATTCAAGCCCTTCCTTGTGGGCATAGAATCCCTCCATTGCTTACTTGCAGGCATAAGTGTTCAATCCCTTCCTTGCGGGCATGAGCTTTAGCCCTTGCGGGCATATGCTTCTTCCTGCATACATTCCTACGCCCCCACGGGCTTTAATCTTAGCCCCTGTGGGCATCCTTAAGCCTTTGCGGTCATTTCTTTAGCCCCTACGGGCATAATTAAGCCCTTGTGGGCATTTCTTTAGCCCTCGTGGACATTTCTTTAGCCCCTGTGGGCATAATAAATCTCTTGAGAGCTTTTTATTCCTTAATCCCCTTGTGGGAATTTCGTAAGCCCTTGCGGGATTTTTACAAGCCCTTGCAGGAATTTTACAAGCCCTTTGGGCATTTTACAAGCCCTTGTGGGCATATCATAAGGTTTTATTAAACCTTATTTTTTCACCTATTTTGGCAGGCCAAAATATCGCACATGCGAGCACCAAATAGGAATCTGACTCCATGGCTGGATAGCCAGTTCATCAAGGAATAAGACCATGCTAACTATTGAATTTTATCAGTAAAAAGACACCTCCTTGCAGGCATTTCCAAATTCCTTACCAACCTACGTTTGAACAAGAAAACAACTTTTTTCTCATTTTCACAGGGTTCTATTTCGCACGTGTGAACTCTAGAGGAGAATCTGAACCCATGACTAGATGACCAGTTCGTCAAAGGAAAAGACCATGCCAAATGATGAATTTTATTAACACAAGGACACTTCCTTGAGGTCATTTCCAAATGGCCCCTTAGCCTTGTGAATTCAACACTTAGCCGAATTTTTGAATATGCAAAACAATATTTTTCCTACTTTGGCAGATTGATTTCTTGCACATGTGACCATCATAAGGAAAAATGAAAGCATGTGCGGATAACCACTTCAAAAAGGAACAAATCTATGTAACCCTATGAATTTTATTAGATAAAGGACACCTCCTTGCGGGCATTTCAAAATGGCCTTTTAAACTGTTAATTCATCACTTCAACAAAAATTGTCAAACCCTAGGGTAACATGAGATTTTTATTTTCACCAATTTTGAAGTGTGACACACCCAATGGATAGAGGCAAACAAGGTGAATTCATCTAAACCAATTTCACCTCTTGAAGCCTCTTTCTCTCTCCTCAACGGGCATTTTACTGGAGTAGTGCAAATCAAGCTGGGAGGCACTTTTGGCAGATTGATATCTTCCCCCTCAAAGACTCTCTGGACAATTTGAGACCATGGTTGTATGCACGAAACAACATTCTAGAGATCAATACTCTCAAAATATTTTAATACATCAACCATAAGACATGGAGGGCATTTTACTGAGGTCAATTAGGCGGTTTTAGTGATTTTACACTTAAACAATTTTTGCACTTTCCTAGACTTGGTCCAATCTGCCTGAGTGCCTATTTTGGCACATCCATAACTTGTTCTTCAGACACTTCCAAGTCAATATGAGAACATGGTTAGGTAGAAAAAACAACCTCCTACAAGATGACCATATGGTGCGGGCATTTTCTTCAACCCACAAACTATGGCGGGCATTTCCTTGAGGCCATTGAGGCAATTTTGCTACTTTGGTGGTAAAGCAACCTGAAACCTTGTTTTGGAAGGTTGTTATCTTTGTCATCAAACACCTTCCGTGAAAAAAAAGTCCATGGTTGGATAGCCTCTTTGAAAAGATAGAGCATGATAGTTCCATATAATTTTTATCATTCTCCCATGAGGTATGGCGGGCAGTTTCCCAAGGCCACCTAGACCACTTTTCCAACACTTAGCCATTTCCAAGAATTTCTCCAAGGTTTATCCTGAAACCCTATTTTGGCAGACTTATAAATTTCTCCTCAGAAATGATTAATGAAAACCGAGACGATGGATAGATAGCCATTTCAACAAGCTATAGCCTGATATGCTGGTGCGGAAATTTGATTGAAAACATGAATTATGTCAGGCAATCTCTTAGAGTAGTTTTGACTACTTTTTCATACTTAGTCAATTTCCAAAGTTTCACAAACTTGCCATATTTTTCCAGAACGATGTTAGATTACAACACTGACTTCTTGATAGCACCAGAAGACCATCATGTGTCTTTCCAGCCTCATCATACATGCCACATCATCATACTTGCCATGTCATTGATTCCTTTGTCTTTCACTGAACTCCTTTGAAATCAATGACAATCACATTCAACATGTATCATATATTATATAAATCTTTGTTTTTTTTAGTGAATTATGTCCAGCGCGGTATGTACCTATATTAATTAATTAGTGTTAATTTTATTTTGTTGATGTTTCATGAATGTTGTTAAGGCACGAATGGGCTTCCACGAGGAATGAAAATTTACCCGATGCAATTCAAAAGGTTTCCATACTACGAGCACCTAAAAATAGTTCATTTGTTTGATACAATGCATATCGGGAAGAACATAACATAAATGTTATGGCGAATATTAGATGGAAGGACTGACAAAGAAAGAATTGGAAAGATTTGTAGTGACATCGAAGAAGCTAATCACGGATTGCAAGTGTGATCATTAATTCTAATGGTGATGGCCGTCAACAGAATATTAGTCTTCCTTGGTGCTTGACTGAGCAACAGAGCAATATTGTAAAAGAGGTCATTAGAAAAATCAGGTTTCCGATAGGGTTTTCGTCTAACATAAAGAATATCTTAACGGAAAAGGTGATTTTGTTGGGGTTAAAACACATGAATGGCATACATTCATTAAGGTAATTATGAGTTTATAATATATTTCCTTATTTATATGCACTATTTTATTTATTTTATTCTCTTATTTGGAAATAAATAATAATTATGTGTTTTTTGATACATTATGTTCTACCTTTATCTCTCGCAGACGACTTTGACAACAACATAAAACAAATTATTTATGTTCTTGGAAAATACATGAGGTACGTAATTTTTTATATGGAAAATGTACTTGATCTATGATTTGTAGCGGAACTTATTGACATATTATGTTTTGCCCAAATTTTTTATATATGGCTTGATATTATTTTATTGCATCATTTGTAGGTGGCTTTCATCAAAAGAAATCCATAAAGAATATATAAGGTATTGGAAGAGAGAAATTCCTCGACTAATGTGTGAAATGCAATAGTATCTACCTCCAACATTTTTCAATGCACAAGAACACTACCTCATACACCAAGTTGAGGAGATTGAATTATGTGGACTAGTACACACAAGGTCGATGTGGATGGTGGAGAGGCAGTTGAAGTCATTGAAGGATTTTGTTAGACAAAGAGCACGTCCTGAGGGTTCTATGGTTGAGGGATATATGGTATATCAATGCATGGTGTATATTAGTGAATATCTACCTAAATTAGCAGAAAATATGAATGTGCCTCGCATTTGGCATCTCGAGTCCATCAATAAATTCGAAGGGGAGGTCCTATTGGGGAAAGGTACAATGAGGACCATGAAAGGTAATTATTAGATTTTGTGGAATTAATATATTACACATGTATTTTTCCAATTTTATTTTATCATACTGGTTTTTTATTTTTTTATTAATCCTTCATATTCAACTATTTTAAACTATGGCTTTAATGATATCTAATTAATGATATTGAATTGTTATTTTTTCATATAGTTTTTCGAGTGGGATGCTTTACATTTATACATTGCAAACAACCTCGATTGGATGGCGCATTGGATAGAAGATTGTGAAGAACACTTTGCTGGTTATCATTGGAAGGGGTCAGTAAGATGATTAAAACAACTCATCGTCATTGACATCAATTTCCTGATCTTTTGTTGCAAAAGGAAGTTGATTTAGCCTATGGTTTAAAAGATAAAAAGGCAAGTAAATTGTTTACCCACATTTTTCTAGCAACTACCCATTTTTTCAATGTATTTGGTTTGTTTAAATTTTCAAATATATTTTCGAAGTCCTATATTATGTTTATTAATTCACAATGTATTTTTTACTTGTTGTCAATGTTGCAGTTGAAACATCACAAGGCTATGTGGTGTAATGGTCATAAATTTCGTATCAAAATGTTGGATGATAGGAAGAAAATCTCGGATTGTGGGATAACTACAGTGTTTAAATTCACCAATGTTTCCTCCAGAAGTGACAGACATCCATAAGAAACTAAGAATAGGTACTATAGGCATTTGGAGGACATAATTGAGTGTGATTTTAATTCCTTTAAAATAGTTTTTGTTTGAGGTGAAGTGGTACAGGCTACGGATGTATGAACATGATCCTGAAAGAACTGTTATTGAGCATGCTAATGGATTTACCATGGTTAATACAAGGGCATTTGAACCGGGTAAAGATCCTTATGTTCTTCCAATTCAATGTGAGCAAGTATTTTACTCAGAGGTACTAGGTAAAGCAGTTTGGTCATACGTTGTTAGATACGATCCAAGAGGAAGAACAATAAAGTATACTCATGTAGATAATGAAGATAATCACGAATAAGAAGATGATGATGATGATTCAGATCAGGAGCAGGTGGCTGCAGTCGATGTGTTAGATGAAGAAGTTGAAGAGTTTGATCATCCGAATGTAGAAGGTGATGATCCCATTCACGATATCGATGAATTTATTAGCGAAGATGACATTGCTGATGATGTTGATGTGAATGAGCCTTTCATCAATATCTATATTGAAACAGAACCTGATTTAGATGTTGAGTTGGATGAAGAAGAAGATGAATGATATTTAATTGTTGAAAAGTAGAGGCATGTGTTTATATTTTTTATATCATGATGACCTTTATATGTTTTTATTTTGTATAATAGAGTATGTTGCATGCTCTTTAATATTTCAAATTGGGTATGGTGAAATTGAGAGTGATGTGAGGGGGGGGGGCATAATTAGAGATTCTACCTTCATGTGCTTTCCCTTGTTTAATATAGAATGAACTATTCTTGAAACCAAGAGAAGTTCAAAATTGGGGTGTATACCATATATAGCTGAAATTTGACATGTTGGAATATTGGTCAAGACTGAGAGTGGGGGGGGTTGAATCAATATTGTTATATTTTTAACAATTTAAACCAATTTTTGATATTAATTAAAACATGGAATAAACAAGATAAATTCGATCTCATCAAGCTCATATAACTCCTGCGGGCATGTGAGTCTATAGGAATGGCCTGTGGGCATTTCCAAGTTCCTGTGGGAATATCTCTAAGCCCCGCCGGCATAAGCCCTTCCTTTGCGGGAATACAACTCTTCCTATGGGCATAGGTCTTCAAGCCCTTCCTTGCGGGCATAGAATCCCTCCATTGCTTACTTGCGGGCATAAGTGTTCAAGGCCTTCCTTCCAGGCATGAGCTTTAGTCCTTGCGGGAATATGATTCTTCCTGCGTACATTCCTAAGCCCCTGCAGGCATTTCTAAGCCCCTACGGGCTTTAATCTTATCCCCCGCAGGCATCCTTAAGCCTTTGCGGTCATTTCTTCAACCTCTGCGGGCATAATTAAGCCCCTGTGGGCATTTCTTTGGCCCCTGGCGGCATAATAAATCTATTGGGAGAGTTTTATTCCTTAATCCCCTTGTGGGAATTTCGTAAGCCCTTACGAGATTTTTACAAGTCCTTGTGGGCATATCATAAGGCGTTAAACCTTATTTTTCACCTATTTTGGAAGGCCAAAATATCGCACGTGAGAGCACCAAATAGGAATCTGACTCCATGGATGGATAGCCAGTTCATCAAGGAATAACACCATGCTAATTGATGAATTTTATCAGCAAAAAGACACCTCTTTGTGGGCATTTCCAAATGCCTTACAAATCTACGTTTGAACAAGAAAACAACCTTTTTCTTATTTTGGTGGGCTTCTATTTCACACCCGTGAACTCTAGAGGAGAATCTGAACCCATGACTAGATGACCAGTTTATCAAAGGACAAGACCATGCCAACTGATGAATTTTCTCAGCACAAGGACACTTCCCTGCGAGCATTTCCAAATGGCCCCTTAGCCTTGTGAATTCAACACTTAGCCAAATTTTTGAATATGCAAAACAATATTTTTCCTACTTTGGCAGATTGATTTCTTACACATGTGACCATCATAAGGAAAACTAAAAGCATAGGTGGATAACCACTTCAACAAGGAACAAATCGATGTCACGCTATGAATTTTATTAGCACAAGGACACCTCCTTGTGGGAATTTCCATATGGCCTTTTAAACCGTTAATTCATCACTTCGACAAAAAATGTCAAACCCTAGGGTAACATGAGAATTTTATTTTCACCAATTTGATGTGTGAGACACCCAATGGATAGAGGCCAACAAGGTGACTTCATCTAAACCAATTTAACCTCTTGAAGCCTCTTTCTCTCTGCAGGGAGGGCATGTTACTGGAGTAGTGCAAATCAAGCTTGGAGGCACTTTTGGCAGGTTGATATCTTCCTCCTCAGAGACTCCTTGGACAATCTGAGACCATGGTTGGATGCAACAAACAACATTCTAGAGATCCATACTATCAAAATATTTTAATACATCAACCACAAGACATGGCGAGCATTTTACTGAGGTCACTTAGTCAGTTTTAGTTATTTTACACACAATTTTTGCACTTTCATAGACTTGGTCCAATCTGCCTGAGTGCTTGTTTTGGCACATCCATGAATTCTTCTTCAGACACTTCCAATTCAATATGAGAACATGGTCAGGTAGAAAAAACAACAACCTACAATATGGCCATATGGTGCGGGCATGTTCTTCAACCCACAAACTATGGTGGGCATTTCCCTGAGGCCACTTAGGCAGTTTTGCTACTTTGGTGTTAAAGCAGCCTGAAACCCTATTTTGCCAGGCTGTTATCTTTGTGATCAAACACCTTCTGTGAAAACTAAGTCCATGGTTGGATATCCTCTTTGAAAAGCTAGAGCATGATAGTTCTAGATAATTTTAATCATTCTCTCATGAGGTACGGCGGAGATTTTCCCAAGGCTGCCTGGACTAGTTTTCCAACACAGCCATTTCCAAGAATTTCTCTAAGGTTTATCCTGAAACCCTATTTTGGCAGACTTATAACTTTGTCCTCAGAAATGATTAAGGAAATATGAGACCATGGATAGATAGCCACTTCAACAAGCTATAGCCTGGTATGCTGGTGTAGGTGTTTTTCTCAAACCATGAATTATGGCAGGCATTCTCTTACAGTAGTTTTGACTACTTTTTCCATACTTAGTCAATTTCCAAAGTTTCACAAACTTGCCATACTTTTCCAGAATGATGTCAGATTGTAACACTGACTTCATGATAGCACCAGGACACCATAATGTGTCTTTCCAGCTTCATCACACATGCCATGTCATCAGTTCCTTCAACACCTCTCTTTGTTGACAACGCTTTTGCAATTCAATTGGGCAAGAATCCCAAATTCCATGATCGAACCAAACACATCAACACTAAATATCACTTGATTCGACATCATGTTGAGGCCAAAAAAATTCATCTGACATATTGTTCTACTTCATATCAAATTGAAGATATATTTACTAAAGCACTGGGTCATGAAAATTTCGAAAAATTCAAAATGCAGCTTGGCATGTCAGATGTCCCTTTAGTTTAAGGAGGTAATGTTGACTAATCCTTTGGGGTTAGTTATATCTTTTATAGTTAGTTAACAATTTTATTTAGTTAATAAGTTACAGAGCCATAACGACCTCTTCTTGGTTCTATATGTATATAAATACTTCTGATGTTTATCAATAAAATGTATTACATTGTCGAGTTTTATTTCTCACAACATGTTTCAGTTGAATACCTCTGAGCTAAATAAAAATATGGAAACGATGTCAATGAAAGTTGTACTGGAATGAAAAAAAGAAAGAAAATATGTCAATGAAAGTGTTACTGGACTAGAAAAATGAAAGAAGAAAAAAAGAACTGTTCATTAGAGTGAGACTCCACTCAATCATTGTACCTTCTCTTTACATTTATTCATTTCAAAAAAATTTCTAATTTAAAATGTTTTAGGCTTTCAAATACTAAAATCATATGCCAAATTTTGAATTTAAAATATTGTAAAAAAAATTAGGAAAATAATGGAATGGAAAACATTGAAATTAAATGCTCACAAAAACATAGATTGCAATGCAATGATTGGAAAAATAACTATAAGGTACTCCTAAAGAAAAAATAATGAGCCAAAGAAAAAAGATGAAATGTGTTGGAGTTGAAAATTGTACCTCAATTCTAATTTATCTTCCTTGTTTTTCTTTTTTATGTTATTTACTTTGTTATATTATTCAAACATTAGCTTAATGTTATATACTTTAGTTTTATTATTTACTGTTATTTGTGATTTAAACATTGGGTTATAAGTAATTTATCTTCCTTTTGGTATTCAAAACATAAGTTAATATTTTACTAACCTTTGTGTTGAGATTGTGTGGACATTTCAACTATGAAATGTAACTTAGTACATTCCGGAAGCACAATCGTTCAACTTCATGCATATGGGCACTGCCGGAATCCTGAAATCATTGAAGAGCATGATCAGCACCTGTCTAAGTTTATGGACTAGCTGTGATGAGAGATTTCCCTGAGGTTTTGTCAGGCATGATGTAACATCTGTTAGGTGTGATCATTCCTTCACGAAAGTTTTGAGAACATAGGAGGCCACGTTTCAACCCTAGATCTATTCCACCTTCACGTCATTTGTTCACCGGTGAAGGAGCATGTGTCAAGCATAGAAAGCATGAATAAGAGTGGCAAGCTATGTAGATTGGAACTAGCGAACACCAAATGGGTGAAGGATTTACCTAAGTGCACAAAACTGTTCAAGAGGGATGGCTGGTTCGTATTTTTTGAGAAAGTTACAGGTTACAATCTAGAGGTCACTCGTTCTTTCGCTCAGAATTGTTCGAACTCTTGTGTTAGCTTTCAGACCCTAAAGTTTGAATTGACAGAAGAATTGATAGCCGAGGCAACTGGTATATCCATTGAGGGGGAGCGTTGGTTTAAGAAAATTCCATTCGAATTTGATCCAGGCTCAGTTTTGTTACCCGGCTTCGAATCTCTTGACTGGAACAAAGGAATTCATCTCAGTACTGTGAAACCTGAATGGAGGGAGGTCATTGGCACTATGCAACGCTACATCACTTGTGAGGGAAGGTTTGTCATAGTTTACAGGTGCCACTTCAGGTTCCTATTTCATTTGAATGGTCAATTAAAAATGAATTTACCCTTCCACCTTTTAAAAATACTCATAAAAATGACTAATAGGGTAAAGGGTCATTCGGATCATACGAACCAATTTTTCTTCCATAATAGCTTGGTTAAGTTAATAGTGTTTAAAGTGTTGGAAAAGAGAAATTGTGGTTGGCCACATTTCTTATTTTGGTCAGGGTTTGAACCAGAGAAAAACACGAACCTGGAAGAAGCCGAAAGATTAGTTAGTATGCTGAAGAACGAACCTAGAAGAAATCCTTTGGCAAGAGGACATCCCATCATCATAAACAGGTTTAAAAGGAACATGGTCGAACAATTACATCAAGCTGAAGAGTGTGGTTTGCAGGAAAAGTTTGTAAAGTTGGATGATGCAGACTAGAAACATATATCGAAGGAAGAACCCTTGGTCTCACATGATAAAGATATTTCTCATGCCCCCAATACTCCTTCTTTTTCCAAAGAGAGACTTATAGAGGAAGGAATGCTTCCTTCTCCCAAAACTGATGCTAATATCCAGACTATACTTTAGCCCGAAGTGCCCAAATGGAGACCTAAGACCAGGGCATCCAACAAGCTTAGATTGATTATGAAAACAACTCTAATCCCTAAGTTGGAAAAGGAAAAAGTTACTGCAATTCAGGATTCTTCAAGTGATAAAGAATCGAAGGCTAAAATGGTATAGTTAAATCCACATAAATTCTTTGAATATACATAGCAGAATTACCAAGCTTTGACAGAGCCATTGAAAAAGTGTTGTGAAGTTTTTGAGAAAGAAGCAATTCAAAGCTTTGAACTTGGATCGAGCTCAAAAACTTTCCATTTGGAGTTTTCAACAAAAGAAATAAATGAAAAAGAGTTAGAGAAGGGCTATGAAGCACGAGAAGAATTTCTTATTAAAAAGCTAGAAACTCCATCAAGCTTAGTTAAAGATCCAGTACATCAAGAAACAATTCAGATAGATTTTGAGATTGAAATTCTCAACAAATCATTGCAACAGTATAAAGCACAAAATGAATACTTCAATGATGCGAATGATAAGCTTATGCAAGATAATAGAAGGTTAAGGGGGGGTCCGGAAGAGGTGAATGACCATTATCAAGAGCTCATTTCAGTAGCTAAAAAGGTCTAAAAAAGGAAAAGGAATGCACAGGGACAAATCGAAGAGCTAACCAAACAAAATGGAGACCTAACCAAGCAAAATGAAGAGTTGTCAAACAAGGTTAAGGTCATGGAAGCAGAGCAAGCTCGTCTCCTCAAGAGGTCACAAGCATTGGATGGATTGACCATTTTGGTAGAGGAATCTAGAGAAATCTAAGATCCAGATGATCCATCTTACAGCTGTCTAACAAACTCCAAACGACACAGCTTTGATGATAGATACGAATGCCTACTTTTGAGAATTAGTTATACTATTTTTGGAGATTCTTTTTTGTATATAAATTCTAGAATGGATTGAATCTTCAAAAGATGGATCTTAAACTTCCTTCATGTAATTATAAAAATAGCAGTGATAGGAGGGATCAAGGTTGTTTTTTTGCTCTAGAAAAGGGTTAGAAGTGCTGAAGCTATTGTACTGAAACACATATGATACACTCTCATGTAAGTTTTTTAAGACTGAATGTTTGGACTAAAATATACTATATAAGCCATATGTTGATCTTATTTTTTGGTTGATGTTTATCATCGGTTTGATCACCTCTCTTACTATTTCATTTCTTGATAAAAAAAATTATCCTGAAAATGATTTTAAGTTTGTGGACATAATTGGATTCTTTATATTTATATTTATGGTTTACATCTATGTTTCATATTCCTTCATTTCAGATCTTTGTAATATCTTTCTGATTTAGTGATTATATGTGATTTATATTTCGACATTACCTTTTCCATGGATGATACCTTTAGAATTTATAAAAATTAAACCATTATCCTTCAGTTTTTCTTTGGATGTTCTAGCTTGTACCTCTATGTAGTCTAGGTACAATTTCTAGTGCAAATAAAATGGATGTCAATGATATGAACTAAATAAAGAAAGAAGAAACCAAAAGAACTTTTCACTGGAGTGAGATACCACTCAATCATTGTACCTCCACTTTTATGTTCTTCATTTAAAAATAATAATATTTCTCATTAAAGTGTTTTGGACTTTCAAATATTACAATCATATGTTATGTTAGCAGTATTAAATTTTGGGTTTAAAATATTGTAAAAAAAAACAAAAATGAAATAATAAAGATTTGAATGTATACCTTTTTTCTCATAACTAAAAAACATCCTTTTATTAAATGAAAAAGATGTGTCAACAAAACATTACATCAGTAGAGAAGCGAGAATACTTATCATTACCCTTCGGCCTTTCATAGATACAAAATTACATCGACCTTAGAGCTATAGTCATCAAGGTATTCTAACTACTAACATAGGTATTGTCATATACTTTTATTCTCTTAGCCAAAGATAAAAGGAAAAAGAAAAACCTAAAAGGAAAGTTGTATTGCATTAGAAAAAAGAAAAAAAGAAAAGAAAAAAGAAAAGAAAAAAAAACCAAAATATTGTTTAAAAACATTAAGAAAATAATGGAATGGACAGTATTGATTTCTTGCACATGATTTCCTACTTTGGCAGATTGATTTCTTGCACATGTGACCATCATAAGGAAAACTGAAAGCATGGGTGGATAACCAATTCAACAACGAACATATCTATGTCACCCTATGAATTTTATTAGCACAAGGACACCTCCTTGCGGGCATTTCCAAATGGCCCTTTAAACTGCTAATTCAACACTTGGCAAAAATTTTCAAACCCTAGGGTAACGTGAGATTTTTATTTTCACCAATTTTGAAGTGTGAGACACTCAATGGATAGAGGCCAACAAGGTGACTTCCTCTAAACCAATTTCACCTCTTGAAGCCTCTTTCTCTCTCCTCGGTGGGCATGTTACTGGAGTATGTGGGCAATATGGAATATGGTTGTCATTGATGTCAAAGGATCTCAGTAATGACAAAGGAATAACTAAGGTCATGATGGTAGAGTGAACTTAGTGAAAGACAAAGGAAGTGATGACATGGCGTGTATGATTATATTGCATATATGATGACTTGGCATGGCATAGATGATGATGTGGCATGAAGTTGAAATCATTGTTGCACTATGACATCATTCTGGAGAAATATGGCAAATTGGTGAAAATTAGGAATTTTACTAAGTATGGAATAAATAGTTAAAACTAGTCTAAGAGGGTCTAAGAGAATGCCTGCCATAAATTATGGGTTGAAGAAAATGCCTGTACCATATGGGAATATTCTAGCTTGGTATTTGGCCTACCTGATGATGTCTTCAGATTGTCTTGGAAGTGGTTGAGGAAGAAGTTATGGACCTGCCAAAACAATGTTTTAGGCAAATTGGACCAGCTTAAGAAATTTGCCTAAGTATGGAATTAATGTTAAATCTGTCTAAGTGGCCTTAGGGAAATGCCCGCCACATCTCAAAGGATGATGAGAAAAATATTTTGAGAGTGTGGATCTCTAGAGTGTTGTATGGTGCATCTGACCATATGATTATCTTGTCCAAAGAGATTCCGAGGAAGAAGATATGGATTCCCCGAAAGTGCTACTTAGCTTGATTTGCACTACTTCAGTAAAATTCCCGCAAAGGAGACAGAAATTAGCCTCGGAGGTTGAAACTGGTCTTTTTGGATTCATCTTGTTGTCCTCTACCCATTGGGTATCTCACTTGCCAAGTTTGAAGAAAAAATGAAATCACCTTGGTGACCTAGGGTTTGAAGAAAATTGGTTAAGTGTTAGAAAAGGAGTTTGAGAGACCATTTGGAGATGCTCGCAAGGAGGAGTTCTGTTGATGATCAAATTCATCATATTACATGGTCTTGGTCTTTGATGAACTAGTTATCCAGCCATGGAGTCATCTTCCTTTGGGGTGTTCACACTTGTGAATTATGAGTCTGCCAAAATGGGAAGATCTATGTTTTGTGTATCTTGTTGATTTCATGTTTTGATTAAAGTTTAAATAAGTGGTTTAAATGGTAAAAAGTTATCAATACTGATTCACCCCCCCCTCTCAATATCGACCAACTTCCAACAGAGTAGTGCAAATCAAGCTGGGAGGCACTTTTGGCCTTTGTGGGCTTAATTAAGCCCCTGCGGGCATCTGGGAATCCCATAAGCCCTTGCGGGATTAACCTCAGCTCGAGCTTTTAACCCCTTTTGCAGGTATTTCATAAGCCTTCCACGGGCATAAATGAGCCCCTTGCGGGCATCTTTAGCCCCCTTATGTGGGCATGTTTATAAGCCTCATGCGGGCATATTGGAGGCCCCTTGTGGGCATCCTAGAGCTCCCTTTCAAGCATAATATAGCGCTTTCAGGCATCTTCTTAAGCCTTTGCCGGCATTACATAAATTGTCTTTCAACCTTATTTTTCACTGATTTTTGTAGGCCAAAATCTCGCACGTGAGAGCACAAAATAGAAATCTGACTCCATGGCTGGATAGCCAGTTCATTAGAGAACATGACTATGCCATATGAATAGTTTTATCAGCTCATGAACACCTCCTTGCAGGCATTTACAAATGGCCTCTGAGCCATGTGAGTTTGACACTTAGACAAATCTTTGACTTTAATATGCAAATCACTTTTTCTTTCACTTTGGCAGATTGATTTCTTCCTCATGTGATCACCATAGAGAAAAATTCAAGCATGACTGGATAGATACTTCAATGATGAACAAGACCATGTCAAAATATGAACTAAGTAACACATAACCACCATCTGGCGGGAATTTGAAAGTGGCTTTCCAAACTGCTGATTTGCCACTTAGGCAAAATGATCAAACCCTAGGTTGATATAATGAGATTTTTCTTTTCATCAATTTTGAAGTGTGAGAAATCCACTGGATAGGGTCCAACTAGGGGATTCTGTCCAAAACATGTATGAGGAAGAAGTTATGGATCTGCCCAAACAGGGTTTCAAGCAGATTGGACCAGTCTAGGAAAGTGCAAAAATTGTCTAGGTATAAAATCACTAAAACTGCCTAAGTGACCTCAGTAAATTGCCCGCCATCTCTTGTGGTTGATGCCTTAAATCATTTTGAGAGTATGTATCTCTAGAATGTTGTTTGGTGCATCCAACCATATCATTGGTTTGTCCAAAGAGTCTCTGAGGAAGAAGATATTGATATGCCAAAAGTGCTTCTTAGCTTGATTTGCACTACTCCAGTAAAATGCCCACTGAGGAGAGAGAAAGAGGCTTCAAGGGGTGAAATTGTTCTGGATGGAATCACCTTGTTGGCCTCTATTCATTGATTGTCTCACACTTCCAATTTGGTGAAAAGAAAAATCTCTTCATACTATAAACCTAGGGTTTGATAATTTTGCCAAGTGTCAAATCAGCAGTTAGGAAGGCTAAGAGGCCAATTGGAAACGCCCGCAGGGAGGTGTCCTTGTGTTGATAAAATTAATCAGGTGGCATAGGCTTGTTCCTTAATGAATTGGTTCTCTATCCATAGGATTAGACTTTCCTCGAGATTTCACACGTGTGGTAGACAAGCCTGCCAAAATGAGAAGAAGTTTGTTTTGATGTCCAAATAAGGTTTGAAGAGGCATTTGGAAATGCCCGCCAAAGAGTGTCCTTGTGCTAATAAATTATCGAGATGGCATGGACATGTTCCCTGGTGATCTGGCCATCTAGCTGTGGTGTCAGTTCTCTCTTTGAGGCTCACATGTGTGAGATTTTGGCTTACCAAAATTGTGAAAAATAAGGTTAAATGACACCTTATGATATGCCCACAAAGGCTTGTAAAATGCCCGCAGGGGCTAAAGGTTATTCCCGCAGGGGATTGATGAATAAAATCACAAGAGCTTATGTATGCCCGCAAGGGATTATGTATTCCCACAAGGGGCTTAATGTATGAGGGATAAAGAGATGCCCGCAAGGGCTTGTAAGATGCCCCTAGGGGTTTGAAAAATGCCCGCAAGGTGCTTAAGGCAGAAACCCTTGAGAGCATGGGCTATGCCCACAAGCCAAGGGATATAATCCCACGAAATTTTGGAGTATGCCCGCAGGTGAAAGAGGAGAAGCCCGCTGGCTAAAGATACAGGCTAGCCCGCAGATGAAGAAGCCCACATGCCTGAGATGAAAGAAGCCCGTAGATGACCAAAGAAGGTTAATTAATTAAATTAATTAACAATTAAGTAATAAACATAATTCTGAATTAAATGTTAAAAATAACATAGATTTGAAGAGAGAGTTCATTTATGCCCAATAATAATGTTTTTATTTCATCACATTATCTAGTTTGAATGGTGGTCTCATTTCATTCATGACAAACAGATTTATCCCCCGTCATTGTATGCAAAGTGGTGAACAACATAACATTCATAATGAAATGACATTCATATGGTCTTAATTTATTAAGAGACCTATTTTGTTGATATTTTGGTGATATTTATGGCCTTAATGTCTTAAGAGACCTGTTTTGTTGAAAAGTCCAAAATTATCATAACGCAACATTGTATGCAATGTGGTGAAGAACAATACATTCGTAATGAAGGTGTGGAAATTCTATGGACCTCATGTGCATATAAAATCTATCAAAGAAGGTGAGGAAGCACTTAGCTCGACGAAAAAAAGTGGTTATAGGTGCAAAAATGTCACTATGAAATTGTTGAGAATCATGCCTCACATCACAATAAAGTATAAACCAAAGCATTGACTGTAGAACCACTAACTCCTGGACATTAAGAAGATCTCAATAAAAAAATGAGGATTTCATAAACATGAATACCATACGAATGAGCACTGAATAAACATGAATACCATACTTCATAAGCATTGACTGTAGAACCACTAACTCTAGATATAAAAAGTAAGACAACTAATTAAAGCATTTTCCATTATATGCTGATAAATACAAAATTCCATCATACAATTTTTTTTTCATTAACTGTCGATAAATACATATATACATTGATTTATACATGTTTGGCATGATTCTAAGATGGGTGAGATCCCTCCTCTTGAGCAGAAGAAAAATCTGAATGGTATCTCTTGCCTTTCATAGAATATTGTAATTGTCCTGGAGCTGTACCAGCTGGCACATTTTGCAATTTGTTTTCAAGATTTTAAACTCTCTATGTAACTTTTTTTAAATCTCCAAGGCCACATTTTTCTTTACTTCGTTGATTCCTCTTTTTCCTTTCCCTCCAATTTGTGTCTAGTATTTTTCAACTGACCTTTAACGTTAGTCAATTCACATTTCAAATTCTCTATTTCTTTCTCTTGCTCTTTTTCCCTCGACTCTGTGTCATTGGGAAGGATAGGAATTGCAATCATCGCAACATCTGGCTCTTTTAATTCCTTCCCCAAATCAGCAATTGTGGATTTAATTTTTTGAATTTCCATATCACATCCCAAATGTTGAACATTTTTACCATCTAAGAGTTTTGATTATAGCTCCCTTATTTTTGCATATTTCCCAGCCATCTTCTCTTTCATTTCTTTATGTAATGGTGATGAGCCATACAAATCACCTAGTGCAATGCTCGTTGAGAAGCATTCTTGTAGCATCTTCTTTTGATTTGCTACGGACTTCTCTCGCTCTTCTAAGGACATTATACATGTAGGTGTTTTTTTCCTTCTACCCTTACCCTCATCTCCTTTGGTACCCTTACCTTCACCCTCACCACTAGCTTCTTGACTGGAAATGTTTTTTCCTCTACTTTGGTTTTTAAGTTTTACAGATTCATAGATCCTTGCTAACCTTGTGCCTCTCAACTTATCAGCTTGCCTAGAAATGGTTCTTCTCAAATAAAAAATTATTGATTCTAAATCTCCAACCTTTTTTCCATGGCTTCCCTCCCACTATTTCAACTTCAACTAATATTCTTGTACTACTTGTTCATTTTCTTTAATTTTATTCTCCATTACATGTAAAGGACACATTTTTATCCTCAGTGGTGGTACATTGAGAACATGTAGTCTTTTATTCAACTCTTCTTTGAGTTCACTTGCTTCAACATTAGCTTTTTCCAAACCCTCTTTATACGCAACCCTCATTGACTCAATTTCATTTTCAGCATCATCAGTGATTTTTTCTACTTCTTTGGATAATAATTCAACCATTTCTTCTTTCCCTTTTATAATTCTGTTCGCTTCGAATTTATTATCCACAACTGTCTTCTACAAAACTGCTATCTCTTTGAGGCATTCTAAAATATTATCATCTTTTCTCAAGCACTCTTCCGCCTAATTGCATATATAGGAAGCCTATTCCTTGAAATGCTCCATTTTATCATATAGGATGAACACGTACCCACTATAAAACTTATATGATGCAATGTCTAAATGCATAGTGGAAGCCCTTGATTCTGATTTGAAAGAACAATCATACTCAATTGCCAACTGTTTAGGAGGAATTATATCAAGAACCTCTTGAGGAATGGAAAAGTGAGCAGTAGTTTGTTCCATTTCATTGCCTGTCACCTCCTCCCAATGACCTCTATCTTCGTGTCCCTGTAACTCTTTCAAATTTGTGGCAGCACAAACTACATCATTTGTGACAAAATCAGGATATTATACTTGTAATTTGCCATCGTGCTCAGAACTTTGTACTAGAGACTCCTTGTTCTATTTAGGAGGGTGTAATGGTAATTCCCCATGGTGCTCAAGATATTGTACTAATTCCTCGTTCTACTGAGGAGACTGTATTGACAATTCCTCATTATGTTCCCTGCTATTATGTTTCCTTACATATGTTTTATGAATAGGTGGTTTTGGAAAAGGTATATTTACATGTTGGTTGATATCACCAATCTCTGTTTCAGTGACATGGGGTCGACATAAATCAATAATTTTTTGAAGTGTGACCGGGAAACTAAATTTAACCTTCCTTAATTGGCTCTCTTGTAGGGAAGCATTGGCTTTCTTAGCCAATAGATAAGGAAGATCTATAGGTATATCTTCCACCCAATTTATCACTACCCGCATACATTCACTCGAAATGTCTTTCCTGTGATGATTCAGAATTGTCCTAAAGGACAATCTGAATCAATGTTTTGTATAGTCCAAGAGGGACATCTTGCATTTTTAAACCATTCCTTGGAACATTAACTTCTCGCCCACAAATTTTGCAGGCCATATGGTTCTTCTCCTGTTTGGGGGTTTTACTTGAGCTTAAAATATCACCCCCTCTACGTGGAATATTTGTAGCTCGGGAAACCAAATCAGGGTCGAGGTATACCCGCTTCTGAAAAATTATGAGTTTCGTATTCCCAACATCATATTTCAAAATTGCCCCATCTATCTCCTCATCAACATAATTGAACATTCCAAACAAAAAGTCGAAAACTTCTACTTTCCTCAGGATAGTTTCCATACCTAGTGGCCACATATTTGCATCTTTCCATGCATCAGAATTCTCCTGGAATTTTTTTACTGTTACCCTATCATCTGTGGATGACTGTGTTTCAACTGGGGTTGCAGAGGAGGATGCCCGCGTTTCAACTGTGCTCGTGGTAGAGGACTCCCTTGTTTGAATTTTGGCTATGGTTATCTAGGTTCGAAGTGGAGGTGAGGTTAGGTGATGTATTTCAGGCTCACAAATTATGCCCGCAGACTGAATTTCAGGCTCACAAATTATATTTCCCGCAAAGAGTATTTCAGAAACAAATTAACGCTTATAGATAGGGGATTATATATTCACTACCTAGATTATAGACTCGTACTCCTTTTTGTTAACATGGATATTCGATTGCAATAATGTTATATGAGATGCATGTTTAAAAAAATTGAGTTCATTAGAACAATCAATATTCAATATGAGCCATTTCTTAGAATATCCATGTAGAGAAGACACATTGAAAGGGCATAGCTCCAAGGAATAAGATAAATTTTATATAGATTGAGGTAAGTTGCTTAGTAAAAAATTGTGGAGATCATGTTTCTCTAGGTTAAGATGATTTTTGAGAAACACATGTTGAGGAGGAAGCCTAAACATCAAAGAGGGAATGCTTTGAAAGTAGTGAGCATGGAATTTTCAAAATGAAAATGTTGGCCACATGCAAAATTTTGGAGTATGAAAGTTTGAGAAATATTACGATGATTTAGAGAAGTTATTTGTAAATTTATTGTTGAGATAAAGATTTTGCAACTCACTCGATGCAATGAGTGCTAAGTGGACTACTCAATATCGTAATAAATTTGTCATCCTGAATAATACTGATGGGATATTGGTCATGCCTTAATGACATACTCTATGAAAATAATTCAAAAAATGTTATCTCAAGTTTATAAGGTTCAAATTCTTAAAGAGAGATACTCACATGGTTTTGTGGTAATGCCTTGATTATAATTTATATGTAATTGTAGTAGACACTTGGACACCTATTGGAAGTAGTGCACATTCAAGACTAGACTAGGAAAATGGCGGTCATTTTACAAAGGTCACTTAGGCACTTTTAGCAGTAATTTTATACTTAGACAATTTGTGCAATTTCTAAGGTGGATTTTTTATTTCACCAAAATCCTGGACCAATGCCACTAGATGATGTAGTACACCTCATTGAGCACACCTAAGCTGATTTCACTCTTAGACTCATATTCATTTTCCCTAGGTGGCAATTTTACTAAACTTGGTGCAAAACTGCCTAAAACCCTATTTTGGCAGACCTATAACTTCCTCCCCAGACACTCTCAAGACGTAATGAGACCATGGTCAGGTAGACAAATCAATAAGCTACATCCTGAACATATGGGGCGGGAATTTGCATTAAGCCATGAATTATGGAGGGAATTTTACTGAGGCCACTTAGGCAGTTTTACTCCATCTGGTGCAAAACAACCTGAAACCCTGTTTTGGTAGACTTATAACTTCCTCCTCAGACACTCTCTAGACAAACTGAGACCATGTTCAGGTAGACAGATCAACAAGATTCAACCTAGTTCTTCCAGATATTTTTTATCATTCGCCTGTGATGTACAATGGGCATTTCCCCAACGCAACTTGGACCAATTTTCCAACACCAAGACATTTTTCAAAATTTCTCCAAAGTTTATTCTGAACCCCTGTTTTGGTAGACCTGTAAGTTTGTCATAAAGCACTCTTTTGAAGAAATGAGACTGTGTTTAGATATCCCTTTCAACAAGATATAACCTGACAGGAAGAGGCAGGAATTTTCCTTAACCTATGAATTATGGAGGGCATACTACTGAGGCCACTCAGGCAGTTTTACTCCATCTGGTGCAAAACAGCCTGAAACCCCATTTTAGCAGACTTATAACTTCCTCCTCAGACACTCTCAAGACAAACTGAGACCATGTTCAGGTAGACAGATCAACAAGCCTTAGCCTGGTTCTTCCATATATTTTTTATCATTCTCCTGTGATGTACAACAGGCATTTATCCAAGGCAAATTGGAGCAATTTTCCAACACTTAGCCATTTTTCAAAATTTCTCCAAAGTTTATTCTGAAACTCCGTTTTGGCAGACCTGTAACTTTGTCTTGAAAGCACTCTTTTGAAGAAATGAGACCATGGTTAGATACCCATTTCAACAAGCTACAACCTGAGAGGAAGGGGTGGGCATTTGCCTTAACCCATGAATTATGGAGGGCATTTTACTGAGGCCACTGAGGCAGTCTTACTCAATCCGGTGCAAAACAGCCTGAAACCCTATTTTGGCAGAGTTATAACTTCCTCCTTAGACACTCTCAATTCTAACTGAGAACATGTTCAAGTAGACAGATCAACAAGCTTCAGCTTGGTTCTTATAGATATTTTTTTATGATTCTCCTGTGATGTACAACGGGAATTTCCCCAAGGAAACTTGGACCAATTTTCCAACACTTAGCCATTTTTTAGAATTTATCCAAAGTTTATTTTGAACCCCTATTTTGGCAAACCTATAACTTTGTCATAAAGAACTCTTTTGAAGAAATGAGACCATGGTTAGATAACCCTTTCAACAAGCTATATCCTGAGAGGAAGGGGCAGGAATGTTCGTTAACCCATGAATTATGGAGGGCATTTTACTGAGGCCACTTAGGCAGTTTTACTCCATCTGGTGAAAAATAGCTTGAAACCTGTTTTGGCAGACTTATAACTTCCTCCTCAGACACTCTCAAGACAAACGGAAACCATGTTCAAGTAGACAGATCAAAACGCTTCAGCCTGGTTCTTCCAGATATTTTTTATCATTCTCCTATGATGTACGGCGGGCATTTCCCTAAGGAAACTTGGAGCAATTTTCCAACACAGCCATTTTTTAGAATTTCTCCAAAGTTTATTATGAACCCATGTTTTGGCAGACCTATAACTTTGTCCTAAAGCACTCTTTTGAAGAAATGGGACCATGGTTAGATATCTTATTCAACAAGATACAACCTGACAGGAACGGGTGGGCATTTTCCTTAACCCATGAATTATGGAGGGCATTTTATTGAGGCCACTTAAGCAGTTTTACTCCATCTGGTGCAAAACAACCTGAAACCCTGGTTTGGCAGACTTATAACTTCCTCCTCAGACACTCTCAAGACAAACTGAGACCATGTTCAAGTAGAAATATCAACAAGATTTAGCCTAGTTCTTCCAGATATTTTTATCATTCTCCTGTGATGTATGGTGGGCATTTCCCCAAGGCAACTTGGAGCAATTTTCCAACACTTTGCCATTTTTCAGAATTTCTCCAAAGTTTATTCTGAACCCCTGTTTTGGAAGACCTATAACTTTGTCCTAAAGCACTCTTTTGAATAAATCGGACCATGGTTAGATATCCTATTCAACAAGTTACATCCTGACAGGAAGGGGCAGGGATTTTCCTTAACCCATGAATTATGGAGGGCATTTTAGTGAGGCCACTTACGTAGTTTTATTCCATCTCGTGCAAAACATCCTAAAACCTTGTTTTTACAGACTTATAACTTCCTCCTCAGACACTCTCAAGACAAACTGAGACCATGTTCAGGTAGATAGATCAATAAGCTTCAGCCTGGTTCTTCCTAATTAAGATTCAATCTAACTATGTCTTCATGCAGGTTACTATCTTTGTGTTTCTGCAGGGTTTTACTGAATTTGGTGATCATATGGACATGGCACATGTAACCCTTTCAGTAGTTATGGTGGATTTTTAATAGCCTCTGCTTATCTTCTTCGTGTGATCCTCCAAATTGGAATTATGCCAAAAAATTTGATAAGAACAAAAACCCTATGATGAAGAATTTCAACCATATAATTAACAATTAAGATTCAATATTGCGCCAAGCCAAATATAGCAGTTTTTCCTTGTTTAATGGACTAACTTGGTGGTAATCCATCACCAGAATTGGTGGTATGCCAAATGTTTTTGATAAAACTAACACAATATCATCGCCAACTTAAACAACTAACACTTAATCCCTCAATCACTCATATGACCATCGTGTCAACTGATATATAAAAAATATTAATCCAACGATCATTGAAGCCCTCGATCACTCCATATGACCATCGTGTCAACATAATCCAATGACCAAGATCATATCCTTGCAAATCGATGGATGTTGTCACTTCTTCCAAAAGGTAGGGGTTCTAACAGGTCGTCTCGGGCTCCAGGCTAGTGACTTCTGGTGGAGTCCAAGCACCTAGAGCCCCCACCATACCCTTTCACTACACGTCAAATAAGCATAGTGTGGATGGTGTATATAAACTCATATTACCTCAACTATGCTGCCAATGTGGGATAAATACCAAAGACGAATTAATTGCCACTGTTGATCACTTGATAGGATGGTTGCTGAGTCTCTGCCTGCAATTCTTCATCTTTGTCCACTGAGATTTGAATCATGCATCGAATTCTTTTGCTGGGATTTAATCAGAGCTCTTTTTGTTCCTTTTGTTACAAACATTGACTTAGATCTTGGTTCCTTTGATCACCTACGCTCAAGTTAATCTTTTTTCGCCTTGAATCACCTCCATTTTTACTCTATCGATCGGAACCATTGAAATTATCAGCCACAACACATAATCTGGACTTGATGTGCTCAACGAAGGGGTCTTCGTTTGATGCAGACATATTGAGCTCTCCCAATTTGTCAATCACATATTTATTGGTAGCCTTGTATTTGTTAGGAAAGGTCCTCCCTTTATCCAAAATGGATTGAGCCTCTTGGCGTGTTCTTATGGGCAATTTCTTCAAGTGCTCGAGAATGTATTCCAGAACCTTAATTGAAACCTCCATCTCTTTTTGTTTGAAGTCCCTCCTCTTCTGAGAGGCATTCTTATTGGTAGTAGTAACGAAGGTTGTGATGTTCTTCTGCTATCGCTGGACACCTCTCAAACCTATTATTTGTTGGCAATATGGCAGTTATACAGGTTGGCATTGATGGAAAATAGATGAAACCCTGTTGAAAAAGGCACACTCTTTATTGATGGAAGATTGTATAAATGAATATGATCCTATTATCTATGTTGACAGAGCCATGGATGAGGTAGTATGATGACAAAGTAGATGGTTGGCATTTACAGAGAAGCAATGTGCATTGGGCATGTAAAATGACAAGAGAAATGATGTATGATGGTTATGAGGTCAATATCCTTGTCCCCTGCATGGAGTTAATACATGTGTAAAACTCCTCCATGATCCCTGCCTTGTTCAAGCTAGCAAATGGCGCTACTTAATGCTGCGTGGAACTATTTGAGACCATACTTCATCATTTTGGGAAATGTCTTGTGAAGAGATCACCATGAACTATCATGAAGTTGCTATGAGCTAGTGAAGACCTTGTGGAGCTATCCATTGTGAAGATGCCCTGTCCTACATGTTTTTGAAGCGTGCATTGGAGTAAAAGTGTGCAATATTGAAGATTGTCATTTGAAAAGTAAAATGTTGAAGTATCAAGCGATTGGGAGTTATAGAATGTCGAAACTGTATAACATTGAAGGTGAATCATCATTTCTGAAGAATCTCTCCCATTTGAAGATTGGATGGAGCTATTGATGACTACTAAGATTGGAATGTGATTTCGTTGCTAGATTGTCTCTCTGAGGGGATGTATTGTTGGATTGTGAAAAACCTATTCATTGAAAAACTTTGATCTTGATATCTTTTGAAGATTACTATTTCATCTCTTGTTCATGAAGTGAGTTGCATTTGTATAGATGGTGAAGTATTTATCTACATCAGAAAGCGCCTTCATCTCTTGTGAAAGTGACTTATACACTTGAGCTGTGATGGTGATGCATGCAACAAGTACTTGCAGGAGTAAAACAATGAGTTTGGAGGATACTCAGCAACCGTCCGATCAAGCAATCGATGGTGGCAATTAATTCATCTTTGGGATTTATCCCACATTGGAAGAGTGAAAAGGTTGTTATGTGTTTATATGCGTAGGCATCACTATGTTCACTCAACGCGTAGTGCAAAGGTTATGGTGGGGGATTTGGGTGCTTGGAATCCACGAGAAGTCACCAGCCCGGAGCCCGGGATGACCTGTCAGCCCCCCTACCATTTGAAAAAAGTGACAACGTCCGCTGGATTAATAATTTTTTTCTATTGAAACGATTGTCACATGAGTGACCAAGGGCTTAAGAGTTCCCAGAAGGATGAATCCCGCATTTATAAAGATGAAAGGATCTAGCATGAGAGGAAGTGATGCCCACGTGAAGGAGACCAGAGGGTTTAATGAGGAATCCCGCAGATGTAAAATAAAAGGAAGCTCTTATAGGGCCAAAGCATGCCCACAGGTATATAATGAATTGTGCTCACAGGTGTGAGAGGAAGCGAGCATGTAGACCAAAATTAATCAAGAAGATTTTAATTATTTAATTAAAAATTGTTAAATGTAGAGATTTGAGAAGGTGCTAGACATGCAATGTTTAGAGGAAGTTTCAATTGATTAATTAAGTAAATTAATAAGAAACATAATTATAAACAAGAGATTTGAAGAGGTATGAAAACAAAAGGTATGAGGCAGTTAATGAAAATATGTGTCCATCCAGTTTGAAAAGGTATGAAGGTTTGAAGAGGTATGAACAAAGAATTTATTGAAGATTCAGAATTGGAAGAAAGTGTCTTGGTGAAAAAATTTGTTGTAGTAGCCAGAGAAGTCCAAGATAAAATTGAAGTTCCTAATTTGAAGAAAATAAACAGCTTTAGGGTGGAAGTGTGGAGCTAGGGAAGGTTGGTGCCTGCAGGGGAGTAGGTTCTTTCTTGTCAATTTGTAAATTGACTAAATAGCGGTGTGGGTGCATCCTGATCAGTGGGTGTTGATCCAAAAGGGAAGAAGACATCTTCCTTCTATTTTATATTGTAAAAACAAGTTTTGCAGATAATAGAAAACTGTTGGTGGTTTACCTTATTGGGTTCCACAATAAATCATTGTGTCCAAATTTGTTTTTAAATTTGCTAAAGTAGAATAAATTGTGTTTAAATTTGTGTCACTGATTCACCCCCCCTCTCAGTGATAGGGCCTGATCCAACATTATTAGTTCATGTCCACTTCTGCATTCCCTTTTGGATGAAATTTTCCCAGCCAGAGAGTCTCTGTGTAAAGAATGCTTAACTACATACTATCATGGCATCATATCATCATAGTCAGCAGATCAAACAATTAACATCCTCTACTTTGTCATCATACTATTTTCCATCAATGCCAACTCGTATATCTGCTATATGATGGTGATGATGGTGACGATGACGACAACGATCATCATCATCTTCCTTATCATCATGATCATCATCAACTATGTCATCATCAACTTCATCATCCTCCTCATCATCATCTTCATCATCATCATCAGAATCATCATCATCATCAACATGAATGTTGTCATCATCATCATCATCATGAAGATGACGACACCAACGATGATTAAGATGATGATGATGATGATGGAGATGAAGAAGATGATGATGATGATGATGAAGATGATGATGGTGATGATAATGATGATTAAGAAGATGATGATAATGATGAGGATGATCTTGATGATGATGATGATGAAGATGATGAAGATGATGATGATGATGGAGATGAAGAAGATAATGATGATGATGATGATGATGATGATGATGATGATGATGACGAAGAAGAAGATGATGATAATGATAATGATGACGATGATGATGAATATGATGATGATGCTGATGATGATGATGATGCTGCTGTTGCTGATGATGATTATTATTATGGTGATGATGACAACAACGATCATCATCATATTCATCATCATCATCGTCATCTTCATCTTCCTTATTGGCGTGATAATCATCAACTACGTCATCATCAACTTCATCATCCTCATCATCATCATCTTCTTCATCATCATCATCAAAAACATGATCGTCGTCATCATCGTCATCATCATCATCATCATCATCATCATCATGAAGATGATGATGACAACGACAATGATGAATATGATGATGATGATGATGATGATGATGGAGATGAAGAAGATGATGATGATGATGACGATGATGATGATGATGATGATGACGAAGAAGAAGATGATGATAATGATGATGAATATGATGATGATGATGATGATGATGATGATGATGATGATGGTGATGATGATGATGATGGTGATGACGACGAAAACGCTCATCGTCATCTTCATCATCATCATCACCTTCCTTATCGTCATGATCATCATCAACTACATCATCATCAACTTCATCATCCTCATCATCATCATCTTCATCATCCTCATCATCATCATCTTCATCATCATCATCATAATCAACATGATCGTCGTCATCATCATCATCATCATCATCATCATCATCATCATCTTCCTTATCATCATCATCATCGTCATGATGAAGATGATGATGACGATGATGACGACAAAGACGATGATGAAGATGATGATGATGATGGAGATGAAGAAGAAGATGATGATGATGATGATGATCATGATCATGATGACAAAGAAGAAGATGATGATAATGATGAGGATGATGTTGATGATGATGATGATGATGATGGAGATGAAGGAGATGATGATGATGATGATGACGA
Source organism: Larix kaempferi (assembly GCA_027924585.1). Taxonomy (NCBI): domain Eukaryota; kingdom Viridiplantae; phylum Streptophyta; class Pinopsida; order Pinales; family Pinaceae; genus Larix; species Larix kaempferi. The sequence continues at coordinate 12,868,538 of BSBM01000461.1, read as the reverse complement.
AGATGATGATGATGATGATGATGACGACGAAGAAGATGATGATAATGATTATGATGATGAATATGATGATGATGATGATGACGAGGATGATGATGATGATGACGAAAATGATCATCGTCATGTTCATCATCATCATCATCATCTTCTTCCTTATCATCATCATCATCATCAATATCATCATCATCATCAGCATGATGATGATGATGATAATGATGAAGATGAAGATGATGAAGATGATGATGGTGATGAAGATGTTTATGATGATGATGGTGGTGGTGATGACGACGACAACGATGATTATGATGATTATGAGGATGAGTGATGCAAGTGGGAATGAAAAAATCCAATCCAAACCGCTTCCCCCAGGAAGTATTGTGATTCTTTGAAATCGAACCACTTAACTTAGCTAAAATCCAGCTAAGTCCTTCTCAAATGTGGCCCTCACCTTCGAAATAGGTCTTCTGCAATGTTCTTCCTGTCAAAATTAGCTTTCCGCAATACCTTGCGGAAGCACCTTATTTCTGCAATTACGGGTGTCCTTCCGCAATAATTTTTCCGCAGTCACCTTCCCGCAACTGTCCTTCCGCAACGAGGATCTCCGCAACTTCCTTTCCGAAAATCTCACTCCCGTGATGCAGATGCCTCATTTCTTCATTTTACGGATTACGGGTTGCGGGTGCACTTTTTGTGATTTCTGGAAAAGACTTCCGGAAACACTCTTCTACAATGTGACTTCCGCAAATGCTCACCGTTGTCTCCCGAGATTCTTCCTTCTGCAGAACACTGTATCAACCGTCGATCCCTTGCGGATTTGATCTCGTCCATTGATCTATGATCGATGCAGAACACTTCACGTTAGCGTGCGGAAATGTTAACTCCCGCACAAATTCACTTTGCGGATCCTTTCCCCGACGTTGATCTCCTCGTTTTCTTTGATCTGAACCGTTCAAACTCTACTGATTGATTCGACTGCAACTCTACGATTTTTGTTGATTGATCAGAGAATCAATCAATCCATCTCGACCTTCATTTGGATCTAATGTGAAACTAAACACAACAAGAAATTGCCTATGTTACTTAACGACAATCGGTTTGCGAATGTTTTGGGTGTTCTTAACTGTAGATGGGATTTCACACAAGCCCGAAAATAGAGATTCATTCACACATACATCAGGTTAACACTTGCACACAGCTTGACCTGATAGAATCTTAGCTTATCTCTCATTCAAATGCACAGTAACACTATTGAACACACAGAACTTGCTAATTTTATTAACTGATAGAAGTCCCCCCTATCCAGTCGCATTTTCCTTTGGTATTCAAGAAAATATCCCACCGACTCTCCCTCGCACATGACTCCCCCTACTGAGTCCCTCTTTCTCCCCTTTTCACCCATTCGAAATCCCAAAACCGAATGGTTGAACAAAAAAAAAACTAACTAACAAACTCTCCTCCATCACTGAAGGAGTCATTATCATTCAACAACAAACTAGTTATCTCTCTTGATCTCCACGCAAGGAGTATCAACTTGCCACTATGTCCTATTTTCTCAAAAACTGACAACACGCTAGTCGGTTACATATTTTTCAAATACTAAAATACTTAATAAGCAATTTTTCTTCCCACTTTAGGACAGATTGTCCTCTTGCTAGCCACAACATGTGAACACGCGATCACATTGCTGACTTAGCATTGATGCTCCTGCATCAATGAGGATGAGGACGATGATGATGAGGATGATGATGATGAGGATGATGATGATGATGACTAGGATGTTGATGATGATGATGATGAAAATGACAATGATGATGAAGATGAGGAGGATGATGATGATGAGGATGATGATGATGATGATGATGAGGATGATGATGATGAGGAGGAGGAGGAGGAGGAGGATAATGAGGATGAATAGGATGATGATGATAATAACTAGGATGATGATGATGATGATGAGGATGATGATGTGTTTGATGGACAATCCACTCGAGCGGATGCGAGCCGGATCTCCCTAGCTCAATGCGAGTCTAGAACAAATAGAACAGACTACAAGTGACTTTCCTAGATCTACTTAAGGATCAAGTGCTAGATGTCTTACCTTTTACTTTGCAATCCTTTCTCCTGGATGTTGCTCCACGTCGCGCAGTCATCAGATCTTAGCTGCAAGACCTATCAAGATACAAGAACAAACACAAATGAGTAAAGAGCATCTATACAATAAGAGATCTAAGTGAACAGTTAAGTAGGTAAACTACTCAATATCATCACACACATGAACAATATTGGTGGAAAGCATTTGTATTACTGTAAATAGGGAAATACATAGTAGAGACATAGAACTACAACCAAGGCTTAACGCTGCAGCCCTTCTCCATCCAAGCCATTTTCCATATCCTCCTAAGGAAGTATGAGTAGAGATATCTCAAGGATGATTTCACCAGCATGTAGACACTATAGACTTCCTCCCTTGGAGAGAGGTAGAGCTTCATTTATATAGGGCTAAGTGGATATGATAGGTTGAGATATGATAGGAGAGAGATAGGGGATCTTCCCATGAGATGGGGAACCGAGAGCCAGCTCTCACAAGAGATCAGGGATGAGGATCCAAGTCAGTAAGCTTTGTGAGGAGCTCGAAGAAGCTATTTTTACCCATTAACTGACTTTTTCGCACCCATTAATGGAGCAAGGTGCGACGTCCCAGGTTGCATGAGTGCATCCTGCTACGACCTCTCAAAACCTAGCAAAGGTGCAATGATATCCCTTCTAAGTGGATGACTTAGCCAATGGAACTTCAGGGGTGTATACACTAAATATCATGATGGTAGGATTTTAGGTGTACCAGAATGCCCCCCAAACCATGAAGCTATTGAAAAATTGGACATGTGAAATGCTTTGACAGAAGAAATGGAAATGGACTTGTTGGATGAAGGATACTGCTACAGTACAACTGAATCTGAACTGACAATCTCATATGATGTACAACATGGCTTCCGACTAATACAATGTAGATCCATGGTAGTAATAACCGACTGAACACAATCATGGCTACTAGACACAAGCGTAGATCCATGATGAGATGATAACACGGCCACGACCAATACAAATGTGGATCCATGTGACATGACTTAATACAAACTCCATTGCAGCTTGGGTAAAACATGATTCCCCAGGGTCTTCAAGCTAAACCCGCAATGATACAAATCTAGCCATGTGATTACAAATGTCTTGGCGTTGAACATGGTAGAAACCACTTGATTACTGGTCATTGATGTATACCATTAACAAGTGTGAGGGAAATCACCATTGATGTCAATGATCCCCAAGGTATCACAGTACATATCACCAAGCGTGAATAAATGAGTTCAAGTCGAATGAAAGATGAAATCTTTCGATCAAGAGTCAATAATGTAAACTCATGTCGAAAGCGAGGTAACCTGCCTTTGAGGCATGCAGGGCCAAGGTAATTGGTTGGTTTCTAGATTCAATCCTCGGATGATGAGATGAAGTCGACAAGGATGAAATCCGTCGAAGGAGGGCCATGATGAATCCCCCATCATCGACATGAAACATGACAAAGGATGTGTAGAGCAGATCAGATGGTACAGTAACATGCAAGAATGACTCAGAGTGGACCAACATGATTGAAGGTGTACTGACTGCAAATAATGAACAATGGAAGTATTCTTGAACATGGGCATGGCATGACTTGGCAATATTGACATGATGAGTATGACAAAAACTCCTAATGCAACTGATGATGGAATATTTCTTTGAGTGAATCAAAGGAGTAACAAGACCCAGGAAGTAAGCGGAACTCGAGGACAAATAGATGATCCAAGTACTATATGCAAATGCAGATGAGTGCCATGTTCAAGAATGACTAAGTACTTCCACATATAAGGGTGTAATACAAAAAATTTCCTTTTTCCCCATCATGAATGATGAGTGCCTCATGTGTTTTTTACGAGCTTGATGAGGGTAACCAGATGCTCGGTATAGCTCATCTCATAGATGATTCCAATCCCAAATATTTTTCGAACCTGGGATAGGAGGTGTTCGTCCCATGATGAGCCCTTCAATGTGAAAATTTAACTAGTCCATAGAAGGTAAACTCGGTCATCATTTCATGTTTAGAGAGTCTGAAAAGAACTAAAGAAGACTCCAATGGTCCTTTTTCGTAAAGTTAGCCTCATCACCCGAAAAAGGGTAAAACAATGCGGGAGAGGACTCTTCCACTCATGATTGGCTGGAGTATACCTTTTTCGTAAGTAGTTCCCCCTGGTCCGAAAAAGGGGTAAAATATCACCAGGAAGACGACCATTCAAATCCTTTTACAAGCGTGAACGTGACAAGTTCTCTTGGCAATCTTTTCGTATTTCGAGAGCCTAAAAGGAGCTTAAAGATAGACTACAGGGGGGGTTCCTTTTCTGTAGGAGTTTAACGATCTCGAAAAAGTGATAAATCGTAACTTGGTAACATATTCTCATAGTTTCAAGAGCACGAGAAAGAACAAAGAGTAAGCTCATAATCATTAAATAATTACAATCTAATGAATGAGAAGATAAATGACAAAAATTCACAAGGGGTGTTCATACCTGAGATGACCTGTTCCAATGCAAAAATGGTATAAAAACACACTTAATAACTCCCGTACACTTGGAAACTAGGTCAAATAGTCAATCAAATGTTCAAAAATTGACCCAAACTATAACAAACGGTATAAAGGAATCAAATATTTGAAAAAGGAATATTCCATTTTGTTTATAAATAGAAATAAAAACCAAATATAGTCACCATTTTTCTATTTGCCAAATTTGGGAGGAGAAGTGCCATTTGGAGCCAAAACTTCACTTGTTGATTCCGAGGGCTATGAGCCACCATTTCACCCGCCATCTAGAGTAGGTAACCCTAAACTTCATCCAACATAAATGTAGTGGTTTACATTTCTGAATTTCAGTCATTTTTTGGGGTTTTGGCTTGATTTGGGAAGGGACATTGCATCCTCAGCTCATCGTAGTTTTCCCTTTCGGAAACTGCGATGAGACCTAGTCGTCGCAAAGGTAGCATAACTGGACTGCGACGACATCACACTTTTTGTAAAAACGGGGTGCGACGACGGAAACGTCCATCCCTAATCTCAAGCCAAGCTAAAAAAAGAACTTTTGGTGGTTGATGCAAGTTATAACAATGTTAAAACTCTCCCATTGACAGGTTCCAAGCATCAAAAATGGTTTTGGAATGGCGTGAACGGGAACATGAGTTAGATGATGAACAAGTTGCAAATGATACACAATGTGTGGAAGCACTGAGGAACTGTGGGCTCCTCAATTTCTTCAAGATTCAGGGGATGAGGTCCCAATTCCCACTACTGACCCATATGCTCCGATGTTGGGATGCGACCCAACAACACTTCATGATCGGTGAGCACATGCTTACTATAGATGTCGAGGACATCTGTTTCTTGACCGGATTGTCCCAAGGAGGGGACAATGTGCTTCTAACTGGATCACGTGGAAGTGATCAGATTGTGGATGCTATGATCCTGCAACATTGTGTTCCCAACACCCATGCTTCTAGTGGGAAGATTCCCATAAAAGACATGTGGGAACATCCATTACGCACCATACTTTTCACCATCATGAGAATGGAAAGGAGCCAAGCTCCTCACTTAGCCACTAGGTCGCAAATGCTATATGCAGAGGACTATATGTCTCCGAAGATAGTTAACTGGTGGGAGGGACTCCTCGCAAACATGCGAGCTCAGTTGACCAAGTGTCGACGAGGAGACCTCAAACAGTTTGGCTATGGATCGATAGAGATCTCGTTCTTATTAGAACAGGTTCCCCACTTGCGTCCTCAGGTACTATTGGTGGACAGGGATCCTAGGGATCCACACATGGCTAGATGGACAACGGTGATGTCCCAACATGGTGGGGGCCCAATTATTGGATACCCTCTTGAGTTTTTCACTTGGTTGGAGGGCCAGTTACTGATGGTGGAGGACTTCCCGTATAGTGGTATGGATTTTAGAGATGAGTCGGACTTACTGCTGCCAAAGAGAGTAGCATGGGGAGACCTCGGTAAGAACAAATAACCCTTGTACTTTTTAATTTTTGTGCATTTATGATTTTTTTGGTGTAGTGATGACAAGTAAACAACATGTGTGTGCAAACGTGGTCCCTGTGCGACCAGTGGGAGTCTCTCTTCTTGCGAGGAGAGAGAGAGGAGAGGGAGCAGTCATGGGTCTTGCCGTACATGCCACCATTGTAGAGATGGATAGGGTCTATGCCAACCTGAGAAGTTTGACACTAGACGTTCTTGAGCGGACGATAGATGAGGTGCCACGACCCATGCAAGTGTACACGGTTGGAGTGACTGCGCGCTTCAATGCCTTGCTTCGTAGAGTTGCGAGAGCAGTTGACTGTTTCCACACTCAGCAGGCCAGAGTTGTTAGACCACCTAGGGTTGTGCAGGCCAGGCGATAGGCCTTATGTTGTTACTGTGTGTGTACTGAGAGCTTAGAGGCCTCAGATTTTTGTACTTACTGAAAGCTACGAGCTTCAAATTTTGTAGAGACTTACTAAAATTCGTCGTGCTTCAGATTTTTGTACCAACACTACTTTTCGAGAGATATATATATACAGACATTCCGGTGCTTTATACATTATGTGTTTCAAATGGATGAATGATGTGGTCTTGTTTATATGTTTGCTTATAAAATGCATTATTTACATGTTATGTCTGCAATGAATATGCTTATGTGTGTGCAATGTACCAATCTAAAATGAAGTTGGACATGGAGTCCACAACTGTGTTAACGTCTCGTGGAATGTGCAGGTACTGAATGGACTCGAAGGACCTTTCCAGAAGATAGACTTGATGATAAAGACTGAGTAAAAAGGGGTCACGGATGGCGTAAACTCAGTTAAGATGAGAGACCACTAGTTGAGAGTCCAAGTGGATGACAACATGGTCCATACCCAAAGAAATGGCATCAGTTAGGGTTCCAATGACTGCTTGATATTATGCAGCATTGTTGGCCGCGAAACCTAGACACATTCCTCCTGAGTTGATGAGCTCGCTAGTAGGTGAATAAAGTACCCAGGCTGCCGAAGCAAGGTTGCAGGTATGCCGACTAGCGCCGTCCGCGAATCCAAAACAAGTTTCCATCTGCACACGCAGACAGAACATGGTATAAGAAATGAAACAAGACCTAAACACGAAATAAATAAAAGTGTCACACCACACAGAAAACACACACGCATGCCATGTACAGTATATACAAAAGTACTCATGCATGAAAGACACAAGCATAGTACCTCTTCAGGTAGAGCCCGTTTTGGGGCTCACCCAAAGATATCCCATCATAGTCTTCAAGCTCATAATCTCCCTTCTCTAAGACGTGTTTCACTATGTAAGGTCCATGCCACATGGACTCAAACTTGCCTGCCCCCATATTATCATGTTTTTGGTCATATGTAAGGACCAAATCTCCTTCGCTGTAAGCGCGGGGTTCTACTGACTTGTCGTACTGCGCTTTGATGCGTTTCTTATGAACCTCATTGGCAAGAGAGGCATCTCAACGAGTCTCATTGAGTTTAGCTAGGTAGATGAAACATTCTTCCTCGGCAGTAGTGTGTGGGTGAAGTTTGACGGTGAGCTTGAGAGACGAAATCTCACTCTCTATACGGAGGACTGCCTCCAATCCATACTAGTTGGAAAGGAGTAAATCCAGTGGTGGTTTTAATGGAAGTCCTATATGCCCAAAGCACAGAGAAGAGAATATTATGCCAGTTGGACTTATGTGTACCTAGCATTCGTTGGACTATAGTTTTCAAGGCCTTGTTAATGGCCTCGACCTGTCCATTTGACTGTGGGTAGTACGGTGTTGAGTTTTCATGGTGAAAACCCAATCTAACGCTCAACTCATCAACCATGTGGTTCATAAATTTAGAACCATGGTCGGTAACTATCGCTTGAGGAACTCCAAACCGTGCTATTACATGATTGAACATGAAGAGTGCGACCGTTTTGCCGTCGTTCATGTATGTAGGCATTGCCTTGGCCCACTTTGTAAAGTAGTCCACAGCTACAATGACGTAACTATGCCCCCCGGATGAGGTAGGCTTACAATGCATGAAATCTATGCCCCATTTAACGAAGGGGCCAACGGCAATAATTGGGTGTAATGGGGCGGGGTGGGTTCGCTTTTTTGTATGAAAGTGTTGACATGGAGGACATTTTTTGACGGCCTCAATACAATCTTTGAAGATAGTAGGCCAATAATATCTTTCACGCAAAATCTTCTGGGCTATAGCTATCCCAGAGAGGTGACCGCCACATGCCCCAGCGTAATAGTCATTTAAAACATGTTCAGCCTCATCATGAGTCAGACAGCATCGGAGAATGGAATCGACACCATGACGGTACAAGGTATCACTGATGATCACGTAATACTTTACATGGTGGCATATGTGACGACGGTCGTCACGAGACAGTTGAGTACTGAAACGTTGGGTTTGAAGATACAATGTGATATCTCCATACCATGGATCAGACGTACTGATAAGAAACAATGATTCATTCGGAAAGGATTCATTGGGCTCAGATTCGTCATCAGTATGGGGGAGGTCGCAGATAAGCTCGGCAAAGACCAATGACTTTTTAGACTTACCGATTTCGAAAAGAACATCGAATTATTGCAGTGTCACAATCCAGCGTGAATACTTGCCCCCAATCACATGAAATGTTAGAACATTGTACATGGGGTTCGAATCGACAATGATGGTGGTGGTGCGGAGCAAAATGTAATGTCAAAACTTCTGCACGGCTACGACGGCCGCAAGAGCGAGTTTTTCAACATGTGAATACCGGGTTTCAGCGTTAATGAGACCTTTGTTGACATAATATATCACATGGTCTTGGGCGTTCTGGTCTTCCTGCACCAAAACCATGGCGATAGTGGTGTTGGAAGCCGCGAGATATAGGATGTACTCTCGATAGTAATTTGGCGGTTGGAGCATGGAGGCATGCGTGATGGCATGCTTCAAACTATCAAAAGATTATTGAGCTTGGTCATCCCAAATGAACGGGATGTTTTTCTTCATCAACCTCATGTAACCCTATGTCTTTTGTGCGAAATTAAAAAGGAATCATCGTAAATAAGTTTCTCATCCTTGCAGACTTTGAAGTTCCGTAATATTGGTAGGAGGTGGAAGAGTGACCATGGCTTCCACCTTCGAGGGATCAATGAGGATCCTGTATTTCGAGACAATAAACCCTTGGTGGCGTCCAGATGCGACACAAAAAATACACTTATGAGGATTCAGATGGATATTGTACCGCCTGCATCTGAGGAAAACAACCGTCAGATGATCAAAGTAGAACTCACGCTGCTTTGAATGGGTAGGGAGATCGTCCAAGTAAGGTTCCAAAAAGTCCTTCAGATTGTGGAAAGCGTACGACATGGATCGCTGGAATGTGGCACCAACATTTTTAAGACCAAACGGAAGTTTACGGTATGCAAATGTTCCCCAAGGACAGATGAAAGTAGTCTTGTGTTGGTCGGCGAGGTGAATCTCGATTTGGTTGTACCTAGAGAAGCCATCCATATATGAAAAGATGATGCTTCCGGCACAATTGTCGATAATATGGTCAATAAAGGGAGTCGAGTAGTTGTCCTTGGGGACAAGCTTTGTTGAGATCCCGATAATCGACACAAACGCGAATGGTACCCTGTTTTTTAGTAATAGGGACGACGTTTGAGACCCACTTTGTCAATGGGACAGGGTAAATGAAGCTGGCCTTCAAGAGTTTCCCAATTTCTGCCTTGATTGCAGCAGTCTTCCGGGGGTGTATTGGTCGCAACCTTTGGTGGATAGGTTTGATGTTTGGATAGGTTTTGATCTCGTGCAAAACAATGGAGGGGTCTATCCCAAGCATCTCCTCGCAGGTCCAAGCAAATACATCTTGAAATCGTTTGAATAAGGCCGTAGTAGTAATGATTTATTCAGGGGAATACTTCTGGCCTAACTGAATGTGTTCCACTACACCAGGTTTAACCGAGATGTTGATCAAAGTGGTAGGCTCAATGTTGGCTAAGTTTCCTTCAGAATTCGTTTGACACGCGAGTATCAAAGACTGAGAGCTAGAAAGGACATCCAGTGTAGAGATGTTGCGAATGCTATTCTCTATAGTATCCAGAATGGGATGGGAAGACAAACGATGATGGAGGTCTTCCCACGGAGGATCATCCGAACTCATGATTTCCATAATGGACTCATCAGAATGAAAATTCCGTAGGAAGGGATCAGATGATGTCCACTGTAGAGAACGAGGGGTGGAGTTCACAGCTAAGTGATCCTCCGGAGCTGACTAGATAGCCTCCTACATAAGTTCGGCGGGTAACAAAAGCATAATGTCTCCAATCAGGTGTGTGGTAGCTTCATCAGGTACAAGCCATGAATAAGTGGAGTTGGGAATGGAAGAGTTCTACAAGGAGATCATGTTCACCTTGGCAACATGGTTTAGGGGATCCAAAGTAGGAAAGACTCCCATAAGGGATGAGTCCTTAAGGAGGCCAACCCCCACACTCTCATACTTTTGTGAATATTGTCCAATGGATGGAATGTTATCACCTGGGTGAGTAGTGGTGTCAGGTGTGCAGAAATCTAGTTGGTCGACTGTGACAATTCGACCGTGATGGGGGAATTGTACAATGCGGAAGATAGATGATGCAACCGCAGTCATGGAGTTATATGAACACCATAAGTGGTATGTCATCACGTGATTTTTCGGATCCTCACCCTACTTACCATCAAATTTTGAGATATCAAACGGAAGTTTCATTGGAATAGGCGGCCAATTAGTTCTGTGGTACATGGGGTCATTGGTTAAACAAGACAGGTCAGGTAGGTCCAAAGTAGCCAAAAAGGGCAAATGTGGATTAGGTTGCAAGTATTGATAGTACGGATAAGGTGTATAAGGACCTTGCATCGACTGACCATAAGGTGTACTAGGAGGAAACTGGTCGTAGGGGTATGCACCACCCGGACCAAATGTAGGTCCGCCGCCATAGTAAGGTGGTCCATTGCCATAATAAGGTGGTCCATTACCATTAGGTGGTGGCCCATTACCAAATGGTGGTGGTCCGCCACCACCGCTAGGATAGGATGGACCTCCACTACCTTCGCCGGGAGGAAGTGGTGGTTTGCCACCGCCGCTAGGATAGGATGGGCCTCCACCGCCACCTCCACCATGGTAGGGTGGTGGTCCACCACCACCGCCACCAAGATAAGATGGTCCTCCACCTCCTCCACCAGGATAGGATGGTCCTCCACCACCACCTCCAAGGTGGGATGGTCCTCCACCACCGCCACAGGGGGGCGGTGGCCGTGATGACCATGATGAGGTGGATCGCTGCCAGAAGGTAGAGGTCTACCTCCTCCAGAATTATGTGGGGGCCCGCCGCCTCCAACGGGAGGTGGGGGTGGACCAAATGTGGGTGGAGGGACTGTAAGTGGGGGTCCATGTTGTAAAACATTTTTCTATCCCCAAAGAGTGTAAGGATTACCGAGGTATGGTACCCCATAGAGTGCGTTTCCGAGTACCCTATAGAATGCATTTCCGAGATTATGTTGACCCGGCACAGGGTTAAAATGACCTAGATATGCTTGACTCAAAGGAGGTTGGATTATGTTGGACGGTCCCCCAGTATGGTCACCATATTTGTTTGACGGACAATCCACTCGAGCGGACGCGAGCCGGATCTCCCTAGCTCAATGCGAGTCTAGAACAAATAGAACAGACTACAAGTGACTTTCCTAGATCTACTTAAGGATCAAGTGCTAGATGTCTTACCTTTTACTTCGCAATCCTTTCTCCTGAATGTTGCTCCACGTCCCACAATCGTCAGATCTCAGCTGCAAGACCTGTCAAGACACAAGAACAAACACAAACAAGTAAAGAGCATCTATACAATAAGAGATCTAAGTGAACAGTTAAGTAGGTAAACTACTCAATATCATCACACACATGAACAATATTGGTGGAAAGCATTTGTATTACTGTAAATAGGGAAATACATAGTAGAGACATAAAACTAAAACCAAGGCTTAATGCTGCAGCCCTTCTCCATCCAAGCCATTTGCCATATCCTCCCAAGGAAGTATGAGTCTCCCGACAGATGAGTAGAGATCTATCAAGGATGATTTCACCAGCATGTAGACACTATAGAATTCCTCCCTTGGAGAGAGGTAGAGCTTCATTTATATAGGGCTAAGTGGATAGGATAGGTTGAGATATGATAGGAGAGAGATAGGGGATATTCTCATGAGATGGGGAACTGAAAGCCAACTCTCACAAGAGATCAGGGATGAGGATCCAAGTCAATAAGATTTGTGAAGGAGCTCGAAGAAGCTATTTTTACCCATTAACTGACTTCACCACACCCTGTAATGGAGCAAGGTGTGACGTCACAGGTTGCATGAGTGCATCCTGCAACGACCTCTCAAAACCTAGAAAAGGTGCAATGATATCCCTTACAGGTGAATGACTTCACCAATGGAACTTCAGGGGTGTCTACACTGAATCTCATGATGGTAGGATTTTATGTGTAACATGATGATGAGGATGCTGATGATGATGAGGATGAGGATGAGGATGAGGGTGAGAATGATGAGGATGATGAGGATGAGGATGTTGATGATGATGATGATATTGAGGATGAGGATGAGGGTGAGGATGATGAGGATGAAGATGATGATGATGAAGATGTTGATGATGACGATGATGATGACGATGATGATGACGATGATGATGATGATGATGATGATGATGGTGGTGGTGGTGGTGATCATGAAGATGATGGTCATGATGAAGATGAAGATGATGATGATGACGATGGTGATGATGATGATGTTGATTAGGAAGAGGGAGATGATAGAATGAAAAATCACCCAACAAGGGAAAGCTATTAGATACCTAAGTATCCTTGTGGGTGTCATTGTCTCATTAGTTCAACAAAGATTATTAAGTAAGATTGAAAGTAAATTACAAAAGGAATCTTGTGTAGATATATATCTAGAAAGTAAACTTAGCATCTTGGATATGACCTATCAACTAACCATTTTTTCCTTTTACCTTTATCATCATAATTAAAAAATGGAAATGGATTTAAGAAGGTTCTTATGGAGATGAAAATGAGGAAAAAAGATCTTCCTTCGATTGTTTGGAAAATTCATGCTTCCTTAGAGACAACATTGCTTGGGAAATATGTACTCTTTATGAAGACAAAGGAAACCTATGTTTCATTAATATACATTTTGGAGGAAAATCGTGGAATTGGATTGGATTGTAAGAGCCACATATGGATGATGATGAGGAGGAGGAGGATGAGGATGAGGATGAGGATGATGAGGATGAGAATGATTATGATGATGATGACGATGATGATGAATATGTTGTTGATGATGATGAGGATGGCGATGATGATGATTACAAAGACGATGATTGATGATGGTGGTGGTGATGAAGATGATGATCATTAGGGGAGTTTTGAGGTAAAATATGGGCTTAAAAAAAATAATGTACCATAAAAATTCACTTTATAAGAACCAATAGGATTCAAGATGATGATGTCAACCATAAGGGTAAAATTTGTAAAACAAATTGGAGGGAAAAAGAAAAAAAAAACTTTTTCTTATCATATTTTTGACATATCTCCTTAACGGCTTACCCAAATTTCAATTTTGTACACTCACTGGATGCGGATTTTAATTCCGCATCCAAACCATACCCACACTACATACTTCTGAGGCACCCACAACATGAAAAAATGAAAATTTCAATAAAAAAAAGTATTTTAATATTAAAAAACGTTTTTATTTATTGAATTTTTCATTTTTTCATGTCGTGGGTGCCTCGGAAGTATGTAGTGTGGATATGGGTTGGATGCAGAATTAAAATCCGCATCCTGCGAGTTCCCAAACTTGAAATTTGGGTAAATCGTTAAGGATATATGTCAAGAATACGATAAGTAAAAGTAGTTTTTCTTTTTCCTCTCTAAAATTTAGAACTATTATTTTATTATTAAAACTCTTATTTTATTATTTCCCTTAGGAGGCCCATTTTACACCTCAAAACTCCCCTAATGGATGGCGATGATGAAGATGATGATGATGACGATGATCAAGATGTTGATTAGGAAGAGGGAGATGACGACGACGACGACGATGATGATGATGACGATGATCAAGATGTTGATTAGGAAGAGGGAGATGACGATGATGATGATGGTGGTGGTGGTGATGACGACGACAACGATGATGATGATGATGATGGTGGTGGTGGTGGTGGTGGTGATGATGACGATGAAAATGATGATGATGATGATGATGATGATGATGAGGATGCAGATGAGGACGATGGTGATGAGTATGATGATGAGGATGATGATGATGATGATGATGATGGTGACTAGGATGAGGATGATGGAGATGAGGATGATGATGATGGTGATGGTGATGATGATGATGATGTTGATGAAGATGATGATGATGATGAAGATGTGATGACAAGATCTTTACCTTGGTCTTTACTAAAGTCTTATGAGCTTGGAAAACATTAATAGAATGGTTATGAGTGATTATTCACTCCTATAAAGAATGCACTTTATAGAACTACCAAACTGCTCAGTTAGGATCTTCCTCTTTTAAGACACCGAACTAGGTCCATAAGTCTTGATTCTTGATGTGCACAAATCTAAGAAGAGGAGGCTTCATAGGGCCCAAAAAGTTGTATTTTTTTTTTACTGCTTCCTCAGATCATATTGAATTGTCAGCTTAGTCCTTGGAATGGGTGTTAGGAGCAATCCTTAATTTTTCACTCAACTGGCTGCTCCCCTATCATGTAGACGTCTTCATTTACTGGGCTCCCCCTAAAATTGTGATGATGATGATGATGATGATGATGACAAATATGATGATGATGATGATAATCAAAATGATGGCGATGATGATGATGAAGATGATGATCATGATAATGGAGATGATGATGAATTGGATGATGATGATGATGATGAATATGATGATGAAGATGAATATGCTGATGATTATGATGATCAAGATGATGATGGTGATAACGAAGATGTTGATGATGAAGATGATGATGATGATGATAAGGAAGATGATAATGATGATGAAGATCATGATGACGATGATGATGACGACGATGATGATGATTATGAAGATGATGATGATGATGAAGACGACGAAGACGATGGTGATGACGATGACAAGGATGATGATGATGATGATGATAATGAGGATGATGATCATCGTCGTTGTTGTTATCATCACCATCATCTTCATGGTCTTAATAATCATCATCATCATGATTATCATGATCATCATCATGATCATCATGATCATCGTCATCATCATCATATTCGTCCTTGAAGGGACTTATGTATAGGATCTCACTATAAGCAATGCAACCAATACAAATTATGACAAAATCGTAGTTAAATTAAATTAAATTAAATTAAATTACATTAAATTTAAAACATAGAGTTGTTTAACTAAAATTAATTTAAAATGCAACAAAATATAAAATATGCAGATAAAAAAAACCCAAAATAAACTAAACAAAAAAATTAATATGCAAATAAAAAAACAAAACAAAACACAAAATATAAAATATGCAAATAAAAATACAAAAAAACATAGAAGGAAAACACTTATGCGCACTAGCTCATTAGCAGCATCTAAAGAAAAAAAACAAAGAACAAGTTCACTCCCGCGCACTGTTTCATTAGTAGCATCCAGAGCATTGGTAATTTGATGAGAAGAGCAGTGGTAAATTGAGGAGCAGGGGATACCAATCCAGAGGATACCAGCGTTCCTAGGCGAGGCAATCTGCCGACAGTCTAGAGGATAACAGAGGGCCCAATGAATTTGGTAAGCGCATTAACCCTGGAAGCATAGTGATGTAGGCCCTGGGGAGATCCAATGGACCTATGCACTCTACACATGAATCCTCTACCCATTTCTTATAGAAATCAACTTATTCGAGCATCAATTAAGATTTAAATAGGAATTCACCCCCAATCAAATATATCCGTGAAGTATGTAAATGATTTAGATACATATTCTTTGTGTATTTGTATTGTTCAACAGTACTTGCATAAATTTTAGGCATTTAATTAGAAATTCACATACCTAGTAAAGAAATCAAAAGTTACTTACAACAATTCGTCTATTCAAACAAAACATATACATATACACCAGAATCACTCTGTTTCTTCATAAAATATCTTACAAAGCTTTGAAATTCAATCACGAATCGATTCTTAGAAACATATGCCACAAATTTGTTTTTGTTTGCTCCAGACAACCAATAGGTGCCAAGCCCTTCTCTTTGATCCTTTACAATTTCAAACTTGCATGGTAGGGAGTGGGAGTCATACCCAATGATATTCCACCTCATTTCATGCTTGAAATTAAAAAAAAATGGTGTGTTTTTTGCAAAATTGACCGAATCTAGCCCAATTTTGGACAATTTTGTGCATGGGCCCACTTTCCCTCCATGTATGAAATTGAATGAAATTTGGAAAACATGGGTAAAAGATGGCCAAATTTTTGTGTAAGTTAAAGCATTCTAAGCTATTCTAAGGTGCCATATTATAAGGGTTTCTAATTGTTTAACATTGTATACCAAGAAAACATACTGACCCCCCAACCAATCAACCAATATGTTATTGGAGGACACCACTTTCATGTGGTTGTCTCCGTTGGTATAAGGGTGCAAACATGAAAATGGGTAATACATTTGCTTGTTGACGATTAGATTTGTAATTTTTTTGTTCATTCAACTTCTAGCAATCAAAACTCATATCTACATTGAGAATTTCACTTTGAAGCAAAAATAAGTTTTGTAGAGAATTATGTTACTCCATACTCAATTTTCTTTTATGGACATGATGCTATAAATTTCATGTGTATTAACTATATGCACCTAAAATTTTTGGTAAGGATAATGAGTGAGTAATACACGTGGCCACCTAGTTTTTAGATATAATTATTCATTTTAGGGAAAACTATGTGTTAGCTTTTGGGATTACTCCAAAAGTGTTCTCACCTCGGTAAACGAGCAATAGGCCTCCTAGCCACTTGTGATGCCTCATGGTCATATCAATGTCTCAGTTTGGGTGGATGCTTGGCGTTGGTTAGTGTGTTGATATGGTACCCTTAGGAGATTGTTACCTGATCGACATGTTGATAAACTCATTAGGTGCACACAATGGGGGAGTCAATTGCTTGATCAAAGGAGGTCCTTGCCTTGGAGGAGGAGCATTGGGAACTTAACTCTTAGAGCTTGGGACCTATATGCATTGCAGGTTGGACACTTGATTTGATGATGCTTGGGTTGAGTAGGATACTTCATGGAGGTTGGTGATGGAACCAAGGACCTATGTTGAGGAGGAGAGTTGGACCTTTGTGACCACATTATCATACAACAGAGTACCATTGCGCACATGTAGCACATAGTTAGAGAAGGAGTACCTTGCATGAGGAAACTTGCATATAAAACCACTATGGAAGAGGGAGTGTTAGAGTAACGTTGCCGAGTTTCAGTGGGAAATCCATGAATGAAGAAATATGGCCACCGCCCATTCCAAATTGAATCCCCAACATGATCTATTTGAGGGGGAACCCCATACCTATTTAGATGCATTAACTAGTCAAGTGGCCCAAGAAACACACTTCTATATCTGTGTTGTGAACAAATTCCAAATCAAATCAAATCATGTCTTATACTTAAAAGTAATTCAAATATAAATAAATCTAAAATAAATTACACCTTTAAGAGAAAAATAGCTTTTGATAAAGTTTTTAGGAAGAAATAAATTTTGATATTAAAACATTACAAGTAAATATATTTGTACGCTAAATTATATCTGCTTGGTAACTTATATTCTTGTTTTATCGAGTGTAGGTACCACCAAATAGGTATTTGTCAGATCTATCTTCCTCGAGTGATGATGAAGATATACTCGGAGAGGTTGAAAGTGGCACGTGTTGTACTATATCTATCAGTTCTATATCAACTAGATATGAAAAGGTAAGGAAAATATTTCGTAGACGCATGCAATATTTTATTGCCAACGGAGGGTCATGTAATTATGATGCTGAGAGCATAGGTGACATTGAGTTTCCCTTGAGGTATAGACATCTAGTGCAATGATGGGTACCTAATAAGCTACCTCAAGTGGACAGAGATTTCTTCATGAATGGGAGGATGTATCACATTTCTCCTTCGTCCTTACATGGATTGGGGCTATTTTCCATGGATGGCATAAAGGTCGTCTATGGAATTGTAACTGAATTGATGGAGTATGTCGGACCATTATACAAATACAATAACTGGTTGATCTTGGTCCAATATACTCGAAGTATGCGGAGATATGGAGTTGCCACAAATTATATACAACTAGCATAAAACAATAAAACAAAGGGGCGACTATGTATATTGATGGGAGACCAAAAGCGTTTGGAAACGTTGTTGGCTTTATAAATAGTACACGGCTAGTGACATCAACTAAGCAACTAAATTGCGAATTTGAGGGATGCGAAGAACATTGTATATTTGTATGTGCAACAACAACAATACTTCCAGGTGATGAGTTGTTGATCGATTACAACTTAAATCGAATAGATGTGACTTCCACGGTCTAGGGTAACCGTGGAGGGTCACACGCTATGCCTCATCAGGTAAATGCTAAATATAGTAACTAAACATGACTACAATAACTAAATGTTTTAATTTTTTCTTTTAACATTCGATTTCCACCGTTGACATTCGCTTTTTTTGTGCTTATTATGAATATCTCCATGTGATAACATGCTTATTACATTGTTATGCTTATCTCATTTTTTTATGTTACAATTATTGACTCAACTTTTATTGATTGATTTATTTTGTCAGGGTGGCAGCAGTGGAAAGCCACATGTTGCTTCCACGGTCCAGGGTGACCGTGGAAGGTCACAATCTATGCCTCGTGAGGTGAATGTTAAATATAGTAAATAAATATGACTACAATAACAAAATGTTTCGATTTTTTCAGTTAACATTCAATTTTCACTGCAACCATTCGCTTTTTTTCGTTCTTTATGGAACTTTGAGCTTTGTTTTGGCACGACTGATCTAAAGTTTTCAGGAACACTTGTTTATGACATCAAGGGTTTGAATGTTGTCTCTGCTTGATCTTGGGTCTACTTGCAACACCGAACATGTCCTTACTTAGTAATAGCACTGTCCTTTATGAGGGTTTCTACATCAATTTTGGTTCTCCCACTTTCGTGCATGCGAGTCCATATTGCTGCTTGCTATGGCTGTGTTTTTTGATGCATTGACAGTCTTTTTCTGTTTTGAGGGATACTTGGTTTGCTGGTTGATTTTTTGGGGTTGATATTTACTATGCCATACCTCTTTGAGTGGCTGGTTCTTCTGTTGTACTTGTATGTTCTTCTTATCAACATTTATGGTCTCTCTCTCTTAGCTATGTTTATGCCCTTTACTAAGGACCAATTTGTTCTAGTTATTGACTTGCCTCTGAGAGGAAAGATTTGATTTGAAAGTTAAAATATTAGTACAAGGAAGGTTCTTCCCATCAGGTAAGTCATTAGATATTATTTTGACATGTTTGTTCTACGATTTTGCTGCGTTGTTTGTTCTTTAATGGCGCATACAATATTTAATGGTAGTTTTGCAGCATGGTATGTCTTAGTAGGTGGTAGTATGATTCCTTGTTATTGGTTTCTAATTTTTTAGGTGCTAAGGAATTTGTATATATAAACACTAAGGTTCCCACACTCTTCATCAATGTACAACACTTCATTCATGGGTTCTCCATTTCAACACATAATTTTCATCTCTTTCAACTTTAACACTTGCACCTACTGGCCCTTGCGAGTATTAAGGTTGAAAGAGATGAAAATTATGTGTTGAAATCAAAATCAAATACTTGTATGTGCAACAAAAACAATACTTCCAGGTGAAGAGTTGTTCATCGATTACAACTTAAATCAAATAGATGTGGCTTCCACGGTCCAGGCCGGTAACCGTGGAAGGTCACATGCTATGCCTCATCAGGTAAATGCTAAATATAGTAACTAAACATGACTACAATAAATAAATGTTTCGATTTTCTGTTAACATTTGATTTCCACCGTTGACATTCGCTTTTTTCGTGCTTATTCTGAATATTTCCATGTGATAACATGCTTATTACACTTTTATGATTATCTCATTTTTTTATGTTACAATTATTGACTCAACTTTTATTGATTGATTTGTTTTGTCAGGGTGGCAACAATGGAAAGCCACATTTTGCTTCCATGGTCTAGGGTGGCCATGGAAGGTCACAATCTATGCCTCGTGAGGTAAATGCTAAATATAGTAAATAAATATGACTACAATAACAAAATGTTTCTATTTTTTGGTTAACATTTGATTTCCACCATTGACATTCACTTTTTTCGTGCTTATTCTGAATATTTCCATGTGATAACATGCTTATTACACTGTTATGCCTATCTCATTTTTTTATGTTACAATTATTGACTCAAATTTTATTGATTGATTTATTTTGTCAGGGTGGCAGCAATGGAAAGCCACATTCTACTTCCACGGTCGAGGGTGACCGTGGAAGGTCACAATCTATGCCTCGTGAGGTAAATGTTAAATATAGTAAATAAATATGACTACAATAACAAAATGTTTTGATTTTTTCGGTTAACATTTGATTTTCACTATTACCATTCACGTTTTTCATGCTTATTGTGAATATTCCATATGATAACATGCTTATTACACTGTGGCAAGGGTCTACTCATCGCCATGGAGCAGAACATCTATCTTCTCCTTCGGAGGTAAAAGTAAATATTATTGCAATATCTCATTTTTGTTTATGTTGCAGTTATTGACTCAACTAAATATAGTAACTAATATGACTACAATAAATAGAAACTCCAACCCCAAAATATTTCCATGTGACAACATGCTTATTACACTATGGTAGGGGACTGCACATGTTCGCCATGGAACAAAACGCGTGTCCTCTACTTCTGAGGTAAAAATAAATATTATTGCAATATCTCATTTTTTATTATGTTACAATTATTTTCATATAAACGTTTATTTAATGATTTATTGTGTCAGGGTGGCACCAGTGGAAAGGCACCTGCTGCTTCCATGGTCCAGGGTGACCGTGGAAGGTCACATTCTGTGTTTTAGAAAAATAGGATCGCAGAGCAATAACAATAAATAGAAATGCAAATATAATCACACATACACATTACAAAAGAGACACAGATATAACATGGTTCACCCAACTTGGGCTATGTCCACACTGAAGTTGCGGGTACTTATTATTATTTCATCCAGCAAAGTGAATGGATACAACTTGCAGCATAGCCGTTGCACTTCCTCTTCATTGTCTCACAGTCTCTCTTGCGATCTCAGAGATATTTACAAAGCATAAAACCTAATACATCAAACCTATCCGTGTTGTAATGTCTTTCTTTTATAAGGGAAATACAATGGGAAAATACCACGGGTTACGGCTGAGACAATATCATCTATGAGACTGGAAGATCTGGCTCCACAACCAACAATCTCCCATTTGGAGACTGATCAAAACAACTCCACCGCTGTTGTACTTGCTGAACATTGGAATTGGTAACTTTCTCATCTTCACCTTCATGCTACAAGGCCAACTGAAACCGAGCAGGAACTCAATTTATCTCTGGTCACTACCTTTGTGAACATGTCTGCAATATTCTGGCTAGTATGTATCTTTTCCAGCTTCAACAGTTCATCTTCCAGAACATAGCATATGAAATGGTACTTGAGCTGTATATGTTTAGTCCTAGAATGGAATGTTGAGTTCTTTGCAAGATGAATGGAACTCTGGCTGTCACTTTACAACCTACTATCCTTATGCTTCTTACCCAATTCCTCCATAAACCTCTGCAACCAAATCATCTCTTTACTAGCCTCTGTAACATCAACATACTCTGCTTCCGTTGTTAAAAGTGCAACAACCTTCTGCAATTTTGAAATCCAAATTAATTATGTTCCACCTACAGTAAACACATACCCTGTGGTGCTCCTCCTGCTATCCTTATCACTTGCCATATCTGCATCAACATATCCCTGTAAAACAGTGTTTGAGCCTCCAAAACATAATGCCTGAGTGGTAGTAGCTCTCAAATACCTGAGAATCCACTATACTGCCTTCCAATGTTCTTTACCTGGATTGTTCATATGTCTGCTCACAACTCCCACTGCTTGTGCAATATCTGGTCTTGTGCACACCATGGCATACATCAAGCTACCAACTGTTGATTGATAGGGAATCTTGAACATCTAATATGTCTTTTCCTGTGTCTTGGGACACATTTCCTTACTTAGACTGAAATGGATGGCCAAAGGTGTACTAATTGGTTTTGCATTCTGCATTCTGAACCTCTCCAACACCTTTTGTATGTACTCACTCTGAGACAATGTCAATTTGCGATTTTTCCTGTCTCTCGTTATTCTCATACCAAAGATTTTCTTTGCAGCACCCAAATCCTTCATCGCAAATGAATTATCTAGCTTCCTTTTGAGTACATTTATATCCTTCATGTTAGACCCTGCAACAAGCATGTCATCCACATACAATAACAATATAATATATCTTTCATTGTCTAGCTTCTTGAAATAAACATAGTGGTCAGAATGGCATCTACTATAACCTTGTTCTGTCATAAACCTGTCAAATTTTAAATACCACTACCTTGGAGCTTACTTCAATCCATACAAACTCTTTTTCAACCTGCACACCAAATTATCCTTACCTTTGACCTCATACCCTTGTGGCTGCTGCATATATATCTCTTCCTCCAAATCCACATGGAGAAAGGTTGTTTTTACATCTACCTATTCAAGATGCAAATCTTCTACCGCCACTAGACTTAAGATAGTCCTAATTGAAGTCATCTTAACAACAGGAGAAGATATTTCATCAAAATCTATACCTTTATTCTATGCAAACCCCTTTACAACAAGTCTGGCCTTGTACTGCTTCTTGCCTCCTTCTTCTTCCTTCAACCTGTAAATCCATTTGTTTTGCAATGCTCTTTTACCAGCAGGAAACTGAACCAAATCCCATGTCTGGTTTCCTACCAATGATTCCATCTCTTCATTCATGCCTTGCTCCCACTTCTTTCTAGTTTCCTCCTGCATTGCTTCTTCATAAAACTTTGGTTCACTAGCATCAGTCATGAATAAATAATACATTGAAGGAGAGTATCATTTAGGCAGTCTACTTAACCTGGTAGATCTCCTTGCAGTTGCAGGAGTTTCAGGTACTTGCTGTTGTTCTTGATTTTCTGGCACCTTTGGAACTTCATTTTCTTTAATTTCATCAAGTACTGTGTACTCTGTGTTTTCCTTTTCCTATTTCTTTCCCTGCAACTGATCTTTATACATGACCTTTTCATTGAATATCACATCTCTACTCCAGATGATTTTGTTATTTTCGTAATCCCATAAGCGATAACCAAATTCATCAACCCCATATCCAATAAAGGTACATTTCTTGGATTTAGCTTCAAGCTTTGTTCTATTATCTTTATCAATATGGACAAATGCTTCACAACCAAACGTTCTTAGAAATTAGTAGTTTACCTTTTTACCTGTCCATGCCTCCTCTAGAATACCACCATCCAAAGCACTTGAAGGTCCTCTGTTTATTAAATAAACAACAGTATTTACAGCATCCACCCAAAACTGTAAGGGAAACCCTGCATGCAATCTCATGCACCTTGCACGCTCCATGATCATTCTGTTCATCCTTTCAGACACACCATTTTCTTGTGGTGTTCCGGGGACTGTCTTCTCTCTACAAATCCCATGGTATGAACAGTAACTATCAAACTCCTTGCCACAGTACTCACCTCCATTATTAGATCTGAGACACTTCCACCTTTTTCCTGTCTCATTCTCAACCAAAGCTTTCCACTTCTTAAAAGTATCAAACACATCAGATTTCTATCTAATGCAATAAACCCAAGTTTTTCTAGTTGCATCATCAATAAATGTAACATAATAATGAGAGCCACCAAGAGATTGCACCTGAGTTGATCCCCATACATCTGTATGCACAAGCTCTAACTTTTCATTCTTCTTCTGTTTCCCAACCCTGAGAAATATGATTCTCTTATGTTTTCCATAAACATAGTTTTCACAGAATTCCAAACTTACCTGTTTCAAATCTGGCAGCAACTTCCTTGAGTGGAGAATCTACATCCCCTTCTCACTCATGATGTGGCCAAGCCTATGATGCCACAATGCTATATCTATTTCTGTGGAAGTTAAAGAGATAGAATGGTCAGTATTATGAAGACATAAATACAACGTACCTACGCTGTCTCCTTTTGCTATCACCATTGATCCTTCAGTGATCTTCCACCACTTTTCTCCAAATGTAGATAGACAGCCGCCATCTCCCAACTGCCCTGTTGAGATTAGATTTCTTTTCATAGCAGAAATATGCCTTACATCTTTCAACAACCAATCAGTTCCATTCTTAACTTTTATCCATACCTTACCCATTCCAACAATTTTACATGGCTCATCATCACCCAATAAAACATGTCCAAAATCACCTGGAACATAATCATGAAAATATTTCCTATGGGGTGTAGCATGACATAAATCCCCTAGATCTACTACCCAATAATCACTAGTATTATCTAATGCAAGAATCAAAGCATCTTGTAACACATCACCTGCTACATTTGCTTCCTGGGTAGTTTCCTGCTGTCAATCTCCTTTCTTCTTTAGAGATCTGCAGTCGTTTTTCAGATGTCCTTTCTTTCTACAGTTCCAGCACTCTATCTTTCCCAGTTTGGACTTGGATCTGCCCGTTTTAGACTTACCACGATTACCTTGGCTATTTCCTCTCTCCTTTTGTCTTCCCCTGCTCTCCATGGTCAACGCACTACCTGATGTCTCACCTGTTCTTTTTCTTCGCATTTCCTTACTAAGAATAACATCAATAACATCATCAAATTTCAAGGTGTCTGAACCAGAGACAGAGTTACTTACAGCCATGACCAAGCTATTCCATCTTTCTGGCAATGAACACAAGATTAGAAGAGCCCTAACCTCATCATCAAAGTTCACACTTACAGAACTTAGTTGATTTATAACCGTATTAAACTCGTTTAAATGATCAGTAACAGATCCAGCTTCAGACATCTTCATATTAAATAAATGCTTCATTAGAAATACCTTGTTGGAGGCCGAGGGTTTTTCATACAGCTTACCCAGTGCGCTCATCAAACCCTCCATTGTTGTTTCTTTTGAGATATTGAAAGCCACTGACGAAGCCAGGCTCAGCTGTATTTTTCCCAAATCCTTTCTGTCAAGAGCCTCCCATTAGTCATCCTTCGTGGCCGCCGGCTGCTTTGCTCTTCCTCCCAATGGCAGGAATAGATCCTTATGGTATAGATAGTCCTCCATTTGCATCTTCCATAACTAGAAGTTTTGGCCATTAAACTTCTTGACCT
This sequence comes from Larix kaempferi, assembly GCA_027924585.1. Lineage (NCBI taxonomy): Eukaryota > Viridiplantae > Streptophyta > Pinopsida > Pinales > Pinaceae > Larix > Larix kaempferi. Next base: position 12,842,922 of record BSBM01000461.1, on the reverse strand, counting down.
TAAACTTTCCTTCTTGTGCCATTGCTCCCACTCGAACCAGAAACACTAGCTTCCTGTGGGTTTATCTGCCAAATAGACCTTCGGCTCTGATACCAATTGTTAGAAAAACAGGATCGCAGAGCAATAACAATAAACATAAATGCAAATATAATCATACATACACATTACAAGAGAAACACAGATATATCGTGGTTCACCCAACTTGGGCTACGTCCACACTAAAGTTGCCAGTCCTTATTATTATTCCATCGAGCAAAGTGAAGGGATACTACCTGCAACACAGCCGCTACACTTCCTCTTCACTGTCTCACATTCTCTCTTCTGATCTCAGATATCTTTACAATGCATAAAACCTAATACATCAACCCTAGCCATGTTGCAATGTCTTTCTTTTATAAGGGAAATACAATGGGAAAATACCACGGGTTACCCAAAACCATGGTCCAGAAAACTGTTGGCGAAAAGTAGGGGAATGAGTGTACAGTCCTCTCGGGTGCACGGATGAGACAATATCATCTATGAGACTAGAAGATTTGGCTCCACAACTAGCACTGTTCCCCATCAGGTGAGTGTTAAATATAATAACTAAATGTTTCAATTTTTTCTGTTAACATTCGATTTCCACTGTTGACATTCACATTTTTCTGTGCTTATGATGAATTGTTGATTGATTTATCATGTCAGGGTGAGGACCGTGGAAAGGCACCTGCTGCTTCCATGGTCCAGGATGACTATGGACAATCACCCACTAGAAGTAGATTAGTATGGGGTGACCGTGGGAAGTCACTGGCCACAACACTGCATCGGGTAAGTGTTAGTTCTTAATAGTAACTAAATTTAATTACAATAACAATGTTTGGATGATAAAATTAATTTGCTTAATTTTATTGTTTGATGAATTTAGTCCAGTGCACTTGATCTGGGTGATGAGGAGCTTGAGGATTAACTTTACTATTCCATAGACCCAATGGAAACTATAAAGAAGGCCCTGAAAAATGCAAACATAGAAATGCTTTCCTTGGCTCGCATAAGGCCCATGACACAGGAGATCAGGGAAATGATTGAAGAGCTAAAAGACCAAATAAAATCTTATGGGGTAAGTGGCATCTTCACATATTTTTTTAAGCTATGACATGATTTCATATCTGATATTATGTTTTCTATTTTTCCAAGTGACCTGATAAAGTAAAGTTTTTCGTTTGTAGGAGTTTTTACAACCCGTGACTAGAGAAACTGTCGAGACAGGTACAGGTGGCAGTGATGCTCCAATGCAACAACAACGTCAACAAAGCAATGTACTAATGAGGATTTTTAACACTCCTGCGGTTGGCCTCAAATCCATTGATGATGCCACTGATTTTGATCTACATGACATGTCGGAACATGATGAGACGGAGCCTAGGACTCCACATGAATCCGTAGATGAACGTACTGTAGATGACCAAGAAAATTTTCCTGGAGCAACACGAGTTAAAAGCACCAGATCACTAGATCTCACCTTTATGGTGGATGATGCTTGTGTTTTGATCAAGATTCAAAAGATTGCAGGTATTTATTAATTAATTTATTCATTTTAGTAATGAAATTGAAATGGACATACGTTGAAATTATTAAAAATTAATGGATTACACGTTTCTGCAGGAAACAATGTTTTCTACAGGAATTTGAATGACAAAGCATTGGAGTTGTTTGTCCCCACCATTCGCACACGGTGGAATGGCCAAGATAACACAAAGAGAGATGAATTGATAGACCACATGGTAAACTTATTCGGCAATACATTCAACAAGAAAGTGGTTGCAAAGTCAGCTGGCGAGAATTTAAAATATACCAGGGCCCAATATAGGGATAAATTGCAACTTGAACTCAAGCATGAGCACCCTCCCATGGTTCCGAAGAAAGCGTGGAAGGAACACATAGAGGATGCAAAGGAGAACTTGCTAAAAATACAAGGAAAACAACCACAACATGGAAAAGCAAGGTACAACATATATCAGCTTTTTAGTGAAATATGCTCATTTATTTTTTTCATTTTTGTTTTAAGTAAGAATTCTGATATCTAATGTTTTTCAAAATTTTCATATATAGGCTACCTGACACCTCCAAAGAAACCAAGGCCAGAGTGGAAAAGCACGGGCAGCATATACTGGGCTAGGGTGGCTATAGAAAACTAAGAGCCCGAATCGTAAGAATTAAATGATTAACTGTGGGGAATATTTATTTGACAGTAGCGACAAATATCTGTTTTTGATATTGGAAATTTTAAATGTGTTATGCGTTGCAATGAAATACGTTCTGAGATGCTGCCATTAAGGAATACCTAAAGCTTGGTTTCAACTATGGTTTTAAAAGTGTGATTGAATATCGGATAAGCTTGGGGAAGACTCCAATATCCCCAAGGACGTAGATGCAGGTAAATAAAATGAATAAGGACATCATTGCAGTATACTATTAAAGTATATTCAGTTTTGATTATATCACCCATAACTAAATATTTATGTTTGCTTTTAAGCAACAGTGCAACCGCAGCAGTGAATCTAGCGCTACTCAGCACGTACCAGCTGATGTTGGGGTGTGCATGTCCCATGATAGTGGGGAGTAGAGTATCCATTTTGGTATGTTTGCTTTGGAAATAGAAATATCTATTGTGATTATAGATATTTATTTCCTGACGTATACTTATAAATTTTCTTCTTTCAATGGAAGACCATGTAGCTCAAGAGGGTGAACCGCAAGAGGAATTAGCAAGTAGAGAAACAATTAACACACCAGTTTCCACAACTACACAGACATGTAAAGAGAAATATTGTAATTTTAATCAAAATAATGAACTATTAATTTCAATAATATTTCAACATATCGATATGCCCATTTTTCGTTGCTGTAGTTCATGCCTCTTCAAAACTGCCTCTACGCCCTACTCAACGACGTACAACAAGTATGATACAGGAGGGAATGGAAACACAAACACTAGCAGGACATGGCTCTGTAGATATTCCACCAAATGATGGTGATAATACCCCAATCGTCAATTTTTACAATGCAAAAAAACAGAAATCAAAGAAAACGTAGATGTATAAATTCATGACTTGTATTTGGATTTATATCAATGTTGTTAGTCTGTAACATTGTTTATATGAATTAGCTCAATATGCTTCAATTTCTTTATGTTTATATGTTTTGATGACTAGCCTAGTTATGCATGAATGTTTATATGTTTTCTATGTAAACAACATCATTTATTGGGTATGGGGAATCGAGAGTGATGTGAGGGGAGGGGGGGAGGGGCCAATTGAGCTTCCATCTTCACGTGGTTGGCCCTGTTCAGTAGAGAATATAAAACTATTCTTGAAACAGAGAGGAGCTTAAAAAGGTATAAATACTCTTTTATTACTATGTATTGAAGATGGTTTTAAACTTTTAAATGCATTTCTATTTCTTAAAATATTGTTAATAAATTTAACATTTCACGGTTCATTGATTTCTACAAGACTTTGTAGTAGGATTTAAATGAATGTTTATTTGCTTATATATTACTCACTCATCTAAAAATTCCGTCTTTGATGATTTATGTGGGTCTTGGTGATGGAAATGCATCTCGTGGACAACTCTTATTAAGTTGTATGGGTGAATGGATCTAGTGAAAGGACAATGATAAGGTAAGGGTTTTGATGTGTTCTTTATCCTTAATTTGTTTGTCTTTATCCTTAAATTCTATTTCATTATATTAAGATACAAGAGATCCAACCAATAGTAAATAACTACTTTTAGACTATCATCTAAACTAGGAGACAACCTTATACATAGAACAAAAATGCTTTTTAGTAACGTAATAATATGTTTGCGAATGGGAAATTTGTGGTATCTTAGGCCACCTACCGAGGTTACAAGTCCCAGTAACATCTTAGCCAAATGAAATTGCTTGCATTATGTGGTTTCTCTTCTTCCTTTAACTTTGATTTAAACTAGAAAAATATTATATTTAGCTTAAGTTCAACACCACAAGGAGCCATCAAATCAGCCTACTTCAAAAATTATAAAAAATGCAATACTGAGAGAGTATCATCAAGTCTGGTGTTTCTATTTCTCTTGTGAAGCTAAGTACATGCCTTAGTAAATTAAAACAAAATAAGAAAGATATGAGAACTGCAGGCCAGAATCCAAGAGATCATAATTCATTATCTGATTTTTTGGTCTTCTTGCTGGTTGATACCTCTACCTGAGAATGTCTACCCTTCAACTACCCCCAATTAGGAACCAAGGCTTGGTGATTGTATGTCGCATTGGTATCTTGCTACTTTGGGATAGTTGATTCATCTCATCTACAATTGCCTCTCTTATTCACCATAACATTATCCATGGCAACTTGGTATCTGTGTAACTTTAGCATCATGTCAAGGATGTCCTTGATTTCCTTCCAACCCTTATTTTCTCCATCCTTCCCACTTTACTCCTACTGAGTTTTATCTCAATCATTTTTAAATGAATGAAAACTTGAGGATGGGGATTTGAATTTATCATCTGAGTTGCAAGCATTAATATAGGAGGGTGGTGAGATATGTAGGTTACGCATGCCTTCAATATGTTGTCCTTTCATTTAGCATAGTTTCCTAATGATAGATAATTCTTGTTATTTTGTTTCCATGTAGCCAAGTCGTCCCTATTCCTCATCAAGGTGTGATCATTAGCCTTAGCACTTGTGAGTGTGTGGTTTAAAAATATAGTGAGAGAGAAAGAAATATATTTTATATTAACATCCAAAGATGACCAAATGGGGTCAATGAGAATTCCAATTGCATCATCATCAAGTACAAAGACTATTCATCAAAGTTCCAATTGGAATGCATGAGAAAGTAGCCCAAAAATATCACACAAATATGTTTTGCATTTTTTATGTTTGTATCGTATGTTTGTTATTGTATTTCTTTTGTATTAGCCAAATCATATTCTATATTTATTTTATATTGTGAAATTTCCTATTTGGATACATAAGTTCTTGGATTGTAGTGATGATTGATTTTTATTATTGTAACATTTATGTATCTGTAAAATTTGAAGGTTTATGGTTTTGGGTTTATTAGAAGCCAACCAGTAAGTGAAGAAGGATTCCTCACTCTTGGTCAAGATGGAAATATTCAGTTGGGAGATGGAAAATCAACAGTCTAGATGGATGAGACCATAATATTGTTTGTTGAGTTAGGAGAGATGCAATATTCAGGCAATTTTGTTCTCTACAACTTCGACTCAAACATTATTTGGCAAAGTTTTGCATCTACAATGGACACACTACTACTAGGACAAGAATTGACACAATCTTTAAACCTGACCAGCTGTAATTCTTCTACAAATGTATATATACGCTTTTAATTTCTCAAAATGATGCAAAAGCTAGAATATCTAATGAGTGAATTGAATTACAATATCCCTTAAGAATATTTCAATTATTCATAATCGCTAGGGCCCAAGAAAAGCTATGTGATTGGTTCTGTGGTTGCTTTCCTCAATCTGTTTGGAATTTTTATCATTAACTATGGTGAGCCCTTCATAAATTGATTTGTCTAGATCTTCAAAGGTAGCAGATAAAGTGATGTTATTACATGAGGAGTGTCTCCAAGTAAATTATGATATGGTTTCTAAACTACAAATTGCATGCTCAATTGTGCAACCTACTTAGTGCCAAAAGGTAATTTATGATGAATTTTTTGCTACATGAGATCATTCCTAGTAATAGAATAGAAATAAGTTGTCAATTTTTTGTTGATTAACATGTCTCTTTCCCATCATGTGCTCAAGGGACTGTTTTTATCTTATGGGCATATTTGATACTAACTCAACCAATTTTGGCCATGCTTGAGGTGGTTGCATAAGAAGGATCAACTTTTCATATTCACCTCTTCCAATAATGAGCAACATCAAAACAACTTACCACCAGTTGGCACTACAAAGATCCTACACAGATTTTCCAGGTGAACAACTACTCTTTTTCCCTAGGGGTTGAGTTATTTTTTTATTAGTTATTTATTTTTCAATAAAGACGAATTTAGTGCACCTTATGTTTTTTGTAGTATGATGAATTCTCACTAGTAGATCTTCACATGTAGTAGAGCAAGTGATGCTATTTCATGAGGAGTGTCTCCAAGGCAATTATGATATGGTTTCTAAACTACAAATTGCATGCTCAACTATGCAACCTGCTTCTGATCAATGCCAAAAGGTGATCTATGATGCATTTTTTGTTATATGAGATCATGCATAGTAAAAGAATAGAAATATGTTGTCATTTTTTTGTTGATTAACATGTCTCTTTCCTATCATGTGCTCAAGGGACTTTTTCTTCTTCTTTTGGGCATATTTGCTACTAAGTTTGATCGATTTTGGCCATGCTTGAGGTGGTTGCATAAGAAGGATCAGTTTTTCATTTTCATCTCTTCCAATAATGTGCAAATTCAAAACAACTTACCACCAATTGGCACTACAAAGAGCCTACAAATATTTTCTAGCTAAACAACTACTCTTTTCCCCTAGGGGTTGAGTTAAGGTCACTATAATGTTCCATATCCTATATGTATGTACAATATTAAAAATGTCTCTGACATGAAATATTTGATTTGAAAGTTAAAATCTGAGTACAAGGAAGGTTCTTCCCATCAAGTAAGTTATTAGATATGATTTTGACATGTTTGTTTTGTGATTTTGTTGCGTTGTTTGTTGGCACTACAAAGATCCTACACAGATTTTCCAGGTGAACAACTACTCTTTTCCCCTAGGGGTTGAGTTATTTATTTATATTTCAACAAAGACGAATTCAGTGCACCTTATGTTTTTTGTAGTATGATGAATTCTCTCTAGTAGCTCTTCACATGTAGTAGAGCAAGTGATGTTATTTTACGAGGAGAATATAAAACTATTCTCAAAGCAGAGAGGAGCTCAATAAGGTATAAATACTCTTTTATTCCTATGTATTGAATATGGTTGTAAATTTTTAAATGCATGTCTATTTCTTCAAATATTGTTAATAAATTTAACATTTCATGGTTCATTGATTTCTACAAGACTTTGTAGTAGGATTTAAATGGATGATTATTTTCTTTTATATTATTTACTCATAAAAATTCTGTCTTTGATGATTTATGCGGGTCTTGATGATGGACATGCATCTCGTGGACAACTCTTATCAAGTTGTATGGGTGAATGGATATGGCGAAAGGACAATGATAAGGTAAGGGTTTTGACATGTTTTTTAAAGTGGGTTTTGACATGGTTTTCTCCTTCTGCTTTCCAAGTTCTCTGGTTATTTTAGTGTTTAGAAGATCCATCTTGAAATGCATCAAATATATAATTATTTTATGTTTGGGGATCATAATCAACATTTTGAATTTTGGTTTCTATTTTTTAATTGATGCTTACTAGTGAAGGATAATAGGAATCCATTGTGTTGAAATACCACTCTTAGGTCAAGACCATAGTCATCACACACTAAGGAAAAAGTCTTAGTGAAATCTGACATGGATAAAGGGTTCTCTAGGAACCAATATTTTGCTAGTGCAAGGAGTAATCAACTCAATAGGGTCTTATATTAACAAGAATGGCTTAACAATTTCATGGCCTAGCACAACCAAGGACTCCATTATCTAAATTGTGGATCCCTCCCTCAGAGAATAATATGAATTGGAATCCATTGGAAACCAAAAGTTGTTTCCCATAACAATGTTGCAGAAGGACATTCAAGTACTAAGTAGCAGGGAGAGGCCTAATGGGAAGGGAATCCTCCTCATGTCTTTTAGTCTTAGTGTAAACTCATACTCTTCCAAAGCTGTGATGATCAAGTATGAATTTGACTATAATGCCCACAATTATCACCCATTTCCCATGGTATTTTCTCATGCGAAGGATGTAAGTACAAGGGACCCAGAAGGTCACAAATACTTGGATTGTTGTAATTATCCAAATAACTGAGAGGGGGGGTAAATCAACTATTTTAATTTTATTTGGTTGTGCTTAAACAACTTGAGTCTTTTACAATCTTTATTACTACTCATATATTTTAATGCAGCAAATGTAAAACATAAATGATAATCATTAATCATAAACATGATACAGATAGAGAAGGTTATTCATGAGGAAATCCATAAAGGGAAAAAACCTCTTCTTGTTAAGATGTCAGGCAAGCATCAACTTCTCTACATCATTTTTCTTTGAGCACTTACTCAAATGAGGCTGCAACCTCAATTTACAAGAAACTACTTGTAGAGAGCACCAACTCTCTGAATTATCCCGCTACAACAGGATGGAAGCACTATAATGTCCCTTTTTAAGAAATTTATTAAAATGGTGAAATTTTCAACTTTTCCACTAGTTCAACCTTTGACTAGTATTGGACTCTTGGTTTCCAAATGACTCCAAATGCTCCCAAATTGTTATAGAAGGTGTATGGATGATATTGGGACATGAATATGAGGTTTATGGATGATATATAGACTTCAAAAGGCTTCTGCAAATCTCCTTTAAGTTCTGGACAAAGTAGGGATTTTGACTAGCAATTTCTCTTTGACTAGTATTGGTCCCTTGGTCTCCAAATGACTCCAAATTCTCCCAAATTGGGTCTTAATTTATTTGAGAGTTATTCAGACATATAAATGATGTTAATTTATTCTTATAACCCCCTAAAACACTTCTTCAACATTCATTGAAAATATGTACAAAGTAGGGAAAGTTACTAGCAATTTCGAGCTTCAAATCCCCCAAGGGTAGTGGAAAAAGATGGCATCCCAAATGTTGTTAAACCCTTCTAAATTTATTAATAGAGGAATGGTACTGATAATTGGATATAATTATCTCCCCAATGTATCATTAATTAATTCTTATGGCCTTCTGCAACTCCTTTAAATCAAATGTTTATATGTAAGATTTCACATAGGGAAAAGCTAGTTATTTTCACCATGACTTAGGAAATTCGAATTTTAGGTGCCAAGGGCTTATGCTCTGTTAATGGAACTCATTAAGAACCTTACTAAATTTCCATATATCCATAAAATCATATATAATAACTTATATAACTCGAAATGGTGTCTCTTCAAACTCCAACAACAAAATCTAGGGGAAATGGCATCATTTTTGCATTGTTTGATATTTTTACATAACTCCACTTAGTATTTCGACCTGAGAGTCTCATGAACAGAAAAAACAGAGTACATATATTAGAATACAAATATATGGGGCCTCAATAGATATACCAAAGAGTTCATCACCTCAACAAGTGCGCCTCTCCTCAAGGAGCAAGAATATGCCAAGAAATAGAAGAATGGTTGTAGAAGTAAACTGAAAGAGATATGACCATGAGCTGCCCTATAGCTTCAAACTGTAAAAAAATAATCCATTAAAGCTCCAAATGAATGGTCTTAATGGCATTTCCAATTACCAACTAGGATGGGAATCTTTCACCCTCGAATTTGGTGCTAAGGAAAGTAGAGTAGAACTCCACTAGCTCTCCTCTCCAAATGCCAAATGAAAATTCTAAAATGATAAAAAGCCACAATTCTTCTTTGTTATTGTATTTTATAAAATTCTAAGATCCTACATGGGTATAATTCCTCCCAAGAGCTTCCTTCCAACTCAATTTGGGAAGAGATTCCCAAGTATGCCACTTGTCCTTCCAATTCTAGCTCCCTCCTTCTCCAAATTCGACTTGGTGTCTCTTTGGATGCCCTAAATCACTTGAGCGCCCTCTTGGAATCTAGTTTTAGCCCTAACATGTCATATATGTCAGATGTCAGCATTCATATCTTATTTGTGTCATAGGTGTCATAGCATCTTCATCATTGTTGTCATAGAGCTAGGGAATCTAGTCCAAGTGTCTCACTAGCTCTAAAATGCCTCTTCCTCTTCCATGGGAGTTACTCTTCCACTCCAATTCGACCTTAATTTATTCATGCCAAGTATATTGACATTCCAACTCATCCCAATAACCTTGGGCTTCTTATGGATTCGAAATGACAAGAGGAGGATGCAATGTGGCACAGAAAATCTAGCTTGTGTGGGTCCCACATCCTCCATGTGTCTTCATGATCAATTGACACTTTTATTTTCCCTTGTATTTATTTATTTATCTCCTTTATTAAATATTTATTCCATTCTAATGTTCAAACATAATTTATTATTCCCCTTATTCCAAATCCCAAATCTTCCACCCCCAACCTAGGACACTAGTAATTTTCCTCCTTGGCAATTATTTGACCCTTAGCATCAATTTGAAAAACTTTCATGAATATGGCCAATGGGCTTAGGCCATTGTGACCCAATGCAAAATTTGGGACATGAAAAATCCTCCCTTCCCAATATTGCTTTTCCTCAAGCAATTTCAAACATGGGTGTTGAAGAACCTGCTTTCTGTATAATTCTTTGAAGTTGCCATTGAATTGCCCAACCTTGAGTCTTTGAGATTCCATGAAGATTTTAGAGAGGAACCACCATGCTTGCTGCTGCACTACTCTGATTAAAATCACTTTATTAAGTGGGGAATCCATCTCCCATACTGCTTGTTTCCCAAAAAAATTGAAATCAATGGGACTAAATACTATCCCAGGGTCCCATTGCTTCTATTGCACTCCAACAATTAAGAGGGCTCTCCAACCCATACCATTAAGAGAGAGAATTCCTGGATCCCATTTTTTTGTATGCATTCTTCCAAACATCATGAGTACATAATATATATCATCAAATTACATATTAACATAATAAAAATGTACATCAAGGAGGTGCCTCATAAAAAAATCATGAAAGTGCTTATACCTCCAAGTAAGTAGACCACCATTTGCCAAGTGCATACAAGCTTCAAGTGACCAATCAAATCTGATCCAATGACATATGTGAGGATCCCATGTCCTATAATTATGCTCCAAAAGGATGTGATATGCATCAAAATGTTTAGCCATGTATTCTTTCATCCAAGAAGTGAATGAAGAATCTCCACTAAAATCTGAACCAAATAATGAGCAAAAAAAACAAGGAGACTTCAAATGACTCAAAGAAGTCCCACCCATACATCCATGAATGTGAGAATCATAAATATATAGCAAAGTATGTGGCTTCCAACAAAAATGTTCTCCAATCATAAATCTATTCACCTCAGTGTTGGATGAAGTTCCTTCAACATCAAATGAACCAAGTGTTGAGCAAGAAAAACTATCAGTCTTCAAGTGACTCAAATGCATATCATAGGTGCATCCATGTAGATGTGCATCAACATAAAGTAACAAAGGATTCTGCTTCAAATGCGAATAAGAATGTGCTCCAACCATGTCATCATAAAAAGTAAATATAGGAGTTCCATACTCCTCATGTGGCACCATAAAAAAGAACCCTTTCACCCATACTTCATTGAGACTAATGCTGCAAAACATGGAATTGTAGGATGTGGGAGAATGAACTAACTCACCCAAATGATAAAAAAGTGTAGAATTTTCATCATGGGAAGGATCCATATGGGTAGTATCATGCATCTCCTTCAAAAGTGTGAAACCTTTGTCGTAGATTGTTTTCAATGTAGAGGAATCATGCTTTTCTTTAAAAATTGCATAACCTTCATCAAGAGACAATTCAAGTTCCTCTTCCACCACATAAAGTGTTTGGATCTCTTCAATTTCATCTTCAAACACATCAAGAACATTCAAACTTCCACATTTATCATGATCCATCATGTCATGAGAATCCTCCAAACAATCTACCATTTGACAATCTGAAACATAGGAGGAAAAACAAGTATCTTGCAACTTTTCAAGAAGTTGCTCATTTTGAATTGTGAGCTTATGATTATCCTCATTATTCTTCAAGTATGCATCGTGTAACAATTCATTAAGCTCAAACAAATGGTTTCTATCAAAAATCAAAGACGTGAAATTACCTTTGATGTGGCACATTGCTCTTTGAATCTTATCCATGTCTTCAAGGAAGAATGTTTCCTCCAATGAAGTAGCTCTCCAACAAGAATTTGACACCAATGCTTGAGTGTCATGGAGAATGCTAAGGGACTCTTGGATCTTATTTTCATTTGTCTTTAAGGACCCTTCAAGAAAATTAGGCTCTTGCAAATGAACCTCCTCATCTTCTTCCTTCATGCGTGTACCAACTTCATGAAGCTCAAGTGGTGATGGGGAAGTTGATCTTGTTTCTTCTTCAACTGCTACAAGGTATTCATTTTCATGCTTAGGGGGATTTTGTTCTACAGAAATACTGTCAAAAGTGATCTCTATGTCACCAACATAGAGGTGTGAGCACCCATCAGTAGGTACTCCTTCATATTTCAAGCATCCATCAGTAGATGCTCCTTGATTCATGTACAAGGTAGAATGTGTCTCGAATTGATCTTCAATATTTTCAATGGGATTTTCTTCAAGTTCATGGGATGTATATTCATATTTCTTCTTCAAGCAATCTGATGTAATTTTCCCCTTGGTTTCCTTAATATCAATACATTTGGAATCTCTTTTTGAAGAGTACCCAAGAATTCTCTTCCAGAGGGAAATACCTGCATTCCCTGAAACTTCATATTTTTCATTGCTCTTTTCACTCACACACATATGATTTTCTCTCCAATGTCTTTTACAAGAAGGGAATAAACATTTCTTAAATAACTCCACATCTTCATTTTTGGGTCTATTTGCAAACATCCAATCAACATAGTCTTCAAAAGGAATGCCATTTTGTGTATCTTCCTTCGAAGCAAGATATGCTTGATATCTTTGATATTGTTGGGGCAAGGTTTTATATGTTGCTCTCCATCTTTGTAACTCATTAATAAAATTATCCTTTGGTGGGGTGTCATACTCATATTTATCATACATATGGTCATAATAATAATCTTCATTCCTCCTGAATTTGTAAGAAATGTTGCATGATGGCACCTCTTCCTCATACCATTCACATTCTCCTTCATATTGTTCACAATCATCTGCATATTCCTCATAAGAATTGTACTCATAGGATTCATCATAATAGTAAGACATTTATGAAACTTATTCTTCAATGTATGATATTAATTCATAGGTGCAAGTACCATGCTCTGATACCACTATAATGTCCCTTTTTAAGAAATTTATTAAAATGGTGAAATTTTCAACTTTTCCACTAGTTCGACCTTTGACTAGTATTGGTCTCTTGGTTTCCAAATGACTCAAAATCCTCCGAAATTGTATAGAAGGTGTATGGATGATATTGGGACATGAATATTAGGTTTATGGATTATTTATATACTTCAAAAGGATTCTACAAATCTCCTTTAAGTTCTGGACAAAGTAGGGATTTTGACTAGCAATTTATCTTTGACTAGTATTGGTCCCTTGGTCTCGAAATGACTCCAAATTCTCCCAAATTGGGTCTTAAGTTATTTGAGAGTTATTAATACATATAAATGATGTTAATTTATGCTTAACAAACCCTAAAACACTTCTTCAACATTCAATTAAAATCTAGACAAAGTAGGGAAAGGTACTAGCAATTTCAGGCTTCAAATCCCCCAAGGGTAGTGGACACAGATGGATTCCCAAATGCTGTTAAGACATTCCAAATTTATTAATAGAGGCATGGTAATTATAAGTGGATTTAATTATATCCCCAATGTATCATTAATTAATTCTTATGGCCTTCTTCAACTCCTTTAAATCAGATGTTTATATGTAATATTTCACATAGGGGAAATGCTAGTTATTTTCACCATGACTTAGGAAATTTGAATTTTAGGTGCAAAGGAATTATGATATGTTAATGTAACTCCTTCATAAATTTAATAAAATTACATACATCCATAAAATCATAGAGAATAACTTATATAACTCAAAATGGTGTCTCTTCAAACTCCAATAATAAAATCTAGGGGAAATGGCATCATTTTTGCATTGTTTGATATTTTTCATATCTCCACTTAGTATTTCGACCTGAGAGTCTTGTAAATAGAAAATAAAGAGTATATATATCAAAATAAAAATATATGGGGCCTCAATAGCTACCCCAAAGAGTTAATCACCTCAACAAGTGTGCATATCCTCAAGGAGCAAGAATATGCCAAGAAATAGAAGAATGGTTGTAGAAGCAAGCTGAACGAGATGTGACCATGAGATGCCATGTAGCTTCAACCTATAACAAAAGAATCCATTAAATCTCCAAAAGAAATGTCTGAATGGCCTTTCCAATTACCAACTAGGATGGTAATATTTCACCCTCGAAATTGGTGGTAAGGCAGGTAGAGTAGCACTCCACTAGCTCTCCTCTCTAAATGCCAAATGCAAATTCTAAAATGATCAAAAGCCACTATTCTTATTTGTTATTGTATTTTATAAAATTCTAAGGTCCTCCATGGGTCGAATTCCTCCCAAGAGCTTCACGCCAAATCAAGTTGGGAAGAGATTCCCAAGTATGCCACTTTTCCTTCCAATTCTAGCTCCCTCCTTCTCCAAATTCGACTTGGTGTCTCTTTGGCTTCCCTAACTCACTTGAGCGCCCTATTGGAGGCTATTTTTAGCCCTGAAATGTCATATATGTCAGATGTCAGCCTTCAGATCTGATTTGTGTCATAGGTTTCATAGCATATTCATCATTGTTATCATAGATCTAGGGAATCTTGAGTGTCTCACTAGCTCCAAAATGCCTCTTTCTCTTCCATGGGAGTTACTCTTCCACTCCAATTCAACCTTAATTGATTCATGCCAAGTATATTGATGTTCCAACTCATCCCAAGAACCTTGGGCTTCTTATGGATTCAAAATGACAAGAGGAGGATGCCATGTGGCATAGAAAATATAGCTTGTGTGGGTCCCACATCCTCCATGTGTCTTCATGATCAATTGACATTTTGATTTTCCCTTGTATTTATTTATTTAGCTCCTTTATTAAATATTTATTCCATTCTAATGTTCAAACATAATTTATTATTCCCCTTATTCCAAATCCCAAAGCTTCCACCCCCAACCTAGGAAACTAGTAATTTTCCTCCCTGGAAATTATTTGACCCTTAGCATCAATTTGACAAAATCCATGAATATGGCCAATGGCCTTAGGCCGTTGTGACCCAATGCAAAATTTGGGACATGAAAATCACCCACTTCCACTTGTACACAAAACCCTAGCACCACCCTGCCACCCCTTTATAAAAATTCAATCAGTTAATTACAAATCACTTGTTCAAATATGTCGATGCTTACCCTCTCTATCTATGCTTTGTTTTTTTACAGCTCATTATCTATGTTAATTGAGATTCAGTTCTTCAGCAGTCAGCTTCCATTCTTATCTGGTCATCTTTGAATTTCTGAGAATTCTCTTTTTCACAAATTTGAGCCACATTTTCTTTTCTTCTATATTGTCTTCTTAGGTTAAGAATCGTAGGTTTTACTTCAGACAACCACCACTCATCTCCATCCTTTCTCACTTTTAAGTTCTGATCAATTGGTTTATATAGATACTGAAAATATATGCCTCAGTCTCTTTAACTTCTAGGCCTCCCAATTCGATAACTGACCCAAAAAAACTTCTTGTCTTTATAACTGTTGGAAGATCAATCAACACACACTGTAACTATCTATTTAAAAAATATACAAGTGTTTAGATGCGTTTTCTGCCACTTAAGCTTTACCAAAACAATTCTTTTGATATCCATTAAAAACTCCTTTTATTTTATTGATGAGTAGACTATGTTATACTTCTTAAGATGCCTGCAATATGTTTTATAAATCTTAATGATGCCCTCATATGCCTGCAATGGCTCATAATTAGCCCTCATATGCCCGCAGGGACTCCTCCTTTAGCCCACAAGAATTCCCGCAGCCTTCGTATGCCTGCAGGGGCTCACCATGTGCTCACAAGAATGCCCACAAGGGCTCACCTGATGCCTGCAGGATGCCCGCAGGGGCTCACCATGTGCCCACAAAAATGCCCGCAACATTCATATGCCCGTAGGGGCTCACCCTATGCCCACAGGGGCTCATCATATGCCCGTAGGGGCTCACCATATGCCCGTAGGGGCTCACCATGTGCCCACAAGGATGCCTGCAACCTTGTCTGCTTGCCAACCATCAATGAAAACTGAATCATAATGCCAACATGGATTTCCTTTCTTCTTACTCAAAATATGGCCATGAGAATATTTTGAATACATTAGCCCAACAAGCATAGAAACTGACACTCAACTCTAGATATTTCTACAATGACAAATTTCATGTCTTTGCATAGCATCTAACAAGGTTGTTTGGCTATGAAATGATGATAGAAACTAGAAGAAAAAACTATAAAGCAAGAACAAAAATAATAAAAATGAAGAATCCAAATAGAGAATGTTGGATACTAAGTTAGCTAATGGCATTTATCACTCAAATAAACCTAGTACATTCACTTTCATAAGATATTAAGAATAGAAATCCCAACTATTTATCATATAAACATAGATCATGACTAGTAGTTATCATGTCTATTCATGAACAATATATCATTAACATTTAACTTATCTCATTAATAATACTAAAACACAAGAAGTAGAAAAAAACATTGAAATAAAACCCCAACTCACAAAAACAACATGATTTACCATTGAAACATAATATGACTCAGTATAATTTAGTATGACATGTGAAAGCTAATCTAGAATAAACATCCCATCATTAACATTTGGTATAGTTATCAATTATGCTATCAAAGAAGGCACACCACAGAAAAATAAGTACAAGGTTTATAGCGGGGAAAACCTCTTATGTGAGGGAAAAAGCCACTTCAAAAATATAGTACTTGGTTGCAAATATAGTATTGAAATCCTCCCATTGTGCTTATCCAAGATAAAATTCAAGATAGTAATATGGATACAACCATATATCTAAGTCCATCTACTATTTCTATATAAGCAGATCATTTAACCAAGTTAATAAATGACTACGAAAGTAGCCCAACTTTTGTTTATATTAATAAAAAGTTTAAAGGTGCTCTATGAAATTCACACCCTTGTCAGTAGTGATAAACTTGGACAATATATTTTGGAGACATTTCAACTACTTCATCCATTGCTTTAAGGTTGTTTGCCACTTCAAAACCTTGAGTATGCATGGGGTTCCAGATTGCTTATAACTTGTGGCCAGATGCAATTTCTATGGGATTTTGACAGAAGAGTATCCCTTATTGCAACTTGTAGCTAAACAAAGGTGGTTATGTTCAGTTGTTCATTCCCCGAGGGAATTTCACTCATGCCATCAGGTTGCTTGTGGTGCCTGACCTCTTAGGGCCTGTTTTAATGCTTGTCCGTGAGCTTAAAACAAGTGCAATTTCAAAAACAACATTTGCTCCAAGTTATTGATAAGTAGATTTGAGTTTTAGTCTCGTGCAGTCAATCTCTTTGTTAACTATTTGTCTCAGCAACTCTTTTAACATCAATTATGTTTTCCATCCAAGATTTGGAGTGTCTTCACCTGCATTTTAATAGTACTCAATTAATTTCCCTTTTAATTTCTTGTTTCTATGGTCCACGTTGACCATTATTCATTACAAGCTATAATGAGTAGTATGCCTTGTTTCTTGCTTTTGTTCCTAGCAGATGAAGGTGCTGATGCTTAACCTATAACCTGTTGTATGCCTTCTTATCAACATGTGGATGAGCACTAATTTTGACATCAGTTTGCTGATGTTGTAACACCTTTTTCATGTGTATTTCTTATCGGCATGTGAGTGTTTCCATCAGTGCTAATTTTAGTATGAGATTAGCATACTTTTATGACTGTTTTTAGTACTTTTCTTGTGGCTTATTTAAGTATATGATAAATGTGTTTAGTGCATCTTTTGGAGGGTTCAAATCTATTTTAACATTGGTGCTATTTCTGAAGGTTTTTTGAATATTCTTCATCAATCCACAATTAATAAGCATTGCTACAGGGGTTCCAGATTTATTTACGGTAATTTTTTTTAAAACTTCTAGGTATCGTCGATATAGAGGCGCACATTCCTTGCAAGTATATCAAAACCGTCGGAAGTTCTACCTTCGTTTGGTCTATTTGACGAACATTCGTCGATTGTTGCGACGGAACATCGTCGCAAGTATAGCAAAACCGTCGCATGGCCTGCCTTCTTTTGGTCTGTTCACTGAATGTGCATTGATACTTGCGATGAAACATCATCGCAAGTATTGTAAAACTCTCTCCTTGTTCAACGAAAAACCGTCTCTAGAGAGACAGTTTTGCGTGGAAGCAAATTATCAAAACCATCGGACGTTCTACCTTCGTTTCTTCTGTTCGACGAATGTTCGTCGATACCTGCGACGGAACAACGTTGCAAGTATAGCCAAACCGTTGCAGGGTCTAATTCTTTTGGTTTAAATTTTCCGAACGTGTGTCGATACTTGTGACGGAAAATCATCTCAAGTATAGAAAAACCCTCTCTCTGTTCGACGAAACACCGTCGATATAGGGACAATTTGTAGAAAATGAATAAAAAAAATCAATTTCAAGACCACCTTATAGAAGACACGTGGCCATAGTTTTCGTCTCTATTGCGACGGATTTCCAAGTTCGTCGTTATATCCACGAATAGGTTCCATGAACAAAGGATACCCTGATCGTTGAAATTGAGATGAAAAACATGGAAATAACAATTAAAAACTGTAGCAAATTTCGTCATATGTACTAGTGAAAGCAATGCCAATATAGATTGGGGGATGTGATCTATTGTAATTTTCCTATATGAATAAGAATTTAAGAATCACCTAATTGTTATATACAATTTCAATTTGAGCATGAATGACCAACTTACCTCATGAACATTTGAATTCCAATTCACTCATGGCCATTAGAATTCCATTATAAGACTATTGGGTAAGTTTGTTTCCTTAGACAAGGGAGTTTATTTAATGTTTGGTCTTCTTGCATTATGGCCTTTTGTGGCAATCCCATATCTTTGGAAAGTATAAGGATGATGTCTATTACATATTCCATGATACTCATCTCAAGGAAATGGGAATCCCCAAATTTGTTTGGTATTCTCACTTCTTCCTTATGTGTTGGTGAACTTTCCAAGTTGTCTCAAAAAAGTCAATTGGTAACCAAGATCTTTCCTTAATTGAAAATTTTGTTGTCTTTTTCCAAGTGATCCATTGAGGTTTATTTTCCTTCGCCTCATTGTTTACCTTTGTCTTCCTCTTCCCCTTTCACGTGGTTTTTACTTTATGTTCCCTTTTTTTCAAGATGATAATTTTAAGTCTCTCTTTTTAATTTTAAGTTGTATTTGTAATTTCTCTTACAACTTTGACATCTTTTTTGTTTTTTGTGATGATATGATAGCTATGGTATATTTGGTTAAGTCTCTTTGTTTAGTTTTGAGTTGTATTTATTTTAGAGAAAAAAATCCTTTTATTATGTGGGATCGCCATTGAAAGCTTTATATTTATCCAAAAACCACTAACTTGAATTTAAATTAGCATAAGGTATAGTAGAAACATCTATATACAGATTTGAATTCAAATACATTTTGATGTAAAAAAAATACGTAACGAAAAAAATACCGTAAACATATTACAAATACGAAAATATGCATTTTGTTCCAAATTTTAGAAGATTTTTAGCTTCAATAAAATAAAATAAAATAACATTTTTAAAATTTTTTTATGATTAGTTTATAATTTTAGATATTATATTCAAGATTTTTTAATATTTTTGAGGTTTTTGGATTGTTTTTAGATTTATGAGTTTACAAGGATTAAATATATTATTTTCATTATCAAATAAAATCCAAAGTAAGTTGAACATAACCTATTCGTATTGGAAGAAGACTAACATTTTACAAATTTTATTTTTTTCTCTTTTGTTATTACAAGGATTCAACCATGCAATCTTTTTCAAAATTACACTTTTGGATTAATAAAATTATTGTTTTTAATGCACAAATGTATTATGCACCCTCAAATATCCCTTTATAATTGGATTGTGCAATGTTAAGGTTATGATATGAATGGGAGTGGTTTCAATCCCCATCCTGAGGGGCAATAAATTGAAGGATGAGGAGGTAATTTTCACACTCTCCTCACTTAGGTTCAAATCCCCAATGAGACATAGTGACCTGTTGTGATAAGACCAGAAGGGTGGATGCCCCTTGGGATAGAGGTTCCACTTTGGGTGTTCCTCGAGACTTCTCACCCCTTGCTAAGTCACGAGTTATTGGTACATCTGGCTTGTGGGTTGTTGGATATACTCCTAAGTTATAGTGACAACCAACTAGATTGAAGAGGATGTGGCACCTTTGTCTAGGGGAGAATATTATAATCTATGGGAAAATACCTTAGACCAAGGGCCCCTCAACATAGACTAATAAACATAGGAAAATAAATACTAGGTGGGTGCATAATATCTCCAATACCCCCACTAGAGCACTACTAGGAAGTACACAATGAATGGATATCGACATTACTCGATTTAGGTACCCATATTACAAAGCATATAAGTAACATATGACAATTAACAAAGAGGAGAGAGGGAAAATATCACGGGAAAAAACCTCCCTTCAAAATACAATGTTGAAAAAGTAAGACAACTGCTATGAAACTATGTCCTTCACCCCAAAGAGGTCTCGCAAAAGGAGTAATTTCTTCTAGGTGAAAGTATTCGTGAAGATGTCTATAGTCTATTAAGGAGAAGGATAGTACTATAGGTTGGTGATTTCATCATGTACCAGTACTATGATGCAATGCATGTGGATCTCAATGCCTTTTGTTCTCTTCAGCTCCATTGGATCTCTGCAAAACTTCAGTGTGCTATTATTGTCACACCATATGAAATTCGAATTATGAATCATGATACCAAGATATCTGAGGAAATGTTGGAACCAAATGACCTAAGTTGTGACATTGGCCGCACCTCTGTACTCAGCCTCTGCTAATGATAAAGCAATTGATGATTTCTTTTTACTCGGACCAACAAATGGGGCTGAATCCCAAACTAAGAACATATCCTTAACTGGACTTGTGATATATGCTATCCCCATCCCAATATAAATATATGTAGCCAATGAGATCCATTGTATAACTTGTTGCATAATGGATCCCATAGCTAGTGGCACCTTTGACATATATGAGGATGCACTTGGAAACTTTACAATGTAGCTCATGTGGTTCCTCCATGTATCTGGAAATTGCTCCAACTAAATATGAGATGTTTGGATGGGACTGAGTGAGATATATGAGACTCCCCACTAGATTACGATACTTGGTTCAATTGACTAATGGTGTATCCCTACCATCCTCAAGATTTACCTTGGATAAGAAAGGTGTGGCTTCTGGATTGTAGTTAGTCATGTTAAATCTAACCAAGAGATCTCCTGCATACTTTGAATAAACCATCCTGATCCTTGAATCATCCTAGTTGATTTCAAGACCAAGAAATAAGTGTAATAAACCCATGTCTTTCATGGTGAACCTTCCATGCAAAGTTGTTTTGACTACAAAAATGGATGTGATTGTACTACCTGTGATTAGTAGATCATTACATAGAGAACTAAATTCAATAGATAGTCAGAATTCCTTAGCATATAAACATTTGGATCATATTTTTATTGAATGAAATTTTGATAGAGTAAGTAGGAATCCATTTTAGCATACCATGCTCCAGGTGCCTGCTTGAGGCCATAGAGTGATTTCTTGAGTTTGCAAACTAGTGATTAATTCTATACATGCCCTTATGGCTGCTCCATGTAGATTTCCTCTTTGATATCACCATGAAGAAATGCATTATTCACATCCATGTGGTTAACTTCCCACCTTCTTGATGCTAAAATGATGAGAGCTAATCAAATGGAGTCCATTTTGGCCACTAGAGAAAATGTTTCATCGTGATCGATCCCATGAACTTGTTGAAAGACTTTGGCCACTAATCTTGCTTTATAGTTGCTCACAAGTCCATTTTATTCTTTCTTCATCTTGTAGAACCACTTTCATTTAACAAGATTTTGATCTAATGGAAGCAGAATCAAGTCCCAAGTTTGGTTCTCAATGAGGGAGTTGTACTGCTCATTCATGGCTTCTTCCTAGTAATGATTTCCTTCAGCCCCTGCATATTACTAAGGGTTTGATGCTAGAACCATATATCAATTCATGGGCATTAGAGGTGTTACAGTTGTGAGTGCATGAGGAGCTTTCTCAAATTGAGATCTTGTCCTCATATGATTTGCAGGTTCACCCATGTTATACCTCAAAGTTACACATTAAGCCCTAGTGTCGCATCCTTACACCATGTGACCTAATGATGCTTGTCCCTAATACATTATTGGTACCCTATTTGGTCTCATCTAGAGACCCACGAGCAAAATCCATTGACTGAACGCTGAATACATCACCTTATCTGCCACATGTCACCAAATCTGACCCTATCTACATATATTTTCGCGCTTTGCAGATCTCCTGGGTAGCGACAATTAGGGTTGTCGGGCTATGCTCAGGCCCCGGGGCGCGATAATTTTGGAAATTATCGCGTTATTCTCATACCTAGGGGCACGAAAATCCATTTTTAGCATTTTTCCATGGATCATGGATCTCATCTTTTGAGAGATTTTCTTGGGATTATCAGCCCTGATTCAATCCCAACCCCCTCTCTCTGTTTAGTATGCCTGATCCACTAAACACTCATTAGATCCACCTTACTCTCCTTTTGGTTAAACCTTCCAAGCACTATAAAGGAGAGGCCTTCCATGAGCCAAAGGGAGGACTTTTGGGGCATCCAACCTATGATCTTGAGACTTTTGCAGAGATAGCTAGAGGAAGAACTTGGAGCTGAAAGTTGGCTTGGACATCAAGAAACCATTGTAAGCATCATCAAGTTTCTAATAAAGATAACTTGTCTTGTTTCCCAATTTATGTGTGTTGATTGTGTTTCAATTACATAAGCTGTATCTAGATATTTTTGGATTCTAACTTATAATTCAAGGTACTTGGAGAATTGTATATGCTTGTATCTTGTCTGATCTTAATAGGTTCATCGCGAGGACTTCGAGATCGGGACTACAAGCGGGACAAACGTTAGAGTGAGAGGTCAGTTGTTTTCTCTCATATTCTTCAATACTGAAATCTTGAAATGCTTGTTTGAACTAGGCTTCAAGGTAGCATATGTTTAATTTTTGCCTTAGATTAGAGTCAATTCATCTTGCTTTAACCTAAGAAGGCTTCTTTCTATCCATAGGAAGAAATCTCTACAACAAAAAATGGCGACTCCGTTGGGGAAATTGACTTGTTTTGAGTTTTTCGTGTTCATTCATTTTTTATCGTGATTTTTCTCTCCTTTCAAACCGGTTGTGAAAGTTGGTATTTTAGACCCTCATTCACTCCCCTCCCCTCTGCATTAGACCTTTGTTAGTGATTAGTGAGTCCTCTGGGTTGGAAAATCCTGGAAAAGTCAAAATCTTTTCTTAAACTACTACCCCGATCCTTTTTCTGAACATTTTCGTGCCCCTTACATTGCTTACGGAGAGAAAATTACCAAATTTTTGCTACTGCGCCATTTCCCAAAACACGAAAAATTCCAATTATCGCACCTGGGCTGCTACCAGCCACGCGAAAATTTCTATAAAAAGGATTTTTTTCTTAATTTTGCTTGGTTACCTTCAGTAAATTTTGGTTTCTCTGTTTCTGATTGATGTTCTAGTGTTTACTAGACATCTGTAACCTACCCAGCTGTAGTGCTTCACTTGCTTTTCATTCCTGTTTGAAGTTTTTAATCTTTGCTTGGTCTCAAATTCTTTGGTAGACACATTGGACATTTTTTGGGTTTTAGGTCACCGTTACAGTCATACCTATTTACTCATTACCTTCTTTATCTTGTCTACGCATCTCTCTTGTCACCTTTCAACAAAGTTGCAAGTGTCTTTTCGCTTGTTGTGTTTATTTTCGAGCTTGTTTTTTTGAGTTTTGTGGCATTACACCTTACTTGATCACCTCCTTACCATTTTTTCATTTAATTACTCC
The DNA here is from genome assembly GCA_027924585.1 of Larix kaempferi. Classification (NCBI taxonomy): domain Eukaryota; kingdom Viridiplantae; phylum Streptophyta; class Pinopsida; order Pinales; family Pinaceae; genus Larix; species Larix kaempferi. Next base: position 12,818,963 of record BSBM01000461.1, on the reverse strand, counting down.
TTTCAAGCCCATCAAGTTTATTTGTTGTTTGTAAAATTCCTTGATTACATTATTGCATAGACTATATTGTTCTTATAGAAGTAGCTTTCCATTCTTGTTATCAAAAAATCAATATTGGAAGACTTGTTAGAACATGTCTAGTTTTTGTTGAAAAGATCAAATTCACGATTTTGCATTTAGGAAGTGAATTGGTTCTCAGTGTTTGTCACATAAGTTTTACTCATTAGAAGTACCATTAGTTGCAGATCAGTTGCATTTTGAGAGTAGTTACATTAGTTTGGCTTATTAAAAAAGAAAAACAAATTTTTTTGAGTGGTTTTTCATCTCCTTGAAAAATTTTATGCCTGCATTGTGATTGAAGAACTCTCTCTTTACTTTAGCTAGCATGCATCGAATAGAAAGGCTCATTTTGATTCATATTCATTTGCATAGTTTGAGTCGTCATAACATCACAAGTTGCACTTCCATCACTTGATTGAGTAATACAACCATTAAAATTTACACTCCCTAACTCAACACACTTTAACCTCGCTTGAGGAGGAAAAGAATTTGGTAGTTAGGTAGGACACCGGGGATAGGCATCCAAATAATTTCCCCTTGTAATTTTCATTTGAGACATAGTTGTTGTCCTCTAGGGTGCTAAAATCCTCTTGTACTTGTTGACACGGTCATCAAAAAGTTTGTGGAGGGGCCTCCCATTTTTTCAGGGGTTAATCCATGAGGATTGATTCCAGATGGACTTTGTGGAATGCCACACTCCATTTAGTACCTAAGGCATATTGATCCATTGTCTTCCTTGTACTCTACCGTATTGGTGATACAGGGGCGATAAGACATAAGTGTCAAATAACCTTCTCCAACGTGTCATGAACGAGGTAACCTAGTGACTCTTCTTCTTGTTGGAATAATTAAATCTTCCTACCATGTCATTTTATTTGTATTATATGAATTAATTAATCTTCTATGGTTAATTCTATGTAATAGACTAGGAAATTGCCTTGTGTGGACCACAAGGAAACATGGGAGGATAAGAATACATCCAAGGTGTGGACCACAAGCCACCTAGGCCACTTGGGTGCTTCCCAAACTGATTCTGGATAAGATTTAGCTAAGAAAGGTGATTTCTTGGAAATTACTGCTTTTTACTACATTTTACCCTATGGGGAAAAGCTAGTCTACCTAGGAAACTTGTTTTTTGCACCCAAGAATTTTCTTAATGATTTTTCCTTCCAAAATTTGTATTTGGCATTTTTTTCCATCATACATCACCTTCAGATCACTAATTAGCAAATTTGTGAGCTTTTGGAGAGATTTTGAAAGTCAACTTGCCACCTAGGGGGGATGAGCATATTTAGTAAGTTTGATGAAGAGAAGATTCTTTTGGAATATTTATCCATTTGAATTACTGTTGTAATGTTATTTAATAGAATTCTATTACTGTAATAAGGTTGGATGATGTATTTTATTCATGAGAAGTTAATACAGAAATCTACTCTTGTGCATAATTTTTGTGTCTTTGACTAGTTGTGTGAGATTTTCTTATGAGAGAGTGTAATTTCTTGAATATATCTTGGATGTGAAATTAATTTCACATGGTATAATATCTATCAAGCTATTCCTATCATCTTTTATTGTCTTGCAGGATCCAACAGTCTCAGGAAGGGCAGATTGATCAATTCACCGGGTGAACTCTATTCTCTGCAGGGCGCATTTTGGCATCCATAAGTGTTCTAAAATAAGTCCATAAGTTTATTTCAGAGAAGCAATGGATCAAACACAATAGATCATCCTCACTCCCTTCAATTACTTTGATTGGAAGGCACAGATGGAGATTCTACTGAGGAGCAAAGGGCTCTACAGGGTGACCATGGCAACTGAAGCTGAGCTAACCTCAGCAGTAGAGAAATCGAAATGGCACAATCGAAGGGATGAAGCCTATGGGCTATTATTTCTCACTACATATAGAGAGCTTCGATTTCATCTTGATGGCATCACTTCACCCAATCAATTATGGCTGAAACTTCAAGAATTGTTCGGGAAAACTGATGAATTGAGAGGCCACCAATTAGATAACGAGCTAGTCTCTTTGAGCCCGCAAAATTTTGATAATCTACAGGATTTTTTCTCCAAATTTAAATCTCTTGTATTGCAGCTGAAGTAATGTGGTATTGAAAAAAATATGAGCAATTAGTTTTGGCCATTCTCTCCAAGCTTGGCCCCGACTATTCAATCTTTGTCTCTACCTTCCATTCCACCCGGAAAGCAATTAAAATTGGAAGAGCCCGACACTTTCAGAATTCATGGAGTCTTTGACACAAGAACAAGACAAATTGGTTTTGATGGGAGCCATTAAAAATCCATCCAAAGACCATTGTCTGAATGTTGGAGATTCAAAGGGTTTGAAAGGCAAGAAGAAGGGCAACTTCAAGAATCCCACCGGTGAGAGGAAAGACAAGCAAAAGTTTAATGGAGAGACATCAAACTTCAAGAAGAATGAGAGGACAAAGTGCAATTATTGCATGAAGGGATTTCATCCTGAAATCTCTTTCATGAAGAAAACCATTGACCAATTGACTCAACTCTTGGAGAAATCCAACATTCCTCTTTTAGAGAGCTCAAGGAGGAAGGATGGAGGACAAAATTTTGATGATAAAGAGAGAGTTCATGCATTGATGGCCAGCACATCAAAACCTTCTTCATTCATTATTGATTCCGGTGCATCCAGACACATGGTGTCTACAAGTAATTTTTTCAATTCACTTGACTCTTCCAATGGTCCAAATATTGTATTGGGAGACAATTCTGAAACTTCTAGCAAAGGCAAAGATAGCATAGATCTCGAGTTTGGGTCATTTAATAATGTTTTATATGTCCATGGACTTTCTGCAAACCTACTGTCAGTCTATCAGATTACCCATACAAGGCTTCCCAAGAGAGTAACCTTTACCCCCAATGATGTTGAGATAGCATAAATTTCAACAGGAAAAATTATTGCATTTGGTACTGCTGATCATTGTTCTAGAATTTACAAGTTTTCTCATTTTTTTCCAAACCCCTCACCTTCTGCTCTGTTAACCCATGCCAATGAGTCCAACAAACTATGGCATGAAATATTTGGCCACCTAAATTACAAATACCTTTCCCAACTTCATGAGAAAGATATGGTTATAGGGTTGCCCAATATCAAGTTTTCCAAAGGTGTCTGTCAATCTTGCATCCTAGGAAAACACCCTGAGCATAAGTATGCGAGATCCAATTTTGAGAGAACCACTGCACCATTAGACCTTATTCATACTGATATATCAGGTCCATTCCCTCATGAGTCCTTGAACCATTCAAAATACATCCTCACATTCATAGATGACTTCAGCAGGTATTGTTGGATTTATTTCATCAAGTTAAAGTCAGAAGTTTTTGGGTTGTTCAAGCTATTCAAAGCCTCGGTTGAGAACCAGTCTAGTAGGCATATTAAAGTTATAAGATATGATAATGGTGGTGAATATGTGAAATCAGAGTTTCAGCAATTTTGTGCCTCTTCAGGCATTCAGATGCAACACACAGTTCCATATACACCTCAGCAGAATGGGGTTGCTGAGAGGAAGAACAGGTCTCTAAAGGAGATGGCCACTTGTAGAGGCAAAGGCATTGTCTCTCAAGCTATGGGATGAGGCAATAAATTGTGCCACTTACATCCAGAATAGAATGCCACACAAATATATCAAAGGTATCACTCCTTTCGAGGCTTGGACAGGTCACAAACCTGACATCTCTCATTTTAGGATTTTTGGCTCATAGGCTTCGGCTAGGATTCCACTCGAGAAGAGGAGGGAATTGCAGCCCCAAATCCAACAATGTTTATTTTTTGTATACTCAGAGGACTCCAAAGGTTATAAGTTTCTGAACATGACCACTCATAAATCATTCATCGAAAGAAGTGTGCAGTTTGAGGAAGAGCCCTCTCAGAGCGTTGAAATTGGAGAACTGTCTTCACCACTACCTGAAGAATAAGTAAGTGATGTTCTTGATGTTTTTTATTTTGATATTTATGATTATGAGGATCATTTTATTGCATATTCTAACTCACCTACAATGCCTAAATGGGATGCAAAAAAATTGCAAGCAGCAGGTGAACTAGTTGGCAATCCTCAGGACCAAAGGAGGACTAGATCACAATTTGAGACTGCTCTCAATGTGAATGATCCTTATCTTTTTGAGAAATATTTTATGATGATAGATTCTGATCCTTAGAAATATGAGGAAGCCTCACATGACCCTGGATGGCATATTTCTATGGATGAGGAGCTTGAGTCATTATAGAAGAATGAAACTTGGGAGATAGTCAAGCTCTCCACAGGTAGAAAGTTGGTAAGGTGCAAATGGATTTATAAGACCAAATGTGTAGTGGATGGTACAGCGGTAAAGTACAAGGCAAGGATGGTAGAAAAAGGGATTTTATCAGGTCCAAGGACTTGATTATAATGAAAAATTTGCATCGGTGGCACATAAAGATTCCATTAGACTAATTTTGGCAGTGGCAGCTTCCAAGCGATGGGAAGTACATCACATGGATGTGAAAAGTGTTTTCTTCCATGGGGAGCTTGAAGAAAAAATATATATGCAGCAACCACAAGGGTACACATCAGATCCAAATCTTGTTTGTAGGTTGAAAAAATCTTTGTATGGACACAAGCAAGCCCCCAGGGCTTGGTATGCAAATATGGACAATTTTCTTATGTCACAAAATTATGTTCGGTGTAAATATAGCCCAAATGTCTATATGAAGCATCTTGATGGTTTTATAATGATAACAGTGCTTTATGTTGATGATTTTCTGATTACAGGTAGTAGCAATGACCAAATAGCATCATTAAAGGCAGCCATGCACCAAGCATTCTCCATGAGTGACTTGGGAATTCTTAAGCAATTTTTGGCGCTTGAGATTTATCAAACAAAAGATGGAACCAAGGTATGTCAGTCAAAGTATGCTTCTGATCTGTTAAAGAAGTTTAAGATGGCTGATTGCAAGCCTTCTAAGACTCCATTCCTTTCTGGAGTTAGACTAGAAGATGCAAAATCTACACCATTGTTTGACAGTACTTTATATAGATAGTTGATTGGTAGCTTGCTCTACTTGACACACACTCGACTAGATATTGCTTATGTTGTGAGTGTGGCATCAAGATACATGGAGCAGCCACATGATCTACATTGGAGGGCTGCAAAAAGAATCCTTCATTATGTGCAGGGCACAAAGAGTGATGGGATTCACTATGTTGTAGATTCGAGCCTAGATCTCTTGGGATTCACAGATTCAGATTGGGATGGTGATCGCCTTGACAGGAAATCCACATCATGATTTGTATTCATGCTTGGAGGTGGCCCTATTTGCTGGTCTAGCAAGAAATAGAATGCCATAGCACTATCTTTAGCAGAAGCAGAGTACAGAGGAGCAGTGAATGCTGCTACACAGTGTGTTTGGTTGCAGGGAATTTTGTCAGAGTTTGAGATATCTTTCAGTACTCCTAATGTCATTTTTTGTGACAACCAGAGTGCCATTAGAGTTTCATGTGATTCTGTATAGAGGAAGAGGACCAAGCACATAGATATTCATATGCACTACATCAAAGGCCTATGTGAAGAACCTGCAATAATTAATTAATGCAAATACACAAGATATTAGAAATAACAGAACTCAGAATCACTTTTATATTGATCACAGGCCACTTCGAGGGGGCAACCTCCTTTGAGCAAGCTTAATACAATTAACTTCATGGTGCCTTCAATGACCTCAACACACACTTATATACTAAGTCTATGCCCAATACTATGGGTCAAAACCATGGGACATATAATACTATGGGACGACTTACAAAGCATATGCGTCCAATACTATGGGTCAATACTATGGGCTAATATAAACTATGAATCAACAAATACTACGGGACGAATTACAAAGAATATGTGTCCAACAACAATATACTAACATATTAAAGAGAAGGGTTGACACGGGTTCCTAATAGCCTAGTGCATGACCAGATCATAGATTTGCAGTATTGCCCCACAGGTGAGCAAACTGCAGATATCTTCACCAAGACTTTCACAGAGAATACATTCAGCTATCTTAGACCACTGCTTGGGATGTCTGAACATCTAGTGGAGTGGAGGGTTGATCAACAACCTTTCAATTTTGATATGTCTATGTTTTGAGGGGAGGTTTTTCCCATGAGGTTTTCCTTCTATCCTTGTTTTTGTGGACCGACAGTATTGTACGGGGTGACCAAGTCTTGTTACTGGGCCCCTAGTATTTCATTTTATGATATTTAGATCATTTAAGTCAGACTTAAGAGGGAGTGTTGGAATAATTAAGTCTTCCTACCATGTCATTTATTTACATTAGATGAATTAATTAATATTTTATGGTTAATTCTATGTAATAGACTAGGAAATTGCCTTATGTGGACCACAAGGCAACATGGGAGGATAAGAATACATCCAAGGTGTGGACCACAAGCAACCTAGGCCACTTCGGTGCTTTCCAAACTGATTCTGGATAAGATTTAGCTAAGAAAGGTGCTTTCTTGGAAATTATTGCTTTTTACTACATTTTACCCTATGGGGAAAAGCTAATCTACCTAGGAAACTTGTTTTTTGCACCCAAGACTTTCCTTAATGAGTTTTCCTTCCAAACTTCATATTTGGCATGTTTTTTCCACCATACATCACCTTCAGATCACTAATTAGAAAATTCGTGAGCTTTTGGAGATATTTGGAAAGTCAACTTGCCACCTAGGGGGATGAGCATATTTAGTAAGTCTGATGAAGAGAATATTCTTTTGGTATATTTAGCCATTTGAATTACTGTTGTAATGTTATTTAACAGTAGCCTATTACTGTAATAAGGTTGGCTGATGTATTTTATTCATGAGAAGTTAATACATAAATCTACTCTTGTGCATAATTTTTGTGTCTTTGACTAGTTGTGTGAGATTTTCTTATGACAGAGTGTAATTTCTTGAATAGATCTTGGATGTGAACTAAATTTCACACTTCTAGGGCTCTTTTCCTAGGATCCCTTTTGGTAGAGGGATATCCTTCCATTTTGGTCTCTCACTTCGTATTGTTCGACTTGGATTTGATCACCTTGCGAAGGATATGATTTGTTGAGGTCTCTAGCTCTTAGTTAGGGATTCTGCTTTCTATTTCACCTTTTTTAGAGGGTATTTTTCTTTTTTTTAGTGCTGCTTGTTGGCATTCTGGCCATTTTTTGTTTTAGCTCGCTTACTGTGACGTTGGTCCCAATACAGTTTTTTGAGCTTGCTTTTTTGGCCTGCGAGGCTTGTCTTTTTCTAGCTCCCCTTTTGCACATTCGCCTCATGCTCTAGGGTTTTTGAGTTCTTTTCTACGAGAATGTCCCTGAAACTTGTAATCCCATCATTACGGCTGATTAAAGGAGATCACAGAGACAACAGGGACAAAGCCCTGACCCACCACCACCACCACCATGGACTTCTGGTCTGCTTGCATCACGTATTCCTGCCCCTACCGGCCGTGGAGCTGGATGGGGTACTATTCCACCACCTATCCGTACTACATCTTCAGTTCCTTTTGTACCCATAGCCCACAATACTGTCTTAGAACATCTTACAGTCACTGAAACCAGTAACACACCTGAGATTCCTGTTGTCCCACAGTATGCTCCTGTTCCATAAATTCCTACCACAATGGACACTTGTTGATGTATATGTAACTTTGGAATGTATTTCATCTATGTATTTCATATATATTTATTGTACCCTTATTAGAGATGTGTTATTCCTCTATAAGGAAGTGTTGTCATGTGGATTGACAAGTGTCGCAAGTGTGTGTACTTGCCAATGGGTTATTAGACCACCATGTGTAGGGTCGGCCCTGGAATATATATATTATAATGTGGATGTACCTAGCTAGACAAGTCGGCCCCATAAGGTCACTGGGCAAACAGGTTAGTATAAATAGAGATCAGGTGATCTCTATTTAGATCATTCGAAAAGTCACATCTCTCTCACTCAGAAAGTGGCGCACTAGTGAGGAGGAGGATCATCTGCTACTAGGAGACTATCTCAGTGTATTTTGGTTGTACTTTGGTTGAGCCATTGCTCTCTTTATCTCTGAGGAAGTTGTGGGGTTTTTCACCTTAGGGTTTTCCCCACAGAAACTTTGTGTCTCTTGTCTCTCATGCTTTTGATTCTTATGATGCTTGTCATACTTATTGTGATTGTTATGCATTGATATATTGTATATGTTATTCTCTCAGTGAATATCCTAGAGTATTGTGAATTAATGCTCAAAATTTAACATGGTATCAGAGCTAACCTGAGAAGAAGACATTTTGCAGTGACGAAAACTTGAGTTTCTTGTTTATTGGGTTTCTCTTCATAGATTTTGGAAAAGCAGTATAGTAGATTGACTCTACTCATCAAGGAGAATCTATCTATCCAATCAGAATTCAATTATGAGCATTTTCAGATTTGGCACTAAAAATTAGGGTTTCCACAAAAATAGGAATTTCTGGAATCTGAAGACACAGATGGAAGCTCCTTGCAAAAATCAAATTTTAGAGCTTTGGATCGAGATTTTTGGCTGGGTAGATCTCTGGGAAACTCAAACCCTAATTCAGGGCTCTCCCTAGTGAACACGGGAGGACAAAAAGACAAATCTGAAGGGTAAAACTTTGCTGATCTCAAATTCTGAATGCACCAGGATGATCAGCTCATCAATGTGCATCTTTCTATCATTTCAGAAATTTGAAATTCACATTTTGAATTTTTAGGGTTTTTCCGACAAACCCTAATCCGGGACCAGATCCAGTTTTCAGCATTTCAAGTGGTAAGACCCAAATATTTTCTATTTCCATTTGAAGTACTCTTTAAGATGTCTCACCACACCAAGCTTGAGGATAAGCTTGATGGGGTTGATAACTTCCGAGCTTGGAAGTATAGGATTGGGTTAATCCTGGAAGAGAATGAGTTGGACTCATATATAAAAGAAGACATCCCTATCCCAAAGGATGAAGAGGCCAAGGTATTGCATAAGAAGAACTTGGTCAAGGCAAAGAGAATCATTGATGATTATATCAAAGACCATCTCATACCCCATGTGTCTTCTCTAAAGACACCTAAGGAGATGTTTGACTCTTTGACCAAGCTACTTGAAGGGAAGAACATAAATCGGAAGATGACTCTGCGGAATCAATTGAAAGGGGTCAAGATGTTGAATGGAGAAACCATTCAATCTTACTTCTCCAAGGTCTCTCAGATCAAGGAGCAACTTGAAGCTGTGGATGAAGTAGTGGACAATGGTGAAGTTGTTATGACCACTCTGAATGGCCTACCTAGGTCATGGGACTCCTTTATTCAAGGAATCTGTGCAAGAAAGAAACTGATCTCTTTTAGTAAACTATGGGAGGAATTCTCTCAAGAAGAAGTTAGACTTGTAGATCATGAGGAAAAGATGGGAGGTGAAGATCAAGCTCTCACAACTCACACCAAAAGAAGCAAGCCCAAGAAGGAGCACTCTCGCTACAAAAGATCCTATCAAAAGAATAAGAAGGATCTAAGATGCTTCACATGCAATGAGAAGGGTCACTTTGGTTCAGATTGTCCCAAGAACAAAAGGGATAATAACAACAACTTCAGCAAGAAGAAGAAGGGCAGCAAAAGAAAGTTCCATGCTCATGCTGCCGAGGATGATGAACCTCCAAAGAAGAAGGCTAGGGTAGAAAGTGATGATGACTCATCAAGTGAAGAAGAGTATGTTCTAATATCTACTCTCACAGGTACTGTCTCCCATGGTTGTAATGATTGGTTGATTGATAGTGGGGCTTCCAAACACATGACTGGTTTTAAGGAATATTTTGTGAATCTATCTGAACATGAATCACCCCATAAGGTGAAACTTGGGGATGATTATCAATACCCAATCAAAGGAAGTGGTGAAGCCTCCTACAACCTAGATTCTGGAAAATCTTTGAAGATGAAAGAAGTCCTTTATATACTTGGGCTCAAGAAGAACTTACTCTCCATCTCTGCATTGGATGCAAAAGGTATGAGGGTTGCATTTGTGGATGTCCAAGTCCTAATGTGGCCAAAGGGAAAGACCATAGATGATGCAGTAGTGATTGGAGAGCAAGAGGGAGGATTGTATAAATTGAAGGGACAACCTGAACATGCCATGGTGCATGAATCCATGGAGCCAAGTGAACTTTGGCATAGAAGACTTGCTCATATGCACTATAGGGCACTTCCAATTGCAAGCAAGGCTGTAGAAGGTCTTCCTGAAATCAAGACCAAACATGAAGGTGTTTGCAAAGGATGTGCAAAAGGTAAGAACATTAAGAAGGATTTCCCAAGCAGTGAAAACAAGGTCAAATATATCCTGAAAATCATCCACTCAGATGTATGTGGTCCTATGTCATCCAGTTCTCTTAGTGGGTATGTTTACTATGTCTCATTTATTGATGACTTCTCCAGGAAGACTTGGGTATACTTCTTGAAGAACAAAGATGAGGTGTTTGATAAGTTCAAGGAATTCAAAACTTTGATGGAGAATCAAACTGACAAGAAGATCAAAACATTCATATATGACAATGGTGGAGAATTCACCTCAGGTGACTTCAAGAAGCTTTGTAGTGATTCAGGGATTAAGAGGGAGTTGATTGTTCCTTATAATCCTCAACAAAATGGAGTTGCAGAAAGGAAGAACAGAACTATCATGGAAGCAGCAAGGGCAATGCTGCATGACCAGGATCTACCTATGCATCTATGGGTAGAAGTAGCTAGAACAACTGTATATGTGCAGAACAGAACACCCCAAAAGATATTGGACAACAAGACACCAGAAGAGGTCTTTTCTGGTAAGAAACCTGAAGTTAGCCATCTCAGAATATTTGGTTGTCCAGTATACACTCATGTCCCAAAGGAAAAGAGGACTAAACTAGATCCTTCAGGAAAGAAGGGTATCTTTGTGGGTTACAGTGAAAGCTCTAAGGCTTATAGAATATACATTCTAGGGTTCAAGAAGATTGATGTCAGCAGGGATGTAACATTTGATGAAAACTCAGCATTTGTCAAATCAAGAAAGGCACCTATCGAAGTTTATGAAGAACCTAAGGAAACTAGATTTCAAGACACTACCATGACTGAAGCAGTTCCAGAAGTTGTTCGTGAGTTTGAAGATCCACAAGAACCTATAGATCCACCCCGTGAGGATAACTCTCACAAGAGGAAACCTGCTTGGGCTAGAGAGATCATTCAAGATGAAGAAAGATTTGGCATTCCAGAAGAAGAACTCAGAGCAAAGAAGAGAACCAGATCACATACCAACTTTGTTGCTTTACTTTGTGACATTATGAACAAAGAGCCTTCCAGTTATGAAGAAGCAGCGGAAAAGAAAGAATGGAAGGATGCCATGGTTGAGGAATACCAATCAATAATGAAGAATGATGTTTGGGATGTTGTCCCAAGACCTAAAGAGAAGTCTGTTGTGACTTCCAAATGGATCTACAAAATCAAGCATGCTGCAGATGGTAGTGTAGAGAAATACAAGGCAAGATTCGTAGCTCGTGGCTTCTCTCAGAAAGAGGGAATAGATTATGAAGAAACTTTTTCACTTGTAACCAGGTATACTTCCATCAGAACAGTACTTGCCTTGGTTGCAGCAATGAAATGGAAAATACACCAAATGGATATCAAGACTGCTTTCTTGAATGGTGTAGTTGAAGAGGAAGTATATGTGGCTACTAGATAGGCAGTATGGTGTAGTTGAAGAGGAAGTATATGTGGAGTAGCCACTCGGTTTTGAAATACATGATAGGAAGTCATATGTGTGCAAATTGAAGAAAGCCTTGTATGGCTTGAAACAAGCTCCTAGAACCTGGTATGGTAGGATGGATAGTTTCCTATCTAGTTTGGGCTTTACCAAGAGTAAAACGGATTCCAACCTTTAGTACAAGGTTGAGGAAGGGAATCCTGTGATTCTACTCCTGTATGTGGATGACTTATTTGTAACAGGAGATGACAGATTGATTGTAGATACTAAGAGGAAGCTTGCTGCCGAGTTCGATATGAAAGATTTGGGAATGATGCATTATTTCCTAGGTATAGAGGTGTGGCAGAGTGCAGGTGGGATCTTCCTTGGTCAAGGGAAGTACACAGTAGATATCCTGAAGAGATTCGGGATGATGGATTGCAAGGCCGTGGCCACACCTATGGCATCAAATCTGAAGCTTCTATGTGATGCTTCATCTGATCCGGTTGATGTCTCTATGTATCGTCAGATGATTGGGTCCTTGATGTACTTGACGAACACGAGACCAGATATTTGCTTTGCAGTGAACACATTGAGTTAGTTCCTGACAGATCCGAGGAGTGTTCATTTGGTTGCTGTAAGGCATGTTCTGAGATACTTGAAGGGTACAGTGGATTATGGGCTCAAGTATGAAGCGAATCAAAAGTTTAACTTGTAGGGTTATGTTGATTCAGATTGAGCTGGCAGTGCTGCAGATAGGAAGAGCACATATGGGTGCTGCTTCAGTATGGGATCAGGTGTGATCTCTTGGTTTAGCAGGAAGCAATCCTACGTAGCACTGAGTACAGCTGAGGCAGAGTATGTTGCAGCCTGTTCAGCTAGTTGTGAGGCAGTATGGATACGGAAGCTACTGTCTGAGTTATTTGATCTCTAGTTGGATGCTACTGGTATCTTCTGTGATAACCAGAGTTGTGTGAAGCTGTCCGAGAACCCTGTGTTTCATGATAGGTCGAAACACATAGAGATCAAATATCACTATATCAGGGATATGGTGCAGAGAGGAGCTATGAAGCTCCTGTACATTGCGACGGACAAGCAGATTGCAGATGTGCTGACGAAGCCATTAGCCAGGGTGAAGTTCGAGTACTTCAAGGAGAGGCTTGGCATTCTTCAGATTGATGACACTTCGAGGAAGAAGTGATGGACACAGTTGCTGAAGCCATTCCAAGCATGTTGGAAGGAGGATCCTTCACATGGCTGTGGATGTAAGCGCTGGATGATGAGCATCAGGATGATGTTCTGGTTTCTGCTTTGTATGATCAGTTGGATCATTTATATATGTATGTATGCATCATGTTGGATGCTAGATATGATCAGTTGGATCATTTATATGTATGTACGCATCATGTTGGATATTGGATATGATCAGTTGGATCATTTATATATATGTATGCATCATGTTGGATGCTGGATATGATCAGTTGGATCATTTATATGTATGTACGCATCATGTTGGATGCTGGATATGATCAGTAGGATCATTTGTATGTATTTTGTATATACATCATGTTGGATGCTTGGACCATGTATTTGTATATGTATCAGGTGGATACATTGTATGATTAGGTGGATCATGTATGGTGATATGTATCATGTATTTGTATTGGTATTAGGTGGATACATTGTATGATCAGGTGGATCATGTATGATGATATGTATCAGGTAGATACTTGGTATGCATCAGGTAGATGCATTGTATGATCAGGATGATCATGGATGACGAGCTTCAGGATGTTGCTCCAGATGACATGCAGTAGGATGTTGCAGTGATGATGATCAGGATGATCATGTGTACATCAGGATGATGTATGGTGAGTATCAGGTTGATACTCTATGGCCGTGGATCAGGTTGTGCAAATGAGCATATAATTTGGCCCTGGGAGATTTGCAGATAGTCTTTCGAGGTTTTGCATATGGCATATAATTTGGCCCTGGGATATCTGGCAAATGCTCTTTGGAGGTTTTGCTCTGGGAGGACATATAATTTGGCCCTAGGAGATCTGCAGATAGTCTTTCGAGGTTTTTCCTATGGCATATAATCTGGCCCTGGGATATCTGGAAGATGCTCTTTCGACGTTTTGTCCTATGGCATATAATATGTCCCTGGGAGATCCGATAGGTTGGGCTGTGTGCCCGCAATAAGTCCTGGGATGCTTTTGCAAGGTTTTGCCATGACCACATATAATCTATCCCTGGGAGATCCTATAGGTAGAGCTGTGTGCTCGTAACAGCCTAGGATGCTCTTGCGAGGTTTTGTGGTGACCACATATAATTTGTCCCTGGGAGATCCTATAGGTAGAGCTGTGTGCTCGTAACAGCCTGGGATGCTCTTGCGAGGTTTTATGGTGAGGTCACATATAATATGGCCCTGGGAGATCCTATAGGTAGAGCTGTGTGCTCGTAATAGCCTGGGATGCTCTTTCAAGGTTTTGTGACGCACGTAATAAGTCCTGAGGATTCCACAGTATGGCCAGTGATGACAAAGACCTATAGGTGGTGGGCCTACATCCAGTATGAAAAAGGACTGGCTCTGTAGAACTTCCTATGACGAGTAGAGTCAGAGATTAGTTGAGATAGCAGTAGCAGTGACAATGACGATGACGATGATCACGAGAAGAAGACTTGTCTAGCAGATCTGAGTCAAGAAATACCTTCCTAGTTAAGAGGGAGTGTTGATGTATATGTATTTCATCTATGTATTTCATATATATTTATTGTACCCTTATTAGAGATGCGTTATTCCTTTATAAGGAAGTGTCGTCATGTGGATTGACAAGTGTCGCAAGTGTGTGTACTTGCTGATGGGTTATTAGACCACCATGTGTGGGGTCGGCCTTGAAATATATATATTATAATGTGGATGTACCTAGCTAGACAAGTCGGCCCCATAAGGTCACTGGGAAAACAGGTTAGTATAAATAGAGATCAGGTGAGCTCTATTTAGATCATTCGAAAAGTCACATCTCTCTCACTCAGAAAGTGGCACACTAGTGAGGAGGAGGATCATCTGCTACTAGGAGACTATCTCAGTGTATTTTGGTTAAGCTATTGCTCTCTTTATCTCTGAGGAAGTTGTGGAGTTTTTCACCTTAGGGTTTTCCCCACAGAAACTCTGTGTCTCTTGTCTCTCATGCTTTTGATTCTTGTGATGCTTGTCATGCTTATTGTGATTGTTATGCATTGATATACTGTATATGTTATTCTCTTAGTGAAGATCCTAGAGTATTGTGAATTAATGCTCAAAATTTAACAACACTACACCAGCTATTGAAGTTAGTACTTCACACGATGTTGCACTGTAGGTCATCATCCTCCCAGATATTAGTACTATGCCACACTCGACCACATTATATGATGTCCCTGAAGGGTACGTTGAGACTATTGAAGGATCCGATGAAGACACAACCAATTTGATTCGAGTCCCGGGTGGATACGTTGAAATCATTGAAGAAATTGAATTACCCCTTGCATCGTTTCAGCCCCATTTTGAATTTTCCACTGCGTTGGTGGAACCTCCACCTCCCACCACTACACCATCAGGTATCCATACTTATGAAACGAGCTCTTCTAGCAACGTACCGTTCACGGTGTCCTTCCCTAATGTCCCTCCAGGACATGAGATTATGGCATCCATCCAATCTAGTATGGTTAGTTTAGCTAATTCACCCCTAGCATCGGAACAATTTAGACGTGATACAAAGAAAATGCTCTCATCGGCTTCCTAATACCCCCTTGCACGGACCTCTCCAACGACCCATCCTTCTGGTTACCGAGCTCCCCTTCCTCCATCTAGTACGGAGTACCACGCATCCTACGCCGATGGATCCGAACCCTTAGACGAGACGATACTTGAACTTCTTCCGGACCCCGACATGACAACTCACATTTTTAACCCAGCCTCCACTTTATGGGATACAAATCCGGGCCAAGCCCTCGATGATCTTCCCACCTTTCCAATTCCTATGGATGTGATGCTCGACAGCCCTCGGTTATACTCCCCCCACTTATTGTCGCACAATATGTTCGACTTAACTTCAGGGGACACACCCCTTATGAGGGATAACCCCATCTTTCAATTGTCACCACCTGAAACTCACGGAAGATCTCCTCCACAAGTTGGCACCTTTGGTACTATTGGCCAATCGGTACTACCCCACCTTTCTAGTGTTCGTATTGGAAGAACATCTATCTATACTATTGGATCACCCATTCTGACCGGAGGTTCATCTTCGGCCACTATATATACCATTTCCGGAGGGGCACAACTGTCTAATGGAACCATTGATCCCAATAACCAACCTCCTCCGGGCGGACCATCAAACCCGCCCATAGGAGGACAACCATTTGTTGGAACCATTGGTCCCGATAACTAACCTCCTCTGACCGGACCATCCAATCCATTTGCTGGAGGAAAACCCCTTGGTGCTATCCAAAGTGGGGCTACTCAACAATCACGCCCATTCTTTCCATTGGCTCAGCAAGGCCCACAACTTACATCGTTTGGAGGAATACCGTTTGTTAACGCCCCCACCAGCACCATTCAACAACCCCCTCCATCAACATCATCTACTCAGTTGGGCATATATAATTCACCTGGAAGCAGACAACCTCATGTTGGTATCTCAACTGGAACCAATTTCCAACATCCCTCGTGAGGTACAGTTCCTTCTTGGGGATCTCAAATCCCATAGGGTGGTGGGTACTCTTTATTTGGAAATTGGAATCAAGCTGGGGGTCAACCCAATCAACCTTTCATTCCCCCTAACTTAAATTTCGGCCTTCCTTACCCTAACACCGCGAATACTCCACGGAACCCACCTCTTCATCAGGGTGGAACCAACATTACATGGACACCATTCTTTCAGGCACCCCCCAACACTGGTCTGGGCAATCCTCCACCCAATCAAGGTGTTGGAAACATTCCTGGGACACAACAATCCCAGGGAGCAATACCCCAACATGGTGTTGGAAACATTCCGGGGACACAACAATCTCAGGGAACCATACCCAACAAGGAGTTGGAACCATCCCTAGGGAATAACAACCCCAGGGGACTATACCCATTATCCCCACTCAGCGGAACATTCAACAACCGGCCACCACTGTGATTCTAAATCAGACAATAAATCCTATGATTTCGAACACACAACCGGTTAACCAAATGGTCAACTATCCTCAAAATTTTCAACAGTATCCTACGGGAAACATGTATGGGTACAATACGGAGCAGTATGTTGTATAGGGTCCCATGGGCATCCCTACACCATACAATTATTACTCATACCCACAGCCCAATTGACAACTTCCTTTCTTGGCCACGCTAGACTTACTCGATTTTTCTAGGCTTATTAACAATCCCATATGGCATAAACCACACTGGCTACCCATCCCAACCAAACTACCATCGGACATTCCAAAGTTCGATGCCAAGCCCGGGGAACACCCCAAGAACCACGTTATGACCTTCCATATTTGGTGTTCTTCAAACTCATTGATGGATGAATCCATTCGATTATGGCTCTTCTAGTGCACACTTACCGACACGGCAGCAAAATGGTACATCGAGCTGCCACAACACTACTTTCACGACTTCAATACCTTGGCCCTGCAGTTTTTGACACATTTCCAGCTCCCCATCCGATATGAGACTGGAGTAGACCTTTTGACCTCGCTGAGTCAAACCACTTCTACGCATATCTCTGATCATATTCATGAGTGGCTTCGACGCCGTAGGTTAATCAAGGCACCCATTCTAGACCAATTACTTGCTGATTGGTTCACTAAGTCATTTCTTCCTCCCATCACCAGGGATATTGCCATGGGCGGACCTGTCACGAAGGAACAAGCGATTTCTTGCGCTCAGTATATGGATTTGGTATATACCCAATCCAGAAATTTATATGAGCTTATTCTCCACGCAATCTGAACCACTACTGAACCAACCGAACCCGCCACTGAACCCCCCATTGATGGTATCATCGTTTCAGGTAAGGCCCATCCTGCAACCAAACCGAGTAGGCAACAAGCTCCTGCTGCCCCGTCTCCAACCTAGGCTGCACCCAAAGCTTCTACTTCTCCTACTCTGTCCTCCGAGGTGAACACTGTTCAGTCCACGTCACAACAATCCAGAGGAAAGAAGAAGAATAACAGAGGAAAATCCAAGACAAATTCTAACCAAAAGGAGAACCCCAAGCCGCAACCAACCAACAATGATCCCAAACCACGTCGGAAAGCAAAGTTCCCTTCCTTATTTGTAAGGAATATCACTACACATGAGATTGTCCTTACAAGGACGAAGTCAATAAATTTGTTAAAGGATCTTCCCGCTCGACAGTGCTAACTAATCCTTTCCCCCACCAGCAACAACAAATGGTTACTCACGATCCCCCGCAAGGGGGTAATCTGACCAACCCACCCCATGGAGAAATGTCTGCAAACTACGATGTTTTGATTATGAGTAACGAGGAGATCCATATATCCACTCGAGCAAGGACATACGATACCCCTCCAAGTTCAAATAAAATGAAGACAGCCCCTGGAAAGACTCCTCTTGAAGATCCTTCTATCACACCTACCCCCAATGGTCATCTCCACATTGAGAGACCTATCACAGATACAGTGCTATGCCCACCCAAGGGCACCATCCGAAAGGCAACATTTAATCCTAACGCGTGGGCGGCTCAAAATTACAATATTGTTGAGGACCTAGCTCAAGCACCATGTGCGATGTCGACTCTCAAGGTTCTCCAACACTGTCTCATGCAACATAGGACCTTACTTTCAGCACTAGGGGTAGTGGACCTGGATACTTCTAACACGATTATGTTTAACTTGGAGTATTTTAAATCTAGGATTTCCCACCAGTTAACCTTCCAGATCCAAACAAAGATCCGTGGGAACAACATTCAACGCACTGTCTTAGACGAAGGTGCTTCCACGTCGATCATGTCTTTGACTTGTTGGAGAGCCATAGGCTCACCTAAAGTTATACCTTCTCCCACCACCCTCAAAGCATTTGACGGACATGGTTTTCAGCCATACAGACTCATCCTTGCAATTGGTGTCAAACTAGGGGGCAAGACAGTATCTATACATATCGAAGTCATAGATGCACCATTGGATTATAATATTCTACTCGGTCGGAATTGGTTCTATGCCATGACCGTCGTCGCATCCTCCGTCTTTCAACTAGTACAATTCCCTCACAAAAATTATTAGTATAGATCAGTTAGACTTCTGTACTCCGGACATTCATTCGAACTCTGCCCACAATGTCCCACTGCTGGGTCAATCCTAGTACCGTTTTGAAGATGTTGGCATTGGTCTTATGAAGGATTCCTCCCTCATCGGAGTATTTCCAGAGCTTAGATCCCCTATCTATGCCATAAACATGATATCGTTAAGTATCACTCCTTCCAATGAAATTGTTTATTCTTGGGTGATACCGAGTCCTACAGAGCTTGAAACCTATAGCAATTCCATGCCTTTAAATAGGAACTTCTCAACTTACCAGGCGATCCAATCAGCCACAGATTGGGTCGATTCTACTACGCATCATGCCGTGGCACATCTCTCGTCTGAGGCTGACCCATCATCGCCATTTATTGATCCTCTCACACTGATTTTTCCTTCCAAGAAGTCGATTATGGAATTTATGTGCATCGATGAAACACCTTGGGAAGATTACCATCATCGGTCTTCTTTCCCTACTATCCAGACGATCGAGTAGGACACCAAACCCATTAGTTCACTTGAAATGGTTAAACCCAAGTTTCCTACTTCATTCGACGATATATTCTCCGAAGGAAACTTGGCCAACATCATGGCAACCATTCCTATTAACATTTCGGTGAAACCTGGTGTCATCCACCTAGGAAAGACATGTACTCCCACTGAGGTGGAGTTCTATACTTCCTTATTCAAAGAATTTCGCGACGTTTTTGCTTGGAGTTATGAGGAGATGCCAGGAATAGACCCATCCGTCGTGGTCCATGAAATCCAAACTTTTCTTGGTGCCCGACAGGTTCAATAGAAACTCCGGCCCATTCATCCCTACAAAGAAGCAGCTATCAAGGCAGAAATTGAAAAACTTCTGCGTGCTGGTTTTATCTATCTTGTCCCTTTGACAGAATGGGTGTCTAACATCGTTCCCGTAGCAAAGAAATAGGGTATGATTAGAGTCTAAGTCAATTACCGATATTTGAACAAAGCTTGTCCAAAAGACAACTATCCAACTCTGTTTATTGACTAGATTATCGATAACTATGCCGGAAGTGTCATCTTTTCATTTATGGATGGATTCTCTGGCTATAATTAGATAGAGATACTCCCTGGCGACCAACATAAGACAACTTTCATTTGTCCATGGGGGACCTTTGCGTACCGAAAACTACCCTTTGGCCTTAAGAACGCCGGAGCAACTTCTGGCGATGTCATACACATTTCATGACATTAAACATACTGTGGAACCATATCTCGATGACCTTCCCGCCGATTCTCAGGCTCGGGATGATCATCCGGACCATTTGAGTGCCATCTTTTCAAGGTGCCGCCAATACAATATTCGTTTAAATCCACACAAATGCTTCTTTTGTGTTGAAGCCAAAAAACTGTTGGGATTCATAATCTCCAAGGATGGCATACGCTTGGACCCAGCAAAGGTAGAAGCCATTCCAGCTCTACCTTCACCCACTAACATACCAGCACTTCAAAGTTTGCAAGGGCATGCAAACTTTCTATGCCGTTTCGTGTGCAATTTTGTCGAGATCAAAAAAGGGTACATGAGGCTTCTGAAAAAGTACATCCCTTTCATCTGGGATGAAAAATCCCAACGATCCTTTGACAATCTAAAGGAAACCCTCACTAAGGATCCCATAATCCAACCCCCCAACTACATGCGGGATTACATCTTATATCTCGCAGCTTCCACTTCCACCATTGGCATGTTGTTAGTCCAGGAAGACGCCAACAACATAGAACATGTAGTTTATTATCTTAGTAAGAGTCTTCTCGACTCCGAAACTCGCTACTCGCATGTTGAAAAGCTAGCTCTGGCCACAGTTTTTGATGTCTAGAGGTTTCGCCATTACATTCTGCTCCGCCAGACCACTGTAATCGCTGAATTCAATCCAATGTACTACATCCTAACACGCCAAGTGCTTGGGGGGGAATATTCTCGTTGGACTGTTGTCCTTCAAGAGTTTGACTTGGAATTTGCCAAGGAAAAATCCAAGGAATCTTTGGTCTTCGTAGAGCTGATTTGTACTTTGCCCCGTGTCACTGAGCAACCGGAGCTCATTGATTCTCTCCCAGATGAATAATTTTTTCTCATTGGCACGTCTGATCCGTGGTATGGGGATATCATACTCTATCTCCAAACCCAACATTTTCGGCCCTAACTCAACCGGGATGAACGTCGACGCATTCGACACCATGCCAAGTACTATCTTATCATTAGAGATACCCTTTATCATCGTGGTGTCGATACCGTTCTACGACGTTGTCTAAATTTAGACGAGGCCGAACAAGTTATCAATGAATGCCACTCTGGAGCATGTGGTAGTCACCTCTCTGGGATGGCTACGACCCATAAGATTTTACGAGCAGGATATTTCTAGCCCTCGATTTTCAAAGATTGCATTGAAATGGTTAAGAAGTGTCCACCCTGCCAATTCTTCCATAGAAAAAAATGCTTGCATCCTACTCCACTCCATCTTGTTTTTTTTTTCGGCCCCTTTTCCAAATGGGGCATCGATTTCACGCATTTTAATCCCACTTCAGTCGGGGGGCATAGCTATGTCATAGTAGATGTAGATTATTTCACAAAATGGGCTGAAGCGATGCCTACTTTTGTGGAAGATGGTAAAACATCAGCGCAATTCATATTCAACCATATTATAGCTAGGTTTGGAGTCCCGCAATCTATTGTGACCGATCATGGTTCCCATTTTAGGAACCGTATGATTGAAGAATTGAGTGCCAAGTTGGGATTTCGTCATGAAAATTCAACCCCCTACTACCCACAGGCGAATGGCCAAGTAGAGGCCATAAACAAGGTCTTGAAACACATGATTCAGCGCATTATGGGTACCCAGAAGTCCAATTGGCACTTAGTTCTCTTTTCGGCATTGTGAGCCTACTGAACCTCAATGAAAAGTGCCACTGGGTTCACACCATTCCGACTGGTGTATGGCCTGGAAGCCATTTTACTGATTGAATGTGAAATTCCGTCATTGAAGATTGCCGTTGAGCTACTTCCCAATATGTAACGTCCCCAGCTTAACCCTATTGCATTAATATTGTAAATGATGTAAATATTGTCATTTAGTCATGGCGAGGAGCTCAAGGCCAAGGCCTCGCCACTGACTTATCGTTTTATGTATCGGCAATTAGAATAGATGCATATGGTTCTTGTGCTAGCAGTGCATAATGTAAAATCGGACATCATGTAAATATGCAATTTTAATGCAAAACCCACAACCAGCTACGCAATGCAACAAAAGAGATGGGGGCATGATCTTTACAAGGAAGAGGGAGGGAAAATAACCGAATCCTTGAGCCAATGGTTTTAATCCATGTGTCAATGAGAAAGCCCATGAACTCTCAACTACCCATTTTGGGTTATGGACCAATCATTTAATTCTTCCAAGAAATTGGTTAAGGTAGTTAATGCCTTGGAAATGAAGAAGTATGGCAGCCAATTTCGTGCATGGGCAAGCCATCAAGCTGGAAATTCGTGTTTTTTCTTGTGGGGCAAGAAAACACCCACGAAATGGTGCCCAAAGCCATTCTGAACAGTCAGTCTTCACTCACTCACGCCATTGGAGTTAGCTGGGCCTTTCCTTGCACGTTTTTCATCCAAATCCTACATTTTTCCATGCCTGGGAGTTCGTTTTTGGCATATACAGTAGCTTGGGAGAGAAGGGCCACGATTTGGGGACTGTATGGAGGTCGTTTTTGCCCTTGAATGTCCAAGGACGTTTTTCTAAAAACGGATTGGCTTCCCAGGGTTGTTCCGCATCTTCCCATTTCGTTTTTGTGTGTTCCCACGTTTTTCTGAGTGAGTTGGAACCCCATCTCATGCATCCCACTGTGAAAAGCGTTTTCCTCATGCCCAGTAATTGTGGTTTTGTTGTTAAGTGCATCCCATTTTGGATTTGAACCTGTGAGCAGGAGCCTCAAGAGTGGAAGAGGTCAAGTTTGGCTTGATGAGCCCAATGAAGTATCCATAGCTCCATGGTTGAGCCACTAGCCTAGTAATTCACCTCTGCCCATCTCTTAGCAGCCTGAGAAACCCAACTGCTGGTTGGCTTGGCTGATTTTGGCATATCTTTGGCTATGTGAGAGCCTGTTTCCCCTTTTTCCTTGTGGAGATCATGCCCAGCTCGGGGGTGGCAGTGGTGCTGAGGGATTGAGGAGCACACTGGCCTATGGTTGGGTGGAACGTTGCAGAAGCGTAGCTGGTTGCTCAGGGACTACTTGTTTTAAGATAAGTATTCTCATTGGATAGTTTGATATTGCTCAATTGATGAATGACATGAAAATCTGGAATGTATGATGGATGTATGTTAATTCTGCACATGATTACTTCTGCTGTGTTTGCTTAGATTTGTACATCTGCATGCCTGTCTTTTATATGTGGATGTTTTATTTAGTAAGCATTGGGGAAAATTGCCCATTATTAGCATCACGATCCTCTCCATTGCACTGGTAGGATGGGTGGGGACATGACACAATACAACCTCTGAGGAAGAACGGTTTTTGTATCTAGCCAAACTAGATGAGACCCACCACGATGCCGCTCTGGCTAACGAAGCCCACAAGAAATGCATCAAAGCACAATGTGAAAAATTTGTCCAACCTCAGATCTTTAACAAGGGAGACCTTGTACTCACATATGACCAAATGCATGACAAGCTAGGAAAAGGAAAACTAGATTCGATGTGGTACAGTCCCTTCATTGTAAAATTTGTATTGGAAAAAGGAGCTTACGAGCTCGTTGACTATGATGGCACACCTTTGGCACGGCCCTGCAACGGGCTGTACTTGAAACGGTTATACGCGTAGGTTTACCCTGTGTGAGACATCTTGTACATATTGTACTTAGATTGTTTTTCAGTTATTTCTTTTTGTGTGTGTGTGTGTGTGTGCATGGCTTTTATTTCATGTGCCCTTATTTACCTTGACTTGTGTGTGTGTGTGTGCATGGCTTCTATGCACAAATGTCAGCCTACTATGGATTCGTAGATGGCGCTAATCAACTCACCCAGAACCTTTCTTCCACAACATGGATTATCTATTCTCCTTTTGGCAAGTTGATATCCTCAGGGAGCACTTGCTTGGGCCCCGCAACCAACAACATTACAGAGTACCATGTAGTCATCGGAGTCTTAACTGAATTTGATTCCCTTGGAATCCACACCCTTTTGGTCTACTTACATTCGCAACTCGTGGTATCCCATCTGAACCGTGTCTACACTGTCCGCAATCCTACATTACTTCATTTATTTATAAGGGTACGCCTCTTGGAACGATCATTTGATTATATTTGATATCAACATGTACCAAGAGAATTCAATATTGTAGCTGACTCATTAGCTAACTGCATATTGGATTGGCACCTAGCTCATACATAAGAATACATCATAAACAAAACACACAAGCCACTGTAAATGAACAAGTCATAGAAATAGATCCACATGTATATAATCACATGTAAAATGTTTGTTCTGAATGCATATAATAAGATGTGTCCAAAGACAAAATTTGGGATCTCGTCCCATACAAAATTTGTTCCTCTGGCCTACATATCGTGTACATGACGCTAAAAATAAATACTACTATCTAAAGAGACTAATCATCATCCTCGAGCTGCGCGTGGTAATATACCATGGCTCTGGCCACCTTACAAAGGAGTTGGCCGATATGTATGGGCACACCCACGGTATGCCACTGGAGATGAAGAGGGATGTCATCCATCCTCATAGCAGGGACTCCCATAGTCAAACCATGAAGATTCTGCTCTACATCGCGGATAGGCATGGCCAAGTCAATGTCCTCACGAAAGTCCACCCCTTCATAGGGGAATTCATCAATCATGATAATCTGCTTCTCGAGCCACTAGAATAAATCTTCGCCAAATGCTAAGACTTGTGGCCCTCCAAGCCGACCTATGTAATCACTCCATCTCCCCATCCGAGGTGCGGTCATAGGGCGGATAGGCATGGAAACCCAAGGACACAAGAATGGCACCCTCTCAAGGAAGAAGGTGACTAGGATACTCCTGTACCTGAACTGGCGAGTGTCCCCATTTCTGCACTTGGTTACTTGTTCCTTGAGGTTGGATAAGACCCCCTCACACCAGTTGAATAGTGTTGGCGCCATGCACTCTACGGAAAGAGTAAATTTTCCTCGTGTTGCATGGTGAGTGTTAGAAAAATAGGATCGCAAAGCCATAACAATAAACAGAAATGCAAATATAATCACACAAACACACTACAAGAGAGACACAGATATATCATTGTTCACCCAAGATGGGTTACGTCCACACTGAAGTTGCCATTCCTTATTATTATACCATCCAGCAAAGTGAAGGGATACAACCTGCAACAGAACTGCTGCACTTCCTCTTCACAGTCTCACAATCTCTCTTCTAGATCTCATAGATATTTACAATGCATAAAAACTAATACATCAACCCTATCCGTATTACAATGCCTTTCTTTTATAGGGAAAATACAATGGAAAAATACCACAGGTTACCCAAAACCATGGACCCGAAAACTGTTGACGAAAACAACCCCAAATTTTTTTCTCAGGGGCGCTTCCCACGAACCCCAAGGTTGGGGCATGACTGTATAGTTCTCTAGGGTGCACGGCTAAGACCGATATCATCTATGAGACTTGGAAGATCTACTTCCACAACCAACAATCTCCCACTTGGAGACTGGTCACAACAACTCCACCGCTGATGTACTTGCTGGACCTTGGACTGGGAAATTTATCATCTTCACCTCCATGCTAGAAGGCCAACTAAAACCGAGCAGGAACTCAGTTTTTCTCTAGTCACTACCTTTGTGAACATATCTACAGGATTTTGGCAGTATGTATCTTTTCCAGCTTCAACAGTTCATCTTCCAGAATAGAGCGTATGAAATGGTACTTGAGATGTATATGTTTAGTCCTGGAATGGAATGTTGATTTCTTTGCAAGATGAATGGCACTCTGGCTGTCACTATACAACCTACTATCCTTCTGCTTCTTACCCACTTCCTCTATAAACCTCTGCAACCAAATCATCTCTTTACTAGCCTTTGTAACAACAACATACTCTGCTTCCGTTGTTGAAAGAGCAACAACCTTTTGCAGTCTCGAAATACAACTTATTGCTATTCCACCTACAGTAAACACATACCCTATAGTGCTCCTCCTACTATCCTTATCACCTGCATATCTGCATCAACATATCCCTGTAGAACAATGTATGAACCTCCAAAACATAATGCCTGAGTAGTAGTACCTCTCAAATACCTGAGAATCCACTGTACTTCCTTCCAATGTTCTTTACCTGGATTGTTCATATATCTGCTCACAACTCCCACTGCTTGTGCAATATCTGGTCTTGTGCACACCATGGCATACATCAAGTTGCCAACTGTTAATTGATAGGGAATCTTGGACATGTAATCTGTCTCTTCCTGTGTCTTGGGACACATTTCCTTACTTAGACTGAAATGGCTGGCCAAAGGTGTACTTACTGGTTTTGCTTTCTGCATTTTGAATATCTCCAACACCTTTGGTATGTACTCACTCTGAGGCAATGTCAATTTGCGATTTTTCCTATCTCTCGTTATTCTCATACCAAGGATTTGCTTTGCAGTACCCAAATCCTTCATCGCAAATGAATTAGCTAGCTTCCTTTTGAGTACATTTATATCCTGCATGTTAGACCCTACAACAAGCATGTAATCCACATACAATAACAAGATAATATATCTTTCATTGTCTAGCTTCTTGAAATAAACATAGTGGTAAGAATGACATCTACTATAACCTTGTTCTGTCATAAACCTATCAAATTTTAAATACCACTGCCTTGGAGCTTGCTTCAATCCATACAAACTCTTTTTCAACCTGCATACCAAGTTCTCCTTACCTTTAACCTCACACTCTTGTGGCTGCTGCATATATATCTCTTCCTCCAAATCCCCATGGAGAAAGATTGTTTTTAAATCTAACTATTCAAGATGCAAATCTTCTACCGCCACTAGACTTAAAATAGTCCTAATTGAAGTCATCTTAACAACAGGAGAAAATATTTCATCAAAATCTATACCTTTCTTCTGTGCAAACCCCTTTACAACAAGTCTGGCCTTGTGCCGCTTCTTACCTCCTTCTTCTTTCTTCAACCTGTAAATCCATTTGTTCTGCAATGCTCTTTTACCAGCAAGAAACTGAACCAAATCCCAAGTCTGATTTTCTACCAATGAGACCATCTCCTCATTCATGCCTTGCTCCCACTTCTTTCTAGTTTCCACCTGCATTGCTTCTTCATAACATTTTGGTTCATCAACATCAGTCATCAATAAATAATACATTGAAGGAGAGTATCGTTCAGGGAGTCTACTTAACCTGGTAGATCTTCTTGCAGTTGCAGTAGTTTCAGGTACTTGCTATTGTTCTTGATTTTCTGGCACCTTTGGAACTTCATTAATTTCATCAAGTACTGTGTACTCTGTCTTTTCCTTTTCTTGTTTCTTTCCCTACAATTGATCTTTATAAATGACCTTTTCATTGAATATCACATCTCTACTCCTAATGATTTTGTTATTTTCATAGTCCCATAAGCGATAGCCAAAATCATCAATCCCATATCCAATAAAGGTACATTTCTTGGATTTAGCTTCAAGCTTTGTTTTATTTTGTTTATCAATATGGACAAATACTTCACAACCAAACATTCTTAGAAATGAGTAATTTACCTTTTTATCTGTCCATGCCTCCTCTGGAATGCCACCATCCAAAGCACTTGAAGGCCCTCTGTTTATTAAATAAACAGTAGTATTTACAGCATCTGCCCAAAACTGTAAGGGCAACCCTGCATGCAATCTCATACACCTTGCACGCTCCATGATCATTCTGTTCATCCTTTCAGACACACCATTTTCTTGTGGTGTTCCTGGGACTATCTTCTCTCTACGAATCCTATGGTATGAATAGTAACTATCAAACTCCTTGCCACAGTACTCACCTCCATTATCAGATTTGAGACAATTCAACCTTTTTCTTGTCTCATTTTCAACCAAAGCTTTCCACTTCTTAAAAGTAGCAAACACATCAGATTTCTATCTACTGTAATAAACCCAATTTTTCCTAGTTGCATCATCAATAAATGTAACATAATAATGAGAGCCACCAAGAGATTGTACCTGAGTTGGTACCCATATATCTGTATGCATAAGCTATAAATTTTCATTCTTCTTCTGTTTCCCAACCCTGGGAAATCTGACTCTCTTATGTTTTCCATAAACACAATTTTCACAGAATTCCAAACTTACCTGCTTCAAATTTGGTAGCAACTTCCTTGAGTGGAGAATCTACATCCCCTTCTCACTCATGTGGCCAAGCCTATGATGCCACATTGTTGTATCTGCTCCTGTGGAAGCTAAAGATATAGAATGGTCAGTATTATGAGGACATAAATACAATGTACCTACCCCGTCTCCTTTTGCTATCACCATTGATCCTTTAGTGATCTTCCACCACTTTTATCCAAATGTAGATAGACAATTGCCATATCCCCACTACCCTATTGAGATCAGATTTATTTTCATAGCAGGAATATGCCTTACATCTTTCAATAGCCAATCAGTTCCATTCTTAACTTTTATGCATACCTTACCCATTCCAACAATTTTACATGGTTCATCATCACCCAATAAAACATGTCCAAAATCGCCTAGAACAAAATAATGAAAGTATTTCCTATGGGGTGTAGCATGACATGAAGCCCCTGAATTTACTACCCAATAATCACTAGTATTATCTAATGCAAGAATCAAAGAATCTTGTAACACATCACCTGCTACATTTGCTTCTTGGGTAGTTTCCTGCTATGCATCTCCTTTCTTCTTTAGAGATCTGCAGTCTTTCTTCAGATGTCCTTTCTTTCCACAGTTCTAGCACTCTATCTTTCCCAATCTGGACTTGGATCTACTCATTTTAGACTTTCCATGATTACCTTGGCTCTTGCCTCTCTCCTTTTGTCTTCCCCTACTATCCATGGTCAATGCATTACCTGATGTCTCACCTATGATTTTTCTTCGCATTTCCTCGCTAAGAATAACACTAATAACATCATCAAATTTAAAGGTGTTTGAACTAGAGACAGAGTTACTTATAGCCATGACCAAGCTATTCCAACTTTCTAGCAATGAACACAAGATTAGAAGAGCCTTAACCTCATCATCAAAGTTCACACTTACAGAACTTAGTTGATTTGTAACCATATTAAACTCATTTAAATGATCAGTAACAGATCCACCTTCAGACATCTTCATATTAAATAAATGATTCATTAGAAATACCTTGTTGGAGGCCGAGGGTTTTTCATACATCTTACCAAGTGCGCTCATCAAACCCTCCGTTCTTGTTTCTTTTGAGATATTGAAAGCCATCGATGAAGCCAAGCTTAGCCGTATTGTTCCCAAAGTCTTTCTGTCAAGAACCTCCCATTCTTTGTCCTTCATGGCCGCCGGCTGCTTTGCTCTTCCTCCCAACGGTAGGAATAGATCCTTCTAGTACAGATAGTCCTCCATTTGCATCTTCCATAACTGGAATTTTTGGCCATTAAACTTCTCTTCCTTAAATCTTCTTTCTTCCGCCATTGCTCCCACTTGAACCAGAAACCCTAGCTTCCTGCGGGTTTATCTTCCAAATAGACCTTTGGCTCTGATACCAATTGTTAGAAAAATAGGATCGCAGAGCAATAACAATAAACAAAAATGAAAATATAATCATACAAACACATTACAAGAGAGACATAGATATATCTTGGTTCACCCAAGATGGGCTACGTCCACGCTGAAGTTGCCATTCCTTATTATTATACCATCCATCAAAGTGAAGGGATACAACCTACAGCAGAACTGCTGCATTTCCTCTTCACTGTCTCACAATCTCTCTTCTAGATCTCAAAGATCTTTACAATGCATAAAAACTAATACATCAACCCTATCCGTCTTACAATGTCTTTCTTTTATAGGGAAAATACAATGGCAAAATATCACGGGTTACCCAAAACCATGGGCCCGAAACTGTTCACGAAAACAACCCCAAAATTTTTTCTTGGGGCCGTTGCCCCTAAACCCCCGTTCGCGGGGACTCCGAACCCCAAGGTTGGGGCATCAATGTACAGTCCTCTGGAGTGCATGGCTGAGACAAATATCAACTTTGAGACTTCGAAGATGTGGCTCCACAACCAATAGTGAGGACCCACACTACCCACTGCTCCTGTTATGGTGAACAATATGGTTCTCATCGGAAGCTCTATCACATCTTTGATGGGTACTTTCCCACTTTTCTTTGAAGAACCCTATATGCAGTAATGTACAATAAAGTCACTTGTACTCTCTTTTGAGGCCCTATGCCTAGACAAGTTAACTCTTGCCCCTCTCTTAGAGAGGCCAGTGAGAAAGTATATGTCCTTGAGTTCGATCTCGAGGGTATGTTCCCTAATGCAGAAAGCCTGAATGTCACTATCCCATAATTGTATAATGTGATTCTGAAGCCTTCCTTGCTTCCGAATACCCCTGGTCTTGAAAAATTTAAGTAACCCACATTTGCGTAGCGCTGTCAGTGTCATTTGGTCATTTGTAGCCAATAGATCATCATTCTCGTGTTCCCTCTCTTTCCAATCCACCATCTTGACTCAAATAAGATGCAAACTCATGTTAAAAGCCAAACAAAGCATTCATGAGAAGTTGTAAAACTGATTTTGTGCCGAACGTGAGGAACCAACTGATTTTCGCGCTTGGGCACTTTCGGGCTGTGCGAAAACTATAAATTTCCGTGCTTCTGTCAAAGAATCCTAAGCGAAAATTAGGGAATTTCCGCGCTTCCCGGCAGAGGGAGGCTGTGAAAATTCCAGAGGCGAAAAATATGCCCTATAGGCTCCCTAAAAAATAAAAAACTGACATGAAATCAAAAAATAAAAACATGAAATGAAAGAGGAGCTCGAGAGCTCTGACCTGGTGCAAATGGTTGTCAGAATGGTGCCTCGGATCTCTGGATATGGTTGCTTGAAGATTTTCCCTCCAATAGGTAAAACTCCCTCTATAAGTGAAAATGGCCAAGTTAGAATGGTAACTTTCTCTTTTACCTCTTATTTATATAAGTTACATGGCTATTTTTGCTCATTATTTTATTATAAATATCCTTTAGGTCAAATTTTTCACATTACTAATACCCCTTTTCCAAGGTTTTATAAACCATTTTTGACAGGATCTCTATAGATTGTTCACACTGACGGTATATCATTGTTTTGACCTTCACTTGAGTTGACTTTATCTTTTTTGTGCTCTGGATTAAAACATGAAAAAGATTCCAAGTGCTTTTCACAACTTGGTCGTGCTTGTTAAACCTTAGAAAAACGACGTCGAGCTTAGTCAACTTTACTCGTGCTTGTAAAACGATGATGAAAGTATCATTTTGGTATTATTTTATATTTTTTTGGGCCAAAGTGATTAAAAATTACGAAAAAGGCCATTGGAGTTCTCTTTAAGCTCTTTTCGGACTCCCTCGTTGCAAAAAGATTTCCAAGTGCACTTGTCTCTTTCGCACTTGTAAAAGTATTTGAAAGGATGTCTATTTGGTGATAGGTTACCCCTTTTTTGGCCCGTCTAGACTATTTACGAGAAAGGAATACCTCAGTTAGCTGTTGAATGGGAGAGTTCTCTCAGGAATTGTTTTACACTTTTTCGGGATTGGGAGACTAAAATTACGAAAAAGTACATTTTGGAGCCTTCTTTAACTTTTTTCAGACTCTCTAAATATGAAAAACTACCGAGTTTTCCTTCCTTGGACTCTTTAAAATTCAACATCGAAGGGCCCGCTTTGGGACGAACCCCTCCTTTCTCAGGTTTGTAAAACATGTGAGATTGGACTCATCTGTCAAATGAGCTATACCGAGCATCTATTATCCTCTTCAAGCTCGTAAAACAACAAAGAGGTACTCGTCCATCATGTCGGGGAAATATGGGAAATGAGTCAAGTTTAC
The DNA here is from genome assembly GCA_027924585.1 of Larix kaempferi. Lineage (NCBI taxonomy): Eukaryota > Viridiplantae > Streptophyta > Pinopsida > Pinales > Pinaceae > Larix > Larix kaempferi. The sequence continues at coordinate 12,786,844 of BSBM01000461.1, read as the reverse complement.
CTTTTTCAGTCGTCACCTTTGAACATGGCATGCATCCTTACCTTGTCTTCTTTTGGGTATTCATCTTTTCTGAGTTACAATCATAGTTTTGAGTCGTCTCTCTGGCCACGAGCCTACTCGTATTGTGGTTGTTCTCCGTTGTCTATAATCCCTGCTGCCAAAGTTCTATTTCATGTCGTTACATGTTCAAAGGGTCTACGTTGCTTCAAGTCATCCATTGTGTCAATACATGTCCTTTTGTTCCATTGTCACACACCTATCTCATTCTGATTTCATGTCGATGATGTGGGATTCATCATGGCCCACCTTCGACGAGTCTGTTCCTGTCGACGCCAAATCATTATTCGGGAATTAGGCTTAGGAATCAACCATCTGTACCTTGGTTCCTGCATGCCTCAATGGCAGGTTTCCTCGTGTTCGACGGTAGGTTTTCATCATTGACCTCTGATCGAATAATCTCACAAGTGCTCGACGTCAACTTCCTTATTCGCACTTCATTGATATGTACTAAGGATACCTTGGGGATCATTGTCATCATTGGTGATTTACCTCGCATTTTTTTAATGGTTCACATCATTGACCGATAATCAAATGGTTTCTACCAAGTTCGACTTCAACACCTTGTAATCACATGGCTAGATTCATATCATTTTGGGATCGGGTAGAAGACCCTCGACACATTTCGATGTTGTTTACATCCAGGTTGCGATGGCGATGGTTGAGTAGGTTTCCACATACTCATTACGTGGGTAACCTCATTGCTGTATGGTCACACAGATCCACTTATGTATTTGTCATGGCTATGTCACTATTGTCTCATGGATCTACGATTGTTCACAGCAGCCATGATTTATCTACAGTCTATATCATCTCAGTACTCATGGATCTGCAACGTATTGGTCGGCAACCATGCTTTGAGTCTGTTGTTCCGAGCATGGGTATGCCCGCCTCGGTGGTATTTTTGACATCTTGTTTCTGTTTCATCTCCTCGTTGCTTCCCTTGATGCTATCTCCACGAAATTTATTTGTAAAGTCTTTCGACCATCAGTCTCTTCTGACCTCACACTTTAGGGGGCATCTCTTATACCTCAAAGTTACACATTAAGCCGTAGTGTCACATCCTTACACCATGTGACCTAACGACGCTTCTCCCTAATACATTATTGGTACCCTCTTTGGTCTCATCTAGACACCCAGGAGCAAAATCCATTGACTGAATGCTAAAGACATTACCTTATCTGCCACATGTCACCAAATCTTACCCTAACTACATATATTTTCACGCTTTGCACATCTGCTGGGTAGCGACAATTAGGGTTGTCGCACTATGCTCAGACCCTGGGGCGCGATAAATTGGGAAATTATCGCGCTATGCTCAGACCTAGATGCGCGAAAATCCCTTTTTAGCCTTTTTCCATGGATCATGGATCTCATCTTTCGAGAGATTTTCTTGGGATTATTAGCCCTGATTCGATCCCAACACCCTCTCTCTGTTTAGTATGCCTGATCCACTAAACAATCATTAAATCCACCTTACTCTCCTTTTGGTTAACCCTTCCAAGCACTATAAAGGAGAGGCCTTCCATGAGCCAAAGGGAGGACTTTTGGGGCATCCAACCTATGATCTTGAGACTTTTGCAGAGATAGCAAGAGGGAGAACTTGGAGCTGAAAGTTGGCTTGGACATCAAGCAACCATTGTAAGCATCATCAAGTTTCTAATAAAGATAACTTGTCTTGTTTCCCAATTTATGTGTGTTGATTGTGTTTCAATTACATAAGTTGTATCTAGCTATATTTGGATTCTAACTTGTAATTCAAGGTACTTGGAGAATTGTATATGCTTGTATCTTGTCTGATCTTAACAGGTTCATCGTGAGTACTTCGAGATCCGGACTACAAGCGGGACAAACGTCAGAGTGAAAGGTCAGTTGTTTTCTCTCTTATTCTTCAATACTGAAATCTTGAAATGCTTGTTTGAACTACGATTCAAGGTAGCATTTGTTTCATTTTTGTCTTAGATTAGAGTCAGTTCATCCTGCTTTAACCTAAGAAGGCTTCTTTCTATCTGTAGGAAGAAATCTCTACAACAACCCATAAGATCACTTGCTGCGTATAGGGTGGACTGTGACCATTTGGGTATTATATATGAATCTTCACATGCATGCTCATAATCTTCTGAATCATATTAAAAAACCGAATCTAAAATCTGATCTGAGTAACATGATGCATCATCTCTGAGATCTGTGACAAGAGGAAGCACAAAATTTTGTGCATGTTGTTCGTAAGGTGCATGCAAAGGACTTTCATCAAACCAAACACTCATTTCAATGAACAAATTGTCTGTTGAATGATCTATCAATTGATATCCCTTTACATCTTCCAGATAAACAACAACCATGCATTCTATGCTTTCAGGCTCCAATACTTTCCTCCTTTCTGAAGCTAAGCGGGCCCATGTGCGTGATCCAAATATGTGAAAGTGTGTGACTTTCAGCTTCATGCCGCCGCAAACTTCAAAAGGTGTCTTTCCTTTCACATATTTGTGAGGAGATCTGTTTTATATGTATGTGGCACAATTGATTTCTTCAGCCCAAAATTTAAAGGGAAGGGACCTTGCATGCAACATGAAACTTGCCATCTCTTTTAGAGACCTGTTCTGCCCCTCAATTATCCCGTTTTGTTGTTGGGTGTATAGAACTGTGTGTTGTAGTTGAATACCTTCTTCACTATAAAGGTTTTGTACATTCTTTTTTATGTGCTTCCCCCCAATATGTGTGCGTAGGATCTTGATCATTCCAGACCGCTTCACTTCATGTGCTTTAAAACCTTTGAGATGTTGAAACACTTTATATTTTAGCCTCAAAAAGTACACCCATGCGTGTCTTGCGTAATCATCTATAAAATACAACCCTTAATTTTTCCTTGTTTATGGAAGGATGGGAGAAGGGCCCCATGAGATCAATGTGAACAAGCTCCAAGGAAAAAGAAACCCTCCATACCTTCCCTTTCTCAAATTTCTCTTTCGGATGCTTGCCAAGAAGACATCCCTAAGATAGTTCTCATGTATTGATTTGAGACCTTGTTCATGACCCTAGAGCCTTAAAAAAACTCCTTTAAAATCTACCACCCAAATTTACTCCCTTCACGATGCCCAAGACCATAAAACCCATTGTTAATGTTCAAAACCTCCTAATAACATTTATATCCCAACTTGGAAGGATATCGCGAGTTCACTTTACCTAAACCACTACATTAAACACTTAATCCAAAAGAGGGATATCTACTCGATTTCATCCACTAAGATATGAGGATCCGATGTAATAAACTAGTCCAATAATTACACCTAAATTATTCTTCCATTGGATTGGATTTCCTAGTGATATCATTTAAAAAATAGTTGGACTTTGATGTAATGCTCACAATTATTTCAGGCATATAACACGATATTCAGAGTATCATGTTTATCATTGAGCGGTCGAAGAGATTCCGACAATTTTGATGTTAACAAGATATTCGCAATATCACGGTCGTTAATAAATGAGTGGTTGAGAATGTGCCTCTCTCTGCTATCTATATCTTTGGATTTTCAAACACTTCTTATGCATGAAAAACATTATCTTTGTTCCAAAAAAGTTTTGGAGTAGAAAAACGGTATAATTGTTCCAAAAAGTGAGGCAACCTAAGAAAGTTACGTGTTAGTTTACGTGGCAAAATAATCATGGATTATGATAATATATATGAGTAATTGTTTTAAAAACTAATCGTTAATAAAGCTATATTACTATAGGACTAACTTTAGTCAAAAGAATCTAATCATATACTCATTTTGTATTTTATTTCAAATGTTTTTAAAAACTTAATTTTTTTGTTTTTAGTTTGTTTATAGAGTTTAATCGTGAAAGGATCCAGCGAGTGATTTTTATAACCACTTAAACTACTTCTTCTTAACCTAAACTACTTAACCAACAATCTCTATACTTTTTATTAAATATGTGAGGTATTAAAAATGAGTGATTTTTATGATATTATATTTATTATGTAATTTTTTAATATTTCTTTAAAGCATCTCACCTAATAAATTATTATTTTTATTATTCTCTATTTTACAAGCTTGATATTCTCTCATTGTTTTTTCCTAAATTTTATTTTTTATGAGATATGATTTATGTATCTTTATTATATATTACATTTTTTATAATTTTATAAATCAATTTTAATTTTAATAAACATTTTATATATTTAAATAAATTAAATTATAATATTCTTTTTAGTTTTAAAAAATACAAACTTATTTTATAAATAAAAAACTTTTATGCCATTCAGTTTAGCTTTACAAAAAAACTATTACATCATTATATATGGGATTTTTATCGATTAGATCATCCAAACTCTAATCGATTTTGCATCAGTATAATAAGATTCACCATTATATTTGGGATTTTTATCGATTTGATCATCACGGAGCTAATCCCTGCATGCGAGGCGGCCTTGACGTCTCAGTATGACTCAAAAATGTAAACTAATCATTTTTATTATTTATATGTGTATATAAGAGGTCAGCGCAAAGATGATTGATGTCATTGTAAATCTTTTCCGTTTGCAAAGTGGTTTTGATAGTTTATTGTCATTCACAAAATCAAAAATAAAAATAAAAAAATTATAATTCATATATGACAATATTTTTTTGATTGTTGTAGTGTGTTTCGTTATAAATAATTTGGATTTTTTTTGTCAATTGAGTGTAGATCTGGTGGTTGGGAGGATTGTTGTTGTCCTCCCTACTTGGGTTCAAATCTTGCTTTGTGACATTGCTTCTTGGGAGCCCACTTTGACTATGTAATGATTGTTTGAGAATTGACAGTATGTCTAATTAAACTATTTAAAAAATTATATTTTAAAATTTTTACTTAATAAAAAATAATATATAAAATCCATCAATAATAATATAAAAATCCACTAATAATAATAAAAAATATTATAATAAAATAAAAAATGTATCTTTACTAATCACTATACTTATCCCTACAAATAGGGTGGTCGGGTGTAATATTATCATGTTGGAGGATGACAATTAATGGCGAGGAGATGGGTTAATGTAGGTCTAGTTTGTTTGTCCAACACATGAAAGGATAAGTAGCTCCAGCTTGTCAGGAGTGATGGGAGCAATGATTAACTAGAATGCTTGTTTCCTTAATATGGTGGTAAGCTTAGTTATTTTGGCGAAGTTTAGTGGCTCTAAAGCTTTAACCCTACATTCTTTGTTACATATGTATTCTTTATTTTACTATTGAGTCTAAAAGAAGGTGGATGGAGTTTAATTACAGTATGTGGGGGGAGAAATGGAAGTTTGGAGGTTTGTTGGATCCCCATGGACTAATAATTGGAGCTCTTAGAGTCATATTATCTCGATTTTCTCACAACAAAAATCTATAGGGTTCATAAGGAGCATTTGATAGGTGTGGTAATGCCCCATGAAGAAATTCGACCTTTGTTCACTCAATTAATTGATATATGCATTGGTTGTGGCTTGAAAGGAATTGTGACAAAGGTTCTAGGAAACCTCTAATGCTTGGTAAATGATGATAGGAAGGAACTACCTTTGTTTCAATCATGAGTGGCATGCTTATTAAGAGAAAATAAATAACGGGTGACAACAATTCCCTCAAGGTAGACACAAGTTTTGTAAGAAGGAATCTAACAAGCTCTCCAAAGTGAGAAAGGATACCATAGAAGCAACAATGAGCTACATTAGGTGGTTTTGTGTATGCATCAAGGTTGAAGTAGAGAGAATTGACTGATGGTGAGGAAGAAGTGTAGAAACATACTCATTGAAGAGTTTGTTTCTAAACTAATGAATTAGATCCTTGATACATATTTTTCATGCACTAAAGACACTAAGCATTGTTGGTCCTCTATTTTGCCCATTTGATGTACTATTTTCTAGTATTTAAAGTCTTAATGGATCCAATAATAATCAGCTTTATGTGTCTTTTGAAGATCAATACTGCTAAGAGCCATGGTAAGTAATTTGAATTATTTGATTGTTGTATTTTCTTATTTTTATGCATATGTTTTGGGTTTTAGGTTTCATTAAACCCTATGCTAATAATGATGTGGGTTTCTCTTCTACACAGGGTTCGTTTTGTTATTTGGCCAGCGTTCAAATGAGGAGATTGGGGATTCGATCTACCATCAGGGCGTTTTTATTGGATCCACATCATCTTTAAGATGCTTTTGAAGATTGCTCCACTGCTATTTCAGGCACGATCTGTGGATCAAGGGTTGTTATTATTTTCTCCTCAACGCTATGTGTATATTCTGGATCTGAGATTCCATTTTTGGCTCAGAATGGTTAAGATATTTTGAATATTGTTATTTCATATCGACCCTTGTCTCCAGGGCGATTTCAATCTGCATAATTTAGTATAAAAGTGACTATGGAAACCTTAGGTAGGGGGATTTGTACAAACTCCATTTTATGAATATGATACAGTGCGTATTTCCATCAGATCTGTGATTTAAATGTGTGAGGCGTTGAGGGCAGGGCCCACCTTCAGCACCAAACAGTAATGCTTCAGTAGTGTGTGTGGTTTGCAGTGATAGATTGGCGTTTTTAGCAATATACATTTCCTTTCAGAATATAAATGGTTTGCTCATCACTGGATTTCAATAGAAGGCGTGACCGTGATTATTAGTTAAGAGCATTTACAGTTGACGGCCATGAATGAAGCTTGTTAACAGTCTGAATTTAAGATTTCCTCTGTTTTGCTTAGGGTGAGTTGTTATTTAAAGCTTAGGGTATATATATAATTGCATGATTGATTGATATGGGTTATGGTAGATTCAGTTCTATGAAGGATCACGAATAGATTGAGTGTTTTATTTCCAGTAGATTTAATGTTATGAGTGATTACGATTGGATGGAGTATTTTATTTCTATTTTATAACAATAGCTACAGGAATGGTTTTGAAATTATCTTGATTACGGGACTGAAAAATGAATTAAGAATGGCTTGTATTTAAACCTTTTCTTTTAGTCTCTAGTGTGTAATATTGGTGCATGAATTATGAGTTTAACTCTGGATATTAAGACCATTGTGTTGCAGCATGAAAATGGCTTATAAATAACCTACCCTTTTACTGTCAAGCTTGCAATATTTGAATATCAATTACAACAGAGTCAAGGGTTTGAAGACTGTAACCATAAAGTATTTAGGGTTTACCTATTTTTTGGATGAAAGATTGAACAGAAGTTGAAGTTGCATGTGAGTGAGAAGTCCTTGTTTATAACAATGTTTCCTTGAGTCGATAGTTAACTGCACAGTAGAAACCAAAATCAGTGAATGCCTATCACACAGTTTTAACATATATCGATGAGCAGAATTGAAGTGTTTTAGTGTTCTGTTATGTACATTTGTATGCATAAATCTTAAACAGAGTACATTGGAATTCCACTAAACAATCAAGTAATCCTTTGATAGATTGTGTGTTGACTACTTTAAGCTAAAAGGCCACAGGTTATATTTGTGTGAATTTGAAGCATTAGATTTGCAATTCAGTTAGGAAACAAAGTCAATTAGGTATATGCATTTGGTTGATAGCAGGATTGATTATTTTTTATAGATTGTAGTCATAATAACTTAAATTGCTGTAGAGATTGTTGTAGCCTAAGATTGTATCTATTTCCTAGCAGATTATTTTGTTTTAAAAATCATAGAATTGTAATTTAAGAGTTCCTCATTGGATGTTTTCAAGTTCAACAGTGAGATAAGGATTAGCAAATGAGTTCTCTTTTCTATAGTGCAGATTTAGTGATCTCTAGCATTGGTCCTTTAGGGTTAGTCTCATTGTTGTTAGCAGTAGATTAGGGTTTCTCGAGGAATGAGCATTAGGGTTAGTTTATCTGCACATATAGTGTAGCAGCTCAAAGTCTACGATTCTCCGGTTGATAAATTAAATTGAGGTGAATTAAATATCAATAATTTTAACAACCAAGCATGTTGAGCAAATTGTCTTTTATTATCATTCTAATTCCATTGTAACTCAGCTTGTTCAAGAACAAGGTGTTTAGCAAAAGGAAATCCTTAAGAAAATGAAGCTTCTACACAAGAAGTATGATGCCCTTATCAAAGTCCTTAAGAACATGTAATCCATAGGACATGAGAGCTTAATAATTCCAATTCCACATTCATGTATGTGGATTCATAATGTGCAATGACTCACATTTTTTTTAATTTCCTATTATGATAGAAAACAATAGAAATATTCCCTTTTGAAGACTATCAATAAAAAGAGTATAACAATTATTTAAATCCTAATTATAGACCTAGATCAATATAAGAGCACTATGAAAATCCATAATGATTTCTATTTCAACTTAAGGTCATCTTTGATATTTTTTACCTACTATAACCTAGTTTCCCTTATAACGATCTCTCTCTCTCTCTCACACACACACACATATTTTCCCTGCGAAAAAAATCTTTTGTTCATATAGAATAACATCGACTGTCCTAGAAGGACTTACATCACTACTACATTGAGCTATCTTTACATTCATTACATCCTTGAGCTCAACTGAAATTGCACTTTTCATTACAATCCTTACTGCTATTAGCTCATAAACAAACTCATTCCTAACCAATAAAGGTATCTGATTCTCTTGATCTGAGCGTTAAACAAAAATTACATCAGCATGATCATATCAGTTTGTGCATATCATAAGTTTCTTATGTTCAAAAATTATGTACAACTTTCATGCGGTTGAAATCCCAAATCATTCTAAGAAAACATATCTTTCAACATATGCTGTTATGGGGTATGCTCTCCCCTATGTTCCTCTTCAACCAACGTCCTTGGAGCTATGAGAAACATGCTCTTGGATAGCGCATCCGCCTCTTCATTTAACTCACAGTAGGCATGGTTGAAGGATATGAAACCAAACCTCTCAATCTGTCTCCTGAATGTTTCCAGCAGATGTTGTAAATGAGGGGCTTTAATTTGAATCCTATTATTTTCCCACTAAATAACCATTTTCAAATCGCCAAATATTTGCAGATTGAAAATGTTTCGAACTAAAGCTGAATTGAGGAATGACCAAAGAGATGTTAATTCCACCTTATTATTAGAGAAATATCTTGGGCCATACCGGATTAAAACTTTCACCTTCTCTGTTGTATTTAATATTGCACCAGAACCTCCCAAGGGCGGATCCCCTTGACTTGCACCATAAAAGTATGCCCAAGGGATCTTCTTATCGATGCATGTAAGTATTATTAGTCGAGTCCTTTTTTGTTTATATTCTTTTCTATACTCCTTTGTCCACTTCACAATCATTGCAGAAGTAACTTCATTAGGGATTCTCCGTTCTTGGAAAATGGCAGAGTTTCTTGCCCACCATAAACCATAAATAAACATGGAAGGAAAGGAATCAAAGTTTCGTACTGATGTGTTCTTCCACCATTTTCGACAACTCTGCGCTAGAGAAGCTTCCATATGAATTTCCACGTTACTCAGTTCTTTGGAGGCCGCATTTAATACGCCCACTTCATAAGAGCAAGAAACAAATTAATGAGACGATGTTTCACTATTCATTTGACGTTGCGCACACCAACTTGGACGAGACCATCCTCTTTTTAATAAATTTCCCAAGTTAGCAACTTATTACTCAAGGCTAATCATATGAGTATATTTTCTTTCAAGGGTCTTGCAAATTTCGAAACAACAGGCTACCACCATTCCTTTTCTCTAGAAAAGGAATTAGTGGCAAAGGCCTCGTAGCCCAGTTTTGCTAAAAAAGCTCTCGTAGAGCTATTCTTCGTCCATACTAGTTTGTCTGGCACATTTTCATTCAAAGTAATGAAATTTGACTCCAATTTGTTTATAAAAGCTGACCATTCCCCTGCTGCTTCATTATCCAATCCAAGCTCCTGAGTAGATTTCCATATATCCCTTCCCGATCCCTAAGAAGAATGGTTATTTGCATCAGCTAGTGTATGGATATTCTGATTCTTAATCAATGACATAGTGTTTTCAGATAGAGTGTAAGCATCGTCAAAAACAACCCAAGGGTCAGCCCCAATGCGTACACTCCTTGCATTTTCTATATTCCATGCTGTCCATTGGCCTATTAAGAGATAAGAGAGGACCATAGATTTCCATCCAACTGAACCCCCCTTATGACTCTTTTCCCAATTTCTGAACCATTCGACAATAGAAGAATGTGGACAGTATTTCGAAGTCAACGATTTTCCCCACAAGGAGTTGTTATTTTTAGCTAGTCTCCATAGAGATTTTGCTGCTAGTGATTGACAGAACAAAAACAGATTCTTTATCCCCCATCCTCTCAATTCCTTCAGATTAGCCATAGATGTCCATTTCACCAATGGTATACCTTCCTATTTTTTACTTACCGTCCACAGAAAAGAAAAACACTTTTTGTGAATCTTAGTGAGGATTCCTTTTAGGATGTAAGCAATGGAGGCCCAGTATATAGCAATGCTTTGTAGAACTGCCTTCAAAAGTATCAATTGACCTCCTCTTGATAAGAACCTGCTAGCCCAACGGGAGATGCGAGATTCCACCTTCTTATATAACCAAAACCAGTCCCTGAAGGAGTATGTATTGGTCTTGAGGTGGAAGCCCAAATATTTGAAGCCTTCATTTAAGGGACTAATCGGGAAAGCGACCTCAGATCCAATCCTCTACTGCATCTCCTCCGTAATCCTATTTACAACCAGCCTTGATTTTTCCACATTTATCATCATTCCTGTAGCCTTCTTATACAAATGTAAAATCTGAGATATCGAATGCAGGTTTTCCAATGTGCCTTCACCCATCATCAACACATCATCCACAAAAAGGATGTGAGCCAATTCCACTGTTTCTGAAACTAAGACACCCTTTAGAGAATCCTCTCTCATATCTGGCTAAACCAATTTTCTCAGTGCTTCCGCTACCGATAAGAACAAAAAAGGAGAAAGGGGACAACCTTATCTCAATCCCCTGGTTAGCCTGAAAAAAAGGGGAAGGAGCCCCGTTGATTAACACTGCAAAGGAAGTCGAGTTTATACAACCCATTATCCAATTGAATAGATCCACATAGAAGCCTAATTGTAAAAGTAAGAGGCGTAAGAAGGTCCAATTTACCCTATCATAAGCTTTAGACAAGTCAATTTTCAGGGAAAAGGCATTTAATTTGTTCTTGTTTATCAAATGAGTTGCTTCTTGTGCCAAAGAAACCACGTCGTGAATTTGGCGGTTAAACAAGAACCTGAATTGCTCTTTTGAGTTGATCTGACTCAAAATCGGCTTCAATTTCTGAGCAATGATTTTTACAATTATTTTATAGACCACGTCGCAACATGAAATTGGTCTAAAATATCCAAAAGTTATGGGATTTTGTTTCTTTGGGATTAGAGTTAGGAATGTGGAATTCATAGCTCCAAGACCTTTCCTGAATGCTGATATTTCTGAACTACCTTCAAGAGATCATCTTTTAATAGCTCAAAGAAACCCACATAGAATTCAATAGTAAAACCATTGGGTCCTGGGCTCTTCCATTTCTGAAATGAATGGACAATACTGCATAATTCTTCCTCAGGCACTTCTTTTTCTAGAGAGTCATTCATTTATTCAATGATAGATCTCGGGAAGAGTCTTAATACCTGCAAAATTCCTTGAATCGAGCATCCCTCTGTTTCACTAAATAGGTCCTTAAAAATGAAATCCCTGCAACAACCTTGTCTTTAAAAGAGCGCACTCTAGACCCTTGTTCATTATGTATTTCAGTTATGGAATTGATATTTTTGTTGTAAGAAGCATACCTATGGAAGAACGTAGTGTTGTTATCACCTTCAACTATCCATATTGTTCTGCTCTTTATCCTCCACAACTGCTCCTCTTTTGCCAGTAATTCTGAACGTAGGACTTCCAGAGATTTCAACTTTGCTAATTCATCCTCAGAGAAAATCCTTGCAGAGTTCTCCTTATACATCTATTTTATACCCACTTCCACCTCTTTTAATTGGGATTGTTGCCTTGCTTGAAAATTTTTTTCCCACTCATTGGAGACATTTTTAACCTTTATCAAATTATCCACCAACTATTTCATGTATGAGTCAGGAATATCATACCACAATGGAGACCACATATCCTCTACCAGCTTCTTACACTCCTCCTCTTTAATCCAAACCGGGTTAAATTTGAAGGGAGAGGCAGGTTTCTGCTCCTATATTATGTATTTCTATTGCCAACACAATAGGTCGATGGTTCGATAGTCCTCCATCTTCAACCCATGATGTTATCATAAGAGGGCTTGTTAATAGGTTCCCAGAGACCAAAAATCCATCCAGTCTCTTTGAGATTGCATTTTCCCCACTTCTCCTATTCCTCTAGGTAGGCTCAAGTTTTTTTGGTTGAACATCAATAAGTCCTCTTGATTCAAAAAGAGAATTAAAGAAATTACATCTAGACGAGCCAACTCCATGCGCATGCACACACACACACACAAACACACATATAATCCATTAAACTTTTAAAAAATCATTATAAAAATTACAAATTACAAATTTCCTTACTTAATGTAACATTTCCATGTAAGCTCATAACTTATCAAAAATATAAAAATAATTAAAAAATTTAAAATAAAAAAATTACACCTCAAGAAATTGGGCTTAATAGATCCATGTTTAAAATGAATCTATGCTAATATATAATCTATCAAAATTTAAAAAAATCACAAAAATAACAAACTACCATTTTTTTAATATAATATTTATTACATTAAACCAATGTAATATTACCCATTTCCTTTTTTCTCTATATAATCCATCAAACTTAAAAAAAAATCACAAGAATTACAAACTACCACTTTTTTATTATTATGATGTTTGTTACATTAAATCAAATCTGAGTAATAAAGAATAAATTTAGTTACATTCATTTTGTCTTCTTAGTTTTAGCTAATTCAAATTTAGATTCTTTTTTCAGCGGAAAAATCATCTTCCTCTATTCCGAAAGAATAAGAAAAACTAACAAGGAATAATAAAAGCTATCAGCCAATAATCCAAGCCAGAGGATGTCTCAACAGAATTGAATCCGGGTGGATGGAATGAAATCCATCTAACCCCACCAACGGGCCACATTATCCCTAACTATTCAAATTTAGATTCTATATGTTCTTGCTTTTATAAATTGTTTTTTAATATTTTTTTTGAGTCCACATGTAAGTGTGATAGATTAACACATTTCACTCACTTGAGCTATAGAGATCCAGTGCAATCATCAATGTCCATGACAAAATCCAATAAATGCTTAAAAATAGTTATCCAAATTTAAAAATATTTCTGGGCACTAATATGAAAACTTACACTAACTACAAGTACTATCCCAAAAACGGAAAAGTAATCTGATTGGAAATTTTATCTTACAGTCAACATTAATTCCGAAAGCAATGGGGAAGCTCAAAGCACGAACCACCATGGAAAATCTCACACCGACAACCCACTATTTTTTACTCACCAACGCCATCCTGAGTAGGGATCAAATTTGAAGGGTGAGGTCCCATTTCACTTTGAAGGGCTATGAGATATTGAACCCTTCAATGTTGCCATGTAAAAATAAGTTATTCTTTTCATTTGAAAATGTACTAGTACATAAAAATTTCAATGTTTACTTACGTAGTAAAGTCCAGAGGCTTTATTTTGCAGTGGATATAGCAACATTGAACGTTATATATGTCATATAACACAACCATATTTCTCCCTGATCTAGCGGCTTGGTCTCTAGGCCACTATGCCACCTTTGTCATCTTAGCAGTTTCCCAAATTGATCATGCCTCTTAAACTTTTAACCAATATAATAATACAATTAACTTGCTAACCCCATTCCAATCCAACTTTCACCCTTACAGCCAAAATTAATACTATTTTACTCTTTCATGATCTGCCTGAACATGAGGAATTTATTAGTGAAACATAACCTAGGAGACACATAGAAAATCCACTTTCCAGATGTTCAATGTGAATTACCATAACTAAATTTATAGATTTTTTTTTCTGCATTAGCTACATTAGCTTGCTAGCCCAATTCCAATCCAACTTTTAACCAGTATAATAATATTTAATACCTCTTAAAATGGGCTCCTAGGATGCTTTAAACACTACAAGTTCGATGAAGAATTGGGTTCTTCAACTCTTCTAAAAGCAATGTGATGCTTATTCTTGGAAAAGTTCAATCTTTGTAAATCACTAGCATTCTTCAAACTAATATAAATTCTAGCCTACTTAACAATGGAAAAAATGACAGTGTAAGAAAAAAAAAGGAAGAAATCGTTTCATAAGCCAAAAACATTGGACGTTGAGTTTGGTTTGTATCTATTACTAAATTAGCGAACAATAGAGATGTATGCAGAAAGGTATTAAAAAAGGTGAAGGGAAAGAATTTGAATGGTAACTTTTTTTTTACTTTGTTGAATTGAGGACCATAATTCACTTTCATGCACCTCTACCAAACAACTACATTTCCATTTATAATCCTCCTTCACTTTAGTATATTAAAGAGAACAGTTCAACAAAGAAGTTGGATTGGATTGAAAACTAATAGCAAGTTTCTTTGTTACTCTAATTGTGTACCCTATGGAAAAATTGAATGCCAATGACAACAATATATGTTTTAATTTTTCATTCAACAGTATGAATGCCACATGTACGTGGGATAGAATAAGTTTAAGCACCCCTTACATGTTACATGCTATGTTATGGTTTGAGCAAAGAGAACTATCCGACTCCAAGAAACTTTTGTTCTCAATAGCTTATAAGGACCCTGGATGCTTCTTCTCTATAGCCCCCCCGCTAGATCTCGTTATACATACTAAATCTATGGTATGATGGAGTAGAGGATGGGTTGTAACTTGTGAAGCATAAGTAAAACGTAGGTATACCAAGTAGAGAGGAGATGCATAGATGATTGAAGTTCTTGTTATATGGTTGGAGTTCTTGTTTTATTCCAGACCAGCCGTTAAGGGAAACAAAATCAAAAGGTAAAGTAGCATTGTCGTTCTAAAAATAAAGATTACCAAAACATTTTTGTCCCAGTTCATACAATCGAATGCGGATTGTAAGTGTAGTTGCATCGGTGGTATTCATATTAATAAATACCAAGAATCTTAAACCGTGTACTAGAGGAAGGTGTCTATTTGACAAATGAGCAATTGGGGAAAATAACTCATGTAATACAGTTTTAGATACAAAGTCTGGATTCTTGATCTAACTCATTAACTAGATGCATGGAGGTTGGAAGAGTGGGAACTTCCCCAAATCCCTGGGATTTTTGGTAAAGCTGGGGGGTGCACTGTGCACACCTATTTCCCATAGGGATGCAACCGTGGCCAGTGGAATCTGAACGGGGAAGAGCTCGGTTTCAAAGTGAAAACAATGGTCTTCCTTTTCCCCTCCATTTCAGGAAAGTTAAAGGGCAACTAAATTCTCAAGAGCTTCGATTGGGCGACAATGGAAAATAGGCAAGGCAAGGAGCACATGGAATCATATGCCTATACATAGGACATATGAAGAAAGAATCAATTGTTGTTGTTTCTACAGTTGGGAATTTATAAATGTCGTTCTAAACAGCCTTTGACGAAGATTTGTGACAAACCCACTCTCAGGTCCAGTCTTCAAATTTGAAGCCTTCAAGGCCCATTTGAAGTAACAAAATTTCAGTCAAATAATAATATTGTGTTTGAACTTTGAAGTTACAAAATTTTAATCAAATAACAAATTTTTTAAATAATTAATGGGATCATGAATGGATAAAATGATGTACATACCTGTAAATTCATAGGATGTCGGCAATCTAGTCAGCCTTGAAGTTGAGCTCCTCAAAGAAAATGATTTTCTTTATATATGTTTATGGCAGGCTGGCATTGGTAGCTTCGCTTTGCAAACTCTCCTGGAGGACTGGAGGAGATAGTGTAGGTGGAACTTGGAAGTAGCTCGACCACAGTGGAGTAGGGGTATAAGAAAAATCTTGTTTGTATTCCTGTAATATTATATATTGATGGTCGGAGCCATGGAAGCATGGAATTCGAGCATTAACTTGATACAACAAAGAAAACACAAGGTGGGACTCGGGAGCCGCAGGATTGACTTGATACAACAAAGAAAACACAAGGTGTGAGGTTGGGAGCCATAGACGGTAGGATTAACTTGATACAACAAAGAAAACGTAGGGATGTGGGTAGGGGCCATGGGCAAGAGCAACATCCTGCAACATTACAATAAGTTTCTCGATTGTGGATTTTGTTTGAAATGCCAAATCCGGGGCACATTAACATAATATATTATACATTGAATACTCAATTAACTCACTAAGTCAGAATTCACGAATTGGTATGTGATAACTGGTAACTTGATAAGCCCACTGCCAACAACACGTATGAGCCACCAACCAGGTTTAATAAATTTGTTGCTTCCATTAAATGTGTTAAACATGTAAGAGCTCGCTGCAAACACAAGAACTTAGAAGCGTTCAAGCCATGGGTTTTTTTTTTTATAGAAATCTTTCTGCAGCTTCAGGACGATTTGCTGAATGCTTCCGCAATTGCGGGGTGATTTGCTGAGTGCTCCCGTAGTTGCGGAGAAATTCGCCGAATGCTTTCGTAGTTGCAGAGCAATTCGTTGAATGCTTCCGCAGTTGCGGAACGATTCGCCGAATGCTTCTGCAGTTGCAGAGCAATTCGCCGAATGCTTCCACAGTTGTGGAGCAATTCACCGAACGCTTCCATTGTTGCAGAACGATTCGTGGAATCCTTCCGCAATTGTGGGGCGACTTCCCGAACTCTTCCGCGTTGTGAAACGATTCGCAGAATCCTTCCGCAATTGCGGGGCGATTTCCCAAACTCTTTCGCGTTGCGGAATGATTCATGGAATCCTTCCGCAATTGCGGGGCAACTTCCTGAACTCTTCCGCATTGTGGAACGATTCGCGGAATCCTTCCGCAATTGCGGGGCGACTTCCCGAACTCTTCCGCGTTGCGGAACAATTCGCTGAAGTCTTCCTCAGTTTCGTAAGAGAATTCCTTCCGCAATTTCGGAAGAGAATTCCTTCCGCAATTTCGGAAGAGAATTCCTTCCGAAAATTTCCTTTCGACGTCGAACACTTAGAAAATTTTTCCACTGTTTCGGAGCAGTTCGCCGAATTCTTCCGCGTTGCGGAACAACTTGCGGAATCCTTCCACATTTTCGGAAGAGAATTCATTCCGCAATTTCGGAAGAGAATTCCTTCCGCAATTTCGGAAGAGAATTCCTTCCACAATTTCGGAAGAGAATTCCTTCCACAATTTCTGGCAGACTCATAGAAACTTAGAAAAATTTCAAAAATTTGAAAATTTTTGGAATTTTTCTTATCTATCAGTGCTGAGCAGGAAGCATACTTACCTCTGCAACTATGATAGGTAGCCCCATAAAGGCATAATGCTGCAATTAGCGGCTCTGATACCAAAATGTAATGTCCCCTCCCATCATCCCAGCATGGGAGAGAACATCACTCTAATCCCGGACATCTAGTCCCATACTTAGTAAACAAACATTCAATTTAAAATGAAGATGGACATATGCAAATGCATAAATATTTGAAAACACAGAGGAAGTAATTTCAATTACACTTCTATCATACATTCAAGATATTCATCAAATAAATAATTGCAAAGTTAACACAAGAGAATACTTATCTCAATAAATTAGTCCCAAGCAACTGGCTATACAACTGCAACGTTCCACCCAACCATAGGCCAGTTGTGCTTATTAGCCTCTTGATACAACTGCCACCCCCGAGCTGGGCATGATCTCTATAAGGAACCAAGGAATAACTGACTCACACATAGCCAAGCATACACCAAGATGAGCCAAGCCAAGCTACAGTTGGGTTTATCAGGCTGCTAGGAATTGGAAAGGAAGAGTGGCTAAGCTAGTGAGCTCAAGCACAGAGCCAGGGGTAACCTTACAAGATCTATCTAGCTTGGCACCCACAATACCTACACACCCAGCACAAGGAAGTATTATTTTCACTGCTGTACAGTCCCTCAAGCCATACCTTCCCCATCTAGTGCTCTCAGGGTGTGCATAGAAGAGTAGCCAAAGCCCTCTTGATCTTTTGAGAGGTTATCTCCCCCCATTAGGTTTATCAAGCCAATTCTGTCCACTACCACCCCAAGTTTCTTGCTCACAGATTCAAACCAAAACAGGGATGCACATAACAACAAAACCACAATGGATGGGCATGAGGAAAAACGTTTGTACAGTGATAAGCATGAAAATGATTCCCTAAGCTTCAAAAAAACGTGGGAAGGCTAAAAATGAACAATGGAGGTTTGGGAAAACCCCAGGAAGCATAAATCGTTTTTATAAAAACGTCCATGGGCATTTTGGGGCAAAAATGACCTCCATCATAGTCCCAAATCGTGGCCCTTCTCTCCCAGCTGCTGTACAATGCAAAGACGAGCTCCCAGGCATGGAAAATGCAGGAAAAATGGTGAAAAACGTGATGGGGAAAGACCCAGTAGTTCAGACTGCGTGAGAGAGGAAAGACTCACTGTTCAAAATGGATTTGGGCACCATTTCATGGGTGTTTTCTTGCCCAAGGAGACAAAATACGATTTCCTAGGTTGATGGCTTGCCCATGCACGAAATTGGCTGCCATACCTCTTCATTCCCAAGGCATTAACTACCTCAACCAATTTCTGGAAGAATTAAATGATTGAGTCCATAACCAAAAATGGGTAGTTGGTAGTTTATGGGTTTTCTCATTGACACATGGATTTAACACCATTGGCTCAAGGGTTTGAATAATTTTTCTCCCTATTCCTTGTAGAATCATGCCCCCATCTCTTTGTTGCATTACATAGCTAGTTGTGGGTATTTTCATTAAAATTCGTATTTACATGATGTCTTATTTACATTGTGCCTATCTAGCACAAGAACCATAGGAATCTATTCCTTTAATTGTCGATACATAAAATGCTAAATCAATGGTGGGGCCTTGGCCTTGAGCTCCTCACCATGATTAAATTACAATATTTACATCATTTACGATTTAATACAAAGGGGGTCAAAATGGGGACATTACAATAATCCAATCATTTTCACCTGGTTAATAATTCGAATCATGAGGAGGAAAGAATGCAGTTGGCGTGAACTGTGAACCCCAAGGTTGAACCAGCGATACTCAACGCCCATCCTATGGATTTGAAGAATGCATGAGGTTGCACGTATTAGTGGTTTCCATTGAGAGCAGTTGAAGCAATGATACAGCTATTTGTCTTTCGTGGTAAGAGGTATACGATGCGAGTATTGAAGGTTTCAGCATTGGAGTGATACAAACAAAGGTCTTCCAAATCCAGCAATGCATAATCTAACGAATGTGTATTCTCTGTTATCTTCGCCTGTCAAGGCCGTTCACTGTGATTATTTGTGAAAGCATACAACAATTACAATAAAAATCCAGGTCTTCATGGCTTTGAGTTTCTTAACCTTCTTTTTATCCTTCTTTCTGTTCTTACAACTTTACAATGGGTTTCTTTCTGTTCTTACAACTTCTTTCTATTATTACAATGGGTTTTACAATGAGTTTATAACCTAGGCCATAGCAAATTCAATTACAATGAGTTTATAACCTAGGCCACAACAAACTCCAATATTGAATGGAAGAATGGGTTTCTAACCTATTTCTTCTCACTAACATCTATTTACTTTATTTTCAGATTTGAAGTTCGGAAAATGTTGAATAACTTGAATACTGAAATTGCATTCAAATAGTAACTTATTATATCAAATTGAAAAAAGTCTCATTGTTAAAATAGTTGAACTTGAAATGATAATCAACAAAACCTAATTGGTCAATTTATTTTATGCTAAAAGTACAATTTTTGGGATTATAGAAAGATGGCTTTGAATTACAATTTGGGATTATCTAAAGATGGTTTTGTTTTCATATTTTGTAATTGTAGTGGAGATTTTTTATCTTGTTGTAGAGTTTTTGCTTTTCAAACTTTTAGTGAAGATTGTTGAAATTGTGCATTCCAGTTATTGATGAAATTTTAAAATTCTACAACCTTTGGATGTGGATGGCAGTCTTGTTGAAATTGTGCAATCCCATTGTTGAAATCATTGGCACCATTTCAAATGAATTGGAAGATTGTTCGAAGTTAATTGTTGATTGTAATGTTTGATTGTTCATTAAATTTAGTATGTATGTTTGATTTATGAATATATGTGGATTTTGAAATTCAAGCCTAATGTTGAAGTTGTATTTTGTAGGCAATCCAACAACTACAAAATGATCATATTTACTCAGAAACCAAACCATTGTTCTAACCCACAAGGTCTCACAATAAATAACCTGCAAATCTTAGACATCATAGACATAACCTACCAATCTCATACATCACGGAATCAAGATAAAAAGTAGAGATAATCTCTGTGCTCAAAAGATTCCTCCACAAACTCCTCCCAATGCAGAATGCCTTCATGCTCATCTAGAGCTTCCTTAGAAAGTGTATGAGCAATGATATTTTGCTCTCTAAAGATATGTTCAATGTTCAGAACATGGAAAGAGTCCAACAATTGTTCTGTCCTACAACACCAATGATGTTCACGGAGATGACCTGCAATGAGCATTGATTCTTCACCCAATTCACAATAACCAAGGATTCTGCATTAATATTCAGAGTGTCTATACCAAGGCATGAATCAAATTTTGTAAGACACCCGAGGGCCATAAGATTTGCTTTGGTGTTTGATCCCAATCCATAATTCATCTTCATCCTAAAATAGTGATCCTCATTAATTTTCAAAAATATACCTACACCGCACTTTCCCTCTTGGGCTACTCCATCGAAAAAACATGTAGCGACAACTAAGCTGGGAGAGTGCTTATCTTCCTTATTTTCTTCACTTTTACCTCTGATGATGATTTGTCTTTCTCTGGTTTATCATCAAAGATAGAATAATTTATTGTTTTCCATATATCCCAACAAACAAAAGCTAGTAAAGTCTATGTTCCAGATTATTTTTGTACCACTTCAAGAAATGGTCTTCAATAGAATCATGACCCCAATATTATGTGATATTTAGGGACTCAAACAAATTTCCAAAGTTGAATATAGTAAGTACATGAAACAAAAATATGGAAAACAGATTCATTTTCAGACTTGCACAAAATACAATAGTTTGGTCCCTCCCAACCCCTATGTTGAAGGTTGTCCTAGGTCAATAAGCAGTTCTGAAAAGTTAACCATATGAAGCATTTCAATTTCATTGGTAAATTCCATTTCCAAAGTTTTTCAAACCACCATTTGGGAACCTTATATGTAAAACTCCTCATAATTTCAGAATATGCAGCCTTTGCAGATACCTATCCCGAAGATTTATTTACATCCCATGCCAATTCATCCTCATTTGAATTAAGTCTAATACCATCCTTATGCATATTCCTAATGTACATTGACCATTCTTCAGCCCATCTGTCTCCCAATCCAAGATCTTCAACAATCAACCAATAGGAATTAGAAAGAGGAAGCCAAAAAGGTATTTTAATGTGGGCGATTGTATCAATTCCCATCTCAAAAAGATAATCAAGGAGGTAAGTAGACAATAATTAATTATCATCATGACCAATAATAGGATCAATCCCCACCAATACCTTAGTACCTGAACCCACCTTCCAATCCAATCCATTGCTGACCCCATGGGAAAGACTTGACAAAGCCACCCCAAAAATTTGAAATGTTCTTAACATTTTCATTGGGATTCCTAATCTATTTCAACGTATTTCCTTTGAGATACTTACTATGAAGGAATTCACACCATAATCCATTTCCAAAAACTCCATGCTACATACTTTTCATGCTTAGGGCCATACTGAACCAATGCAAGTTCTTGATATCCCAACCACCCAATATTTTTGGTTTGGGGAGTCTCTCCCAACTAGCAAGATGTATCTTTCCTCCAACACAATTAATAACCCACAAGAACTTAAACATCAATCTTATAATCATTTTAATTATAGTCCGAGGAACCTGTGGCAATGAAAACCAATACACTGGAATACCAACCAGAACAGGATTCAAACAAGTCAGTCTTCCACCCAAAGATAATAACCTATAAGTCCAATTACTGATTTTCTTTTCAAAAATTTTAACCAACCAAATCCAATCCTTTATCCTCTAGTAGCTGGATTTTAAAAAATAACCCAGATATTTGAAGCCTTCAGTTAAATCTGTCACCTGACATGGAATCATTTTTGTAGTCTATCTTAGATTTTCCTCATCCACCTTATGTTTGATAAAATTAGACTTGGAGATACTGACCTCCATCCTTGATGCTGCACAAAATAGCTAAATAATCTCAACAAAATAGTGCCATTCCTCCTTTGAGCCTTTTCTGAATAAGACCAGATCATCAACAAATAATAAATGAGCAATAAAAACACAAGTAGAAATTTTGGTTCCTTCAAATATACCCTCAGATCTAGTTGCAATTATCATTCTACTGAGCTCCTCAATTACTAAAAGAAACAAAAGACGAGTTAGGGGGCATCCTTGATGCAGACCCATTGATATTTTAAAAAAAAATGTAGGGGATCCATTAACAAGGACTACAAAGTGGGAAGAAGTCACACAAGCCATTATCCAATTTGTAACTGATATAGGCAATCCAATCTGAAGAAGAAGAAGCCTTTAAGGTAAACCAAGTTTACATAGTCATAGGCTTTCACCAGATCCATTTTTAACAATAATGCATTGAGATATTTCACTTTGATAGAGTGTATACATCCATGTGTTACACCCACAACATCCAAAATTTGTCTATTTTCTAAGAAACCGAACTATTCCTTGGACATCATCTCTGCAAGTTTTGTCTTAATACGATTTGAAATGATTTTTGTGATGATATTATAGGAAATATTACAAAGTGAGATAGGCCTAAAAACATTAAAAATATCATGCTTATTGCATTTAGGGATAAGGTAGATGAATGTTGAGTTTAAAGCTCTAGAAACAAAGCCTTCCATTCTAGATTATTCCACCATCTGTAGGATATCCTCCTATTTTTTTTTTAGAATTTAATTCAATCTAATCTAGGATCTTAACTAAAGAAACAACATTTATAGCGTATCAAGCATAAGAGACAAGAGAAAAGAGACAAAAAACATTTCATCAGGGAAAACCAAGAAGGTGAAAAACCCCGCAACTTCCTCAGAGATAGAATAAGCATCAATACAAGGATCACCATGATCAAACCCAAGAGATAGACATCTTCAATAGGATGCTCCTCCTCCACTTGTGTGCACCCTTCTCTTCTCTCACTAATGCGAAGTTAGACAATGAGACAATGTGTAAAATGAGAGAGACACACTCTCTATTTATACACTAACTTGAATTTCCTTTTAACTCTAACTAGGTCGGCCCCAACTTAACCACTTAACATAATACTAACTGGGCCGACCCCACCAGGGTGGTCTAAACCCTTTAACCCACAAGACTCATACGGGGCCGACCCCAACAAGGTGGTCTAATAACCCATCAAGTATAAGTTACAACACTTACAATATAACTTGCGACACATGCAAGTACAACTGACAACACTTCCAATCAGAGGAATAATACATCTCTGTTGGGGATACAATAAAGTACAAATACAATATACAAGTGAATATCTTCTATAGTTACAAATACATCAACACTCCCCCTTAACTAGGAAGGTATTCTCTTGACACAAGTCATCAATTCATATAGGCACAAGTCTTCAATTCTAGAGCTGGATCATTGTCATCGTCATTGCTGCTACTATCTCAATCAATCTCCAATCTACTCGTCATAGGAATTTCTACATAGCCATCCCTTTTTCATGCTGGATGTAGTCCCACCTCCTACAGGTCTTCATCATCATTGGACATACTATGGAATCCTCAGGACTTATTACGTGCGTCACAAAACCTCGAAAGAGTATCCCAGGATCCTTTATGTGCCTAAGCACAGTCGACAAGATCTCCCAGGGTGCTATTACATGTGACCCCACCACAAACCCTCGAAAGATAACCCCAGGACTGATTACAGGCACACAGCCCAACCTATTGGATCTCCCAGGGCGTTATTATATGTGGTCACCACAAAACCTCACAAGAACATCCCAGGACTAATTATGGGTTCACACAACCCAACCTATCGAATCTCCCAAGGTGATATTATATGTGGTCATGGCAAAACCTCGAAAGAGCATCCCAGGACTGATAAGAGGAACACAGCCCAACCTATCGGATCTCCTAGGGCGCTATTATATGCCATAGGACAAAACCTCAAAAGAGCACCCCGAGACTGATTACGGGCACACAGCCCAACCTATCGGATCTCCCAGGGCGCTATTATATGTCCTCCTAAGCACAACCTGTCCACGGCCATAGAGTATCAACCTGATACTCACCATACATCATCTTGATGTACATCATCACATGATCATCTTGATCATCATCATAGCATCATCCTGATGCATATCATCTCAAGCAACATCCTGAAGCTCATCATCCATGATCATCCTAATCATACAATGCATCCACCTGATGCATACCAAGTATCTACCTGATACATATCATTATACATGATCTACTTGATCATATCAAGCATCCAACATGATGCATATACAAATACATGATGGAACTGATCATACAAAGCAGTAACTGGAGCATCGTCCTGATGCTCATCACATGACCCTTACATCCAGAGCTATGGGAAGGATCCTTCTCTCACCATGCTTGGAATGGATCCTACAAATGTGTCCATCACTTCTTCCTCGAAGTATCTTCAATCTGAAGAACACCAAGCCTCTCTCTTAAGTACTCAAACTTCACTCTGGCTAGTGGTTTCGTCAACACATTCGCAACCTGCTCATTTGTCGCAATATACAGGAGCTTCACTGCTCCTCTTTGCACCATATCCCTAATATAGTGATATTTGATCTCAACGTGCTTCGACTTGTCATGGAACACCGGGTTCTCAGACAACTTCACACAACTCTGGTTGTCACAATAGATGCAGGTAGCATCCAACGGGAGATCAAATAACTCAGACAGTAGCTTCCTTAGCCATACTGCCTCACAAGTAGCCAAACAAGCTGCAACATACTCTGCTTCGGCTGTACTCAATGCTACGCAGGACTGCTTCCTGCTAAACCAAGAGATCACACATGATCCCATACTGAAGCAGAACCCAGAAGTGCTCTTCCTATCTACAGCACTACCTGCCTAATCTGAATCAACATAACCCTACAGGTTAAACTTTTGATTCACATCATACTTGAGCCCATAATCAATTGTACCCTTCAGGTACCTCAGAATGTGCTTTACAGCAACCAGGTGAACACCTATGGGATCCATCAGGAACTGGCTCAATGTGTTCACCGCAAAGCAAATATCTGGTCTCGTGTTCGTCAGGTACATCAAGGACCCAATCATCTGACGATACACAGTGACATCAACCGGATTAGATGAAGCATCACACAGAAGATTTAGGTTTGATGCCATAGGTGTGGCCATGGCCTTGCAGTCCATCATCCTGAACCTCTTCAGGATCTCTATTGCATACTTCCCTTGTCCAAGGAAGATTCCATCTGCACTCTACCACACCTCCATGCCTAGAAAATAGTGCATCATCCCCAAGTCCTTCATCTCGAACTCGACAACAAGCTTCCTCTTCGTATCGAAAATCAATCTATCCTCACCTATAACAAACAGGTCATCCACATACAAACTTAGTATCACTGGATTACCTTGCTCAACCTTGTATTAAAGGTTGGAATCTTCCTTACTCTTGGTAAAGCCTAGACTGGATAGAAAGTTGTCTATCTTACCATACCAAGTCCTAGGAGCTTGCTTCAAGCCATACAAGGTTTTCTTCAATCTGCACACATATGACTCTCTGTCATGTGTCTCAAAACCAAGTGGCTGCTCCACATATACTTCCTCTTCGACTACACCATTCAAGAATGTTGTCTTGACATTCATCTGGTGTATTTTCCATTTCATCACTGCAGCCAAAGCGAGTACTAATCTGATGGAAGTATACCTGGCTACATGAGCAAAAGTCTCTTCATAATCTATCCCCTGTTTCTGGGAGAAGCCACGATCAACAACTCTTGCCTTGTATTCTCTATGCTACTAATTGCAGCATGCTTGATCTTATAGATCCACTTGGAAGTCACAGCAGACTTCCCTTACATCCCAAACATCATTCTTCATGATTGACTTGGTATTCCTCGATCATGGCATTCTTTCATTTTCGTATCCCGAATCATGTGAACTTCAGATTCTTCAATATCTTCAATAGATAG
The DNA here is from genome assembly GCA_027924585.1 of Larix kaempferi. Taxonomy (NCBI): domain Eukaryota; kingdom Viridiplantae; phylum Streptophyta; class Pinopsida; order Pinales; family Pinaceae; genus Larix; species Larix kaempferi. Next base: position 12,760,466 of record BSBM01000461.1, on the reverse strand, counting down.
TTTTTATTTGATCTTCGTTGCTGGAACAAATGTTGTAGTCCTTCTTTTGTAGGTGATTATACACGATCTTTCCTACAAGTCAAATTCAATTGCATGATTATAAACTTCTCATAGTTTTTCAAAAACACATTCTTATGCATAAAGACATATGTCATACAGTCATGCAATTATCTTAGCCAATGTTTCAATACAACATTTATCCATATCCCGTATTCACACGGTAACCTTCTAGATGCCTTCCATCTCTACCAGAACATTTGTTAAGAGTGTGCATGACTCCCAACATGTTAGCAAAGATGTTTCATTCTAGATAAGTAGCAATGGAATGTTGTACAGTGCCATAGGCCACTTACCCATTACTTGCATATTAGTAGTATCTTATTCATTAATGCAACTTTTCTAATATGAATAATACATATCCTAAATCTAGGAACATAAGTATGTACATGGCTGGACAACATCATTTAAGTAATCATATATACAAGAAATGACAATTCAAATACTTATGTTTGTTTGGTTGTAGTGTGGACTCCCTCTCAATCTTTGCTTCCTTGCACGAACTACTAGAGTGTGCTCCCTCTTGAACTTTGCTTCTTGGATTACGTGTCCTTGAACTTATATTCATCCTAGAACACTATGCATGCTTAAGTGTGCATTAGTGTCATGATTGTGTTATCCTCAAGATGTCATACATAATCATACATTCATTAGTATAATCTCAATACTATAAAAACATTATAATCTTAAACATGTATGGTCATGATCATTTCATACATAGGTAATAAGCCATAGTATTCAAGGTTTTAGGGAAGACTTCTTTTACTCATGCATATTCTTATTTGACAATAGGACTCTTCTGGTTAGTCATATCATCAATCAAAGTAAGAAACACAATATGCATAAACCCTTGATTACTTAAACTTCTAACTTCAAGAATAATCATTATCATTCATACAAAAGCATAAGATCCTAACACAAGGTAGGATTCTAACTTGATATAGGAAAAACATACCTGGTCATCATGTTAGTTAGCTATGTCTAACATACCCAAAACAATGTCTTCTTGTCCTCTTCAATGACTTGTGCTAGTAACCTGCATATCTCATAAGTTAATCATTGTAGAACCAAATTATACATACCTTGTAAGTAGAGCTTCTATGCGATCCATGACTATGGATGAGTCTTTGTCTTCATGTCACCATGGTCATATGTTCTTGAACTAGAACTTTCTTGATGTACCTTTCATGTTAGCGGACAAGATAAACGTCATATAACACCACAGTGCATTAGTACAATCATAAGTGTCATAAACCTAATTAGTGAATGCATTCATACTTTTACTAGGGTGATAACACAAGTCTAAAATTAATCAAGATTGTACTAACCTCAATAATATGAAGAAAAACATATCATAAACTTAATCATGAACAAATTTCAAAACATACCTGTATCTCTTCAATTCATACCTATCGACATGGCTTGTAGCATTCTTATGTAAGGCCTTAGCCTCATCTCCTTCTGGAACTGGAACTTATTCACTTATGCAGGTGTCCAATTCATTATCTTCTAGGATTAACCCAATCCACTTTGATTTGCTGAAACTGGATCTGAAGCTGGATTAGGGTTTGTCAGAGAAATCCTAAAAATTCAAACTTCTGATTGGATGAAAAGATGTGCCTTGATGGGATGATTAAGCTGGTATACTTCAATTTTGAAATTTCCAAAATTTGACCCCTCAAAATTGCCTTTGAAACTTCCGAATCTTCTTGATGCGATTCCGAACTAGGGTTCGATAAAGCCCGGTCTTCTGCCCATCCAAAAGGTTCAATCTTGTGTTCTAAACTTCAATTTTTCTGAGGAGCTTCCAGCCGTGGACACAGATTTCAAAAATTCCCACTTTTGCAGAAGCCCTAATTTTCCACCTTTCCGATCAAAGTCCCGAATTAGGGTTTGATCAAGCCCAGACTTCTGCCCAACCAAAAAATTCGATCTTGGTCTGTAAATTTTGATTTTGATGAGGAGCATTCAGCCATGGTCTCCTATTCCAAGAATTTCAACTTTCTCCGAAACCCTAAATTTCCGCAGCAGTGATAAGTCAAGAATGAAGGTGCTCAGAATCCAATTCTATTTTGACAGAAATATGCACCTGATTGTTTCTGGTGTAACTCAGAAATTACGAATTCACGAGGTCTAAAACTTGGACCTGTGGTATCCTTACTCGTAATATTTCCAAACCCAGAGGTCCGACCTCAATTGGATTCTCTGAGAGAGAGTTATTCCAAGTGTCTCAACATGACCTGTTTATGGGATAAAACAGGAGAGCGAACTTGTACATCGTGCCACGTGTCACTGGTTCAACTTCAGCCTCTGAACCTTTGGCTTGTGAAAGTACAGTCCGTGCCCTACCTGAAAAGTTTTACGAAATTTCATTTGAAGCTTCTTAGCCCAAGTTGTGACCTTTTTTCCTAGGTCACCTGTTTATGACTGAGATCTGGAAGAGGCATAAACCTTGACTTGTATAGATCATAAATCACAAATTAAAACGAATTAGATGTTGTGCTTTGGACATAAGGTACATGGAGATGTTATATACGACCTGTAGAACTTTTAGAACCCGAAACTTTGCCAAAATGGATTTATAGTGAAATTTCTACGATGACTGGTTTTTGCTATATCAATCCCTAGCTTGCAATTTGTCGCAAGTGCAACATGTCTCATAAATGCCATACCATGCCTTCCTTCAGGATAGCTATGATACCATGTTATTTTTTCAAAATTTAATTCAATCTAATCTAGGATCTTAACTGAAGCAACAACATGTACAACATATCAAGCATAAGAGACAAGAGACAAGAGACACAAAACATTTCATTGGGGAAAACCAAGAAGCCGAAAAACGCCGCAACTTCCTCAGAGATAGAATAAGCATCAATACAAGGATAACCATGATCAAACCCAAGAGATAGACATATTCAGCAGCATGCTCCTCCTCCACTTGTGCGCACCCTTCTCTTCTCTCACTAATGCGAAGTGAGACAATGAGACAATGTGTAAAATGAGAGAGACACACTCTCTATTTATACACTAACTTGACTTGCCTTTTAACTCTAACTAGGTCAGCCCCAACTTAACCACTTAACATAATACTAACTTGGCCGACCCCACTAGGGTGGTCTAATAACCCATCAAGTATAAGTTATGACACTTACAATATAACTTGCGATACATGCAAGTACAACTGACAACACTTTCAATCGGAGGAATAATAAATCTCCGTTGGGGATACAATAAAGTACAAATACAATAAACAAGTGAATATCTTCCGTAGTTACCAATACATCAACACCTCCCACATAATATCAATGAAAGACATAAAGAGTTCCACCTGACAACCATCTGGCCTTGGACTCTTATCTTTTGCAGATTGTTTAAGAACCCTTCCAATTTCCAATCCTTCATCATAGGAAAAAAGCATGGAAAAAACTGATCACCTTTATTTGATCCACAATATTATTGGAACCCGAATCTGTGAAAAGATGGCTAAAGTGTAACTTTGGTACCGCTTCCAAATATTTTTGGGAATGAATAATGTTCTCACGAGTCCTTTATATCCAAAATGGAATTTATATTTCTTCTATGTGAGGCATAATTGTGGGAAAACCGATTATTCTTATCTCCATAAGCTACCCAAATAGCTCTACCCTTTAACCACCAATACATTTCCTCCTCTTGAAGTAGTGAGGTCTTCTTTTCCTTAAGCTTCATTAATTTCATCTTTTCCTCCTTGATAAAAATACCAGATGGATTTTAATTCAAAACATCTACCATCCTTTTATCAATGAACTGGAGATCTTCACTATCTCTCTTTTCTTATTTTTCTCCCACAAAACAACGTCCTTTTTAAGGCGTTTAAGTTTCAAATTCAAACTATCCATCTAGCTTCCTCTGGAATGAGAAAAGAGCACCAATACTTTCTAACCACCAAGCAAAAATCCAAATCTTTGAGCCACATATTATTAAATTTTAAATTTGTAGTTATGAGCATATTTTACCCCTTCAATCTGCAGGAGAATAGGGAAATGATATGAAATTGTAGATCTCACCACCCAAGATCTAAATCTCTAAAAACAGTGTAGGTTAGATTCTTTAAAAATAATAATATGTCAAGCCTTTTATTGATACTTGCTTGGCCAATCCTACCATTTAAACTCATATGGGTTCTAGTTTAACCGGCTTAACATCAATCAAATTGGAGGAATGTAAAAGGTTTGTAACGAAATCAATAAAAGGATCCAATCCGGCAGTGTGACCCCAAATTTCAACAGCTGACAGAGTAACATTTAGATCTCTTGCAATACTCAGATTTTGAGTCTTTAGTAAGCCACTATGATCCAAGGCATCCCAAAACGTTCCCTATCTTTATAAGGGCCATAACAATTTAAGATGGCAAGATTTTGATTGAATTCTTTAAAACTTCCTTCAAGCAATATCCCCCGATAGGTTCTGAAAGATTTAAACTCAGAAACCAGATGATTCCAACAAGATAGAGTGCCACTCAAAATCCCATTGGAATCCAAAGCACAAAAATTCCATCCCGGTAAAATTTTGGAGAAAAATTCAATCACCAAAGTCTCACAACACATGGTTTCTTGAACCAAGATAATGTCCGAGTTAGTAGTTTTAAAGAGTATGGAGAGAGCCCTAAGCTTCACAACTCCTCTAACCCCATATATATTGAAATATAGAATAGACATTAAAAACCTTCATGATGGACACAGAAAGGACTCTGAAAGAAGCATAATCACTAGCATAATCAAATAGACTAGCAAGATCACTGAAAGAAGCATAATCACAAGATAGACACAGAATTTACCCTGGGAAACCCTCATGGGGTAGAAAACCCAGCAAAGCTTTCCCCAATAAGATGATCAACCAAAATACAAGATGTGCTCCCTCCTTCTCCACCTCCTTAGCAGATCTCCCAGACAAGTGCGCTACTTTTCTCAAGTGAGCAAGTGTATCTAATGAGAAGTTCACCTCCTCTATTTATACTAACTCCCGACCACCAAAAATACCTAATGGGGCCGACCTCTCCTGGAGAAGTCTAATAACCCCTAAAACATAACCTCAGGTCCGACCCCCACATGGTGGGTCTAATAACCCTAGTTACCATAACTCCTCGGAGGAATAAACATCTCCGGATACATAATAGAATCACCTCGGAGGGATGGAACATCTCTGAAATAAATAATGTACAAATATAATATTCTTAGAAGTTACAATATTCAACACTCCCCCTTAACGAGAAGGATATTATAACAACATCTGCAAGAGCAAGGAGTCATTGACTACATCATACATGATACATCTATAAATCATCGGAAGCTTTCTTCAATTCATCATCATCAGTAACTCAACTGGTTACTGGAACATCAACATCATCAGAGATGATATCACTTGATCATCAGCATCGTCCTTAGCATCGTCATCACACGATCATCAGCATCGTCATCACATGATCATCAGCATCGTCATCACACGATCATCTGCATCGTCATCACACGATCATCCGCATCGTCATCACACGATCATCCGCATCGTCATCACACGATCATCAGCATCGTCATCACACGATCATCAGCATCGTCATCACACGATCATCCGCATCATCATCACACGATCATTAGCATCATCATCACACGATCATCAGCATCGTCATCACACGATCATATTACAGGATGATCAATTCTGCTCTCTTTAGGATATAGGTCCATGGATGATGCAATCCAGATCAAGTTCCAGGATGATCAATCCTTATCACTTTAAGACAAGTCTAATGTCTAGGGACGATGCAATCCTGACCACAGTGCCAGTCCTTTTTCATACTGGATGTATCACATCTACAGAGCCATCCCTTTTTCATGTTGGATGTATCACATCTACAGGGCCAGCCTTTTTTCATGCTAGATGTATCACATCTACAAAGCCATCCCTTTTTCATGTTGGATGTATCACATCTACAGAGCCATCCCTTTTTCATGCTGGATGTAACACATCTACAGAGCCAACCCTTTTTCATGCTAGATGTATCACATCTACAGAGCCAACCCTTTTTCATGCTGGATGTATCACATCTACAGAGCCAACCCTTTTTTTTTCATGCTGGATGTAACCTAGAACAATTCTAGGATTTCTCACGTATATTTTGAACCGAGGTCCAAGGATGATCCAGTCCTATCGTGTACCTTTTGAACCGAGGTCCAGGGATGATCCAGTCCTATCGTGTACCTTTTGAACCGAATTCCAGGGATGATCCAGTCCTATGATGTACCTTTTGAACCGAAGTCCAGGGATGATCCAGTCCTATCGTGTACCTTTTGAACCGAAGTCCAGGGACGATCCAGTCCTATCATGTACCTTTTGAACTGAGGTCCAGGGACGATCCAGTCCTATCATGTACCTTTTGAACCAAGGTCCAGGGACGATCCAGTCCTATCATGTACCTTTTGAACCGAGGTCCAGGGATGATCCAGTCCTATCATGTACCTTTTGAACTGAGGTCCAAGGATGATCTAGTCCTATCATTCAATTATCGAAGACCTCATGTCTACAGCTCACTTTAGGACTAAAGTCCATGGATGATGCAATCCTCTCATCACTATGGGTACAAGTAGCTTCATCCATACAAGTACAATCATGTATCAATACATCAAGGCATCATGTAACCTTATCATCAAGACATGTAAATCAAAACATGTATCCTCATCAATAGTATCGATACATATATCATCAAAACATGTATTCTCATCTATCATCAAAAACATGTATTCTCACTAATACATCTATCATCAAAAGCATGTATTCTCACTAATACATCTATCATCAAAAACATGTAAGAGTCCTAAATCTAAATATTTCTAAGTAACTAGGTAACCTCATCTTTGATGAGACAGACTTGTCATCAGATGCTATACTACTCCCCCTTTCGAGGAGGGTCCTTTTGAACTACACCAAGCTTGTCTCGGAAGTATTCAAACTTTACTTAAGACAGAGGTTTGGTCAAGATATCAGCAATTTGATCCTCAGTACTTATATACTCAAGCTTGATAGCTCCTTTCTGCACCATATCACGTATATAAAAGTATCGGATCTCAATGTGTTTTGACTTATCGTGGAACACAGGATTTTCAGTCATCTTGATGCAGCTTTGATTATCACACATAATCACAGTGGGATCCATTTCTAGGTCAAACACTCCAGACAGTAGTTTTCAAAGTCATACTGCTTCACAGTTGGCAAAGCAGGCAGCTATATATTCTGCTTTAGCAGTACTAAGGGCCACACTAGATTGCTTCTTACTGAACTATGAGATCATGGCAGATCCAAGACCGTAGCATCCACCTGAAGTACTTTTTCTGTCTGAGACACTCCCTGCCCAGTCAGAGTCTAAGTAGCCATGTAGTTTGAGTTCATGACCTCTGAGATAATATAGTCCAAAATCTAAAGTACCCTTTAGGTACCTCATTACATGCTTTGTAGCTATTAAGTGAATATTTCTAGGTTCTACTAGATACTGACTTAGGGTATTTACAGCAAAGCATATATCAGGCCTAGTATTTGTTAAATACATCAATGACCCGATGATTTGTCTATATAGAGTTATGCCCACTAATTCTGATGAGTCATTAACTAATAACTTCAAGTTGGAGTCCATGGGAGTAGCCATGGCTTTACACTCCAACATATCAAATCTTTTGAGAATCTCCACAGTATACTTACCTTGATTAAGAAAGATACCTTTTGGTTCTTGCCATACTTCTAAACCTAGGAAGTAGTGCATTAATCCGAGATCTTTCATCTCGAATTCTGAAGAAAGCTTCTTCTTTCTTTCAATAATTTGTTTCTCATTTCCGGTTAGAAATAGATCATATACATATAACAACAATATAACTGGTTCATCATCCATCACTTTGAGATAAAGATTGGGGTCAGCTTTACTTTTGGTAAAGCCCATGCTTGTTAAGAAATTGTCAATCCTTCCGTACCAAGCCCTAGGAGCTTGCTTCAATCCATATAATGCCTTTTTCAGTTTGCATACATGGGTTCTTCCGTCTTTGACCTCAAACCCTTGTGGTTGTTCTATGTATACTTCTTCTTCAATTACACCATTCAGAAAAGCTGTCTTAACATCCATTTGGTGTAATTTCCACTTCATCATGGATGCAAGTGCCATGATAGTTCTTATTGAAGTATACCTAGCAACTGGTGCAAATGTTTCTTCATAGTCAATTCCCTCCTTCTGAGAAAATCCTCTGGCTACAAATCTAGCCTTATATTTTTCAATGTTACCATCTGCAGCATGTTTTATCTTGAAAATCCATTTGGAAGAAACCACACTTTTATCTTTTGGTTTGGGAACTATATCCCAAACATCATTTTTCATTATTGACTGATATTCTTCTGTCATTGCTTCTACCCATTCTTTCTTCTGAGCTGCCTCTTCATAGCTGGTAGGTAGTTGATCCATAAGATCACACATCAAGGCCATATAGTTGGACACTAGCTTTGGTTTCTTTCTTTCTCTAGTGGATCCTTCAGGAGCTCCATATCTTTCAGCCCCTTGAATAATATCTCTAGCCCATGCTGGCCTTCTTTTCTTAGATAATTCTGTAATAGGAGGTTCTTGTGGTTCCAACATGTCATGATCCTCAGTTGAATCATCTTCAGGAATGGGCACAGCCTTTGTGATTCTGGGAGATGTATCTTCTTCATAGATTTCTTCAAGTTGGCACTTTCTGGATTTCTTGAGAGCTGCTTCCTCATCAAATGTTACATCTCTACTTATTTCTATGTGATGAAAACTTGGAATGTTGAAGGCTTTGGATGATTCACAATAACCAACAAATATTCCCTTCTTACCAGAAGGATCCAACTTGGTTCTCTTTTCTTTTGGAATGTGGATGTACACAGGACACCCAAAGATTTTAAGATGACTTACCTCAGGCTTCTTTCCTGTAAACACTTCTTCTGGAGTTTTGAAATTAAGAGCACTATGAGATAATCTATTTTGCACATATACTGCTGTCTTGGCTGCTTCAGCCCATAGATACATGGGAAGATCTTGGTCATGTATCATAGTCTTCACAGCTTCCATGATTGTTCTATTTTTCCTTTCAGCCACCCCATTTTGTTGGGGATTATAGGGAGTAGTTAGTTCCCTTTTAATTCCAGCTTCTTTACAAAAGTCTTCAAAGTCCTTTGAGGTAAATTCTCCACCATTATGTGTTCTGAGAATTTTGATTCTCTTTTCTGAGAGATTTTCTATTAGATCCTTGAACTCTTTGAATTTCCCAAAGACTTCATTCTAACCTTTTAGGAAATATATCCAAGTTTTCCTTGAATAGTCATCAATGAATGCAAGATAGTATTCAAACCCACTTAAAGAAGTAGTGGGCATTGGACCACATACATCTGAGTGTATTAGCTCCAAAATGTTCTTAGTCTTTGTTTCACTCTTTGGAAAGGGGTTCTTGACATTCTTCCCTTTCTTACATCCTTTACATGAGCCATCATGATCAGCTTTCAAATATGGTAATCCTATGACTACCTTGCCTACCTAGGGTAAAGCTTTATAGTTAATGTGAGCTAATATTCTATGCCATAGTTCACTGGGGCTAGAGATCTCATGAGCAAGGGCAGCTTCTGGATGACCCTTGAGCTTATAGAGACCTCCTTCTTCTTCACCAATGACACCTGCATCTTTAATTGACTTTCCTTTGGACCACATGAGTACTTGTCCATCTATGAAAGCCACTCTAAAACCTTTCTTATCTAGTGCTGAGATAGAGAGTAGGTTTTCCTTTATACCTGGTACATATAAGATGTCTTTCATCTTCAAAGGTGTTCTAGAATCTAGCTTGTAGCTAGCTTCACCAATTCCTTTGATGGGATATTGGTAATCATCTCCTAGAGATACCTTTTGTGTATAGGACTTTTCTTCAAGATTTGAGAAAGTCTTTCTTTGACCTGTCATGTGCTTAGAAGCACCACTGTCAATGAGCCATGTATCTTCTCCAGGAGATACAGATCCAGAGAGTGCAGAGAATAGGACATGTTCTTCTGGATATTCTTTCTTCACCTTATATCTTTTCTTTCTAGGCCTTACCTCTACCTCTTCTTCTTCTTCTTCTTCTTCTTCTTCTTCTTCACTATCATTTTCTGCCATATGTGCATGGTGTCTTTTGTGGACAAACATCTTCTTTTGTGAAGGACAAAATCTGGATATGTGTCCTAGTTTATGACAACTGTAGCATTTGATTGTGGAAAGATCTCTTACTGGATTGGGTCCTTTTCTCTTTTTAGGTTTAGAGAAGTGTTGAGATCCTTTGTGGTCAACTTTCTTGAGATGACCCATTCTTCTTCTTTTGGTATGGGTGTCCAAAGCTTGGTCATCTTCTTTGAGAAGAGCTTCTCGGTTGGCTACCCTAGCTTCTTCTTGAACACAATCCTCCCATACTATATCAAACTTCATGCTTTATTTTCTGGCACACATGGTTTGTATGAAAGATTCCCAAGGTCTAGTGAGACCATTGAGAGCAGTCATCACAAGTTCATCTTCATCAAGAGTATCACCAATTGCATCTAATTGCTCCTTGATTTGTGAGACCCTTGAGAAGTAGTCTTGAATGGATTCTCCTTTGTGCATCTTGGTACTCTTCAATTGAGTCCTTAGGTTCATCTTCCTATTGATGTTCTTTCCTTCATACATTCTTCCTAGGGCATCATACATTTCCTTTGGAGTCTTCTTGGAGGCCACTTGGGGAATCAAGTGGTCTTTAATAGAATTAGGGTTTGACTTTCCCGGAGTTCTACCCAACCAAAAAGTTCGATCTAGGGCTCAAAATATTTGTCTTGAGAAGGGCTATCCAGCCATGTGATCATATTTCAACAATACCAACTTTTTGCTGAAACCAATTTCTGGTTTATCGCACTTTTGGTAGAATTAGGGTTTGACTTTCCTGGATTTCTACCCAACCAAAAAGTTCGATCTAGGGCTCAAAAGATTGGTCTTGAGAAGGGCTATCCAGCCATGTAATCAGATTTCAATAATACCAACCTTTTACTAAAACCCTAAACTTCACCGGAGAGAGAGAGAGAGATTCTTCCCTTGTGAAAGATGTCCTATTCAGGCTAGCTCTGATACCATGTTAAGTTTTAACCAAATAGACTAGCAAGATCAATGAAAGAAGCATAATCACAAGATAGACACAGAATTTACCCTGGGAAACCCTCATGGGGTAGAAAACCCAGCAAAGCTTTCCTCAATAAGATGATCAACCAAAATACAAGATGTGCTCCCTCCTTCTCCACCTCCTTAGTAGATCTCCCAGACAAGTGCACTACTTTTCTCAAGTGAGCAAGTGTATCTAATGAGGAGTTCACCTCCTCTATTTATACTAACTCCCGACCACCAAAAATACCTAATGGGGCCAACCTCTCCTGGAGAAGTCTAATAACCCCTAAAACATAACCTCAAGGACGACCCCCCACATGGTGGGTCTAATAACCCTAGTTACCACAAACTCCTCGGAGGAATAAACATCTCTGGATACATAATAGAATTACCTCGGAGGGATGGAACATCTCTGGAATAAATAATGTACAAATATAATATTCTTAGAAGTTACAATATTCAACATAAACTACTCTAAGGGCCCGAGAGTTTGGTGAATTCATACAAAAAGGATTCTCTCCAATAGCCTTTGAAAGTCTCTTGGATAGGGAGATATAGTGGATGCAATATTCATTGTTCTCCATAGAGGGTTCCAAAGAAGGATCCAGTACATTTGTTTTACCCTTTTTCTTCTTCTTTCTGATGCTCACATTCTGGTGCCGTATAGATGTTTTAGGGGAAACATCAGGATTTGTAGAAAGTTTGTTTGAATATATCTGATTAGGGGTCTTAACCAAAGATATCTTATTAGAATACACCAGATATTGAAGCTCCACATTCCACGAAACCAGTGTGGGAAAAGGAATTAGGGACGACGCAACCATACCACTAGATAAATGCAAGGTATGGGGGTCTATCCCAAAATTGGAAACCATAAGATCAAGGTTAGATATTCTTCCAGATATCAGATTGTAAACCCCCTACGAACCAACCCTAACATTACCAATCGACTTTATAGAAGGATATGAAATGCTCGATGCGTGTTCCCGAGCATTTTTTGAACCTAGGCCATCATTCAGTGAAGAGCAATCACCCCCATCACTATTAATCATATCACCCACTTCATTTGATGATTTATTTTTTGACACATTTTTATCATATACCGACTGAGGATCAGGTTCAACATACCCTACTTTGTCTTTACCGGTATGAGTTTATTTTCTAAATCCTTTTCCAAAGAGAGATAAAAATTAAGTTCTACTTTCGATACACCTTCATATTGGGTAGGAGAGTTATAAATTGACATACTATTTAATTTATTAGAGCCATCATCCAAATCATGTATGGCTTGTGGAAATTCCTCCTCTCTATCTTCGTCCTCATCGGAGGATACCTCAACCACCCCTGAGATCAAATAGGGGCATCTTGCTTTAAGATGCCCAGTCTCCTGACAATAATGGAATCTGAATGGAATATGGAGATAATCAATTTTTTTCCGAATAACCTTATCGCCCCATAAAATTTCCACTTTAGCTGGAAGACCCTTAGTTATGTCCATCTCCACCATAACCAATGCCACCCATTTCTCAACACCAATTAACATCTTTTTTTCCAAACAAATAAATCAACCCGAGAAATTTGCTAACCCTTCAAAGATGTTCTTCATCCAGAATTCAATAGGGAACTCGAGCAAGATAAGCCACAAATGTCGTGTCACCATCTTTTCCTTTTCTGGATCAAATGATGTATGGCAGTGTTTTAGAACTAAGGGACCCTCCTTGATAAGCCATATTCAACCCAATACCTTAGGAACATCCTCTGCTTTGTGGAAAACAAAACACAACCAGTTGTTTCCCATAGTGCTAATTCTAGGAGCATAACTAAACTCAGGCAGCCAATTTGAATAAACCCAATCAATAATCACCAGTGTGTTTTCTTTAGAGTATTATATCCGACCAACCACTGCTCGACTAGAAAACACCTAAACCCACTTCATATTTACATCCCTACCTAGAACAAATTGTTCCATTCTATATTTTACCTTATAAGACTTGATTTGCCTCTTAGGTGAGCTCTGGCACCACACAATTTGTTTTTTGAAACCTTGAACTATTTGTTAACAAAAGATCCATATCTAAAACGGAGTCTTGACCATCCTCCTGGATCAAAACCTACCCTAAATTCCCCTTCTATGAATGATTGGTAGCCCCATGCAGCCTAGAACCTAGATCCAACTCCAATAACACACCAACTGGAGCAGGAGAGGTCATATTAGGGAAAGGAATAACCCTCGATACCGGTTGATTACATAGCTACAGATTGTGAAGGTTACCTTTTGGGGAGAAGGGAATCAGGATCTATCACATTATCATTTGAGATCACATGGTGCGTTTCCCTAGAACGCGCCATGTGGAAGCCGTACTAAAAACCTCAAACCACACCGATAAAAATGAAATCGGAACCCCCCTCAAGAAAGTAGGAAAATAACTATAGTAAAATAAACACGAATAATATTTCCCATTAACATTAATCACTTTGCTTCTCTGTTACCCTTTCCAGAAACAAGATTAGATTATATTAGACCCCCATACCTTGCATCCATCTAGTGGTATGTTTGCGTCGTCCCTAAGTCCTTTTCCCACACTGGTTTCGCGGAATGTGGAGCTTCAATATCTGGTGTCTTCTAATAAGATATCTTTGGTTAAGACCCCTAATTAGATATATTCAAACAAACTTTCTACAAATCCTGATGTTTCCCCTAAAACATCTATACGGCACCAGAATGTGACCATCAAAAAGAAGAAGAAAAAGGGTAAAACAAATGTACTGGATCCTTCTTTGGAACCCTCTATGGAGAACAATGAATCTTGCATCCACTATATCTCCCTATCCAAGAGACTTTCAAAGGCTATTGGAGAGAATCCTTTTTGTATGAATTCACCAAACTCTCGGGCCCTTAGAGAAGTTTAGCCTTGTCATGAATGTTTTTAATGTCTATTCCATATTTCAATATATATGGGGTTAGAGGAGCTGTGAAGGTTAGGGCTCTCTCCATACTTTTTAAAACTACTAACCCAGACATTATCTTGGTTCAAGAAACCATGTGTTGTGAGACTTTGGCGATTGAGTTTTTCTCCAAAATTTTACCGAGACGGAATTTTTGTGCTTTGGATTCCAATGGGATTTTGAGTGGCACTCTATCTTGTTGGAATCATCTGGTTTCTGAGTTTAAATCTTTCAGAACCTATCGGGGGATATTGCTTGAAGGAAGTTTTAAAGAATTCAATCAAAATCTTGCCATCTTAAATTGTTATGGCCCTTATAAAGATAGGGAACTTTTTGGGATGCCTTGGATCATAGTGGCTTACTAAAGACCCCAAATCTGAGTATTGCAAGAGATCTAAACATTACTCTATCAACTGTTGAAATTTGGGGTCACACTGCCGGATTGGATCCTCTTATTGATTTCTTTACAAACCTTTTACATTCCTCCAATTTGATTGATGTGAAGCCGGTTAAACTAGAACCCATATGAGTTTAAATGGTAGGATTGGCCAAGCAAGTATCAGTAAAAGGCTTGACATATTATTATTTTTAGAGAATCTAACCTACACTCTTTTCAGAGATTTAGATCTTGGGTGGTGAGATCTACAATTTCATATCATTTCCCTATTCTCCTGCAGATTGAAGGGGTAAAATATGCTCACAACTAAAAATTTAAAATTTAATAATATGTGGCTCGAAGATTTGGATTTTTGCTTGGTGGTTAGAAAGTATTGGTGCTCTTTTATCGTTCAAGAGGAAGCTAGCCTTATGGATAGTTTGAATTTGAAACTTAAACACCTTAAAAAGGAGGTTGTTTTGTGGGAGAAAAATAGGAAAAAGAGAGATAGTGAAGATCTCCAGTTCATTGATAAAAGGATGGTAGATGTTTTGAATTAAAATCCATCTGGTATTTTTATCAAGGAGGAAAAGATGAAATTAATGAAGCTTGAGGAAAAGAAGACCTCACTACTTCAAGAGGAGGAAATGTCTTGGTGGTTAAAGGGTGGAGCTATTTGGGTAGCTTATGGAGATAAGAATAATCGGTTTTCCCACAATTATGCCTCACATAGAAGAAATATAAATTCCATTTTGGATATAAAGGACTCCTGAGAACATTATTCATTCCCAAAAATATTTGGAAGTAGTAGCAAAGTTACACTTTAGCCATCTTTTCACAGATTTGGGTTCCAATAATATTGCAGATCAAATGAAGGTGATCAGTTTTTTCCATGCTTTTTTCCTATGATGACGGATTGGAAATTGGAAGGGTTCTTAAACAATCTGCAAAAGATAAGAGTCCAAGGCCAGATGGTTGTCAGGTGGAACTCTTTATGTCTTTCATTGATATTATGGGGGAGGTGTTGATGTATTTGTAACTATGGAAGATATTCACTTTTTTATTGTATTTGTACTTTATTGTATCCCCAACGGAGATGTATTATTCCTCCAATTGGAAGTGTCGTCAGTTGTACTTGCATGTATCGCAAGTTATAGTGTAAGTGTCGTAACTTATACTTGATGGGTTATTAGACCACCCTAGTGGGGTCGGCCAAGTTAGTATTATGTTAAGTGTTTAAGTTGGGGCCGACCTAATTAGAGTTAAAAGGCAAGTCAAGTTAGTGTATAAATAGAGAGTGTGTCTCTC
The DNA here is from genome assembly GCA_027924585.1 of Larix kaempferi. Lineage (NCBI taxonomy): Eukaryota > Viridiplantae > Streptophyta > Pinopsida > Pinales > Pinaceae > Larix > Larix kaempferi. The sequence goes on along the minus strand of BSBM01000461.1, from coordinate 12,744,603 downwards.
TCATTTTACGCATTGTCTCATTGTCTCACTTCGCATTAGTGAGAGAAGAGAAGGGTGCGCACAAGTGGAGGAGGAGCATGCTGCTGAATATGTCTATCTCTTGGGTTTGATCATGGTTATCCTTGTATTGATGCTTATTCTATCTCTGAGGAAGTTGTGGGGTTTTTCACCTTCTTGGTTTTCCCCGATGAAATGTTTTATGTCTCCTGTCTCTTGTCTCTTATGCTTGATATGCTGTACATGTTGTTGCTTCAGTTAAGATCCTAGATCAGATTGAATTAAATTCTGAAAAAATAACATGGTATCATAGCTATCCTGAGGGAAGGCATGGTATGGCATTTATGAGACATGTTGCACTTGCGACAAATTGCAAGCTAAGGCTTGATATAGCAAAAACCAGTCATCGTAGAAATTTCTCTATAAATCCATTTTGGCGAAGGTTCGGGTTCTGAAAGTTCTACAGGTCGTAGATAACATCTCCATGTACCTTGTGTCCAAAGCACAACATCTAATTCGTTTTAATTTGTGATTTATGATCTGTACATGTCAGGGTTTATGCCTCTTCCAAATCTCAGTCATAAATAGGTGACCTAGGAAAAAAGATCACAACTTGGGCTAAGAAGCTTCAAATTAAATTTCGTAAAATATTTCAGGTAGGGCACAGACTGTACTTTCGCAAGCCGAAGGTTCAAAGGCCGAAGTTGAACTAGTGACACGTGGCATGCTGTACAAGTTTGCTCTCCTGTTTTATCCCATAAACATGTCACGTTAAGACACTTGGAATAACTCTCTCTCAGAGAATCCAATTGAGGTCGGACCTCTGGGGTTGGAAATATGATGAGTAAGGATACCACAGATCTAAGTTTTAGACCCCGTGAATTCGTAATTTCTGAGTTACACCAGAAATAATCAGGTGCATATTCCTGTCAAAACAGAATTGGATTCTGAGCACCTTCATTCTTGACTTACCACTGTTGCGGAAATTTAGGCTTTCGGAGAAAGTTGGAATTCTTGGAATCAGAGACGACGGCTGAATTCTCCTCATCAAAATCGAAATTTACAGACCAAGACCAAATTTTTTGGTTGGGAAGAAGTCCGAGCTTGATCAGACCCTAATTATGGATTTTGATCAGAAAGGTGGAAAATTAGGGCTTCTGCAAAAGTGGGAATTTCTGAAATCTATGACCATGGCTGGAAGCTGCTCAGAAAAATCAAAGTTTTGAACATAAGATCAAACCTTTTGGATGGGCAGAAGACCGGGCTTTATCAAACCCTAGTTCAGGATCCTGTCGAGAAGATTCAGAAGTTTCAAAGGCAATTTTGAGGGGACAAATTTTGGAAATTTCAAAATTGAAGTATACCAGCTTGATCAGCCCATCAAGGCACATCTTTTCATCCAATCAGAAGTTTGAAATTCAAAGTTTGAATTTTTAGGGTTTCTCTGACAAACCCTAATCTAGCTTCAGATCCAGTTTCAACAAATCAAAGTGGATTGGGTTAATCCTAGAAGAGAATGAATTGGACACCTGCATAAGTGAATAAGTTCCAGTTCCAGAAGGAGATTTACATAAGAATACTACAAGCCATCTTGATAGGTATGAATTGAAGAGATACAGGTATGTTTTGAAATTTGTTCATGATTAAGTTTATGATATGTTTTTCTTCATATTATTGAGGTTAGTACAATCTTGATTAATTTTAGACTTGTGTTATCACCCTAGTAAAAGTATGAATGCATTCACTAATTAGGGTTATGACACTTATGATTGATTGTACTAATGCACTGTGGTGTTATATGAGGTTTATGTTGTCCGCTAACATGAAAGGTACATCAAGAAAGTTCTAGTTCAAGAACATATGACCATGGTGACATGAAGACAAAGACTCATCCATAGTCATGGATCGCATAGAAGCTCTACTTACGAGGTATGTATAATTTGGTTCTACAAGGATTAACTTATGAGATACGCAGGTTACTAGCACAAGTCATTGAAGAGAACAAGAAGACATTGTTTTGGGTATGCAAGACATAACTAACTAACATGATGACCAGGTATGTTTTTCCTATATCAAGTTAGAATCCTACCTTGTGTTAGGATCTTATACTTTTGTATGAATGATAATGATTATTCTTGAAGTTAGAAGTTTAAGTAATCAAGGGTTTATGCATATTGTGTTTCTTACTTTGATTGATGATATGACTAACCAGAAGAGTCCTATGGTCAAATAAGAATATGCATGAGTAAAAGAAGTCTTCACTGAAACCTTTCCCAATCTTCCACTTGATCCATGGTCCAACATAGTAGAATGTATTTCTAATACTAACCCAAGTCGCAGAGGTCTGAGAGGAGCATGATCAATAATTACGTAACCTCCGTTGCTAAATTTCTGTGGTTGTTTGTTACAGGTGGTCTCAAAGCATCCATAGTGTCAAAATCATCACTTTATTAGGATTATTTTAAAACTTTACATTATTTATAAGTATTCAATTAAAATTAAAATTAACTAATACTTTACTCTAATTAATTTCTATTTTAATTAATATCAAATTAGGTCTAAATAAAACTTTACATAATTTAGTAATTAAAACTAAGCTAAAAACAATTAGGAACAATGTAAAATTTTATTAACATTTTTCTATACTATCTATCCCTTTCTTAATTAAGCTGACTATTAACCATAATTTCCGAGATCTGACCTTAGATTATTAATCTTTTCTTTCTATCTCTACTCCTCACACTATTAATACCTTATTTCTCATGCTCTCCACTAGATTGACCTCCGTCATGATGATGAATATTGATATGGATTCGAAACGCATCTTATCTGACTCCATAACTTTGACACTGTGGATGCTCCAAGACCACCTATAATTATGTAACCATTGTGTAGTATTGTAAGTTTATAGGTACTCAACACGAATAACCCTGCTCCACAGGCCGTCATCCGTCAGATACTTTTCGTTAGCATCGCCACATTGAACCATTCTAGATTCCTAAGCCCCCATCCCCCTCGAGCTTTAGGACAACAAATACTTTGCCAAGAACTCAAATGCCACTTCCTAATCATAGGTTTTCCATACCAAATGAAGCGGAAGAGTCTGCTATGCACACCATTGAGAATCGAGGAAGGGATTCTTCTCAAACCAAACCAAAAAATTGGAATACCTTGCAGCACAGACTGAGTTAGAATGAGCCTCCCCTCGATAGAAAGCCAACGAGTAGCCCAGTAGTTTATCCTTTGGTCAATTCTCCGCAACAACCACCCCCAATCCGCAGAGCCATAGCAATTATGTTTCATAAAATACCCCGAGTATTTTATTCCCAGGTCAATATGAGAGAAGGTATAGGGGAACTTCTCCTTCATGTCATTGATAACCGGCTCCTCAACCCCATTAAATAAGAAGGATGATTTTCCCAGACTTATGGTCATTCCAAATGCCATACAGAAGATATCAAACATTTCCTTCTAAATTAACCATTCACTAACAGAAGCAGCCCCAAATATCATTACATCATCAACGAATAACAAGTGTGTAATCGACAAAGCTTTAGAGACTCTTACCCCTTTAATGCGACACCCAACCTTGGCTTCATGTATCAACCTGCTGAGCCCATCAATCACCAAAATGAAGAGAAGCAGAGATAAAGGGAACCCCTGGCAGATGCCCCGATTGTAGGAAAACATACTGGTAGGCTTGTCGTTGATCAGAACCCCAAACATGGTAGAAGAAATGCACACCATGATCCACTGAACCATATCAAGAGGTAACCCTATCTGTAAAAGAATGAGTCGAATATATGACCAATCCATCCTATCGTAGGCTTTCACCAAATCCAACTTGAGAATAAAAGCACTAAGATTCTTGATCTTCACAGAATGTAAGCATTCTTGGGCAACTCACACAGCATCCACGATTTGCCGATTGAACAAAAAACCAAATTGTTCCATCGTAATGAACTTAGCCATAACAGGTTTAATGCTTAATCATCAAATTTTATTTATTAAGTATATCCTATAATATATTCTTAATTTAAATAATTTAACTTGAACCAAATGATTGTCATATTTAACAAGTCCGCGTAGTGGAAATATCTACCAACATTGCAAGACATGTTAAAAAAATTCCAGGACATGCTTTTGACCTACTTCAATCTAATCTTTGAAACCTATGCTAATTATATTTATTGAATGACATTAGTTCAAAGCTTGTTAAGCATGGTTTCTATCGATAAAGACACAGGGATTATACGAATTTTTTTATGGCTGACAAGTTGCAGAATAAACAATATATTCATTTTCTATCAAGAGATCTTCTCCCACTTAAATATTTTGAGTTTATCAGCACAAGCAATTGAAGAAGCCATTAATAAAGCTATAACTCTAATAGAAGAGCTTTAGTGCTGACCAATTGCATTTAGGAGGAATGAAAGATAAATATAATAACTTAACCCCTCATTGAAATGCATGTATGCTAATGGTTTTTGTTCATCTTCTCGATGCATTTAATAAATCCTATGTTAGATCTACGTTAGTGCCAAACTATCATAAACATAAACCCGTATCTAAGTTTAGAGAAAGTTCTCAGTAATACGAAGAATAATGCAAGTAACATTAAACCTCAAGGGTTCAACCTCGTGGTTCACACCAAATGAGTTCATTTCCTCATTCTCCATGTGAAGATGATTCGAATTATTAAATAAGAAAAAATGATTGGATGATTGAAGCTATAATAAAAAATTTGCAAAGAAAAAAGATTTAATGGTGCCAAGCTAGTAATACAATGTACAGCTCATCCTCTGCTTGGCCTTTAACCGACCTTAAAAAAAACATACAATTCTACCATTGAATAAAACAGAGAAAAAAACACAGGAATTTGTATGTTGCTTGACGTTTCACCCAAATCAATTGTAGTTCCACTAAATTTATAGGAAATGGAGCTAATCTAATCTAATCTAATCTTGTTTGTGGAAAGGGTAACAGAGAAGCAAAGTGTTTAATGTTAATGGGAAATATTATTCGTGTTTATTTTACTATAGTTATTTTCCTACTTTCTTGAGGGGGGTTCCGATTTCATTTTTATCGGTGTGGTTTGAGGTTTTTAGTACGGCTTCCACATGGCGCGTTCTAGGGAAACGCACCATGTGATCTCAAATGATAATGTGATAGATCCCGATTCCCTTCTCCCCAAAAGGTAACCTTCACAATCTGTAGCTATGTAATCAACCGGTATCGAGGGTTATTCCTTTCCCTAATATGACCTCTCCTGCTCCATTTGGTGTGTTATTGGAGTTGGATCTAGGTTCTAGGCTGCATGGGGCTACCAATCATTCATAGAAGGGGAATTTAGGGTAGGTTTTGATCCAGGAGGATGGTCAAGACTCCGTTTTAGATATGGATCTTTTGTTAACAAATAGTTCAAGGTTTCAAAAAACAAATTGTGTGGTGCCAGAGCTCACCTAAGAGGCAAATCAAGTCTTATAAGGTAAAATATAGAATGGAACAATTTGTTCTAGGTAGGGATGTAAATATGAAGTGGGTTTAGGTGTTTTCTAGTCGAGCAGTGGTTGGTCGGATATAATACTCTAAAGAAAACACACTGGTGATTATTGATTGGGTTTATTCAAATTGGCTGCCTGAGTTTAGTTATGCTCCTAGAATTAGTACTATGGGAAACAACTGGTTGTGTTTTGTTTTCCACAAAGCAGAGGATGTTCCTAAGGTATTGGGTTGAATATGGCTTATCAAGGAGGGTCCCTTAGTTCTAAAACACTGCCATACATGATTTGATCCAGAAAAGGAAAAGATGGTGACACGACATTTGTGGCTTATCTTGCTCGAGTTCCCTATTGAATTCTGGATGAAGAACATCTTTGAAGGGTTAGCAAATTTCTCGGGTTGATTTATTTGTTTGGAAAAAAAGATGTTACTTGGTGTTGAGAAATGGGTGGCATTGGTTGTGGTGGAGATGGACATAACTAAGGGTCTTCCAGCTGAAGTGGAAATTTTATGGGGCGAGAAGGTTATTCAGAAAAAAATTGATTATCTCCATATTCCATTCAGATTCCATTATTGTCAGGAGACTGGGCATCTTAAAGCAAGATGCCCCTATTTGATCTCAGGGGTGGTTGAGGTATCCTCCGATGAGGACGAAGATAGAGAGGAGGAATTTCCACAAGCCATACATGCTTTGGATGATGGCTCTAATAAATTAAATAGTATGTCAATTTATAACTCTCCTACCCAATATGAAGGTGTATCGAAAGTAGAACTTAATTTTTATCTCTCTTTGGAAAAGGATTTAGAAAATAAACTCATACCGGTAAAGACAAAGTAGGGTATGTTGAACCTGATCCTCAGTCGGTATATGATAAAAATGTGTCAAAAAATAAATCATCAAATGAAGTGGGTGATATGATTAATAGTGATGGGGGTGATTGCTCTTCACTGAATGATGGCCTAGGTTCAAAAAATGCTCGGGAACACGCATCGAGCATTTCATATCCTTCTATAAAGTCGATTGGTAATGTTAGGGTTGGTTCTTAGGGGGTTTACAATCTGATATCTGGAAGAATATCTTACCTTGATCCTATGGTTTCCAATTTTGGGATAGACCCCCATACCTTGCATTTATCTAGTGGTATGGTTGCGTCGTCCCTAATTCCTTTTCCCACACTGGTTTCGCGGAATGTGGAGCTTCAATATCTGGTGTCTTCTAATAAGATATCTTTGGTTAAGACCCCTAATCAGATATATTCAAACATACTTTCTACAAATCCTGATGTTTCCCCTAAAACATCTATACGGCACCAGAATGTGAGCATCAGAAAGAAGAAGAAAAAGGGTAAAACAAATGTACTGGATCCTTCTTTGGAACCCTCTATGGAGAACAATGAATATTGCATCCACTCTATCTCCCTATCCAAGAGACTTTCAAAGGCTATTGGAGAGAATCCTTTTTGTATGAATTCACCAAGAATCCTTTTTGTATGAATTCACCAAACTCTCGGGCCCTTAGAGCAGTTTATGTTGAATATTGTAACTTCTAAGAATATTATATTTGTACATTATTTATTCCGTAGATGTTCCATCCCTCCGAGGTGATTCTATTATGTATCCATAGATGTTTATTCCTCCGAGGAGTTGTGGTAACTAGGGTTATTAGACCCACCATGTGGGGGTCGTCCCTGAGGTTATGTTTTAGGGGTTATTAGAATTCTCCAGGAGAGGTCGGCCCCATTAGGTATTTTTGGTGGTCGGGAGTTAGTATAAATAGAGGAGGTGAACTCCTCATTAGATACACTTGCTCACTTGAGAAAAGTAGTGCACTTGTCTGGGAGATCTACTAAGGAGGTGGAGAAGGAGGGAGCACATCTTGTATTTTGGTTGATCATCTTATTGAGGAAAGCTTTGCTGGGTTTTCTACCCCATGAGGGTTTCCCAGGGTAAATTCTGTGTCTATCTTGTGATTTTGCTTCTTTCAGTGATCTTGCTAGTCTATTTGGTTTAAACTTAACATGGTATCAGATCTAGACTGAATAGGACATCTTTCACAAGGTAAGAATCTCTCTCTCTCTCTCCGGTGAAGTTTAGGGTTTCAGCAAAAGGTTGGTATTATTGAAATCTGATTACATGGCTGGATAACCCTTCTCAAGACCAATCTTTTGAGCCCTAGATCGAACTTTTTGGTTGGGTAGAAATCTGGGAAAGTCAAACCGTAATTCTACCAAAAGTACGATAAACCAGAAATTGGTTTCAGCAAAAAGTTGGTATTGTTGAAATCTGATCACATGGCTGGATAGCCCTTCTCAAGACAAATATTTTGAGCCCTAGATCGAACTTTTTGGTTGGGTAGAACTCCGGGAAAGTCAAACCCTAATTCTACCAAAAGTGCAATAAATTTCTGTCTCAGGATCCAGAAAAAGTAAAAGGTAACTTTTCAGGCAAATACTCTCTGTCTCTTGGACTCCCCCAAGAGAAGATGGCTCCAAACACTAAGCTTGAGGACAAGCTAGAAGGTATCGAGAATTTCCAGGCATGGAAATATAGAATTGGTCTCATTCTTGAAGAGAATGATCTTGCTCATTATATCAAGGATGAAGTTGCAGAACCAGAAGGAGATGAAGCCAAAGAAAAACATAGGAAGCATTTGATTAGGGCAAAGAGAATCATAGCTGATTCTATTAAAGACCACTTCATTCCCCAAGTGGCCTCCAAGAAGACTCCAAAGGAAATGTATGATGCCCTAGGAAGAATGTATGAAGGAAAGAACATCAATAGGAAGATGAACCTAAGGACTCAATTGAAGAGTACCAAGATGCACAAAGGAGAATCCATTCAAGACTACTTCTCAAGGGTCTCACAAATCAAGGAGCAATTAGATGCAATTGGTGATACTCTTGATGAAGATGAACTTGTGATGACTGCTCTCAATGGTCTCACTAGACCTTGGGAATCTTTCATACAAACCATGTGTGCCAGAAAAGAAAGCATGAAGTTTGATATAGTATGGGAGGATTGTGTTCAAGAAGAAGCTAGGGTAGCCAACAGAGAAGCTCTTCTCAAAGAAGATGACCAAGCTTTGGCCACCCATACCAAAAGAAGAAGAATGGGTCATCTCAAGAAAGTTGACCACAAAGGATCTCAACACTTCTCTAAACCTAAAAAGAGAAAAGGACCCAATCCAGTAAGAGATCTTTCCACAATCAAATGCTACAGTTGTCATAAACTATGACACATCTCCAGATTTTGTCCTTCACAAAAGAAGATTTTTGTCCACAAAAGACACCATGCACATATGGCAGAAAATGATAGTGAAGAAGAAGAAGAAGAAGAAGAAGAAGAAGAAGAGGTAGAGGTAAGGCCTAGAAAGAAAAGATATAAGGTGAAGAAAGAAGATCTAGAAGATTATGTCCTATTCTCTGCACTCTCTGTATCTGTATCTCCTGGAGAAGATACATGGCTCATTGACAGTGGTGCTTCTAAGCACATGACAGGTCAAAGAAAGACTTTCTCAAATCTTGAAGAAAAGTCCTATACACAAAAGGTATCTCTAGGAGATGATTACCAATATCCCATCAAAGGAATTGGTGAAGCTAGCTAAAAGCTAGATTCTGGAACACCTTTGAAGATGAAAGACATCTTATATGTACCAGGTATAAAGAAGAACCTACTCTCTATCCCAGCACTAGATAAGAAAGGTTTTAGAGTGGCTTTCATAGATGAACAAGTACTCATGTGGTCCAAAGGAAAGTCAATTAAAGATGCAGTTATCATTGGTGAAGAAGAAGGAGGTCTCTATAAGCTCAAGGGTCATCCAGAAGCTGCCCTTGCTCATGAGATCTCTAGCCCCAGTGAACTATGGCATAGAATATTAGCTCACATTAACTATAAAGCTTTACCCTATGTAAGCAAGGTAGTCATAGGATTACCAGATTTGAAAGCTGATCATGATGGCTCATGTAAAGGATGTAAGAAAGGGAAGAATGTCAAGAACCCCTTTCCAAAGAGTGAAACAAAGACTAAGAACATTTTGGAGCTAATACACTCAGATGTATGTGGTCCAATGCCCACTACTTCTTTAAGTGGGTTTGAATACTATCTTGCATTCATTGATGACTATTCAAGGAAAACTTGGATATATTTCCTAAAAGGTAAGAATGAAGTCTTTGGGAAATTCAAAGAGTTCAAGGATCTAATAGAAAATCTCTCAGAAAAGAGAATCAAAATTCTGAGAACAGATAATGGCGGAGAATTTACCTCAAAGGACTTTGAAGACTTTTGTAAAAGAAGCTGGAATTAAAAGGGAACTAACTACTCCCTATAATCCCCAACAAAATGGGGTGGCTGAAAGGAAAAATAGAACAATCATGGAAGCTGTGAAGACTATGATACATGACCAAGATCTTCCCATGTATCTATGGGCTGAAGCAGCCAAGACAGCAGTATATGTGCAAAATAGATTATCTCATAGTGCTCTTAATTTCAAAACTCCAGAAGAAGTGTTTACAGGAAAGAAGCCTGAGGTAAGTCATCTTAAAATATTTGGGTGTCCTGTGTACATCCACATTCCAAAAGAAAAGAGAACCAAGTTGGATCCTTCTGGTAAGAAGGGAATATTTGTTGGTTATTGTGAATCATCCAAAGCCTTCAGAATTTACATTCACAGTTTTCATCACATAGAAATAAGTAGAGATGTAACATTTGATGAAGAAGCAGCTCTCAAGAAATCCAGAAAGTGCCAACTTGAAGAAATCTATGAAGAAGATACATCTCCCAGAATCACAAAGGCTGTGCCCATTCCTGAAGATGATTCAACTGAGGATCATGACATGTTGGAACCATAAGAACCTCCTATTACAGACTTATCTAAGAAAAGAAGGCCAGCATGGGCTAGAGATATTATTCAAGGGGCTAAAAGATATGGAGCTCCTGAAGGATCCACTAGAGAAAGAAAGAAACCAAAGCTAGTGTCCAACTATATGGCCTTGATGTGTGATCTTATGGATCAACTACCTACCAGCTATGAAGAGGCAGCTCAGAAGAAAGAATGGGTAGAAGCAATGACAGAAGAATATCAGTCAATAATGAAAAATGATGTTTGGGATATAGTTCCCAAACCAAAAGATAAAAGTGTGGTTTCTTCCAAATGGATTTTCAAGATAAAACATGCTGCAGATGGTAACATTGAAAAATATAAGGCTAGATTTGTAGCCAGAGGATTTTCTCAGAAGGAGGGAATTGACTATGAAGAAACATTTGCACCAGTTGCTAGGTATACTTCAATAAGAACTATCATGGCACTTGCATCCATGATGAAGTGGAAATTACACCAAATGGATGTTAATACAGCTTTTCTGAATGGTGTAATTGAAGAAGAAGTATACATAGAACAACCACAAGGGTTTGAGGTCAAAGACGGAAGGACCCATGTATGCAAACTGAAAAAGGCATTATATGGATTGAAGCAAGCTCCCAGGGCTTGGTACGGAAGGATTGACAATTTCTTAACAAGCATGGGCTTTACCAAAAGTAAAGCTGACCCCAATCTTTATCTCAAAGTGATGGATGATGAACCAGTTATATTGTTGTTATATGTATATGATCTATTTCTAACCGGAAATGAGAAACAAATTATTGAAAGCAAGAAGAAGCTTTCTTCAGAATTCGAGATGAAAGATCTCGGATTAATGCACTACTTCCTAGGTTTAGAAGTATGGCAAGAACCAAAAGGTATCTTTCTTAATCAAGGTAAGTATACTGTGGAGATTCTCAAAAGATTTGATATGTTGGAGTGTAAAGCCATGGCTACTCCCATGGACTCCAACTTGAAGTTATTAGTTAATGACTCATCAGAATTAGTGGACATAACTCTATATAGACAAATCATCGGGTCATTGATGTATTTAACAAATACTAGGCCTGATATATGCTTTGCTGTAAATACCCTAAGTCGGTATCTAGTAGAACCTAGAAAGATTCACTTAATAGCTACAAAGCATGTAATGAGGTACCTAAAGGGTACTTTAGATTTTGGACTATATTATCTCGGAGGTCATGAACTCAAACTACATGGCTACTCAGACTCTGACTGGGTAGGGAGTGTCTCAGACAGAAAAAGTACTTCAGGTGGATGCTACGGTCTTGGATCTGCCATGATCTCATAGTTCAGTAAGAAGCAATCTAGTGTGGCCCTTAATACTGCTAAAGCAGAATATATAGCTGCCTGCTTTGCCAGCTGTGAAGCAGTATGGCTTTGAAAACTACTGTCTGGAGTGTTTGACCTAGAAATGGATCCCACTGTGATTATGTGTGATAATCAAAGCTGCATCAAGATGACTGAAAATCCTGTGTTCCACGATAAGTCAAAACACATTGAGATCTGATACTTTTATATACATGATATGGTGCAGAAAGGAGCTATCAAGATTGAATATATAAGTACTGAGGATCAAATTGCTGATATCTTGACCAAACCTCTGTCTCGAGTAAAGTTTGAATACTTCCGAGACAAGCTTGGTGTAGTTCAAAAGGACCCTCCTCGAAAGGGGGAGTAGTATAGCATCTGATGACAAGTCTGTCTCATCAAAGATGAGGTTACCTAGTTACTTAGAAATATTTAGATTTAGGACTCTTACATGTTTTTGATGATAGATGTATTAGTGAGAATACATGCTTTTGATGATAGATGTATTAGTGAGAATACATGTTTTTGATGATAGATGTATTAGTGAGAATACATGCTTTTGATGATAGATGTATTAATGCTTTTGATGATAGATGTATTAGTGAAAATACATGCTTTTGATGATAGATGTATTAGTGAGAATACATGTTTTTGATGATAGATGTATTAGTGATGATAGATGAGAATACATGTTTTGATGATATATGTATCGATGCTATTGATGAGGATACATGTTTTGATTTACATGTCTTGATGATAAGGTTACATGATGCCTTGATGTATTGATACATGATTGTACTTGTATGGATGAAGATACTTGTACCCATAGTGATGAGAGGATTGCATCATCCATGGACTTTAGTCCTAAAGTGAGCTATAGACACGAGGTCTCCGATAATTGAATGATAGGACTAGATCGTCCTTGGACCTCGGTTCAAAAGGTACATGATAGCACTCGATCGTCCTTGGACCTCGGTTCAAAAGGTACATGATAGGACTGGATCGTCCCTGGACCTCGGTTCAAAAGGTACATGATAGGACTGGATCATCCCTGGACCTCGGTTCAAAAGGTACATGATAGGACTGGATCATCCCTGGACCTCGGTTCAAAAGGTACATGATAGGACTGGATCGTCCCTGGACTTCGGTTCAAAAGGTACACGATAGGACTGGATCATCCCTGGACTTCGGTTCAAAAGGTACACGATAGGACTGGATCATCCCTGGACTTCGGTTCAAAAGGTACACGATAGGACTGGATCATCCCTGGACCTCGGTTCAAAAGGTACACGATAGGACTGGATCATCCTTGGACCTCGGTTCAAAATATACGTGACAAATCCTAGAATTGTTCTAGGTTACATCCAGCATGAAAAAAAAAGGGTTGGCTCTGTAGATGTGATACATCCAGCATGAAAAAGGGTTGGCTCTGTAGATGTGATACATCTAGCATGAAAAAGGGTTGGCTCTGTAGATGTGTTACATCCAGCATGAAAAAGGGCTGGCTCTGTAGATGTGATACATCCAGCATGAAAAAGGGCTGGCTCTGTAGATGTGATACATCCAGCATGAAAAAGGGCTAGCCCTGTAGATGTGATACATCCAACATGAAAAAGGGCTGGCTCTGTAGATGTGATATATCCAGTATGAAAAAGGACTGGCACTGTGGTCGGGATTGCATCGTCCCTAGACATGATACTTGTCTTAAAGTGATAAGGATTGATCATCCTGGAACTTTATCTGGATTGCATCATCCATGGACCTATATCCTAAAGAGAGCAGGATTGATCATCCTGTAATATGATCATGTGATGACAATGCTGATGATCATGTGATGACGATGCTGATGATCGTGTGATGCTGATGCGTATGATCGTGTGATGACGATGCTGATGATCGTGTGATGATGATGCTGATGATCGTGTGATGACGTTGCGGATGATCGTGTGATGACGATGCGGATGATCGTGTGATGACGATGCAGATGTTCGTGTGATGATCGTGTGATGACGATGCTGATGATCGTGTGATGACGATGCTGATGATCATGTGATGACGATGCTGATGATCGTGTGATGACGATGCTGATGATCAAGTGATATCATCTCTGATGATGTTGATGTTCCAGTAACCAGTTGAGTTACTAATGATGATGAATTGAAGAAAGCTTCCGATGATTTATAGATGTATCATGTATGATGTAGTCAATGACTCCTTGCTCTTGCAGATGTTGTTATAATATCCTTCTCGTTAAGGGGGAGTGTTGAATATTGTAACTTCTAAGAATATTATATTTGTACATTATTTATTCTGGAGATGTTCCATCCCTCCGAGGTGATTATATTATGTATCTGGAGATGTTTATTCCTCCGAGGAGTTGTGGTAACTAGGGTTATTAGACCGACCATGTGGGGGTCAGACCTGAGGTTATGTTTTAGGGGTTATTAGACTTCTCCAGGAGAGGTCGGCCCCATTAGGTATTTTTGGTGGTCGGGAGTTAGTATAAATAGAGGAGGTGAACTCCTCATTAGATACACTTTGAGAAAAGTAGCGCACTTGTTTGGGAGATCTGCTAAGGAGGTGGAGAAGGAGGGAGCACATCTTGTATTTTGGTTGATCATCTTATTGAGGAAAGATTTGCTAGGTTTTCTACCCCATGAGGGTTTCCCAGGGTAAATTCTGTGTCTATCTTGTGATTATGCTTCTTTCAGTGATCTTGCTAGTCTATTTGGTTTAAAATTAACAGTTTAGCCTTGTCATGAATGTTTTTAATGTCTATTCTATATTTCAATATATATGGGGTTAGAGGAGTTGTGAAGGTTAGGGCTCTCTCCATACTTTTTAAAACTACTAACTCGGACATTATCTTGGTTCAAGAAACCATGTGTTGTGAGACTTTGGCGATTGAATTTTTCTCCAAAATTTTACCGGGATGGAATTTTTGTGCTTTGGATTCCAATGGGATTTTGAGTGGCACTCTATCTTGTTGGAATCATCTAGTTTTTGAGTTTAAATCTTTCAGAACCTGTCGGGGGATATTGCTTGAAGGAAGTTTTAAAGAATTCAATCAAAATCTTGCCATCTTAAATTGTTATGGCCCTTATAAAGATAGGGAACCTTTTGGGATGCCTTGGATCATAGTGGCTTACTAAAGACTCAAAATCTGAGTATTGCAAGAGATCTAAATGTTACTCTGTCAGCTGTTGAAATTTTGGGTCACACTGCCGGATTGGATCCTCTTATTGATTTCGTTACAAACCTTTTACATTCCTCCAATTTGATTGATGTTAAGCCGGTTAAACTAGAACCCATATGAGTTTAAATGGTAGGATTGGCCAAGCAAGTATCAGTAAAAGGCTTGACATATTATTATTTTTAAAGAATCTAACCTACACTATTTTTAGAGATTTAGATCTTGGGTGGTGAGATCTACAATTTCATATCATTTCCCTATTCTCCTGCAGATTGAAGGGGTAAAATATGCTCACAACTACAAATTTAAAATTTAATAATATGTGGCTCAAAGATTTGGATTTTTGCTTGGTGGTTAGAAAGTATTGGTGCTCTTTTCTCATTCCAGAGGAAGCTAGATGGATAGTTTGAATTTGAAACTTAAACACCTTAAAAAGGACGTTGTTTTGTGGGAGAAAAATAGGAAAAAGAGAGATAGTGAAGATCTCCAGTTCATTGATAAAAGGATGGTAGATGTTTTGAATTAAAATCCATCTGGTATTTTTATCAAGGAGGAAAAGATGAAATTAATGAAGCTTGAGGAAAAGAAGACCTCACTACTTCAAGAGGAGGAAATGTCTTGGTGGTTAAAGGGTAGAGCTATTTGGGTAGCTTATGGAGATAAGAATAATCGGTTTTCCCACAATTATGCCTCACATAGAAGAAATATAAATTCCATTTTGGATATAAAGGACTCGTGAGAACATTATTCATTCCCAAAAATATTTGGAAGCAGTACCAAAGTTACACTTTAGCCATCTTTTCACAGATTCGGGTTCCAATAATATTGTGGATC
This sequence comes from Larix kaempferi, assembly GCA_027924585.1. NCBI lineage: Eukaryota > Viridiplantae > Streptophyta > Pinopsida > Pinales > Pinaceae > Larix > Larix kaempferi. The sequence continues at coordinate 12,728,890 of BSBM01000461.1, read as the reverse complement.
AAATAAAGGTGATCAGTTTTTTCCATGCTTTTTTCCTATGATGAAGGATTGGAAATTGGAAGGGTTCTTAAACAATCTGTAAAAGATAAGAGTCCAAGGCCAAATGGTTGTCAGGTGGAACTCTTTATGTCTTTCATTGATATTATGTGGGAGGTGTTGATGTATTGGTAACTACGGAAGATATTCACTTGTTTATTGTATTTGTACTTTATTGTATCCCCAATGGAGATTTATTATTCCTCCGATTGAAAGTGTTGTCAGTTGTACTTGCATGTATCGCAAGTTATATTGTAAGTGTCGTAACTTATACTTGATGGGTTATTAGACCACCCTAGTGGGGTCGGCCAAGTTAGTATTATGTTAAGTGGTTAAGTTGGGGCTGACCTAGTTAGAGTTAAAAGGCAAGTCAACTTAGTGTATAAATAGAGAGTGTGTCTCTCTCATTTTACACATTGTCTCATTGTCTCACTTCGCATTAGTGAGAAAAGAGAAGGGTGCGCACAAGTGGAGGAGGAGCATGCTGCTTAATATGTCTATCTCTTGGGTTTGATCATGGTTATCCTTGTATTGATGCTTATTCTATCTCTGAGGAAGTTGCGGCGTTTTTCACCTTCTTGGTTTTCCCCAATGAAATGTTTTGTGTCTCTTGTCTCTTGTCTCTTATGCTTGATATGCTGTACATGTTGTTGCTTCAGTTAAGATCCTAGATCAGATTGAATTAAATTTTGAAAAAATAACATGGTATCATAGCTATCCTAAAGGAAGGCATGGTATGGCATTTATGAGACATGTTGCACTTGCGACAAATTGCAAGCTAGGGATTGATATAGCAAAAACCAGTCATCGTAGAAATTTCACTATAAATCCATTTTGGCAAAGTTTCGGGTTCTAAAAGTTCTACAGGTCGTAGATAACATCTCCATGTACCTTATGTCCAAAGCACAACATCTAATTCGTTGTAATTTGTGATTTATGATCTATACAAGTCAAGGTTTATGCCTCTTCCAGATCTCAGTCATAAATAGGTAACCTAGGAAAAAAGGTCACAACTTGGGCTAAGAAGCTTCAAATGAAACTTCGTAAAACTTTTCAGGTAGGGCACAGACTGTACTTTCACAAGCCAAAGGTTCAGAGGCTGAAGTTGAACCAGTGACACGTGGCACGCTGTACAAGTTCGCTCTCTTGTTTTATCCCATAAACAGGTCATGTTGAGACACTTGGAATAACTCTCTCTCAGAGAATCCAATTGAGGTCGGACCTCTGGGTTTGGAAAGATTACGAGTAAGGATACCACAGATCCAAGTTTTAGACCTCGTGAATTCGTAATTTCTGAGTTACACCAGAAACAATCAGGTGCATATTTCTGTCAAAATAGAATTGGATTCTGAGCACCTTCATTCTTGACTTATCACTCCTGCGGAAATTTAGGGTTTCGGAGAAAGTTGGAATTCTTGGAATAGGAGACCATGGCTGAATGCTCCTCATCAAAATCAAAATTTACATACCAAGATCGAATTTTTTGGTTGGGCAGAAGTCTGGGCTTGATCAAACCCTAATTCAGGACTTTGATCGGAAAGGTGGAAAATTAGGGCTTCTGCAAAAGTGGGAATTTTTTAAATCTGTGTCCACGGCTGGAAGCTCCTCAGAAAAATCGAAGTTTAGAACACAAGATTGAACCTTTTGGATGGGCAGAAGACCGGGCTTTATCGAACCCTAGTTCGGAATCGCATCGAGAAGATTCGAAAGTTTCAAAGGCAATTTTGAGGGGTCAAATTTTGGAAATTTCAAAATTGAAGTATACCAGCTTAATCAGCCCATCAAGGCACATCTTTTCATCCAATCAGAAGTTTGAATTTTTAGGATTTCTCTGACAAACCCTAATCCAGCTTCAGATCCAGTTTCAGCAAATCAAAGTGGATTGGGTTAATCCTAGAAGAGAATGAATTGGACACCTGCATAAGTGAATAAGTTCCAGTTCCAGAAGGAGATGAGGCTAAGGCCTTACATAGGAATGCTACAAGCCATGTCGATAGGTATGAATTGAAGAGATACATGTATGTTTTGAAATTTGTTCATGATTAAGTTTATGATATGTTTTTCTTCATATTATTGAGGTTAGTACAATCTTGATTAATTTTAGACTTGTGTTATCACCCTAGTAAAAGTATGAATGCATTCACTAATTAGGTTTATGACACTTATGATTTTACTAATGCACTGTGGTGTTATATGACGTTTATGTTGTCCGCTAACATGAAAGGTACATCAAGAAAGTTCTAGTTCAAGAACATATGACCATGGTGACATGAAGACAAAGACTCATCCATAGTCATGGATCGCATAGAAGCTCTACTTACAAGGTATGTATAATTTGGTTCTACAATGATTAACTTATGAGATATGCAGGTTACTAGCACAAGTCATTGAAGAGGACAAGAAGACATTGTTTTGGGTATGTTAGACATAGCTAACTAACATGATGACCAGGTATGTTTTTCCTATATCAAGTTAGAATCCTACCTTGTGTTAGGATCTTATGCTTTTGTATGAATGATAATGATTATTCTTGAAGTTAGAAGTTTAAGTAATCAAGGGTTTATGCATATTGTGTTTCTTACTTTGATTGATGATATGACTAACCAGAAGAGTCCTATGGTCAAATAAGAATATGCATGAGTAAAAGAAGTCTTCCATGAAACCTTGAATACTATGGCTTATTACCTATGTATGAAATGATCATGACCATACATGTTTAATATTATAATGTTTTTATAGTATTGAGATTATACTAATGAATGTATGATTATGTATGACATCTTGAGGATAACACAATCATGACACTAATGCACACTTAAGCATGCATAGTGTTCTAGGATGAATATAAGTTCAAGGACAGGTAATCCAAGAAGCAAAGTTCAAGAGGGAGCACACTCTAGTAGTTCGTGCAAGGAATCCAAGATTGAGAGGGAGTCCACACTACAACCAAACAAACATAAGTATTTGAATTGTCATTTCTTGTATATATGATTACTTAAATGATGTTGTCCAGCCATGTACATACTTATGTTCCTATATTTAGGATATGTATTATTCATATTAGAAAAGTTTCATTAATGAATAAGATACTACTAATATGCAAGTAATGGGTAAGTGGCCTATGGCACTGTACAACATTCCATTGCTACTTATCTAGAATGAAACATCTTTGCTAACATGTTGGGAGTTGTGCACACTCTTAACAAATGTTCTGGTAGAGATGGAAGGCATCTAGAAGGTTACCGTGTGAATACGGTATATGGATAAATGTTGTATTGAAACATTGGCTAAGATAATTGCATGACTGTATGACATATGTCTTTATGCATAAGAATGTGTTTTTGAAAAACTATGAGAAGTTTCTAATCATGCAATTGAATTTGACTTGTAGGAAAGATCGTGTATAATCACCTACAAAAGAAGGACTACAACATTTGTTCCAGCAACGAAGATCAAATAAAAACTATCTATTGAAGATATTGAAGAATCTGAAGTTCACATGATTCGGGATACGAAAATGAAAGAATGCCATGATCGAGGAATACCAAGTCAATCATGAAGAATGATGTTTGGGATGTAAGGGAAGTCTGCTGTGACTTCCAAGTGGATCTATAAGATCAAGCATGCTGCAATTAGTAGCATAGAGAAATACAAGGCAAGAGTTGTTGATCGTGGCTTCTCCCAGAAACAGGGGATAGCTTATGAAGAGACTTTTGCTCATGTAGCCAGGTATACTTCCATCAGATCAGTACTCGCTTTGGCTGCAGTGATGAAATGGAAAATACACCAGATGAATGTCAAGACAACATTCTTGAATGGTGTAGTCGAAGAGGAAGTATATGTGGAGCAGCCACTTGGTTTTGAGACACATGACAGAGATTCATATGTGTGCAGATTGAAGAAAGCCTTGTATGGCTTGAAGCAAGCTCCTAGGACTTGGTATTGTAGGATAGACAGCTTTCTATCCAGTCTAGGCTTTACCAAGAGTAAGGAAGATTCCAACCTTTACTACAAGGTTGAGCAAGGTAATCCAGTGATACTAGTTTTGTATGTGGATGACCTGTTTGTTATAGGTGAGGATAGATTGATTTCCGATACGAAGAGGAAGCTTGTTGTCGAGTTCGAGATGAAGGACTTGGGGATGATGCACTATTTTCTAGGCATGGAGGTGTGGCAGAGTGCAGATGGAATCTTCCTTGGACAAGGGAAGTATGCAATAGAGATCCTGAAGAGGTTCAGGATGATGGACTGCAAGGCCATGGCCACACCTATGGCATCAAACCTAAATCTTCTGTGTGATGCTTCAGCTAATCCGGTTGATGTCACTGTGTATCGTCAGATGATTGGGTCCTTGATGTACCTGACGAACACGAGACCAGATATTTTCTTTGCAGATATTTACCAATCGACTTTGTAGAAGGATATAAAATGCTCGATGCGGGTTCCCGAGCATTTTTTGAACCTAGGCCATCATTCAGTGAAGAGTAATCACCCCCATCACTATTAATCATATCACCCACTTCATTTGATGATTTATTTTTTGACACATTTTTATCATATACCGACTGAGGATCAGGTTCAACATACCCTACTTTGTCTTTACCAGTATGAGTTTATTTTCTAAATCCTTTTCCAAAGAGAGATAAAAATTAAGTTCTACTTTCGATACACCTTCATATTGGGTAGGAGAGTTATAAATTGACATACTATTTAATTTATTAGAGCCATCATCCAAAGCATGTATGGCTTGTGGCAATTCCTCCTCTCTATCTTCATCCTCATCGGAGGATACCTCAACCACCCCCGAGATCAAATAGGGGCATCTTGCTTTAAGATGGCCAGTCTCCTAACAATAATGGAATCTTAATGGAACATGGAGATAATCAATTTTTTTCCGAATAACCTTATCGCCCCATAAAATTTCCACTTCAGCTGGAAGACCCTTAGTTATGTCCATCTCCACCATAACCAATGCCACCCATTTCTCAACACCAAGTAACATCTTTTTTTCCAAACGAATAAATCAACCCGAGAAATTTGCGAACCCTTCAAAAATGTTCTTCATCCAGAGTTCAATAGGGAACTCGACCAAGATAAGCCACAAATGTCGTGTCACCATATTTTCCTTTTCTGGATCAAATCATGAATGGCAGTGTTTTAGAACTAAGGGACCCTCCTTGATAAGCCATATTCAACCCAATACCTTAGGAACATCCTCTGCTTTGTGGAAAACAAAACACAACCAGTTGTTTCTCATAGTACTAATTCTAGGAGCATAACTAAACTCAGGCAGCCAATTTGAATAAACCCAATCAATAATCACCAATGTGTTTTCTTTAGAGTATTATATCCGACCAACCACTGCTCGACTAGAAAACACCTAAACCCACTTCATATTTACATCCCTACCTAGAACAAATTGTTCCATTCTAGATTTTACCTTATCAGACTTGATTTGCCTCTTAAGATGAGCTCTAGCACCACATAATTTGTTTTTTGAAACCTTGAACTATTTGTTAACAAAAGATCCATATCTAAAACGGAGTCTTGACCATCCTCCTGGGTCAAAACCTACCCTAAATTCCCCTTCGGTGAATGATTGGTAGCCCCATGCAGCCTAGAACCTAGATCCAACTCCAATAACACACCAATTGGAGCAGGAGAGGTCATATTAGGGAAAGGAATAACCCTCGATACCGGTTGATTACATAGCCACAAATTGTGAAGGTTACCTTTTAGGGAGAAGGGAATCAGGATCTATCACATTATCATTTGAGATCACATGGTGCGTTTCCCTAGAACCCGCCATGTGGAAGCCGTACTAAAAACCTTAAACAACACTGATACAAATGAAATCGGAATCCCCCTCAAAAAAGTAGGAAAATAACTATAGTAAAATAAACATGAATAATATTTCCCGTTAACATTAATCACTTTGCTTCTCTGTTACCCTTTCCACAAACAAGATTAGATTAGATTAGATTAACTCCATTTCCTATAAATTTAGTTGAACTACGATTGATTTTGGTGAAACGTCAAGCAACATACAAATTCCTGTGTTTTTTTCTCTGTTTTATTGAATGGTTGAATTGTATGTTTTTTTTTAAGGTCGGCTATAGGCCAAGCTGAGGATGAGATGTACATTGTATTACTAGCTTGGCACCGTTAAATCTTTTTTCTTTGCAAATTTTTTAATATATCTTCAATCATCCAATCATTTTTTCATATTTAATAATTCGAATCATCTTCACATGGAGAATGAGTAAATTAACTCATTTGGTGTGAACCACAAGGTTGAACCCTCGAGGTTTAATGTTACTTGCATTATTCTTTGTATTACTGAGAACTTTCTCTAAACTTAGATACGGGTTTATGTTTATGATAGTTTGGCACTAACGTAGATCTAACATAGGATTTATTAAATGCATCGAGAAGATGAACAAAAACCATTAGCATACATGCATTTCAATGAGGGGTTAAGTTATTATATTTATCTTTCATTTCTCCTAAATGCAATTGGTCAGTACCGAAGGTCTTCTATTAGAGTTATAGCTTTATTAATGGCTTCTTCAATTGCTTGTGCTGATAAACTCAAAATATTTAAGTGGGAGAAGATCTCTTGATAGAAAATGAATATATTTTTTATTCTGCAACTTGTCAACCATAAAAAAATTCGTATAATCCCTGTGTCTTTATCGATAGAAACCATGCTTAACAAGATCTGAATTAATGCCATTCAATAAATATAATTAGCATAGGTTTCAAAGATTAGATTGAAGTAGGTCAAAAGCATGTCCTGGAATTTTTTTAACATGTCTTGCAATGTTGGTAGATATTTCCACTACACGGACTTGTTAAATATGATAATCATTTGGTTCAAGTTAAATTATTTAAATTAAGAATATATTATAGGATATACTTAATAAATAAAATTTGATGATTAAGCATTAAACCTGTTCTGGATAAGTTCATTACGATGGAACAATTTGGTTTTTTGTTCAATCAGCAAATCCTGGATGCGGTGGGAGTTTCCCAAGAATGCTTACATTCTGTGAAGATCAAGAATCTTAGTGCTTTTATTCTCAAGTTGGCTTTGGTGAAAGCCTATGATAGGCTGGATTGGTCCTATATTCGGCTCATTCTTTTACAGATAGGGTTACCTCTTAATATGGTTCAGTGGATCATGGTGTGCATTTCTTCTACCATGTTTTAGGGTTTTGATCAACGGCAAGCCTACCGGTATGTTTTCTTGCAGTTAGGGCATCTGCGAGGGGTTCCCTTTATCTCCGCTTCTCTTCATTTTGGCGATTGATGGGCTCAGCAGGTTGATACATGAAGCCAAGGTTGGGTGTCGCATTAAAGGGGTGTCTCTAAAGCTTTGTCGATTACACACTTGTTATTTGTTGATGATGTAATGATATTTGGGGATGCTTCTGTTAGTGAATGGTTAATTTAGAAGGACATGTTTGATATCTTCTGTATGGCATCTGGAATGACCATAATTCTGGGAAAATCATCCTTCTTATTTAATTGGGTTGAGGAGCCAGTTATCAATGACATGAAGGAGAAGTTCCCCTATACCTTCTCTCATATTGACCTGGGAATAAAATGCTCAGGGTATTTTATGAAACCTAATTGCTATGGCTCTATGGATTGGGGGTGGTTGTTGCAGAGAATTGACCAAAGGATAAACTGCTGGGCTGCTCGTTGGCTTTCTATCGAGGGGAGGCTCATTCTAACTCAGTCTGTGCTGCAAGGTATTCCAATTTTTTGGTTTGGTTTGAGAAGAAAGCCTTCCTCGATTCTCAATGGTGTGCATAGCAGACTCTTCCGCTTCATTTGGTCTGGAAAACCTATGATTAGGAAGTGGCACTTGAGTTCTTGGCAAAGTATGTGTTGGCCTAAAGCTCGAGGGGGATGGGGGCTTAGGAATCTAGAATGGTTCAATGTGGCAATGCTAACGAAAAGTATCTGGAGGGATCTGACGGATGACAGCCTGTGGAGCAGGGTTATTCGTGTTAAGTACCTGAAAACTTACAATACTACACAATGGTTACATAATTACAGGTGGTCTCGGAGCATCCACGGTGTCAAAGTTACGGAGTCAGATAAGATGCGCTTCGAATCCATATCAAGATTCATCATCATGACGGAGGTCAATCTAGTGGAGAGCATGAGAAATAAGGTATTAATAGTGTGAGGAGTAGAGATAGAAAGAAAAGATTAATAATATAAGGTCCGATCTCGGAAATTATGGTTAATAGTCAGGTTAATTAAGAAAGGGATAGATAGTATAGAAAAATGTTAATAAAATTTTACATTGTTCCTAATTGTTTTTAGCTTAGTTTTAATTACTAAATTATGTAAAGTTTTATTTAGACCTAATTTGATATTAATTAAAATAGAAATTAATTAGAGTAAAGTATTAGTTAATTTTAATTTTAATTGAATACTTATAAATAATGTAAAGTTTTAAAATAATCCTAATAAAGTGATGATTTTGACACTATGGATGCTTCGAGACCACCTGTAACAAACAACCACAGAAATTTAGCAATAGAGGTTACGTAATTATCGATCATGCTCCTCTCAGGCCTTTGCAACTTGGGTCAGTACTAGCAATACATTCTGCTATGTTGGACCATGGATCAAGTGGAATATTGGGAAAGGTTTCGAGTTTTTCGTCAGGGTGGATCCATTCATCGGGGATGATGGAGCTTACAGGCTTCATGAAAATATGATCAATGAGCTATATGCTAGGAAGATGGTGGTTCTTTCTCAGTTTTTTAAGAACCGTAGTGACATCCCCCATGAATGCTGGCTTTAGGAGGTTGAACTAAACCTCCCACCATAGTGGCATTCAGAGTGGGAGACATATGTTTCTAGGATTGCTTATGCAGGGATAAAGCTCAACAATTCAGATGATATGTTGGTATGGGATGACCCTGTCTCCATGGGAAATTTGACGGTGGCGAATGTTTATAACATGTTGGATTCATTTGGTTTGAATCCCCCGATCACACATTAGTGGCACAATAGGATTTAGCAGTGGAAAATCCCGTTAAAGAACAAGTGTTTCTTATGGCTTTGTTTCCAGAACAAAATCCTTACTTGGGAAAACATTCAGAAATGGGGATTTAGTGGCCCAGGTATGTGCACTATGTGCAGAGCAGCGGATGAGGATTCTCATCATATTTTCTTCCAGTGTTGTTATGTGAGAGAGGTTTGGAAGGTTATTCGAGGTTGGTTACATTTGCCTAACTTTTGGTTAGGGACTGATTTGGTTGATGTATTCACAATTGGTTTGGGAAAAATGGGAGCAATAGCTCTCTTCCCCTATTTTTGATTGTCAACATCTGGAAAGTTCGAAACTCTGGGATCTTTGAAGACTCTCTACCATCGGTTCAGGCCACGGCTAAAAGAATTCTCTATCTTTGGAATGGTCATCCGGAAGTGCAGGGCAAAGAAAAGGTCCGCCAGGTCACTCATCCACTGTTGGAGTAGGGTTGCATTTATGGCTTCTTCGATGGTGCATCTCAACAAGGGGTTTTTGGAGTAGGGATCTTGTTCTACATTCACAAAAATCACAACAATAAGATACAGGTTGGTCTTGGAGATGAAATTGGATTAAAGGAATAATTGCTGGTGCTGAGGTGTCTATTGTGGTTTGCATGCAAGAGGGGTTTTATATCTCTGAAAATATTTGGTGATGCTCAAGTGGTAGTCAATTGGTTCAACGAAAAACATACGATCAATGTGATCCTCTTGGAGCCATGGATGGAGGAAGTGAGAAGTATTATTGATTCTTTTGACTCGATATGTTTCCAGCACATCTACCAGGAAGCGGATATGGAAGCCGATAAAATTTCTAAATTGGCAATGGGCCCGATTGATGGACTTCTGCATTTTAGTGAATCTCTTGACGAGGCAGTAGTGGATCATGGGAACATCTTAACTCTTTGAAGGTTGTTATGGGTTTCTTTGATATGGATTTTTCCTGATGCATACTTTTCTTGCTAATAGATGTTCTACTGCCAGTTTTGTAGTGCTCTGGTTTAATTATGCTTTTGTTATGCCATTTGATAGTCTATGGACGTAAAACTGTATGTCTTGACTGTTGTTTGTCTATGGACGTAAAACTATATAAGATGATATATGGGCTCTTTTTGGACTCTCTGTATGTAACCTGGTTTTTATTTCTTATAATACCAAAGTTACATCTTTTTTTCTCTGGAAAAAAAAAATTTGATGATTACGGGCAAGTGACAGTTGTTTTAATTTATATTTAACATTGAGCTATGTAGAGTCCCTATCTATTAACTACTAATAGGTTATTAGATAACAATAAATTTACTCAGATTTATCTTTACTTTAGATTTATTTCTATCTCAACAATAATTCAATGAAATCACTAACAGTATTTCAATTGCTACAAGTTTAAGTTTGAGGAGGATAACTAAATAAAAATTAAATTCAAGAGATACATAAAAATAACTTCTAGTAAATTCTACAATAATCATAGCTCTTTTACACTATTTTTATCATTAATTATACTAAGATAAAATAACTCTTTGAATAGAAAATAATTTACCAATAGTAGAATATCTCCATCGGTGATCAAATTGAGTAAATTGAAGTTGTTCTCAAGTTTGTCTGAATCCTTTTCCCCCACTTGTCTAGAGTGGAAACATAGTTTTCCTTCGAGTCACCTAGGGGCCTAGCCAGCTTTCTATCCCCAGGAATCCATCCAAATGGCCTCCTAGCCATCTGTGCCTAATACCCCTCAAAGAATAGTGAATAGTGATGCACCAGTAGGCTATGTATAAAATCTCCCAAGAGTTCTCAAACTCTTCCAACTCTTCCAAGATTCTCCCATAAAAATAAATTCCCCCCTCCAATATACCCATCTCCTAACTTCCCTTCTCTAGTTATGCCCCCTTTTCTCCTAAACAATTCCACCGCCTCCTTCCCATAAAATAATATATTTCACAATAATGCTTCGATTTATTCAACATAACAATTTTCAAGGTACTTTTAAAATATTATTAAACAAGTTGTTGACTTTTGCTCCTGCACATTACTACTTTAAATGAAATGACAACTCTACCCATCAATTTCATTGCAACCCTGACTACCCCATCTATTACATTAATACCCCTTGACATTTATGAATATATTCCACAAATAATTTGATAAAATATTCATTGAAATGATTTGCTTACATGATGAATTAAATACGATATGACACGTATCTACCTCAATCAATCCACACACACACACATATCAACAAAGACATACAATAATATTCACTTAAATATTTTTAATGCTACCTAATACACACTTACATATAACTATAATATTTCAACAACCCATTCAACACTAAAACACATCTATCACATCAACATCTCGTAGTCATATATAATTCACTTAATTTCAACCCAATTTAATAAGGAATATTGTACTGACCATCCATACTATTGTACTCATGCAAAGTGTGTATACGTGGCCAACATACACACTCTTTGTGTGGGATATAAGAATCAAATTTAATGCCCCTAATGCATCATTATTATATGGTTGCAAACAACATATGGAAGAACAACTTAAACAATGCATCATTCATCATTCATAATTATTCATACAAAAGCAATCAAACTGAATTAGATAAGCATAATGAAACAAATCAAACATATAATCATAATTGTTTATAATAATGAAGAACACCATCCAATTGCATCATTGGTCCCATCCATCTTGATAAGTACTCAAAACAACCTGATCACCACTACTTCCATCACCTGACCTCACCATTTCTTCCTCTTATGCAACATGTTGTAGCATTGACTATACTAGCCTAACCACAAATATAACCCGTAAGTGGAAGTGTTGAGTACATAGACCAAGCTCCCCTAGCAGGCACCTATTATTTGTTATCACACATTTGGGGAGAGTTCTCAACATAGCTCTTCGATGACTCTAGGTTTCAAGTGATAAATAGTGGGAAATGCCTCCAACCCCTCTTAGTACTAGGTTCAATACCCTACATCAACCATACTGTTCCATCATTGTTCTAAGGGTCTCGTCATCGAAAAACCACTTTGGGAAAGCTGCAATCATTGTCAAAAATCACACTCACCCACAAGTCATAGAATATTGGAATTCATAATTAAATTACATGAAAACTGATATCACAAATCATATCAGTCTTTCAAATCATAACTTCAATCGTAATTACAACATATAATACACAACTATCTCATAGTTTATCCATCTGTATGTCAACTCAATAACCACATACATGTCTCCTGTATAAATATATCTAATTATTTCAAGTGATAATATATTTCAAAAACTGATATTTAAATAACCATGTATGTTTTTTTACATCACATTACATTTGTTCTATATTCAATTTTGTCATGTCCCCAATTTTGGCCTAAGGAAAATTGTCCACGGTCACCTAGGAAAAATTCATAAAAATTAATATTGTGGCTAAAATAATTAATTTTCCTAAGTAAAATTATCCTAAGGTTCTCAAGAATAATTATTATGGGATAATTTGGCCACATGAGACCCCCTAATTCAAGTTTGCAAGCAAAAATAGCTAATGGGGTATTAATTGAAGAATGTTTCCCACTTAATTAATTCAACGAGGTAATTATGAAAGTAATTAGGCATTTAATGAGTAATTTGGGTCAAATGGGCACATTGGTTAGATGTGGATAAGCTTGGTTGGAAAAATTGAAGAAGTGGTAAAATATTAAATATTTCCAACAGTTAGCAAATTGGTTGGGTTCCTTAAAAAGGGGAAATGTGGTATTAGGAAAATTACACCACTTCTAGAGCATTTATGATCACCACTTGGTAGATTGGGGCCTTATCTATATGTCCACAAGAGGAAATTCGAAATGGACCTTCCTAGTCAAAAATATTTAAGAATAATGGTCGATATCATGTTCACTTGACCCAATTAAAAAGGATAAATGGTCAAATCGGTAAAAAGAAATTATGGAGATAGTTTATGGTGGATGGTTTTGGCATGTGGGGTGTGGTTGATGGTTTTAATTTACCCATGGTATTGGCCCATGGTATTTCTATCTTTTGGCTTAATAAAGGAGGAAAAGGAAAATGGAAAGGGCATGCATTTTTTGGATATTGTGGATTTTAGGAGTTGCTTGTGCAATTCTAGACTTGGGTGGTGCTCCCCTTGTCATAGTTGGGTGGTGTGCCCCTCCTGCATCTGAGTAGCTAGCCTATTGGTGAAGTGGGGAAGGATATTCAGTCCCTCCCATTGTATTTCATAGATATTTTACTATTTTTCTGCTCATACTATTCTTATGCAGGTGTTTGGTGAGCTACATTGCCATTGGGATATATATTGTGTTGCAGGAGGAACACATTCTTTCGTTGTATCTCTGTTCCTCTCTCTTATCGCTACATTATTATACTATTGCAGCTGCTATTACAACCATACATTATGTATCTGGTCCACTTTAGCCATTTATGTTATGAATAAAGCTCCATGTTCATTCTATATCTCTCTTGTGCTTCTATTGTGTCCATTGCTATGTTAAATTTGTTATATCTTGAGAATGGCCTTAATTAAATATCAAATGTGCTTCATAATATCTGATTAGTGTGACCTATACTTAATTAAATTCTGATAGGACACATCCATACCCTCCTTCTTTTGTTTGGTCAAGGCCGTACATGACTTGGAAATAAAATTGCATTTTCTCTCTCCTAAGGGTTTTGAGACCTTAACCTCACCCAAATATTCCCAATTTGAATCCTATCCACTTCCTCAGTATCCATGTACATTCACACATACCACCTACATCCATAATTTTCAGAACCCCTATCCTACCCATCGAAACCCATCCCCTTCCTTTCCTTTCCCCATACCCTTGCTCTTTCCCCATCCCCTTCCTTGACTAGTTTCTGTAAAACAACCATATCTTCCTCTCAGGAGATCCAATTCACATTCCCTGAATTGCTATGGAATCCTGAGACTCTATAACTTCCATCCCAAGTGTTTTTATTGATATTGGACCCTCCTAGATACCTATTCCATCCGTTTCAAAATCATTACCTAATGTTGTCCCAAATTACCAATTCCACTTTAAGTCCCTCCAAACCTATACCAAACCCCTCCCCCTCCAACTCTATAATTCTGATTCTGAAGTTTGCATACTCTACAAAAACAAAGTACAGATCCACTCTAATAATTTCTAAGCTACCCCAAGCCTTCCAAAGTAAAAAACCACTTTACCCTTAGCCCTGGAAAGTGTCAAGTTGAGATAATGTAAAGGATCTAGTTTGCATATGCTGGTGTAACTAGGTAGCCTTGGAGCAGACTTCAATAGTAGCTAATTTCAAAACATCAATGGTCCCAGTTTATTGTGCAAAGGATTCTTGAGTTACTGTAGCCCCTATTTGCCATCATTACATGAGGTTTTGAGTTAGTGGTCCTAAATTCCTAGTTAGGATAATCACAAATTTATAGTTTTAAACTAATATCGAGGTACCACCTTCCTCATCCAATATCCATAATCAAATAGAATAAGCAATCATCACCATTACTAAATAAAATGATAATTTCCATTTACTATTCATAATTAAGAAGGTCCATATGTTCATATAACAACAATATTAATCAGTTTAGCTAAGTCCAATAATTCAATAACAAATCAAGTGCTAAGCTAATTCTCATTAGGGTTTAATTAATAAATTTCAAATATGGGGCATTACAAGCTATACATATTTTTTCACATCCCTACTTTCAATCATTTGATTTAGGATTAGGAAATTTTGAAAATGGTCACTATGATCGTTAATTACAATAATGGTAAAACAACCATAGTATGCTTGATGGAAGCTATAGGTTTTGTGGGATTTTGTTTGGTGAATCATTTACTAGACAAGAGTTGCACTGACCAAGATATAATACGTTATTTATATAAATATTTGGTTTTCAAATCCCATGCTAGTCAAATCTAACATGGTGAAACTCTTGGAGATTGAGTGTACTTGTCTACATCTAAAGGAGATTATGGTCATGAATCTAAGTGTGTTGTTGTCATTTAATCTCTATGTGAAGACTACCAGATGGATGGGGTCTTTGCTGTTGAAATTTGGTTGTCAATGATGTCAACTAATGTTAAAGAGGATGTCAATTGATTCATCCTGATTCATTTATATCAACTAAAGTCAAAGTTGATACAGAAGTGTGAAGACGTATATGGAATCCACTTTGAAGTAGTATATGTGCAATATGAAGAAGAACATGAATACCAGAAGTATATGCACAAATGGTGAAGGTAACATATATGAATGCAACTTTGACGAATATCCATAAGTGTATTCATTCTAAATATGTGACTCCAATGATACATCATGCATGATAAGTTTGAAGAAGTACATAAGGGAGATACATCATGCCGATCCAGCTCAAGAAAGAACACAAGTAATGTATCCTACATTATGTGGTCCTTGAAAATACATCAAGTCCACCAAGTCATAATCTCTCATGGTAGAAGTCAAAAGAGTTTGTTGGACAATGTTACATGTGTTCAAGCAACCAAGGAGATTGGTTGAGAAAATGGTACAAGTTTGAAAGTTTGTTGAAAGAAGTCTTTGGAAAGTACAAGCAAGCCTGATCGTTACTCGGTTAATGGTTGGAAAATCTTGAAAGCGCACAGGCTTAGCCGATTAGAAGATGATTTCAGTAAGTGGAATTCTCACAAGTTCCTATAAGGGTACAACGGTTGAAGACCATCTATAAGAAAATTGCACAGCCAACGGTACAACACGTGCGCAAGTCCCACGAGTGATGACACAACAAGGGTTATAGTCCCACCAAGAAGAAGTTGGAGTATGAATAGGATCCGCAAAGTATCAATATATCAAGGGTGCAATACCCATAAGGGATGGTAGAACAAAGGTTATAGACTCATCAAGATGAAGAGTAAGAATGTGCACATACCTCAAGGAAATGGTACATCAAGGGTGCAAAGGTATACCACCAAGTTATATAGTCCCACTATGTTGTGGCACATGAAGGTGCTTGACACACCAAAGATGACACATCAATAGCGCATAATATGACACGTGGAATATTCATAATCCGTGAAGTATGCAAGAAGGGATGCCATGACCAACTTTTGAACATACAATCCGTGTAGAAAATTTATAAGTAGAGATACAAGTTGGAGAATGGATGTAAGCTTGATGGCGATAGCATAAGAGCTTCAAGTGTAAGTTTCAATTTTATTTTTGGGACATCAAGGGGCTCGTGGATAGAATAGAATGATATGCAAAGAGCTGGATGCGCACATGAAACATAATGAAGTTTTGATGGTGCGTAGAGTGATGTCGTATATCTGTGACAGATGCGTGAGTACTGAAAGGATGTTTTTACATATAGCTCTTCAAGATGCAAATCTTCTACTGCCACTAGACTTAAAATAGTTCTAATTGAAGTCAATTTAACATCATGAGAAAATATTTCATCAAAATATATACCTTTCTTTTGTGCAAACCCCTTTACAACAAGTCTAGCCTTGTACCGCTTCTTTCCTCCATCTTCTTCCTTCAACCTGTAAACCCATTTATTCTGCAATGCCCTTTTACCTACAGGAAAATGAACCAAATCCCAAGTTTGATTTCTTAACAATGATTCCATCTCCTCATTCATGCCTTGCTCCCACTTCTTTCTAGTTTCCACCTGCATTTCTTCTTCATAACTTTTTGGTTCACTAGAGTCAGTCATCAATAAATAATACAGTGAAGGAGAGCAAGGAAAATTTTAGGGGCAAAATTTAGCCCATGGGCTATTTTTTGACCTTTTTCTCCAAAAAATGATTCGCCAATTTGCCCTTTTTTCAAACATGATTCGCGCAAATTCCATGGGATAATTTTTTTTAATTTAAAAATCGCCAAAATTGTCCAAAAACTACATAAAGTCCTTAGATATTTGAATATCTTTTTAAAAAAAATCGCCAAACATATTATGGTTGCAAATTTAAGAATTAGTAAGATTCGCCAAGGTTTCTACACTTGGAAAAAATTATGGATCCTTAAAATTTTCCCTGAAGGAGAGTATCTTTGATGGGGTCTACTTGACACCATAGATATTCTAACACTTGCAGGAGTTTGAGGTACATGCTACTGTTCTTGATTTTTGACACCTTTGGAACTTCATTTTCTTTGATTTCATCAAGCACTATGTAGTCTGTGTTTTCCTTTTGCCATTTCTTTCCCCGCAATTGATCTTTGTTGAAGTATGCACAAGTGATTGATGTTTCAAAGGACAATATTACAATCAACAAATCGGCAGTCACATAAGTTGTAAAGACAAAAGTGCAGAGACAAAACCGAATTTTATCAGACAACGCGCATATGTCTAGCTGATGCATATGAGAAAAAGTGAATGTGTGTGAAGTTGAGAATTTCATCCGATGTGCAATGACAAAAAAACAACAGAATATGATAAGCGCATCATGATGCAGATGATCTGAGACAAGAGTGTTAAACAAAACAAACGAATCATTTGATGCACATGACATCACATATTGTTTAAGAAACTGTAGCACTTAAACAGAACAAACCCATCAATAAGTGTGTATTTCTATATGTTACTTGTGCTTCATCTCAGTACATCAAATTATCAATTGAAAGGACAGTATCAGTTTCTCATTACGGTCATGCAATTAGCAGAACACATAAATAATCATTGATGCAGACTATAACATCAACGAGCACATAGAACATGAAGTAAGTCATCAATAGAAGTGCGATTTGAGAGAAATGAGAAGTCAAGTGAAGTATGTAGCTTAGTGACAAAGTATAGACTACATACGAAGGGAGAACACGACAAAATTATTATCAGAAGATCAGAAGTGTGTGCAGAGTTGAAGTTTAGTACGACAACAACATAAATTGGACATCAGGGCAGACAAACAGGGCAAGGAGACAGGTATTTGGAGCTTCCTTCAGGTTGGTGTCTATAAAACAACAAGGAAACAGGGGGTCAGTGCCTCCTTCCAGTTGGAGCTAGAGAAACACAAGGAGTTGTAGCTTCCTTCAGGTTGAACCCTATAAAACTAGGGGATTGGTGCCGCCTTTCAGTTGGTGTTGGTAAACATAGGAATTTGGTGTTTCCTCGAATGTATTCTTTCTCATTATAAAGAAGCATTTTGTGGTTTTATCCCATTTGGGTTCCCATGTAAAAATCCTGTGTGTTATGTGTTGTTTATGTTGGTGCATATATGTGTGGATGTTCATTAATTGATGCATAATAGAATATAAGAATTAAGAAAAGGCTAATATGTTGTTGTAAAGGATATTGCACAAATAAAGAGGATGGACTTGCACAAATATGTTGAATGTTGGAAATGCACAATGACTATACATATTGGAAAGTATTGCAACAATGTAGCCTACTACAAGTGCAACAAAATTGGTCATAAGGCTCAGGGCTGTGGAAATTCAGTAAAGACCGTAAAACATTGGATAAAGATGGTTGATAAATCTTTTGAATCAAATAACATCACTGTTGAGGATCAAATAAAAGATCACTTTTGAAAAATACTAAAGGAAGAAAAATGTGAATACTGAACTTGCACTAAGCATACTTCAGGATGAAAGAAATGGGGACTTGGGAGACACATTTGTCTCCACTCCAACATGGAAATGACTCATCGTCAATCGGACCCGTTGTAGTAGGGCACGTGTGCAACATTGTAAACTGTGACAATAGATGGAACATTAATAATTTAGTGGAGTAGTGGCACTAACGACATTAAGTACTCTATCATAAACAACATCAATGATAGTGAGTGGTTAACTAGATTTAGACAAAGGATCAAATCAAATTGACACTTTCTTGTTTTCAAAATAGACCAAATCCTGACAAATCAACAAAAAAAGAAAAATTATTAACGAAGGAACTTATAAATCAAGAAAATGCTCAGTCTAAACTATTGCATCTATTGAGAACAAGAGGTACTGAGTAAACAATGGTTATTGAAGTAACAGTTGAAGACCATGGAACCCATAAGCAAATGCAGAACCAAGAACCCATTTGTGAAAAAGTAGGAAAAATATGACAAACTTGAATGAGATTATATCCCAACTCGAAAACCTAACGCATCAGATGTGAATATGTCAGAAGTAGAAGATACACAGTTGCAAGACCGAATGAGTTCTGAAGGTGTGATTGCTAAAGGAAACATGTATGGCGTACTACATAGGTTCACATTTGCAGATCACGATGTTACTGATGAAGAAAAATTTCTTGGGTTAGATATGGATAAGTATATGGACAAAAATAAATCTCATATCCCAGGATTCCAACTGTGATGGTACTTAAAGAATGGGCATACAAACTTTCAAAAACTGGGGTGCTAAATGTACTAGAAATACATCATTTTGGAATATCTGCACAAGTAAAGATGTGTGTCAAATTGCTGCTATCACATGTACATGATGGGTATTTGTGCCTAAACAAACCTATTCCCATCAATGCCAAGATTATAGAAGAAATTATTGGACTTGCCTCAGTTGGGGAGGATATAAGTCCTCTGATGAGCTGAATTCAAGAAAAGGCCTTGGGTAAGAAGATTGTTGAAAAATATGGAACTCAGCGAGCAAGCAGAGGGTTCTTAATCACACAGATAAAATATTAAACTTTAAGGTTCACCGCCCAGCTACTAACATGCAAGTTGTTCAAAAAGACTCATTGGGATCAAGTCTCAACAACAATCATTGCAGTGGCAGAAAAATGTGTTGAAGGAATCCAAATGAACTGGTCAACATTACTATTGAATGAGTTTCTTGAATATTGTTTGCAAGCGCAAAAAAACGTAATCCTTTTCACTATACCTGGTTATTAATTTGTATTGCACTCACTAGTTGGAACGATCCCGAGGGAAATCAGTTCCTTGATAGAAATAGAAGTCCCTTTCAAGCTGCAAGGTATACGAACATGTGGGTCTCTGAGATTAAGGAAAGACAAGCAGGAAAAAACATCAATTTATTCTTATATAGTGAAGAAATCAAGTTTATTCTGAAAAATTCTCCATGTGTATCTCCTCATGTTGTTGAAACATACAAGGGAATAATACACTTTAAGGTCGAAATGCATCACACCTATTTACAAGCAAAAAAGGGACTCCAAAAAATGATGGTGGCCTACTAGATTTGTTTGCTTTGAAGAAGAAGTTGCAAAAATTATTCAAGATTGGGACACAGAATGGAGAGTTCCATTAACTGAAGAAGAAGAAGCAGAACAAAAGAAACAATCAACCGCAACGGCAAGAGAGACAAAAAAATCAGAAACACTTACCTAGCCAGTGCAATAGAATGTGCAAACCAAGAAAATAAATGAAATGGTTCAAGGTAAGGGCTCCTCAAAGAAGAAAGCAAAGGTATCTGAACCTGACTCGGCCCAACCAATGACAACCGATGATCTTGAACGAATCGACACAGAAGTTAGAAATGTGGTTGAAGAGGCAATAAAAAACATAAGTACAAAGGGTGAGATTGAAAATATTGTTACACAACAAAGAGAAATCCCAACGAAGATTAAATCGATTGATGAACAGTCTGGAATATTAAATCAATTGGTAAAGAAAAATTGGGGAGAACTGAAAATGGTTGAGTCGAATCAAAGTAGTTTGACATATCTTCTCACTGAGTTGTTGAAGGATATAGAGCTACATCAAAATTTGAATATCTCATATGCGGCTATGAAATTTCCTACTGAAGAAATGCAGAATGAGGTAAGTCATGTAGAATTAATTTGATCACAGTTAACCTCAAATGATTTATATGTACTACATACATCTGTTGCACAAGAAATCACAAGAATACATGAAGCAATTGCGACTAAATTGGATACATGTTAAAAGGAAAAGAATTCCATACAAGAATAATGTGTGCAACTAAGGACCGAAAAGGGGTTAACTACACAAAAGATAGTACATCTAGAAAAGGAAGCAGAGGAAGTAGTTGCACAAGGTAGTTCATTAAAATATGAACTAGAAAAGGAACAACAGGATTCCTGTAGTATGCAAAAGGAAATATAAGAATTATACAACATACTTCTAGAAGTTCTCAAGAATGAAAATATCTCCTCATAAAGACAGATGATGATAATAGGAGAAGTCATTCAGAAATTACAAACCAAAGTTGGAAGTCAAGCATCAGAAACTCCTCCAGAATATGAAAAGGAACCTGAAAATATAAATACTGTAATTGAAGGCCTTAAAACTCTGGAAGTAAGATGTGCAGAACTACATGAAGAAAGTGTTCAATTATGGACAAATTTAGTTGATGATGAACAACTAAAAGAAGTGAATAAGAGGCTACAAATGGCATAAGACCTAGAATGAAAGACTCTTAATAGTCTAACCAGTATTTCAACGACAGAAATTACCAACAAAATGGGAGACTGTAAGAAGCAACAACAAGAGGTGAACAAGTTACATGAAGAACAACGAAAGGTTATTGAAAGACTCGAACCTTTGCAAGAAGAATCTTTTAGTATTATAGAATCTTGTCCCCTGCTGCAAATTAATGAAATTAAAGAAGCTATCAATGATTGTTTAGAAACTTTGAAATCAGTTTCACATGAGAAAGTGGAAATTGCTATTGTGGGGAAAGAAGAAGATTTAAAAGAAAAGTTTGCATCTATAACAACAAATCTATAGATTATTAAGTCTACCATTCATACAGGAACATAAAATAAATGAAGCATGAAGACCAAGGCAGTCATCCCTGAAATGAAGTCATGACAAGGCCGGTGTAACACAAACAAAAGAATCTACATAATGTAAATAATTGGCACCTCTTTTCCATTGATGTCAAAGGGGGAGAGATGCATGAAGCTGAGGCATGGAATGAACATCATGAAGCTGACATGAAAAGGACGAGACATGAAAAGATGCATGAAGTCAGCAGGACATAATGAAAAAACAGATGCATGAAGTCAGCAGGACAAAATGAAAAAAGATATGCATGAAGATGAGGCGTACATGATAAGGATGGACATAGAAGCGATGCATGAGGTCAAGAAGATAGCATGAAAGGTAGAGAATTGCAAACAACAAAATAAACAACATGAAGCCTTAGCCGATGTGAAAGAGGATGAAGAAAATCATTAAAGGAACAACATGAAGCTACAACAGACATGAAAGAGAATGAAGAAGATCACTTGAAGAAATAACGTAAAGATGACTGAACATATGTTCTGCGCAAATGTAATAGAGAGAGCATCATGGTTCATGCAGAGGTAGCAGAAATACAAACAACAGAAATCACAACTGCCAAAATCCAAAAGAAATCAGGGAGAGCACTGCTGCCAGGTACAGATGAAGCATAGAGTTCAAAGAAAATCAAGTACAACTTCATAAGGTGTTGACATCAATGCCAAAGGGGGAGATTGTTGAAGTTTGGTTGTCATTGATGTCAACTAATGTCAAAGAGGATGTCAACTGATTTAGTCTGAGTCATTGATATCAACTGAAGTCAAAGTGGATACAAAAGTGTGAAGAAGTATATGGAAGTCACTTTGAATTAGTATATGCGCAAGATGAAGAAGAACATGAATACTAGAAGCATATTCACAAATGGTGAAGGTAACAGATATGAATGCAACTTTGAAGTATATCCAAAGGTGCATTCAGTCTAAATATGCGACTCCAAGGATACATCATGCATGAGAAGTTTGAACAAGTACATAAGGAAGATACATCATGCAGATCCAGGTCAAGAAACAAAAAAAGTAATGTATCCTACAACATGTGGTCCTTGCACAGACATCAAGTCCACCAAGATATACTCTCTCATGGTAGCAATCAAAAGAGTTGGTTGGACAATGTTACATGTGTTCAAGCAACCAAGGATATTAGTTGAGCACATGGTACAAGTGTGCAATTTTGTTGAAGGAATTCTTTGGAATGTACAAGCAAGCCTGAGCATTGCTTGGTTAATGGTTTGAAAATCCTGAAAGTGTGCAAACTTAGCTGATCAGAAGATGCTTTCATTAAGTGGAATGAGCACAAGTTCCTAGAACGGTACAACGGTTGAAGACCATCTATGAACAAATTCCATAGCTGACGGTACATCAATTCCTACAAGTGATGATGCGGCAAGGGTCATAATCCCACCAAGAAGAATTTGGAGTATGCACAAGATCCACAAAGCATCAATATATCAATGGAGCAATACCCACAAGGGATGGTACAACAAAGGTTATAGACTCATCAAGATGAAGAGTGAGAATGCATACATACCTCAAGGAAATGGTACATCAAGGGCACAAAGGTATACCACCAAGGTATACAGTCCCACTATGTTGTGGACCATGGAGGCGCTTAACACACCAAATATGACACATCAATATCCCAAAAGATGACACATGGCATATGCATAATCCATGAAGTGTGGAAGAAGGGATGCCACGACCAACTTGTGAACATACAATCCATGCAAGACATGTATAAATAGAGATGCAAGTTGGATAATGAATGTAGGATTGATGTCGAGAGCATAAGATTTTCGAGTGTAAGTTTCAGTTTGATTTTCGGTGCATCAATGGGTTTGTGGACATAACAGAATGATCTAGCGAAGAGTTGAATGCACACATGAAACATAATGAAGTTTTGATGGTGTGCAGAGTGATGTTGTAGATCTGTGACAAATGAGCAAGTATTGAAAGGAAGACATACTGAATTATGCACAAGTGCTTGATATTTCGAAGGATAGTATTACAATCAGCACGCCGACAGTCACATAAGTTGTAAAGACAGAAGCACAGAGACAAAACTGAATTTTATCAAACAATGTGCATATGTCTAGTTGATGCATATGAGCAAAAGTGAAAGTGTATGAAGTTGAGAACTTCATCTAATGCGCAACGAAAAAAAACAACAGAATCCGATAAGCGCATCATGATGCAAATGATCTGAGACAAATGTGCTAAACAGATCAAAGGAATCATTTGATGCACAGGACATCGCAGATTTCCTAAGAAATTGTAGCACTTAAAAATAATTGACCCATCAGTAAGTGCACAGTTCTATCTGTTACTAGTGCTTCATCTTAGTACAACAAAATAGCAATTGAAAGCACAATATTAGTTGGTCATTACAATCACACAATTAGAAGAATGCATAAATAATCAATGACGTAGACTGCAGTATCAGCAAGCACACAAAACATGAAGTATGTCATCAATAAAGTGTGATTTGAGAGGAATGAGAATTCAAGTGAAGTATGCAGTTCAGTGACAGAGTATAAACTACATACAAATGGAGCACACAACATAATTATAATCATAAGTTTAAAAGTGTGCACGGAGTTGAAGTTCAGTATGAAAACAACATACATTGGACATGAGGGTGGACGAACGGGGCAAAGAGATAGGGATTTGGATCTTCCTTCAGGTTGGTGCCTGTAAAAAAATAAAGAAATAGGGGATTGAAGCCTCCTTTCAGTTGGTGCTGGAGAAACACAAGGAGTTGTAGCTTCCTTTAGGTTGAATCCTGTAAAACCAGGGGGTTGGTGCCTCCTTCCAGTCGATGTTGCTAAACATAGGAAGTTGGTGTTTCCTTGAATGCATTCTTTCTCATTATAAAGAAGCATTCTGTGGTTTTCTCCCGTTTGGGTTTCCACGTAAAAATCATGTGTTATGTGTTGTTTATGTTGGTGCATATATGTGTGGATGTTTATTAATTGATGCATAACAGAAGATAATCATTAAATAACGGCTAATCTATTTAAGAAGGTAAAAATTGTTGACAATTGCACTAATATTGATTCACCCCCCCCTCTCAGTATTAAATCAATTCCAACATTTTCTTGTTTTTTTGCTTTAGAATGTTAGGCAATATTATTTTAGCTAATAAAAGTAAGGAGTATGAGGTCCTTATCCAACAAAATTTGGTTCCATGTTAGCATACAAGGTACTCAAGTATGGGTGTTAACTATTTGAAGAAATTTTTGCTCAAAAGTGTGTGCATAAATGCTTGCTCAACATGCATTTTTTGAAATGCCTATTATTGAAACGCCTATGGCGACATTTCAAACATTTGTGAGGTCATATGAGGGTAAGATAATTACATTAGAGACAATCATTGGATTATGTTGCATCCATTAAGTTAAAACTACAAAACAAACAAGGGATTTTGGTGCTCTCGCAATTCCTTCTATACGTTAGAAAGTAGCTGAACGATTCTCTTATGATCTTAGATTATGAAAATGGTTAGGATTCCATGTTATTCTTGGCTCTTTGTCTTCAAGGTGGATATGACAATAAGGATATACCCTCTTCATCCAAGGGCCACTCTTTTAAGGATGTAATTAATATCGAACCCTTGTAGTTGTGCGGACTCTCCTACCTGATGTATAGATTGCGGAGAAACCATAGGAGACCTTCTAGTAATGGAGGTAACATAGGAGACAATTTGTAACTTCCTATCATATTCTGAATCTATGTTAGTAATTTGTTGATTTAATGGTTTTTGGACTCCTATAGATGATTTATACTGATGGATCTATGCAAAATGGATAAAATATTGTGAGGTATATCTTGTTTTAAAAGGACTTTTTATTGTCAAAATTCACAATCCTACCAACTATTAGAATTTTTTTTAGGATCCTTATCTCTAGGGAAGAGCAAGCCTTTAAATGTTATGCCATGGTTCTCAGAATTTAACCCATTCTCCATGTTTATCAATAAAATGCTTGTTTGTGTAAGTCTCCCCAATATGACAATAAACGTCTGGGATTTTTTTTTTTAACATTGGGAATGCATTGCAAAGATATTTAAAAAGAAATAAAGAGGAACCCAAGATTGGCTTTTTTATATATACACATATATATGTAGAGCTCAACATTAGTAAGGGCTTAGAATATAAGTTGGTCCTTCAAAGGAAAGGTTTGAAATGGACTATGTAGTTAGATGATGGAAATATCACTTTCCAATGTTGAATTTATCGACAAGCAAGACATTTGAAGGATTGATGTCCTCAAGCACAAGTTTATTCTAAGAGGAAAAAAGTTAATAAACTAAATCAGAAAGGTTGGCTACCATTCGAGCAATAGTTTTCGAATAATGATGATGAATCGAATGCATAAAATCAATATATAATAGTATCAGAGAAGGATATCAAGGTTTTCGTAATAATGAAGTTGTGGAACCAAATCCTTCTTTATTGGATAGAGAAAAAGACAAGAATATTAAGATTGTAAATGAAGCCTCATCAAAATGACTTAATGAATATGAAAACTCCAATTTTAATAAGTAGTTAGTGCAACATCTAAATCCTAGATATTTGAATTTTGATTTACAATTAACCCTTGCAAAACCTTCTCTAAAGGTGGATTGCTATTAAAAATAAGGAAGGAAAATATAATAAATGAATGATTATTTTACTTCTTAATTTTTTATTTTCTTTTTTAATTTTTTATACTTTGTATCATAAATAAAAAAATACTTGCATGCTTCATGTATATAGTTTTTTTTTTTTTAATACTCATACATTACTTCACAATACCAATACCATTTACATAGTGTATTTATTTTCATCTTAAAAACATATATTTATTTTATAAATAAAAATACAAATACAATTTAACACAAACAAAAATATAAATATGTAATTAAAAAACTTATAACATATTATATAATAATAACACATTTATTTTTTACATATCACTATGTTTCTCCTTTCCCTTATCTAAACATTCATTTTAATTCTATGTTTCCCCTTTCCCTTCTATAAAAACATTCATTCTAATAATGAGAAATTGTAAAAATTATAACTTAGATTTCTTGTTTAAAAAGAACACTAAAAATTATACCTTCCTTCTTTTTCAAAAGAAAACTAAACTTAAACTTAAAATGGTATATAATGGCATATTTCTATATCGCTGTAGATTAAGTAAACATCAATTCAATACACAACATCTTTTAAAATGATGAAAATATTCATGCCTTTTATTTCTTTATATATATACTTATATTGAAAGCTAATTTTTATATATAATTAGTATTTGTTGAATTTTATATGGAGATAGCTTGAATGTTAAAGGATTTTGATACAGGGTTAAAATGTAAAAGTATTTTGATTTTGCATTAGTTGAATTTTATATTAAAATTTTTTAAGTTTTTGAATATTTATATAAAATATAATTTATTGAATTGATTTTTTTAAATTAAAAATATTTTTAAAATTTTATTTTTTATTGATTACAGAAATTTTTAAAACACAAAAATTAAGGCATAACAAGATCATTCATACAATGAGGAAGGGAGAGCTCTGCTCCCTTGCTGAGGATGGCGCTGGTTGTGGAGGCTAGTTCGACTAGCGCTTACGCAGATGGTGGTGTAATGGTTGGGCGCTTCCGCTCTCCTGTGGCAGCGACATGCAGAGGACTTCCCACAGAGGCGTGATCCATAATCGGTGGCTCTGCTATGCGTGGGGATTTGACAGTCTTGGATCAACATTTACTGATGCCTTTCTTGAATCAGTTCAGTTTCTTGATCTCGATTTCAAGATTTGCAGATTTTCATGGCGTCTGTGGTGCATTCATTCCTGCGAGCCGGTCGCGGATCTTAAGCTGTGAAGCGGATTCTTATTCTGCGCCGGAGAAACTTTGCAGAGGCCTTGGACACTTTGACCAGAATGTGGGCGCTCATTCTTGTTTGTAAACAGGGTCGGTCCATGCTCAATACGGTGTCGGGGAAGGAGATTGCGGTCTTTGGGTTTCAAGAAGATACGAGAGAAACTGCTGCCATTGATGTTCCACATGACCGAGGATCAGATCCGGAGGGATCTTTCCATGAACAAGTTCGATCTGAATGGGGAATTCAAGAACCTGGATTATGGTAAGATCTATGAGATTATGGAGAAGCCTGCCTTCGTCTTCGATGGTCGCAATGTCATCGATGCCGAGAGATTGGGTTTATGTTCACTGTCGGGAAGCCTCTGGATCCATGGATCAAGGATCTGCCTTCATCTGCGGATCTTGTGCCACAACGGCTACAACGGCCTCGCCTGCCTCACCAAGATCGATGCCGTCTCTGACTCCGCCACCGCCCTTGCTGGGGATCTTGGTTTCAGGGACGCTCGGCTTGCTTTGGCAGACTGCTCCAGCCTAAATGGGGTTTCTCTGGCTGCTTCTTCATCAGGGGTTTGCTTGCTGGCTGTTTTTGCCGGCTTGGGAGGTCTACTGTGTCTGCTGCTCTGTCCACAGACATGGATCTTCTGCTTCCTCCAATGAGGGTTTTGGTTTTGATGGATCTATATCTTTCTGTGGAGGGTCTGCTGCAAAGTGAGCTGTGGATGGTCAGCTTCTAGTTCTTGTGTGGCTATGGTGGATTTGAGCGGGTTTCTGCTCACTCTTCTGTAGTATGTTCAAGATTTATCTGTTCTTCTCTCTGGGTTTCTCTTTTTTTTTGTTTTGGTTCAGCTCTTTATAAGCTGTTGTTTCTGCTTATATGGGACAGAAATATGTGAAAATGTAGGGATCCTTGTTGATTCTACTACATGTGCAATATGTAATTTTGATCATCTTTTTGAAATAAAATTATGGACTTTTTCCAAGGAAAAAAAAAACACAAAAATTAAAATTAAAAATATTTAATATGGAATTTTTTAAGAGTATCATGAAGCAACTTCTACATATCAATGTTTACAAGCAAAAAATATAAATGTCATGACTTCCTATTGTCACTTCCTATATGATATTTTGATTTGAATGTACCTACTATACTTTTTTATTTTAATGTTTGTATACTTAATTTATGTGAATTTGTTATCATTGTTTTAAATTTCTATATTCAATTTAAACTTATTTAATTTCTCAATTTTCCATCTTTAATTATTTATTGCTTAATAATTAATTATAAGATTGTATAAAAAAGAAATTATATAAAAAATAATAATTTAAAAAATAAGTGGTAACTCATGAATGGATAACTAGTAGCGCATGCATGGATAATTCATAGCTAATGTATGGATAACTCATTGAATGGATAACCAATTGTTTATGGCAGATAACTAGAAGAGAATAACGTGAGAGAAAAAAAAAATTGATAGATAACTTTTATAGTGACACTTAACTTTTAGTCTATGGATGTTTACCAGCCACATATTAAATGGCTGTGCTAGTTTACATAGAAACTATGTTTATTGTTTAATAGTTTATGGTAGATAACTAAAGGAATGTGAGAGGAAAAAAAAATATAAAAAATAACTGATAGATAACTCTTATAGTGACACTTAACTTGTAGTCTACCAGCTGCAAATTGATGAGCTTACGCATCGTACCTCAGTCACTTACTGAAGCTTATCTTCAGAGAATTTTATTGTGATTATTAAATAAATCAACGCCAATCCTGAAAGCCATGGGAGAGGCTCAAATCACGAGCCACCATGGAGGATCTCACACGGAAACCCCAATTTCCAATATTTCTTCCTCGGAACGCCAAGCCAAAGATCCAAGGAAGCTCCAGAGGCTGACACTTGATATTTCGGTGCTCACACATCTTACCTCCAATCACATTTAAAACCTAACTGCACAGTTTATTACTTCATTAATTCTCTGATATACGGCCTTTGAATTTGCAGACTGGAGGTTTAGTTACGAATTTGAAGGCAAATGGGTGAGTGCTATCCTTGTGCAACCAACCCTGGACCAGAACGGACAGCAACGAGCAAGCTACAGCCGGATGATCATGGCCCCGGGTTTTGCAGGCGTTGCATGGCTGTAGCAAAGCAGAATAAAGGCAGACTTTACATTCTCCGTCGATGTATCACTTTGCTACTATGCTGGCATTTTCATGAACAAGATTAGATTAATAGGTTAGGTTAGCTCCATTTCCTGTAAATTCGTTGGAACAACGGTCGATCTGGACAAAATGGCAGGCAACAGGATTAATTCCCATTTGTTTTTACTTTGTTTTCTTGAACAGTGGAATCATCCTGGGTGTGTGTTTTTGAAGGTCAGCTATAGGCAAAGCCTTTTCTGTATCTCCTCTTCAGCGATACTGATGATAATATATTGTTGTATGAATGTTCTGGATTCCCAGAGCTTTCTCTCTTGGAATTTATGGGTTTGATTCGGATTTATTGTTGTTTATGGAATACTAAATCTTGCTTTGCAATAAGCTTGAGAATCGTGCAAATTAGCATTAGAATTCTATGAAACATATGTTTCGATATATGTAAAAATAAGTTGAGTTGCATTGGAATCGAACATTGATAGATTGGAGAGTAGAAGAGTATACTTCAAGATTAAAATTCACCTAATAATCCAATCCAAAAGATCAAAGTATATGATGACTGAAATATTGCCATTAATCCAAAAGATCAAAGTATATAATGACTGAAATATTGCCATTAAACAGTAAAATAAATCATCACAAAATTATAGATTTTCAAGCAAGATATGCCAGAATTGTAGTTTTAACTTTTAAATTGTTAATCAATCCAACTCTGTAGAACAATACAGAGAGAGATATGGAGGTAGAGCGCTTCAAACAGAGGCTTCATACTTGGTTGAAAAAGTCTTAAAATGATTTTCTCATATACATTAAGGAGGTGAGGAGAAGGGCATTGGCTTTATTGCGCACAGCATTCTACAGTCTAATAGGAAATGTATAACTTTTTTGTGCTCATCCTAGAATTGATATATAAAATCCTAGGCTCTATCAAGTCATGAGAGAGATCAAATCTCCCAAGGTGCAAACCTCTCTTTAAATAGCTCCTTGAATGCAATACCTAAGCCACTTAATCCACTTAAGTCTCATATTTACTTTTTACTTTGTATTATTGTTTTTTGTTTATGGCCGGCATAATATTTATTCTTTTACGTTGTATTATTATTTTTTGTTTACTTTGTATTATTTTGTTACTCTGCAAACACTCAACAAACACTCTAAAGTCTCATATTTACATTTTACTTTGTATTAAAAGTAAAAAGTAAAGTCTCTAGTTTAAGTTTCATATTTACTTTTTACTTTGTATTATTCTTTTTTGTTTATGGCCGACATAATATTTATTACTTCTTACTTTGTATTATTCTTTTTTGTTTAAGGAATATATAAAATTATACAATTTAGATAAATTAAAACCCTATAAAATTATACAATTTAGATAAATTAAAACCCTTTTTCAATATTTGCACTCTAAAAAGGGGTTTTGCACCTAAAGAGATTTGATCTTAAATTTAAAACATTTTAAGGCATATATAAAATTATACAATTTAGATAAATTAAAACCCTATAAAATTATACAATTTAGATAAATTAAAATCCTTTTTCAATATTTCCACTCTAAAAAAGGGTTTGCACCTAAAGAGATTTGATCCCTCAGCTCTTGGTAGATGTTCTTTTAAGATAGATCTATAATGATATAAGAAAAAATCAAATTGTAAATAAGAACATTCAAAAGGAGAAGTCACCATTTTGTAAAGAAGAGCAGTCAAAAGAATTGTAAAGGAGAGCATTCAAAGGAATTGTCTACCTAATTTTATGTGTGATCCATATAATTTATAACTATATTAGTTATAGCTAAAATCACCCATGTGTTTAAGGTATCACCGCGACGACGACACTGGGGGTTCACTAGCCATGCAATATCATATCACGTCCATTCATATTGGGGGTTTCAATACTCTTAAAAACCTAAAAAATATATTGCACCATATTAAGGGGTCAAGGGGGTTTTTTTATTTGACATAGTAATATAAATATTAGGGTTTTTTTATTTGGGTGGCCCGCTAGGGAATAAACTCCAAATCTTGGGATGGATTCATACCTCCAAATCATGGGCTCAATTCATACCCACCTAAAACTTAAGGACCCTCCATTTTTATTTAATATTGTTTATGATCCTAAGTTTTGCATAAGTATGATAAAAGTGTACCAATGATAATATCGATGGAAGTCTCTTTGGATTACTGGCCTTGATCAATCCCCATTTAACAACGTATTTAGGCTTGGTTTGAATTGATGTTATATTGTTTTTCATCTTTAAGTTAAGAGATGTAGCTAATTGGGAGTTCCATAGTGGAACAATTGTAATGTTTTTTTTGTAGGCATTCAAGTAAAAGATCTAACTCTTCGTTTTTTAGGTTAGGGTTTAGGTGGGTATTTAGATTCAATCAAATCTTGCTCCATGACAACCAAGAAAAGTGAGATCAATATTTCTTAGCTCACTAGAACGAAGAAAGGTTAGATCAATCTTTCTTGGCTAATTATTTCTTTCAACTTTTTGTATTATTCTTTAACTTTTTCACTATGTCAGTTATGAATAATTGTTTGATTGAGTTATATTTGGCACATTCATAATTGCAATTTCAATTCTTATATGCAAGCCATCATCTTAATATTGTATTGGAACTAGCATGAACATAGGTGAAAATATAAATCAATATTTACATACCCTATGTGTTATCGTTACCATGAAATGGTATCATATAAGTTTCACCATTGGTGTATCTTTATAACTATTGCATGCTTGAAACCTAACAATGGATATTTTTCCCTCTCTTGTAAAGAAAAAAAAACTAGATATAACCCAAGAAAAAGTAACTAAATGTTGTTATTTCCCTTGATTGCAAGAATAAATGTAGAAGAAGTGAATGAAATTCATTGCATCTTGTGAATGACCCAAATCCAAGCTATGCACATGATCATATGGTGTTATTGGAAAGTAAGGGGATTTTGTCTATGTTCATTTGGGTTCAAACATCAATGATGTTTGTTTTGATAGGAAGGTAGGGGAGTCCATCCACGAAAGGGTTTCAATTTTGAATTTTTATGGAGTTTAATTTATTAAGATTATAGAAAACATGAGATCTCTATGGCTATACTTATATTTACATGATATAAAATCAGTATAATGGCAGGTTGTGGTGTGAAACTTCTGCAATTCTCATCTTTTCTAAGCATTGCACTAACTATTGGACTATCAACCTTTTACATTCTTTGTTATGTTGATCTCTTGACTGGGTTTCCTATTATGAATTTTTCCTTCTCGAGTACTATTTCATTGGGTCTTCCACTATCCATTGCTACAAATTGATTAGTCACCCCTACAATCTTGGTGGGATCATTATTAGCATTATACTATTATTTTATTTAGTATCATGTTTGCTTATACTAAGATGTGTTAGGGTTCCTGTTTGTTACAACTTGATAATAGCATATAAAGAGGGTATTAAAAATAGGTTGATAAAAATGGATACATACAATCTCTGGTGAAACTAGGGGTTTTCTTAATTGGAAAGGAATATTGGGAGGGGGGTTCAACAATAAAATTTTAGGAGGAATTTTCAAATATTTAGTGAAATTAGGGATATTGTTTAATATCATGCGAACGATCGTGCTATGTAACAAGTTCACTGAGTGAACCCCCCGTGGACGACGATAATCATCAGGAACAAAAAGAGAAAAAAGGTTTAATTTTTATGAAACTTCAATGTTACAATGGATTTTTTATAACAATGTTGAAGTTTACATCAAAATATAGTAGTGATAATGATCCCTTACGATTAGGTATTCAACAACTATTTTGTATGAAAATGTTGAACATGTAGAATGAAATTGGAATTGCACCTATGCCTCCCAAGCTAAAATAGCTATTGGGGGATCAATTGGCTTTCTAATTTTTTTCTCATTGCTCTTCTTCGACGGTTTAAGGTCTAATTTGTTTTTCCCATTGCTCTCTTTCGACAGTTTAAGGTCTCTTTGTAGTTGTTTACTTTATTGTTAAAACTATTGCTACCAATGTTGCTCTCTTATACTAGGGATGATTTGTTTCGTTTAGATGGCTTTGTATTTGTTGGTTATGTTATATAATTGTATATGGAAGGCATGGTGGGAATATTTGGAATATGGGGATGTTCTCTTTTCTCATGTTTCTTATCACTTAGTCCCACGGGTACTTCTATGGAAATTGCAATCCACAATAAGAACTTATTAAATGAGTTGTTTCCTTGATTGAGTGCATCTCTTTACCTTCCCTACATGGATGTAAAGTCAGTTTGGTCATTATACTTCAAAATTCCATTGAAATAGATCTCCATATATACAAGTTTTAGTTTTGATAGCTGCTATGCTTCGGATTTCAAAGCCAACCCTATCCTCCCAACTCAATGGATCCTTTAATAACATCAAACACTCAATTTGAAAATGAGTAAAATTTTGGCAAATTATGATTACCTACGTCAACATTCTGATCTTTGTCAAAGGATAACCCAAAGAATCATGTTTATCTTTGTAGGAACCCTTAGGTGGGCATAAATCCTCTTCTCTAATCCATTTCTTTTTGGTATAACCCATACTCATTATCCTTTCTCTCTTATCTCTATGGGATATTGTTTTGAATTAGAAAAGAAGATGATCAAAACCCAAGCTGCTACAAAAGATACTAGTTCATTTGGCTCAATCAACCATCCACTAACGCTTCTCCTCCTACTCTTGTTGTGGTTCACCCTTTAGAGAATTATCACTATTATTCCTACCTTGGATCTATTTGTTTACACTTCTAATTTATCTAGTAACCAACATTTAGTAAAAAACAATAAAGGCACCTTAAACCTACCAAGGAGGGTTAAGGGAAGAGGCTTCGATGGAAAAGGGGCAAGGGTAGGGGTAGAGGCTTTCCTCACCACTCAACATTAATCATGGAAAATTTGTTTTGACAATTGTTAATATTGAATTCAAAACCCTTTCTACCTTATTCATGGAAAGTGGCTCTTGTTACCTTCATTCATGGCACATGACACTGAAAATTGGAATCACATCCACTTTGTTGGTTCAGTTTCCACTCATAATGTTTGAACAATAACTAAGATTTCAAATAATTGTTTGATAATTTCACAAATAACCGAGTTTTGGGAAGCCAGTTATAGTGATTAAAGTATTTAGATTTTATTCCAAAAAATTGTAGTTGTTGATGCATCTAATTATGTATTCTAATAATTATTAGTTGTTTTGATGCATTAACAATGCGACTACTCAAGACCATTCAACGCAATTAATCTGAAACCACGAAAATAATCTAAAACCAACATTAAATATTTAAATGTATAAGATTACAACGAATCAAATTCATTGTGATTATTAGTTATTTTCTTCTTGGCCTCACAAATAGATTTGCAAGACTTGAATTAATTATTGGAGAGGGGATTCATTCAACATCAAGCATTGTTTACTAATTTTTTTGCTTATAAACTTTATTAAGTATTTTCTTCTGTCATAAGCATGTTTTCATGTATTTCATTCATTTGGTAGGTATTGCGCCAATGTGACCTTACTCTTTCTTGCCTTACCATTTCCATTCTAATGTGAATTAATGCATTAGCCATTTATGTTTATTGTTGATCTCCATATTCATTTGTTTGGGATGTGGAAATTTGGTTTGCTTAGACATGATTGTTTTTTTTTTAAGGTTTTATTTTTTTGTTTCTTTTTGTTATTTAGTAGAGGAAATTTAATATTTATTTTAAACTCAAATCGAAAGATTTGCTTGGGATGTGGAAATTTGGTTTACTTAGACATGATTGCTTTTATTTTTAAGGTTGTATTTTTTCTTTCTTTTTATTATCTAGTAGAAGAAATTTAATATTTATTTTAAACTAAGACTGAAAGATGTGCTTTTCATTCAATATGGGCTTACTTGTATCGTGCCTTTTAATCTCTTTATCTTATTTCTCTAGATACTACTTCCTCATTTTGCTTGGTTGGTATTCTAATGCTTGAGCATCCTTCTCCTTCCTCCATTATGTATCTCCTTCCTTTGTTTTTTTCCCATAGATTATTATCTAATACTTGTATCTTATGTTGATGGAATTATATCAAGTATGGGCTCCACAATTGACAATTGATAGTATAAGTTTTGATACTAATGTTATCTTATCTTATGTTGATGGAATTATATCAAGTATGGGCTCCACAATTGACAATTGATAATATAAGTTTTTATACTAATGTTATCTTGCATGCTTTACAAACCCATGTATTTGTGATTTCAATTAGATCAACATCCTTTGATGGTTAGCCTTAAAGTAAATGGTCAAACTTCTTACAACTTGAACACTAACATCATTATTGCAATTTCCTTTCCCTTTTGTTACAACGATATTATGCTTTGGTTCAATATATAGATGAGGTGACAACATTGGTCTATACCTCTAGTGTCAATATCGATCATTTTGTCCATCAATAAGATTTTATATATTATTTTCTTCCCATAAACATCAACATTTACAATGTTTGCATACTCATCCTTATCATAATCAATGTAAGTTTACCATGCATTTATGTCATATATAATTTGATAAATAAATATATTTTTTATTTACATTTACAACCATTTTCGATTTGCAAGCTTTTACGGCCTTTCATTATTGTTTTGAGGATTAAACACTATCTTAGTGATGTAACTTCTCTTTGATTTTATATTTTTTTCTATATTTTGATTCTTTTTTATCTTAACTTTTTTTGTTTTTTATATTTACATTTACATTTATTTATTTTGATTTTGATTTTTTATTATAATTAATATATTTTTAATTCTCTTTAATTTTTTTAAAATAATTATTATATTTTTTTATTTCTAAATGATAAATCAAATTAGTAACACATGGAATTAAATCGAACGATCTCAAAAACTTTTAAAAATCGAAGAAGGATGACATTATAAATGCAGCTAATCCACCTACAAACCAACCAAAGCGTAGATATAATATTATATCAATAACTAAAATATTGCCGAAGGTTGCAATGATTTGCCTCATGATATACACATAACACGATATTGATATTTTAAATGAACGGTCCAACTACTTGTGACAATTTTGAGACAAGAAGATATTCGTAATGTCATTATTGTCAAAAGGTTGTTTGAAGTGATCGACACAATTTCAAATTTTTATATATGTTTGTCTTAATATTTTATTTTTCTTTTTAGTTTCTGTAGAACTTTCAAGCAACAGAGACTATAGAAATAGGTTTTGGGTTAGGTTATTAATTTAGCATTATTTCCAAAACAATTTAACCAAAATTTTAGTATGATTTTCGTCTACTAACCTTGGTTAACAGTTGTCAATTGCCCAGTTTTAGATGGATTGTGGGGGAGAGGGGAGCTTATGGGGAGGAGGGGCAGGGAAGGCGGAGGAAAGAGAGGGGCGGTGTGGGGGGGGGGTCGGGGGGGGGGGGAGCGAAGGGGGCCAAGGCGGGGGGGGAGAGGGAAGGGGGCCAAGGGTGTAGAGGGGAGAAGAGAGGGGCGGTGTGTGGGGGAGAGGGGAGCTTATGGGGAGGAGGGGCAGGGAGGGCGAAGGAAAGGGGGGTAGGGAGCTTCCCACATTTTTTTAAAATGGTTTTTAATGTTTAAAATTGTATTTTTAATGTTTTTTAGATAATTTTTTAATGTTTTATTAATTATTGTAAATTGTTTTTTATTAAGTTTTTAAAAATGGTTTTTTCTTTTTTAAATGGGGGGGGGAGGGAAGGGGGCCAAGGGTGTAGAGGGGAGAAGAGAGGGGCAGTGTGTGGGGGAGAGGGGAGTTTATAGGGAGGAGGCGCAGGGGAGGGCGGAGGAAAGGGGTAGGGAGCTTCCCACATTTTTTTTTAATTGTTTTTAATGTTTAAAATTGTATTTTTAATGTTTTTTAGATAATTTTTTAATGTTTTA
This sequence comes from Larix kaempferi, assembly GCA_027924585.1. Lineage (NCBI taxonomy): Eukaryota > Viridiplantae > Streptophyta > Pinopsida > Pinales > Pinaceae > Larix > Larix kaempferi. The sequence goes on along the minus strand of BSBM01000461.1, from coordinate 12,691,142 downwards.
TTAATTATTGTAAATTGTTTTTTATTAAGTTTTTAAAAATGTTTTTTTATTTTTTAAATTGTTTTAATAGTTTTAAAATTTAAAACTGTTTTATTTTTATTTTTTAATTGTTTTAATACTTTAAAAAAAATTAGTTAATTTGTTTTTAATAGTTTATTTAAAAAATATTCTTTTTAATTGTTTTTAATTTAGTTTTCAATTAGTTTTCAATTGTTTTTAAGCTTTTATCAATTTTGTATTTTTTTAATTTGCCTTTTTAATTTTAAATTCCCTCTTTAGTTTTTAGTTTTTTTTTTTATGTTTATTAAATTTTTCTTTCATTTTTCAAATTTCAATTTAAAAAAAATAGACATTTTTTTATTTAATTATATTTTTCAACTTCATCTAATTTTTATTTTTACAGAAAATTATATTTTTTAAATTAAAAATGTGCTATCTTTTCTTCTTTTGTGTTATTTAAAAGAAAAAAAATAAATATTTTTTTACGTCATGAATGGTTTTGAAATGAATTTAATTGTAATTCGATGGAAAAAAGAGTTGACGCTCGTAGCACCATTTTTCAATTCAAAGGTTGATTGAGGGTTTTGATTGCACTAACACCAATCATAGTTTCCAAAAAGTAATAATTGTAGTCCCCTAAAAAATGGTACTACCAGTAACACCACTTTTCAATTCAAGGTAAAAATAGCCACTAAATACAACCTATAAAAAAAACATGAACTCTCGAGAATTCTCGTCAAGTTGTATAACATGTTAGTAATAATGGTAACAGAGGAGACAACTTGTAACTTCCTATCATACTGTGAATCTATGTGAGTAATTTGTTGATTTAATGGTTTTTGAACTCCTATAGATGATTTGTACCGATAGCTCTATGCAAAATGGATAAAACATTGTGAGGTATATCTTGTTTCCAAAAGCTTTTTTATTGTCAAATTTCACAATCCTACCAATTCTTAGAAAGTTTTTGAGGGACCTTAGTTCTATGGAAGAATGCGCCTTTAAATGTTATGTCATGGTTCTTATAATTTAACCCATTCTCCATGTTTATCATTAAAATGATTGTTTTGGTCAAATTTGACAATACATTTTTGGGATTTTTTTAAAAATTGTTTGTGAATACATTGTAAATATATTTTAAAAAAAATATAGAGCAACCCAAACTTGGTCTTTTTATATATACACATTTATATGTAGAGTTGAACATTAGTAAGGGATTGCAATATAAGTTGGTCCTTTAAAGGAAAGGTTACAAATGGGATCCGAAGTTAGATGATGAAAATATTACTTTCTGATGTTGAATTTATCCACAAATAGGATATTTGAAGGATTGATGTCCTCAAGCACAAATTTATTCTAAAATGGAAAAAAAGGTATTAAAATAAACCTAAAAGGCTCGCAATCATTTAAGTAATATTGTTGGATGACGATGATGAATCGAATGCACATAATAGTAAATGCACATGGGCATGTGCAAGCTAATGAGGGTCACTTTTGGCGCATTAGATGCAATAGAAAACTGAAAAATCAGGCATCCCTCAACTTACTTGGTTTTTTTGAGATACTTACACAAGATATATTGCATCGAGTAAAAAAGATGAAACGTAGGAATTTAGTCACGTTCTCGAATATATAAGTTTTAAGTATTGAAAATTTACATAACTATGTCAAATTTCATGTATTTTTTGGCAAATGATAAGGTATATGTTTTTGTAGGTGCATCCTTTCAGTGCCTAAATGACGGTTTCAGGATACAAAAATTGGTAGACAAGTATAGAACCCATAGCAATAGTGCAGCACTATTTTTCCAAAATTAGATGTTTAATTTTTATTTATTTTTAATTATGTAAGTGATCAAACCTCGAGAACTGTACGTCAAATGTGGGTGCAGCCTTTGAAGGTATTAATGCAGTTATTTTGACTTGGATTTTTTATCGCATGTAGAGGTCGGTGTCTACTAATGCAGCATACAATTTTTTTTTAAATGGTTGTAAAATGAAAAAGTTACGGAATAAACACTAACAATATGTTTTTTGACTTAAGGAGTAATGACACAAGAAAATTAGGAAATAAATAGAAAATCTCAATATATATATTTTTTAAATTACATATTTGGAATCTGCATAAAAAATTCTATCTATGCCTAAAATTTTGTCAATAATGGTCATGTATGTCATGCTGTAGAGAGCGGTGAAAAACAGACATATTGAGAAAAATAGTGGAAATGTCTAATTAGATATGGTTCAGTAAATTCCATAGCACAAGTTTGGTAAGTCCAAACCAACCACATAGGACTGTGACTGACACGCGGGCGCGGGAGGAGTGGGTGATTAGGTGCTCAGGAACACGAGCGCTTATAGTTAAATTCATATTTTTTTGTTTTCGTGCTTAATGTTATACAAAATGCATGCGCTTTTCATCTATCCAAAACGCGCGAGCGTTTTGTATATACATAACGCGCGTGCGTTATTATCTTCACAAATTTATGTTTTCAAGTGTTGGATGGAGATAAAGGGGGTGAGAGAAAGATGATGATGATGAAGATTAACCAATAACTATTGCATTAGATAACTTCATTTAGTGATGGGCCTAATTTGAATGCCATAGAATTAGATAGCTTCATTTAGTCACGGGCCTAATTTGACTGCCATAGAGTAACCATCAACGACCACATTAGATAGCTTCACTGGCTCCATTAAAATTCAATTGGACATGACATGAATGATTTAAATTCAACACCTTAGCTAGCTTCATTTCATTTAGTGATGGGCCTAATTTGACGGGAGCATGGGAACCCGGACTCCATTAAAATTCAATTGGACCCATTAAAATTCAATTGGACGTGACATGAATGATTAAAATTAAACTCTAGATGCATACGTAAGCCACTTGGACAATGGCTGAACATCCGATACGTTGATGCTTTAAATGATGAACTCTTTCCTTTATGGCATTATAAGGATGCTTATGCTACATTTAACGACGACATTAATTAGTTAATGGCTTCCATGTTTGGAGCATAGAGAAAAACCTTGTCACATTACAAAATCTTTGCAACATCATACAAATTAATAGGGGAGGCTACCAATATGATCTAAATTTATGAGAAGCTTCCACATAGCAATAATTTATACTCTGTATAAAGTGAATATTATTACTTGTTTTAAAATTTGTTTCCTTCCCTTAACCTCGTTTTGTAGATCTGTGCTGGCTATCGTTTGGAGGGAGTTATCCCACCCAATTCCATGGTCATTTTCTATTAGACTGTGTGAAAAAATATAGCATTTATTGTGCTCAACCTACCTCATTTTACCTCTTCCTAGTTCAAAGGCGCTCATGCTCCTTTGTTTAAAACCCCCTCCTCTCTATATCTCTCCCCTCCTCTCCCTAGCCCTTACTAACTCAGGCTCTCTCTGTCTCTCTCTCTTCCCTACACCTCCACCTACCTCTAACCACACCTCCCATCTCTCTTTCTCACTCCCTACAACTAACACCCTTGCTTCTACACCTCTCTCTCTCTCTCTCTCTCTTTCTCTGCCCCCTCTTGCTCTCTCCTAATCCCCCTTCCCCTACCACTACATGATGATGATGATGATGATGATGATTAATGATTGATCATCATCATCATCCTCTTATTTATCATCATCATCATCATCATCATCATCATCACCATCATCATCGTCATATTCATCATCATCTTTATCCTCATCATCATCCTCATCACCATCTTCATCATCATCATCGTCATCTCCATCTTCCTCATCATCCTCATCATCATCATCATCATCGTTGTGGTCGTCATCACCATCATCTTCATCGTCTTTATCATCATCATCATCTTTGTAGCATACTTTGTACCTTTGAGAGAGAGAGTCCTTTCCCTTAGCCCAAGAATGATTCTACCAGCACTGAACCCCCGTGAGCCATTGATGACTCGATGGGGTGACATTTTCCTTCATCAGGGAGGTGGTGATACTAGTGCATCATACTCTGATGAGGACTATCTTGGACAGTGGAGCCATCAGGTGACGACATTCAAGCAGTTCCCGTATGCCGACATGGACTTTCTAGGAGATCCCGAGCTCATGTTACCTCTCAGAGTAGCCTGGGGAGACATAGGTACCAAAATTGTGTTTTTAAAAGTTATTTGTTTTTTAAAATTTCTCTATATCTATATCTATATCTATATCTATATCTATATATATATATATGATTTTTGTGATGAGTGTGAGTACTAACAACATACAAACTATGCAGATGTGGGACCATAGACACCTACTGGGCATCCCAGAATATATGTCCGACCAACCGAGCCAGGTGGTGTTGATTCCATGTTGAGGAGTATTGAGGGAAAGATGGGTCAATTGACTCGTGATATTCCTACATACAAGATTGAGCGGATGCCATTGGAGATGCAGGAACATGTGGTGGGAGTTCCCCCTACATGGATCCTGCTGCTTAGGAAAGTAGCCAGGATGGTGATCTGTTTTAGGGAAGCCATAGCAAAGCATGAAGAGGCTCCTACCTCTCCATAGAGAGAGTGACACTTGTTTGTGAGGTTTTTATGCCCATTTTGTGTATTGTTATATTTTGACAGATGTTGAGTCAGACTCATATATTTCGGACCTTATTTATATATACAGTATCGGTTTATATACATGTTTTCCTTATGTGTTTTAATGATTTAGTTTATTGTGTGATACAAATTCTAGTCAAGTATATAATTTTCATAGGCATCAACTAATTTATTGTGATTTCTTGAAATATGTTGATATGAAATGTAATCAAAATGTCTCTCAAGCAATCTAACTCACAAAAATTGACGTAACAAAGAAGGATGCCTAACCCGATACTCACCTGTAAACTAAAATACAACTAACTACAAATCGAGTCTTACCTCCAAACATGAAATGCCATGATGAATAGCATCTTAGAGTGGTTCAATAACCACATTGTATTCAACTATTTTGTTCATCGTAGGGCCCAAACAAGCACCTCTCGAAGAAACCAGTTGGCTTGTGGGTGAATAGATAACCCAAGCAGCTGAAGCCAAGTTACGAGTGTGATGACTTGCGCCATCTGCGAATCCTAGAAACCACTCGCTTGTCATCTGAAAACACAATCCAGAAGACACATAAGAAAAGTCTACAAAGAACTAACTCTACAAAAATGTATAGCTATAGTATAGGAAAAGTCATATGTGCCTAGGCATAATACTTTTTCAAGTAGAGCATGTAACGAATATAAAATAATAAATACAATAAATAATTAATAGTAGTTAATAACAATAATTAATAATAGTAAATAAGTATTAATGAGAAGTTGCGACTCCTCAAGTTAGCCCCAAGCTATATTTATGTGGGCTAGTTCATTGTATAATCATCATCTATCAATATATTTTTATCATATACATATTTATATTCAATCATGTGAAGTCAGACTCGCTTCTTAACTGTCCAACCGGATATGGTTGTATCATTTGGTATCAAAGCCGCATTCGGCTCATCTCCCGCACTTCACGCTCCATCTCAGCTCCTGCACTCCACTCATTCCACTCCCCCACGCAGAACCCATCTCACATTGCTGCTAGCTGTTGCTTTGGAATCCCACTCCCTCTTCCTTTCCCTTCACGCCATTCTGCGAACGCTAATCACCCCCACGCACTCCCTCAACATTCTGCACACACCCTGCAACCACCTCTCCCCACAACTTTCCACCAGCCTGCACCAGCTTCACGCATCCTACCCACTCTCCCCCTTGCAACCTGTGATTACCTCCACGTTGTCACCTTTCCCCCGCGGCTCCACGCCCACACCATCCTCATGCTCCACCATCCCGCACACTCCCTTCTCATACTCTCACGCTACCATACGTAGCTCCCCTCCCATCACACCCCACCATTCCTTCTTTCCATCGCTTCCCCACTCTCCCTCTCTATGCTCACACTCACCCCCTCGCACCTACGACCCTCACGCTCTCTCCCGCAACACCCTCTACACTATGCTTCACACAATACACTCCAAAAAACCAACCTCGCAATTACGCATGCCGCCACTCCTCACTCCACCCTCCGCTCCCCTTCCAACGCCTCTCCTAAGGAGCCTCGACCCTACTTGTCTCGACTCCATGCATTTTCCAGGTCGTTAAATTTTCATTTTCAACTTTATAATAAAAATATTTAAATATAATATTTTTATTTTTATTAAAAAAACTATTAATTATAGTAATTAGCATTACTATAGTGATTATCACTTCTTCCTAAAACATTAATTGTCTTTTCCATTACCCCATAAACCAAAATAACTCCCCCATATTCACCCCCCCACACTAGATCGAGAACCATGACAGAGATGAAGGACCGTCTGGAAAAATGAGAAAAAGACCAAATTAGAGATTTAAAAATCCTCAAAGGTCTAAAAACTAGAATGGACAAACTTGACAAAGAGTTTCAAGAAGAAAAAGAAGAGTTTTTGCGCAAGGTGCAATACGAAGTTGTCGGAGTAGTCTCATGGAAAATGAGGAAGGTATGAGAGGAAATGAAAGCATACTTCGATGCAGGGCTAGAAAATATCAAGTAGTTTTAAAGGATAGAGATGACGCTAAACATAGCGAGTCGCCAAAGGGAGACCACTCATGTTGTGATACAACTGATACCAATGATCATCAATCAAATCCCCCCAAATTGGAGATCCCGGAAGACCATAAAGACTACAATCATCATAAACCATATTGGGCCACAATGCAATCAATGGGAGGATACTCAATGAAACCTAAATTGGAGTTACCCAAGTTCGATGGAGAATAAAAATAGAGCATGGCATGGATCAACAAGGCAGAAGAATTCTTCTACATTCACAAAATCTTATCAGATGATGAGAAAATTAAATACGCCTTCATGCAGCTCGAAGGTCGGGCATACAATTGGTACATGTGGTGTAAGAAAACGACAAAAGTATGTGCCCACAGTTGGGACACATTCAAAAATGATTTTTTTTTAATATTTGAAGATGTGATAGAGAAAGAATTTTTCGCCAAACTAACTAGGCTATAGTAAGAAAGCAACGTGGAAGAATACACCTACGCATGGGAAGCATTAGCGACGCACGTGCTAGAATTAACAGAGGGTCAGCGACTCCAGACATATATCTCTGGTCTTAAACCATACATAAGACACGAATTAGAATTCCATAACATGTACAATTTGGATAAGGCTAGGTGCAAAGTAAAACTCATTGAGGAAAAATTCAAACAATCAAGACAAGGGAACCCTAACAAGGGATATTTGCGACAGCAAGAGATTCAGTGCCGGTATTGTGAATATACGTGGTCACCCGGTCATCAGTGTAACAAATATTAGTTGTATGGCTATGAAGTGGAAAAAAGCTCAAAAACATCAAGCAGTCGCACCGACAGTGATAGAAAAAACAAGAAGAATACTTGTCGTCGATGTGGAGAAGATTGGTTTCCAGGCCATAAATGCAAAACAAATCACACAGTACATTGCAAAATCATTAATGGGAAGCAAGTATAGGTATCAAGAGAGACAGAGACAACTGATTCAGATATAGACACAAGTTCTTCTGAGGCATCAGTTGCGACGGTTACGTTTACTCAACAAGTCTATAAGGAAGAAAAGGTAGAGACACTAGAGAAAGATTACACCCAATAGAAGGAAAGCCAAGCACTCGCAGGAAAATATATTCCACCTCAGTTGAGAAATCGTGACATCCTTAAAATGGAACAACTCATATTCCAAGTAACAGAATCAAGGAATTCAGGACCAAAAAGACTACAACTTAATGGGAAAATTAAAGATAGGGATATCACAATTTTGGTCGATTTTGGAAGTACCCATAATTTGATAGATATCAATAAGGCAAAGGAACTTAATCTTTTTGTGTTTCCTGCAAAAGGGCTTAAAGCCTCAACCATCATGGATCAACACATAGAATAAGTAGGGAAATGTCATAAGGTATCATTACACATACAAAACTTACACCTACAACTCAATTGCATTTCCTTACCACTCAAGGAAGTAGACATGGTATTAAGCGCTGAATGGTTAGCATCACTAGGGACGTACTCTACCAATCTACAAAAATAGTACACGAGTTTTGAATGGAATGGAAGTAAGTATCGATTGTATGGTCTAAGGAAATCGCCACCCAAGTAGAAAGAGTCGCAACATAAGAAGGACCCAGGCCACCTTCAAGATAGAGAGACCAGTCTAGATCACTTAGCTCAAATCAAGAATCATCACAAATCAAGGACAAAAGATGATGCCAGCAAATACAACTTTGAGGACAAATCTCCCTTTAAAGGGGGTGGCAATGTAACGAATATAAAATAATAAATACAAGTAATAATTAATAGTAGTTAATAATAATAATTAATAATAGTAAATAAGTATTAATGAGAAGTTGCGACTCCTCAAGTTAGGCCCAAGCTATATTTACGCGGGCTAGTTCATTGTATAATCATCATCTATCAATATATTTTTATCATATACATATTTATATTCAATCATGTGAAGTTGGACTCGCTTCTTAACTGTCCATTCGGATACGGTTGTAGCAGAGCCCATTTCTATGCTTGGGTAGCTTAAAACCATCATAATCCATCAACTCATATGAACATTTCCTCAAGACTTTAGAAACAATATAGGGTCTGAGCCACATAGATTTGAACTTGCCTGCCCCCAAGGGATCCTTATCCTTATCATAAACCAAAACAAGGTCTCCTTCGGAGAAAACTCTAGGTTTTACAGACTTTTCATATTGATGTTTGACTTAGTTCTTGTGAGCTTCATTCGAAGTGAGCACATTGCAACGCTGTTCATCCAAATGTTCTAAATGAAGCAATCGTTCTTCTAAAGAAAAAGTTTCAGGTAGTAGTTGGAAAACCAACTTCAATGATGGAATCTCGCATTGAATCGATGTGACTTCCTCTAGCCCGTGAACGAGTTGAAATGTTGAAAAACTAGTAGCAGTATTAATATTAGAATGATACACCCAAATATCCAAATACAACATGATGTGTCGATTTGACCTACTGGCATTGACGGTACATTGAAGAATAGTTTTCAGGGTTTTGTTAACTGCTTTGACTTGACTATTCACTTGCGGATAAAATGGAGACGAGTGTTCTTGCCAAAAACCTAGCAGAGTGGTCGACTCAGTCATCATGTAATTCTGGAAATTTCTACCATGACCGGTGACAATTTCTCTAGGTATGTTGAACCTAGAAATAATCTGATTGAAAACGAAATAGGTTGTGGTTTCTCCATATTATTTCACGATAGGCATTGCCTCATCCCACTTTGTGAAGTAGTCAATGGAAACGATGATATACTGATGTCCCCTAGCAGAAACTGGGTTTCATGTCATATAATCAATCCCCCATTTGGTGAAGGGACCCACTGTGATAACAGGATGAAGAGGAGCCGGATGTGCTTGCATTTTATTTTTGAAAACCTGACACGGATGATAGTGTTTCACGTATTCCACATAATATTTGAATATGGTGGGCCAAAAATACCCAGCACGTAGTATTTTCTGCGTTGTTTCCAACCCCGAAAGATGACCCCCACAGGCTCCACAGTGAGCATCATTCAATACTAACTTAGCTTCATCCAGGGTCAAACAACAACGTAATATCGAATCTACCCCGCATCTATATAGCGTATCAAAAATAATGATGTAGTTCTTGGCATGATGTCTAAGCCTTCGTCATTCTTCCGTAGATAAAGTCGGTGGAAACTTCAAAGTTTGGAGATATATTAAAATATCTCCATACCATGGATCGTAGGTTGCAATGAGGAAAATATGTTCATTAGGGAATGACAAATCTTCTTCATTATGTGTTACATCGCTAGGAAACTCAGATATAAGTTCTGCGAACACCAAATAATTTTTTTGACTTAGCAGATTGAAAGGTAAGATCCAATTCTTGCAAGATGACAATGCATTTGTTGAATTTACGCCCGATGATGTATTGGTTTAAAACATATTGCAAAGGATTAACCTCTTCTATTACTGTGGTAGTTTGCAATAAAATATAGTGACACAACCTGTGAACGACATACAAAGTAGCTAATGCCAATTTCTCAACGTGAGAATACTTAAGTTCAAGAGTTAAGAATGCACGAGAAAGGTAATAAATGACATTCTCTTCGAGTTTGTCATATTCCTGAACCAAGACTATGCCAATGGTGGAAACAGATGCGGCTAGATATAGAAGAAAGTCTTGAGTATAATCTGGCGGGATCAACAAGGGGGTTGAAAAGATTGCATTTTTCAAAGCATCAAAAGAGTTTTGTGCAGCCTCATCCCATAAAAAATGAGTATCTTGTTTAAGCAATCGCATGAAACCTCTAGTGATCTTAGCATAGTTGATAATAAATAGTCTAATAAAATTGGACATGCCTTGTAAACATTGAAGTTGTCGGATAGTGCGAGGAGGAGGAAATTTGACAGTGGCCTCAACTTTCAAAGGATTGACCATAATCCCTCAATTAGACACGATGAAACCAATTAATTGTCCAGACTCGACGCAAAATACACATTTCTTAGGGTTTAACTGAATCTTGTAGTATCTACATTGCTCAAACATGAGTCATAAGTGATGAGGATGATCTCTTCTCTTTCGAGATCGTGCAGGTAAATCATCCAAGTAAGGTTCATCCACATATTTGATATCATGGAAAGCAAAGTTCATAGCTCGTTGGAAAGTAGCCCCAACATTCTTCAATCCGAATGACATTTTCCTATAGGAAAAGGTACCCCAGGGACATATAAAATCCTTTTTATGTTGGTATTCGGGTTTAATTTGAATTTGATTATATCCCTAAAAACCATCCATGAAAGAGAAAATTTCATGGCCTGCACACACATCAAAAATTTGGTCGATAAATGGTGTGGTATAGTTGTCTTTTGGACCGGCTTTGTTGAGGTCCCTAAAATATGTGCACATGCATATGGTACCTTTCTTTTTATCAACCAATACTAGGTTAGATACCCATTCCGTCATGTCAATAGGATAAATGAAGCCGACATTGAGGAGCTTTTCAACCTCAACCTTGATGGTCGCAACTTTTATAGGGTTAACTGGACGAAGTTTTTGAAAAAATGGTTTCACATTAGGATATGTTGTAATGACGTGTTCGATGATAGACGGGTTGATGCCTGGAATATCCTCATATGACCACGCAAAAAAATTGCAGAATTATTTAAATAAGCTGGTGTACAAACTGATCTCTTGTAGAGAAAAAATTGCTCCAATGAAAACATTTTCCATGAAATTTGGTTTAATGGAAATATTGATTGGGATAGTTGTTGAAATATTTTCCATATTGCCCTCATCTAAAATCCCCTATTTCATTAAAGGATTAGTGGACGAAAGTCAACATTTCCACCAAGTCTCATTGAAAACTCTCCATTCTTGATTATGTTCATATCTGGAAGAAAATAGGATCTGTGATGCATATGTTCCCAAGGATGATCTAGACCTACCATGGCTTCCAGAATAGTCTCATCTGATGGTGAAATAGTGTCTAAACAATCAAATGAATGGGTGGAGTTTATTTCCCATGCAGGTGCATAATCAATATCTAACTCTGTAAAGACCAAAGGAGTCGAGATATAATTTGTCTCAGAGTTTTTTACTGCTTGATAGGTCACTTCTGCGATAGATAGGGGTGCGATTGGTTCTTCTTGAGTAGGAAGGACCCAAGGATCAGTTGTTTGAACAACTGTGAAGACCTCCTTAGATAACATGTTAGTGTTACTCGATGAACCAATATAATTAATAGGAGGAGGAAATTCGAAAGTGACCATTAATGACGAGTACATACCTACTCCTAAGCTCTCACTAGGTGGATGGACTTGATCAATCCAAGGGATATTCGAATCCGAACGAGTTGTATTGTTTTTTAGGGCAAAGGATAGTTGGTCAATCGTGACAATTTATCCTTCATGGGGGAACATAAGTACCTAAAAAACGAATGAGGGAATGGCTTGCAGAACATACGTCCAACTTCTTCCCAACAACAAATTGTAGTCGAGAGAAGCATCGACAACTTCTACTTCTACTAACACTACTTTCTCTGCTAGATGGATATCAAATGAGGGGAATATTCCATGTGGACGAAAATATCTTCCATCAAAAGCGGTAAGTAATGTAGTTGAAGGGGATAACTCTGGAGAGCCTAGGGATTTCCAACAAGAGATAGAAATTATGCACGTTGACGCGCCTTCATCTAATACTATTCATCCAATGGTTTTAGAGCCATGGAATACTTCTATTGGGAAGGCCACGTGATAGGGAAACCAAGGTTTGATATTTGACATATAAAACCGAGTCAACATACTTGATGAATCCATACTTCCTATCGCCTCTGGAAGTGCATTTTGCTGCGATGGGAAGCTTTGAAGAACTTCTAGAGCAGACATAACACATGACATTTGGGATAGGTCCTCTACAACTGAGTAGTTTGGAGCAGCCCATGCATTAGGGTTGTGCGATGCTCGTTTATATACACCTTTCAGTATCTTCAACATAGGATCTGTAGGTCTCTCTATATGAAGAGGACCAGATGTTTTTGGAATTTTTTTGTCTCTCAGTGGCAAATCGGGGGTATAATTCCTGGCTCTCGTTTGCAATAAAGCATGAGAGTTAACCATATTGATGTAGGATTGATCATCTTGTGTGGCACAAGGAATGCCCCCAGTATTAGATGTGTCAGAAGCTGGGCTTTGCCCTTTGGGAAAAATATCACTCAGGACAACCGGTTTCTTTTGAATTAACAAATTCCATGCTTCATCCATTAGAGGACATTGATGAGTAAGGTGATCATCTTTACAAAGTTTGCAAGGAAAATTCACCTTCTTCTTTTCTCTTTTTCCCTCCTCAGAATTTTTAGTGGACTTGGGATTTTGTTGGTTTCCTTCCCCTTTCTTTCCTTTTTTCTTATTGTTGGGTTTTCGAGGACCCTTTTGATTTGACTGCACATTTTGTACAATTTCTATTTGTGAAGGGGAGGATGCAACCGTAGTTGCTTCTGCAGCAAAATTCTTTATTGAAAGTGCATGTACTTGCTTAGTAAAATATTCTAATGCGGATGAGTCAGGTGAACCTACAATTCCATCAACATGTGGTCTAGGTTTAGGTTTACCAAGATCAATGTTTCACCTAGGTGCATTTGGAATAATTTCATAAAGGATCCCAGACTGAGGATAAATCAATTCAAGTTGTTGGGTCCTTAGAGTGGCTTCTTCCTCAGAAGTAACCCCAGAAGTTGACACATCTTTGGATATGTATGGTAATAGTGATTTTAGAAACCAATCCAATAAAAACTCTGGGGGAATCTAAGCTTTAATGAGTCGTTTCTGTCTTCTCCACTCCTAAATATGATCAAATAAGTGAGTGGCTTTGTTCTATCTAAAGGTAGATAGAATATTCGTGTCGGCATCATACAGGACTAGAAGCTGGAAATGGTTCAGGAAAATCGTCGCTAAATCACAAAATTTAATGTAAGCTGCGGCTGGTAACTCGATATACCATTTGGATGTAACACTAGTCAAGGTTCTTTGAAAGATCCTAAATTTGATCGAGTAATCATTTAGCGAGTTCAAGGAACAGCATAGATGAAATGTCATGACATGGTCCCCTGGGTCTTCACCAGTTTTTCCTTCAAACATTGGAATGTCTGAAGGGATTTTGGTTGGGACCGGAGGCCAAGCAGGATTATGTCGCACTGGGTCATTCATTAATTTTGAAATATCTGGCAGATCAAAGTTGACATAAAAAGTAAGCGGGGCCTTGCCGATGGAATTTGATTTTGAGGAATTTGGTAAGGAGAAGTACTAAATGCATGACTCCCATAAGGTTGGTTGGGGTTTCCCCCAGCCATCGGTTGCGGTGAAAAGTGTTTTGTAAATTGGTCCAGCCATAATATAGCGGGTTACTTCCTTACATCCTAGTCCATTGCGGCTGAGTGTAAGTGCTTCCAAATGGAGTATGTGTATAAGTATTACTTCCCCCTCCACCAAAAAGTGAAAAATGAGTACGCCTTGCAGGCACATTTGAAGTTTGAACATTTGACGAATGTACATTAAAGACTGTAAAGGGATTAAAACTCGGCATTTGTGCAATAGAAGGGGTAGGCATTGAGCCTAGAAATGGTGTAGAAGGAACAATATGCCCTTCGTGCCAAGGAAAACCTTGATTGAAAGGAGATGAGAGGGGATTAAACTGTAACTGTTGGATGAAAGGGGAAGATGTATATGGTATCGTAGGTATCCTTGAAAAATGAATATTGGATGAACCAATGTTGGACCCAAAAGGAGCAGATGTCAATGTAGACTAAGTGCTAGATGTCCCTGAAGGTCCAGCATCGAAACTAAAAGAAATGCTTGAAGCAGAAAACATCTACAACGAGCTTCGTACCGGGGTATTAATGTGTGGAGGAGAGAAACCTCTAGGTCTGATAGACGATATGGGAGTATGTGGAAATGTCGATCCATCCCCTGTATTGTCCATATTAAGTCTAGATGTAAATCTATATACACTTAACTCAGGTATTCCTAAAGATACAACTCTTTACAACAAATGGTCACTTGGTCCAGTTAAGGGAGGTTTGAAGTGTCTTGCAAAATATTATGTTGGAAAATATTCAACCTCGATGGTCTGTGGGACCGATGAAGTTTGAGAAATGAGTTGGGGTTCTCTAGGAGTTTTAGTTGTGCCGGCTAGTTCAAAATAACCTCTTAAATCAGTTCTACGTCATTGAGGTGGCGGTGGAGGCTCCATAGTGGATGAAGGAAGGTTTCTGAACCTTTGAGACCTACGAAGAGGTTGGTCCTCCAAAATTATACAAAAATATTCTATGTAATAAACCTAGGGGCCGCTAGAACAACAATAAACATACAACACACCACTAAAATTTTTCTATAGTGATCCATACCAAGCAAACATATAGTCTCCCAAAGGGAATTATCGGATGATTAGGGCCCGAACAAGCCATTGGAGTAATGAAGAACAATTATATGTGGTCCTTGATACAATCATGATGGGGCCAAGTGTTGGAATCACCCAACCACCTTCCCAAAGAGCGGAAGAGGATTTCTACCCAGATTTGTCCTAGGTGAAGTGAAAATATCATTTCACTCCCACCTATGTAGAGCCCTATTGGTTAAGATACTAAGTCTACCACCAATGTGAAAATAGTCTGGGGGGACACTCGCAGATCAAACTAACACGCATTGGCAGGGTAACTATGCCCAGAATCCTAAAGCACACAAGGTACTAGTGGATCCCTTTATGCGTATTAGTCTTGGTAGATGCTCGATTGAGAAGCGGGGGGGGGGGGGGGGGGTTATCCCCAACTAATCAACCTCATATGACCTCGTGCTTAACTCCGGTTTGAGTGGAGCTTTCCAACACACCTTCCACAAAGGTGGATTTACCTAAAGATAGTTCACTACGATTTTGAGTTAAAAATGGTTTTGGATAGTTTAAAATGATATTATCCAAAACCCTAGCCTAAGCTAGTTGGTGTGTGTTCCCTAGAAATAAAATTTACTAATAAATTTTAACTTAAGATGTTCTTTTTAGGGTTTTTACTTACTCGGAAAGGAGTGAAATGTGTGCAAGATGGTTACAACTGAAAAAGAAAAGTGTATGAAATGCAAATTCTTTTTGCTTATCTTTCAAAATCAACAATTTGCAAAGCAAACCTGAAATTAATTCAAATGTTTTTTACTTTTCGAAAGAGTTAGCATATGCAACTAAAATCTAGAAAAATAAATGCTCTTGCTTGAAGTAAAGTACTTGCTCTTTAGTTTTCCTTTTTAACGAAAGAAATGGAAAATAAATATAAAGAAGACAAAAACTCTATAAAAATGTGATTATCAAATGACTATACCTAAATCTATCAAACTCAGAAATCTACTCTCAATAGAATCTGAAGATAACAATCCAAAAAAGTTTCTTCCAAGAAGAAAGAAGTAACTAAGTTCGGTAAAGAGACACTATGTGATGAACTGACATAAAGGAGAAAGAATAGAATAAAAGAATATATCAGATTTCCCTTCCACAAACCAGTGACCATAAAAGGAAAAATCCAAGCATGAACCAAACACAAAATGGATTTGAAAGACCTAGGTATGTTCAACAAGCAAACCAAAGAAAGTAAATAAATCTCAAAAAGAGCCAAGGAAACTCAGTATGAACCTACAGATAGGTATAAAAGGTCTAAAAATTAACAGAGAAGACTTTCATCAACCAAGTATAGACCTCAAGCTCAAACCCTAGGATAAAAACCTAAAAACTCAGGGAAAAACCACGACTTTTAGTGTAAGCACCACGCGGGTGACCCACGGGTCCAGAAATAAGCAACTTGCGGGTACAGGGGAAAATCCACAACTATAACTAAGTACAAATAGCAGGTCTTCCTTGATAAAAAACAAAAAATGAAAGAAAACTCATGCAAGACCAGGTCTAAGTCACTAACAGGGGTACATACACCCTATAAACTCTCCTAGAGACCTACATGAATAATAAAAATAAAGAAAATAGCCTAAGATTCCTAGAGCAACAACAAGAACTCCCCAGTGGAGTCGCTAGTTCTGTGTAAAACTACCTATGATAGGGAATTCAAGAGATCATCAATGTACATGTAATTGAGTTACAGACATAAGATAGTAAACAAGTGCATCATGCAATACTTTTTCAATGGAAAAGAACTAATATATAAAGTCAAAATGAATACCTGGATAACTGGCATTCGATCCGAGCTTTAAACTTTAATATCCTACTCCACTGTTCCAGATGAATTACCTACAATAAAATAAATACCCTTCTCAAAGCTTTTGACTAAAAGAGATAAACATTTAATGTGAAACTCATATATAAATTGATATGAAAGATTCAACGACACAAATGAATATGAGACACAAATATTTATGGGAAGGAAAATATCTGTATTATTATCATTAAAGGAAACCAACTAAACCTATTCTACAACTGGCACCGTTGAAACCTGACCCTAAGTTCCTACTCCTCTACCTTTGTTGGCTTGGTTTTGCAACCAAGCTTAGTGCTATGGGCACCTGCTAACTAGTAGCAACAGTTTCAATATTAAGCAAAAACAATTGTAAATCTAAAACTAAAACTAAACTAGCATGTGCATATCATAATAAACTTTTACATTAAAAAACAAGAACAAGAAATAGAAAAAATAACTTTGTATTGAAAATGGGGGCAAGCAAGTGCTTGCAATAATAATACCTCCAAGTAATGAAGATAGTTGAGAAGCTCCAAGGGTGAGCAGCTCCAAACTCCAAAGGGTCCTTTCTCCAAGGTAGATACAATGGCCAAAAGCTCAAGGGAGATTTTGGCAGCATGAGGATAGGAAGATGAATGGATGGAAAGTGAGGAGCCCCTACCACCTTTTTATAGTTTTTGGTGGTGGGGAATACCATTTGTGGTTTTGAGGAAACCAATGGCATTGACCAACATGGTTTAGGTACCTTTTCCCTCCTTTTTCCTTTTTTGAATATTTTTAATATTTGTATTCCCTTTTTAATATTTTTGGGAATTTTGGACCCTTTTTGAGGGCTTTTTATGTTTTTTGAGGAAAAATAATCATTTTAAGTGGAAAAAGGGGTGTATTAAGGTCTTTTGGTGGCTTTAGAGGCTCAAATGGTGGAAAAGTGGACAAATGGGTCATGTGAATAAGGAAATGAGCTAGTGAGCACTTTTTGGGTGTTAACAGATTGCCCCCTGATGTGTGAGGGCAGGAGCTCATCGTATGGCCGATAGACATCATAGTTCTTTTGTTTTTTTTCTGGGGTTTGGGGAGGAGAAGAGATCAATTGGAGACTGGATCCACGACCCTTGGAAGCTGCAAAAAATAAACAATATTACATGGCCTCAATATGAATGAGGAATAATCTCTGATAATGGACGAGGCGGGCATACCCATGCTCGTATTAAGACATATACATAACAATTAGTCCCAAGAAGGGGGATCTAATACATAAAAAATATACTGGTACATCATAATGGTCCAGAGGGGACATTATTTTGGGATGTACTCATGATCATAACATGACTGATCTCAATAACTGATACACTGGAATAACTGATGAACTGCTGAAACTGAAGGTGTCCAGCATCTGTAGGGTTTAATGACTGTGAGCCATCTCTGGGAAGTATATGTAATTGTATACTCAAGGGAGTATAAAACTGGGGTACATCTGAATACTGTCATCGTGCGCAACCCGGATATCTATAGGAAAAGTGTAACTGGTTGTATCCATAGGTAGACTCTCGAATGTGGAGGAGTCAGATGGTATCCGGGGTCTTCGACCAATAAGTGAACGGACCAATGCCCTGTGCGAGTCTCAACGATGCGATCAAGGTGTTGAAGTCGAGCATGTGAGAAACAACCATTTGGAGAGGCACTGAGGACTCTTCTCGAAATGATTCGTAGGCACTCATCAGAAATGGTTATGAGTCCAAGACACAGGGACCTCTAGGTCTATCCTATGGAATAAATTTGGTTGTCGTCGATAGAGGGAAACCAACAACTAACAAGGCAATGATGTGTCCTTGATTGGAGCGTGAGGTGTAGAACTGAAGTGTGGTGGTACTGATGGTAGGACTGACATACTTGTGGGAATGGGAAGTAACTGGGGTCATTTAGTGGGTAGACTCAAACTTCCTTTGTTCAGAGCATGATGACATGGTTGACCTAGCAGTGTAGGGAACTGACTTGTAGGTGTGGGGATCATAGCTTTTAAGGACTGAAAGGTATGTATTGACTCTGGGGGGGGGGGGGTCAAGCTGATGGGTGCTGTCGAGGGTTTCTCATGGTGACATACTGCAGAATACTCTGAACACAGGCGACCAAAATGGGGAAGCTGCTATATGAGTAGACGTGATCTGTTCTGGCGCCGAGAAGCACCCTTGGGTCCTTTTTCGTAGTTTTAATGAGCTCGAAGAAGGGATAAAAGTGTGCTCTGAAATGGTACTATCCTGTGGATTTTGTGAGCCCAGGACTGTTCGTGCTCATGGATGCTTTCATTTTTAAGGAGTCTGAAAGCGATAAGAAGACTCTGCAGTGGTTATGATTACCGTCCTGTTGGTTTTACGAGCCCAGGATGGTGATTGCTCGTGGTCACTTTCATGTTTAGAGAGTCTGAAAGCGGTAAGTAGACTCCATTGGTGTTCTTTTTCGTAAGTTAGTCTCCAAGGCCCAAAAAAGCATAAAATGATGCAAATGGAGAACTCTTCTAGTCGATGTGACTAGAGTATTCCTTTTTCGTAATTAGTCTACAAGGTCCGGAAAAGGGGTAAACTTATACCAGGTAGATGCCCTTTCAGATACGTTTAGCGAGCATGAAAGGAAGCAAGGTTGCTTGGCGATCTTTTCATTGTTTTAGGAGTCAGAAAAGAGCTTGACAGAAACTCCCTAAGTGCTTTTTTCGTAAAAGGGATTGCTCGGCCCGAAAAAGGGATAAAACTATACCGAACAAAAGGGGATTGATGGGAGCGAGAAAAGGTCTCAAGCATCATCATGAGTGCGGAAAACTGAATCCGGTGACATAAAGATTGTCAAAAAGGGGGCAACGACCAATGTGGCACGCAAACCGAGGCGACGAGGGGTTATCGGAAAAATGCCTAAAAAATCTGGAGGTGAGAGTGAGAAATGATCTCAAGCATCGTCACGAGCGCGAAAAACTGAATCCGGTGATATAATGTTAGTAAAAAATGGACGACGGCCGATGTGGCACGCAAACCAAGGCGACGAGGGGGCATGGGAAAAAATGCTAGACAAATCTGGGCGTGAGAGCGAGAAATGATCTCAAGCATCATCACGAGTGCGGAAAACTGAATCCGACGATATAAGACTCGTCAAAAAGGGGCAACGACCAATGTGGCGCGCAAACCAAGATGATGGGTGGGCATTTTGAAAAAGTGCCCTAAAAATATGGGCGTGAGATCCAGAAATGATCTCTATCATCATCACGAGCGTGGAAAACTAAATCCGATGATATAAGACTCGTCAAAAATGGGTGGCGGCAGATGTGGCACGCAAACCAAGGCGACGAGGGGGCATGTAAAAAATGCCAAAAAAATCTGGGCGTGAGAGCGAGAAATGATCTCAAGCATCATCACGAGCGCGGAAAATTGAATCCGGTGATATGAGACTTGTCAAAAAATGGAGAACGACTGATGTGGCACGCAAAATGAGGCGACGAGAGGGCATGGAAAAAATGCCCAAAAAATCTGTGCGTGAGAGCGAGAAATGATCTCAAGCGTCATCACGAGCGCGGAAAAATGAATCCGATGGTATCAAGTATATCAAAAATGGAGAGCAGCCGAAGTGGCATGCAAACCGAGGCGACAAGGTGTCGGGACACAATGTTTATATTGGTCCTAGTGAGAGCGAGAAATGATCTCAAGCATCATCACGAGCATGTAAATATGAATTCGGCGGTGCAAATGGTGCGAAACACGGAGGTCTTAAGGACTCCGGAATGGTTAAAGGAAATAACTAGGTTAAAAAATGGTTTCCAAGAAAGGTGAGCCCACCAAGCCAAGGATGCAGTGGTGGGGAGAAATGATGGCCCGCGGGGGCGAAATACTAGGTGTATCAAATCAAATCAAATATACAAGTGACACGTGACCTCAAAAACGGTTGAGATCACAAATGTGAAGAAGTCAGCAGGGTTAATGACCTGCCCCCATGCTATGTGCATGGGGTTTGTGATTGTGGATCACATATGTGTTGGTTTGAACGATGGTCTCATTGATGTTTTGAGATAGAGATGATGGGGAAGGTTCAAAATGATTGATCATGCCCCCTATCCCGGGGTCGAGGTAATCTATTATGCCCCCTAACTCAGAGGTGTCAATGTGGTGCAGATGTTGTCTCAGAGAGAGATCAATAGGGAATTGAGCAACTACTGGCGGGGTGTTATACCATGAGGCTGTGGGCTGTGGTGGCATACTGAAGTGATGATATGATGATGGGGGATTCCCTTTGTGGGGTGGATTCCCCCAGTATCTCCGAGAAGAATCACGATGATGATGAGTAGGCAAGGTTTTGGGCCTGCCCCCATGTTGTGGACATGTGGTTTCCTCATCGATTTGAAAGGGTTGAACATGTGTGTCAAAGGGATCAATGGAAGGGGCCGACTGGACAGAGGGGTATCTAGTGGAAACCGTGTAAATGGTGTTAATTTCTTCCAAGGAGGAAGATGGTGGGGGATGAATTTCCTCAATTTTAGGAGGGGATATCTCTAGGTCGGCATTATTCAATTCGTATAAGGCTGCTCTATAATCTGGGAGATCAGGGAAATGGTGTGAATAATGGCCATAAATGCCGCATATCGCACAAGGGTGGTTAGTGCGGAGCGTTTTGTCGTGAGGTTGAGGAGGTGGTTCAAGTCTTACCACTGGAATTTCGGTGTCGTCATCCAACATATTCATGTGTTCCTGGAGTGCAGGTAACTGTGGAAATTGATGAGTGGCATGGCCTACGTCGTCACACAACGAGCACTTAGGGGGAATACGAATAGCAGGGGGGTTTTTTGCTACCTTGGGGGTTGCTGGGGGGGTGCGAGTTATGGGTCCAGTGTTATAAGTTGGTGGGCCTCTGCCCCCTGTGTTCCGTAATGGAGGTGGAGTGTTTCTGGATGTTGATGTCGTAGTCACTATTGGGGGAGGTCTGTTTTGCAGATGAGTGACTGGAGGGGGTGGGTGGCTGGTAGTGGGGATAGGTTGTACCGGTTGTAAAATAACAGTCGGAGTCGGCGGGGGGCTCGGCGCAGGTAAGTACCATACAAGTATCCCTAATGTTAAGCAAGGAAGGTTGAGTGTAGCCATTACTGGCGAACTGACAACTCCGGAGAATGGGAACAAGAATGGGATGGTGTGAATTGGCATTGTGCCAATATGAGTAGGCACTGTGGGTGTTTGTGGTAGCAACGAAGGCTGCTGCGTGGTGTGTGACAGGGTGCACAAATCTGATGTTTTTGTTATCGGTAAAGGTGGTTGTTGGTTTGGTACCTATGTGTTATGCGAGAGGGTGCACAAATTAGATATCTCGGTTATCTTCAAAGGGGGTTGGATGGATTGGAATGTGGAAGTCATAGGTGATTCCGAGTATAATCCGGGTCTGACTGTGGAGACGAATGATGTAGGTGCATTCTGAACTGGTTGTTCAATCATAGGGAGAACATTTGTAGGTGCAATGGGAGCGTATGGGTTTCGACGCGTTTGGAGATTCATGTCGGATGATGACATCATAAGGAGATGATGAGTATTTGAATCCATTGGTTGGTTTGTGTGTGTAGCATATGTGATTTGCTGTTGTGGTGCTGTGGTTCCTTGAGGAGGATCCAACAGACGAGTGTTCACCACTCATTGTGTGGGAAAAGGATTCTGCAGCACCATGGGTTGTGTTTAAGGAGGTGGTGCTGGTTGTGCCGCGTGCCCTTGGCATTGGGCGTCATCAGACCATAGTTGGCGTGCTCACTCCAAATGGGGGCAAGTGTGTGTATAATGGCCCTATACCCCGCATATGGAACATGGGTGGTTTGTTCGTAAATTGGGGTTCTTACCCTGTTTCAGTGGTCCATCAGGGTTTTGGTTGGCAGGGGTAGCATTGTTGTTGTTTGGAGGATAAGTCTGAGCGATTGGAGGTTGTGGTGTAACAAGGACTACCTGTGGTGGGAAATAAGTCGTTAGGGCTTGTGAGTGAACAGGAGCATGTGTGGCCTGTTGATGGTAATACGTAGGGGGATGCTGCGCAGGTGCTGAAACGTGTGGGGGTTGCTGATATGTCTGCGGAGCGGGTTGTAGGTTTGCTGCAGGGGCTGCCTGTGGTCAGTAATAAGCAGGTTGGGCTTGCGAAGACACGGGAGCTGGTGTAGCCTATGGGTGGTAATACGGCTGAGGTGCGGTTGGGGGGGCGTATGCGGGTGGTGCATGACCAAAGCACTGAGGTGGACATGAGGGTCCATGGGTATGGTGGTGATGTGCCATGGGAGCATATGAATTGGTTGCTCCAGATTGAGATGTAGCCCGCAAAAGGCCAGGGTCATGGCTAGGATGTGCAATGGAAAAGGGTTGGGGATGCGAGGCAATATGACCAATGATGCCATCTGCGGCATGGGATGCCCCCGATGCATCGTGTTTGGATGAATCGCCCCTAGGGGCATCCGGTATAATGGTATATAGATAACCTTACTGGGCATAAATGAGGTCAAACTCTTGGGCTTTGAGGATGGTCGCTTCTTCAGACTGGGGTCGTTCGGATGCCACATCCTTAGCAATGAGAGGGAGGAGGGACTTTAGAAACCAATCTAAGAAGATACGGTCGTCTAACTTGATTTTGCAGAGGCTTCGGCGTCGACGCCACTCATGAATGTGGTCAGTGATGTGGGTGGCTGTGTTCTGTCTGCAAGACAGTAGGATCTCGATTCCCACATCATAGCGGATAGGTAACTGGAAGAACTGCAGGAAGGTCGATGCAAGGGAGGTAAAGGTGGCATGGGTTCCATGGGGCTGCTCGATATACCACTTAGCTGCAGAGCCAGTGAAGGTACGCTGTAATAGACGAAGGCAGACAGAGTCGTCCACTATGGAGTTGGAGGAACACCATAGATGGAAGGACATGATATGGTTTGGGGGTCCTCACCTGCCTTGCCCTCAAACTTAGGGATGTCGGAGGGGAGTTTGGTGGGCATGTGAGGCCACACAGGTTCGTGTCTGATAGGATCATTGGTTAACCTAGCTAAGTCTAGTAAGTTCAGACTCGCCATGTACGGTAAGCTAGCAAATGGATGTGGGGATGTGGCATAGTGACTGGGACATGACTAGTCATGGTGGTATGATGTAGGGGTACAGTAGCGCCTAAGGGTATGCTAGGTATTGAAGGTATGTGTCCTCCAATAGCTGTGGTCTGGTATGGGCCAGCGTTTCCAAGTGCAACATGGGTTACACCAGGTTTAGGAATAGTAGTAGGGATTCTTGGGATATGGGTTGTGGAAATGAGAGGGGGTGTGACCCCTATGTTTGGCATACCTAGGGCGGTGGTTGTTGCCATGGATGGCACCGCAGTAGAAGGGTTTGTGGATGTGTCCCCTATGGTACTGGTAAACAGTGGGTCGAATGGTGTTCCAGCCATAAGGTTGGTTGGGAATAACGCAGTAGGGTTTTCAGATTCTGCCTCAGAATCAGATGTGAAGTGAGGCGTGTCAGAATCGGATGACTGTCTGTTTGACTGACGATGTGTCGAGTCAAGGGATAAGGCTTGACGTCGGTGACGTGGAGAGCCAAGTAGACTGAACTCTGGGGGTTCACCCTGAAGACGACGAGAGCATCTAAAATTTTCAATGGTGAGAAATAAGTTTTTGTGTAAAAATCTTCTGTGTAAGATGGTAATGTATAAAAAACTAAAAACCCTAATGCAACCAAGGGTGCAAAAAGGGGAGTGAAAATAAAGGCTCTCAGGCCAAAAAATCAACCTCAAAAAGCACTTATTATAGCAGCTGTGCTATAATAAGTGGAGGGATGTAAAAGATGGTCAGAGTACCAATAGGCAAACAGCTTTTAGAAAAAAGAGGTGTTACTAGACCAAAGGTGGATTGTATCATGCAAACACCTAACTAAAACTATTGTGAATCAACAAACGATATTCTCTGCGAGGTGATGAAATCCAAGTCAGACAATATTGAGTGTTGAATCAATAGTTAGATATCCCCCTACCGGGAGGGACACCGGGTAATCAATCCTAAAGAATGGCAACTAGGATACTCCGTTCATGACACGTCCAGAAAAGGTAAATCTGCCGTTTGGTCCTTTTACCGCAGTACCCCCATACAGGGATATCCCGAGAGCTGCGAATGGTATCCCTTCGGTTACTGAATGGATTTCGGTATTCCACTCAGGCTTCCGGAACCATCCTCGCGACTTCAACCCTCCTAAGGGAGAGGCCTTCCGATAAACTGGTTATGACCGTGCCAAAAAATACTAGGAGATTTTGGTTCCCTAATGGACAACGGCTATGTCTCAAGTGAAATAACTGAGGGGTTTTATTGGAACACCTATCCCCTCAATACTACCTAGCTACAAAGTTCTTTTAAGTGCTCCCCAAGTGGGGTTAAAAGTTGGTTGAAGTTAGGGTAAATTTTAAGGCTCAGTTTAAATTATGTGTTTGAGTGGGTGCACGTGTGGTATTTTAAACTGAAATTAAATGCTTTGCAGGAAATTTTCAAAAAACAAAGGATCTTTTGAAATAGGAAAGCAAATAATATGACTTCTTGAAGAAATAAATGGATTTCTTTTAAAAATTGCTATGGGCAAAATATGAAGGAAGTAAACAGTAAAATTTCAATCTAGATAAAATGCAAATAAATCCTTCTTTCAATTTCTGAAAATTTTTAAAAAGACTTTTTAAATGAGCATTCTAAATAGTAAAAAATTTCTATGGCTGTAAAAAATGCATGAATTTTTAATACTGTAAAAAGTGCTAACTGAGCAGAAAATATAGCAAAAAATTAATTTTTTAAACGGATTGGCCGAATGGAAAAAATTGCATCGCGGATTTTGACAGAACCACCGTGATGGACCGCGCGGGTTTCTGTCGCACAATCGTGATGGGCAGCACAGGTTTCAGCCGCAAAGCCACGATGGGCAGCGCAGGTTTCAGCCGCGAATTCGTGAGGTGCAGCGCGGGATTTCGTCACACAGTCGCGATGTGAAGCACGAGAAATGGCCGCGAAGCCGCGATGTGCAGCGCGCAGGTTGGCCGCGAAGCCGCGGTGAGCCGCGCGGAAAAGAGCCGCGCAATCGCGATGAGCCGCGTGACCGTTGGGCAAAAAGCCGCGAGGCGAAAGCCGTACGCCGACGCCGAAAAACGAACCCAAAAATGATGATTTCGGGCTGTTAATGGCAATAAAAAGGGGAAAAATCCAGAGCAGCAATAGATCTGCTGTCTGGGATGGAAAATCTATGATTTAAAATGACTAAAATAAACAAAAATTAAGATCTAAAGCAAAAAATAAAATTTGAGATCTAAGAATTCAAAAGCAGCGGAGTCGCCAAAAACTGTTGGCTTGGTTTTGCAAGCAAGCTTAGTGCTATGGGCACCTGCTAACTAGTAGCAGCAGTTTCAATATTAAGCAAAAACAATTGTAAATCTAAAACTAAAACTAAACTAGCATGTGCATATCATAATAAACTTTTAAATTAAAAAACAAGAACAAGAAATAGAAAAAATAACTTTGTATTGAAAATGGGGGCAAGCAAGTGCTTGCAATAATAATACCTCCAAGTAATGAAGATAGTTGAGAAGCTCCAAGGGTGAGCAGCTCCAAACTCCAAAGGGTCCTTTCTCCAAGGTAGCTACAATGGCCAAAATCTCAAGGGAGATTTTGGCAGCATGAGGATAGGAAGATGAATGGATGGAAAGTGAGGAGCCCCTACCACCTTTTTATAGTTTTTGGTGGTGGGGAATACCATTTGTGGTTTTGAGGAAATCAATGGTATTGACCAACATGGTTTAGGTACCTTTTCCCTCCTTTTTCCTTTTTTGAATATTTTGAATATTTTTATTCCTTTTTAATATTTTTGGGAATTTTGGACCCTTTTTGAGGGTTTTTTATGTTTTTTGAGGAAAAATAATCATTTTAAGTGGAAAAAGGGGTGTATTAAGGTCTTTTGGTGACCTTTTGGTGGCTTTAGAGGCTCAAATGGTGGAAAAGTGGACGAATGGGTCATGTGAATAAGGAAATGAGCTAGTGAGCACTTTTTGGGTGTTAACAACCTTCAATGAAATTTTCTCCAGCATTTCTTTATCACAATTGGTTCTCCCTTTCTCAAGGCCCTCTCCTTGTATTTATAGCAAATCTTAGAGGATAGACTCGAAAGGTAATTGGTTGGGGAGATTATGGTAGTTAGAATAACTGCCCTAACTAATCCCTAATCATATTTTAATTCTTTTTCTCGTAATATAGAGATACCTGCGAGTGTGTCTCTTGACAACTAGCGAGTGAGTTGCGAGTATAGTGTCTAGCAACATGTGGGTGCATCTTTTTAGGTGTTACACGCGGGTTGTCAATATAGACTATCGTGGTTAACCCGCGAGTTTATTGATATGAGAGTCGCGGTTATATCTCAAAATATGTCACAAAAATGGTTTTTTTAAGGTGAATATTGCAAAGTTTAGGCCAAAGCATCTATGATAAAATAGGCTCTTCCATCCATAAGGTCATTTTATTTGATCGACAATACAAGGTGGTCACAGACGGAGAAGTGTCATTTTGACTAATAACAATGATGATGAATCGAATACATAAAATCAATATATGATAGTATCATAGAAGGATATCAAGAGTTTTGTAATAATTCAAGTTTTGGAACCAAAGCCTTCTTTATTGGATAGAGAAAAAGACAAAAATATTGAGATTGTAAATGAAGCCTCATTAAAGTGACTTAATGAATATGAAAACTCCAATTTTAATAAGTAATTAGTGCAATAAAACGTTCTCTGATGGTGGCTTGCTATAAGGAAGGAAAATATGACAAATGGATAATTATTTTCCTTCTTTAACTTTTCATTTTCTTTTTCAATATTTATGCTTTGTATCATAAATAAAGAAACACTTGCCTACTTCATTACTTCATGCATATATAGTTTCTTTTTTTAAATACTCACACACTACTTTACAATACCAATACCATTTACATAGTGTATTTATTTTCATCTAAAAATATATATTTATTTTATTAAAAAAAATACAAATACAATCTAACACAAACAAAAATATAAATATGTGTAATTAAAAAACTTATGACATATTATATAATAACAACACATTTGTTTTTTACGTATCACTATGTTTCTCCTTTCCCTTGTCTAAAACATTCATTCTAATACTATGTTTTCCCTTTCTCTTCCCTGAAACATTCATTCTAATACTATGTTTTCCCTTTCTCTTCCCTGAAACATTCATTCTAATAATGAGAAATTGTAAAAATTATTATCTGGATTTCTTTTTTCAAAATAACACTAAAAATTATAACTTCGTTTCTGAAATTTTCATTTTAAAAATTATTACTTAAATTTTTTTTTCAAAAGAGCACTAAAAATTATAACTTCGTTTTTTTTCAAAAGAAAACTAAACTTAAAATGACATATTTCCATATCGTTGTAGATTAAGTAAACATCAATTCAATACACAACATCTTTTAAAATGATGAAAAGATTCATGCATTTTATTTATTTATATATATACTTATTGAAAGCTAATTTTTATATACAATGAGTATTTCTCGAATTTTACATAGAAATAGCTTGAATGTTAAAGGATTTTGATATATGGTTAAAATGTTAAAGTATTTTGATTTTGTATTAGTTAAATTTTATATTAAATTTTTTAAGTTTTTGAATGTTTATAAAATATAATTTACTGAATTGATTTTTTTAAATCTTATTTTTTTATTGGTTATAGAAATTTTTAAAATACAAAAATTAAAATTAAAAATATTTAATATAGAATTTTTTAAAAGTATCATGTAGCAACTTTCACATGACAAGTAAAAAATATAAATGTTTTATTGTCACTTCTTATATGATATTTTGATTTGGATGTACTTACTTCTATATATTTTTATTTTAATGTTTGTATACTTAATTTACGTGAATTTGTTATCATTTTTTTAAATTTCTATATTCAATTTAAACTTATTTAATTTCTCAATTTTCTATCTTTAATTATTTATTGCTTAATAATTAATTACACGGTTTTATTTTAAAATTTGGGTGGACTATGGCCTATGCTTTTATAGGATTGTACGATGATGAGACAAACTGTACACTAAATTCGAAATAAATAATTATATAAAAAATAATAATTTAAAAAATAAGTGGTAACTCATGAATGGTAATTAATAGGGCATGCATGGATAACTCATAGCTGATGTATGGATAACTCGTTGAATGGATAACCAACAGTTTATGGCAGATAACTAGAAAAGAAGAATACGAGAGAAAAATAAATATAAAAATAATAATTGATGGATAATTCTTATAGTGACATTTAACTTGTAGCCTATGGATGTTTACCAACGACATATTAAATGGCTGTGCTAGTTTACATAGAAACCATGTTTATCGTTTAATAGTTTATGGCAGATAACTAAAAGAATGTGAGAGAAAAAAAATATAAAAAATAACTAATAGATAACTCTGATAGTAACACTTAACTTGTAGCCTATAGATATTTACCGGCCACATATTAAATGACTGTGGTAGTTTACATAGAAACTATGTTTATTGTTTAATAATTAATTTATATATCAATATATAAAAATAAAGTCCAAGGCAAATTGATGAGGTTACGCATCGTACCTCAGTCACTTACTGAAGCTTATCTTCAGAGAATTTTATTGTGATTATTAAATAAATAAACGCCAATCCTGAAAGCCATGGGAGAGGCTCAAATCACGAGCCACCATGGAGGATCTCACACGGAAACCCCAATTTCCAATATTTCTTCCTCGGAACGCCAAGCCAAAGAGCCAAGGAAGCTGCAGAGGCTGACACTTAATATTTCGGCGCTTACACATCTTACCTGCAATCACATTTAAAACCTAACTGCACAGTTTATTACTTCATTAATTCTCTGATCTCTGATAACGGCCTTCGAATTTGCAGACTGGAGGTTTAGTTACGAATTTGAAGGCAAATGGGTGAGTGCTATCCTTCTGCAACCAACCCTGGACGAGAATGGACAGCAACGAGCAAGCTACAGCCCGATGATCATGGCCCCGGGTTTTGCAGGCGTTGCATGGCTGTAGCAAAGCAGAATAAAGGCAGGCTTTACATTCTCCGTCGATGTATCACTTTGCTACTATGCTGGCATTTTCATGGAGAAGATTAGCTTAGATTAGCTCTGCTCAGCTCCATTTCCTGTAAATTCATTGGAACAACGGTCGATCTGCACAAAATGGCAGGCAACATGATTAATTCCCATGTGTTTTTACTTTGTTTTCTTCAACAGTGGAATCGTCCTGGGTGTGTGTTAGCTATAGGCAAAGCCTTTTCTGTA
Organism: Larix kaempferi; assembly: GCA_027924585.1. Taxonomy (NCBI): domain Eukaryota; kingdom Viridiplantae; phylum Streptophyta; class Pinopsida; order Pinales; family Pinaceae; genus Larix; species Larix kaempferi. The sequence goes on along the minus strand of BSBM01000461.1, from coordinate 12,661,017 downwards.
TCTCCTCTTCAGTGATACTGATGATAATATATTGTTGTATGGATGTTCTGGATTCCCAGAGCTTTCTCTCTTGGAATTGATGGGTTTGATTCCGATTTATTGTTGTTTATGGAATAGTAAATCTTGCTTTGCAATAAGCTTGAGAATCCTGTAAATTAGCATTAGAATTCTATGAAACATACGTTTCAAAATATGTGAAAATAAGTTGAGTTGCATTGGAATCGAACCTTGATAGATTGGAGAGTACAAGAGTATACTTCAAGATTAACATTCACCTAATAATCCGATCCAAAAGATCAAAGTATATAATGACTGAAATATTGCCATTAAACAGTAAAATAAATCATCACAAAATTATAGATTTTCAAGCAAGATATGCCAGAATTGTAGTTTTAACTTCTAAATTGTTAATAAATCCAACTCTGTAGAACAATACACGGAGATATATGGAGGTAGAGCGCGTCAAACAGAGGCTTCATACTTGGTTGAAAAAGTCTTAAAATAATTTTTTTCATATACATTAAAGAGGTAAGGAGATTGGCTTTACTGCGCATGCCCATTCCACAGTCTAATAAGGGGATAAGGGGATGTGTAACTTTTTCCATGCTCATCCTAGAGTGGTACATGTCATTTTTAAAAAATAATAAACTAGCACAGCCACAAATGAAGTGACCCCGTTCCTGATAGGGGTAGTCAACCACTTAGTTTTGTGGAGATGGTTGGTTGTTAAACAAAGTCTAAACATTAAACTAATTGATATAAACATTAAACTAATTAATATAAACATAAAACAAATATTATTTAATAAACATAACCATTATTTAAATCTTAATCAAGATGCATTTAATCATAACAAGATATCACGACCATGAAATGAATCCCCGCTGTACACTTGTTACACTCAGGTTAATCTTGTTGATCCGCTCAAGGAAGTCCAAAATCTCAGATAATATCGAAACACCTATCCATGTAAAAACTAACACATCCACAGTACACGATAATATCTAAACACCTATCTGTGTAATTATAAAAAATAACATGTCAATTCAAATTAGATTTAAAACATTTTACGGCATATATAAAATTATACAATTTAGATAAATTAAAACCCTTCTTCAAAATTTACACTTTAAAAAGGGGGTTACACTTAAAGAGATTTGATCTCTCTAACTGTTTGTAGATCTCCTTTTAAAATAAATTTATGATGATATAAGAAAAAATCAAATTGTAAAAGAGAACATTCAAAAGGACAAGTCACCATTTTGTAAAGAAGAGCATTCAAAGGAATTGTAAAGAAGAAAAGAAGAACATTTAAAGGAATTTTCTACATATTTTTATGTGTGATTCATATAAGTTATAACTATGTTAGTTATAGCTAAAATTACCCATGTGCTTAAAGTATCGTCACGACGACAATCATGTAGGACAAAAAAAAGGTGTAATTTTTAAAAAGCTTCAATGTTATAATGGATTTTTTATAACAATGTTGAAGTTTTCATCAAAAAATAGTAGTGATCCTTTATGATTAGGTATTCAACAACTATTTTGTATGAAAATGTTGAACATGTAGAATGAAATTGGAATTGCACCTATGCCTCCCAAGATAAAATAGCTATTGGTGGATCAATAGGCTCTCTAATTGGTTTTGTGTGTTCCTATTCTTCAATAGTTTAAGGTATATTTGTAGTGGCTTTTGTTACCTTCAGTCATGGCACATGATACTGAAACATGGAATCACATCCACTTCATTGGTTTAGCTCCCACTCATAATGTTTCAACAATAACTAAGATTTCAAAGAATTGTATGATAATTTCACAAATAACTAAGTTTTGGGAAGTCAGTGATTAAAATATTTAGATTTTATTCCAAAACATTGTAGTTGTTGATGCATCTAATTATGGAATCTAATGATTATAAGTTGTTTTGATGCATTAACAATGAGACTACTAAAGACCTTTCAATGCAATTAATATGAAACCAAGCAAATAATAAAAAACAAACATTAAATGTTTAAATGTATAACATTGCAATGTATTAAATTCATTATGATTATTAGTTATTTTCTTCTTGGCCTCAAATAGATTTGTGAGAGTTGAATTAAATATTGATGTGCTCCAATGAAGAGATTCATTCAACATCATGCTTTGCTTACTATTTTTTTGTATATGAACTTTATTAAGTATTTTCTTTTGTCATAAGTATGTTTCATGTGTTTCATTCCTTTGGTAGGTATTGTGCGAATATGAAATTGCTCTTTATTTCCTTATTGTTGTGGGAAATATTACCACAAGGGTAAGTATTCCTCCCAAAATTGTTGAGAAACAAAATCCTTGAAGTTCCAACAAGGACCCAATATTGTGTTAGTAGATTAGTATCCCAAACTCCAATTGGAAAAGCAAACTCTAAACAAGAAATAAAACAAAACTAGCAAGAAAAATAAAAATAAACGGGACAAGTGCTAAACAAAATAAAATGGAACAAGTGTATGAAAAACCAAATGTTTACTTCCCAATGATCCATCTAAATACAATGGTGTCACCTAGGAGGTGAAAGCTTCAAGGTAATCCAACAATATCCCTTAGGGAGGTCCTTTTTGTATACACAATTGCAAGATAACTAACATAGAACAATGGAGAAACACTTTCTTATTAGAGGAAGAAATTAAGCAAGCTTTTGCATGCCAAGATGAGGTAGGAAGTAGATTGAAAGGTGAGCTCTCAATGTAATTACACCAACATAACTTTGCTCTAATTTTTCCTTATAGAATGCATGCCCATGGCTTCCTTTTAGAGGGAAAATGGAGGCCAAGAAACATCTAGATCCAAATGTGAACACTCTTGCCTTTGAATTGGTTCTCCAACTACATGAGGGGGGCTATTGAATGCTCCCAAGCATGTGAAGAGTCCCTATTTGAATTTTGGAGCCAAGAGAGCCATTTTGAGCTTTGAATATGTTGCAGAAGTAAGTGGTCCTGTCATTTCTACAATCGTGTGGGTTTCATAGGAATTTCCATGTGGATACGTGTGGGTAATTGAATAGTAAGGTCATGATAATTAGCGCGTATGTCCATTGGTTTTAGATATGCGACTTTCCATATTTACTATCTTTGACACTTTAGGGCTCAGTTTGTATTTTGGATCTGACGAGGATGTCTTCAATGGACTACATGTATGTTGATGATGCCTTTATGCAAGTTTAGCTTAAATGTAACATGTGTGTGAGATTTAAGCATTAACAGATGCCCCTTGATGTATGAGGATCTGAGGGTATTCTAGGGATGAAATGCATCATCATTTCTTTCTCTCTGTGTTCTAATAAGTTATCAAGCACTTGTGGGTGAAAAGACCTTCCCTTGGGAGAAGGTTGTTGGTGATGACCATTGAAGTTGTAAAGAATATAAGGTGTTTTAATCAAATGAGACAGACATACCTATGCTCTTGAAAATATGTCAGGATGGATTACAATAAGAGGGACTGAGGGGTTGACTCTTTATACTGATGTTTCAAGTATGAAGGCATGTTCAATCCCTATATGATTAAATGAATCATGGAGATTGTGTTACTAGTGCTGAAGGAGCGAAATTGCTGATGATAATGAACATCCCACAGGGGTGGGGTACCTAAATAATGGTGAATTTGTTGGAACAACTTAACTATACCATATGTGTTGCTACCATGAATATTCATAAATGTGAACACTGTTACCACTGTAACGTATGAATCCCCTTGATGCGATAGACTTGTTGGTGTCAAGCAATTGGGATAACACTAAGTTTTGATCACTAATGATTGTCCCTATTAAGTTCGAGGCAATTCCTTAGATGGATGAGAAGGGAACCAAAGGTACAAATGTAACCAATGCAACACTTAGAATAAGGTGAGTTGATGTCAATGAGAGTTGAAGTATGGGTGGATTTCCATAGTTTTGAGTGAGTCGGGGAATCATTTTGATGATGAAGTAATGGTTTTGTGCAAATGAGAAGATGGGTTCCATTTGGATCAATGCCATGCTAAATGTTCCTGCAATAATAATTGAGTGGGACTGGTGTCTTCAGAGGGTGGGTCCCCATTGTTGTCTTTTGGAGGGTTGGTGATATGAAGAGGAACTCATATGGTATATTGCTCATGGGGGGATGATAGGTTATCTCTGAATCATAATCATAAGTACATGTGCCGAGGAATATGAGGGACGACATGAGAATAATGCAAGGCAATGTTATATGGCTTCAACTTGACAAACTAGGTGAGTGATCGGATTCCTCATACTTGTGGGGGTTGATCATGATGGGTACCAAAGTATGAGTGGGTTGTAATGATGCACACACCCATGGGGGAACATGCTCCTCCCAATTGTGACATTGATGGCGTGCCATGATCGATAATTAGGACTTTATGGTTATCAGTGGGTCGAATACTGGGTAAATACAATGTAGACAAAGGGAATACGTTGCCTATATGCCAAGATCGAGATGATATACATGTGATTGATGTCCATGCACCAATGTTGTATAATTTAGGATGTTTTTTCTTAATGATAGCCCTGCACACATGATGTACAAACACAAGCATAAGGTTGATTATGACAAGAGTATGGACAATATAGAAAGATTGACAAGAAACATAGTGCACCTAGGGCAATATTGATTAAAAGGGTACAAGATGAAGATTCCCATAAAATTGAACAAAGGGTAGCATGTTGAAGGGCTTGTGACATTGATCGGGATGGTGTGAACATTTTGTCAAACAAATCTATGGTTTTTATGTACGATATATTTGAAAATCGGGTCAACTAACTATAAATATAGGTGAGGCCCACTTTTGAAAATCATTGTACCATTTGACATGTTTATTCCTTAGAGCTTAGTTTTGTTTTTTTCTAGGAGATTCAACCATTAGGTTTTATTTTTGCGAGTTCCAAGTAATCCTTGAACTCATTCTCTTCATTTTTGTATTGTCATTTTTTAGCATAGGAGGTTAAATGGGTTGTATGACTGGCCATTCATGTTTTCGTCCAGTCACGAATGTTCTAAAGGATCTCCCACTCTACCCTATGAGGGTGCCTCTTCGATATTCACAATAAACATGGGATATTAATGCTTTGTCCATGTGTATGTACTACACAACTATTTAGTGAATAGATGTGCTTAAGTCTGGTTGAATTGTGCATCTCCCACATGGATATGTAGCATAATTGTATTGGGATACAGTCATGCTAAGCGCGATTGTGTAGTTGTCTTACCTGTGTGAGTAGGATGTGTGGATGTGCAATGGTAGGGATACATTACTTAGCGCGAGATAGTATAGGGAAAGTCACGCGATAGTGAGTCATTTTTTTTCTTATGGGGATGAAACTAACTTTGTGTATGTGTTTCTTATGCTTGCATGCCTCTCTAAATTATGACATGGCTGATGTAGAGTGGTGAGAGTGCCACTATGATGACTATTTGACCCATCATGTGGTGGGGTCTCTAGCAAATGAGCACACCTTGCAATATGCAAGGCTTCTCAATTTCTTTTTTTGTCAATACATGAGGTCTCGTGAGGACTTTATAGACTATCGTTTAGATGTGGGACATTGAGTGAGAGTGTTTCCACATGGGCGATGAGCACCTGATCATTGAGGTTCATGATATATACTTCCTAATGTGGATTCCAATTAATGGGATTAGGGAGACCACTAGTATTGCTTTGGATGGATACCATACTATTGAGTAGCTTGTCTCTCAGCACTGTAGTGAGAACCTAATTACTTGAGTATCAAGGAGTATTAGCATTTCTCTCATTATGGACCTACTAGTTTAGGAAGTTGCAGCTATAGTATTATGTGCAATTGGTGTGTCATGCACCAATATGATTACTAGTGGCTAGCTCCTACTAGTGAAGCAGATTATGGCCAAAAATATAGTATCTTGGGGCCACATGTTGTTGCAGCTTCTTATCAAGATGTTGAACAACATGTCTAGGTGGGGGTCCAAGAATTTCATGTATGCAAGAATACAGTGCTCTTACTTCTTTAAGTGATTCCCAATGTTAAAATCATTGGTGGGAGTGCTCCCAAGAGGATCAATGGAGCCTCATATGACGTAATTGGGGAGTTTGATGCCCATGGATGGTGGAGGAGAGGTGGGTGCCATTTTTACAGAGCACTAACTCTAGGTATAGAGGCATAGGATCAAGATGATGGAGGGATACCCCTCGAGTTGGATGGACTTCCATGGAGACCTGAATCTACCAACACTGCCTCATGGTTGGGATGCCTGAGGTATTTTTGCTATTGTTTACACATGCTTTGTGCATATTATTTTATGCACATGTTTTATATATGTATATTGGGTATTGACCTTGGATTATATTTTGGTGCAGATGTTGGTCTTGTGATACTAGTTGGGGTGTCAAATGATGCATATTTTGCACCCCCTATAGGGCCTTGTCATTGTAGGTGGCATGATGAGGCAGTGACTGGAGTGGGGGGAGTAGTGAGTCTTGCAGGAGGTGTTTCCCGTACTAGGGCGGCTACTCTAACAGTCTGGATTGTTACAGTTTTGGTTGAATAAGAGAAGTGACTATCGATTTTGGTGATGGGCATGGATGAGTTCCCATTGTGATCCCTAGGGGATGAGAAATTATCCCATGTGATGGGGATAGTATTAGAGTGCAGTTATGGGTGGTGTCCGATGATGCGTAGGGTTGTGGTGGTGGGCCATGTCACATAAGGAGCGCAGGGAGGAGAGGATCCTCTGCTAGTAAGACCAGCACTAGCTCCAGATCCATGTCTAGCTCTGGGTCCAACAGGTCCACTAGGTCCTCCAGTAGTGTGTGTGCAGGAAGTTCCCCCTTTGGCACCTTATGATGTATGTGTTATTGGCATATCCTATGGGAGGCTGTTTTTTTATGTACACCCATAAGGCCCATTTTTGTATGTATGTTCCATGAGGCCAATGATGTGTGTGTGTGTGTGTGTATATATATATATATGCCATTTTGTAGAATATTAATCTCAACTATGTGTTTGGCGTACAAATGTGTGATGATTTATATGTATTTATGTTGTTGTACTGTAGTTGTAGGTACTAACACATAACTTGTATGGTAAAAAAATATATGCTTTTCTTTCTTGTAGGATCACACTGAATGTTGATGTATGATAGGGCCACGATATAGGTATCAATTGTGGTCATAAATCCCCTTTCTACTTTTATGGAGCTACAATTAAGCATAATATCACCGCTTTCTATTGGCTAGGATATGGTTTTAGTTGATTATGAAGTAATGTTGGTTATGTGGTAATCTTTATTTTGCTTAGCATGTTTTTAATGAGCTAACTAGTGGATGAGTGCTATTTTAAAATAAGCGTAGCTTTAATGACAAACATGAAGACATCAAATCGTGCCTTCCCAAGTTACACATATACATAAGCAAGCTCGGCATAGTTAGTCCCAGTTGACCACATGGAGCAATGGAGGAGAACTTGAGATCAGCTCTACCAATCTCCCCTGATTTCCAAGGATGAAAAATATAGAGGATATTTATGTTGTGGTTTCCAAAGAAGCCACTTTAGATACTTTTTGAAACTATGTAATAAATAGGGACTCATGCATAGCATGAAGCCCTCTTTGTTCTTATCGTTTATTTTTAGACATTTTCCTTTACACAACATTCACTTTTTGTACTATGATATGGATTCTCAAACAACTTAATGGAAGAAATGTGTTTTAAATCACTTGTGAGTTCATAGTTTAGATTAGATCGTGTAATGCACTTTGAGGTGGGCCCCCTCATTGTGTTGAGTAGGATTTTTGTGTTCTTTCTATTATTAGTTTAAAAACATTTCTTTGTTTTGATCAAGTAGATAGTTGTAATTCATTTAAAATATCATTTGCTAATTAAAATAGATTTCTAGAAATTTCTTGTTTTCATCCGTAGATTTGCATAACGGTGTCTGTAGTTCAATTATTTGGTGTATGTAGTCCTATAGGTGTATTCCACAAGAGCAGTTTAGTCAGATTTACATTTTGATGCATTCGAATAGTTTAGTCAGCTCTGTATTGTCATGCATTTCAACTTTGGTTTAGATTAGTTCCTTTTGTGATTTCATAGATTAAAACATTTCAACTTTCATATAAATAATTTCCATTTTATTAGATTAAATTTTCAAAGCATTTCTTAGAATAGACTTTCATGTTTTATTAGATTAATCATTTCCTGTTTCTAGTTTAATTTCAGTTTTATGAATCAAACCATTTCCTTCATTAAGTAGATTCTATTGACCTTCATGATTTCATAGATTAGAGAGTTTATATGCTTTCTAGAATCTCTCACATCACTTAGAAGACATTTCCAATTCCATAGAATAAATCTTTAGGTAGGATTCTCTCAGTAGTTCACATACAATGCATAGTGCCTCTTAAGTTTGTACGATTCCTGGTCGATAATTAAAGTAGGACTCTTGAACTATAGGCCTATAAAAAGGTAACCATATCAATAGACCACTACTTTTTAGGGTCTTTGCCAGGGAGGTGCTAAAACTCTATGGGAAGACTAAAAAAAAAATCTAAAAAAAAACAAAAAAACAAGAAGAAATTAAAAAAAGAAGCCTAGATCTTGTTTACAATGAATTCCTTGGTGAAAGAGAGATGCATTTGGACATTTTCTACCTAACTACCCTATGAGTGAGACTAACTCATAAAGCTTCAACTTTGAACTTTTTCCCTCTGACAAAGTTGATTCCGGCTATAACCTAGATCATGATAATTTCTTTGGCAGCTCTAGTTATGATACCACTATGGCTGATAAAGAAGAATAACCTGAGGAATTGTTCACTTTTCCCATTATCGTACCTCAAGGGGATGCTCAAATGAAAAGCATCAATCCCTCCAATATCTCGAATTTCCATGGCTTGACCTCAAAAGACATTGATACCTTTTTGTTCGAGTTTGAAGTAATTTGTAGATCCTTTGGCTACATGACAGATGCCCAAAAACCAAGACTCTTTCCTTCAACTTTAAAAGATATAGCATTGAGATGGTTCATGAGATTAGAAATAAACAGCATTTTTACATGGGATAAAGTGAAACAAACTTTCTTGGACAAATATAGGGATTATTGTAAAGCCAAATATACAAGCGACGTGATTTTTAGGATGCAATAGGGGGAGAAGGAATCTTTGGAATATTATGCATATCGATTCTAGATCAGTTATAAAGGATCCATTTATTGTACACTAGATGAAGAGTGGTTGAAATTATTACTCCTTAAAGGAATTGGGGAGGAATACCTGGAAATAATAAACCTATTGGGTGATGGAGATATCTTCCAAAATTCCTTTGAACAGATCTTACGAATCTTCAAAAACTATTCAAGGTCTAGAAAAGGGAAGGCTGGAGTAAGAGGCATAACCCCACCAGCAGATGGATCATCCTTCCCAGTACCATCCCTCACTAAATATGATTTAGGAAATCTCCTATATGATATGAAAATTGAAATCCTTCAATCACTAGCAATGTAACTAGATGCATTACAACTCAAGAGGAAACGCAATGAAATTAATCAAGCACTAGTTGTTTTCTGTCCAAAATGTAGGAAGAAACATGAAAAAATACAATGTCCATTAAATCTAATTGAAGTTTATGGATTGTGTATTGGAAATCATGCGGCATACAAATCCACTCTACTTCCTTCATGTAAAGAAGCTGTGAAGCAGCTATGCAAGACCCGGGATTAGAAAACCCTGTGGAACAACTCTATTTTGTCAACCAACATCGAAATAATTTCTCGAGGCCACTTCAAGCTAATAATTAGGCCTACTTCAATCAGGGAAATACTTACCAATATTAGAATCCAGTAACACAGCCCTCGTGGCCTATGCAATCAATCCCAAATCAATGGCAGCAAAACCAAAACCCATAGCATCAACTGTACTTTTCTTAGTAGTAGTACCCTCCACTTTTCTAGCAACCAAAATTAAACTTTGGAAATCAGTATCCATCTTTTTCGAATTGGAGACCTCAACCACAACAGGCTATGATAATGCCTCCACCAAAAAACCAGTATCCACCAAGACCACCTCCAATTCTAGCTCAGACCATTCCAAACCCAAATAACAACCGCCCAAACCAATAAGTTTACAATAGTGAAGTAATGCAGTTCCCAACTTATGTTGTGGAAACACCTGATTTAAATGAGGTAAACTTGAGATCAGGAAAAGTAATACCAGACCCACTGCCACCTAAAGAATTTGAACAAGCATGCCTACAATACCAATAACCTAGAATTGTGTACCTTCTTGAAGAAAAATCACTACGGCCAACTACTCCAAACCCTCCATTTCCTGACAGGTTAAAACAAAAAATTCAAGTAGAAGCAGGAAGTGTTATACTTAATGAACTGAAACACTTGAATATACAAATTTCTCTTCTACAAGCCATCAAACATGTCCCCATCTGCATAAAGAAACCTGGAAGAATAAAATGAGATCCTCCCTCCATTAACGTTGTCGGACAACTTGCAAACCTCATGTTAGGAAGGTCTATCAACCCTAAGTATCTAGACCCAAGCAACCCTATAATCAATGTAATCATAAACAAATTCCTATCCGAAGCAAACTCATTGATTTAGGAGCCACAATCAATGTATGAAAAAATATACAATGTTAGCCCTAAATCTACAATCTTTCATAAGGCCAACAACTACTATATTGCAGCTAGCAGATACCTCTAATGTCCGACCAGAAGGTATACTGGAAGATATCACCATAAACATTGAATCTTGGGAATATCCAACAGACTTTGTAGCCATAGAGTTCAAGAGTAAACTTAGTGGATATCCCCTCATCGTAGGAAGACCATGGCTAGCAACGATAGATGCCTACATAGGTTGTCGATCTAGAGACATGACAATAACTAGTGGAAAATCCAAAAAGAAGGTCAACATCTATCCCCTGGAAATTTTTTTCTGTTGATACATAAAATCCTACCTGGTTAGATGATTATGATAACATTTATGATCAAGTAGCGCACCTAGTCCTCAACATCAAAACTGCGTTAACATTACAAGCTGACGATGAGGATATTTATTTATCTAATTTCATTTAGGATGTTTATCCTAATAATGATGTACTTGAATAAAGTTTTGCAACAAGTGAACAAGAAGATATCATAGGAGATCCACCTAAAGATCCTGACACAATGTGGCAGTGGGTGTTCTCTATGGAACACAAACCCACAATAGTAAAAATAGTAGAAATTCTTCTTGGAAAGACTATGAACATCAACGCAAATCTAAATCCAGACCAAGAATAACTCTTAATTAAAGTACTCATAGATCACAACAAGGCTTTTGCTTGGACTTATACAAACATGAAGGGGATACATCCTAATATCTGCAAGCATCATATTTATATCAAGGAAGTTGTTATCGTGATAAGGAAACCCCAAAGAAGAATGAACCCAACATTAAAAGATATAGTCAAGTAAGAATTATAGAAGCTACTCAATGTTGGCTTCATCTATCCTATCTCAGACACTGAGTAGGTATCACCTCTGGTGATAGTTCCTAAGAAAGGGGGGAAATGGAGAATATGTGTGGATTACAGAGAGCTTAGTAAGGAAACCAAAAGATACCACTTTTCCCTACCATTAATTGATCAGGTACTAGATACTCTTGCTGGGAACAAACTATTTTCATTCTTGGATGGTTTCACTAGATACAATCAAATCCAGATCCACCTAGTTGATCAAGATAAAACCACATTCACCTTCCCGTGGGGAACATTTGCATACATAGTACTACCATTTGGACTCTGCAATGCCCCTGCAACCTTTTAGAGGTCCATCCTCAGTATATTTGCATATTTCATCAATGATCAAATGGAGGTATATATGGACGATTTCACACCATATGAACATGATTTTCAGTAGGCACTAGATGATTTGGAAGCAGTCTTGAAGAAATGCAAAGGAAATTTAACAACCCAGTGGCTAGGACCATGCCAAATAGACAACATTTATGATAATGGAGCAGTCAAGATAAAAACAATAGATGACAGTTAGTTTCTGATGTTAGTTAATGGACATGGGATCAAGATGTACAAGAAACCATCGTCAAAAGAATAATTCATGCATAACCTATATAAGAAGCATCTCATGCTTGTTGAGGAACCTGATGTCCTAAACTTCAACTAAATTCTCCTTCCATAAGAAAAAAAAAAAGAAAAGAAAAAGGAAAAAAAAAAGAGAAAAAACAAGCATTACTACAGTCCTCTTCTATCAAGCAACCGACAAATATTTTATCAACCCAGCCAACAACAAGTTATCAAGCGATCTAGAAAACTTATTATCAAATGAGACGACAAATAATTATCAAGCGAACCATAAAGATCATATCCAACCATCCCAAAATTCAAAAATCACAACAGCAACTTCAACTATAGAAAAGAACAAAAAAACTATAGACAAAGCAACAATAACTATAGAAACCAGCATGTGCGATCTACCACATCACATCAACAAATAGCGCTCCACATCAGCTCTACAGGTACGTTAAGCATAAAAAGGTAACTTATGACACCATTCTTTTAAATCACTAGAATCTAACTGAGTTGAGGACAACTCACTTTTAGAAAGGGGGAGGCGGCACGTAGTTCAAAGGAAGGCCGTTTATCCATGAGAAATAATTATTGTGCATTTAAAAATGGAAATAACAATCTAGGGTGGTGAAGAAGATGCATGAAAAAGCATGATTAAAACATGTGTTGCATATATCCCCACAATATTGATTTCAATCAGTCGCAAAAATGGGAGAATAATGAAGTGGTAAGGCAGAACAAGGATAGTTGAATGGTTTTTGGCCTGCACTCATTCAAAAACAAAGAGTGCAACAGAGAGCAAGACATTGGAGCAATACAATGAAAAGGAAGTAGGGGCATACTTAGATATACAAACAAACATTCAAGAGAAGCTAGTTCTCGATTCAGTAAAAAATGCAAGTAAGTTAGCTCCAGTCCTTCAGCCGATTCATCTTTTTAGTTTGCTTTAAAAACAATGACTACTGGTTTTAAGAAGAGTGAGCATGTGGATGCTTCCCTCATTTATGATAACCCGTAGGTATTGACAATCCTCTGCACATCAGGTTGTATTTCCTTCATCACCAGTTTGAAGGGATATGACCAAAATGTTTCCCCCGAATTCACTAGAAACCTCAAGCATTTGAAAGAGGAAGAATATGTGACTAGAGTGAAAGGGTTGTGTTTCCATTTAAATTAAGAAAGAATATCGGCTGACACAAGCATTCCGCAAGAGTTACACTGGGGTAAGGATGATAGAGAAAGTGTCATAAAATAAAAACATGCCTTCTTTGCAAAAGGAGAGAGGTATGAGGAGGATAAAAATGCAGTACAAAGGGAAACTATGCCAAAAACATGGGATGAAATCATAGCTGTCATCCTGAAATACATCACCTATATTGGGAGACTTAGTTATCTACCCACATTTCACTTCAGGATGTTGGACCTCTTGAGAAATCAAGGGCATATAAAACCAAACAACAATATCAACATTCCCTTTTACCTACTGCAGTATATATGGGAGGTGATTCTAAAGGTGGTGCAAGGAAAAGATGATTCCCTAATGCATCATGGACTAATTAAATTAATCATCTGCAATGAATTGTTCGCCCAGATACCTGATATTTCCTGGGAAGAATTCACAACATTTCTACTGACGATGTGCAAAGAATGAGGGGAATTCCAGGTTTGATCTCAACCCCCATTACAAGACAGAAAGAGAGGAAGGTTTCAAGCACAACAAAGAAGGCGGCTACTCAGTGAAGGGATAAAAGAAAGAGTGAGTTGGAGATAGACAACAATGAGATCATTGCTGACACCCTGGTAAAAGTAAATCATTCCAAAGAAGTCTCTACTCAGAAACAACCAGTGTCATCCTTTGGATCATACAAGTTTAGATGATAGAGCAGGAGGCTTAATAAGGAAGTGAAGATCAAGGAAGAAAAAGATAAAGAAGAGAAGGAATCGAAGATCAAGGAAGAAAAATAAAAAGAAGAGAAGGAAGCCAATATCATGGAAGAAAAAGAGACAGAAGAGAAGGAAGAAGATGAAGAGGAATCTAGGAAGTCACCCCTAGATCAAAATGACTCAGAGGACAATGAGATGGAAGAAGGAGAACCTTTTTCATCTATGGAAGAGAAGATTCCAATCAGGGGAATCACATCAAATGGAGAAGAAATGCCAGTCAAAGAGTATTCTCATCTAGCAGATGCATTGTCAGAACTATCAAGGGTTAAGGAAGAATTGGAAGCACTGAAGCTTGCAACACATTCCCCTATGAACACAAGGATGAGTGGGAAGGTTGTGACTTCGATATTAACTCTAGTCATCCATGGGAAGATTCAGATTTTAAAGATGAAGCATGCTTACCGGCAAAAGTGCTTTGAGCGGCAAAACCAAGCATTACAGGTAGAATTGGGGAAAGCTCAAGAAAGGATAGCATAGAAATATCAACAAATATTAAAGCTGGAGACTACCCTGGATCAAAATACCAAGCTTTATGAAGAAATTGTTGGTTATAGACCACCGTCCATAATTTATACTGTATATCTTAGACAGAAGTGGTGTCGATTTCAGCTACAAAGGTTAAAGAATAATTTTCCATTGCAATTGGCCAACCCAAAAGATTTTGTGGATGCCTTACTCGACAACACAGATCTTGAAAAAGACCAGTTGTGTGAATTCTACCTCCATAACTTGGTTGTGCCTCAGTTATTTGATTGGACACAGAACCCATACATTGGTGATTTTAAGTTAAGAGCACTATGTTCTTGGATGAGACATGAAATAGAAATAGCACAATATGTTCATCATTACTAGTTTGAGGAATGGGTGAATGCGTTATAGGTTAGATTAGAATCATCTCATCCTAGAACAATGATCCACAATCACGATACTCTAACAAATGATGAGGACTTAATTCCTATCCTTGAGGAGAAGCATCAGGAAGCTATTGAACATTTTGACAAAACCATTCAGAGTGTTCTTGAGGAGGTGGAAGAGGCTATCAAGGATAGGTGAAAATGATTTCAGGAGGTTTGAAGAAGAGGGAACCACACTCCCCCCATAGGATGGATGTTTCCCTATTTAGGGAACAAATGTACAATGAATCTGTATAGAAAAATAAACTGAAATGGATTGGAATGAATATGAACTCGCCATTATTTCTTCCACTGAGAATCAAGGAAAGAAATGATGAAGAAGAAGAAAGGAGGACTTGGGCCAAAGAATAACCAAACATGGGATATTACCAACAGACATGGGCACCCAGGATCGTTGGATGGGATATCAAAGAGGTTGTTGAACATCAGAAAAGTCCACCGGGCCAAGGGGATGGGTTACACAAGGATGTGTAACATATTCAATTTTGGGGGAGATGATAGGGCCACGATGTAGGTATCAATTGCAGCCATAAATCCCCTTTAGACTATTATATTGGAGCAGCAATTAAGCATAATATCACTCCTTTCTATACACTAGGATATGGTTTTAGTTGATTATGAAGTAATGATGGTTATGTGGTAATATTTCTTTTTCTTAGAATGTTTTTAATGAGCTAACTATTGGATGAGTGCTATTTGCAAATAAGCACAGGTTTAATGACAAACTTGAAGACAACATATAGTGCCTTCCCAAGTTACACATATACATAAGCAAGGTCGACACAATCAATCCCAATTGACCACATGGAGCAATGAAGGAGAACTCAAGATCAACTCTACCAGTATCCTCTAATTTTCAAGGATGACAAATCTACAGGATATTGATGTCGTGGTTTCCAAAGAAGACACTTTAGATACTTTTTGAAACTATGTAATAAATAGGGACTCATGCATAGCATGAAGCTCTCTCTGTTTTTATTGTTTCTTTTTAGACATTTTACCTTACAGAGCATTCAAGTTTTGTACTACTTTGATATGGATTCTCAAACATCTTAATGGAAGAACTACGTTTCACATTACTTGGGGAGTTCATAATTTAGATTAGCTCCTGTAACGCACTTTGAGGTGGGCCCCATCATTGTGTTGAGCAAGAGTGCTCAGATATCCACATCATCTTTTTCAGGATCTTGCATGCAATTAGGGTTTGCATGCAAATTCTAGGGTTGCATGCATCCCAGTCACTAGGTTGATGCCTCCAGCACCTTAGCCACCTTTTTCTAGCACTCGGGAGCCACTTACTTCAGATTTTTAGCCCTCCTAGCCTGAAAGGCGCCCACTTCTCACCTACTGCCAGAGAAGGGCGCACTTGTTCACCTACCACTGCAGTTCCACTTCAGTTACACTCAGTTAGCTCCGATTCTCCCTGATTTGAGGCTAGTTTCACTCCTAACTGACTGTTTCACTTCCGTTGGACCTCCAGATTGACTAGATGACTTGTTCTGACTTCAGTTAGCCTCCCATGCGCCCCCCACTGAGCCTCCTTCCCTTAATCAGTGCTACACACTTCAGTTACACTTGTTACACTCAGTTAGACTCAGATTGACACCTAGATGACTGGTTCTTGTGCATTGATGACCACTACTGATTGATGATGAGGACGCCTAGTTGGAGTCAAGCTACTCCATTCAGTGATTCGAATGACCTCCTTAGGAAATTCGAATTGCTCAGTCATTGTGACAGTTTGTATTGTAATTCATTCACCCTTTCTGGGATATTGAGCACTGCTGCATGTTTTGCACAGTTTTGCACCATATTTTCTATATTCATCTATTGTGATTGATTTACTTGTTCATTAGATCTGTTGTGACTACTTTGACATGGTATCAAAGCCATTGCAGGGACAATACCTCTTTTCTACAGGTGTTTTTACAAGAAGATTTGACTGAATTGCTCAAATTGCAAAAAGTGTTGGCATGGGATATCTCAAGGGCATTCGCTCCTGTGCATGCAAAGCTTGAAAATACATCCAATACCACTCCAGAAGCTTGAGTTACCACATAATTCCTGGATCTGATACATTGGACCCATTCAACATTGTTTGATCTCCAATCCCAGGTGTGATGCAACTCTAAAAGGGTGGATTGTTCGACCTCATTGTTCTTGGTTTTCTTGTGATTTGCAGGTTATTATCTCCATCTTTTGCATTCGCTACACTGTGCATGCAAGCTCCTTCTACATCAGTTTGACTCGCTCCTATCAATGGAATATTCTTCTTCAAAGCCTATCCTCACCCCATTCAATTATTTTGATTGGAAAGATGATATGGAGATCATATTACGTTCAAAAGGTTACTACCGAGTCACTCTTGGTCTTGAATTGGAACCAAACAATGTGTCAGATCGAACCAAACACTACAACAAGCTTGATGAAGCTTATGGTCTTCTTTGTCTCTCCATCTCCAAATATCTTCACTTCCATCTCAGCGGATTGAAGACCCCAAAAGCTATATGGGAGCAACTTGAAACACTATTTGGCAAGCAGGACGAGCTTAGGGCTTTTCAATTAGAGAATGATTTGATTGGCCTTAGTCCTGAGAATTTCGAGACCATTAATGAATTCTTCACAAAATTCAAGAACTTGAACATGCAGTTGAAGAACAGTGGAGTTATCAAAGAGGATAAACAATTGATCCTCTCCATTCTCAGCAAGCTTGGTAAATATTATTCGGTATTTGTCTCTACTTTCAATTCCGATCGGCTAACTACCCCGAATTGGAAGATGCCTACCTTGAATGCCTTCATTGAGTCCATCACAAAAGAGCATGACAAGTTGATTCAAATGGGGTCCATAAGCTCCAAAGATTCAGCCCTATATGTTCAAGGACCCAAGATCTCGAATGGTAAAGGAAAGCAGAAGAAGGAGAAGCCCAAATTCGAGCCTCACAAGCAAAAAGAGAAAGGCAAACAAACGGATGCACCATCCAGTTCGAAGTCCAAGCAAAAGGGGAAAGAAGGTAACCAAAAATCTAAATGTACTTATTGTAACCGTGGCTTTCATCCCAAAAGTTCATGTATGAAGAATACTATAGATCAAATGGCCCTCCTTTTGGAAAAGAACAACATAACCCTTCCTGACGGTGCAAGGAAGAAGGATAGGAATGATGATCATGAAAGAGGACAAGCACTCATGGCAACTGTTTCGAAGCCCACTACTCTCCTGATAGATTCGGGTGCATCGAATCATATGGCTGCAAATATTGATTCTTTTTCTTCATTCGATCCAAACAGCTCCATCCCCATCGATTTGGGAGATGACTCAAAAATTTCTTCAAAGGGCAAAGGTACGATTCATGTAGATCATGGAAGCTTTCAGAATGTTCTCTTTGTGCCTTCCTTGGATTCAAATCTTCTTTCTGTGTATCAAATGACACACACTGGTGAACCAAAGCAAGTTACATTCAGCCCTAATAAAGTTGAAATTTTTGATATCAAAAGTGGAAGACTCATTGCAGTTGGAAAGGCAAACCACACTGCAAAATGCTATGAGTTTTCGCACTTTATTCCGCTTGCAAAGCCCACTACTCTTCGCACACATGTTAATGAGGTTAGTAGGATTTGGCATGAAATATTTGGACATCTAAATTATAAATATTTTCTGCTGCTATCAAACAAATCCATGGTAGATGGTCTTCCACAACTCCGTTCCTCGAAGGGAATATGCACTGGTTGCATCATTGGGAAGCACCCCGAGCACAGATTCGACCGCGGCAAAGCTAGCAGAGCTTCTACAATTTTGGGATTGATCCATTCTGATATCAGTGGTTTGCTGCCCCATATGTCATTAAATGGTTCAAGGTATGTTTTGACATTTATTGACGATTTTTCCCGCTTTACATGGGTATTCTTTCTCAAAAACAAGTCAGAAGTGCTTGGAAAATTCAAGGATTTTAAGGCTTCTATTGAAACCGCCACTGAGAGCAAGATCAAAGCTCTTAGATCTGATAATGGTGGAGAATATATTAAATCTGAGTTGCTGCAACTTTGTGCCCAAAGTAGAATTCAGATCCAACATACAGTTCCATACACACCCCAACAGAACGGTGTAGCGGAAAGGAAAAATCGGTCACTGAAAGAGATGGCTACATGCATGATTGAATCAAAAGGTTTGGCTGCAAATCTTTGGGCTGAAGCAATCAATGTTGCTGCATATATATAGAACCATGTTCCACATTCATCCTTGAAAGGTATGACTCCTTTCGAAGCATTCTTTGGTCACAAACCGGATGTGTCAAATTTGAGAGTTTTTGGCTCTACTGCATGGGCTAGAATTCCTTCTGAGAAGAGACGAGCTTTGGATCCACAAAGTACCAAGTGCATACTGATAGGATATGGGGAAGAATCAAAAGCATATAAACTCATGGATATCAGATCTAAAAAGATATTCATAGAGCGCAGTGTGCAATTTGAAGAACCGCTTCAAGAATTGCAACTAGTCGAGGAAAAGACTGCCGATTCACCGCCTTCACCAGAAGAATATCCGTGCAGCGATAATGAAGGTATGAGTTCTGATATTTCTGATATTGTAGCAGAATATTATGATCATGACATATCAGGTTTGGAATCCGACCATTATGATCCTCCTCAATTACCAAAGTGGGCCCAAAACACTCTTCAATCTGCTGGATCGAATCTTGGAAATCCTGCTGATCCGAGACGAACAAGAGCAGACTTTCAAAGAGCAGGTATGGCTCTTTCTATTGCTGATCCATTTATTCTTGAGATTTGTTATTTGATGGTTGGTTCAGATCCTACATCATACTATTCTGCTCACCAAGATCCGAGATGGAAAAGTGCCATGGATGAAGAGTACAATTCTCTTCAAAAGAACAACACATGGGAGCTAGTTTCTCTTCCACCTGGAAGAAAATTAGTGAAGTGTAAATGGGTCTACCATACTAAAGTTGCTGCTGATGGAACTATCAGAAAATACAAAGCAAGGTTGGTGGAAAAAGGTTTCTCCCAAGTCCAAGGAGTGGACTACACTAAGACTTTTGCACCGGTTGCAAAGATGGATTCCATCTGCCTTGTTTTAGCTATTGCCGCATCCAAGCACTGGGAAGTGCACCACATGGATGTGAAGAGTGCATTTTTACATGGAGACCTTGCTGAAGAGGTATATATGCAGCAGCCAGAGGGTTATACATCAGATCCATCATTGGTTTGCAGATTGAAGAAATCTTTGTATGGGTTAAAACAGGCCCCAAGAGCTTGGTACGCAAAGATGGACTCCTTCCTTCTTTCTCAGAATTTCCAAAGATGCAAATCTGATCCGAATGTGTATCTTCAGAGAGTTAAAGGTAATTTGTTGGTTATTGTACTTTATGTTGATGATATTCTCATTACTAGTAGCACTCTTACTTCAATAAACAAGCTAAAAACTGCCTTACATCTAGCTTTTGACATGAGCGATTTGGGCTTGCTGAGTCACTTTTTGGGCTTGGAGATAGCTCAAAATTTTGATGGGATCACTATATCTTAGAAAAAATATGCTTCCGACCTGTTATTGAAGTTTAATATGGCTGAATGTAAGGCAGCCCCATTCCCATTCCTCTCAGGAATCAGTCTTGAGGAGGGAGATTCTACACCGCTTGCAGATTGCAGTATGTATCGACAGTTGATTGGTTCACTACTTTATTTGACACACTCATGGCATGATATCTCATATGCCGTGAGTGCCATGTCAAGATATATGCAGCAGCCACATGAGCTTCATTGGCGAGTAGCCAAGCGGATCTTGCAGTATGTGCAAGGTACGAGACAGTTTGGCATACATTATGCTGCAGATTCTGAGCTTGATTTCATTGGTTTTACTGATTCAGATTGGGTAGGTGATAGCATTGATCGGAAGTCCACTTCCGGTTATGTTTTCATGATTGGTCATGGTGCTATTTGCTGGTCCAGCAAAAAGCAAGCAGCCATTGCACTTTCTTCAGTAGAGGCAGAGTATCGAGGGGCAGTCAATGCCTGCATTCGGGCAGTTTGGTTGCAGGGTATTCTTTTCGAGTTTGGTTTTGGTGGCACTACTTCGACTGTCCTATTTTGTGACAATCAAAGTGCTATCAAGATCTCCACAGATCCAGTTCAGCAGCAGAGGACCAAACACATTGAGATTCATATGCATTACATTCGACAGTTGGTGCATGACCGCACCATCATTTTGCAATATTGCCCTACTGATGAGCAAATTGCAGACATATTCACCAAGAGCTTCATTGAGAAGAAGTTCTGCTACTTCCATTCACTGTTGGGGGTGAGTTCCATCATGGTGGATATAGATTGATTCATTATTATGCTTTAGCTTGAGGGGGGGCTTTCTTCCCACTGGGTTTTCCCTCTTTCCTCACTTAGTTTATTTTCAACATTTTTTTTGGATTGTTGTATTGGGGTGACCTTTGGTCTTAGTTACCAGGGCCCCACATTATTTTTTGCACATCATAGTCTAGCTTGAGGGGGGGTGTTCGGATATCCACATCATCTTTTTCAGGATCTTGCATGCAATTAGGGTTTGCATGCAAATTATAGGGTTTGCATGCACTTTGCATGCATCCCAGTCACCAGGTTGATGCCTCTAGCACCTTAGCCACCTTTTTCTAGCACCCAGGAGCCACTTACTTCAGATTTTTATCCCTCCTAGCCTGAAAGGCGCCCACTTCTCACCTACTGCCAGAGAAGGGCGCACTTGTTCACCTACCACTGCAGTTCCACTTCAGTTACACTCAGTTAGCTCCGATTCTCCCTGATTTGAGGCTAGTTTCACTCCTGACTGACTGTTTCACTTCCGTTGGACCTCCAGATTGACTAGATGACTTGTTCTGACTTCAGTTAGCCTCCCATGTGCCCCCCACTGAGCCTCCTTCCCTTAATCAGTGCTACACACTTCAGTTACACTTGTTACACTCAGTTAGACTCAGATTGACACCTGGATGACTGGTTCTTGTGCATTGATGACCACTACTGATTGATGATGAGGACTCCTAGTTGGAGTCAAGCTACTCCATTCAGTGATTCGAATGACCTCCTTAGGCAATTCGAATTGCTCAGTCATTGTGACAGTTTGTATTGTAATTCATTCACCCTTTCTGGGATATTGAGCACTGCTGCATGTTTTGCACAGTTTTGCACCATATTTTCTATATTCATCTGTTGTGATTTATTTACTTGTTCATTAGATCTACTGTGACTAATTTTACAAAGCGTTGTGTGTTCTCTCTATTATTAGTTTAAAATCATTTATTTATTTTGATCAAGTAGATAGTTGTAATTTGTTTACAAGATCATTTGTTGCTTAGAATAGGTTTCTAGAAACTTCCTATTTTCATATGTAGATTTGCATAATGGTGTCTGTAGTCATGTAGGTGCATTCTGCAAGAACAATTTAGTCAGATTTACATTTCCACGAATTGGAATAGTTTAGTCAGCTTTGTATTGTCATGCATTTCAGCTTTGGTTTAGATTAGTTCCTTTTGTGATTTCATAGATTAAAACATTTCAGCTTTCATATAAATAATTTCCATTGCCTTAGATTAATTTTTCAAATCATTTCTTAGAATATATTTTCATGTTTTATTAGATTAATCATTTCATGTTTCTAGTTTAATTTTAGTTTTATGAATCAGACCATTTCCTTCATTAAGTACATGCTATTGACCTTCATGCTTTCATAGATCAAAGAGTTTATATGTATTTTCTAGAATCTCTCACATCACTTAGAGGACATTTCCAATCCCATAGAATACATATTTAGATAGGATTCTCTCAGCAGTTGCACATACAGTGCGTAGTGCCTCTTAAGTTTGTACAATCCCAAGTCGATAATTAAAGTATCACTCTTGAACTGTAGGCCTGTAAAAAGGTCAGCATATCAGTAGAGCACCAATGTAGCAGGTGGAAATCGAGGACCTGATTAGCAATGTGATTGGTGAAAGCATTGGATTTACTAGGGACATGTGTGAGAATGATGCTTTCAAATTGTCATACTAGGAGGCGCACTCGCAAAAACTTGGGAAATAGGAGTGGATTGTTAACACAAAATACATTGTTTAGCTATGAGATAATGAGTTTGGAATTTAAGTGGACATCAAGGTGTTGTATCCTGATGTGAAGGGAATCGTTCAATAACTCGATGACCTCATCATACTCTGACTGGTTATTAGAGACCACCCCTAAGTAGACTCCACCTGTGTGGTATAGAGTTTGAAGTTGGGTATATATGGCCTAAGAAGTTGAGGCTAAACTCTTTGACCAATTACTTGTGCCATCTATGAAGCCAACGAAGCAATCTAAGGAGGTGATCATCTATAACACAAATAACTATTTGGTCATATTTTCAATCTTGTATATTAAAAATATGAAAGAGTAAAATAAAATGCTACATTGTATTTAACATGAAAGAGACAATGTAGGGAGTGAACAAAGGCGTAACCTACTTGACTTAGAGACTACTAGTGTTGGAAATCAGTGCAACTTATTTAAAGGATAGAATGCTTGCATTTCCATCCGATATCCCAAGTTAGTCGACTTGAGGGGGATAATTTTGTTGGATGAAATTAATTGGTGAGGTTGCATTCTACATCTCCCAAGGGTACCCAATACATGTCCAAGTTCTCTTAATGTTTATGGATTGTTTGGTGGATTACATTTATCTTTCATGGAAGAGGATGGGTTGGATGGTATTCCATAGTCCTCTTCTAATGACAATGACAATCTATCATTGATTTCAGTTAGAATGGACAATGATTACTTCTTCCACGGGAAATGCCAGTGGGTATGCCATAATGGGAGGGGGTGGTCCTCAAGCTGCATTTGTTTTAGACGAACTACTCATTCCATGCACAAGATGGGGCAATTAAATGAGTAATGGGTTAATTTTCCACATGATCTGGATGAATGTGTGGCTTGGGTGCGCTTAATCTCATGCGTCGAACTTAATGGTCGATTGGCACGGTCAGGTAGGACAATATTTGAAGAACATGGGATCACATGCATATGATTCTCACATGGAAAATACTCATTGGTTTACACTGCTATAGGTGGCACTTGTCATGTTGATACCCCTTATGTTGGTGCCCCCCTGCATTGGTATTGATGTATTGATAACGTTGATGGAGGCAATTACCTGATGAATTGGGGGGGTATTTCAAACATGGGATGTGTGAGATAAATGGTCTCTAATGCATCTCAGAATTGAGGTAGTTCAAGATAGTGGTATGTATAATTCCCAAACTAAGAACAAATGGTGCATGCATGATTAGTGTGTAAAGTCTTAGTTTTGGTATTAGTATTGGGGTTATCTGACATGGTTGGTGTGCCCCCTACTGAAATGTTGGGGGCATGAGTCACACTAGAAGGGGTGTTAAGAATATTCTTGAGCTCTGACAAGGTGGGGCACAAGTTTGTGGCATGCCCTTGCTATTCACATAGAGCGTAAGGTGGGTTCACTCCAGGTAAGGGTGTAGTACTTCGTACTATCCAGGCTTTCAATTTTGGGTTTATGAACAATCAATGGTAATTGATTCATAGGTTGTGATTCTTGCGTAGGAGGTCATGGTGGTATGCTTGTGAATGACACCAAGATAAACTCATAATGAGCTATTGGATTTGGATCCATTTCAGGATAAGGTGGCATGAAATACCACACATGTATTCCCAAAGTAATCCCAGGTAGTGTGAGTCGGTACATTACTGGAATGCCTTGCACTCTCGTAGGGGTGTATACAAAAAGGATTTAAAAAATATGTGGAATCAATGGGGTTAGGATTTTCATCAGATCCATGACTTATAGGAAGGGTGGATTTTGATGTTGAAGGGGATTGTGACTTGTCTTTGGAGGTGAATATAGTACACATGAGACCGTTCATAGATGTGGGGATTTCAGGTGGAGGACTAGAGTATTCCCCTAGGAAATCAGAGCCTTTGTAAATTCCTGGACCAATATCAACATATTGGGGAGATGTAGTTGATCCTATGGTGGGTACAATGTTCTCTAGGTTTTTGCTACTATGAAGATCATAGTAGTTTAGTTGGTCAAGAGTGACGATCTTCCTTTATGGGGGAACATCATGTTGTGGAATATCGATGAGGCTGTCATATTCATGGAGAACATATAACTATGTCCTAGATAAATGTTGTAGTTGAGTTGCGTTATCAACTACCTCGATATCCAAAAATACCATTTCCCCCCTTAACTTGATGGGGACATTTTGATACAAACCCAAAGGTTTTGATGGCCTCCCATCATAAGCACGGAGATAAATATATAAGGGTACAAATTTTGGTGAACCCATGTGTTTACATATGTGAGTGGACATCACACAAGCTGATACTCCTTCATCGACAATGCATAGATGAATGATAATGTTCTTGATAATGAAAGGGATTTGGAAGGAAATTGATGAGGGTAGTCATGGGTCACCCTTATCGAAGTCAAAGGTCATGCAGCATGAGTCAGAAGGGACAAATACGACTAAAGAACTAAGTAATGCCTTCTTATGGGAAGATAAAAGACTGAAGAACTTCTAATGTCGACATGGCAGCAAGGGATTGTGCCAAATCATCTACAATGATGTAGTTGTGGGTCGATTTCATGTGTAGGTTATGGGTAGTTCATCTAAGTGGTGCCTTTTTCATTCAAGGGATCTGATCACCATTTGGACAAGGTATTTGCAAGGTCCCACGTCTAGAGGTAGTGGGTAGATTTTACCCTTATGGGGGGTCAAGAAAGCCATAACATTTGGCACGAGTCTAGAGGTTAACTTTTTCCAAAGTCATGTAGATGTTTTGAAAGGTGTCGTCACATGTGGGGTGAGGATCTACCTACTGGGTAACCACCCATTCGTTGGAAAATGGTTGTTGCAACACAATTTTTGGTGTTGTAGTGCATTAGGTACTTGAGGAGGATTGATAGTGGCCTTCTTCTCTGCTTCAATAATTTGTTGACACTCAAGTATCAACGAGAAATGGTGTGTATAGTTTCCATACTCTCTACACATGGAGAAAGGGTAGTTCAATGTCCTAAGGTTGGCATTATTTCCCTATTTAAGGGGATTATTTCCCCCCTCATTTTAGTTTTTCTAGGGAGGTGGATTTCCCCCTGTCCCTGCTACTAGTTTTGCCTATTTTGTCCCTTCTTCTTCCCCTAATTCTGTGGATTTGTGGTATTTTCTACATTCAATTACTTAAATAAATGATTTTTTTGTGCGAAGAATACTGTACTAGATTTACCCACATTTGAGGAATGGGGGAAGGACCAGGGGGACTAGGAAATGGAAAATATAGATTGTATCCATATGCAGGAAGGTATGATTGGTTTGGTGCTCCATATGATGTGCATGTAGGAGCAGTTGGTGTCATATGAGGTTGCGCAACAAATGGTGCCTGGCTAGCATTTAACACATATTTCATTAAATTTGTAATTAAATAGCGGATCTAGAATTCCAAAATAACCAAAAAAAATTGACTTCTAGTCATATTCTTGAAATAAAATATTCCCACTTTAAATGAAATATGTGTTATTCAGGTATGTAGGACTATAAGGTCCATAGAATAACTATCCAAATGGAAGAGCTGGTGTAGTTGTGGGTGTCGGAGATATAGGTGGTGATGGTGGGTATTGTTGTGCCATACAGAGTGGCATAAAATTTGATGGTGGGGGAGCACTTACTTGGTGGGAAATAGTCCTAATAATACCATCATATGAATGTGATTTATTTGAGGTTGTTGGGTCTAGGGAATGATGCCAAGGAGCATCTGGAAAAATGGCTTAAAGGTACCCAGATTGTGCATAAATCGGATCGAAAGGTAAGGCCTTCAAGATGGCCTCTTCTACCATTTTTGGCAATGTGGTTGCCACATCTTTTGCAATAATGGGTTGGAGTGATTTTAGGATCCAATCCAAGATAAATTGGGGTTGGATGTCTATTTTGAAAAAATTCCAATGTCTACGCCATTCATGGATGTGAGTATCGATATGGGTGGAGGTGTTTTGCCGAAATTCCACGAGGATTTGAAGCTCTAGGTTGTGACATATGGGTAACTGAAAGTACATGAGGAATATAGTGGCAATTGACTCAAATGTCGTGTATGTCATAGATGGTAGATTGAAATAATCGAATACAAATAGGGTCATCAAATATGATGTTAGATGAGCACAAAAGGTGAAATGGCATAGCATGGTTAGTTGGATCATCTCCCTGGTTCCCTTCAAATTTTGGAATATTTGAGGGAAGCTTGGGGGGATTTATACTAGGATGGATCATGATGAATGGGGCCATTAATAATCTTATCCAATTTAGGGATATTTAAGCTTGCCACAAAAGGAATACTTTTGTTAAGGGTTTCTCTTGTCATAGTGTTATGTGTGTTGCCCCCTCTTTGATATGAGAGTGGCATGAATGGTAGTGTCCTATATCCTAAACATGGAGAATATGGGGGTGTCCTTTCTCTTGAATAAGGAGATGGTGGGGGATTATTCCCTCCATGAGGTGCAAATGAAGTAATGTGTCTTCATTGACTCATTTACTTTGTTTAGGGTTAGTGTTTCTGAAGCCCGCTGGTTCTCTGCAGATCATGGCTGCGCCTCCAATGACTGAGATGGGGGCTTCTCCTTCCTTGGGATTTTTGTTATCATAGATCCATCGCGATAGCTGCAACATTGATTCCTAAGGATGGCTCCTCCCAGTATTCTCACTTTGTGAAACAGGCCTTGGTACCAGAAGTCAAACTCAATTCCTCCGCCTCCAAACACAATATTGTAGTGCTCTCTGAAAAAGATCTAATTGGGCATTTCAATGGCATGTGGCCATCTCCAAAATATATAGAGGTCTAGTTAAACAAAAACTGGAGACCACTTATAAAAGGGGAAGTCATACAAAACTTTTGTGGAAAAGGTTTCTTTGTTTTTCTTTTTGAGCACAAGGAAGATAGGGATCAGATATTCTGAAGCAGACCTTATTCCTTGGTCCAAGGGGAATGTATCTGAACCAATGGAATGCTTCCTTTGACCCTAAAAAGGACATTCCATCTATTGTTCCAGTTTGGGTTAAACTCCCTCACCTTCCCCTCCACTGTTGGGGAGATGAGGACTTGAGTTCGATTGGAAACTCTCTAGGGAAATTCATTGAAAGAGCGGAGCCCAGGACCCCTCTTTTTTCTTGTGCCAAAATTTGCATTGAACTAGATCTGGAAAGAGGAATTCCAGAGGAAATCAATCTCTGAATGGATGGATGGAATCATCTATAGAAAGTGGATTACGAGTAGATATCCTTCAAATTCAAAGCTTGTCACGAGTATGTCCATTTCGCTAAAGGATTCCCAAAAAGGAAGGAGTAGGAAGAGGACCAAGAAGAGGAGGGAGAATGTAATAAGGTATCCAAAAAGGTAAGGAAAATACCATCCCCATCGAGGGCTCCACCGAGATAGGAGAAATAGAATTCAAACCCTAGCATGCCATTTGCAAAAGGAACCAATAATATATTTCAAGCCTTAGATATGGAAGAAAATGAGCCTAGAGAAGAAGGAGAAATAAGAGAAGAGCCAGTGGAATAAGAAGAAAAAGAGCAGCTAGTGCTGGAAGATATAAACCATAACTAGAACTATGTTTCTAGTTTTCTCGAAAAACCATTTATTGAGATAAGATCGGAATGCACCAAATCAGAGGCATCCATTTCAGTGACCAGATCCAGATCCAAAATCTCCCAAGAAGAGTCCTTAGATTATCAATAAGAAGAAAAGGAACCAGCTGGAAAGAAGGGAAGAAAGCCAAACAGAGCACATAAAGAAGAGCAGGCTGAAAAGGAAAAGGAGGAAGTGAATTAAACATGCATTGATCAACATATAATACCTCTAGTCAAACATTCAGAGGTAGCACGAGAGAACCTAAAGGTCAAGACCGACCCCATAATCAGGAAATAATCTATGTAGTCTCCTGGAATTGTAGAGGACTTGGAGATAAGTCAAAATCGGAAGCTATAGAGTTTTTAATTAAGAATGAAAAACTCTCCATCCTTTTACTCCAGGAGAATAAGATGTCAGAAGAAGATTATCTGACATGTATGAAGAAAATATGGAAAAACAGTGATGGAGTCTCTGTAGGAGATACAAGGAACTCAGGAGGAATTTCCACTTGGTGGGACAAACAAAAATACAAATCTATAGCTGAAAGGAGGCACTCTAACTGGATTATGATTGAGTTAGAAGATAAGGAAGAAGATAGGCATATTAGAATTCTTAATGTTTATGGTCCCACTATTTATAGCAAGAAGCTCGACTTATGGATTTCTTTTGAGGATCTTAGAAGGAAAAGCCTCCATCTAAACTCAATTGTTGCTGGAGATTTCAATACCACGGTATCAGGGGAGGAAATACGCGGAGGCACCAAGATCCTTGGAGATCCCTTTGGGGAACATCTCGATGACCTATTGGCCTCTTGGGGTCTTACAGACGTCAAACCAAAACAAGGCATATACACTTGGAATAACCAAAGAGTTGGGCCTGGTCATATCAATATCGGTTGGAAAGATTCTTTGTCAACAATATTGTTCTTCTCAACCTCCCTATTCCCTCCTCCAGAATCCTCCCCTCAGCGGTTTCTGACCATAAACCTATTATGCTGGAATTTCTTTTTCCCTTAAATCTTGGGCTCATTCCTTTTAAATTCCTCTCCCCTTGGACCAAAGAAGAAGAAGTGTCTGCTTTGGTTTCGAATGCCTAGAATGTTTTTATTCATGGGTCCCCTAGGTTCATTTGGGCATCCAAACTTACGGCTGTTAAATCAGCTCTCAAAGTTTTGCCAATAACAAACCCTCGACGATGCATTTGAAGACTGAAGCTTAGAAGGATCTAAAGGATTTACAAGATATCATGGAGACCAGGGAAATAACTGACTTTCATATAAAAAGAGAACAAGAGTTGCAGGAGAAACTTCATCAATATGAAAGCAAAAACGAGGAGGAATGGAGGATAAGATCCATAAACCTTTGGCTTAAGGCTCGAGACCAGGATACAAAATTTTTCCACAACCAACACAAGGAAAGAATCAGGCAGAAAACCATCCTTGAGTTGTTTTGAAGAGAAATGGGTCATTACCTCGGGGCCTTAGATCAAAAATGAAATCTTCACTCACTTCCAAACTCTATACAAAGAAGACAAAGAGTTGGCGGAGTTGCTCTCTGAATTTTTTTTCTCGGGCATTACAAAGCTTTTCAACAATAAAAGAAATGATACTTTGATTCAAAACATCATGGAAGAAGAAGTTAAAAAATCCATTTGGTATTAGCATCCCGAAAAAGCTCTTGGCTCGGATGGATTCCCTATCATCTTTTATCGGCGCTTTTGGCACATAATTAAAGGAGATGTTTGTAGAATGTTGAATTGTTCCATAGGACGGAACAAGCTTGGAGTAGCAACAAATTCGACCTTCATCGCATTAATTCCCAAAGAAAAGAATCCAACCTCTTTGGACAGGTATCGATCTATCTCCCTCTGCAATGCTTCTTATAAAATTCTAACTAAAATTATTTCAGGAAGGTTAAAATGGATTATTCTAAAGCTTATTTCGGAAATCAAGGAGGATTTGTGTCGGGAAGACAAATAATGGACAACATTATTTTCGTTCAAGAGGCTATTCACTCAAGATTCATCAAGAAATAAAAAGGGATGGCTATCAAACTAGACTTGGCCAATGCTTTCGACAGAGTAAGACACAACTTCCTTTTTCAAGTCTTACAAGCTTTTGGTTTCTCCACTTCTTTTATAAATTGGATTAAGGCTTGCATATTAGAACCTTGAATCTCCCTTCATTACAATGGGAGACCAACGAGGTTTTCTTAAAGCATCTAGAGGCCTTAGGAAGGGGTGTCCAACTTTGTAAGCTCGGGTGAGTTTCCTGGGATCAACATCATCAAAGGAGTAAAGCTCGTCAACCACGCCCAGTTCACAGATGACACCATCTTGTTGGGTAAGGCCACCAACGAAGTTACAAGCCTTTTTTCCAATACCCTCTCATACTTCTTAGAAGTCTCAAGGGAGGAAATCAACAAAAGGAAAAGTTGTACCTACACTTGGAATTGCTCCAGCAACATGAAATTAATCATATCCAGAATCCTGGACTTCAAAGTGGTTGGGAAATGGAAATCCTTTAAGCACTTGGGCATACCTATTATATCTCTGCAGGGTAGGACCGAAGGATGGAGAGAAATAGTCACTAGAATCAAGAACAAGGTTCAATCCTAGGGGGTCAAATGGTTGAACTTGGCAGTAAGGGTAACTCTCATCAAGTCAGTGCTCAAATCCATTCCCATTTACCTATGCTCCATTTCCCTTTCCTTGTTGGGAACAATGAGTGAGATAAGAAAAGAAATTCAGAAAGTTCTTATGGCAAGGAGGACTTAATGGAGAAAATAAATTTCACCTGGTAAAGTGGGAGTCTGTCTGATTGGAGAAAAATAAAGGGGGTATAGATATAAGAGAACCTAGACTAAATAACATTGCCATGGGTCCCAAAATTTTGTGGAGGCTCTTTATTTGTAAGAATGATTGGTGGAAGGTGGTTTTAGTCAAAAAATATACAAGAAATAATTTCTCCAGTGTTGGGACAAAGATATGGAACCTCTGCAAATCTTTGGTCTCTTTAATTAGAGAGAACATTTATTGGATCCCTGGATGTGGGAAAATAATTGACATATGTGAAGACAAGATTTTGGTTGACCCTCCTTTGAAATTTAATGTTTCTCTAATTGGCCTAAGGCAATGGCTACAAGAGAAGAACATAGTGAAACTCCACGACCTCTCTTCCTAGGATGAGAATGGGAACTGGACAGGATGGAAACTCCTAGACCTGCCCATAGAACTTCGAGAAAAGCTGCAAGATATTCACTCATCTCTTAATGTGAAAGCACCCCTGAATATCAGAGAGAAAGACTCGAGAGGATGGGGTGAAAGAGGCTTCTACAGATTAAAGTACGGATATAAAATTCTCCTTGCTAATTTCCCAGGTCCTCCCATGGATCAGAAATGGAAGAGAGTTTGGATTCGAGACTGTCCTCCCAAACTCTGTGCCTTCTCCTGGCTCCTAACAAAACAAAAAATATTAACTGTTGAGAACTTAAGAAAAAGGGGAATAGTTGGCCCTAGCAGATGTGTCCTCTATAAAAGACATGAAGAATCAGTGCAACATCTTTTCTTGAAGTATAGTTTCACTCTACAGGTCTGGGTAGAGTTGGTAAAGGACCTCAGAATTGACCTCTCTCTTCCTAACAATATAAGAAGATTATTCAAGGGATGGGGACACGATTATCCAAGGACCATTTCTAAAATAAAAAAAAATTCCAAGCTCTGGAACACTCTCCCAAAGTACATCAACTGGAAGATTTGGCTCACTAGAAACAAAGAAATCTTCGAAGGAAAGCATCTGAAGGTGAGAAAAATGGTAAGAAGTGTTGTGTCTCATCTTAAAGATTTCACGGCTAGCCTCGGATGGCTTCCTCATCAGGACACTTACTCTCCTTCTGAGTCTCTGTGGGTCTCAAAAATTTTAGCTTTGAGCTCTCTTCAATCCAAAACATATTCAAATCCTCAATGGGATCTCGATTTATCCCAAAAATACTTTTATGACTGGAAGAAAAATCATTCGCAATGTCTTCTCTTCTTTGATGGAGAATCCAAAGGCAATCTTGGGGTGGCAGGTGCAGGAGGTTTCATTTACAACCCTAGAGGAAACAAGTTATTTCAATTCGCATGGGGATTAGGAAGGAGAACCAACAATCAAGCTGAATGGGCGGCTCTCCTCCAAGGGGTTGAAGCTATGATATCGCTTCATATAGATCACTTATCCATCCTCGGAGACTCCAAGATCATTATACAGAAAATGATAAAAATTCAAAGAGGCCATGAAAAGACTATGAACAAAATTCAAAAATGCATTGGCTCAACGATCAATGATATCTCTCGGATTTAGTTCTTTCACATTCTCAGGAATAAAAACGTGGAGGCTGGCATCATGTCTAAGAAAGGGTCTAAGCTAAATGAAGGTATTATTTTCCTAAACCAAGGTCCTCCCCACACCAAATGGTCTCCATGTTTTTAAAACTTAATTTCCTAATGGGGGCACGCATGCATGATCCCCCTCCCATTTCTTGGACAAGTGGCCTCTATCTCGGCTTGAGTCTTAAAGACCAACCTCGGACCTCTCCTTGCATTTATGAAGGTTGGTGTGGAGGTAATATGGAATCATGTGGATTAATGTCAAAGTTTCAAGGTCCTCGATCGCATGAATCTACACAGGGAGATGGTACCACTCTTTATTCGGTGGTGTCAGGCATTGAAGCTCTCACTTGTAACGAAGAAGTTTTCTCGGCTGGCCTGCGCTTTATTTCCTGGAATTTCTCTACTCTCAGAAGGATGAATCTAGATAAAATGGTGAAGGAGATCAAGGAATTAAAGGGTTCCATCAGGATATTAAGAAGAATGCACGCAACGCCTTTGAATCTTCTAAGGTCGGTCTGGATGAGAGCAGACTCATCGGCTAGGATATTGTTCGGATGGAATTGCACATTGAGTATGTGGAAACCAATTCCAAGGTTCATGTGGGTGATCTTGAGGAGCTACAGAAGGATGTTAAAGGCATGAAAGAGTATCAGGAGGCAAATTTCGAAGGCCTCAAACAATTTATGTTCTCTCTGAAGGGGAAACTATTCGACACCTTGCAAAATGGAAATGATGGGATTGAGGCTCGCCTGGATCAGCTGGAAGTGTCCTTGAGCGACCTGAGGGATGAATTCGAGAAGAATACTGAACCCGTGGACCCAACGAACCAGCATTAATATAGTTCTCTGATGGAATACGACTTGCAGACCCATGAAGGAATCCCACCTGCTTAATCTCGGGAATGTTGAAGCGTTTCTCTTTTTTACTTGTTAAATGTTTTTTTTGGACTTTGTATGTAATCAATATGTTAGGATCTATCTGAAAAAAGACAATAGATATGAACAATTAGGAAGAACAAATCTCATGGCCGAAAAGCTAAATTTTTCAATTCTGAACCGTTCATTATCCGTGCTATGGTTCACCCTTCAAGGAATGGATTTTTGTATCTTATTCTCTGTTTAATATAATCTATTTCGCATTCCTGTTAAAAAAAAATTAATGCGTCTTCCATGATATGGAGAAGAAAAGGGATTTGAATGATATCCAACTGGAGAAAATGAAGAGTTAAGAAATGTGTGCCCTCGTTGAGTTGACCCTAACAATGTAGCCTGGGAATGCCCTTGACTAGAGTATCTCCCTCATGAACCATGGAGAGTAAATGATAAAACACCTATGTGGAGAGGAGAAATGCTTGTTATTGAAATGCCTATGGTGTCCTTTCAAACATTGGTGAGGTCATATGAGGGTAAGAGCATTACATTGTAGACAAGCATTGGATTATGTTGCATCCATTAAGTTAAAACTACAAAACAAACAAGGGATTTCGGTGCTCTCGCAATGCCTTCTATATGTTAGAAAGTAGCTGAACGATTCTCTTATGATCTTAGATTATGACAATGGTTAGGATTCCATGTTATTCTTGGTTTCTTGTCTTCAAGGTGGATATGGAAATAAGGATATACCCTCTTCATACAAGGGCCACTCTTTTAATGATGTAATTAATATCGAACCCTTGTAGTTGTGCCGACTCACCTACCCGATGCATATATTGTGGAGAAACCATAGGAGACCTTCTAGTAATGGGTGTAACAGAGGAGACAAATTGTAAATTCCTATCATACTGTGAATCTATGTCAGTAATTTGTTGATTTAATGGTTTTTGGACTCCTATAGATGATTTATAATGATGGCTCTATATAAAATGGATAAAATATTGTGAGGTATATCTTGTTTTTAAAGGGTTCTTTATTGTCAAATTTCACAATCCTACCAACTATTAGAATTTTTTAAGGATCCTTAGTTCTAGGAAAGAGCAAGAATTTAAATGTTATGCCATGGTTCTCATAATTTAACCCATTCTCCATGTTTATCAATAAAATGCTTGTTTGGGTAAGTCTCCCCAATTTGACTATAAACTTTTGGGATTTTATTTTAACATTGGGAATGCATTGTGAAGATATTTAAAAAGAAATATAGAGGAACCCAAGATTGGTATTTTTATGTATACACATATATATGTAGATCTCAACATTAGTAAGGGATTACAATATAAGCTGGTCCTTTAAAGGAAAGGTTTCAAATGGACTATGTAGATAGATGATGAAAATATCACTTTCTGATGTTGAATTTATCAACAAGCAAGACATTTGAAAGATTGATGTCCTCAAGCACAAGTTTATTCTAAGAGTAAAAAAGGTAATAAATAAATTAGAAAGGTTGGCTATCATTTGAGCAATAGTTGTCGAATAATGATGATGAATCTAATGCATAAAATCAATATATACTAGTATCAGAGAAGGATACCAAGGGCTTTGTAATAATGCAAGTTGTGGAACCAAAACCTTCTTTATTGGATAGAGAAAAAGACAAGAATATTGGGATTGTAAATGAAGCCTCAACAAAGTGACTTAATGAATATGAAAACTCAAATTTTAATAAGTAGTTAGTGCAACATCTAAATCCTAGACATTTGAATTTTGATTTACAATTAGTCCTTGCAAAACCTTCTCTAAGGGTGGATTGCTATTAAAAACAAGGGAAAAAGAAACATGGTAGCTTAGTGCCTGCCAAAGGGAGTGGGCCAAGTTCCACGCGACAGCTACACATAAGCAAAATCATAAGGGAAAAGGCTAGAGCACATGGAAGAGAAGGGTGAACGTGTCAGAGGGTTGGAGCAGGTGTCAGGATAGCAGGAGGTTTGAGCAAAACTATGGGCACACTAAGCTGTAAGTCTTTGTCTAAGTGGTAAGACAATGTCAGGATGCTCGAGCACAAGTGTCGTAGCAATAAGTCAATCTGTACGAGTTCAAGTTCTACGAGGGAAGAGGCCACTTCTTGAAACTAAATTCGCGTCTAATTTTGAAAATTCGTGCTTGGAAGTTGATGCTGCTACCACTTCTATACAACTCTCGTGTTCGTGCAAGAACAGTACCGCACGACGTGAAAGTGGAAACCATAATTGCTTACTCATCTATTCAGAACAACGAATTTCTCCTTTCGAGTCTCCAAACCAACATAAAACATGGAAAGTAGACTTTGTCCTAGCATTGTAAGGCCCTCAATACTTGCCAGTTCCTGTTCTCCATTAATTCCTGAATTTGAAGAGAACTTTAGGTCATGGAGTGCTTCTGCCAATGGTTCCAATAGCCTGTGTAGTATAACTGATCTGACATGCCGAGAATTTACATAATCTCGTCGTGGTAATGAAGCATTTTTGGACTATTTGTAGGTAATGTTAGTTTAAGAAATTTATGTTTTTGTTAATGAATTCTCTTGTCGACACTAAAAAGCGAGAATTAGGAACTCATAAAGCTTAAATCATTGATCATTAGGCTTTATATTCATTTATTGTAGAGACAATTTCTATTTTTTGTTAGAGTAAATTAAAATAACTAGCAAATCAAGTTGTTCATTGATCTCCCTACTGCTCTGTAGACAGGCAGGGACTAAAAAGGAATAAGGACCGAATGTACAATTTTTTTTTTAATTTTCTATTGTTTCAAAATGTGAACAGAATTAAACCAACAATCATATTCGGAAGTCCCATTATCCTGCGTTCAAGAGTCATACAACTTCTGCAATCAAAATATAATTTAAGAACTCCAATCTTTGAAATAAAAGGAATCATTCTGCATGATAACCCTACATCCCCGAAAATTCCTTCTTGTTCTCTTTGTAAAATGGTGTATGAATTTAAGCCTCTGGATGGTAAAATCATTTTGTTATAGTTATGCCCCAGTCAACTAGTAGAGAACTGGATGGAAAACAAAAAGCAGTGCAAGAAATTCATGGATTCCAACACAGAAAGAGTGCAGTTTCTCTCCCCACTTTTTTGTAGCATTGGTAGTAGCCAAATGACGAGCTGCAACAGCCGTAACTAAAGATGAGTCGAGACCCCTCGATAAAAGTACTCCAAATGGAACATCGTTCATGAGCCTTTTTATGACTTCCTGTATCATTCAATAGATCATATCACTACTTTTACATGGAGGAAAATCGCATTATATTTATATTTTATACAATAACGCTCATGGGTAGAATCGATATGAGAAAGGAGGAGAAATATGGTAATGGAATATACTTTCTCAAATGCTCATCTCAAAACCAAAGGGTCATATGGAGTGGATGGTATAATATTTTATGAATACCAAGTTGAGTTGTACCATCTCGAAGTCTGAAAGAAAATATACAAAAAAAGTGCCAGGAAGTATTTAAATGATATAAAACCTTGTTTGCTAGAGTATATATGTCCCAGGGGAAATGACTCAAAACGTTCACAATCATCATGCAAAGCTTTCATCTCAGACACAAGCCAAACAGATCCTGCAAGGATAATGGCAAAAAAATAGATAACAACTCAATTAATGTAGACTTCTTCATACTTTTCCAGCTAAAAACTCAAATTTCACGCAATGACAGAAGAAAACTAGTGTGTAGAATAACAGACCATCAAGCCCCCACCCAATGTATAGGGGAGTGATTCCAAATGCATCTCGAGCAGCTATGAAGCTCTGGTCATGTGTGTTAAGCAAAACAAAAGAGAACATTCCATCCAACCTGTTCACAAATTCCTTGCCATAGTCCTCATACTTGCAAAGCACAAACAGATTAACAATTCACAATCATAATCTTGAAAAGACAAAGGAGATTATAATCATACTCTTAGAAATCCAAATAATGTTAGAACCATCATGGTACTTCATCATGAATACAAAATAAAAATAAAATGATGAAAGAGTAGCTAACAATTGAGAAATATGGAAGGAAGGAAGTGTACACAGCTGGATACTCACGAGATGAGCTACAATTTCACAGTCGCTATCTACGATGGCCAATCTCTGGTGAGAAAGAAAAGAATGCTTGCTCTGATAGAGTTCTCTCCAGTCAGTGCCTCTATGTCGTAACCTGCCCATGAAAGAAAAAAAAATTAGGCATTAAAGCTTAAAATGAAACTCCATTAAAACAAATATTCGATCCAATTGCTACAACAAAAAAAAATGATATTTAGTACTGCGCCAAAATGTTGCTATATTTTTGGAAAACGTAGTTTTTATAGAATTGACCACGCATGCTCTGGATAGACATATATAATTGGACCACATATGTATATTGGGAATACCTCCATGAGAGCTCCAGTGCCCAAACACGCTTGGCCTGCGATGTATCCAAGGAACCGAACAACGCCAGGATTCCACACATGGTAACTGACTGAAATCCACAAAACTGAAACACCAACCATACTTACATTAACTGATCATATCTCAATAGATAAACACTCCAAAGACTAGGAATCTCATTAAGAAGGATACAAATAAATAGTACAAATCCAAGGAAGTAAGATCTAATGGAAAATAATAATAGTTTTCTTCATAGAACCAGAGGTAGTTTGCTTTTACAAGTACATGCATTACATTATAGATTGGGTATATCTCAGAAACCAATTAAACATTTACATGAATACCGACAGAAGAAATGTTAATGGAGAATATTGGGATTGATCTCCATGCAGCAGTAGTTATAATACAAGCACATAAATGGCGTAGATAATGCCTCGAATGAAGCCGAAGATTGTTAAGAGCAATTCTATCCAAAATTCCACCTGCAATTCCATAGTAACCCAATGAATGTTTGGTGTTGTAGCCTGTATATTCATCAAACAAAACCAGAAAATAAAAATGAAAAACTAATTACGTACCCCAATACCATATATGAGAGACACCCCAAGAGGTGGTAGAAGTATTGATAACAACACCTCTATGAACGTTTCAGATCCCATTGAGATAATTAGGTTTGCAGATTGCGAAGCATTGTAGAATTCTATGAAGGAAGAAGGATTTAACAATGAAAAAAAGAATGCCCTCTCTAATAGAGTCCACTCCAGTTGGTGCCTCTATGTCATAACCTGCCCATGAAAGCAAAACAAAATCAGGAAAAAAATTTGTATGAGATGGTGTAGATAGTTGGAAGTGAGATGATGCAACTTGTAGTTGGCGTGGTTGGCATGGTGAGTGTTGGGAGTGGCCCAAGTCAAGACATTTTTGGACAAGTAAGTTTTGGAGCTGCAAAGTTACAGCGCAGCGCAACATCGGCAAAGTAGATGTTACAGCACTGCGAAGATCCATCGCTGCGAAGTGCCAGCTCCGCAAAGATCCAGCATGGAAGAATTTTGGAAGGAAAACGATATAAGTTCCGGTAGGGTCGGTCGATGATATATTTCAGGGAAGATGCTCTAAGATTCCCAAGAGGTGGACAAGGAGTGGTGAAGAAGGAGAGTGACCGGTCGCACGAGCAAAGGCAACACTAAGCAGACCAGATGCACAAAATCATTAGAGAAGGAACAACAGATGAAAGCGACTCATCGGAATGCGCTCATCAGAAGGGTTGGTAATTTTTTTGGATATAGATTGAGAAGCTAAGTATTGTAAGAGCTGAAGAGAGGAACAGGCTCTGCAGTTGTGTGCTCAGAGACCTATTGTAGAGAAGAGAGTCTGCAGCTGAGTGTGCATACTAGAACTGTTGAACCCTTCCCATTTATAATAAACAACAGTTCCTATGGACATAGCTCCCATCCTGGGGGTGAACCACGTTAAATCCGGTGTTGTGTGATTGATAATTTGTGTTTGCTTTTGATAAATGGTTAAGTTCTTGCTTATGAGTAGATGTATCCTTGATTTTATATGTATTCTTTATATGAATGAGAAATGAGAATAATATGTTAAGTGTTGAACATACATGTTGAATGTTAAAGTTGTAAGTAATGTCGAATATGATGAATGCATGAGTTAATTGGGTAACCTCTAAGTCAGCGAAACATATAGGAGTGTGATTCCCTCGGAGAGCAACACCGGAAGTGCACAGTTGCATTATATTTCGTCGTATTACATAAGTTTTCAAAGTAGACAGTTCAGTATGCTTGTTGAATGCATAATCTATACTAAGTAAAAGTCTATCGAAGATGTGTGATTGTTAAAGAGGTAGTGCAGTCTTCAGTCATACTACCCTATTGTTAAGTAGTTGTTATGAACCGCATAGTCCCCGTGCGCGCTGTCGTATAAGTAACATTCACGAAGTAGGTGAAACTTCACGTAGTCTCCCATTCTGTCGAACCGCACATTACCCGGTTGTGGAAACTTGATTCCGCAACCTCCCGATAACTTCGCCTCATGTGAGACCTCAGTTTGCTTGCAGACTATTTCTGAAAGGGCGGGTGAAAAGGGGTTTTGTCGGTTCCCTGAACTGCGCAGAACCTGGGTCTATCTTGAAAAGCTAAAGAAGAGTATTCAAGCCAATAAATGGTTCCATTGTCGCGCTTGAACTGGTGATGTTTTCTAAATATTGGAATCTCGAGAGGACAAAAATACAGAACTGGTTAGACAATATAGAGAAGGAGTTTGCAAGAAAGCAGAACAAAAATCCACATTTCTATGACAAAGAATGGTTGCAGAGATACCTGTGGGAGGAAATTTATGAAGTTTTCTTCGCATTTTTCAGAAATGACCTATATGAATGGTTTTCAAGGTTAGCAGAACATAAAAATTTCTATAAGGGAGGAGAACCCATGGCGTGGACTCCAGAACTGATCCAGAGGCTTAAAGTGGTGGATAGTCCAATCTCAAGAGCAGTAGACTTCTGGTTGGATAGCATATTAAAAGGCTACATGATAGAATTTGCTGTGGACACACTGAAGTCCTATAGTGCAGCAGAGGCAGATTTCTTCAAACGATTCAGAGGTAAGTACCTGAACAATCTAAGCCTATACACTAAAACGTTGTTAGGAGAAAAAGGTGTTTTTTAGAATGTAGTAAGATACCTAGTTGTTTTGAGTCTGTAATGTTCGGAGCTAATGACAGTGATATAGAGGAACACATTCATGCACTAAGAAGTGGTAAAAGATATAAGTATAGTGTAGAAAAGAGGCATAATGAACATGAACTTTGCATAGACACTGAGTTACAAGTTGAGACTGATAGCCAGACAGAACCTCTAGTAGCTGCCTATCATCCCATCACTCCACAGAACCCACCAATTGACAATACTGCTAATTCACAAAACGTCAGTAGTAGTAACACCATGGGAGTGAGTACTCAGAACATTCTGTGCAATAGTATCCTTAACACCTCACAGAACAATGCACCTCCTAGGAGGAGAATGACAGACAATATAAAATTGTTGATATTCAAAGGAATGGGTCTAGAAGACCCTGAGCAACATTGGTTTCTTTGTGAAGCTGTGTGGAACATTAAGAAAGTCCAGGATGATGTTGTTAAGCAAGAACAACTCATCACTATATTCAGGGATAGAGCCTTGAATTGGTTTATGAAATATTATGTTGGATAGAATAGGACCCTACTAGATATCAAGGCTTCCCTCCTAAGAGAATTCAAGAAACCTAAGTCTGAATTACAATGTATCACATAGTTAAAAGAGATTAAGCAGAAAACGACTGAGTCAGTATGGGAATTTGACCAGAAGTTCAAAGCATTGTTAGATCAAGTAAGCTTTGACATAGCACCACAACAACACTAGGAGTGGTTCATAGCTGCGTTGTTGCCGCACATTAGACTACCATTGATGCAATAGAAGGTTGCTTCGCAAATAGAGGCTCTAGAGATTGTGATGAAACTAGAGGCTTCGGCGATAGGAGAGACTAGCCAAGGGATGATTCAGATATAGAACCAGTTAGCAACTCTAACATTACAACTACAAAAAATTAAGAAGGGAAAATAAATTAGAGAAGAATTCTGGTGTACAAAATGTAAAGCAAAAGGACACTTGAAAGAACATTGTCCAATATTTAAATATTACCTTGATAGTGGAGCACCCAATACACAAAATCAGCAGCAAGGACCATGGTGTGAAATTTTACGATGTAGAGGACATCGCCTAGAAGATTGCTACTTAATTCAGAAGTATGTCCAAATAGCCAAGAACCTATACTGCACATTCTGTAAATCAGTTGGACATGATGATACCAACTGTAGAGCATACGAACTCATGATAGAGAGAAAGCATGATGTCTACAGAGTTCAAGAAGAAACACCGCAGCACAATGATAATGCGCATATAGAGGTCGCGGTGGATTCCGAGGAAGAGGATGAAATACTAGCCAAGGAAGAGGAAGAGGTCAGATGATATGTTATAACTGCGCTCAACCATGACATCTTTCTAGAGACTGCACCAATGCTTGTACTACCTGTAAATACTGTAAGCCTTTTGATCATGTCATTGAGGCATGCGCCCCTATGTTGCAAGAAAAAGTGCAAGAGAGGAGAACAGAAGCACCAAACCCGAACATTTAGATGATCACAGCAGAGAAAAGAACTAGAGATCCAAACATTAATGTTGTGACACGAAGTGGTGCTATAACAAGAAGAGATAAAGAACCAGAAGCCTTGACTTCTAAAGACCGCCAAGCTAAGCAGACTCCTACTGAAGGGGTTTGCATAAGAAAAGCAACTGGGAAAGCCCCTTCTTTCAATCTAGACAGAAACAAAGAAGTCTTCACAGAACCAAGGGAGACCTTCAGAGAATCAGAACCTGTGACACCAAGAATCAAACTGTGAAGTGAAACAACACATATGAAGGATATGCTAGCAACATATGATAAAACATGTACCACAACAGAAACAACTGTATGAAGTTATTGAAAAGTGAAGATGCCTTAGTAGAATTGCAAAACTTACTAAAACACTATGAACAACGTAGTTGCATGAGTACTATTCATAGCGCAGTTCATCATATAAAAATTTATAAGATAACAGGCCGAGAAATGAGGCTAAGTGCGCAAATTGGAGACTATGAAATGGACCAGATCATCCTTGACTTGGGATCAGAAGTGAATGTTTTTACCAAGCAAACATGGGAACAGATGGGGAAACCAAGGTTATCATGGTCACCTATCCAATTGAGACTAGATAACCAACAGAAATTTATTCCCTT
This sequence comes from Larix kaempferi, assembly GCA_027924585.1. Classification (NCBI taxonomy): domain Eukaryota; kingdom Viridiplantae; phylum Streptophyta; class Pinopsida; order Pinales; family Pinaceae; genus Larix; species Larix kaempferi. Next base: position 12,617,941 of record BSBM01000461.1, on the reverse strand, counting down.
TGGAAGACTCTCGAATGTATTTGTGGACATTGATGGAGTAAGAAGCTCAGCATACTTTGAGGTTATTGAGATCATCGAACACAGTAACCCATATCCTGCATTCCTAGGGATAGAATGGGTGATGGATAACCTCGCGATTATCAATCTGAAAAACCAAAAAGATGATCTTCGAAGGACCGGATATTAGGGTCATCTCACCCTTGTACCCTTATCAAGAGCCAAGATACAGTGAATCAATACAAGAAGAATGCAAAGCACAAGAACTTAATTGCATCTACAAGATGACCGCCAATCAGGATGACTACATCAATACTATGGCTGATGAAACATTGAGTTGGTGCTGCGATAGCTCTTGCATATCTAACTCCAATGCATGATTGGAAAATTGGCAAAGTAGAATGCATGAAGTATTTGCCAGGCGATGTGCGCAGATCAAAAAATCACAACGTTGGGTTGGAGCATAGGTAACTCCAATCCATAACTATGATGGCTTAAGCAGCATTCATGCATTTTTTCAAGAATATACTATGATTCCATATGAATATAAGCTGTCAACATTAGATTCAGTACTGTGCACTACACCTACTAGATGGTGGGCCGCGCATAAGGACAATCTAAAAACATGGGAGTAGTGCAATTATATGATGGAAATCAGATTCATAGAGCAAGCTGCGTTGACACTAGTAAAGTATAATGGACAAATGAATCCAAGAGATCACATAGAGATTTGTTCAAAAACATGGGAGCATAGACCTCAAGCAGAGTGGGTCCATCTGTTTGTACACACATTAGAGGAAATCGCAAAGAACTGGTATACAGACGCAGAGCTTCGCAGAGGAAAAACAAACTGGTCTATCATGACTACGAACTTCAAAAGAACTTTCAGCTTTGAAGATGACTGTCCAAGCATAAATAAGGATCTGTAGATTGTTAGCACCCAAAATGACCCTCTAGGTTGGTAGAGAAGGACACTTTGGGGTAACCACAAAACCACTTGAGGAAAGGTAAGCTGGCTTCTTCCTCTCCAGAGAGGGATCTCTCATAGATTTGGTTTAACAAAGCCAGATATATGAATAAAACTGAGATAGAATTATTGTTTGGTTGAAAGTAGTGCAGACCTTCGTTGGGCAATGGAGTCAAAACACCCAAAATGATTAAAGTGACAGCGCTTTGCAAAGAAATCCCCACAAAGGAAAGATAGTTACCTTCTTAGAGTCAAAGAGATTTTGTTTGGTGACAAAAAAGAAAATATGAACAAACCGTCAACACAAAGCACCTCAATATGAATTCTGTATCGACTTTAGCATAAAATTGTTCGTGGATGCATAGAATGAAAGAGAGAGATCATAACATGTATGAATTCAGTCCCAATACACACTTATCCAAGCATGAAAAAGAATGACAATATGAATTAAACAATGAGGGACACATTCACATGAGAAAAGAGTATACAGAATGTAAGACAGATAACACAAGAATCTCTGGTAAAACTACTTGCTCGGCTCTGCCATATTTTCATTAAATGTGTCTCAGAACTGCTTAACGCATGAGCATCTCGGGTCTCGAAAAAGTTCCAAACCTTTGCTATCTCTATTACATGGATTATATAGACGTTCTTAGCCCTCCGGCTCGAGCTGTCTCAACAACAAATTGTTACAACTGTATTGACACCTATATGGCTCATCCCATTGTTTTCAAGAACTAACTGCAATAGAAATGAACATTGACAGACAAGCCTGACTAAATTTAAATGTGTCTTTGCACAATTGCTAGCCGCAACAACTCCTAAGCAGCTGGCAAGTCTTAAGTGGCCTCAAAATATAAGCATATTACATATCCAAAGGGTCTAAAACATACGAGATGCAAAAAAAAATATCATAAACAAACCACCACCCTACGTCCGAGCTATCACCTGGCCTTGAGGGTTGAAGAAATATTCCACCTTCAAGGAATCAGCCCCCGACTCTTTTTCTATTGGAGGGGGAGGTGTCGCTTCCTCAGTGGGAAAAATGAAATCTTTGAGAATATCCATGTTCTGGTGAGTTTTTTTCTCAACCTTGCGTATCTCTTTCTTTTTCTTCCGCTGGAATTTCTAGTGCACCTGTCGATCTTACTGCAACTCGGGCTCGCTAGCTGTGCTTTCCTCCAAGTGGTAAAATTTTACAGGGGACGAGGGAATTTTATCATCCTCCACATCGGACCATGCCTGCTCCAGTACAAAAATCACTCTAGATTCTCACTCTTCTTCCATGACTAGATCTCAACTAAAAATATTCGGGTTGTTGAGTCTGTCAACTCTTCGAACATGGATGCTAATAGTAAACCTTGGGGAACTTGTTTAAAATGGTCGCGATAATGATGGAAGCCAGGAGATATCATTTTCGCATGATCGTCTGACTAGGATCGCCTAAGTGAGAGAGAATTATGACTGAGGTCTAGACCGACGCCAAATAGGATTAAACCGGACTTTCGCATCATGTGAGGAGGCACATGACGGCTCTGACCTGGGCTTTCTCCCTTGGGCCATCATTCGATAGAAGATGCACCTCTCAACCGTCGATCTTGACCTTACTCGAATCCAGGCCATCCAAATACGTGCCCCCCTACCATGCTTCACAAATTTTTGGGTTGTTGATCGCCCGTGTTAGTCCAATCAATGAACAAAACCTCAACCACAGATCTAAACTCCATCGGATCTGGGCCATCCAAACTTGTGCCTACTACCAAAAGTTCGTGGATTTGAAAAATCCATTTCTTGGTGCGCTTTGAAATCGAGAACCTAACGGTGACCGTAGATCTGTTCTGCCCGTCGTTGATCCAACCTCCAATTTGCTCGTGGGTTAACCTTTCCGCCTCCGCTAAAAATAACTCCATCTTAAAATGCAAAGGGCGTTTAGGATGGTCGATCTACGTGGCCACAGATATAAACCCTCTATCTGTGCCACCATTTAATTGTGGGAGGGCCTTTGCACTTACCCCTCTCCCGCTAGGCTAACACTTAGGACACCTTGACTTTCTCATTCTGATTTTAGAAATAACCTCCCCCCTTTAGAGAACTGATTTATGTGTTCACAAATCATACGGCTAAAACTGAGGCCCTGCTTAATCTCTTCATGGGCTTGAACCTCTTCAATCATCTAGTACAAAACCGGAGCCAACAAAGATTATCAAAGAGAAGATATTGAAATACATGCAGACACTTGTTTATCAGCAACCGGAATGGACAAGACAGATAGAACATGCGCTTGAATGTTATAATCTCACTGCAGATAAAGAAGATGAAGAGGAAAGTGATGATGAGGATCCTTGTAATATCAATATACCAGATTCGGAAGGAGTGCGTCATGTAGAGGGACCTCGATTAGAAATTATAGATCTGAGCAACTCTATCAAAACAAGAAATGTTAACATTAGCACAAGTGAAGAACCAAAGTTCACATCTATCAGGGATTACTGGGATGAAGAAACGGTCACGCATATCACAGACCTTCGACGCGAGTATGAGGATTTGTTTCCAACAAAGTTCTTCGAAATGAAAGGAATTTTGGGTGAATTGGGAGTCATGAAGATACCTCTCAAGCTAGGTACAAAGCCTATCAAGTAGAGACCTTATCGACTGAATCCTAGATACAAGGAAAGAGTGAAGGAAAAGCTCGATAAAATACTTGATGCATGAATCATTGAGCCTGTGGAAGAATCGGAATGGATAAGCCCTATGGTTATCCAGGATAAGAAAACAAAAGGGGAAATCAGAATCTGCATAGACCTCAGGAAGCTAAACGATGCTTCGCTACACGACCCATTTCCTACTCCATTCAGAGATGAAGTACTGTACAATGTTGGAGGAAATGATGCCTACTCTTTCACTAATGGATTATCTGGATACCATCAGATCAGAATTGACTTAGCAAACAGACATAAGACTACATTTGCTACTAAACGGGGATCATTCCAATACATAGTTATGCCATTTGGTTTGAAGAATGCACTTGCTATATTTTTGAGAGTTGTTGTTGCTGCATTCAGGGATTTTATCCACAAGTTTCTAGAAGTATACTTTGATGATTAAACTGTATTTGGTTTACTAAAAAACTATTATTAAAACCTCAGAATGATGCTAGCAAAATGTAGACAACATCAAATCTCGTTGAAATTGAAGAGGTATTTTCTGCATACCCTATGGTATCCTACTTGGACACATTGTGTGTAAACAAGGTTTGATGGTTGATCCTACGAAGATCGTAGTCATTGTGAATCTACCAACACCAAATTCAGTAAAACAACTTTGCACTACGCTAGGACATACAGGATACTACAGAAAGTTCATCAAGGGTTCTGCACAGATAACCTTTCCTACGAAGAAACTGTTGAAAAAAGAAGCGAAGTTCTTATGGACCAAAGATTTCAATAAAGGGTTGGACACGCTAAAAAAAAGAATGGTAATGCTCCTATCCTAGTCTTTCTGGATTGGAGCAAAGAATTAAATGTACATGTTGATGCCTCATCCATTGCAATTGGTGTTGTGCTAGCACAACCAGGTGAGGGAGGCATTGACCATCCTATAGCATTTTCAAGTAGAAAGTTGTCTTCATCAGAAACGAATTACACCACCATTGAAAGAGAACGTCTAACTATGGTATACGCACTACAAAAGTTCAGACACTATTTTCTAGGTGCACACTTCTGCATGTACACTGACCATTCAGCTTTGAAGTACTTGGTCAATAAGGCAGTATTAGGGGGGAGAATATGCAGATGGTTGCTACTCTTTCAGGAGTACAACTTTTAAATTATTGTTAAGCCAGGAAAACTGAACCTAGGACCTAACCATCTTTCAAGAATTGAGTCAAGCAAAGAACCTACAAATCTTGGAGAAAATCTACCTGACATGCAGTTATTTTCCATCCAGGTCGCAGATGATTATTACAAAGACATTATAGAATTATTGACTACGGGGTTCGCACCTATGGAGTTCACTACGCAACAAAAGAAGCAGTTAGTAGTCAAAGAAGCAGGCTTCACCATCATCGCAGAACATCTATACAAGTTAGGATCGGATGAAGTCCTGCACAGATGCGTGCTAGACCATGGAAAGCCATTTATATTGGCTGAGGCACATTCAGGAATGTCTGGAGGTCACTACGTAGGAAGAGATACTGCATAAAATATTGAGAGAAGGACTATGGTGGCCTACACTCGACAAAGACTCAAAAGAACATTGTCGCAGTTGCGATGCATGCCAAAGGGCTGGAAATCCATTGCACAGAGATGAAATGCCATTAAGATTGCAACTGACTTTACAAGCTTTTGATAAATGGCCTATTTATTTTGTGGGACCTATTAACCCACCAAGGAAGAGAACCGGTGCAAGATATATTATCACTGGTACAGACTACCTGAACAGATGGGCAGAAGCTAAACCAGTAAACGACTGTAGCACAGTTACTGCCACGCAGTTCATTTTGAGAATGTCCTTACCAGATTTGGATGCCCAAAAATTCTAATGAGTGATCAAGGAACTCATTTCCTGAACAAAACCATTGAAGTGTTGAATGAAGAATTTCAGATATATCATCAGAAGAGTACACCATACCATCCACAAGCGAATGAAACTGTCGAAGCATTTAACAAAGTGCTGGAAAATGCGTTGACCAAAGTATGTAACACAAACATAGATGATTGGGATCTGCACATACCAACTGTATTATGGGTATATATGAAAACTTGTAAGAAACTGACAAGCCATACACCTTTCAGGTTGGCCTATGGACAAGAAGCTATGATGCCGATGGAGTATATTGTACCAAGCTTAAGAATTACTGCATTCACAGACATGGCAGATGAAGAGACATTGCAATAAAGATTACTACACTTGGTTGGCTTGGAGGAAGATCGCTTCATTACAGGATTTCACCAACAAGTGCAGAAGAATAGAGAAAAAGCATGGCATGTTCGCCATATCAAGCACAAAATCTTTCAGGTAGGAGACCTTGTCCTCCTATATGATAGTAAATTCACGAAATTCCCTGGAAAATTTAAAATGCATTGGCTTGGGCCATATATTTTTATGCATGTTACAAACGGTGGCACAGCTCAGTTAGCCACGTTAGCTGGAGATAACTTACCAGGTCAGATAAATGGAAGTAGACTAAAACCCTATTGGGATAGTCCTACTTCGCCGAACCATCAGTGATCAGAAGAGAAAATTCTAAGTGTCAAGTAAAGTTGAAATAGGGCACTAGAAATTGAACAGAGTCTATACACAATTTTGGTCCGATATGTGAAGCATGATGAAAGGAACCAATCTACCGCATAGTACTAGTGGATAAGTGAAGCTGCGCACAGAATGTAAAAAGAAAAAAATAAAAAAAGTAGAAGTGCGTAGATGCGAAGTTCAAAATGCGGCTGCGTAGATCAAATGAAACAGGAAGGATGCAAAGTTTAGTATGAATAAATACAACACCGTGCCATGAGGGGTGACAACTCATCTGCGCAATTCGACGCAACACACCAATATAGCTGCTACAGCTTGAAAATGACCGTTATATAGTGTTTTGGAAACTACTCGTCGTGACATTTAAGGAGGAATCGCCCGTTGAAGGCGTAGTTAAGGAAGGAAAGTAGTTTGGACAGTAATTCAGTTACCACGATTTTCCAGATTGAGTATTACAAAGAATTCATAGACCTTCTTGAGCTTCAGATTTGCTTTCTAAGAGAATGTCTGAAGATACCACTATATTCAGGGACAGAGCCTTGAATTGGTTTATGAAATATTATGTTGGATAGAATAGGACCCTATTGGATATCAAGGTTTCCCTCCTAAGAGAATTCAAGAAACCTAAGTCTTAATTACAATGTATCACATAGTTAAAAGAGATTAAGTAGAAAACGACTGAGTCAGTATGGGAATTTGACTAGAAGTTCAAAGCATTGTTAGGTCAAGTAAGCTTTGACATAGCACCACAACAACACCAAGAGTGCTTCATAGCTGCGTTGTTGCCACATATTAGACTACCATTGATGCAATAGAAGGTTGCTTCACAAACAGAGGCTCTAGAGATTGCGATGAAACTAGAGGCTTCGGCGATAGGAGAGACTAGCCAAGGGATGATTCAAATACAGAACTAGATAGCAACTCTAACATTACAACTACAAAACATTAAGAAGGGAAAATAAATTAGAGAAGAAGTCTGGTGTACAAAATGTAAAGCAAAAGGACACCCGAAAGAACATTTTCCAGTATTTAAAGATTACCTTGATAGTGGAGCACCCAATACACTAAATCAGCAGCAAGGACCATGGTGTGGAATTTTACGATGTAGAGGACATTGCCCAGAAGATTACTACTTAATTTAGAAGTATGTCCAAACACCCAAGAACCTATGCTACACATTATGTAAATCAGTTGGCCATGATGATACCAACTGTAGAGCATATGAACTCATGATAGAGAGAAAACATGATATCTACAGAGTTCAAGAAAAAACACCACAACACAATGATAATGCATAGTATGATCAAGGTGCATATAGAGGTCATGGTGGATTCCAAGGAAGAGGAAGAAATACTAGCCAAGGAAGAGGAAGAGGTTAGATGATATGTTATAACTGTGCTCAACCATGACATCTTTCTAGAGACTGCACCAATGCTTGTACTACCTGTAAATACTGTAAGTCTTTTGATCATGTCATTGAAGCATGCACCCCTGTGTTGCAAGAAAAAATGCAAGAGAGGAGAACAAAAGCACCAAACCCGAACATTCAGATGATCACAGTAGAGAAAAGAACTAGAGATTCAAACATTAATGTTGTGATGCAAAGTGGTGCTATAACAAGAAAAGATAAAGAACCAGAAGCCTCGACTTCTGAAGACTACCAATCTAAGCAGAATCCTATTGAAAGGGTTTGGATAACAAAAGCAACTGGGAAAGGACCTTCTTTCAATTTGGACAGAAACAAAGAAGTCTTCACAGAACCAAGGGATACCTTCAGAAAATCAATACCTGTGACACCAAGAATTAAACTGTGAAGTGAAACAACGCATATCAAGGATATGCAAGCAACATATGATAAAACATGTACCGCAGCAGAAACAACTGTATGAAGTTATTGAAAAGCGAAGATGCCTTAGTAGAATTGCAAAACTTAGTAAAACACTATGAACAACGGAGTTGCACGAGTAATATTCATAGCGTAGTTCATCATATAAAAATTCATAAGAGAACAGGCCGAGAAATGAGGCTAAGTGCGCAAATTGGAGAATATGAAATGGACCAGATCATCCTTGACTTGGGATCAGAAGTGAATGTTTTGACCAAGCAGACATGGGGACAAATGGGGAAACCAAGGTTATCATGGTCACCTATCCAATTGAGACTAGCTAACTAGCAGAAAGTTATTCCCTTTGGAAGACTCTTGAATGTACTTGTGGACATTGATAGAGTAAGAAGCTTAGCAGACTTTGAGGTTATTGAGATCATCGAAGACAATAACCCATATTCTGCATTCCTGGGGATAGACTGGGCGATGAATAACTGTTAACACCCAAAAAGTGTTCACTACCTCATCTACCCCATTACATGGCTCATTTGTCTATTTTCCTACCATATTTCCCTTAAAAACCCTGAAAATCCCACTAAAATGCCTCCAAAAGGCCACAAAACCCTCAAAAAAGCCTCAAAAAGGCTAAAAAACCCCTTTTTCCTCCAAAAATATCCAAAATTCCTCTAAAAATAGCAAAAACTCCCTAAAAAGGGAAGAAAAATATAAAATAATGAGGAAAAAGAGGAAAAAACCCTATACAGCTGCCCTAAACCATATGGTTCCCAAAACCATGGGCCAGCACTCCACCACCAAAAAACTATAAATAGGTGATGTAGACCCCTTATTCCATATCCACAATCAAGTATACCCTTACTCTGCCAAAATCTCTCTTGAAACCCTAGTTCACCATTGAACTACCTTCACCTTGAGAGCCCCTTTTGGCCCATTTCCACCATTGGAGAAAGAGAAGGAGCAAGTTGGAGCTTGGAGCAACCCTCTTGGACATTGCAAGAGCTTCATCAACCTTCACATTGGAGGTAATATTAATATAAAAGCCATTCTTTACATCTTTTTGTTTATGTTTCATGCACATGTTTTAGAATAATTTACATTTCTGTTTTAGCATAATAATTTCCATTTACTGAACTGCTACTAAGGATTCCCTTCTCCTTAGTAGGTGCTCATTTGCACAAGCTAGGGGTAAAACCCTAGCTACATTTTTGGCGACTCCCCTAGGTTTGAATTTCTGGTTTCAAGTTTTTAAAAAAAAAAAAATTAGTTTTCTGCCATAATTTCCCATTTTTTCCTTTCGGTTGTCCCTTTCGGCCACCGTAAACCGCATCTTTTCCCTCTGCAGTCGCGTCCCGACCGCGTCTTTCAGGCCTTTACCTGTGACCCGACCGCGGCTATCAGACTGTTTCCGGCGCCCCGCCGGCGGATTCAAGTATGTTACCTACGATCCCACCGCGGCTAATCAGCCTGTTTGTTGCGATTTGACTGCGCCTGTCGGCCATTTTCCCGCGTCCCGACTGCGGCTTTCAGCCCTTTTGCTGCGACCCGACCGCGTCTGTTAGCCTTTTTCCCATGACCCGACTGCGTCTTTTTCCCTGTTTCCCACGGTCTGACTGCCGCTGTCGGCCAAAAAGCCACGACCTGTCCGCGCCTGTTTCCCTCAAACCCGCGGTCCGCCTGCTCAGTTTCACCACCAACCCACGATCTGCTTTCTGCATTTTTTTCACTGGTTTGAACCCAACCCCCTTTTGCTGCAATATTTTCTGCATAGCCATCTGTCCTACCTGCAGCCTTACTTCCCTACAGCATTTTCTGCAACATAATTTATGTTCCCTTTACAGAATCTCTTTAAAATTTCAGTATTTTAATTCAAAAAATTTTGCATGTTCAAGTTTTGAATTCAGTATTATTGCTAGGAAGTTGCCCCCCTTGTGGCACTTCTATTTTGGGTTCATCACCTCACGAGCACACACTCTGTTACATAAATCAAGTGAGCCTTAAAAACTACTAACTCAACCAATATTCTAACCCAACTTGGGGAACACAAAACAATCTTTGTAGTTAGGTAGGATCGGGGGGACAGGCTTCCAATAACACCCCTGGGTTACTTACACTTGAGACATAGCTGTTGTCCAATTAGGGAACCAAAATCCCCTAGTACTTTTTGGCACGGTCATGACCAGTTTACCAGAGGGCCTCTCCCTTAGGAGGGTTGAAGTCGCGAGACTGGTTCCGGAAGCCTGAGTGGAATACCGCACTCCATTCAGTAACCGAAGGGCTACCTTTCGCAGTTCTCGGGATATCCCTGTATAGGGGTATTGTGGTAAAAGGACCAAACGACAGATTCACCTTTCTGGACATGTCATGAACGGGGTATCTTAGTTGCCATTCTTCTAGGATTGACTACCCGGTATCCCTCCCGATAGGGGGATATCTTAGCCACTTGGCTTTCCTATTCATATTATCTGACTTGGATTTCATCACCTTGCAGAGGATATGTCTAGTTGAGCCAGAATACTTTTAGTTAGGTGTTTGCATGCTCCCTTACCTCCTTTTGGTCTAGTGAGTCCACCATTTTTTATTTTTAGGAAACCTACTGCTTGTTGGTATTCTGACCATTTCTGTTGACACTCCACCTATTGTAGCACAGCTGTTGCAGTGCGTGTTTTGAGTTGGTTGTTGGCCTGAGTGCCTTGTTTTTTGAGCTCTCCTTCTACACACTCGATTGCATTAGGGTTTTTGAGCTATTTTTTACGCACCTCAACCCACAGAGATTTGACACCATCTGTCACAATTGAGTCCCCAAGACATTCTTGGTGCCTCAGGGGCGAGCCCCCACAGCACGGTTCACTTGACACCACCCGTCATCGCCACAGATCATCATCACTTGATACCACTTATCATAGATCTCGAGCCTTGTCCCTTGACTCCACTCGTCAGTAGCATAGGACTCCGTCACCAGATATTGACGCCCCTTACTTTACCTCCGATTCTGAGACAGAGTCTGAGAACCCCATTTACACTGCCCCTACTAGCCCCATGGCTGGTGTGACTTCAACTCCTTTTTTGGTAAGGACCATTGGTGGCACATCCACCACTACACTAGTTACCACACCTGCTTTGGGTATGCCCTCAATGGGGCCCCCATCTACTATTCCCCTCACTGCACCTATTCCCGCAGCTGGAATACCTATCCCCACTCCATCAATGGCTCACACTACCCATGGTGGTGCAGGCCCATCCTATACCACCTTAGTCCCTCCCCTTGGGGGCAACATTCCAAACCCTACCCCTCCACTTGGGGGCATTGGCCCCAACTTGGTCCAACCCACTACTGTGTCACATCCTTCTTCCAGTTTTCCATTCATGGCTAGCCTCAACCTTCCTGACCTAGCCAGATTGACCAACGATCCTATCTGACACGACCCTGCATGGCCTCACATGCCCACCAAGCTCCCCTCTGACATCCCTAAGTTCGAGTGCAAGGCAGGTGAGGACCCACAAAGCCATACCATGTCCTTCCATCTATGGTGTTCCTTCAACTCCACAGTGGATGACTCTGTTCACCTCCGTCTGTTACAGCGCACCTTCACTGGCTCTGCAGCCAAGTGGTATATCGAGCAACCCCACGGGACCCATGCCACCTTTGCTTCCCTTGCCTCGACCTTCCTGCAGTTCTTCCAGTTACCTGTCCGCTACGACGTGGGCATTGAGATCCTCCTATCTTGTAGACAAAACATGGCTACCCACATCACGGACCACATTCATGAGTGGCGTCGATGCCGTAGGTTATGCAAGATCAAATTAGACGACCGTATCTTTCTAGATTGGTTCTTCAAGTCCCTTCTTCCTGTCATTGCTAAGGATGTGGCATCAGAAAGACCCCAGTTTGAAGAAGAGGCCATCCTTAAGGCCCAACAGTTCGACCTCATTTACGCCCAATCGGGTTATCTCTATACCATTATACCTAACGCCCCTCGAGGAGATTCCTCCCAGCACGATGCGCTGGGGGCATCCCATGCTGCAAACGACATCATTGGCCGTGTTTCCTCGCATCCCCAACCATTTTCTATAGCACGCCCTACCCCTGGCCCCGACCTTTCACGGGCTACCTCACAGTCTGGAGCAACTAACTCGTATGCTCCCATGACACATCGCCACCATTCCCATGGACCCTCATGTCCACCTTAGTGCTTCGGTCATGCGACCCCCACTTATGCCCCCTCGGTCGCACCTCAGCCCTATTACCATTAGCAGGCTGCAACAGCTCCTGCGCCTTCACAAGCCCAACCCGCTTATTACCCGCCACAGGAAGCCCCTGCAGCGAACCCACAACCTGCTCCATATCCATATCAGCAACCCCCTCATGTTGCTGCACCTGCGCAGCCTCCACCTACATATCATCCATCGCAGCCTGCTCCAGCACCTGCGCAACCTCAAAATCCACTTGCTGCCCAAGGGCAAGTTTATGCCCAACAAATCCCGCAGCAAAACCAGAACAACCAACATAACCAGGGCCAACAAAACCGCGGCAAGGGCCGTAATCGTGGGAACAACCAACCTACAGACCAAGCTGGTCAACCTCCTAATCCCCCTGACAATAATAATGCGGCCCCCGCTAACCAAAACCTTGATCGCCCGCCCAAGTAGGCTAAAAACCCCAATTTGCGAATGAACCATCCTTGTTCTATCTGCGGGGTCTATGGCCACTACACCCATGCTTTCCCACACTTGGAGCGCGCTCGGCAACTCTGGGTTGATGATGCCCATCGCCAAGGGAATGCAGCTCCTCAAGCACCTCCCAACCCCCCACAACCTCAGCAGCCACCTTTGGTACTGCAAAACCCCTTACCAAACCAAGGCGTAGTGAACACTCAGCCGTTGGCTCCCCTTCAAGCCAACGCGCCACCCCAACAACAGATCACTTACGCTGCTCCTGATCAACCCATGTTTGACTCAGGGACCCACCACCTGCTGATGATGTCATCCGCTGAGGTCAACCTCCAGACCCGACGGAACCAATATGGCTCCACCCCTGAAGCCCCTCCCGCCGATAAACCGACTAACGCTCATCCCACTGATCAAGCATTACGTATACCTCCACCTCCACTAGATGGCGCTCCCAAGGAACCTCATTTCCCACTTCGCCGTATCAATAATAACCCCAATGCACGCGCTGCGTCAAACTACAACATCGTAGATGACTTAGCCCAATCTCCCGCAGCCATGTCTGCGTTAGAAGTCTTGAAAAACTGCCCTTCCCAGTGCAAGACTTTACTCTCAGCCATTGGGGCAATTGACCCAAATGATTCGAATTTAATGGCATTTGATTTGGACCAGTCCGAACCCCGCCTGCCTTCCACCTTAGCATTCCAAGTTTCTGTTTCCATTCGGAATCTTGTCATCCATCGGTGCATCATCGATGAAGGTGCCTCCACATGCGTTATGTCTACATTCGTATGGTAGAAGTTGGGATCCCCTACTCTCCAGCAGTCCACCACTGCATTACATGCCTACGATGGTCGTTCGGCTCAGCCCTAAGGCCTCCTCGCCAATGTCCCTGTCCAGTTAGGTGGCAAAACTGTACTCATTGACATCGAGGTAATCAATTCCCAATTGGATTATAACCTTTTACTTGGACGCAGCTACATGTATTCCATGCGGGTGGTTGCCTCTTCCGTCTTTCGCACCATGATGTTCCCCCATAAGGGACGTGTGGTCAAGGTTGACCAACTCACCTACTATAATCCTAGTGCCCCTGCAGCACCCAAAAATGTTCTCCCGATGGTTGAACAACCTGTGTCAGGTGCCACCACCTCGTTTGTTTCTTCTACAGGGCCCGGAATTTACTCAGACGCGATGATGACCTCCACCTTCCAATCCATTCCTCCCTCGGCATCTACGCCCAACGTGTCTGACTTATGTACCTTGTCCCACGATAACCAAACTCCTAATAATCAACCACCGTTGTTTCCTAAACCACCATTGGTACCTAGCCACATTGGTGTTACACCTATCCACACAATCCCCTTCCTAGTCCCTCCATCGGGAGTAGTAAGCGCCCCGGTTATGGCTACCCTCAGCCTCCCTGGGCTAACCTTGGGATTACCCGTGTGGTACCTTTCACCTCCCGTTCCCCCGCCAACACCAAGCGTCGTCCTCCAACCGGTGCAACCCATGGCTACTACCACTCAGCCACCCCCCGGTGTCGCTACCCCTTCATCCTCCACGACTCCCCCTCCTACTCCCAAATCCATTGGGGGCAGAGGTCCACAACCTTACACTGCTGTCCCACCTCCCAAGACAGTCAAAACCCCCCCAGTGTTTCGTGCTCCTCCCAAATGCTCGCTGTGCGATGAGTTGGGCCATGCGACTCACCAATGTCCACAGTTACCAGCATTACAGAGACACATGCAGATGCTCGACGATGACCCCAACATCCTGGTTGTCGAACTAAACCCCACCCCCAAGCCTAAAGATAAATCCCTGCGTACCAACCACCCCTATGCCATATGCGGTGTTTACGGGCATTACTCACATCATTGTCCCGATCTCCCAGATTACAGAGCGGCTCTCTATGAGATGAACAATTTGGATCTTGAGACGGCACCACCCACCATCGAGGAGATCCACCCTCCGGTCTACTCCCCTTCAGGAGAGGTTAATACCATTTATATGATCTCTTCAACCACTACCCCCTCGTCACCCGATTTGATGATGCAAACTTTCCGTACTGATGAGGAGATTCTCGAGGCCCTCACTGCCCCAGATTATCCCTGGAATGACATGCACCACCGTTCCTATTTCATCCCAAAAGAATCCTCCTCTAGCACAGCCACCCAGTTCACAGTTGAATCCAAAGACTTCCTTCCCACCAAGGTCGACTGGTTCAAGGACCCTATTCCTGCTCCTGACGCCTTCGAGGAGGGTAACATGGCCAACATATCACCAGTCATCTAAATTGATATCGCTGCCCCAGGACGTGCCCCTGAACTCATCACTTTAGGAGCCTTCTACAGTAAACAAGAGATTGAGGACTACAAAAACCTTTTCAAAGAGTTCTGTGATGTCTTTGCCTAGTCCTATACTGAGATGCCTAGTCTTGACCCCGCCATTATAGAGCACCACATTGACACATGGCCTGATGTACCCTCCGTTCGTCAGAAATAGCGCCCCATTCATCCCTCAAAGCTCCCAGCTGTCAAATCCAAGATCGAGAAACTTCGCAAGGCAGGATTCATTGATCCTATTGCCTATACCACATGGGTTTCAAACCCCATTCCCGTTAACAAAAAACAAGGCACCATTCAAGTATGCACTGACTTCTGCGATTTAAACCGCGCTTGTCCCAAGGACAATTTCCCCACGCCATTTATTGACCAACTCATTGATGCGTGTGCGGGACATGAAGTCCTGTCTTTCATGGACGATTTTTTCGGATACAACCAGATCCAGATCCGTAAGGAAGACCAGTACAAAACTGCCTTTAATACCCCTTGGGGCACCTTTGCCTATCATGTGATGCCTTTCGGCCTCAAAAATGCTGGTGCCACCTTCCAGCGGGCCATGACCTATTACTTTCATGAATTGGTCCATATCCTGCTAGTCTACCTTGATGAACTTACAGCTCGTTCCCGGAAACGATCTGACCACCTTAACGACCTTCGACAAGTTTTTCTGTGTTGTCGCAAATATCAAATCCACTTGAACCCACACAAGTGTGTTTTTTGCATTCCGGCAGGCCGATTGTTGGGTTTTATTGTTTCCCAGAAAGGAATTACTGTTGATCCCCTGAAAGTCCAAGCCATCTTGGGCCTTCCCTCTCCTCGCATGCTCCGACAGCTCCAAAGTCTGCAGGGGCGCTCCAATTTCCTTCGACGCTTCATTCCTGATTATGCCACTACCGTTCACGGTTTCTTGCGCTTGCTCTGTACCCACATACACTTTGTCTGGGATGAGCAAGCAGAAGCTGCATTCGGAGCCCTCAAGAAGGCTCTCACCCAAGCCCCCTTGATTTCCCCTTCGGATTTCTCTCAGGACTTCATCCTCTACGTCTTGGAATCCGAGGATGTTGTGTCTGGTGTCTTGGTTCAAGAAGACGCTTCTCACTAGGAGCATGTCATTTATTACGTCAGCCAGACCTTGTATGGACCCCCTCTACGTTACCCATATGAGGAGAGACTCTCCCTAGCCGTGTTCTTTTCCGTCCAAAAATTGCGACACTATATTTTACTTAGTCATACCACAGTCGTCGCTAACTCTAACCCCATGGTCTATCTCCTAAAATGGCGGCTACTATAAGGTCGTGTTGCTAAATGGGTCATTATCCTCCAGGAATATGACCTTACTTTCAAAACCCCTAAGAGCACCAAATCCCTCGCAGTTGCCCAGCTCATCACCGATCTCCCCTCCCTTCTCCCGTCCCCTCAAATCTCCGACGAGTTACCCGACAACCATTTGTTCACCATCTCGTCTGATGACCCCTGGTACGATGATATTTTGTTATACCTGTGCACCCAGAAGTTTAGACCCAAAGTCACTCGTAATGGACGCCGTCGCATCCGTCACCAGGCCTCTCGCTATGTCCTCCTAGGAGATGTACTTTACCGGCAAGGGGTCGACACAATTCTTCATCGTTGCCTTACACACGAGGAAGATAAACACGTCCTCAATGACTATCATAGCGGCGCCTGCGGTGGCCATTTCTCTGGGATGGCCACCTCCCAAAAGGTCATTCGCGCAGGATACTTCTGGCCCACCCTTTTCACCGACTGCATCACTGCAGTCAAGCATTGCCATAACTGCCAACTTTTTGCCCCTAAGGCCCGGACACCACCTGCTCCGTTACACCTAGTCGTCACCATTGGTCCCTTCTGTAAATGGGCCATCGACTTCATGGAGTGTCGACCCCCGTCTGCCAACGGCCACAAATACATCGTTGTTGCCGTTGATTACTTCACCAAATGGGTGGAAGCCATGCCTACCTTCAACTGTACCGCCAACACTGCTGCCCGTTTCTTTTTCAACCATGTTATCACTCGATTTGGGGTCCCTAAGCAGTTAGTCTCAAACCATGGTTCCCACTTTGAAGATGTCGTCTGGCGGGAGTTATCCATCCTCCTCAAATTTGAACATCAATTTTCCTCTGCTTACTACCCCCAAGGGAATGGCCAAGTAGAGGCCATCAACAAAATCTTCAAAACCATCCTCCAACGCACTGTTGACCAGCATAAGTCCAATTGGCACCACATGTTGTTCCATGCCTTATGGGCTTACCAAACCTCTACTAAGACCGCCACTGGTTTTACCCCCTTTCACTTAGTTCACGGCGTAGAGTCTGTCCTCCCCATTGAGTGTCAGATACCTGCCCTACAAATCGTCGTCGAGCTTCTCCCCGATACCTCCCCACTCGAGAAACGTCTGCTATCCTTCGAACAAGCCAATGAAGATCGTCGTGCCACTCTCTAGAACATCGAAGCTTCCAAAAACTGCTCCAAAGCCAGTTATGACAAACATGTTCACCCTCGAACTTTCCATGAAGGGGACCTCGTCCTCGCGTATGACCAAGCCCACGACAAAACCGGTAAAGGAAAGTTTGAATCCATGTGGCAAGGCCCTTGCATTGTGAAGACTTGTCTTGGCAAGGGGGCATACATCTTAGCCGACTCCGAAGGTCACCCTTTGTGCAACCCCCGTAATGGGTTGTATCTTAAGCGTTTTTACTCGTAGATGAAACTGCGGCCTCATTGGTCCGCATTGTACAGTTTGCTCTCTTTTTGTTTTTCACCTTTTTTACCATCATCTCACATTCATCATTTTTGCATGCCCACAGATGGACCATCTTCCACCTTGTTACACTGGCTTCGTTGATGGAGCAAGCCGCTGGTCTCCAAACCTGGCTTCTGCAGCATGGGTCTTATATTCCCCCTCACATGAGATGATCCACCTTGACGAAATATGTATAGGAGCTACTACTAATAACCAGGCGGAGTATGATGCTGTGACCGGTCTCCTGACTGCTGCCCTCTAGATGGGCATATGTCACCTTCATGTGTTCCTTGACTCCTAGCTACTTGTCTCCCAGCTCAACAACTGCTACCAGGTGCGTGATCCCTACCTCTTTAGAAAATTCCTGCGCACAAAACAACTCAGCCAACAGTTTGAATCCA
This sequence comes from Larix kaempferi, assembly GCA_027924585.1. Lineage (NCBI taxonomy): Eukaryota > Viridiplantae > Streptophyta > Pinopsida > Pinales > Pinaceae > Larix > Larix kaempferi. The sequence goes on along the minus strand of BSBM01000461.1, from coordinate 12,599,718 downwards.
TTAAATTCACTCATGTCCCAAGAGCTCACAATAGTGTCGCAGATCAAATGGCAAACAACATCCTAGATTGGCACATCAATCACAACATGTAACACCTCCATCATGCATCATCATCCCATAACATATCATAAAAATATATAAAAACCCAAAAGGATTGCATTGCATAAACATTTGCATCCATGTACATAAACCATACAACCACATGTATATCCATAGGGGCATCCACGTGCCTAATCATACATACATCATGTCGCATCACATAAAATACACAAGGGGCATCCATGTGCCCAACATCCTAGACTATTTGCATCCACGTGCAATATAAACATATCACATATAACAACAACATCATAAAAAGGTGCATCCATGTGCATATATATATATATCAAAAAATACATGTCACAGTGCTATACATGTCCTGAGTACCCCTGTACTCAGCTATACAAAAAATGTCTATACATCCCTAAAGCCTCATAAAATACATGTCGTAGCTACAAAACTTGGGGGAGTCCCCTGCACTCCCTAATGAGAGTCACACCCTACATCACTACCTGCATCAGCTGCTTCTGAGTCCTCCCCCTACTCCTCCTCTGGCAAATCCTCATCCCCTACGGGCTCCTGTGCCTGTGCCCTGTCCACCAAGATAGCCACCCGGATGGCAATGGATCTGAACTCTCGGGGTGCCCTCATGCAATCCCGAACCACGTCCGGATCGATGTCCCACCACCCCTCGTCGGTCACCCCCACCAGCAAACGGTCTAGTAGTTCCCATACGGACTCTAGCATCCCCTCTGCATCCCGGCGATGCACCTCCCCCCGCCCAGGTAGAGCTGGAACGGCCACAATCCCCCTCCGTGCCACATGTCCTGGCAGTGGCCTCGGGCCCACATCTACAGATCACCCATGTGTCAGTAACAGTATATCAATAAACTATCATATATACAACTTGACATCCATAATATGCAAGCAAAAACATACGTACCATCGAGTCCCCATGCCTGTCCCGGTGCTCGTGGCGCCTCTGGATCTCCGGTGTAGTCCATGTCCCTATATGGGAAGTCATCTAGTGTCAGTGGTATCTGGAGCCACTGCAGGTACAACTCCTGCGTAAAATACCTGCCAACATCGCCGCCACCACGGCGGTGCATCATCTCACTCCACCGCACCATCTGCGGCTCCCTCAAGCCTCCTGCTCTGATCGGCACCCGTGGCCGCAGTGTGGGTACCCTCTCCATAAAAAAGGCACATAAAAATGAACCATAGCAAAACCCCTTGCCAGATTCCTTCGCTGCTGTCAGCTGCTGCTGAACGCAGGTCAGGAACATCTGGCCCCATGCATAGTATACACCGTCCAGTACACGCTCCACCATCTGCATCTGGCCCCCAGACACCTTCTCAGGTGACTGGGACCCCAAGACGCGAACCACCCATGCCGCTAGGGCCTGTACTGATGGCTCTTGTAGGTCTCTCCCCAGAAGTGCATTCCTATGCACCCTCGCCTCTGGACCATAGTACCTCTCCAGCATGTCCTCCATGTTTATGTCCGCGGATACTCGTGGCTACGTGTCTGCTACCCTACCAAGACAGGGCAACCCCGTCAAGAAGTACACATCTGTCAGGGTGAGGTCCACCCTCTCACCCTGCACTCTGAAGGCCTGTATGTCCGGCTCCCAGAAACTGATCAGTCGGTTTAGCAGCAACGCTGCTGACTGCATCATGGGTACCTGGGCGAACTTTAGAAGTCCGAATAGTCCCAGCACCGATCGCACATTGTGATCCCCTCGGATGACGGCCATGATCTCATCTGGAATCTCCCGCTCTCTCCATAGAACCTACGGCATCCTGTCAATCACACAAAGTAGACTCATCAGACTCATGACCAACAAATAATCCTTCCCATCCCCCTGTAAAACCCTAATAGCTCGGTCCAAAACCACGGCTTTAGGGCTCCCTGCCATGGTTTCTAACCGCGGCTGTCAGACCTACAGCCGCGGTCCTTAACCACGGCTGTCCAGCCTAACCGCGCGGTTTCGCACCGTGTGTTCCTCCGTGAAACGCGCGGTACCAGACCGCGTGCCCAACCAGAAAACACGCGGTACTTGACCGCATGGTTCAACTCGGAACCCGCGGTCCCCAACCGCATGGTTCACCCCGAAACTTGCGGTCCCCAACCACAGTTTCACCCCTCTAACCCACGGTCCACCCCATGTGGACCGTACAAATAACCCTAGGACCCACTACCCAACTCCCGACCCTACAAAACATGCAGGTATGAGTTTGACGGAATACCTGTATCTCCCGGATCTGCAATCGCCCGATCGGATCATCCTGAAATGCCACCTCAGCTCTGGTCCACTCTGATCACTAGTCAAAGTCAAATAGTACAAATGACACTTGTCATGTTGGGCCCACTCACTATTTATAGTCAGTTGACATTTTCTTATTTTGGCCATTCTGACCCCATACGGAGTCCATTTTTCGAACCATTTCTACCACTGGAATCAGCGCGACGAGACCATCATGATGGTCACCTCGTTGCATTGTTTTTGCCCCGTCATTTTTTTCCCATTTTTTAGATGCCACTAGTCGCCTTGGTTTGCGTGCCACTTCGGCTGCTCTCCATTTTTCACATATTTTATATCATCGGATTCATTTTTCCGAGCTCGTGAGGATGCTTGAGATCATTTCTCGCTCTCACCCCCATATTTTTCAGGTATTTTTTCCAAAACGCCCCCGTCGCCTCGGTTTGCATGCCACATTGGCCGCTACCCATTTTTAAAACTCTTTATATCGCCGGATTCATTTTTCCGAGCTCGTGATGATGCTTGAGATCATTTCTCGCTCTCACCTGGTGCAATTTCAACATTGTGTCCCGACACCTTGCTGCCTCAGTTTGTGTGCCACATCGGCCGCCATCGGATTGTTCCACATTTTTACATGAGCCCTCCACTTCTGTCATACTGCAAATATTTCGTTATTTTTCCACCATCTCATTCACCCCGCAAGGAGGCCCACCAGTTTTCCCCCCTACCCTCGTTCTTGGTCATCATTAATGTTCCTTGATTGAACACTTCCTCCTTGCCTTGCCATTCCTTTTGTTCGGTATAATTTTATCCCTTTTTTGGGCCGGACAAGTCCTTTACGAAAAAGGCACTTAGGGAGTTTCTGTTAAGCTCTTTTCTGACTCCTAAAACAATGAAAAGATCGCCAAGCAATCTTGCTTCCTTTCATGCTCGTTAAAGTACCTGAAAGGGCGTCTATCTAGTATAAGTTTAACCCTTTTCCGGACCTGGTAGACTAATTACAAAAAAGGAATACTCTAGTCACACTGGCTAGAAGAGTTCTTCATTGCATCCTTTTATGCTTCTTTGGGCCTTGGAGACTAAACATACGAAAAAGCAACCCCCTGGAGTCTTCTTATTTGCTTTCAGACTCTCTAAAATTGAAAGCAACCACGAGCATGAACTATCCTGGGCTCGTACAAATCCACACGGCAGTACCATTCCATCACTTCAGAGTCTTCTTATTGCTTTCAGACTCCTTAAAATTGAAAGCAACCACGAGCATGAACTGTCCTGGGCTCGTATAAATCCACACGACAGTATCATTTTACACACACTTCTTCTAGTTCCTTAACCCATGAAGAAGTTCCCCCCCCCCTGTGCCTCATGGCACTGTGATCGATCATCTCAGCAGCACCCCCAATCAGGTCGCCTTTGTTCAGAGTATTCTACAGTCTCCTGCCATATTATACCAGCTTGAGTCTCCCTCAGCCCGGTCACCCCCCTTGATCTATTACAGCTATGATCCCTTTCCCCTCAGTCAGTGTCATATGCTGCCCAATCATCCCCGTCATCATACTCTGAACAAAGGAAGTTTGAGTCCACCCACTCTACTTGCCCAGTTATCCCCACCCGTTTGTCAGTCCTGCCATCAGTCCTATCACATTTCAGTTCTCCACCTCGCGCTCCTGTCAAGGAAACATCATTGCCTTGATAGTTGCAGGTCTCCCTCTGTCGACGACAGCCCCTCTATTCCAGAGGATAGACCCAGAGGCCCCTGCGCCTTGGACCCATCACCATCTGTGGTGAGTGCCTACGAACCATTTTGGGAGGAGTCATCATTGCCTCTCCGAATGGTTGTTTCTCACATGCTCGACTTCAGCACCTTGATCACATCGTTGAGAATCGCGCAGGATTTACATCCCTTCCATTATTTGTCAAAGACCCCGGATTTCCCCCAACTCTAGCACATTGGTGAGTCACTTCAGAATGCCCAGTTGTATGTTCCTATGGATGACCGGGCTGCGTTGGCGATTGTATTCAGAAGCCATCCAGTTCTATGCTTCCTTGAGTACCCAGTTCCGTCCCAGATAAGTTCCAGTTCAGTGTACCATTGCAAGTATGATCCTTGTCACTCTGATCCAGCAGCTCCTCAGTTCCTTTGGTACCACATTCAGTAGCACTGCTATCCTTTCAGTGCACCAGTTTTTTCAGCTCAGACATGGTCCGCCCAGCAGTATGTCCCAGATTTTGTGTCCCCTCTGGACACTTATGATGTACACCGTGGTTATCTATGTATCTTACAGGTCCCCCTTTTTCGGGCCTCACGATTCTGTTTATGTATCTTGATACGAGCATGGGTATGCCCGCCTTGTCCATATATTAAGATTATTCCTCAATCAGTATTTGAGGTCATGTATATGTCAGGTCCCCATTTTTGGACACCATTGTTATTATTATGTTATATCCTGATACGAGCATGGGAATGCCCGCCTCGTCCATATGATCAGATGATTCCTCATCCATTTTTGAGGTTATGTACTTTTAGTTCTTGCAGTTTGTTCGGGATCGTTGTTCCAGGCTTCAGTTTGTTTCTTCTCTTCTCCACACCCCAGGAAAACCATACATGACTTATGATGTCCATCGGCCATACGATGAGCTCCTGCCCTCGCACATCAGGGGGCAATCTGTTAACACCCAAAAAGTGTTCACTACCTCATCTACCTCATTACATGGCTCATTTTTCTATTTTCCTACCATATTTCCCTTAAAAACCCTGAAAATCCCACTAAAATGCCTCCAAAAGGCCAAAAATGCCTCCAAAAGGCCACAAAACCCTCAAAAAAGCCTCAAAAAGGCTAAAAAACCCCTTTTTCCTCCAAAAATATCCAAAATTCCTCTAAAAATAGCAAAAACCCCCTAAAAAGGGAAGAAAAATATAAAATAATGAGGAAAAGGAAGAAAAAACCCTATACAGCTGCCCTAAACCATATGGTTCCCAAAACCATGGGCCAGCACTCCACCACCAAAAAACTATAAATAGGTGATGGAGACCCCTTATTCCATATCCACAATCAAGTATACCCTTACTCTGCCAAAATCTCTCTTGAAACCCTAGTTCACCATTGAACTACCTTCACCCTGAGAGCCCCTTTTGGCCCATTTCCACCATTGGAGAAAGAGAAGGAGCAAGTTGGAGCTTGGAGCAACCCTCTTGGACATTGCAAGAGCTTCATCAACCTTCACATTGGAGGTAATATTAATATAAAAGCCATTCTTTACATCTTATTGTTTATGTTTCATGCACATGTTTTAGAATAATTTACATTTCTGTTTTAGCATAATAATTTCCATTTACTGAACTGCTACTAAGGAGTCCCTTCTCCTTAGTAGGTGCTCATTTGCACAAGCTAGGGGTAAAACCCTAGCTACAATAACCTTGCGATTATCAATCTGAAAAACCAAAAAGATGATCTTCGAAGGACCGGATATTAGGGTCATCTCACCCTTGTACCATTATCAAGAGCCAAGATACAGTGAACCAATATAACAAGAATGCAGAGCACAAGAACTTAATCGCATCTACAAGATGACTGCGAATCAGGATGACTACATCAATCCTATAGTTGATGGAACGTTGAGTTGGCATTGCGATAGCTCTTGCAGATCTGACTCCAATGCAGGATTGGAAAATTGGCAAAGTAGAATGCACGAAGTATCTGCCAGGCGATGTCCGCAAATGAAAAAATCACAACGTTGGGTTGGAGCATAGGTAAGTCCAATCCATACCTATGATGGCTTAAGCACCATTCATGCATTTTTTCAAGAATATACTGTGATTCCAGATGAATATAAGCTATCGGCATTAAATTCAGCACTGCATGCTACACCTACTAGATGGTGGGCTGTGAATAAGGACAATCTAGAAACATGGGAGCAGTGCAAGCATATGATGGAAATCAGATTCACAGAGCAACCTGCGTTGACACTAGTAAAGTACAATGGACAAACGAATCCAAGAGATCACATAGAGATTTCTTCAAAAACATGGGAGCATAGAACTCAAGCAGAGTGGGTCCATCTGTTTGTACACACATTACAGGAAATCCCAAAGTACTGGTATACAGATGCAGAGCCTCGCAGAGGAAAAACAGACTGGTCTGTCATGACTGCGAACTTCCAAAGAACTTTCAGCTTCGAAGATGACTGTCCAAGCATAAATGAGGCTTTGTAGATTGTTAGCACCCAAAATGACCCTCGAGGTTGTGAGAGAAGGACACCTCGGGGTAACCACAAAACCACTTGAGGAAAGGTAAGCTGGCTTCTTCCTCTCCAGAGAGGGATCTCTCATAGATTTAGTTTAAAAAAGCCAAATATATGAATAAAACTGAGATAGAATTATTGTTTGGTTGAAAGTAGTGCAGACCTTCCTTGGGAAATGGAGTCAAAACACCAAAAATGATTAAAGTGATAGTGCTTTGCAAAGAAATCCCCACAAAGGCAAGATAGTTACCTGCTTACAGTCAAAGAGATTTTGTTTGGTGACAAAAAAGAAAATACGAAGAAACCGTCAAAACAAAGCACCTCAAGATGAATTCTGTATCGACTTAAGCATAAAATTGTTCGTGGATGATTACAATGAAAGAGAGAGATCATAACATGTATGAATTCAGTCCCAATACACACTTATCCAAGCATGAAAAAGAATGACAATACGAATTAAACAATGAGGGAAACATTCACACCAGAAAAGAGTATACAGACTGTAAGACAGATAACGCAGGAATATCTTGTAAAACTACTTGCTCGGCTCTGGCATATTTTCATTAAATGTGTCTCAGAACTACTTAACGCATGAGCCTCTCGGGTCTCGAAAAAGTTCCAAACCTTTGCTATCTCTATTACATGGATTATATAGACGTTCCTAGCTATCCGGTTCGAGCTGTCTCAACAGCAAATTGTTACAACTGTATTGACACCTATATGGCTCAGCTCATAGTTTTCAAGAACTAACTGCAACAGAAATGAACGTTGGAAGACAAGCCTGACTAAATTTACATGTGTCTTTGCACAATTGCTAGTTGCAACAACTCCTAAGCAGTTGGCAAGTCTTAAGTGGCCTCAAAATATAAGCATATTACATATCCAAAGGGTTTGAAACAGACGAGATGCAAAAAAAAATATCATAAACAGATCGCCACCCTACGTCCGAGCTATCACCTGTCCTTGAGGGTTGATGAAATATTCCACCTTCAGGGAATAATCCCCCGACTCTTTCTCTGTTGGAGGGGGAGGTGTCACTTCCTCAGTGGGAACAATGAAATATTTGAGAATATTCATGTTCTGGTGAGTCTTCTGTTCAACCTTCCGTATCTCTTTCTTTGAATTTCATGTGCACCTGTCGATCTTACTGCTCCTCGAGCTCGCTGGCTGTGCTTTCCTCCAAGTGGTCGAATTTTATAGGGAATGAGGGAATTTGATCATCCTCCACATCGGACCACGCCTGCTCCTGTACAAAAATCACTTTGGATTCTCGATATTCTTCCATGACCGGATCTCAACTTAAAATATTCGGGTTGTTGAGTCTGTCAACTCTTCGAACATGGATGCTAACAGTAAACGTTGGGGAACTTGTTTATAACGGTCACGATAATGATGGAAGCCAGGAGATATCATTTTCACATGATCGCCTAACTGGGCTTGCCTAAGTGAGAAAGAATTATGACTGAGGTCTAGACCAACGCCAAATAGGATTCAACCAGACTTTCGCATCATCTGAGGAGGCACATGATGGCTATGACATGGCCTTTCTCTCTTGGGTCATCATTCGATAGAAGATGCGCCTCTCAACCGTCGATCTTGACCTTACTCACATCCAGGCCATCCAAATACCTTTCCCCCTACCATGCTTCACAAATTTTTGGGTTGTTGATTATCCATGTTAGTCCAATCAGCAAACAAAACCTCAACCACAGATCTGAACTCCATCGGATCTGGGCCGTCCAAACTTGCGCCTACTACCAAAATTTTGTGCATTTGAAAAATCCATTTCTCGGTGCACTTTGAAATCGAGAACCTAACAGTGACTGTAGATCTATTCTTCCCATCGTTGATCCAACCTCCAATTTGCTCGTGGGTTAACCTTTCCGCCTCCGCTCAAAATAACTCCATCTTAAAATGCGAAGGGTCCTTAGGACCGTCGATCTACGTGGCCATAGATATAAACCCTCTATCTGTGCCACCATTTAATTGTGGGTGGGCCTTTGCACTTACCCGTCTCCCGCTAGGCTAACACTTAGGACACCTTGACTTTCTCATTCTAATTTTAGAAACAACCTCCCCCCTTTAGAGACCTGATTTACGTCTTCACAAATCATACGGCAAAAACCGAGGCCCTGCTTAATCTCTTCATCGGCTTGAACCTCTTCAATCGTCTAGTACAAAACCAGTGCCAACACATATTATAAAAGAGAAGATATTGAAAGACATACAGACACCTGTTTATCAGCAACCGGAATGGGCAAGACAGATAGAACATGCCCTTGAATGTTATAACCTCACTGCAAATGAAGAAGATGAAGAGGAAAGTGATGATGAGGATCCTCACATTATCAATATACTAGATTCCGAAGGAGTACGTCATGTAGAGGGACCTCCACTAGAAATTACAGATCTGAGCAGCCCTATCAAAACAAGAAATGTTAACATTGGCACAAGTGAAGAATTAAAGTTTGCATTTATCGGGGATTACTGGGATGAAGAAACGGTCACGCGGATCGCAGACCTTCGATGCGAGTATGAGGATTTGTTTCCAACAAAGTTCTCCAAAATGAAAGACATTTTGGGCGAATTGGGTGTCATGAAGATACCTCTGAAGCTAGGTGTGAAGCCTATCAAGCATAGACCTTATCGACTGAATCCCAGATACAAGGAAAGAGTGAAGGAAGAGCTCGATAAAATACTTGATCCATGAATCATTGATCCTGTGGAAGAATCGGAATGGATAAGCCCTATGGTTATCCAGGATAAGAAAACAAAAGGGGAAATCAGAATCTGCATAGACCTCAGGAAGCTCAACGATGCTTCGCTACGCGACCCATTTCCTACTCCAATCACAGATGAAGTACCAGACAATGTTGGAGGAAATGATGCCTACTCTTTCACTAATGGATTATCTAGATACCATCAGATCAGAATTGACTCAGTAGACAAACATAAGACTACATCTGCTACTGAACCGGGATCATTCCAATAGATAGTTATGCCATTTGGTTTGAAGAATGCACCTGCTATATTTTTTAGAGTTGTTGTTGCTGCATTCAAGGATTTTATCCATAAGTTTCTAGAAGTATAGTTTGATGATTAGACTGTATTTGGTTTACTAAAAAACCATTATGAAAACCTCAGAATGATGTTAGAAAAATATAGACAACATCAAATCTCGTTGAACTTGAAGAAAGGTATTTTCTGCGTACCCTATGGTATCCTACTTGGACACATTTTGTGTAAACAAGGTTTGATGGTTGAAGTCGAAGATCACAATCATTGTGAATCTACCAGCACCAAATTTAGTAAAACAACTTCGCACTATGCTAGGACATACAGGATACTACAGAAAGTTCATCAAGGGTTCTGCACATATAACCTTGCCTACGGAGAAACCGTTGAAAAAAAAAGCGAAGTTCTTATGGACCGAAGATTGCCATAAAGGGTTGGACACGCTAAAAGAAAGAATGGTAATTGCTCCTATCTTAGTCTTTCCGGATTGGAGCAAACAATTCAATGTACATGTTGATGCCTCATCCATTGCACTTGGTGTTGTGCTAGCACAACCAGGTGAGGGAGGCATTGACCATCCTATAGCATTTTCAAGCAGAAAGTTGTCTTCAACAAAAAAGAATTACACCACCACTGAAAGAGAAGGTCTAGCTATGGTATACGCACTGCAAAAGTTCAGATACTATTTTCTAGGTGCGCACTTCTGCATGTACATTGACCATTCAGCTCTGAAGTACTTGGTCAAGAAGCCAGTATTAGGGGGGAGAATATGCAGATGGTTGCTACTCTTTCAGGAGTATGAATTTTAAATTATTGTTAAGCCAGGAAAACTGAACCTAGGACCTTACCATCTTTCAAGAATTGATTCAAGCAAAGAACCTACAAATCTTGAAGAAAATCTACCTGACGCACAGTTATTTTGCATCCAGATCGCAGATGATTATTATAGAGACATTATAGAATTATTGACTACAGGGTTGGCACCTATGGAGTTCACTGTGCAACAAAAGAAGCAATTAGTAGTCAAAGAATCATACTTCACCATCATCGCATAACATCTATACAATTTAGGATCGGATGAAGTGCCACGCAGATGCATGCTAGAACATGAATAGCCAATTATATTGGCTGAGGCACATTCAGGAGTGTCTGGAGGTCACTATGCAAGAAGAGATGCTGCGCATAAAATACTTAGAGCAAGACTATGGTGGCCTACACTCCACAAAGACTCAAAAGAACATTGTCGCAGTTGCGATGTGTGCCAAAGTGCTAGAAATCCATCGCATAGAGATGAAATGCCATTAAGATCGCAACTGAATTTACAAGCATTTGATAAATGGGCTATTTTTTTGTTGGGACCTATTAACCCACCAAGGAAGAGAACTGGTGTGAGATATATTATCACTGCTATAGACTACCTAACCAGATGGGCAGAAGCTAAACCAGTAAACAACTGTAGCACAGTTACTGCCGCGCAATTCATTTTGAGAATGTCCTTACTAGATTTGGATGCCCAAAAATTCTAATGAGTGATCAAGGAACTCATTTCCTGAACAAAACCATTGAAGCGTTGACTAAAGAATTTCAGATATATCATCAGAAGAGTACACCATACCATCCACAAGCGAATGGAACTGTCAAAGCATTTAACAAAGTGCTAGAAAATGCGCTGACCAAAGTATGTAACACAAACATAGACGATTGGGATATGTGCATACCAACTGTATTATGGGCATATATGAAAACTTGTAAGAAATTGACAGGCCATACACCTTTCAGGTTGGCCTATGGACAAGAAGCTGTGATGTCGATGGAGTATATTGTACCAAGCTTAAGAATTACTGCATTCACAGACATGGCAGATGAAGAGACATTGCAATAAAGATTACTACACTTGGTTGGCTGGAGGAAGATCGCTTCATTGTAGGATTTAACCAACAAGTATAGAAGAATAGAGAAAAAGCATGGCATGATCTCCATATCAAGCACAAATTCTTTCAGGTAGGAGACCTTGTCCTCCTGTATGATAGTAAATTCATGAAATTCCCTGCAAAATTTAAAATGCATTGGCTTGGGCCATATATTTTTATGCACGTTACAAATGGTGGCGTAGCTCAGTTAGCCACGTTATCCAGAGATAACGTACTAGGTCAGATAAATGGAAGTAGACTAAAACCCTATCGGGATAGTCCTACTTCGCCGAACCCTCAGTGATCAGAAGAGAAAATTCTAAGTGTCAAGTACAGTTGAAATTGGGCACTAGAAATTGAATAGAGTCTATACACAATTTTGGTCCGATATGCGAAGCACGATGAAAGGAACCAATCTACCGTGCACTACTAGTGGATAAGTGAAGCTTCGCACAGAATGTGAAAAGATAAAAAGAAAAAAAGTAGAAGCGTGTAGATGCGAAGTTCAAAATGCAGCTGCCTAGATAAAATGAAACAGGAAGGATGCAAAGTTTAGTATGAATAAATACAACACCGTGCCATGAGTGGTGATAACTCATCCGCACAATTCAATGCAACACACCAATATACAAGTTACAGCTGAAAAATGACCGTTATACAGTGTTTTGGAAACTACCCGTTGTGACATTTAAGGAGGAATCGCCCGTTGAAGGCACAGTTCAGGAAGGAAAGTACAGTGATTCTGCTGAGATTTGTCCGAACGGTCATAGTTTTTAATGATAATCTAACCATTAAGGGACACGGATAAGGCCTCCAGTTCCTATAAATACTGCAGTTTGCACACTAATTCGGTTACCATGATTTTCCAGCTTGACTATTACAAAGAATTCATAGATCATCTTGAGTTTCAAATTCGCGTTCTAAGTGAATGTCTGAAGATACCACTATATTCAGGGATAGATCCTTGAATTGGTTTATGAAATATTATGTTGGATAGAATAGGACCCTACTGGATATCAAGGCTGCCCTGGTAAGAGAATTCAAGAAACCTAAGTCTGAATAACAATGTATCACATAGTTAAAAGAGACTGAGTCAGTATGGGAATTTGACCAGAAGATCAAAGCATTGTTAGATCAAGTAAGCTTTGACATAGCACCACAACAACACTAGGAGTGGTTCATAGCTGCGTTGTTGCCGCACATTAGACTACCATTGATGCAATAGAAGGTTGCTTCACAAATAGAGGCTCTAGAGATTGCGATGAAACTAGAGGATTCGGCGATAGGAGAGACTAGCCAAGGGATGATTCAGATACAGAACCAACAAGCAACTCTAACATTACAACTACAAAACATTAAGCAGGGAAAATAAATTAGAGAAGAAGTCTGGTGTACAAAATGTAAAACAAAAGGAAACCCGAAAGAACATTGTCCAGTATTTAAAGATTACCTTGATAGTGGAGCACCCAATACATTAAATCAACAGAAAGGACCATGGTGTGAAATTTTATGATGTAGAGGACATCGCCCAGAAGATTGCTACTTAATTAAGAAGTATGTCCAAACACCCAAGAACCTATACTGCACATTCTGTAAATCAGTTGGCCATGATGATACCAACTGTAGAGCATACGAACTCATGATAGAGAGAAAGCATGATGTCTACAGAGTTCAAGAAGAAACACCATAGCACAATGATAATGTGCAGTATGATCAAGGTGCATATAGAGGTCATGGTGGATTCCGAGGAAGAGGAAGAAATACTAGCCAAGGAAGAGGAGGAGGTCAGATGATATGTTATAACTGCGCTCAACCATGACATCTTTCCAGAGACTGCACCAATGCTTGTACTACTTTTAAATACTGTAAGTCTTTTGATCATGTCATTGACACATGCACCCCTGTGTTGCAAGAAAAAATGCAAGAGAGGAGAACAGAAGCACCAAACCTGAACATTCAGATGATCACAATAGAGAAAAGAACTAGAGATCCAAACATTAATGTTGTGATGTGAAGTGGTGCTATAACAAGAAGAGATAAAGAACCAGAAGCCTCGACTTCTGAAGACCGCCAAGCTAAGCAGGCTCCTACTAAAGGGGTTTGGATAAGAAAAGCAACTGGGAAAGCACCTTCTTTCAATTTGGACAGAAACAAAGAAGTCTTCACAGAACCAAGGGAGACCTTCAGAGAATCAGAACCTGCGACACCAAGAATTAAATTGTGAAGTGAAACAACACATATCAAGGATATGCTAGCAGCATATGATAAAACATGTACCATAGCAGAAACAACTGTATGAAGTTATTGAAAAGAGAAGATGCCTTAGTAGAATTGCAAAACTTACCAAAACACTATGAACAACACAGTTGCATGAGTACTATTCATAGTGCAGTTCAGCATATAAAAATTCATAAGAGAACAGGCAGAGAAATGATGCTAAGTGCGCAAATTAGAGACTATGAAATGGACCAGATCATCCTTGACTTTGGATCAGAAGTGAATGTTTTGACCAAGCAGGCATGGGAACAAATGGGGAAAACAAGGTCATCATGGTCACCTATCCAATTGAGACTAGCTAACCAGCAGAAAGTCATTCCCTTTGGAAGACTCTCAAATGTACTTGTGGACATTGATGGATTAAGAAGCTCAGTAGACTTTGAGGTTATTGAGATCATCGAAGACAATAACTGCTACAACAATAAAAATTAATAAATAGGTAACTATTCTTAATAGTAGTTAATAATATTTAAATATAGTTTATGAAGAGAAGTGTCTCTTCAATATGTGATGGCCAAGCCATATTTAAGGCAGCCATATCCTTGTAATTTATCCATCATCGATTATATATATTATTATTTTATCAAATGGAGTTATTTTCCATTGGAGGATTATTCGCTTGAAAAATCTCTGAGTATATCCGGACACAGATATAGCATTGGTATCAGAGCCCCTTCATTGGGCCTCCGATTCAAGCTTTTCGCCATTCAAGTAGAATTTTTCTACATTATTGGTCCTTGACCAAGAAGTCAGGCCTTTGGCCTTCCTCCACTTGCACATCACGGGAATCCTTATTCAGAATTGCGTTGTAGATATACACTGTAAATTGAAGAGATTCTACGCCTAATCCTGATTGAAACCCCGCGCGCCCAGCTCAATCCACATACACCTACCTGCGCCTTATCTCTACTTCTTCACAGATTCACGTAGCCACCCCGCACGGTCCACACACATCCACCCCACACGGTCCATCTACAGTTTCTCACTCCACCACACAGCCCATCTCCTTCACCGCAGTCACGCCCCCTCCACTCCAACCCTTTCTTCCATCACCACTCCTCCACTCTTCCGTCCTTCCCGCGCGATCAATCTTCCTGCGCTCGGCTCTTCATCCATGACCTCTCATCCACACTCCACTCTCCTATCCAGCATCTCCAGCACTCCATCCACTGCCCACGCAGTCTTCTCCTCCCGCCCACCGCTATCGCAGCGTCCTCTCTCCTCACGCACCTGTCTTGCACCACCTCCTCTGCAGCAGCGCTTTCCACCACCTCCGCGCCTCTCTCCCCTCCATCGTGTTGACTTGAGCGTGCTTCTCCAAGCCTCTCCCTATGCTCCACGTCAGCCCTAAAACCAAAATAAAAAATAAAACGAAAAAGTTAGTAAAATATATTATATAATAATAATATATAATATATATAGCTTTTAACCCTAAGTTCCAATAATTCAAAATATATATATATATATAATAATTTTCGGAAAACAAAAACTATATATATAGTTTATAAAAAGTTAATATAATAATATTATTAATTAATTAATTAATAATTATTATTATAAAAAAAAATATATATATATATATATTAATAATAATATTATTATTAAATTTTAATAATAATTATTATTATAAAAAAAAATCAATTCTTTTGAAATAAGAATTGTTTGAAGAAACAAAGCAAATTCAAGTCAAAGAAGACCAAGTCAAAGAAGAAATTAAAGACAAAGTCCAAGCAAGACTCCTTATCATCAAAGAAGTCAAAGAACACTTATCATCGAAGAAATCAAGTCAAAGTAAAGGAAGGCTCATCAAGAAGTCGAGACACATTAACGACAAGGATGACCAAGTTCGACATTATGAGCAAGGAACAAAAAATGTTAGACCAAAAAATGACGCAGAACCATAATACATTAATGGAGGTGTTACAAAGACTAATGCAAAAAAAGGACCAAGTCAGTAGTCCAATTGTGCTAGATGCCTCATCTCATATTTTCACATAGGAAGCACTTGCCAATAATCCAGATATAAAGAAGGAAATAAATAATTACGAAGCAGAAATAATACGCTTGAACAAAATCGTTAGCGACAAAGATGAAGAACTAATACAGTTACGACATAAATTAGAAAGTCGAGAATTAGAGGTCGGCCAGTGTCGACAACAGATAAAAGTTCTTCAACAACAAAATGACGACTCTAAAAAGACACATAAGTCAGAGATTGCGAAGAGTAATAAAGCATTATCTAATAATGCTGAAGAAATTTTTAGACTAAGAAATCATAACAAGATACTAGTCACAAAAATTAAGAAGTTGAAAAATAGTCGGAAGATAGAACAATCTATGGATGACATTGAAGGGAAACTTCTAGACAAACAGGAAGAAAATAGTTGCATCAGAAGTCATAATGAAGATCTTAAGGAAAAACCTAAGACATATGAAGATGACCGAAAATCGCAAGTCGAATTGATTAAGAAGTTTCAAAATGATAATAGGCAGTTAGAAAACAAGTTGGAAAAGATACAGAACAAAAACTTAAATCCTCAAGAGACGAAAATACAACTTCCAACTCAGATCAATGCTCTAAAGGTGACATTCGTAAACGAAAATGACATCATGAAAGTTCCTTATCGACACCCCAACGATAAAAACCGATATTTGAAAAAGTGGGAAATGTCGAAAGATAATGGTACTAATGTGATCAAATCTCCTGAT
Source organism: Larix kaempferi (assembly GCA_027924585.1). Lineage (NCBI taxonomy): Eukaryota > Viridiplantae > Streptophyta > Pinopsida > Pinales > Pinaceae > Larix > Larix kaempferi. The sequence continues at coordinate 12,583,262 of BSBM01000461.1, read as the reverse complement.
GACACATCAGTAGGGAGTCCCATCAGTCCACAACAAATCAATTTGGGATGGATTCATTCGTCGACATATCGAAAGTTATGCTCTACACTTAGCAGTTCGTATCGACATGTTTCGGCGGCCACGACATCACAAAGAATAGTGCGACAAAATTATAAGGCTTTGAGGACAAAGCCTCTCTAAGAGAGTGGCAATGCTACAACAATAAAAATTAATAAATAGGTAACTATTCTTAATAGTAGTTAATAATATTTAAATATAGTTTATGAAGAGAAGTGTCTCTTCAATATGTGATGGCCAAGCCATATTTAAGGCAGCCATATCCTTGTAATTTATCCATCATCTTATCCATCATCGATTATATATATTATTATTTTATCAAATGGAGTTATTTTCCATTGGAGGATTATTCGCTTGAATAATCTCTGAGTATATCCGGACACGGATATTTTCCATTGGAGGATTATTCGCTTGAATAATCTCTGAGTATATCCGGACACGGATATAGCAATAACCCATATTTTGCATTCCTGGGGATAGACTGGGCGATGGATAACCCCGCAATTATCAATATGAAAAACCAAAAAGATGATCTTCGACGGACCAGATATTAGGGTCATCTCACCGTTGTACCCTTATCAAGAGCCAAGATACAGTGAACCAATACAAGAAGAATGTAGAGCACAAGAACTTAATCACATCTACGAGATGACGGTGAATCAGGATGACTACATCAATCCTACGGCTGATGGAACGTTGAGTTGGCGCTATGATAGCTCTTGCAGATCTGACTACAATGTAGGATTGGAAAATTGGCAAAGTAGAATGCATGAAGTATCTTCCAGGCGATGGGAACAGATAAAAAAATCACAACAATGGGTTGGAGCATAGGTAAGTCCAATCCATACCTATGATGGCTTAAGCAGCATTCATGCATTTTTTCAAGAATATACTGTGATTCTAGATGAATATAAGCTGTCAGCATTAGATTCAGCACTGCATGCTACACCTACTAGATGGTGGGCCATGCATAAGGACAATCTAAAAACATGGGAGCAGTGCAAGCATATGATGGAAATCAGATTCACAGAGCAAGCTGCGTTGACACTAGTAAAGTATAATGGACAAACGAATCCAAGAGATCACATAGAGATTTCTTCAAAAACATGGGAGCATAGACCTCAAGTAGAGTGGGTCCATTTATTTGTACACACATTACAGGAAATCCCAAAGAACTGGTATACAGATGCAGAGCTTCGCAGAGGAAAAATAGACTGGTCTGTCATGACTGCGAACTTCCAAAGAACTTTCAGCTTCAAAGATGACTGTCCAAGCATAAATGAGGCTTTGTAGATTGTTAGCACCCAAAATGACCCTCCAGGTTGCGAGAGAAGGACACTTCGGGGTAACCACAAAACCACTTGAGGAAAGGTAAGCTGGCTTCTTCCTCTCCATAGAGGGATCTCTCATAGATTTGGTTTAACAAAGCCAGATATATGAATAAAACTGAGATAGAATTATTGTTTGGTTGAAATTAGTGCAGACCTTCCTTGGGAAATGGAGTCAAAACACCAAAAATGATGAAAGTGACAGTGCTTTGCAAAGAAATCCCCACAAAGTCAAGATAGTTACCTGCTTACAGTCAAAGAGATTTTGTTTGGTGACAAAAAAGAAAATATGAAGAAATCATCAACACAAAGCACCTCAAGATGAATTCTATATCGACTTTAGCATAAAATTGTTTGTGGATGCTTAGAATGGAAGAGAGAGATCATAACATGTATCAATTCAGTCCCAATACACACTTATCCAAGCATGAAAAAGAATGACAATACGAATTAAACAATGATGGAAACATTCACATCATAAAAGAGTATATAGACTGTAAAACAGATAACACAGGAATCTCTGGTAAAACTACTTGCTCGGCTCTGCCATATTTTCATTAAATGTGTCTCAGAACTGCTTTACACATGAGCCTCTCGGGTCTCGAAAAAGTTCCAAACCTTTGCTATCTCTATTACATGGATTATATAGACGTTCCTAGCCCTCCAGCTCAAGCTGTATCAACAACAAATTGTTACAACTGTATTGACACCTATATGGCTTAGCCCATTGTTTTCAAGAACTAACTACAACAGAAATGAATGTTGGCATACAAGCCTGACTAAATTTACATGTGTCTTTGCACAATTGCTAGCTGCAATAACTCCTAAGCAGCTGGCAGGTCTTAAGTGGCCTCAAAATATAAGCATATTACATATCCAAAGGATCTGAAACAGACGAGATGCAAAAAAAAAAATCATAAACAGACCACCACCCTACGTCCGAGCTATCACCTGGCCTGCTAGGGTACAAAAATCACTCTAGATTCTCACTCTTCTTCCATCACCGGATCTCAACTGAAAATATTCGTGTAGTTGAGTCTCAACTCTTTGATCATGGATGCTAACAGTAAACCTTGGGGAACTTGTTTACAACGGTCGTAATAATGATGGAAGCCAAGAGATATCATTTTCGCATGATCATCTGACTAGGCTCGCCTAAGTGAGAGAGAATTATGACTGAGGTCTGGACTGATGCCAAATAGGGTTCAACCTGACTTTCGCATCACGTGAGGAGGCACATGACGGCTCTGACATGGCCTTTCTCCCTTGGGCCATCATTCGATAGAAGATGCGTCTCTCAACTGTCGATCTTGACCTTACTCGCATCTAGACCATCCAAATACGTGCCCCCCTACCATGCTTCACAAATTTTTGGGTTGTTGATCACCCGTGTTAGTCCAATCAGTGAACAAAACCCCAACCAAAAATATGAACTCCATCGGATCTGGGCCATCCAAACTTGCACCTACTACCAAAAGTTCGTGGATTTGAAAAATCCATTTCTGGATGCACTTTGAAATCGAAAACCTAACGATGACCGTAGATTTGTTCTTCCCTTCGTTGATCCAACCTCCAATTTGCTCGTGTGTTAACCTTTCCTCCTCCGCTCAAAATAACTCCATCCTAAAATGCGAAGGGCGCTTAGGACCGTCGATCTACGTGGCCACAGATATAATCCCTCTATCTGTGCCACCATTTAATTGTGGGCAGGCCTTTGCACTTACCGCTTTCCCGCTATGCTAACAATTAGGACACCTTGACTTTCTCATTCTGATTTTAGAAACAACCTCCCCCCTTTAGAGACATTATTTACGTCTTCACAGATCATACGGCTAAAACTGAGGCCCTGCTTAATCTCTTCATGGGCTTGAACCTCTTCAATCGTCTAGTACAAAACCAGTGCCAACATAGATTATCAAAGAGAATATATTGAAAGACATGCAGAGACCTATTTATCTGCAACCGGAATGGGCAAGACAAATAGAACATGCATTTGAATGTTATAACCTCACTACAGATGAAGAAGATGAAGAGGAAAGTGATGATGAGGATCCTCACAATATCAATATACCAGATTCGGAAGGAGTGCGTCATGTAGAGGGACCTCCATTACAAATTAGAGATCTTAGCAACCCTGTCAAAACAAGAAATGTTAACATTGGCACAAGTGAAGAACCAAAGTTCGCATCTATCGGGGATTATTGGGATGAAGAAATGGTTGCGCGGATCGCAAACCTTCGATGCGAGTATGAGGATTTGTTTCCAACAAATTTCTCTGAAATGAAAGGCATTTTGGGCGAATTGGGAGTCATGAAGATACCTCTCAAGCTAGGTGCGAAGCCTATCAAGTAGAGAACTTATCAAATGAATCCCATATACAAGGAAAGAGTGAAGTCAGAGCTCGATAAAATACTTGATGCATGAATCATTGATCCTGTGGAAGAATCGGAATGGATAAGCCCTATGGTTATCTAGTATAAGAAAACAAAAGGGGAAATCAGAATCTGCGTAGACCTCGGGAATCTCAACGATGCTTCGCTACACGACCCATTTCCTACTCCATTCACAGATGGAGTACTAGACAATGTTGGAGGAAATGATGCCTACTCTTTCACTGATGGATTATCTGGATAACATCATATCAGAATTGACTCAACAGACAGACATAAGACTACATTTGCTACTGAACGGGGATCATTCCAATACATAGTTATGCCATTTGGTTTGAAGAATGGACCTGCTATATTTTCGAGAGTTGTTGTTGCTGCATTCAAGGATTTTATCCACAAGTTTCTAGAAGTATACTTTGATGATTAGACTGTATTTGGTTTACTAAAAAACCATTATGAAAACCTCAGAATGATGTTAGCAAAATCTAGACAACATCAAATCTCGTTGAACTTGAAGAAAAGTATTTTTTGTGTACCCTATGGTATCCTACTTGGACACATTGTGTGTAAGAAAGGTTTGATGGTTGATCCTACGAAGATCACAGTCATTATGAATCTACTAGCACCAAATTCAGTAAAACAACTTCGCACTACGCGAGGACATACATGATACTACAGAAAGTTCATCAAGGGTTCTATGCAGATAACCTTTCCTACGGAGAAACTGTTGAAAAAAGATGTGAAGTTCTTATGGACCGAAGATTGCTAGAAATCTTTGGACACGTTAAAAGAAAGAACGGTAACTGCTCCTATCCTAGTCTTTCCGGATTGGAGCAAACAATTCAAAGTACATGTTGATGCCTCATCCATTGCACTTGGTGTTGTGCTAGCACAACCAGGTGAGGGAGGCATTGACGATCATATAGCATTTTCAAGCAAAAAGCTCTCTTCAGTAGAAAAGAATTACACCACCACTGAAAGAGAAGGTCTAGCTAGGGTATACGCACTGCAAAAGTTCAGACACTATTTTCTAGGTGCTTACTTTTGCATGTACACTGACTATTCAGCTCTAAAGTACTTGGTCAATAAGCCAGTATTAGGGGGGATAATATGCAGATGGTTGCTACTCTTTTAGGAGTATGACTTTTAAATTATTGTTAAGCCAAGAAAACTAAACCTAGGACCTGATCGTCTTTCAAGAATTGAGTCAAGTGAAGAACCTACAAATCTTGAAGAAAATCTACCTGACGCACAGTTATTTTCCATCCAGATCACAGATGATTATTACAAAGACATTATAGAATTATTGACTACAGGGTTGGTACCTATGGAGTTCACTACGCAACAAAAGAAGCAGTTAGTAGTCAAAGAAGCAGACATCACCATCATCACAGAACATCTATACAAGTTAGGATCGGAAGAAGTGCTGCGCAGATGCGTGCTAGAACATGAAAAGCCATTTATATTGGCTGAGGCACATTCAAGAGAGTCTGTAGGTCACTACGCAGGAATAAATACTACACATAAAATATTGATAGCAGGACTATGGTGGCCTACACTCCACAAAGACTCAAAAAAACATTGTCGCTGTTGCGATGTGTGCCAAAGGGCTGGAAATCCATCACGTAGAGATGAAATGCTATTAAGATCGCAACTAACTATACAAGCATTTGATAAATGGGCTATTTATATTGTGGGACCTATTAACCCACCAAGGAAGAGAACTGGTGCGAGATATATTATCACTGCTACATACTACCTGACCAGATGGGAAGAAGCTAAACCAGTAAACGACTGTAGCACAGTTACTGCCGCGCAGTTCATTTTGAGAATATCCTTACCAAATTTGGATGCCCAAAAATTCTAATGAGTGATCAAGGAACTCATTTCCTGAATAGAACCATTGAAGCGTTGACTGAAGAATTTCAGATATATCATCAGAAGAGTACACCATACCATCCACAAGCCAATGGAACTATCGAAGCATTTAACAAAGTGATGGAAAATCGATTGACCAAAGCATGTAACACAAACATAGATGATTGGGATCCGCGCATACCAGCTGTATTATGGGCATATATGACAACTTGTAAGAAACTGACAGGCCATACACCTTTCAGGTTGCCCAATGGACAAGAAGTTGTGATGCCGATAGAGTATATTGTACCAAGCTTAAGAATTACTGCATTCACGGGCATGGAAGATGAAGAAACATTGCAATAAAGATTACTACACTTGGTTGGCTTGGAGGAAGATCTATTCATTGCAGTATTTCACCAACAAGTGCAGAAGAATAGAGAAAAACCATGGCATGATCGCCATATCAAGCAAAAATTCTTTCAGGTAGGAGACCTTGTCCTCCTGTATGATAGTAAATTCATGAAATTCCCTGGAAAATTTAAAATGCATTGGCTTGGGCCATATATTTTTATGCATGTTACAAACGGTGGTGCAGCTCAGTTAGCCACGTTAGCCGAAGATAAATTACCAGGTTAGATAAATGGAAGTAGACTAAAACCCTATCGGGATAGTCCTACTTCACCGAACCCTCAGTGATCAGAAGAGAAAATTCTAAGTGTCAAGTATAGTTGAAATCGGGCACTAGGAATTGAACAGAGTCTGTACACAGTTTTGGTCCGATATGCGAAGCACGATGAAAGGAACCAACCTACCGCGCAGTACTAGTGGATAAGTGAAGCAGCGCACAGAATGTAAAAAGAAAAAAAGAAAAAAAGTAGAAGCGCGTAGATGCGAAGTTCAAAATGCAGCTGCATAGATCAAATGAAACAAGAACGACGCAAAGTTTAGTATGGAGAAATACAACACCGTGCGATGAGTGGTGACAACTCGTCCACGCAGTTCGACGCAACACACCAATAAAGTTGTTACATCTGAAAAATGACCATTATACAGTGTTTTGGAAACTACCCATTGTGACATTTAAGGAGGAATCGCCCGTTGAAGGCGTAGTTAAGGAAAAAAACTACACAGATTCTGCTGAGATTTGGCCGAACAGTCATAGTTTTTAATTATAATCTAACCATTAAGGGACACGGATAAGGCCTCCAGTGCTTATAAATACTGTAGTTTGCACAGTAATTCGGTTACCACGATTTTCCAGCTTGAGTATTACAAAGAATTCATAAACCTTCTTGAGTTTCAGATTCGTGTTCTAAGTGAATGTCTGAAGATACAACTATATTCAGGAATAGATCCTTGAATTGGTTTATGAAATACTATGTTGGATAGAATAGGACCCTACTGGATATCAAGGTTGCCCTCCTAAGAGAATTCAAGAATCCTAAGTCTGAATTACAATGTATCACATAGTTAAAAGAGATTAAGCAGAAAATGACTGAGTCAGTATGGGAATTTGACCAGAAGTTCAAAGCATTGTTAGATCAAGTAAGATTTGACATAGCACCACAACAACACCGGGAGTGGTTCATAGCTGCGTTGTTGTTGCACATTAGACTACCATTGATGCAATAGAAGGTTAATTCGCAAACAGAGGCTCTAGAGATTGCGATGTAACTAGAGGCTTCGATGATAGGAGACACTAGCCAAGGGATGATTCAGATACAGAACCAGCTAGCAACTCTAACGTTACAACTAAAAAACATTAAGAAGGGAAAATAAATTAGAGAAGAAGTATGGTGTACAAAATGTAAAGCAAAAGTACTCCCGAAAGAACATTGTCCAGTATTTAAAGATTACCTTGATAGTGGAGCACCCAATACACTAAATCAGCAGCAAGAACCATGGTGTGAAATTTTACGATGTAGAGGACATCGCCTAGAAGATTGCTACTTAATTCAGAGGTATGTACAAACACCCAAGAACCTATACTGCACATTCTGTAAATCAGTTGGCCAAGATGATACCAACTGCAGAGCATACAAACTCATGATAGAGAGAAAGGATGATGTCTATAGAGTTGAAGAAGAAACACCGCGCTCAACCATGACATCTTTCCAGAGACTGCACCAATGCTTGTACTACCTGTAAATATTGTAAATCTTTTGATCATGTCATTGAGGCATGCACCCCTGTGTTGCAAGAAAAAATGCAAAAGAGGAGAACAAAAGCACCAAACCCGAACATTCAGATGATCACAACAGAGAAAAGAACTAGAGATCCAAACATTAATGTTGTGACGCAAAGTGGTTCTATAACAAGAAGAGATAAAGAACCAGAAGCCTCGACTTCTGAAGACCGCCAAGCTAAGCAAACTCCTACTAAAGGGGTTTGGATAAGAAAAGCAACTACGAAAGCACCTTCTTTCAATCTGGACAGAAACAAAGAAGTCTTCACAGAACCAAGGGAGACCTTCAGAGAATCAAAACCTGTGACACCAAGAATTAAACTGTGAAGTGAAACAATGCATATGAAGGATATGCTAGCAGCATATCATAAAACATGTACCGTAGTAGAAACAACTGTATGAAGTTATTGAAAAGCGAAGATGCCTTAGTATAATTGCAAAACTTACTAAAACACTATGAACAACGCAGTTGAACGAGTACTATTCATAGTGCAATTCATCATATAAAAATTCATAAGAGAACAGGCCGAGAAATGAGGCTAAGTGCACAAATTGGAGACTATGAAATGGACCAGATCATCCTTGACTTGGAATCAGAAGTGAATGTTTTGACCAAGCAGACATGGGAATAGATGGGGAAAGCAAGGTTATCATGGTCACCTATCCAATTGAGACTAGCTAACCAGCAGAAAGTTATTCCCCTTGGAAGACTCTCGAATGTACTTGTGGACATTGATGGAGTAAGAAGCTCAGCAGACTTTGAGGTTATTGAGATCATCAAAGACAATAACCCATATTCTTCATTCCTAGGGATAGACTGGGCGATGGATAAACTCGTGATTATCAATCTGAAAAACCAAAAAGATGATCTTCGAAGGACCGGATATTAGGGTCATCTCACCCTTGTACCCTTATCAAGAGCCAAGATACAGTGAACCAATACAAGAAGAATGCAGAGCACAAGAACTTAATCGCATCTACAAGATGACCGCGAATCAGGATGACTACATCAATCCTACGGCTGATGGAACGTTGAGATGGCGATGCGATAGCTCTTGCAGATCCGACTCCAATGCAGGATTGGAAAATTGGCAAAGTAGAATGCACGAAGTGTCTGCCAGGCGATGTGCGTAGATCAAAAAATCACAACGTTGGGTTGGAGCATAGGTAAGTCCAATCCATACCTATGATGGCTTAAGCAACATTCATGCATTTTTTCAAGAATATACTGTGATTCCAGATGAATATAAGCTGTCAGCATTAGATTGTGCACTGCGCGCAACACCTACTAGATGGTGGGCCGCACATAAGGACAATCTAAAAACATGGGAGCAATGCAAGCATATGATGGAAATCAGATTCACAAAGCAAGTTGCGTTGACACTAGTAAAGTATAATGGAAAAACGAATCCCAGAGATCACATAGAGATTTCTTCAAAAACATGGGAGCATAGACCTGAAGCAGAGTGGGTCCATCTGTTTGTACACACATTAGAGGAAATCGCAAAGAACTGGTATACAAATGCGGAGCTTCGCAGAGGAAAAAGAGACTGGTCTGTCATGACTGCGAACTTCCAAAGAACTTTGAGCTTCGAAGATGACTGTCCAAGCATAAATGAGGCTCTGTAGATTGTTAGCACCTAAAATGACCCTCCAGGTTGTGAGAGAAGGACACTTCAGGGTAACCACAAAACCACTTGAGGAAAGGTAAGCTGGCTTCTTCCTCTCAGAAGAGGGATCTCTCATAGATTTGGTTTAACAAAGCCAGATATATGAATTAAACTGACATAGAATTATTGTTTGGTTGAAATTAGTGCAGACCTTCCTTGGGAGATGGAGTCAAAACACGAAAAATGATTAAAGTGACAGTGCTTTGCAAAGAAATCCCCACAAAGGCAAGATAGTTTCCTGCTTACAGTCAAAGAAATTTTGTTTGGTGAAAAAAAAGAAAATATGAACAAACCGTCAACACAAAGCACCTCAAGATGAATACTGTATCGAATTTAGCATAAAATTGTTCGTGGATGATTAGAATGAAAGAGAGAGATCATAAAAGGTATGAATTCAGTCCCAATACACACTTATCCAAGCATGAAAAAGAATGACAATATGAATTAAAAAATGAGGGAAACATTCACATGAGAAAAGAGTATACAGACTGTAAGACAGATAACTCAGGAATCTCTGGTAAAACTACTTGCTCGGATCTGCCATATTTTCATTAAATCTGTCTCAAAACTGCTTAATGCATGAGCCTCTCATGTCTCGAAAAAGTTCCAAACCTTTTCTATCTCTATTACATGGATTATATAGACGTTCTTAGCCTTCCGGCTCGAGCTGTCTCAACAACAAATTGTTACAACTGTATTGACACCTATACGGCTCTGCCTATTGTTTTCAAGAACTAACTGCAACAGAAATGAACGTTGGCAGACAAGCCTGACAAAATTTACACGTGTCTTTGCACAATTTCTAGCTGCAACAACTCCTAAGCAGCTGGCAGGTTTTACGTGGCCTCAAAATATAAGCATATTACATATCCAAAGGGTCTGAAATAGATGAGATGCAAAAAAAAATATCATAAATAGACCGCCACCCTACATCAGAGCTATCACCTAGCCTTGAGTGTTGAAGAAATATTCCACCTTCAGGGAACTTTTTTTCTTTTGGAGGGGGAGGTGTCACTTCCTCAGTGGGAACAATGAAATCTTTGAGAATATCCATGTTCTGGTGAGTCTTCTGCTCAACCTTCCGTATCTCTTTCTTTGAATTTCATGCGCACCTATCGATCTTACTGCTCCTCTAACTCGCTGGTTGTGCTTTCCTCCAAGTGGTCGAATTTTATAGGGGATGAGGGAATTTGATCATCCTCCACATCGGACCACGCCTGCTCCTGTACAAAAATCACTCTGGATTCTCGCTCTTCTTCCATGACCGTATCTCAACTGAAAATATTCGGGTTGTTGAGTCTGTCAACTCTTCGAACATGGATGCTAACAGTAAACCTTGGGGAACTTGTTTATAACGGTCGCGATAATGATGGAAGCCAAGAGATATCATTTTCGCATGATTGTCTGACTGGGCTCACCTAAGTGAGAGATAATTATGACTAAGGTCTGGACTGACGCCAAATGACATTCAACCTGCCTTTTGCATCACGTGAGGAGGCACATGATGGCTCTAACATGGCCTTTCTCCCTTGGGCCATCATTCGATAGAAGATGCGCCTCTCACCCATCGATATTGACCTTACTCGCATCCAGGCCATCCAAATACGTGCCCCCCTACCATGCTTCGAAAATTTTTGGGTTGTTGATCTCCCGTGTTAGTCCAATCATCAAACAAAATCTCAACCACATATCTGAACTCCATCGGATCTGGGCCATCCAAACTTGCGCCTACTACCAAAAGTTCATGGATTTGAAAAATCCATTTCTTGGTGCGCTTTGAAATCGAGAACCTAACGGTGACTGTAGATCTGTTCTTCCCGTCGTTGATCCAACCTCCAATTTGCTCGTGGGTTAACCTTTCCTTCTCCGTTCGAAATAACTCCATCTTAAAATGCGAAGGGTGCTTAGGACCATCGATCTACGTGGCCACAGATATAAACCCTCTATCTGTGCCACCATTTAATTGTGGGAGGGCCTTCGCACTTACCCCTCTCCTACTAGGCTAACAGCTAGGACACCTTGAATTTCTCATTCTGATTTTAGAAACAACCTCCCCCATTTAGAGACTTGATTTACGTCTTCACAAATCATACGGCTAAAACTGTGGCCCTGCTTAATCTCTTCATGGGATTGAAACTCTTCAATCATCTAGTACAAAACCGGTGCCAACACAGATTATCAAAGAGAAGATATTGAAATTCCTATAGACACCTATTTATCAGCAACCAGAATGGGAAAGACAGAGAGAACATGCCCTTGAATGTTATAACCTCACTGCAGATGAAGAATATGAAGAGGAAAGTGATGATGAGGATCCCCGCAATATCAATATACCAGATTCAGAAGGAGTGTGTCATGTAGAGGGACCTCCATTATAAATTATAGATCTGAGCAGCCCTATAAAAACAAGAAATGTTAACATTGGCACAAGTGAAGAACCAAAGGTCGCATCTATCGGGGATTACTGGGATGAAGAAACGATCGCGCGGATCACAGACCTTCGACGCGAGTATGAGGATTTGTTTCCAACAAAGTTCTCCAAAATGAAAGGCATTTTGGGCGAATTGGGAGTCATGAAGATACCTCTCAAGCTAGGTGCGAAGCCAATCAAGCAGAGACCTTATCGATTGAATCCCATATACAAGTAAATAGTGAAGTCAAAGCTCGATAAAATACTTGATGCATAAATCATTGAGCCCGTGGAAGAATCGGAATGGATAAGCCCTATGGTTATCCAGGATAAGAAAAAAAAAGGGGAAATTAGAATCTGCGTAGACCTCAGGAAGCTCAACGATGCTTCGCTACACGACACATTTCCTACTCCATTCATAGATGAAGTACTAGACAATGTTGGAGGAAATGATGCCTATTCTTTCACTGATGGATTATCTGGATACAGTCAGATCAGAAATTACTCAATAGACAGACATAAGATTACATTTGCTACTGAACGGGGATCGTTCCAATACATAGTTATGCCATTTGGTTTGAAGAATGCACCTACTATATTTTTGAGAGTTGTTGTTGCTGCATTCAAGGATTTTATCCACAAGTTTCTAGAAGTATACTTTGATGATTAGACTGTATTTGGTTTACTAAAAAACCATTATGAAAACCTCAGAATGATGTTAGCAAAATGTAGACAACATCAAATCTCGTTGAACTTGAAGAAAAGTATTTTCTGCTTACCCTATGGTATCCTACTTGGACACATTGTGTGTAAGCAAGGTTTGATGGTTGATCCCACGAAGTGCGTAGTCATTGTGAATCTACCATCACCAAATTCAGTAAAACAACTTCGCACTATGCTAGGACATACAGGATACTACAGAAATTTCATCAAGGGTTCTTCGTAGATAACCTTTCCTACGGAGAAATTGTTGAAAAAAGAAGCGAAGTTCTTATGGACCGAAGATTGCCATAAAGGGTTGGACAAGCTAAAAGAAAGAATGGTAACTTCTCCTATCCTAGTCTTTCCAGATTAGAGCAAACAATTCAATGTACATGTTGATGCCTCATCCATTGCACTTGGTGTTGTGCTAGCACAACCAGGTGAGGGAGGCATTAACCATCCAGCTCTGAAGTACTTGGTTAAAAAGCCAGTATTAGGGGGGAGAATATGTAGATGGTTGCTACTCTTTCAGGAGTATGACTTTCAAATTATTGTTAAGCCAGGAAAACTGAACCTAGGACCTGACCATCTTTCAAGAATTGAGTCAAGCGAAGAACCTACAAATCTTGAAGAAAATCTACCTGATGCACAATTATTTTCCATCCAGATTGCAGATGATTATTACAAAGACATTATAGAATTATTGACTACAGTGTTGGCACCTATGGAGTTCACTACGCAACAAAAGAAGCATCTAGTAGTCAAAGAAGCAGACTTCACCATCATCGCAGAACATCTATACAAGTTAGGATCGGATGAAGTGTCGTACAGATGTGTGCTAGAACATGAAAAGACATTTATATTGGCTGAGGCACATTCAGAAGTGTCTAGAGGCCACTACGAGGGAAGAGATACTGCGCATAAAATATTGAGAGCAGGACTATGGTGGCCTAAACTCCACAAAGACTCAAAAGAACATTGTCGCAGTTGCAATGTGTGCCAAACGGCTGGAACTCCATCGCGTAGAGATGAAATGCCATTAAGATCACAACTGACTTTACAAGCATTTGATAAGTGGGCTATTTATTTTGTGGGACCTATTGACCCACCAAGGAAGAGAATTGGTGAGAGATATATTATCACTGCTACAGACTACCTGACCAGATGGGCAAAATCTAAACCAGTAAATGACTGTAGCATAGTTAGTGCCGCGCAATTCATTTTGAGAATATCCTTACTAGATTTGGATGCCCAAAAATTCTAATGAGTGATCAAGGAACTCATTTCCTTAACAGAACCATTGAAGCGTTGACTGAAGAATTTCAAATATATCATCAGAAGAGTACACCATACCATCCACAAGCCAATGGAACTGTCGAAGCATTTAACAAAGTGCTGGAAAATGCGCTGACCAAAGTATGTAACACAAACATAGACGATTGGGATCTATGCATACCAGCTATATTATGGGCATATATGACAACTTGTAAGAAACTTACAAGCCATACACCTTTCAGGTTGGCCTATGGACAAGAAGCTGTGATGCCGATGGACTATATTGTACCAAGCTTAAAAATTACTACATTCACAGACATGGCAGATGAAGAGACATTGCAATAAAGATTACTACACTTGGATGGCTTAGAGGAAGATCACTTCATTGCAGGATTTCACCAACAAGTGCAGAAGAATAAAGAAAAAGCTTGGCATGATCGCCATATCAAGCACAAATTCTTTCAAGTAGGAGCTCCTGTATGATAGTAAATTCGTGAAATTCCCTAGAAAATTTAAAATGCATTGGCTTGGGCCATATATTTTTATGCATGTTACAAACGGTGTTGCAGCTCAGTTAGCCACATTAGCCAGAGATAACTTACCAGGTTAGATAAATGGAAGTAGACTAAAACCCTATCGGGATAGTCCTACTTCGCCAAACCCTCAGTAATCAGACGAGAAAATTCCAAGTGTCAAGTACAGTTGAAATTGGGCACTAGAAATTGAACAGATTTTGTACACAATTTTGGTCCGATATGAGAAGCACGATGAAAGGAACCAATCTACCACACAGTACTAGTGGATAAGTGAAGCTACGCAAAGAATGTAAAAAGAAAAAAAGTAGAAGCGCGTAGATGCGAAGTTCAAAATGCAGCTGCGTAGATCAAATGAAACAGGAAGGATGCAAAGTTTAGTATGAAGAAATACAACACCATGCCATGAGTGGTGACAACTCGTTCACGCATTTCGACGCAACACACCAATATAGCCATTACAACTGAAAAATGACCGTTATACAGTGTTTTGGAAACTACCTATTTTGACATTTAAGGACGAATCGCCCGATGAAGGCGTAGTTAAGGAAGGAAAGTACACAGATTCTGCTGAGATTTGGCCGAACGGTCATAGTTTTTAATGATAATCTAAACGTTAAGGGATGAGGACAAGGCCTCTAGTGCCTATAAATACCGCAGTTTGCACAATAATTCAGTTACCGCGATTTTCCATCTTGAGTATTACAAAGAATTCATAGACCTTCTTGAGTTTCAGATTCGCGTTCTAACTGAATGTCTGAAGATACCACTATATTCAGGGACAGAGCCTTGAATTGTTTTATGAAATATTATGTTGGATAGAACAGGACCCTACTGGATATCAAGGCTGCCCTCCTAAGAGAATTCAAGAAACCTAAGTCTGAATTACAATGTATCACATAGTTAAAAGAGATTAAGCAGAAAATGACTTAGTTAGTATGGGAATTTGACCAGAAGTTCAAAGCATTGTTAGCTCAAGTAAGATTTGACATAGCACCACAACAATACTAGGAGTGGTTCACAGCCGCATTGTTGCCGCACATTAGACTACCATTGATGCAATAGAAGGTTGCTTTCTTAAAAAAAGGCTCTAGATATTGCGATGAAGCTAGAGGCTTCGGCGATAGGAGACACTAGCCAAGGGATGATTCAGATACAGAACCAGCTAGCAACTCTAACGTTACAACTACAAAACATTAAGAAGGGAAAATAAATTAGAGAAGTCTGGTGTACAAAATGTAAAGCAAAAGGACACCCTAAAGAACATTGTCCAGTATTTAAAGATTACCTTGATAGTGGAGTAGCCAATACACTAAATCAGTAGCAAGGACCATGGTGTGAAATTTTACGATGTAGAGGACATTTCCCAGAAGATTGATACTTAATTCAGAAGTATGTCCAAAGACCCAAGAACCTATACTGCACATTATATAAATCAATTGGCCATGATGATACCAACTATAGAGCATACGAACTCATGATAGAGAGAAAGCATGATGTCTACAGAGTTCAAGAAGAAACACTGCAGCACAATGATAATGCGCAGTATGATCAAGGTGCATATAGAGGTCGTGGTTGATTCTGAGGAAGAGGAAGAAATACTAGCCAAGGAAAAGGAAGAGGCCAGATGATATGTTATAACTGCGCTCAACCATGACATATTTCCAGAGACTGCACCAATGCTTGTACTACCTATAAATATTGTAAGTCTTTTGATCATGTCATTGAGGCATGCGCCCCTGTGTTGCATGAAAAATTGCAAGAGAGGAGAACAAAAGCACCAAACCTGAACATTCAAATGATTACAGCAGAGAAAAGAACTAGAGATCCAAACATTAATGTTGTGACGCGAAGTGGTGCTATAACAAGAAGAGATAAAGAACCAGAAGCCTCAACTTCTGAAGACCGCCAAGCTAAGAAGACTCCTACTGAAGGGGTTTAGATAAGAAAAGCAACTGGGAAAGTACCTTCTTTCAATCTGGACACAAACAAAGAAGTCTTCACAAAACCAAGGGAGACCTTCAGAGAATCAAAACCTATGACACCAAGAATTAAACTGTGAAGTGAAACAACGCATATGAAGGATATGCTAGCAGCATATCATAAAACATGTACCGCAGTAGAAACAATTGTATGAAGTTATTGAAAAGCGAAGATGCCTTAGTAGTATTGCAAAAATTACTAAAACACTATGAACAATGTAGTTGCACGAGTACTATTCATACCGCAGTTCATCATATAAAAATTCATAAGAGAGCAGGCCAAGAAATGAGGCTAAGTGGTCAAATTGGAGACTATGAAATGGACTAGATCATCCTTGACTTGGGATCAGAAGTGAATGTTTTGACCAAGCAAGCATGGGAATGGATGGGGAAACCAAGGGTATCATGGTCACCTATCCAATTGAGACTAGCTAACCAGCAGAAAGTTATTCCCTTTGGAAGACTCTCGAATGTACTTGTGGACATTGATGGAGTAAGAAGCTCAGTAGACTTTGAGGTTATTGAGATTATCGAAGATAGTAACCCCTATTCTGCATTCCTAGGGATAGACAGGGCGATGGATAATCTCGCGATTATCAATCTTAAAAACCAAAAAGATGATCTTCGAAGGACCGGATATTAGGGTCATCTCACCCTTGTACCCTTATCAAGAGCCAAGATATAGTGAACCAATATAAGAAGAATGGAGAGCACAAGAACTTAATCGCATCTACAAGATGACCGCGAATCAGGATGACTACATCAATCCTACGGCTGATGGAATGTTGAGTTGGCGCTGCGATAGCTCTTGCAGATATAACTCCAATGTAGGATTGGAAAATTGGCAAAGTAGAATGCACGAAGTATCTGCCAGGCGATGTGCGTAGATCAAAAAATTACAATGTTGGGTTGGAGCATAGGTAAGTCCAATCCATACCTATGATGGCTTAAGTAGCATTCATGCATTTTTTCAAGAATATACTGTGATTCCAGATGAATATAAGTTGTCAGCATTAGATTCAACACTGTGCTCTACACCTACTAGATGGTGGGCCACGCATAAGGACAATCTAAAAGCATGGGAGCATTGCAAGCATATGATGGAAATCAGATTCACAGAGCAAGCTGCGTTGACACTAGTAAAGTATAATGGACAAACGAATCTAAGAGATGATATAGTGATTTGTTGAAAAACATGGGAGCATAGACCTGAAGCAGAGTGGGTCCATCTGTTTGTACACACATTAGAGGAAATCCCAAAGAACTGGTATATAGACACAGAGCTTCGCAGAGGAAAAACAGATTGGTCTATCATGACTGCAAACTTCCAAAGAACTTTGAGCTTCGAAGATGACTGTCCAAGCATAAATGAGGCTCTGTAGATTGTTAGCACCCAAAATGACCCTCCAGGTTGTGAGAGAAGGACACTTCAGGGTAACCACAAAACCACTTGAGGAAAGGTAAGCTAGCTTCTTCCTCTCTAGAGAGGGATCTCTCATAGATTTGGTTTAACAAAGCTAGATATATGAATAAAACTGAGATAGAATTATTGTTTGGTTTAAAGTAGTGCAGACCTTCCTTGGAAAATGGAGTCAAAACACCAAAAATAATTAAAGTGATAGTGCTTTACAAAGAAATCCCCACAAAGGCAAGATAGTTACTTGCTTACAGTCAAAGAGATTTTGTTTGGTGACAAAAAAGAAAATATGAACAAACCGTCAACACAAACCACCTCAAGATGAATGAAAGAGAGATATCATAATATGTATGAATTCAGTCCCAATACACACGTATCCAAGCATGAAAAAGAATGAAAATACAAATTAAACAATGAGGGAAATGTTCACATGAGAAAAGAGTATACAGACTGTAAGACAGATAACGCAGGAATCTATAGTAAAACTACTTGCTCGGCTCTGCCATATTTTCATTAAATGTGTCTCAGAACTGCTTAACGCATGAGCCTCTCGAGTCTCGAAAAAGTTCCAAACCTTTTCTATCTCTATTACATGGATTATATAGACGTTCTTAGCCCTCCGGCTTGACCTGTCTCAACAACAAATTGTTACAACTATATTGACACCTATATGGCTCAACCCATTGTTTTCAAGAACTACCTACAACAGAAATGAACGTTGGCAGACAATCCTGACTAAATTTACATGTGTCTTTGCACAATTGCTAGCTGCAACAACTCCTAAGCAGCTAGTAGGTCTTAAGTGGCCTAAAAATATAAGCATATTACATATCCAAAGGGTCTGAAATAGATGAGATGCAAAAAAAAATATCATAAACAGACTGCCACCCTACGTTCGAGCTATCACCTGGCCTTGAGGGTTGAAGAAATATTCCACCTTCAGGGAATCAGCCCCCGCCTCTTTTTCTGTTGGAGGGGGAGGTGTCACTTCCTCAATGGGAACAATGAAATCTTTGAGAATATCCATGTTTTGGTGAGTCTTCTGCTCAACCTTCCGTATCTCTTTCTTTTTCTTTGGCTGGAATTTCTTGCGCACCTGTCGATCTTACTGCTCCTCGGGCTCGCTGGCTGTGCTTTCCTTCAAGTGGTCGAATTTTACAGGGGATGAGGGAATTTGATCATCCTCCACATTGGACCATGCCTGCTCCAGTACAAAAATCACTCTGGATTCTCTCTCTTCTTCAATGATCGGATCTCAACTGGAAATATTCGGGTTGATTCTGTCAACTCTTCAAACATCGATGCTAACAATAAACCTTGGGGAACTTGTTTATAATGGTCGCGATAATGATGGAAGCCAGGAGATATTTTTTTCACATGATCGTCTGACTGGGCTTGCCTAAGTGAGAGAGAATTATGACTGAGGTCTGGATCGACGCCAAATAGGATTCAACTGGACTTTCACATCACGTGAGGAGGCACATGATGGCTCTAACATGGCCTTTCACCCGGGCCATCATTCGATAGAAGATGCGCCTCTCAACCGTCGATATTGACCTTACTCACATCCAAGCCATCCAAATATGTGCCCCCCTAACATGTTTCACAAATTTTTGGGTTGTTGATCTCCCATGTTAGTCCAATCAGCGAACAAAACCTCAACCACAGATATGAACTCCATTGGATCTGGGCCGTTCAAACTTGCGCCTACTACAAAAAGTTCATGGATTTGAAAAATCCATTTCTCGGTGCGCTTTGAAATCAAGAACCTAACGGTGACCGTAGATCTGTTCTGCCCGTCGTTGATCCAACCTCCAATTTGCTCGTGGGTTAACATTTCCGCCTCCGCTCAAAATAACTCCATCTTAAAATGTGAAGGGCGATTAGGACCGTCGATCTACGTGGCCACAGATATAAACCCTCTATCTATGCCACCATTTAATTGTGGGAGGGCCTTTGCACTAACCCCTCTCCCGCTAGGCTAACACTTAGGACACCGTGACTTTCTCATTCTGATTTTAGAAACAACCTCCCCCCTTTAGAGACTTGATTTACGTCTTCACAAATCATACGGCTAAAACTGAGGCCCTGCTTAATCTCTTCATGGGCTCTAACATCTTCAATCATCTGGTACAAAACCAATGCCAACATAGATTATCAAAGAGAAGATATTGAAAGACATGCAAACACCTGTTTATCAGCAACCGGAATGGGCAAGACAGATAGAACATGCCCTTGAATGTTGTATCCTCACTGCAAATGAAGATGATGAAGAGGAAAGTGATGGTGAGGATCCTCGCAATATTAATATACCAGATTTGGAAGGAGTGCGTCATGTAGAGGGACCTCCATTAGAAATTATAGATCTCAGTAGCCCTGTAAAAACAAGAAAGGTTAACATTGGCACAAGTGAAGAACCAAAGTTCGCATCTATCGGGGATTACTGGGATGAAGAAATGGTCGCGTGGATCGCAGTCCTTCGACGCAAGTATGAGGATTTTTTTCCAACAAAGTTCTCCAAAATGAAAGGCATTTTGGGCGAATTGGGAGTCATGAAGATACCTCTCAATTTAAGTGTGAAGCCTATCGAGTAGAGACATTATCGACTGAATCCCAAAGACAAGGAAAGAGTGAAGGCAGAGCTCGATAAAATACTTGATGCATGAATCATTGAGCCTGTGGAAGAATCGGAATGGATAATCCCTATGGTTATCCAGGATAAGAAAACAAAAGGGGAAATCAAAATCTGCATAGACCTTAGGAAGCTCAACGATGCTTCGCTACACAACCCATTTCCTACTCCATTCATAGATGAAGTACTAGACAATGTTGGAGGAAATGATGCCTACTATTTCACTTATTGATTATCTGGATACCATAAGATCATAATTGACTCAGCAGATAGACATAAGACTACATTTGCTACTGAACGGGGATCATTCCAATACATAGTTATGCCATTTGGTTTGAAGAATGCACCTGCTAAATTTTTGAGAGTTGTTGTTACTGCATTCAAGGATTTTATCCACAAGTTTCTAGAAGTATACTTTGATGATTAGACTGTATTTGGTTTACTAAAAAACCATTATGAAAACCTCAGAATGATGTTAGCAAAATGTAGACAACATCAAATCTCATTGAACTTGAAGAAAAGTTTTTTCTGCGTACCCTATGGTATCCTACTTGGACACATTGTGTGTAAGCAAGGTTTGATGGTTGATCCTGAGAAGATCACAGTCATTGTGAATCTACCAGCACCAAATTCAGTAAAACAACTTCGCACTACGCTAGGACATATAGGATACTACAAAAAGTTCATCAACGGTTCTGCGCAGATAACCTTGCCTACGGAGAAACTGTTGAAAAAAGAAGCGAAGTTCTTATGGATCGAAGATTGCCATAAAGGGTTGGACACTCTAAAAGAAAGAATGGTAACTGCTCCTATCCTAGTCTTTCCGGATTGGAGCAAACAATTCAATGTACATGTTGATGCCTCATCCATTGCAATTGGTGTTGTGCTAGCAAAACCAAGTGAGGGAGGCATTGACCATCCTATAGCATTTTCATGCAGAAAGCTGTCTTCAGCAGAAAAGAATTACACCACCAATGAAACAGAAGGTCTAGCTATGATATACTCACTGCAAATGTTCAGACACTATTTTCTAGGTGCGCACTTTTGCATGTACACTGACCATTCAGCTCTGAAGTATTTGGTCAATAAGATAGTATTAGGGGGGAGAATATGCAGATGGTTGCTACTCTTTCAGGAGTATGACTTTTAAATTATTGTTAAGCCAAGAAAACTAAACCTAGGACCTGACCATCTTTCAAGAATTGAGTCAAGCGAAGAACCTACAAATCTTGAAGAAAATCTACCTAATGCACAGTTATTTGCCATCCAGATCGCAAATGATTATTACAAAGACATTATAGAATTATTGACTACATGGTTGGCACCTATGGAGTTCACTACGCAACAAAAGAAGCAGTTAGTAGTCAAAGAAGCAGACTTCACCATCGTCGCATAACATCTATACAAGTTAGGATCGGATGAAGTGCTGTGCAGATGCATGCTAAAACATGAAAAGCCATTTATATTGGCTGAGGCACATTCAAGAGTGTCTGGAGGTCACTACGTAGGAAGAGATACTGCGCATAAAATATTGAGAGCGGACTATGGTGGCCTACACTCCACAAAGACTCAAAAGAACATTGTCGCAGTTGCAATGTGTGCCAAAGGGCTGGAAATCCATCATGTAGAGATGAAATGCCATTAAGATTGCAACTGACTTTACAAGCATTTGATAAATGGGCTATTTATTTTGTGGGACCTATTAAACCACCAAGGAAGAGAACTGGTGCGAGATATATTATCACTGCTACAGACTACTTGACCAGATGGGCAGAAGCTAAACCAGTAAATGACTGTAGCACAGTTACTGCCGCGCAGTTCATTTTGAGAATATCCTTACCAGATTTGGATGCCCAAAAATTCTAATGAGTGATCAAGGAACTCATTTTGTGAACAGAACCATTGAAGCGTTGACTGAAGAATTTCATATATATCATCAGGAGAGTACACCATACCATCCACAAGCCAATGGAACTGTCGAAGCATTTAACAAAGTGCTGGAAAATGCGCTGACCAAAGTATGTAACACAAATATAGACAATTGGGATCTATGCATACTAGCTGTATTATGGGCATATATGACAACTTGTAGGAAACTAACAAGCCATACACCTTTTAGGTTGGCCTATGGATAAGAAGCTATGATGTCGATGGACTATATTGTACCAAGCTTAACAATTACTGCATTCACCGACATGGCAGATGAAGAGACATTGCAATAAAGATTACTACACTTGGTTGGCTTGGAGGAAGATCGCTTCATTGCAGGATTTCACCAACAAGTGCAAAAGAACAGAGAAAAAGCATGGCATGATCACCATATCAAGCACAAATTCTTTCAGGTAGGAGACCTTGTCCTCCTGTATGATAGTAAATTCATGAAATTCCCTGGAAAATTTAAAATGCATTGGCTTGGGCCATATATTTTTATGCATGTTACAAACAGTGGTGCAGCTCAGTTAGCCACGTTAGCCAGAGATAACTTACCAGGTTAGATAAATGGAAGTAGACTAAAAACCTATCGAGATAGTCCTACTTTGCCGAACCCTCAGTGATTAGAAGAGAAAATTCTAAGTGTCAAACACCGTTGAAATTGGGCACTAGAAATTGACCAGAGTCTGTACACATTTTTGGTCCGATATGCGAAGCACGATGAAAGGAACCAATCTACCACGTAGTACTAGTGGATAAGTGAAGCTGCGCACAGAATGTAAAAACAAAAAAAGTAGAAGCGCGTAGATGCGAAGTTCGAAATGCAGCTGCATAGATCAAATGAAACGGGAAGGATGCAAAGTTTAGTATGAATAAATACAACACCGTGCCATGAGTGGTGACAAATCGTTTGCGCAATTCGACGCAACACACCAATATAGCTGATACAGCTGAAAAATGACCGTTATACAGTGTTTTGGAAACTACCCATTGTGACATTTAAGGAGGAATCGCTCGTTGAAGGCATAGTTAAGGAAGGAAAATACACAGATTCTGCTGAGATTTGGCCGAATGGTCATAGTTTTTAATGATAATCTAACGATTAAGGGACACGGATAAGGCCTCCAGTGCCTATAAATACCGTAGTTTGCACAGTAATTCGGTTACCACAATTTTCCAACTTGATTATTACAAAAAATTCATAGACCTTCTTGAGTTTCAGATTCATGTTCTAAGTGAATGTCTGAAGAGACCACTCTAGACGAAGTGCTGCACGACTTTAAACAAACTGGGGTTGCAGGGTTCATGAAAACCCCTTCCAAGAAGTATGTTCCAGAAAAAGGCCAGGGTTCACGCCATTCACCACACTAACCTACAACAATGCAACACAAGGGTAAGGAACCTGCAGCTGAGATAGCAAAATCGAAAGGGATGGGCCCCAAGAAACAACAAGCTCCACCAGCAGACAAAGAGCAGCCGATATACTTAACGCCAGCGTACATCTCTCCAAGAGCACAGGATGCACCCTCCCTAAAACTTGTCAGGAATGCCCAATATGAGATACTACTTCCGCTGATGTCCAGTCATGTCGAACCAAGAGAAAAATTGTTAGGAAAGATCACAGATTGCAAGTTTGAGGATTATGATTTACTGCAACAACAAAAGGACCCTGACGAGCCAAAATATCCTCAATTTCAACCAGATAGGTATATGTTTCGAAAAATGGACGTAAAGAACCACCCACTGCTGGTAGCGTGGAGTTGGCTTACCGAAGAAGTAGGATTAGGACTTCTGAACCTGCTGCAGATTCCACACTTCAGCAGGAGTCCCGAACTCAGTGCGGTTGTGCGCACATTGATATCTCACACACACCAAGGTTACCTCTGGCTAGATAGGAATGTTGATCTCAACATAGACTTTATCCATAGGATCGTGGGACTAAGTAAGCAAGGTGACGACCCTCATAAGTTCTTTGGGGCAAATCCAGGGACAAAGAGATCACTGCAAAGATGAAGGAGGAGTTCAACATTACAGAAGGAAAATGAGGTTTCGTCATAGATGAGCTACAAGACAATGCCATGCAGTTTGCAGTGCAGCTGCTTGGAGTAAAAGTCTTACGGAAGGCCAGACCAACATGGAAGCACGGAACCTCTCTAAGACACTGCCAAATCAAACAAAAGTTAGAGCAGTAGAAGTGAAGGTTGCCGCAGAAAATATATCCAGTGAAATAGCTAAGTGCCAGAACTTACTGGATGAAGCAACCAGAGTATGGACTACACTACAAGAGGACCCTAAGCTGCTGCAGGTCCAGAACAACTTACAACAAACACAAGCAGAGTTAGATTCTATAAATGTGTAGATGAAGACCCTGCGGTGATAGAGAGACTCCAACGGTTTGTAGAAGTCAAGGAACTAAAGAGGGAACTCCAAGTTTTAAGAGAAAGGGAGGCTAACACCGTGAGAAAGTCACAGCCCCTACAAGAAGAATCTCTTGCCATCTCGCAAGAGATTGAAGATAAATTGCAAGAACTCTGTGCATCGGAGGCAATAGTGCAAGAACAGGCTAAGGAAGACCTGTCACCAAATTTGGTTGAAACTATCAAGGAAGTTGAGTAGGAAGCTAAAGACATAGTTGTGAAGCTAAGCGCAACTTATCAAGAATTCACTGTGAAGGTAGCTTAGTAAGGAGAAGAGCACCCCACTAAACCTACTGAGAATGGCTCAGGGATGAGCCACATGTAAGTGTTAGGGGCCTGTTGGGCGTGGCCCAAATCAAGACATTTTTGGACAAGTCTTTTTTGGAGCTGCGAAGTTACAACGTAGCACAGCATTGACAAATTAGAAGTTATAATGCTGCGAAGATCTAGTGCTGCAAATTGCCAGCTCTGCGAAGAGATAACATGGAAGAATTTTGGAAGGAAAATGGTATAAGTTCCAGTAGGATGGGTCGGCGATCTATTTTGGGGAAGATGCTCCGATATTCCCAAGAGGTGGACAAGGAGTGGCGAAGAAGGAAAGAGACCGGTCGCATGAGCAAAGGCAATACTAAGCAGACCGGATGCACAAAGCCGTTAGAGAAGTTACAGTGGTTGAAAGCGACCCGTCAGCATGCGCTCGGCAGAAGCGTTGGTCATTTTTTGAGATATAGCTTGAGAAGCTAAGTATTGTAAGAGCCAAAGAGAGGAACAGGCTCTGCAGTTGTGTGTTCAGAGACCTATTGTAGAGAAGAGAGTCTGCAGCTGAATGTGCAGACTGGAACTGTTGAACCCTTCCCATTTATAATAAACAACAATTCCTGTGGACGTAGCTCCCATCCTAGGGGTGAACCACGTTAAATCCTGTGTTGTGTTATTGATTATGTGTGTTTGCTTTTGATAAATGGTTAAGTTCTTGCTTATTAGCAGATGTATCCTTGCTTTTATATGTATTCTCTATATGAATGGGCAATGAGAATAATATGTTAAGTGTCGAACATACATGTTGAATGTTAAATCTGCAAGTAATGTCGAATATCATGAATGCATGAGTTAATTGGGTAATCACTAAGTCAGCGAAGCCTGTAGGAGTGTGATTCCCTCGAAGCGCGGCACCGGAATTGCGTAGTTGCATTGTAGTTCATCATATTACATAAGTTTGCAAAGTAGACAGTTCAGTATGCTTGTTGAATGCATAATCTATACTAAGTAAAATTCTATCGAAGATGTGTGATTGTTAAAGAGGTAGCGCAGTCTTCAGTCACGTTGCCCTATTTTTAAGTAGTTGTCCCGAACTGTGCAGTCCCCATGCACGCTGTCGTATAAGTAACATTCGCGAAGTAGGTGAAACTTCATGCAGTCTCCCTGTTGTTGCAGCAACATCCCCCCCCCAAAATTTTTGTACATATTGGGGCCCCTCCTTTATTTTTCTAGAAAAACTGCTATAAGAGGCCAATTCTCCTTTTTTAATTTGTTTTCAAATGAAAATCCTCCTTTGAGAATTCCAAGTTTTTCTTCTAAGGATAAAATTCATGAAATCTGCCTGAAGTCGCGGAAGCATTTGAGAAAGCCCCCTCGCAATTGCGGAAGTATTCAAGTTATCCTCCCGAAACCACAGGAACCGTTTGGGTTTCTCTCTCGAAATGGTGGGAGCTATTTGCATAAGCCTCTCGAAAAGGACTTAGATATTTTCTCTCGAAGTTGCGGGAATTATTTGGGAAAGTCTCCCGAAGCAGCGGAACCTTTCGGGTTATCCTTCCACAATTGCGGGATCATTTGAGATATCTTCCCGAAACTGCGGGAGCCATTCACATATCTTTTCCGGGACCACCAAAAGACTCCTCTTTAAAAAACTCTTAAGTCTTTCCTCTCGACTTAGCTTTTGCGGAACCATTCAGCTTATCTTTCTGAAACAGCAGAGCCATTTTCCAATCCGTTCCGACACTGCGGAAGTTATTTGGGTTTCCATTCCGCAACTACGGAAGCCTTCACGTTATCATCCCGAAGCCCGCCGAAAGACTTAGACGTTCATTCAACTTACGGGAGTCGTTCGCCAATTCCTTCCGAAATGGTAGGAACCTTCGCGGAATCATTCCGCGATTGCGGAAGCCATCAGCATATTTCCGTTGAAATTACGGAAGGAGATCCATTATTCTCTTGAAGCTAGGTCTCCAAAGGTCGCATTGCGGAAAGATTCATCAATCTCTTCCGAAACGCCGAAGGAGTTCAGCATAACCTTCCGCAACTGCTGGTGGAATTAGTGAGTCTGTCCCGCAAGTGGTGGTCACGCATGAATATCGAGACTACTTAATGTGACTATGCCATACCAAGAAATTAAAACCTCATTTTAAATGCACCACCCACCGTATTAAACACCACATGTTCCTAACCCGTTTAAATAAACGGTTGCGGTTTGGGTTGACCGCATTATTATTTTGTCAATTAACAAACGCCGTTGGGACTCCTCGCCGAACTGCTCCAGCTCAGCTCGTTCACGTCCGCATCCACCTCATTCAGCCACCTCGTCGTTGCCAGGTAGGTCTTTTAACCATTATTTTCTGTCTTATTTCCACGTCGAGTTACCTGTGGGATTTTCCCATCTTCAACGTGGCCGATAGACATTCGTGGCCATGTATCGTTATTTTGTCTTTAAAAAACCGCCGAGGCCCCATGGGTTTCTCGTTCCACCAGCTAAAAGCCAAAACTATGAATGCCCGAGCTTTTACACCAGCCATATTCCAGGCGTCGCCACCCTCGTTCAAACCCCGAGCCGGTCGTAGAGCGTCTCGTCAAGCGCTATAAATAACAATAGCGGTCCCTGGTTTTGTCTTAAGTTTGTCTCAATCCAAGCTAACCCGCCATTAACCATTTGAACTGCAGCAATGAAGGATACCCTCTCTTCTAGGGCTAGATGGGAAGTAGGTTGTTCCCACATCGTATGCGTGCCTTGTCAAGAACACTCCAAACTTTGTTTCCTTAGGATAATTAAGTCTCAGAGCTATTTTTCTTGTTTGGAGGGATTTTGCTTCCCAAACATGCAGCTTCATAATTCATTTATATATCTCATTAGCATGTTGAAATGGTCCTTTTTTTTGTTAAAATCTCATAATAGGTTGCACATTTTTATAATGACCTGTATTTGGTTGCTAGCAGGGACAAGCCAAGATGCCCAAAGGTGGTAGGAAGAAGGCTAAAATGACAGAACCTGAACCAGTGCCACTTAGGACTGAAACTATATTTCAAGATACTAAGTGCACCACTGGTATTCCTCCCGAAATCTGCTGGGGCGACATTTATAGGATGATCCGGGACCAAGATATCCCAGATATGTTACTAGAAGAGGGGCAGATCTATCTCAACATCAGAACTTCAGGCATAGCCAGAGCTGCTACCTGCCCTGAACTGTTCCCATGTTCTGAAGTAATCGGGTGGATACTAGAGCATACTAATGCAGACACAAGGGTATTACATGACAACGGGAAAATAGCCATCGCCTCATTCCACCTAGCATATCTTGCCACAGCCTATAAATTCCCACGTCCCCAGCAAGCCCTCAGTGATGAATGGTTGGGCCAAATGAACAATATTGAAATGGCCAAGAAATTATTGGTCGCAAGCAAGCACTTAAGAAAGAGAGGTAATGACGAATATGATGTCCAGAATCTAAGACCTCCTTTCAGGATAATCACCCTGATGTTATGTAGAATATTCGGCATGCTCGATGGCACTGTATACAAGATACAATGGGTCCCCATCATCCACTTCGTGGCATTCAAAGGAACTGTGTTTGACTAGGCTACTATCCTATTAGACAGTTTGGCATCAATGGTGGTTGCTGCAAGAGAAGGTCTGGCCTTAAAAAAGGCAGAATTTTACATGTCTTCATATCTTATCGACTGTATTTTGGCCAAGCTATGCCGAGGAAGAGGCATTCAGAGCCATCAGCAACATAACTGAGTTGCAGATTTGTCGCCACGGCAGTGGAGCAAGCTCCAGCTCCACCAAGGCCCAAAAGACCAGCCTGCAGAAAGAGAAACAAGCGGATGATGCCCGAGCCCAAGAAGAACAAAGGTTAAGAGAGGAGGCAAGATTGCAGCAAGAAGCTGAAGAGGCAAAATTGCAGCAAGAAGCTGAAACGGAAAGATTGCAGCAAGAAGCAGAAAATGAAAGGCTGCAGAAAGAAATTGAGGAAGCCCAACAGCAGAAAGAAGCAAAGGATGCAAAACAGGCTGAAGAAGAAGAGAGAAGGAAACAAGATGAAATAGGGCAAAAGACAGAAGAAGAACTCAAGACAGTTGAAGATGCCCAGGCAGGAGGCTCCGGCACTCAGGACATGGAGATAGACACATCTCAAGTAGGTGTCTCCAGCACTCAAAATGTGGAGGCGGACACAACACAAGCAGGTATCTATGGTACCCAAAATTTGGGAATAGATCCAGCTCAGGTAGTCTAGACCCCACTCACGGGAGCAAAAATAGATATTATAGATCTCTCGATCGTCCCGTACACTCCTTCAGGAGAGCATAACATGTCCAGGTGGGATGAATTTGTCTATGATAAGAAGAGGAAGGCAATGGTCCTTAAATCAGAAAAGAGGATAAAGAGACTCTTCCAAGAAGATATTGTTACCCACCGGGAGACCACAGTAATGCAAAACACAAATAAGGCTCCCTTGGCTATGGCATCCACCGCTGTAGAGACAACAAAAGCAACTCTGGACAATGTGGCCGATATAGTTAAAGAAGTTGAGTCAACAAAGAGGAGAGCTCGCATGTTACAACACACTATGGCTAACGACCAGGCTTACAGAGTTCTCGTGGTGAATAGGTATAATCACCTATCTGTTGAGCATAAAGAACTGTCAGACAAGTATAACCATTTAGAAGAAGAAAAGTAACAACTGACAGTCTAGATGATGGTTGTAGAAGCAGAAAAGAATGATGCAGGAGCCAGAGTGTCCCATCTGGAAGCAGACAAGCTGGCATTGGTTGAGCAATTAGATCAGGAGGAGAGCAGAGCGATAGACATGTCTCCTTTCCATGAGTTGTCCTATAGCATCCTAAAGCAAGTCCATGACACGCAGGAACTAATTACTGAGGAAGTATGCAAGCTCAAGGCCATGGTGGTTAGATTAAAAGAAGTTAATGCAAAAGCTAATAGACTGAGAACTAAACATACTTGGGTTAAGGAAAATGTCCTGAGCCAGATAGAATGGAGAGAAGGAAAGGTAGATTTCCCCAAGCATCTCCCATTTAAATCTGAGGATGGTTTTAATGAAGACGTAGCCCTTTTGGAATTTTGCAGAAACTGTAGCATTAAGCTAATGGCCAAGATCCAAGGGACAATGGATAAAAGTAACAGGCTTTATCAAAGAATCCATGAAGTGCATGACAAATGCAAGTTGAGTTTCCCTCAGTCCCTTGATGATTTCCCGGGCAAAGAACAACGTTTAGCTAACCTGAAGGAAGAGCTGGGCATCCAAGCGGAATATGTGAAAAGGATTGATGTCTTAGCCATTGATGATCTCCAACATTATATTGGGATGCCATCAATACACAGTCATCTGCTTAAGGAAATACACCAAGCAGCAGTAACAGAAATTCAAGGTATTGGAGTAGAGCTTGGTAAATACGTAACTTCTCAGAAAATCTTTCTCCCTGCTTCAACAAATGTAGTTATAACGGACACTGGCATATGGTTTAGTTACATTGTAGAAGAGGAGAAGAAAGCAGCAGCAGTAGCAGAATCAACAGCCAGCTCAAATTCTTCTCTCCCAGAAGCAGCAGCAATACCAGCTGGCTCGATTTCCTCTTTCCCAGTAGCAACAGCTAGTTCGAGTGCTTCTCTCCTAGCTGGAGCGCCTGCCCAAGAATGAATGCGCTGATTTTAGAGCATTAATTCCTTTATTTTGTATTTTGCTTTCAAATGTATAAAACGTGGAGCTATGGGACAGTTGTCCTTGTCCTTTTTTAAATAATTTTCTGTTAAAAGGGAGGGCACATTTTTTGTCTATTATAAGGGGAAAAGTCTGTAGGTGACAAGTGTAAAGGGCCAGGTGGCAGCCCAAAGGGCATTTTGTAACCGTTATAAATAGAAGTTAGGAAGAAATGTAAAGGACTTTTGGCAGGGGAATATTTTCTGAACTTGTACGAGCTATCTTGCACTTGTATCAAGAAAATACAATCTACCTAATAAGAGCCTGGAGAGGATGCCCTTTTGCATGGAAATGAAGATTGGATGTATATTGGATTCTTCTTGTGAGTTCCATACTTTACTGTGAGATCTTTCTTTACTGTTCTGAATTATTTCTTGGTAGTGAATGATCTTACTTCTTTCTGTGTAAATGAATTCTCTCTTTCATGAGTAATGGAATGTGTTATATTTAATTAGAAGCTATCCTCTGATATCTCTCACCTTTGCTGTGGCTTTATATTTAAGATTTAATGGCTGTCTGTTTATTCTTTAGATAACTCCTACAGCTCATTACTCATATTTTCAATTTGCTTCTTGCAGGGATAGTTTAGATTTATTTTCAGTTTTAGATATAGATCTATTTTTCCAGTTCTGCATTTAGATTAAATTTAGATCAGGCACTTGCATATCATTATAAAACATAAAATCAAAATAACGGTGGACCGGTCCATAACCGGTATAATTGGAATAAATCTCCAAACCCACGGTTGCCGGAACCGCTAACCGGACGGATTCCCCATACCAAACGGTGGACAATCTAATTGGGATAGTCTACCGGGGAGGATCCCTTTCTGATTGATGCTACGATCTCCGGGGCATCAATAGTTTTTGGCGCTAGAAAGAGGGCCTGAAAGTGCATGGCTGATAGAGGAAAATCTCCCACTATCATAAATGTCACTGAAAACCCGCTTAAAGAAGGCATTTCAAATAGCCCAGATCTTGAGATATTAAATCAAGAAAGCCTCGTTTCTGATCCTGAGCCTCAAGAAGCATTATACGCTGTACCTTTTGCAGAAATAGAGGATTTGAGGAGGCATACACGATCCTACGTTAGGCAGCTAGGTGGTTTAAACGCGGTGAATTTTCTCCCTAGGAAAAGTACCCCTAGAAAAGAGCGACAATACACTCTTGATTCAATTCTTGTTCAAAGTTTCGAAGAACTTGTGAATTTAAATTTAGAAGAAATTTCAGACCCTCTGAACAAGGTAGATCTTGAAAACTCAAAAAACATTTCAAATCAAGAAAGCCTTGGAGAACTTATTACTCCAAAGAATACTGCACAGAATTCACCTTACAATTCTCCACCAGGTTCTCCACATAGAAACATGGCTGTCCCTGCTTGGAGAGCAAGCGGAGCATTGAATCTAGCTGGGTTGTTCCACAATCTTCCAAAGAATCCAGAGAAGGTCTTACCTAAATTCGACCCAGGTAAAGCCATTTCAGCCAAAGATCATCTCAAGAGCTTTTATCTAGCTCTGAATCTTTTGAATGTGCAGCATGAGGATGTAGTCTGCAGGCTTTTTCCATACACGTTCGAGCCAAAAGTATCATCATGGTACTTTAGCGTACAACCCAGCTTGATCTCTAGTTGGGATGAATTCGAAAACTATTTTTTGAAGAAGCATGGAAACCAAAAGACTGTGGAAACACTTATGAAAGAACTCTTATCCATGAGAATGGAAAAGAAAGAAAAGGTTCAAGACTTTAATCAAAGATTAACGACACTTTTAAATAATTTCAGTGAAGCAAATAAACCAGCAAAGGAATCTCTGATTGAATATTATACAACAGCTCTTGAAGGACCCATAGCAATGTTCATTAAAAGGTCTAAGAAAACCACCCTCATAGAGAACTTTGAAGAAGCTAGAAAGGTAGAATGAGAAGCTGATAGCATTGCTAAACATGCCTTAGATGCATAACCAAAACTAGCAGCTAGTAAAAAAACCTTGCTGCTCACTAGAGGTAAAGAAGAATCATCTACAGATATGGAAAATGTCGTTAAGATGATGCAAAAGTTATCCAATAAAATTGTAGATCTCGAGAAAGATAAGGCGGCTAACACATCTAGGAAACCTTTCAAGCCATTTTATAAAAAGAGAGAAGACGGTGATCAAACTCATCCACCCATGAATACTTCTCATGTTTTAAACCTCAATGAAATCGGTATGGAAAACTTTTGTACTTTTCATCAAGAACCGCATTCGGAAAAGAGATTCCCACAATGGATTAACTCCATGAGTTTAGTCATGAACCAAATGCTGGATTCACAGATCCCGGACCAAGATGATTCTCTAGAGGAGTCGAGCCCTGAACTAGAGGAACCAACCTCGGACACTACTATGGTGCTATGGGATTGGGTACCCATGACTGAATTAGCGGAAGAGGATCCCATAGAAAGCTCTCCCTCTACTGTGAATGTTGCTACTCGTAGTAAAGGCCCTGTTACAGATCCTGTGCCAAACTCTGCTCCTACTAAGCCTAAGGTTTCAAAAGAAATTCCTAGAAGGCATATAACAATTATTCCACCACAGCCTAAAGCTAACCCAACAACGGCCAAACAGCCAAGCGCTGACACCATAGTTCAGTAGCCTAAGGTCACGATGAGTAAAACAGATCATCCAGCTCGAATTGGGAATGAGTTTGACATAGGATATGACATTATTGAAGATATAAAGAAGGTCAAAGCAAATGTGTCAATATTTGACATGTGCAGCTTGCCCCATCAACGAGACAAGCTGCTGCATGTTCTGAAATCCCAGATCAGCACTCCATTAACGGACTCTCGAGAAGATCCCGAAATTAATGAAGCTAGCATCGGAGGGAAATCTAAATCGCAAACGTTGCCTTTCTTGTTGACCTTTGAAATTTTTAATCATAACGTTCACAACTGTTTGGTAGATTCTGGGGCATCTTCAAACATCATGCCACTGTCCATTTGTAAAAAAATTAACAGGCAGCCTGTGCCATCTCCAGCCCAAATTATCCAATTAGATAGGACTGCTGTCAAAGTGATTGGGGAGATGAAAGATGTTCTCATTAGATTATCAGCTGACTCTAGAGTCTGTCAGTTTATTGACATAATGGTGGTTGATATTCCTGAAGCTTATGGTCTGATATTAAGTAGGGACTGGTCTACCAAGCTGAATGGCTACTTTGCCACTGATTGGTCTCATCTGTGGTTGCCCTATCAGAACATGCATAATCAAATTAAAGTCCTGAGAGAACCACACATGAAGCAGAACGTAACTCAATTAGAGTAAAAAAATGAGGATGTAACCTTCTCATCCTCGGTTCTGGGGAATTATTTCTTAGAAATGGATCCGGGTAATTATCAATCTGAAGCCATCAGCCATGAATCCGATGAACAGTCCGATCTCCTTCATTTTTCTTAGACTGATGATATTGACTGTAATATAGTTAGTTTAGTTAATGACTTAGATCACAGAGATACTAACTTAGTTGAATCTAAAGATATTTTCTAGACATTATACTTTGATGGTTCTAAAACTCTGGAAGGATCCGGAGCCGGTTGTGTTCTGATGGATCCAAAAAGAAACAAGTATTTTTTGTCCTGTAGATTAGAATTTGATTGTACTAATAACACCGCTGAATATGAAGCCTTGATACGTGGATTAAAGAAGGCCATTGATTTAAATGTTAAGTACCTGAAGGTTTTTGGTGACTCAGAGATAGTTGTAAGACAGGTAAGGGACACCATTCATTGTCTCTCACCTCATTTGAAGGGTTATCAGGCTGAGGTATGGGATTTAATTATGCATTTTGACGCTTTCAATATAAAATCTATTCCTAGATTGCAAAATTCCACAGCTGATTTGTTAGCAACATCTGCTTCTAGATTGGTGCCATCAAATAATAAATGCTCAATTGAATTGATTTTTAGGCTCACCGTTCCCGATACCATCACAAACTTCAGAGTCTTCGATGATGACGAATAGATTATCATCTTTCTAACAAACGAAGACAGCTTCCAAGGAGCTACGATAGATGAAGAAGAACACGATGCTGATTTGATGAAGAAGGATGAGGAAATTTCATCCCCAAAGGGGTAAGGTACCTCGAAATGTTGTTCGATCTTCAAAATAAGTTCAAAAGGTCAGCTAATACCAAAACTAACAGTTCATCGATGCAACATGAGTTAACCAATTTGGGCACCGAGGCAAAACCAAAATTTGTCAACCTTGGCAAATGTTGTTCACCAGGAGAAAGAGATAGATTCATCAAACTGTTTAAGCAATATAGGGATGTTTTTGCATGGACCTATGAGGATTTGAAAACGTATGACGTCCACATTATTCATCATGTTATACCGATGAAAGCGAGGGTCAAGCCATTTCAGCAGCAGTTCAGAAGGATGCATCCTACGTTGGAGCCGCTGATTCAAAAGGAATTAAAGAAGCTCATGGATGCTAAGATAATCTTTAAGGTTCGACATTCTGAGTGGGTTGCTAACTTGGTTCCCGTAAGAAAGAAGTCAGGAGAGATAAGGCTATGTGTATATTTCAAAAATTTAAACAGATCTTCGAATAAAGACAACTACCCCGTCCCTTCAATGGAACAAATCCTTCAAATGGTGTCAGGATCTGAGCTGTTTTCTCTTCTCGATGGTTTCTCTAGCTACAATCAAGTATTAGTAGCCGAAGAAGATCATCTTAATACTACTTTCCAAACTAAATGGGGAGCTTTCGCATACAGAAGGATGCCATTTGGTCTAATAAACCCAGGAGCCACGTTCCAACGAGCAATGGATATCGCCTTCCGAGGATTGGGTGGGAAATGTGTTGTTGTATACTTAGACGATGTGACAGTCTTTTCAAAGAAAAGGGAAGATCATGTTGTCCATCTGAGGCATATTTTTTATCGTTGTCGAAAATATGGCATTTCTTTGAATCCCAAGAAGAGCGTGTTTGCTGTTCCCGAAGGTAAACTATTGGGTCATATCATTTCCAAAGGGGGAGTGTCAATAGATCAGGAAAGAGTCCAAGCTATTAATAAGATTCCAATGCCTTACAGCAAGAAATCTATGTAGTCCTTTATGGGCACTATCAATTTTTTCCAAAGATTTGTTCCAGATTTCGTGCAAATTGTTAAACCATTGCAACAGATGGTTAAACAAAGCATACAGTTCAAGTGGACAGATTTGGAAAAGGACGCATTTAGAGATATTAAGGTAGCTATAGCTAAGGCTCCTTCCTTAAGAAGCCCAGACTTTGATAAGGATTTTATCCTGTATACCTTTGCCTCGGATGACTCCCTCGTAGCTGTACTCATGCAAAAGGTGGAGCTGGGGGATGAATACCCAATTTCGTTTATGAGCACTGGTCTGCAAGGGGCTGAGCTGAACTATCCCATGGTTGACAAGCATGCATACGCTGTCTTCAAAGCAGTCAAGCAGTTTAGGCCATATATTCTTAAGAACAGAACTAAAGTTATAGTTCCCCACCCAGCTGTTAGATCCCTTTTCGTTCAAAAGGAACTAGGAGAAAGGAGGGGGAACTGGGTCACAGCTCTTCAAGAATATGATTTAGAATTTAAACCAGCCATGATCATCAAAGGGAAAGGCCTGTGCAAATTACTTGCAGGAAACTCAACTGATGAAGAGCAACATTGGAAGAATGAAGCTGAGCTAAACTCGGTTGAAGTGTGTCCTATCTTCTCAACTGCTCAATCATGGTATAGAGATCTGGTGCATTATTTACAGCAAGGGTACCTACCTGAGCACTGGAACTCCAAACAAAGGAGGGCACTCCGCTTGAAATCAGCACCTTATCAAATCATTGATGGGATACTTTTCAGAAAGAATTATGATGGAGTTTTCCTAGATGTCTAGAAAAGGAAGATGGAAGTAAAGTTGTTAAGGAATTGCATGATGGCCCCGCAGGTGGACATTATTCAGGAGAGACAACAACACACAAGATACTGAGAGATGGATATTATTGGCCCACTCTGTTCCGAGACGCCCACACGTATGCATGAAACTGTGATGTATGCCAAAGAAGTGCCGGGAAATTACCTAAGGCAGCAGGACCCTTGCAACCGATTATCATCTCTGAGCCTTTTGAGCAATGGGGTATAGATGTTATCAGAGAGATAAACCCAAATTCTTCTCTGCAACATCGATACATCCTGACGGCTACTGACTACTTCACTAGATGGACGGAAGCCAACCCGTTGCGCAAGATCAATGAAGACGCAGTCATCAGTTTCTTGAAAGAGAACATCATAACCAGGTTTGGGGTTCCAATTTCCCTTATTTTTGATAATGCTACCTATTTTTCGTCTCTCAAGATAAATGAATTTGTTTATGAATGGGGAATCAAGTTGCACTATTCAGCCAATTATTACCCTCAAGGGAACGGATTAGCTGAATCCTCAAACAAAAATCTGATTCGGATTCTTAAGAAAACTGTGATAGAAAACCAAAGAAGTTGGCATATAGCTCTCCCAAACGCCTTATGGGCAGATAGGGTGACCCCAAAGAATGCATTAGGGGTTTCCCCTTTCACTCTTTTCTATGGCAAGGAAGCTATCCTTCCCCCAAACATCTTGCTCCCATCCTTATAGTTATCCCAATCCTCTCGGGGTTCTGGTAGCCAAGTCTTACAATCCAAGATCAATACCCTGCTTCAACTTGAAGAAGCCCGACAGAAAGCTAAAGACCGATTCCATCAACACCAAGACATAGTTAAGAGATGGTTCGATAAGAGAAAGTTTGGTAAAAGAAGTTTTGAAGTTGGGGACTTAGTCCTGAAATGGGACCATAATCATGAAGGCAAAGGAATGCACACGAAATTCCAACATCTATGGGTAGGCCCATACCAAATTTCGGCAAAGATAGGCCCATCCACTTATAAATTGACAAATCTCAAGGGAGAAGAAGTAACCCTTCCTCTCAATGGCCTCGCCCTGAAGCAATACTTTGCATAGTCTCGCTGATATTTTCTGTACATAAATAAACTTTAAACTTTCTTTTATTTGTTGCTTTAGCTTTTATATGTTGCTTTAGCTTTTATTTGCATTATTTTCAGACATTTTGTTTCTTTTCTTGTCACTTGAACCTTTGCACCAAGTTTGTTTTCTGAAAGCCCCTGTGGTTGAGTTTGCTCATCAATATAGGTCTCTTAAACAAATCTCACAACCCATGAGTCCGAAACTATGCTCGAATAAAGTTTATCTATGTATTGTGCTCTCGCTGAAATTTTTTCAGAAGGGAGGAAGCCTACCTTGCTAGTCACACTAATCCTGTTCAAATAGCAGAGACCTATGACCATATTTATTACTATCTTTGGGATCCACCCACTCTCACACTTAAAGGCGTCTCAAGAAGGTTATTAAAGTTGGACCGATGGAAAGTGGCAC
The DNA here is from genome assembly GCA_027924585.1 of Larix kaempferi. Classification (NCBI taxonomy): domain Eukaryota; kingdom Viridiplantae; phylum Streptophyta; class Pinopsida; order Pinales; family Pinaceae; genus Larix; species Larix kaempferi. Next base: position 12,545,065 of record BSBM01000461.1, on the reverse strand, counting down.
ATCTCGAGGACATAGGGTATTGAAATGACTCCATGCTGCAAATTTAACAGCCAAAATGGCTTATATTCAAGGGTCTGTTTTCCAGAGATTCTCACCTCAATTAAAGCATGGCTGAGACAAAAGCAAAGCATGTAAAATCAAGAAGGTTGTTCAAAAGCCTCAGCTCAAAATAGGCTCCTCTCTGTTCGTGAGGCTTGATCAAAACAATAAAATCTCTAACTCACACAAAAGGACATTATGGATTGAGGAGCCTAAATCAAAGATCATGTCTAAAGAAAATATCTCTGGAAGGCTCAAACAGCTAAGCTATCCAAAGTACAAACATCCAAAAGGATGCAAGCGGCATGGGAATGAGGAACAAGAGCAATAATGTCCATGAGAAAGTGTTGCAAATCCTGTGGAGTCCGACAGTAGTAGCCATCTGAAAGATGATCCTTCTAAAATGAATCCCATATGTTGGCCCTTTGAGAGTTTTAAAGATGTCTCTGTCAAAGCTCCCCTTTCCCCAATGGCTAGCAGGTAAAGTGCCTTTTTCATTCTCAGAAATTCAAATGCTCAGCTGAATATTGCATATAAGATGGATGTCTTTTAATAAGATTTCGGATCATGGAGGAGAAATTGTTCAGAGATCTGTGTTCGCCGGCAACTCGCCAATTGTTGTTGCAGCAACATCCCCCCCCCAAAAAAAAATTTTGTACATATTGGGGCCCCTCCTTTATTTTTCTAGAAAAACTATTGTAAGAGGCCAATTATCCTTTTTTACTTTGTTTTCAAATGAAAATCCTCCTTTGAGAATTCCAAGTTTTTCTTCTAAGGATAAAATTTGTGAAATATGCCTGAAGTCGCGGAAGCATTTGAGAAAGCCCCCCCGCAGTTGCAGAAGTATTCAAGTTATCCTCCTGAAACCGCAGGAACCGTTCGGGTTTCTCTCTCGAAATGGCGGGAGCTATTTGCATAAGCCTCTTGAAAAGGACTTAGAGATTTTCTCTCGAAGTTGCGGGAATTATTTGGGAAAGTCTCCCGAAGCGGCGGAACCTTTCGGGTTATCCTTCTGTAGTTGTGGGATCATTTCAGATATCATCCCGAAACTACGGGAGCCGTTCGCATATCTTTTCCGGGACCACCGAAAGACTCCTCTTTAAAAAACTCTTAAGTCTTTCCTCTCGACTTAACTTTTGCGGAACCATTTAGCTTATCTTTCCGAAACAGCGGAGCCATTCGCCAATCCGTTCTGACACTGCGAAAGCTATTTGGGTTTCCATTCCATAAATACGGAAGCCTTCACGTTATCATCCTGAAGCCCGCCAAAAGACTTAGATGTTCATTCAACTTACGGGAGCCGTTCGCCAATTCCTTCCGAAATGGCGGGAACCTTCGCGGAATCATTTCCGCGATTGCGGAAGCCATTGGCATATTTTCGTCGAAATTATGGAAGGAGATCCATTATTCTCCCGAAGCTGGGTCTCCAAAGGTCGCAGTGCGGAAAGATTCATCAATCTCTTCCGAAACGCCGAAGGAGTTCAGCATAACCTTCCACAACTACGGGTGGAATTCGTGAGTCCGTCCCGCAAGTGGCGGTCGCGCGCGAATATCGAGACTAATTAATGTGACCGCACCGTACCAAGAAATTAAAACCTCATTTTAAATGCACCACCCACCGTATTAAACACCACACGTGCCTAACCCGTTTAAATAAACGGTTGGGGTTTGGGTCGACCACATTATTATTTTGTCAATTAACAAATGCCATTGGGACACCTCGCCGAACTACTCTAGCTCAGCTCGTCCACGTCTGCATCCACCTCATTCAGCCACCTCGTCGTTGCCAGGTAGGTCTTTTAACCATTATTTTCTATCTTATTTCCACGTCGAGTTACCTGTGGGTTTTTCCCATCTTCAACATGGCCGATAGACATTCGTGGCCATGTATCGTTATTTTGTCTTTAAAAAACCGCCGAGGCCCCATGGGTTTCTCGTTCCACCAGCTAAAAGCCAACACTATGAACACCCGAGCTTTTACACCAGTGATATTCCAGGCGTCGCCACCCTCGTTCAAACCCCGAGACGGGCGTAGAGCGTCTCGTCAAGAACTATAAATAACAATAGCGGTCCCTAGTTTCGTCTTAAGTTTGTCTCAATCCAAGCTAACCCACCATTAACCATTTGAACTGCAGCAATGAAGGATACCCTCTCTTCTAGGGCTAGATGGGAAGTAGGTTGTTTCCACGTCGTATGCGTGCCCTATCAAGAACACTCCAAACTTTGTTTCCTTAGGATAATTAAGTCTCAGAGCTATTTTTCTTGTTTGGAGGGATTTTCCTTCCCAAACATGCAGCTTCATAATTCATTTAAATATCTCATTAGCATGTTGAAATGGTCCTTTTTTTTGTTAAAATATCATAACAGGTTGCACATTTTTATAATGACCTGTATTTGGTTGCTAGCAGGGACAAGCCAAGATGCCCAAAGGTGGTAGGAAGAAGGCTAAAATGACAGAACCTGAACCAGTGCCACATAGGACTGAAACTATGTTTCAAGATACTAAGTGCACCATCGGTATTCCTCCCAAAATCCACTGGGGCGACATTTATAGGATGATCCGGGACCAAGATATCCCGGATATGTTACTAGAAGAGGGGAATATCTATCTCAACATCAGAACTTCAGGCATAGCCAGAGCTGCTACTCGCCCTAAACTGTTCCCATGTTCTGAAGTAATCGGGTGGATACTAGAGCATACTAATGCGGAGACAAGGGTATTACATGATAGCGGGAAAATAGCCATCGCCTCATTCCACCCAGCATATCTTGCCGCAGCCTATAAATTCCCACGTCCCCATCAAGCCCTGAGTGATGAATGGTTGGGCCAGATGAAAAATATTGAAATGGCCAAGAAATTACTGGTCATAGGCAAGGACTTAAGAAAGAGAGGTAATGATGAATATGATGTCCAGAATCTAAGACCTCCTTTCAGGTTAATCGCCCTGATGTTATGCAGAATCTTCGGCATGCCCGATGGCATTGTATACAAGATACAGTGGGTCCCCATCATCCACTTCGTGGCATTCAAAGGAACTGTGTTTGACTGGGCTACTATCCTGTCAGACAGTTTGGCATCAATGGTGGTTGCTGCAAGAGAAGGTCTGGCCTTAAAAAAGGAAAATTTTTACATGTCTTCATATCTTATCGACTGTATTTTGGCCAAGCTATGCCAAGGAAGAGGCATTCAGAGGCATCAGCAACATAACTGAGCTACAGATTTGTTGCCACGGCAGTGGAGCAAGCTCCATCTCCACCAAGGCCCAAAAGACCAGCCTGCAAAAAGAGAAAGAAGCGAATGATGCCCGAGCCCGAGAAGAACAAAGGTTAAGAGAGGAGGCAATATTGCAGCAAGAAGCTGAAGAGGCAATATTGCAGCAAGAAGCTGAAATGGCAAGATTGCAGCAAGAAGCAGAAAATGAAAGGCTGCAGAAAGAAATTGAGGAATCCCAGCAGCAGAAAGAAGCAAAGGATGCAAAACAGGTTGAAGAAGAAGAGAGAAGGCAATAAGATGAAATAGGGCAAAAGACGGAAGAAGAACTCAAGACAGTTGAAGATGCCCAGGCAGGAGGCTCCGGCACTCAGGACATGGAGATAGACACATCTCAAGCAGGTGTCTCCAATATTCAAAATGTGGAGGCGGACACAGCACAAGCAGGTATCTTTGGTACCCAAAATTTGGAACAGATCCAGCTCAGGTAGTCTAGACCCCACTCACGGGAGCAGAAATAGATATTATAGATCTCCCGATCCTCCCGTACACTCCTTCAGGAGAGCATACTGTGTCCAGGTGGGATGAATTTTTCTATGATAAGAAGAGGAAGGCAATGGTCCTTAAATCGAAAGAGAGGATAAAGAGACTCTTCTAAGAAGATATTGTTACCCACCGGGAGACCACAGTAATGCAAAACACAAATAAGGCTCCCTTAGTGATGGCATCTGCCGCTGTAGAGACAGCAAAAGCAACTCTGGACAATGTGGCCGATATAGTTAAAGAAGTTGAGTCGACAAAGAGGAGAGCTCACATGTTACAACACACTATGGCTAACGAGCAGGCTTACAGAGATCTCTTGGTGAATAGGTATAATCGCCTATCTGTTGAGCATAAAGAACTATCAAACAAGTATAACCATTTAGAAGAAGAAAAGGAACAACTGGCAGTCTAGATGATGATTATAGAAGCAAAAAAGAATGATGCAGGAGCCAGAGTGTCCCATCTAGAAGCATACAAGTTGGCATTGGTTGACCAATTAGAGCAGGAGGAGAGCAGAGTGATAGACATGTCTCCTTTCCATGAGCTATCCTGTAGAATCCTAAAGGAAGTCCATGACATGCAGGAACTAATTACTGAGGAAGTATGCAAGCTCAAGGCCATGGTGGTTAGATTAAAAGAAGTTAATGCAGAAGCTAATAGACTGAGAGCTAAACATACTCGGGTTAAGGAAAATGTCCTGAGCCAGATAGAATGGAGAGAAGGAAAGGTATATTTCCCTAAGCATCTCCCATTTAAATCTGAGGATGGTTTTAATGAAGACGTAGCCCTTTTGGAATTTTGCAGAAACTGTAGCATTAAGCTAATGGCCAAGATCCAAGGGACAATGGATAAAAGTAACGGGCTTTATCAAAGAATCCATGAAGTGCATGACAAATGCAAGTTGAGTTTCCCTCAATCCCTTGATGATTTCCTGGGCAAAGAACAACGTTAGCTAACCTGAAGGAAGAGCTGGGCATCCAAGCAGAATATGTGAAAAGGATTGATGTCTTAGCCATTGATGATCTCCAGCATTATATTGGGATGTCATCAATACACAGTCATCTGCTTAAGGAAATACACCAAGCAGCAGTAACAGAAATTCAAGGTATTGGAGCAGAGCTTGGTAAATACGTAACTTCTCAGAAAATCTTGCTCCCTGCTTCAGCAAATGTAGTTATAAGGGACACTGGCATATGTTTTAGTTACATTGCAGAAGAGGAGAAGAAAGCAGCAGCAGTAGCAGAAGCAATAGCCAGCCCGAATTCTTCTCTCCCAGAAGCAGCAGCAATACCAGCTGGCTCGATTTCCTCTCTCCCAGCAGCAACAGCTAGTTCGAGTGCTTCTCTCCCAGCTGGAGCGCATGCCCAAGAAGGAATGAGCTGATTTTAGAGCATTAATTCCTTTATTTTGTATTTGGCTTTCAAATGTATAAAACGTGGAGCTATGGGACAACTGTCCTTGTCCTTTTTTAAATAATTTTTTGTTAAAAGGGAGGGCACATTTTTTGTCTATTATAAGGGGAAAAGTCTGTAAGTGACAAGTGTAAAGGGACAGGTGGTAGCCCAAAGGGAATTTTGTAACATTATAAATAGAAGTTAGGAAGAAATGTAAAGGACTTTTGGCAGGGGAATATTTTCTGAACTTGTACAAGCTATCTTGCACTTGTATCAAGAAAATACAATCTACCTAATAAGAGCCTGGAGAGGACGCCCTTTTGCATGGAAATGAAGATTGGATGTATATTGGATTCTTCTTGTGACTTCCATACTTTACTGTGAGATCTTTCTTTACTGTTCTGAATTATTTCTTGGTAGTGAATGATCTTACTTCTTTCTGTGTAAATGAATTCTCTTTTTCATGAGTAATGGAATGTGTTATATTTAATTAGAAGCTATCTTCTAATATCTCTCACCTTTGATGTGGCTTTATCTTTAAGATTTAATGGCTGTCTGTTTATTCTTTAGATAACTCCTATAGCTCATTACTCATATTTTCAATTTGCTCCTTGCAGGGATAGTTTAGATTTATTTTCAGTTTTAGATATAGATCTGTTTTTCCAGTTCTGCATTTATATTAAATTTAGATCAGGCACTTGCATATCATTTTAAAACATAAAATCAAAATAACGGTGGACCGGGCCATAACCGGTATAATTGGAATAAATCTCCAAACCCACGGTTGCCGGAACCGCTAACCGAACGGATTCCCCATACCAAACGGTGGACAATCTAATTGGGATAGTCTACCGGGGAGGATCCCTTTCTGATTGATGTTGTGATCTCCGGGGCATCAACACTCCCATTATGTCGAACCGCGCATCACCTAGTTGTGGAAACTTGATTCTGCAACCTCCCCATAACTTCACCTAGGATGAAACCTCAGTCTAAACGCAGACTCTTGCCGAAAGGGCTGGTAAAAAGGGGTTTTGTTTGTTCCCTGAACCACATAGAACCTGGGTCTATCTTGAAAAGCTAAAGAACACTATTCGAGCCAACAGTGAGATGGGTTGGCGGTGAGGGATGCTAGGGTAGCGCACACGACATGCAGCTTTCCACGCACCACACTCGCCCTCGTGCAGTGGCCTACCTCGGATAGAGGCCAAATAAGGCTCCCAAATACTTAATTGGCCAGAACACAAAATAATACCAAAAAGAATAGGTTAAAAAGTTTTGGTTTTTGTGCCAAAGTAATACTAATGGAGGAAATTGATTCCTATAGTCCGTGCTGCTCTACAGACAAGGACTAATAAGAAAAGAAAATATGATGAATGGATGATTATTTTACTTCTTAACTTTTCATTTTCTTTTTTTAATATTTATGCTTTGTATCGTAAATAAAGAAATACTTACATGCTTCATGTATATGGTTTTTATTTTAAATACTCACACATCGCTTTACGATACCAATACCATTTACCATTTACATAGTGTATTTATTTTTATGTAAAAAAATATATTTATTTTATAAATAAAAATACAAATACAATCTAACACAAACAAAAATATAAATATGTAGTTAAAAAACTTATAACATACTATACAATAACAACACATTTATTTTTTACGTATCACTATGTTTCCCCAATCCCTTCTCTAAAACATTCATTCTAATACTATGTTTCCCCTTTCCCTTCTCCAAAACATTCATTCTAATAATGAGAAATTGTAAAAATTATAATTTCTATTTTTTTTTTAAAGAAAACTAAACTTAAAATGACATATTTCTATATCGTTGTATATTAAGTAAACATCAATTTAATACACAAAATCTTTTAAAAAGATGAAAAGATTTATACCTTTTATTTATTTATATACCAACATCGATCCATCTTAAACTCATATCACGAGAGGGATCCAATTTCTTGAGGTGTATTTCTTTTTTTAAATTTAAACTCAAGAAATTTGATATCTGATAGACCCAGGTTTAAGTTTTAAGTTTTTATTTTATAAACGAACATCGATTTCTTAATTACTTTTCATAATATTTTATTTTATGAAGCAACATAGATTTTTTTAAAATAGTTTCATTAATTTTTTATTTTATGAACCGACATGAATTTATTAATGGCCGACATAATGTGTAACATTACATCCACACACGTTACAACATCTCCCCCATACTAAGCTGTAGAGCACCTCGTTTCACTTGGTGCAATAATTATTGAAAGCTATATATATAATGGGTATTTGTTGAATCATATAATATATAAATATATATAGCTTGAATGTTAAAGTATTTTGATATATGATTTAAATGTTAAAGTATTTCGATTTTGCATTAGGTAAATTTTATATTAAGTTTTTAAGTTTTAATTGATTTTTTTTAATTAATTTAATTTCTTATTAATTATAGAAATTTTTAAAACACACAAAATAAAATTCAAAACATTTAATATGGATTTTTTTAAAAATATCATTTAGCAACTTTCACATATTAATGTTGACAAACAAAAAATATAAATGTTGTGACTTCTTATTGTCACTTCCTATATGATGTTTTGATGATATTTTGATTTGGATGTAATTACTTCTATATATTTTTATTTTAATGTGGGTATACTTAATTGATGTGAATTTGTTATCATTTTTAATTTCTATATTCAATTTAAACTTATTTAATTTCTCAATATTTCATCACAAAGTGTACACTCTCGTAGCTAGTTGATGAGTTGATAACCAACCCTTCATGGTATATAACTAGAAGAATTGCTAATTCTTAACAGATAATTAGGGTGGCACTTAACTTGTAACCTATATGGATGTTTACCAGCCACAAATTAAATAGTTGTGCTGAAACTATGTTTATTGTTTAATAATTAATTTATATATTAATATCTAAAGATAAAGTAGATGTCTACCAACCACAAATTAAATAACTGTGCTAGTTTACATCGAAACTATGTTTATTGTTTAATAATTAATTTATATATCAATATCTAAAGATAAAGTATGTTTACCAACCACAAATTAAATATTTTTTTTCCATAGAAAAAAGTCATACTATTGATATTCAAAAATTAGCCACAAATTAAATAGTTATGCTAATTTAGATCTATGTTTATTGTTTAATAATTCATTTATATATCAATATATAAAGATAAACTCGAAGGCAAATTGATGAGCTTACGCATCGTACCTCAGTCACTTACTGAAGCTTTTTTCCAGCCGAAAGTCACTTACTGAAGCTTATCTTCAGAGAATTTTATTGTGATTATTAAATAAATAAACGCCAATCCTGAAAGCCATGGGAGAGGCTCAAATCACGAGCCACCATGGAGGATCTCACACGGAAACCCCAATTTCCAATATTTCTTCCTCGGAACGCCAAGCCAAAGAGCCAAGGAAGCTCCGGAGAGGCCGACACTTAATATTTCGGCGCTCACGCATCTTACCTCCAATCACATTTAAAACCTAACTGCACAGTTTATTACTTCATTAATTCTCTTATCTCTGATAACGGCCTTTGAATTTGCAGACTGGAGGTCTAGTTACGAATTTGAAGGCAAATGGGTGAGTGCTATCCTTCTGCAACCAACCCTGGACAAGAATGGACAGCATCGAGCAAGCTACAGCCCAATGATCATGGCCCTGGGTTTTGCAGGCGTTGCATGGCTGTAGCAAAGCAGAATAAAGGCAGACTTTACATCCTCCGTCGATGTATCACTTTGCTACTATGCTGGCATTTTCATGGACAAGATTAGATTAGATTAGATTAGATTAGGTTAGCTCCATTTCCTGTAAATTAATTAGAACAACGGTCGATCTGCACAAACTGGCAGGCAACAGGATTAATTCCCATCTGTTTTTACTTTGTTTTCTTCAACAGTGGAATCGTCCTGGGTGTGTGTTTTCGAAGGTCGGTTACAGGCAAAGCCTTTTCTGTATCTCCTCTGCAGGATACTGGATGATAATATATTGTTGTATGGATGTTCTGGATTCCCAGAGCTTTTTCTCTTGGAATTTATGGGGTTTATTCTGATTTATTGTTGTTTATGGAATAGTAAATCTTGCTTTGCAATAAGCTTGAGAATCCTGGAAATTAGCATTAGAATTCTATGAAACATATGTTTCAAAATATGTAAAAATAAGTTGAGTTGCATTGGAATCGAACATTGATAGATTGGAGAGTAGAAGAGTATACTTCAAGATTAAAATTCACCTAATAATCCGATCCAAAAGATCAAAGTATATAATGACTGAAATATTGCCATTAAACAGTAAAATAAATCATCACAAACTTATAGATTTTCAAGCAAGATATGCCATAATTGTAGTTTTAACATTAAATTGTTAATCAATCCAACTCTGTAGAACAATACAGAGAGAGATATGGAGGTAGAGCGTAAAATAAATCATCACAAACTTATAGATATAAACATTAAACTAACCTAAACATTAAACTAATTGATATAAACATTAAACTAACCTAAACATTAAACTAATTAATATAAACATAAAACAAATACTATTTAATAAACATAACCATTATCTAATTCTTAATCAAGATGCATTTGATCATAACAAGATACCAACTATGAAATGAATTCCCACTATACATTTTTACACTCAGGTTAATCTTGTTGATCCATTCAAGGAAGTCCAAAATCTCACATAATATCCAAACACCTATCAGTGTAAATACTAATACAACCTTCAAGGAAATCCAAAATCTCACATAATATCCAAACACCTATCAGTGTAAATACTAATACAACCACAAGTAAAGTGGCCAGTGAACACAGATAGGCGTAACCAACCACTTAGTTTTGTGGAGATTACTAGTTGTTAAACAAAGACTAAACATTAAACTAATTAATATAAACATAAAAGAAATACAATTTAATAAACATACCCCTTTTCTTAACAACAACTTAACTAAATCTTATGCAAATCTTAATCACGATGCATTTGAGCATAACAAGATACGACCACCATGAAATGAATCCCCACTGTACACTTGTTACACTCGGGTTAATCTTGTTGATCCACTTAAGGAAGTCCAAAATCTAAGATAATATCTAAACACCTATGTAATTGGTTCAAATTAGATTTAAAACATTTTACAGCATATATAAACTTATATAATTTAGATAAATTAAAACCCTATAAAATTATACAATTTAGATAAATTAAAATCCTTCTTCAAAATTTGCACTCTAAAATGAGGTTTGAGTCTAAAAAGATTTGATCCCTCTCGCTCTTGGTAGATCTCCTAAATTTAAGATAGATCTATAATGATATAAGAAAAAAATCAAATTGTAAAAGAGAGCATTCAAAAAGACAAATCATCATTTTGTAAAGAAAAACATTCAAAGGAATTCTAAAGAAGAATATGCAAAGGAATTTTCTACCTATTTTTATGTGTGATCCATATAATTTATAACAATATTAGTTATAGCTAAAATCACCCATGTGTTTAAACTATCGTCGCGAAAGAAAAAAATGTTACAATGGATTTTTTATTAACAACGTTGAAGTTTACATCAAAATATAGTAGCGATCCCTTATGATTAGATATTCAACAACTATTTTGTATGAAAATGTTGAACATGTAGAATGAAATTGGAATTGCACCTATGCCTCCCAAGCTAAAATAGCTACTAGTGGATCAATAGGCTCTCTAATTTTTTTTCTCATTGCTCTTCTTCGATAGTTTAACGTCTAATTTGTTTCTCCCATCGCTCTTCTTCGACGGTTTAAGGTCTCTTTGTAGTTGTTTACTTTATTGTTAAAACCATTGCTACCAATGTTGCTCTCTTATAGTAGGGATGATTTGTTTCGTTTAGATGCCTTTGTATTTGTTGGTTATGTTATATAATTGTATATGGAAGGCATGGTGGGAATATTTGGAACATGGGGATGTTTTCTTTTCGCATGTTTCTTATCACTTAGTTCCATAGGTACTTCTATGAAAATTGCAATCCACAATAACAACTTCTTTAATGAATTGTTTCCTTGATTGAGTGTATCTCTTTACCTTCCCTACATGCATGTAAAGTCAGTTTGGTCATTTGACTTCAAAAGTCCATTGAAATATTTTCATATATACAAAGTTTAGTTTTGATAGTTGTTATGCTTCGGATTTCAAATCCCATGCTATCCTCCCAACTCAATGGAACCTTCAATAACATCAAACACTCAATTTGAAAATGAGTAAAACTTTGGCAAGTTATGATTACCTATGTCGACATTCTCATCTGTGTCAAAGGATAACCCAAACACTCATGTTTATCTTTGTAGGAACCCTTAGGTGGACATAACTCCTCTTCTCTAATCCATTTCTTTTTGGCAGAACCCATACTCATTATCCCTTCTCTCTTATCTCTATTGGATATTGTTTTGAATCAGAAAAGAAGATGATCAAAACCCAAGCTGCTACAAAAGCTACTAGTTCATTTGGCTTAATTAACCATCCACTAACGTCTCTCCTCCTACTCTTGTTGTGGTTCATCCTTTAGAGAATTACCACTATTATTCGTACCTTGGATCTATTTGTTTACACTTCTATTTTATCTAGAAAGCAACATTTAGTAAACAAAAATAAAGGCACCTTAAACCTACCAAGGAGGGTTAAGGGAAGAGACTTCAATGTAAAAGGGGTAGGGGCAGGAGCAGGGGCAGGGGCAGGGACAGGGACAGAGGCTTTCCTCACCACTTAACATTAATCATGGAAAAATTGTTTTGACAATTGTTAATATTGAATTCACAACCCTTGCTACCTTATTCAGGAAAGTGGCTCTTGTTACCTTCATGCATGGGACATGACACTGAAAATTGGAATCACATCCACTTTGCTGGTTCAGGTTCCACTCATAATGTTGAACAATAACTAAGCTTTCAAATATTTGTTTGATAATTTCACAAATAACCGAGTTTTGGGAAGCCGATTATAGTGATTAAAGTATTTAGATTTTATTCCAAAACATTGTAGTTGTTGATGCATCTAATTATGTTTTCTAATAATAATTATTAGTTGTTTTGATGCATTAACAATGTGACTACTCAAGACCATTCAATGCAATTAATCTAAAACCACACAAATAATCTAAAACTAGCATTAAATATTTAAATGTATAACATTGCAACGAATCAAATTCATTGTGATTATTAGTTATTTTCTTCTTGGCCTCACAAATAGATTTGCGAGACTTGAATTAATTATTGGAATGCTCCAGTGAGGAGATTCATTCAACATCAAGCATTGTTTACTAATTTTTTTGCTTATAAACTCTATTAAGTATTTTCTTCTGTCATAAGCATGTTTCATGTATTTCATTCATTTGGTAGGTATTGCGCCAATGTGACCTTACTCTTTCTTGCCTTACCATTTCCCTTCTCATGTCAATTAATGCATTAGCCATTTATTTCTCATGTCAATTAATGCATTAGCCATTTATGTTTATTGTTGATCTCCATATTCATTTGTTTGGGATGTGAAAATTTGGTTTACTTAGACATGATTGTTTTTCTTTTTAAGGTTGTATTTTTTTGCTTCTTTTTATTATCTAGTAAAAGAAATTTAATATTATTTTAAACTCAAATCAAAAGATTTGTTTGGGATGTGAAAATTGGGTTTACTTAGACATGATTGTTTTCCTTTTTAAGGTTGTATTTTTTCTTTCTTTTTATTATCTAGTAGAGAAAATTTAATATATATTTTAAACTGAGACTAAAAAATGTGCTTTTCATTCAATATGGGCTTACTTGTCTTGTTCTTTTTAATCTCTTTATCTTATTTCTCTAGATACTACTTCTTCATTCTGTTTGGTTGGTATTATAATGATTGAGCATCCTTCTCCTTCCTCAATTATGAATCTCCTTCCTTTATTTTTTTTCCATGGATTATTATCTAATAGTTGTATCTCATGTTGATGGAATTATATCAAGTATGGGCTCCAAAATTGACAATTGATAGTATAAGTCTTGATACTAATATTATATTGCATGCTTTACAAACCCATATATTTGTGATTTCAATTAGATCAACATCCTTTGATAGTTAGCCTTGAAGTAAATGGTCAAACTTCTTACAACTTGAACACTAAAATCATTATTGCAATTTCCTTCCCCTTCTCTTACAATGATATTATGATATTATGCTTTGGTTCATCTTCAATATGTAGATGAGGTGACAACATTGGTCTATACATCTAATGTTAGTATCGATCATTTGAACCATCTATAAGATTTTATATATTATTTTCTTCCCATAAACATCAACATCTACCATGTTTGCATTCTCATCCTTATCCTAATCAATGTAAATTTACCCTGCATTTGTCATATATAATTTGACAAATAAATATATTTTTTATTTACATTTACAACCATTTTCGATTTGCAAGCTTTGACGGCCTTTCATTATTGTTTTGAGGATAACTTCTCTGTGATTTTATATTTTTTTCTATATTTTGATTCTTTTTTATCTTGACTTTCTTTTGTTTTTTATATTTTGATTCTCTTTGATTTTGATTTTTTATTATAATTATTATATTTTTAATTCTCTTTAATTTTTTTTAAATGATTGTTATATTTTTTATTTCTAAATGATAAATTCAAATTAATAACACACGGACTTAAATCGAACGATCTAAAAAAACTTTTAAAAATCGAAAAAGGATGACATTATAAATGCACCGAATCCACCTACAAACCAACCTAAGCGTAGATATAATATTATATCAATAGCTAAAATATGGCTTAAGGTTGCAACTTGCAATGATTTGCTCATGATATACACATAACACGATATTGATATTTTAAATGAACGGTCGAAGTACTTGTGACAATTTTGAGACAAGAAGATATTCGTAGTCGCATTATTGTTGAAAGGCCGTTTCAAGTGATCGGCACAATTTTTTACATATGTTTGTCTCAGCATTTTACTCTTCTTTTTTAATCCTGTGATGACTTCCGTCCTATACCACTTTGTAGCTTAGTTTATAAAGTTTTTCCAAAGTCATTGCGAATCGATTGAAGCCTATTCTCTCAAGGAACATATTTAGTGAGCAGTTTGGATTCTCGGAGAATCGACAGATACTTGACGACATTGGTGTGGCCTAGGAGACGTTTCACGGCATCAAGGTTAAAAATATGCATAGACTAGCTCTTCAGCTGGACTTGTCTCGTGCTTATGATAAGGTGCATTGGGGTTTTCTTTGGCTGGCACTCATCCAAATTGGCTTGCCATGGAGTACTACAAAATGGATCAGGCCTGTGTCAACTCTGTTCATTATGGCATCATCATAAATGCCTCTCCTACGGATTTTATCGCAAGCTCACGGGGCCTCCGCCAAGTGTGTCCACTGTCACCACTCTTATTTCTTATTGTAATGGAGGGTATGAGTAGGCTTTTAAATAAGGCATTGTTGGACGCTGTGATCAATGGTATCAGGGTATCAAAACATACTGTAATTACACATCAACTCTTCGTCGATGATGTGATGTTATATGGCAATAACAACCTGACGGAATGGAGGGCTATCAAAAATCTACTTGATCTGTTTTGCAGGTCCATTGGGATGGTCATAAACATGACCAAATCTGTTCTGTTGCAACACAATATTGATAAGATCCATATGGAGGAAATTGCACTGATTTTTCCTATTAAGGTGAAAGACTTGATAGACGGTACAAAATATTTGGGCTACCAGTTAAAACCAAATAACTATAGGGTGTGTGCAAGAAGATGAGGGTCACTTTAGATGCAATGCTACTTTTTTCAAATCTCGTTCCTGATACCTAAAACATAACGCGTTTCTGATATTTACCACCTGCCATGGTAAGACCCGAGCCTAACATGTCATTGGACATGTAGGCTAGGTAACCATAACGCGTACGCGTTATGTAGTTAAAAATCGCGTACGCGATATGTAAAACTAAAAATGAATTTAAAAACACAGTCCCGACGATTGCCAACCACCCGCGACACTCACGCATCAGAAACGCGAATAGAGGCGAAATTGACCCTAGACAAGGACGGTTTGTGGCCCACTCAACTATCCGTGTTGCTCGATTTAGCTGGAGAGGAGACAAATTCACCGGTGCATTCTCATCTAGTCAGGTAATTCATTCACCCATACCATTTTTTTGTGATTTTTTAATCCAAATTACTATTTTTTTATTGTTTAACCTAGTTTTGTAATATTGATAAAATTGGGAATAACCCAATTTCTAATTAAATTCACACCTCAAAATGAAACCCTTTTCAAAAACTCAAAACTTCATAATCAAACCAAAAATTGAAAAAAATAAAACTCCCCCCTTTCTACAATGTATTCATCTAAGTCACCCGACACGAGGACACGGGACACGAGTGTCCCCACCAGGATTCAAATTTGAAGCCTTCAGGCCACTTCAAATTTTACCCACACGTCATAGAAGGCCACTTCAAATTTTACCATGCAAAAAAAATTTAATTTCATGGTAAGCCCTTCAATAATTAAATTAACCACTACTGTTTAAAATTGCAACAGAAGGGTAGCTTCAAATTTCACCCATCAACAATTTTTAGTGGGAAATTGGGAATGCTGCTACTAGCTAGGTGACTTGGGAGTGGGACTCGGTTACTCTCCAATATCCACGTGTTCGATCATCCATGGATCATGGACCATTGGGCCTCTAATAATATCATTGAGCAACTTACATGGATGGGCTTACACTGAGTAGCCCATGGCTTGAACGCTTCAAAGTTCTCATGTTTGTAGCGAGCGCTTACGTGTTTAACACATTTAATGGCATCAACAAAATTATTAAACCTGGAAGGTGGCTCATACGTGTTGTTGCTAGCGGGCTTACCAAGTTACAAGTTATCACATACCAATTCGTGAATGCTGACTCCGTGAGTTAATTGAGTATTCAATGTATAATATATTATGTTAATGTGCCCCCGCGAATTTGGCATTTCAGACAAAATCCACAATCCATAAACTTCTTGTAATGTTGCAGGTTGTTGCTCCTTCCCGTGGCCCCTACCTATAGACCTGTGTTTTCTTTGTTGTATCAAGTTAATCCTACCATTTACAGCTCCCAGCCTCACACCCTGTGTTTTCTTTGTTGTATCAAGTCAATCCTGCAGCTCCCGAGTTCCACCTTTTGTTTTCTTTGTTGTATCAAGTCAATGCTGGAATTCCATGCTTCCATGGCTCCGACCATCAATATATAATATTGCATGAATAGAAACAAGCTTTTTCTTATACCCCTATTCCACTTTGGTTGAGCTACTTCCAAGTTCCACCTACCCTATCTCCTCCAGTCCTCCAGGATAGTTTGCGGAGCGAAGCTGGCAATGCCAGCCTACCATAAACATATTTAAAGAAATTCGTTTTCTTTGAGGAGCTCAACTTCAAGGTTGACTAGATTTTTGACATCCTATGAATTTACAGGTCTGCTATATCCACTGAAAAATAAAGCCTCTCAACTTTACTATGTTAGTAAACATTGAAATTTTGATGTACTATTACATTTTCAAATGAAAAGAATAACTTATTATTAATAAAAAAATCAAATCATATTAATATATTAATGAATTTTAATTTAGCTTCCTAATATTAAAATAAATTATACATTTTAAATGATCCACAACCAAATATTATCCTGAGAAGGAAATGGAAAAAAAGGAATTTCCTCAACACAACATGCTATTTCCTTATGATGATGCTTTTACGTTTATGATTACCAACCTTGGAATCAGGTTTGGTTATCCGAAGGTGTAATATCTCCTAAGCTAAGTCAATAGGTAGGGATGTTGGTATTGATATAATTATGACAAAGTTTTATAAAGGATTAGGAACAATTCCGTTGGCTTGTAGATGACATATTTATGGATAAAAAGCTTGTTGTTATGAGATAATGACATCATGCCTCAAAAACATGTCCCATACAATCTAATGTTAATGGGCGCTCTACATAGAAATTGGAATGTCAACATTTGTGAGTACAATAAATATGTGGATGATTTTGTCCTACTACAACTTTAATATATTGAGTGGATTGATAACCTTCACAATTATATAAGAGATTGTAGCTATGACTAGGAGGAGAGTTAACAATGCAACAAAATCAAGTAATCGAATTTTGTGCATAAAATGAACATAAGACTCCCACCAAATTTCACTGAATCTACGTCTTAACAAAAGAACTCATCATTTCACGGGACTCCACCCCATCAATCCTTTTAACAGTAATGGCCATAACAGTTGCTACAACCCTAGAGCGAGAAAAATCAATCGAGCTACGCATGACAATACTTGAAACCAG
Organism: Larix kaempferi; assembly: GCA_027924585.1. Classification (NCBI taxonomy): domain Eukaryota; kingdom Viridiplantae; phylum Streptophyta; class Pinopsida; order Pinales; family Pinaceae; genus Larix; species Larix kaempferi. The sequence continues at coordinate 12,527,515 of BSBM01000461.1, read as the reverse complement.
ACTTTTTGAACTCTCTATTACGTCATAGGAATCAATACTACTTTCTCCACAACATGTGGCACCCTCAATATCTTCCATCACCGCAATTTACATTTGATAAAAAACTTGTGCCCAAATAGTAATTACCCCATTCTTTGCTCTAAAAAGGCCTCGGTTAACCTAGAATCCAATCCATGCAACATATACACATCCATATATACACATAGACTAAATATTAATAAATTTCTCATAGCCCTTCAATAGTGTTCAATATCTCATAGCCCTTCATAGTGAAATGGGACCCCACCCTTCAAATTTGATCCCTGGTCCCCACTAGACACGGTGACCCCCGGAATTATGACACGTAGGACACGGTGACCCCCGGAATTAATATATTTTTAAAATATATTAAAATTTAAAAATATAGACATATAGATCATCCAATAAAATTTAACATTTACAATTACAAATATTCAATAGAAATTACATTTACAATTACAAATATGAAATATTCAATAGAAATTAGATCATTCACAAATCACAACACATTTGTCATTCACAATCACAAAACACAATGAGACATTGAGACACATAGATGCAAACTCATCACTGCCCTGATCCTCCTCCTCCATGCCTGAATCAACAAACTCATCACTGCCTTGATCCTCCTCCTCCTCCTCTCTGCCAATCTGACTAACTTACTTTTTAATTGTCAAATGTTTAATTTTAAGTTTTAAATGTATGTAAGTGAATGCCATTAAATTGCTTATGTGAGTTTGATTTAATACATGTTCAATTTTGAAGAGACGTCATTATATACCATGTATATGTTTCTAATGATTTTCGTATTAATGTCTTTATTGCAGTTGCGGCTATGGATACCAATGCCGAAATATTGATTGAGCTTGCCCAATTGAGGGGCATAAGTGTAGCTTTTAGTGGTGGCGACAGGATTCGCCGTTCACTTGCATCAACCTTGGATGCAATTGTGGACACCATTTCACAATCTACGAATGTCCTATATGATATTGCATCTTACAGAGAAAGAAAAAGACAACAATATGCTGATGGACTAGATTACAATGCAGTAAAAAAGTTGAAAATATCCAAAGAGCTTATATTTGCATTGTTTAGGGACCCTCGGACGGGGGAAATCCCAAATGCAAGCAAGCCGCATATCTCCATTGAGTGGTGCACGTTTCAACCATTTGTTGATAACTGGATGGACAGACGGTACATGGTTTTTGATATGCCACCACACAACAACAGGGAAATTCCCTTATATTTCCTTCGAAAGATGTACGTAGAGTTCGTGTTGCATAAACACGTTAACTATTTTGACATCTTACAGTTTCAGGGGATCGGTGGGGGGATGCCCCAAAACCGACCCAATGCCAGGCTTCAAGACCAGGATCGCCCTATCCCTGCACCTCGCAGGCAGTTGCCTGGGCCAGATGTCCCACCAGCACATCGCATTATTCTGCAGACACGGGATGCATTTTTGAGTTTGGCACGGGCGGTTGTTCGCCATGGCACGATGGTTCAACATATGGGTGAGGAAGGGACATCTGTCCCTGGTGTGGTACATACACCAGCTCGTCACCATGCTGGACCATCAGCTAGTGCAGGACCATCAGGACCATCCACTAGTGCAGGACCATCCACTAGTGCAGGACCATCGACTATTCCCCATCCTAGTACTGATCCTCACGAGTGCACATCATGTGGTCATCCCTGCTATGGTATTGCCTCAGATGTTGCCTTCAGTGGGTTTTTGAGAGAGGTATGTTGATGGTTAATTGTAATAAATTCTTCATTTATTTTCGTCTTTGTACACATATATATAGTTTGAGCTAATATATTATGTTTGTGAACTTGCAGTTGATGCTTTATGCCGGCAGTGACGCCCCAGAGCCGGATGTTCCAGACTCTAAAGGGGGGCATGATGCTACCCATTCGGTAGGCCCATCTTATATACCACCTATTGCCGTATTTCACACCGAGGTAAACATTTTAAAATTTCAGTTTTTTAATACTTGTTAATTTGTTAATTTCCACATACTTTACATTTTAGTTCATTAATGCTATCTACGGTCTAATATTTACAATTATTAAACTTGCAGATGGCAAATCCTTCACTGGGGAAAGGTAATGTGGAGGTAGTACCCATGGTCATACCGTCCCCTGAAACATCTGGGCTCCAGGTAAACAATTAAAAATGACATTTTTTAAATACATGTTTGTTTGTTGAATCATGTATGTCTAACTACATGAACACTTGCTGACTGTAGGCACCATCCGAGACATCTGGCCCATTGCCTGGATTTGTATCTCCCTCCAGGCCATTCGTGAACAAGGGTCGTGTGTATGTGAGGCGTTCTACTCCTAGAAAGACTCCAGCTGCCCACGACCATGGGCTTACTCACACCATGGTAATGTATATCCTTCGATGATATTTGTTGTTTAACTTGAAATCCAATGCATAAATCATTTTTGTTAATGTTTGAATTGCATGTTTACTGCATCAGGAACCCGAGTTGTCTACTGAGAACCTCGCATCGATGGTTGATGCAGCAGTTAGTGCCGCATCTGCAGTGGCGACTAAGCACACACAGGTATGTAACTATTTCAACATTATCTTTACATAGTTTATTATTGTTGGACCTATTGTTTATTCATGCATTTCTAACTATTTCAACATTTTTTCATTGTAGCCACCACCAGCAGGAGCAGTGCCTGGCCCCCCTGGTTCGACCATCCTGGATGTTCAACCGACGGCTCCATCTGCTACACAAGCAATGCAATCTCCTTTGTCAGTTGAGGTGAGATGTCCTTCAGTGACCAAATGTTTCATGCACTTTCCATGCACCAGTTGATAATTGTTGAGCTAATGTATTAGTGTACATAGTTAGTTGAATTTAACAATTGATATTTAATTTGCAGGATCCAGGGATGCACATTTATCCTAGGGATGTGCCTAGAGGATCAACGTCGGGAAAGAACAAGAGAAAGCTTGAGTTTTGATAGTTTTGGATAGTTTTGGACACATGTGCTTTTGGATACTTTTGTATATATATGTACTTTTCGATACATTCAGTTTTGGAGACATGTACATTGACTTTATTGTGCATGTACTTTTGGAGACATGTACATTGACTTCATTGGATACATGTACTTTTCGATACTTTTGGATATGCATGTACTTTTGGAGACATGCACTTTTGTAGACTTTTGGATATACATGTACTTTTGGAGACATGCACTTTTGGATATATATGTACTTTTGGATACATGTACTTGTGTCAATCTAATGTGTTGATTTGTGTGGATTATCTATTACTCATGAATGCACTATGTCAAAAGAACAAACTATTATATTCAAAGGTTTCAACTAATTCACTACATGCATGCACTAATTGGTATCTAATTAAAATTTGTGATTTTGGATGATCATTACAAGTTATGTCAAAGTTCTTGCTCGTGTAATTTAATCAAACTAAATGCAATACAATGTTTTCAAGGTTTCAACGAACTCACTCATGCACACCCATTGCCATCAACTACCAATGAAAGTCTAACATTATGAGGTTCTTCTTTAAAAATGGGTAATATTTCCTTGATGATCGTAAATTGAGAACCATTTGTAGCCACTCATATAATACCATCTTCACTTATCTTTGTACATGATAATCCATATAATGTGCTATGTTTTTTAACCTAAACAATCATCAAAAACCTATAATTATAGGGATATGACAAAGAACCTTATGGGGCACCTTATATATTAACCTTGTGTATACATAAGGATCTTTGTCATACCATTGTTTGAAATGTCATTCAATACCTTCAATTTTATCAACATCAAATTAGTAGACAAAGTGACTCATCTTTGATCTCTTGTATAGGCCTTTGTGTGCCTTATCAATAAGATGTACATCATGAATATTATCATAGGTCTCATACATAGGTGCATCCTCATCCATGCAAACAAAGGTGTCATGGATCAACCTATTATCCCTTTATTCTCAATAATATTAGTATCATTATCTTCCATAGGATCAAATTCAACTCCATCACCCCCATTATTGCTACTCTAAATTGCAACCTTAGGAGTTTTGATCATGTGTTTTTGTCTCTTTAGGAGTTTTGAAATATTATACTCTTTCAAAAATAATATGGAAGTTCAAATATTTAAAAGTGGCTTAAATTATAAAATGGGCAGAAATTCACCAAGTGTCCCTGAACGGCATTTTCATGCGACTTGCAACTCGACATAACTCGAAAACCGGATGTCTGACCGATGAACCGTCGACTCCGTTGGTCTCCTGGCGTGTGATTACCTCTAGGGGCCCTCTCCCTCGTCTCCCCATGTCCCAACGGCTTCATTGTGCATTCATTTCGTAAACTAGGGTTTTGCTCAGTTTAATTGCATGCAATCTCGCATTGGTGGGTCAACTCTGCAAAAACCTCCCCCGAGCCAGTGTTGGCAATGTTCCCACGTCGGCATTGCCCACACACACTTGCGGGAGCCAACAACACGCAATCTTCCTGCTCCGTTTGCTTTTTGGCTCCCGGACGGAAATTCACCAAGTGTCCCTGAACGACATTTTCATGCGACTTGCAACTCAACATAACTCGGAAACCGGATGTCGGACCGACGAACCGTCGACTCCGTTGGTCTCCTGGCGTGCGATTACCTCTAGGGGGCCCTCTCCCTCATCTCCCCATGGCCCAGTGGCTTCATTGCGCATTCATTTCGTAAAGTAGGGTTTTGCTCAGTGTGGGAGTGCGCAATTTTTGCACACAGGGGTCAACTTTGGAAAATCATCCACCGGGCAAGTATGGCTAGTGTTCCTAGCCCGAACCTGTCTAGACACACCTACAGGACTCCCCGGAACCCGGTTTTGTTGCATGGTTGGAGTTCTATGCCCCCGATAGGTATCCAGTAGGTGTCCCTGAAGGCCTTCTGGTAGTGAGACGGGACGAGCCATAGAATGAAGACCGTGGCTCGGATCGACGAACCGTCGACTCCGTTGGATTCAGCACACCGGGATAGTGCCAGGGGTGCCCCTCCCCTCCTACCCGGTGGCCCATGTGTCACCTTGCAGGTCCATCTTGGAAACTAGGGTTTTGCTCAGTGTGGGAGTGTGCAATTTTTGCACACGGGGGTCAACTTTGGAAAATCATCCACCGGGCAAGTATGGCTAGTGTTCCTAGCCCGAACCTATCTAGACACACCTGTAGGTCTCCCCGGAACCTGGTTTTGTTGCATGGTTGGATTTCTATGCCCCCGGTAGGTATCCAACAGGTGTCCCTGAAGGCCTTCTGGTAGTGAGACGGGACGAGCCATAGAATGAATACCGTGGCTCGGATCAACGAACCGTCGACTCCGTTGGATTCAGCACACCGGGATAGTGCCAGGGGTGCCCCTCCCCTCCTACCCGATGGCCCATGTGTCACCTTGCAGGTCCATCTTGGAAACTAGGGTTTTGCTCAGTGTGGGAGTGTGCAATTTTTGCACACGGGGGTCAACTTTGGAAAATCATCCACCGGGCGGGTATGGCTAGTGTTCCTAACCCGAACCTGCCTAGACACTTTGGAAACTAGGGTTTTGCAGGTCCATGATGATGATGATGGTGATGATGATGAAGATGTTGATGATGATGGCTTGGTCTAAGGTGGTGCTCTCAACTAGCTAATTCATTATGAAATATTTAACAAGACATGAATTAAATTTAATATAAGTGTATTGTTTAATATAGTGAACATGAATTGAATTAATTTTGTTGGGTGAAGCCAATAACCAACATGATGAACATAATATAATTTTAGGGTTTACTGATCATATGTAAAAAATGGCATATTCATAAACTTGACATACAAGAGAACTTTTGGCATATTTATAAACAACATAAACGTAAATTTGGCATATCAAGAACGCAAAATTGACATATTCATATGAAACATACATGTGAAAATTGAGCATATATCAATATTCAATTACAAATAGTATAAATAGTATAGTATTAAAAGTATGTAACGTACCTCATCATGCTAGATCCCACCTATTATCATACAACCAAGCCCTCCGGATCATCTCTTATACTGATGGTCTCCATTAGTCTCTCGTGCTCTGTATCCGGTAAGAAGTAGCGTACCTTCGATGTATTTCGACTAGGCATTGTTCGTACCTGAAGGTTTGTGCCAATGATTAAGTTGGTAAAGTGATACACACTTGCACCTGATTTGTAATCCCTGTAAACATATCCACCCTTCTTTCTTCCATTGCTGTCCCGTGTCAAGTATTCACCTTTAACAACCATAGACCCAGTTGGAAAGTGGTTGTTTTCATCGCCAGTCATGGACACAATGAGGGTTTGCTTTCCATCTATACAGCGTGCCAACCAGTATTCATCACCCCATTCAGTATCTTTTGAGGCAGCCACTGCGTATATGTGCCCTGCATTATATGATTGTAGGTGTATGATCAAAATATTTTTCGTGCGATACAAGGCCATTAATGTGCATTTGAAGACTACGTAAACAAACAAAAAATGTTAAGGAAATGCATCATACCGGGTTGTACAAGGTCTGAGACATGATCAAAATCTGCAGAAATAGATGATTGGTCTTCTTCCAACGGAGTTAACTCAACAATTGCATGTTGATCAAGTGGAAGTGATATGCGATCCCATCCATCAACCCAATCCAATGATTCACACCCATCCCAGTCACCATCACAACAAGGCAGGCAAAAACAAGCGAGTTTTCTGGTCCAAATTTCAAATACTGGGTTATCAGAGCTTCGAACCGAATGAAAGCCACGAGTCCCAGGCACAGTCTTGCATTCCCATGCATGTGAACGATCTATGTCTACCACCTCCCAAAAAAATCTCTCCACATGTCTCTTTCTTGTGGATTCTACTCGCATAGTTGATTCCTCTCCCATTACTGACGTGCACCACCTGACTATAGATTGAGCATTTAGAATAGTAGATTCTGTAGATACTTTCAATTCCTCTCTTCGTAGGGCTGTTTTGACACATGCTCCGGCTCCATCATGCTCTCCTTTACCATGCCCAGTCTCAAAATAGTTCCACATATGTGGCACTTTGTAGTTTTTATGCAATGAACACAACCACTGAAATATGCGTGCATTTTTGAACTGACCAGCACACCCATCAGACCAAATCCAGTGTCGGTCCATCTGTATGTTCCTTCCCTTCAAGTGATCATAGAACATGATGAAGCAATGACGTACATAGTGGAAGTCGTGGCACCTATCATCACTTATGTAGAAGTGATATTCCTTCAGAATTTCTCTTTGCTCTTCAGTGCTATTTGGGCCATGCCTATATGTGATATGGACCATCAAGGAAACCTGCTCAGAGTGATAATACTGACTTTGGATCTCATTTTGAGGTTGCAGAGTGTAGTTCTCGGCAAAATCAACAACTGAAAGTATAGTACCAAGGGGAAATGTATCTCTGCATATTCTAAACTTCTCATCCTGCCATCGTGCCACGTGGACATGCTGAACATATTGATGTGTCTTTTCAATAAATTCCTTGATGAAGTCACTAACCTGTACCTGGTGACACAAAATGATCTCAATGTCAGTTTTTTGTTGTAAGTAAGGATTGAAATGTAACCGTTACAACATAATTTTATAGATATAAATGCATACCTGAGATGTCACCAATTGTAATTTTTTGCTTTCTTTCCCTGGGACTATTTCATAGTTGATATATTTGAAACTTTTCATGTCTGTAACCATTTTCCCAAATTCACTGTCTCCATTCTCGTGCATACATTGGCTCAATAATGCCATTCCAGCACAGTTGGAGCATGTTCCATCCAAACAAGATTTTGCATAGTATGTTTTCCCCTCAGGCCTATTGCACATGATGCTATGAATGAATTCTCTTGATGAAGTCGGTGGTATTGTCATGGAGCAATCCTGCACAATGTTAATATGCAACACACGACGAATGTACAAAAATGTTTCATAGTAATATTCATATTCTACATGGTATCTACAACAACAAGTGTTACGAAGAGTATTTATTCTAACATACCATGGCTTACATTTCTCAAAAGATCTTTGCCCCAAGTTCAATTGTCTATGCTCAATCTTAAATTTCTCGTAAAGCTCTGTCTGTGTTATATCAAGAAGATGCTTAGTATGTGGTTCACGATCCTTTGAACCCCTTCTTAGTTTTAGTACATCCTTTCGGTTTGAAAAAGGCCTTGTGTGATCATGCCAAAAACTGTGCACTAGTCCCTTTACTACATCAACTAGCTTCATGTCACGACATGGCAACCGACCAACAAAGGCCCAAAAATCTGTCTGATCGGTTGTGTCAAGATGTTCTCTTCTAATAGAATACCTACGGAGGGTTTTTACATTCAAATTAACTAGTTCGGATGTAGGCCTGAGAATACGAAGGGCCCTGGTGTTGTTATCTGCAATTGATTGTGACAACACACGACGAGCAGCATTGCGGTCCTTTGAACGTGTGTTCTTACCAATTTTACCAAATGCATCTACTAGGATTTTAACTATATGAGAACTTGGTTCAGAATTCTTTATCATCTTTATCCCTAACTTTTTCCTAACAACATTCATGCTCCTAGATTTTAACAATGATAAAAATAATCTACATTTATCTCCATCACATTTAGAAACAAAATATTTATCAAGTATCTGTTGAGTTTGATAAGCAATACTACGTTTAGATAGCGTACCTTCAATGGAATTCATAAGTCTTTCATCAACTTGTATACGCTTCGGAGTTCTTCGACATGTGCTTGCTAATGGAGGTAAGGGGGTTGGAATTGTACCATGTAGCGCATCACCAAGACGCTCTGGCATTTCAGTAGTAGCTTGGTGTCCTTCATTCTCTTCCTGGTAGTTGGATGGTGGAAGTCCAACATCCTCATCCATGGTCTGTGGAAGTCCAACATCCCCTTGTGGAAGTCCAACATCCTCATCGATGGTGTGGATAACATTCTCTTCTTCAACAGTAGGCAAAATGTCCAACGCCTCTCTGACTTCATCGCTTGTATAACCACATCCGGATAGCAAATTGGGTGTTTCTTCGTGAGCTTCATCTTGAGATGGTAACTTATCACTTTGACTTGAAGTGGGAATTGAAACATCCCCTAATGAGCACCTACGTTTTGCTTCTTGATTACTTCCATGGGATGCTTGTTCAACAACTATTGTGGAAATTGAAGGTCCCTCTTGTCGTGGATTAATAGGATGAACCATGGTATCCTCTACAATTGGATTTGGATTAGTTTCCAAAGAAAGCCTCCGATTCATCATGTATATTCTTTTCTTTTCTTTCTCTTCTTCAATGACTTCTTGAGATCTCTTCTTCCTTGTTGATTTGTTTACTCGGTTACGTGCATTCCCCATCACCACAATGATCAATTCAATATAGTTTGTTTTTGTTTCTCCTCAATTACAAGCTCTTCAATAATAAGCAAATGGAAGTTCTTCCTTGTTGGTCTTGAAGCTTGATATCTTATCTTGTGTGCTCCTCAAATATAAGCAAAATGAATCTTTCAAAGGCCTTATCTTTGGTGTTCTTCAATTGGAGATTCTTCAAGCTTGCTAATTATTTTCTTCAAATATGGCCATATAACCCAACACCACAGTGAGCAACCATGAAAGATGTCCTCAATGCTGCACCTGCATAAAAAAAAATGATGGAGTTGGTGTAGAATGTGAAAATTTTCAGACGCGGGCTGGTGCTGTTCGAAAAATCGCGAGATTATTGTTTTCGTTCAGACAGAGTGAAGTTGCTCTCGGATAGCAACAGGCCATTATTTCTGGAGTTGCAAAACGCGTATGCGTTATAGAAATACAAAACGCGTGCAAGATATGTAGTGAAAAAACGCGAACGCGATATAGTCAAGCACAATAAATAGGTTAGGTGCACGGCTAGGGCAACGAACAAAATCAAAGAAAACTAATAATTTATATGGTTGCATACAAAAAAAATGTTTTGTATGGTTTAATACCCCCTAGCTCTCTCCCAATAATTCCTAGATACCCCCTATCTCTTTCTAAATATCTGTCCCTCATTCTCCCTACATGTTTCTTTCATGTTTCTATCTCTCCCTTCAGCCATGTCTCTACCACCCCACTCTCCATCTCTCCACCTTCTCTTTATCTTCGTCATTATCCATCCCTATAGCACTCTCTCCCTTCTTCTCCCTTAATCACTAACCCTCTACGCCTTTATCCCTCCCCCCTGCCCTCTCTGTCTTACCTTGTTCCTAGAGCCCCTCCCCCATAAAGGCCTTTAGACCCTCTTCTAAACATTAATCCCTAAGTGCATAAGTGCACAAGATGATGAGGAGGAGGAGGGTGATGACAATGAAGATGATCATGATGTAGATGAAGATGATAAAGATGATGAGGAGGAGGAGGGTGATGACAATGAAGATGATCATGATGCAGATGAAGATGATAAAGATGATAATGTTGATGAAGATGATGGTGATGATGATGGTGATGAAGATGTTGATGATGATGGTGATGATGATGATGATGAAGATGATGGTGACATGATGGAGATGTTGATCTGATGAGGAAGATGATGATGATGATGGTGATGATGGTGATGATGATGAAGATGTTGATGAGGACGATGATGGAGATGAAGATGATGATGATGATGGAGATGTTGTGTTGATGGGGAACCTAGAGATGACAATGATGATGAAGATGGTGATGGTGATGGTGATGGTGATGACGATGAAGATTTTGATGATGATGTTGATGGCGATGATGATGAAGATGTTGACGATGATGGTGATGGTGATGTTTAGATGATGATCATGATGATGTTCAGAAGATCATGATGGTGATGATGGTGATGATGATGGAGAAAATGACAATGATGGATATGTTGATGAGGAACCTGCAGGTGCCAATGATGATGATGATGGAGATGTTGATGAGGAACCTACACATGCCAATGATGATGGTGATGACGATGAAGATGTTGATGATGATGGTGCTGGTAATGATGATGATGATGATGATGATGAAGATGATGGTGACATGATGGAGATGTTGATCTGATGAGGAAGATGATGATGATGATGATGGTGATGATGATGAAGATGTTGATGACGATGATGACGGTGATGAAGATGATGATGATGAAGAAGATGATGATGATGGAGATGTGTTGATGGGGAACCTAGAGATGACAATGATGATGAAGATGGTGACGGTGATGACGATGAAGATTTTGATGATGATGCTGATGGCGATGATGATGAAGATGTTGATGATGATGGTGATGGTGATGTTTAGATGATGATCATGATGATGTTCAGAAGATCATGATGGTGATGATGGTGATGATGATGGAGAAAATGACGATGATGGATATGTTGATGAGGAACCTGTAGATGCCAATGATGACGATGATGGAGATGTTGATGAGGAACCTACAGATGCCAATGATGATGGTGATGACGATGAAGATGTTGATGATGATGGTGTTGGTAATGATGATGATGATGATGATGATGATGAAGATGAAGATGATGGTGACATGATGGAGATGTTGATCTAATGAGGAAGATGATGATGATGATGATGGTGATGATGATGAAGATGTTGATGACAATGATGATGGTGATGAAGATGATGATGATGAAGAAGATGACGATGATGATGGTGATGAAGATGATGATGATGAAGAAGATGACGATGATGGAGATGTGTTGATGGGGAACCTAGAGATGACAATGATGATGAAGATGGTGATGGTGATGACGATGAAGATTTTGATGATGATGATGATGCTGCTGCTGCTGCTGATGATGATGATGATGATGATGATGATGATGATGTTGACGATGATGGTGATGGTGATGTTCAGATGGTGATGATGATGATCATGATGATGATGATGGAGATGTTGATGAGGAAGGGGGAGATGACAATGATGATGAAGATGTTTATGGTCATGAAGATGATGATGATGGTGATGGTGATGATGATGGAGATGTTGAAGATGATGGAGATGGCGATGAAGATGATGATGATGATGATGATGGTGAAGATGATGAAGAAGATGATGATGATGGAGATGTTGACCTGATGACGATGAAGATGATGATTATGGTGATGATGATGAAGATGTTGATGCTGATGATGATGGTGATGAAGATGATGATGATGGAGAAGATGATAATGATGGAGATGTTGATGAGGAACCTACAAATTCCAATGATGATGATGATGATGGTGATGACAATGAAGATGTTGATGATGATGGTGATGGTAATGATGATGAAGATGATGATGATGATGGTGATGGTGATGGTGATGTTTAGATGATGATGAAGAAGATGATGGTGACATGATGGATATGTTGATCTGATTCAAGGAAGATGATGATGATGATGATGATGGTGATGATGATGAAGATGTTGATGATGATGATGATGGTGATGAAGATGATGATGATGAAGAAGATGATGATGATGGAGATGTTGATGTTGATGGGGAACCTAGAGATGACAATGATGATGAATATGGTGATGGTGATGGTGATGGTGATGACGATGAAGATTTTGATGATGATGGTGATGGTGATGATGATTAAGATGTTGATGATGATGGTGATGGTGATGTTTAGATGATGATAATGATGATGGAGATGTTGATTTGATGAGGAATATGATGATGATGATGATGATGGTGATGATGATGAAGATGTTGATGATGACGATGATGGTCATGAAGATGATGATGATGAAGAATATGATGCTCACAAATCCCTCTAGTCTCTCTCTCCCCAACCATCAATCTCTCTCTCTCTCTCTCTCTCTCTCTCTCAAACACACACACATACACACACATTATGTCACTTTCCATTCTCAAACCCATCCCCCCTCCATCCATATCTATCTCCAACTTTCTCCCTCCATCCCTCACCCTACCTTCTCTCCCTCCATCTCTCATCGCCTGTCTCTCACCTTCTATCCCTCCCTCATCTTTCCCTCAACCTATCCCAATCTCTCCATCACTCCCTCTCTCTCCATCGCCACCACTCTCTGCATGTCTCCCACCAATACTTTCTGTCCCTCCCTTCCTATCTCTTATTTCGTTCTATCCCCATCTATTTTTCACTCCCTCCAAATCCATTCCTCCCCATTGTCCCTCTCCCTCCCTCGCTCTATGTCTCTCCCCCCCTTGTATTCTTTATTTCTCTCTCACATCCCCCTTGCCTCCATCCATTCCCCCTTGTCACTCAAGTCTCACTTTCAACTTCTAACCCTATACCTCTTCAAAACCTATTCTACTCCCAATAGTGCTCTCAAGCTCCACTTCCCTTCACCCCCTGTAGCCCATCATGTTCTCATTCCCTTCATCTCTCCCCACTCAAGCTTCCAACATCCTTCTAAGCCCTTGACCCTTTCCCACCCCTATTAAATATTGACCATAGATTCCCTTGACCCTTCCCCACCCCTTCTCAAATATTAAACAAAAATTCCCTTGACTTCCACACCCCCTCTTTCTCAAGTATTAAACTTGTATTTTATGATTTGAATAACGCGAGCGCGTTTTGTAACTATATAACGCGTACGTGTTATGTAGTTATATAACGCGTACGCGTTAAGTATTGATATAACGCGCACACGTTATTTAGTTATATAACGCGTACGCGTTATTTAAATCTAAAAGCGTAGCAATATTTTTGAATTTAAACAGGCCGAGTCACATGCTCACATGTCAACAATAATCCTATGTGTATGCTTTGGAGTTTGCTTCGGTAATTCCAAACCTGTGCTATGTTAATGAAAAACCAAAGCTAATTGGGTATTTCTTCCAGTTTCTAGAGAAGCCTGTGCTTAGCCACTCGTTACAATATGCTATACAGAGTCATTTTTGACGAAATCTTAGACACAAATAGCATTTTTTCTGCAGATTCCAAATATGTAACTTTTATTTTGAAATATTAATTTTTCCTATTTTCCTTCAATTTCTTTTCTGTCCTACCTCCTTAACTCGTGAAACACATTGTTAGTGTTTCTTCCATAACTTTTTCAATTCTCAATCATTTCAAAAAAAAATTGTATGGTGCACAAGAGGACACTAACCTCCACGTTCTATGAAAAACCCATTTCAAGATTTTTGCATTAAGACCTTCAAAGGCTCTACCCACAAAAGAGGTACTATTTTTGAGGTTTGATCACTTAGACAATTATAAAAAAATTATAAAATTACTAATTTAATTTTCGAAAAATAATGGCGCACAAGTGCTATGTGTTCTCTACATGCATGCCGATTTTTGTAGCTTGATTCCATCATTTAGGCCCTCAAAGGCTCTACCCACAAAAACATATACCTTATCATTTGCCTGAAAAATAAAAAGTGTCTGTTAGGAAAAATGAAACTTGACATAGCTATGCAAATTTTCAATACATAAAAGTTATATATTCAGAAACGTGATTCAATTTCCTACATTTCATCTTTTTTACTCAATGCAAGATATTTTCCGTAAGTAAATCAAAAAATCCAAGTAAGTTGAGGGATGCCTGCTTTTTCAGTTTTCTATTGCATCTAACGTGCCAAAAGTGACCCTCATTAGCTTGCACTGACCCTATAGGACCTGCGACTGGTATTGGCTCCTTCACCAATTTGACAAAAGAATCCATTTATGGAGCTGGAAATGGTTATCCATTGGGGGTAGGGTTACATTGGTCAAGTTTGTTTTACAAAACCTAGCAGTTTATTGGATATCTCTCTACAGGATTCCGAAGTCGATACTCACAGGTATTAGAAGGAAAATCATAAATTTCATTTGGTCAAGAACTGATAAGAGGAAACTTCATCTCATCAATTGGCAGAGAATCTCTTCTCCCAAAGCTTTTGGGTGCTGGTCTCTAAAAAACATTTATGTATTTGCCGATGCTCTCATAGCCAAATCCTTGTGGTGGGTACTTACTGTGGATTGCCTGTGGAGGTCTATCAGAAGAGATACATACTTCTGTAACAAGTCTATTGTCTAGTGGATACGGTCTGCGATAGGGAGGACTAAAGGATCTTCTAGTATTTGGACAGGTCTAGTTTCAACACTTCCTGTGATAAACAAATGGATAGCATGGCTACCTGGAAATGGCCAGTCCATTGTACTTAGGGAGGACCCGATCATTGCGGGGACAATTCCTTTCAAATAATCTTCACATCTGCTATTTTTCCTGCGTGCTAGGGGCTTCAGATCTCTATACCACATTGCAAAAAGTAACCACTCGAAGTATGCTCCAACGACCTGGCTATGTGCGGATCATGTGGGATTATCAAGCGACATGGCTGTGGAATGGACATGTTACATAGACAGACTTGTCCATGGCTTTGTTAGGATCTGCGAACAAGATGACGTTCTCCTTTGGTCCTGGAACACCCAGGATGGATTTGCAATGGCGGAGCATGCTTATGACTCTATTATGTCAAATACCCAAGGGAATGTTTGCTAGTGGTATATTGTATGCCGGAAATGGAATTTACCACATAAATTAAAGACCTTTATCTGGTTGGTCATGGAAAACAAGATATTGACATGGGATAACCTTTTGAAGAGGGAATTCACTGGTCCTAACATTTGCTCATTATGTGGGATTAAAGCAGAATCTTGCAATCACTTATTTATATCTTGTTCATATTTTGCTCGTCTTTGGTTATCAGTTGGCCACATTTTAGACAATATTGGTGCATGGAATGGGGACTCCATACAGTCATGTCTGTAGAATTGGATCAGACACAACACAAATAATGTTCCATTACCTGTATTTATCATATGGGAAATTTGGCTAGCTCGGAACTTACTTATCTTTGAAGATAAGTATACCTTTCCGTAGTGGCATGCGAGGAAAGCTGTGGCGGCCTACATGGAAATCGCAGCCTTTGATAAATGCAGTATTGACATATCAAGGATTCCACGCTCTATCATTCCTCAGAGGCACGATTCAATGGCATTTTTTTATGGCACTTCTCAATAGGGGGGAGCTTCATGCGGTGTAGGGGCTTTCATTTTATTAGACTAGTTTCAACATTTCCATGTAATAACCCATTTTTCCCTTGTTGTTATTTCGCTTCAATGTAAAGACTGTATATATATGTAGTGTGTGTATTTCCTAGTGTGGAGCTCAAGGCCAAGGCCCCACTAGTGGATGTTTAAGTTTATTGCTTAGGCAAGTATTTGGACAGTTTGATTATTCATGGGCTGCTAAGCCATGAAGAAATGTAAATGATGTAATTATTATTAATGAATAAAATAACAAAGAAGCTGGCTAAGGAGGCAAATAATGATAAAGGGCCACGTGTATCCACTAGGGAGAGGTGAGGGGGTTATGGGATTGGTTTCCCATGTTGCCACATGTCCGACTATCAACCCGTTTGAACCCACTACTAACAATCAATGTGGCTGCAAAGGGTATTTGAGAACCCTATTGTTGAAGCCGATGGAGTATGGAGCATGCCTGCGATTTCGTATGGCGGGGCATGGCTCTAATTACTTGTCCTAAAAGACACTCAATGCCTAAAAACTCATTGAACCCATTTTGACTATGTTTTCTGGTGAAGGATATGGATTCATTCATCATCCATTTGCACACTTGCGATCCACGATCCATCAACCCAGAGAGAGATTGCTCCTACATTCCTGGATACGCAGAGCCAACAGAGTGGTATGACTTGAAGATATTCATGTTTCCCTATGTAATAGAAATACTAGAGAGTTGATAGGCATAGAAACTGTGTGTGTGAACCCAGTCTACCGGTGACAAAGTGATCCATGACAGAGTGGTGAGAACCCATGAGGAAACTGCAAGTCTAAACAATGCAGAGAAATCGTGAGAGTCTGAGCTTGGATCGCAAAGGATAGACTGCGGAACAGAGCCCCGTTCGTGAGCCTGGAAGGATTCAACCGTTGAATTGTGGAAGAAGGTTGGGTTGCTTGATAAACCCAGTGAAGGCTGTAGTCTCATAGAAATAGCAACTGGACCTTTCTATGCCCATCCTAGAATAGCACTGGAAGGGAAGAGGCCTTGAGGGACTGTGCAACAGAGAAGAGGGTATTCCTTGTGTTGAATGTGGTAGGTAATGTGGGTTCCAGGTCAACTGAGTGTTGAGATGCCTGCAGCTCTGTGGTTGAGCTCACTAACTTAGCAACGCCTCCCTTGTTGTCCCTATTCGCCTGATAAACCCACTGTCGGTTGACTTAGCATGATCAACTTGTCTGATATGCTTGATAAACCCAACGGTATGTTGGCTTGGCATGATTGTATTGCTTGGTATGCCTAATAAACCCACTTCCAGTTGGCTTAGCATGATCAGCTTGTTTGATAGGCTTGATAAACCCAATGGTATGCTGGCTTGGCATGATTGTATTGCTTGGTATGCCTGATAAACCCACTGCAGGTTGGCTTAGCATGACTAGTTATCCTGGTATGCTTGATAAACCCAATTGTATGCTGGCTTGGCATGACCCTGCTATTGGTATGCTTGATAAAACCAACTAGAAGTTGGATTAGTATGACCAGTATGTCCCTGAATGCTTGATAAACCCACTGTAGGTTGGCTTAGCATGGGTAGGTTCCCTTGAATGCTTGATAAAGCCAACTACAAATTGGCTTAGCATTGGGATGGAACCTTGATTGTGAGAGAACCTGATAGCCCTCCTTAGTGGATACACAACCTTGCTTGGGGGTGATCTCTCAGCTGAAAGAGTATAGGCTTGACAGAGATCTAAGTTTGGGTGGAACGTTGCTCTCACTTAGCCAGTTGCTTCGGAAATTAAAAGATCGGTACTTCTTGTTATGATAATTGATGGTGTTTCATTGTTATGAAATGGTTGCTTATGTTCAATTGTGCAATTGTGGAATGTATGTTTGTATGAATGTGGTTGACAATAAGTCATGTGCATGCCTGAGTAAAGGGCTGAATTCATTGTTAAATGTATATCATTGTATTGCATGAGTTTAATGCATTATACATCTTGCATATGATAGATGTAATTGTTAGATCTAATTTAATGCATTTTACATGTTATAATATGTATGATTAACCCTGTGAATGAGTTGTATGTTTACATTTGATCCTTGGGGACGAGGGGAATGCCCTAGGAATGTTTTCAGAACCGCCATGTGGGTCATGTGGAAAGGAAGATCATGGCAGGAAAAAGGTTGAAGTTCATTGGAAAAGTTATGGATAGAACTTCAATGGGAAATTTGACATGGTAAGGGTGCTAAGATGGGGCAGGGATTCCATCACTGGATAGAGATCTCCAAGAGATTTCCAACGGTACCGACCCTATCTCATTTGGACCAAGGATGGAGAAGTTATGCCCCTCAGAAGATTGTGTGGAAAGTTACCATGATAGAGGGTATGGTTCCGCAATGCGGATTGCGGATTGCGGAAGCATGGAAATCGAAGTTGCGTTTGGACTTCCGCACTTTCGCATCCGCAATTGCGGATTGCGGATTGTGGATTACAGAAGTGATCATTGTCGGAAGTTGAGATTTGACCTTCCACACCCACAATTGCGGATTGCGGATTACAGATCCAACGTTGCGGATTGTGGATTGCGGAAAGCTAAGTTTTCGGTTGTGGAGTTTGACCTTTCGCACCCACAATTGCGAATTGCGAATTGTGGATCAGACATTGCGGATTGCGGAAAAGTAAGTTTCCAGTTATGGATTTTGACCTTCCACACCCGCAATTGCGGATTGCGGGTTGCGGATTCGCAGTTGCAGATTGCGAACTCGAGCTAATTCGACTGTGTGAGTGTGTTCAGTCAGATTTAGAGAAAAAAAAAGTATCAAGGTCTCCCAGGGCCTAAGGATTTCAGTGGGGACGTGACATTCCATGTCTTGATGAATGTGGGTATGGGCACAAATACCCGTGGAGAAATTCTGGTAGTCTGGTTGGTTCTTTATTTTTCAAAATGTAGGGGCATCATAATTCATCATAAAGCTGGTGATTCTCTTTATATTATAGAGTGGGAGTGTGGTCGAGGATCCCTTTGTTCTTTGGTCCTCTCTCCGTGGATGGCCATGGTGGAATTACGACTTAAATAATTTCCACTCGTCTCGATAGAACACATTTATCGAGAGCACAATTTGCAAGCTGACCATTTGTCAAAATTGGCTCTCTCTGCTGAAGAAGGTTCATAAATTTTCAGTTTTGGTCACATTCTATGCTTCTTACTAGTGGGAACTTGCCCCTGTCATCTTCCTCATGAGCTGTTGGTGACAGGGTTCAATTTTTTTCTTTTTTGGCGGATGGTATCTCTTTCCTTTTCTCTTTGTATATACCTCTTTACTTTAGCTTTAGCTTTCTTTTTCTTTTCTTCATTTTTGTAACATTTGATGGAAGACTATGGCTCATGTGCCTTTCCATGTACGTCTTTGGTCTATTTGGACTTAGGTGGTTGTCTATTATGGAGTTTCTTTGCTTCCTAGGTTTTGGATTCGAGTTGATGCCTTTGATGGCTACATCCTGGATATGGATGAAATTGAAATGCCTCATATACTTATATTTTTATAATGAAAATATAGCTTATTTTATGGATGAAGAAAAGAGCACTGAGGTTGCAATTTTTAAAATCGTTTTCTAATCATGGAAAAGCATTAGAAGTTATCTATGTGTCACAAGTAGTTTATGTACATTAATGAAATATTTGTCTTACTATTGTATGTGTTGATAGGCAATCCATCCTTGCATTCAATTAGGTTTTAGACTGCGTATTACTTCGTATTAATTACCTATTAGTTTGCATTTATTTTTTAATTTTAACTAAACTTTAAAAAACATGATTTCATGTAATGTTATTGTACAAATTTTTAAATTGGTTTATCTGCTTTACATGGTAGAGACATTGTAGTCTTATTTCCAAGTCGATATCGAACATCTTGGTATTAGAAATTTTCTTTTAATGCTGTCATGATAGCCATTGAATGCCACCACTACCACCACTGGTTCATCTAGTGTCCTCCACCACTAACTGTCTCTTCCTTTCCCTACAACTACACCACCATATCTTAGATAAATTATGTTTACTTACATAAATGCTTATATCAAATCCCTTTTCAACCAAGATGAAGAGATCTCACCGTATAATGGCTTTCTTCACAAAATTCCT
This sequence comes from Larix kaempferi, assembly GCA_027924585.1. Lineage (NCBI taxonomy): Eukaryota > Viridiplantae > Streptophyta > Pinopsida > Pinales > Pinaceae > Larix > Larix kaempferi. Next base: position 12,507,356 of record BSBM01000461.1, on the reverse strand, counting down.
CCATTCTACCAACAACCCTGGTGAAAACTTAGCCGCCCAATGCATCAAAAAGTTGATGTTCACTATATTGCAAAGGTGCAATTACAACAATGTTGGATGACCTACAATAACATAACAAACACCAAGTACATAGTCGAATAGGGGGCATGTATGTCATATAATTTTACAAATAATTAACAGTTACAACTTCTAAATCATGTACATAATCAATTGCGGATTTGTGAATTTTTTTTTAACATAATGGATTATGTATGTTCATTTCATATGGAGATATTTGCATCTAATAGGGGAATAAGATCAACATCATTTATAGCTAGCAACTACAATTACACTATATACAAATAATGTAAAGGGTATAAGAACACTTTTGAACATTGATTATATTTTTTAACAATAGCCATTTCATGCTACTTTAACCTTAAAAAAATTACAGGGTTGTAGAACTTGGGCAGTCTATACCCCTATGATAATGCCCGAAGTAGGATTCAACTAGAGATATATCCTCTTGATATCTTGGATTCCTATAATTATCGACAACCAAGTTGTGTTAAGCTATGTTAACCTAGGTTAAGTTGTGCACGGTTTTCATTCTTAACAGCACCAAGACTTATTGTATATAATGATTGATTCATTCATTGTATGCAACCTTGCCACAAAGTCAAGTAGCAGTGGGATTTCTTTCATTACCAAGATACAAAATAGACAAATTGACTATCTATGATTCATTTCCTCATCCGGATAGATTTCTTTCTTAGCATTAGCAAGCTACAAAAGAGAATAGGATTATGGAGGATCTATAACAACGATGTCATCCTAGAGCAAGCAACTTCATAGCTTCCCATGCACGCATGTGTGCCTATTTGTCCATGTTAGCACTGGATTGTGGCTTTTTAAGCACTACCTATCTCTTCCTCCTATGTTTGGCATCGACGGGGCAAGTTCCATTCACATCCGTTGCATTTATCATACATTCCTTGTGGTGCCGATCACATTTTACCTATCAATCTACCTTCATCTGCCGACCTGATGTCCCGGGGATCTGTTTTGTTACGTTGTCAAAACCTTGTTGTCATATGAGTAATGTATCGTGAACATAGACGCATATATTTTACTAACAAGCATCAACAGTGAAAAACTTCCCCTGTGTTACCTTTCTTCTACATGCATGTGCTAAGCTTGCCATCTAGTCTATGTTTCTTTGCATTTTGCATGCCTTCCTACTGCTCTAGTGCAATTCCTTGTGTAAATTCTGGGGTGGATAGGTCAATTAGTTGAACAAGGAAACATAGGTGGAGATATGGCACATCTTGTTCCCAATATGTAGATATATGCTTAGAAGCTACGCATTAAGGTGGGTTGTGAATCATTATCGTTTTATGTGCAGTATGTTAGTTAGAACCTATTTTAATGTTTTTCACTTATAATTCAGATTTGTCGATGTTATGGTTTCTTTATATCATATAAAATTTTCCAACCTACAAAAATTTAAATTTTAATCAATAATATATACAATTGAATTTCAACTTTTGATATGCTTTATCAGTGCTTTTCGAATATTATAGATTTGTATTAATAATCCTTGCCCTTCAAATTTGACACATCCAAAAATGTATCCACTAACATATACCTCCAAAAATGTATCCACTAACATATACCTTAATATGGTATATAGTTTTCCTCAAATAAAGTGGCCTTTGAGCCAAAACCTCTTAACACTATATGCCACAGTTGGAACCAACACTTGTACATGGGCCAATAATCTAATTTAATGAGGCTACCATGTTTTAGACTAGCTTTTTCGAAATCTAAGCATGTTCCCTTTGCCCTCCTCCTAGGATCCTTGACAACCCACATGTCTCCATTTGGGATCCTCCTCCATATCTCCTTTAGCACTCGACAACAAAAAAACACACGGCATATATTAGCTTGGTTATATATATATGCTGTAGAATTTAGGTTTCTCCTCGTTTCATATTATCTAGTATCGCTTCCCTTGTTTCTTGTGCTATCTCTAATAGGCCCACCTCCTAGTGTGCACCTATGTGATCACTATGAAATATAAATGTTTTGTCACATTCCTCCTTTCAATTATTTGAAATATAAATGTTTTGTCACATTCCTCCTTTCAATTATTTGAATTAGAATTAGGAAAATTTGAAAATGATCACTACGATCATTAATTACAATAATGGTAAAACAACCATAATATGTTTGGTTGCAGTTATAGGTTTTGTGGGATTTTTTTGGTGAAGCATTTACTAGACAAGAGTTACACTGATCAAGTTATAGTATGTGATTTAGATAAATCTTTGGTTGTTGAATCCTGTGCTACTCAAATCTAATTTGGTGAAAATCTTGGAGATTGAGTGTACTTGTCTACATCTAAAGGAGTTTGACTATGTTCACGAATCTAAGTGTGTTGTTGTCATTTAATCTCTATGTGAAGACTGCGAGATGGATGGGGTTTTTGCTTGTGATTTTGCATAAGAAGGTCAGGAAATAGATTTTAGCTAATAAAAGGAAGGATATTGAGGTCCATCTCTAACAAACTTTGGTGCCATGTTAGTATCTCAATTTGGTGTGCTAACTATTTGAAGAAATGTTTGCTCATAAATTGTGTGCGTAAATGCTTGCTCAACATGCATTTGTTGGAATGCTCATTATTGAAATGCCTATGGTGGCCTTTCAAACATTGGTGAGGTCATATGAGGGTAAAACCATTACATTGTAGACAATCATTGGATTATGTTGCATCGATTAAGTTAAAACAACAAAACAAATGAGGGATCTTGGTGGTCTAGCAATGCCTTCTATATGTTGGGAAGTAGTTGAATGATCCTCATATGATCTTAGATTATGACAATGGTAAGGATTCCATTTTATTCTTGGCTCTTTGTCTTCAAGGTGAATATGACAATAAGGATATACCCTCTTCATCCAAGGGCCACTCTTTTAAAGATGCAATTAATATCAATCCCTTGTAGTTGTGTTGTCTCACCTATCTAATGTATATATTCTGGAGAAACCATAAGAGATTCTTGTAAGAACATTATACAACATGATGATAAGTTTATACTCAAAACAAGATATCTTGCAATAAAGCTCATATTTTTGCATAAAAAACAACCCATGAATTGAAAAGTGGTGCTACTGGTAGAACCCTGTTTTTTCAAGGCTAAAATTACAACTTTTTAGAAACCCTAGTCGGTGTCAATGCAATCAAAACCATAAATAAAACCCTGCATTGAAAAGCGCTACTACTAGTAGAACCCCTTTTTTCAGGGCTAGAATAATGACTTTTTAGAAATGCCTGCTCATGTCGGTGGAAACAAAACCCTAAATCAACCCCTGCATCGAAAAATGGTGCTACTGGTAGCACCCTTTATTTCGGGACAAAAATTACAACTTTTTGGAAACTTCAGTCGGAGTTGGCGCAATTAAAACCTTAAATGAACCCAAGAATTGAAAAGTGGTGGTACCAATGGCACACATTTATTCCGTCGGGTTACAATTACATTCATTTCAAAACCATGCAAGGCGTATTTTTTTTCTTTTAAATAACTTTAAAAAGAATGGATAGCTAAATTTTAGTCTATAAAATATATTTTTTCCAAATAAATAAAAAAACTGGATAAATTTGAAAGAAAATTAAAAAAGAAAAAAGTAAACATTTAAAAAATTAAATGCATATTTTTTAATTGAATTTATAAAAATACAAATGTTTAAGAAATAATAAAACAAAATTTCTTTTTAAAAAATCCAAAAATTAAAAGAACCCAAAAATATAAAATATAAATATAAATTATAAAAACATAAAAAATACAAAATTTATAAAAATAAAAATAAAAACAATTTGGAATGCTTATATATATATATATATATATAAACAATTAAAAACAATTTTTTTAAAATAATAATTACGAAAAAGTTTAAAACAATTTACTTTTTTTAAATAAAATGCAATTAATTTTTTTATTAATAAAACATTTAAAAAATAAAAATAAAACCACAGGGGAGCTCGCTAACCCCTCCCCCACAGCCCATCATTCCCATGGCCCTCCCCCTCCCCTCTTCCCTCCACTCATTCCCCCACGCCTCTCCCCCATACCCCTTCTCCTCTCCCCCCGTGTTCCCCCGCTTCCCTCCTCTCCCATCCCTTCTTTTCCTACCCTGCCCTCACCTCAGCGAGGGTATGTGTCACTAGATATCTTCCCCCATGACCCCCATCAAGCGGCTCCCCTCCCTACCCTCCCCCATGACCCTCATCGAGCAGCTACTCGATTCCCAAAATTGATTCTCTACTCAATGGGCCCCTCTCCCATTCCTGTTAAATTTTCAAAATTTACTTCAATCTGATCTAGGATCTTAACTGAGAGAACAACATGTACAAAAAATCTACAGCATATCAATCATGGAAACAATAATGCAAGCACATAAGAGACACAGAGTTTACTTGGGGAAAACCATAAAGGTGAAAAACCCCAATAACTTTCTCAAAGATAGATAGAGCAATGATACAACCAGAATACAAGAGATAGTCTTTTCCTAGCAGTAGCGCCTCCTCCTCCACAAGTGCACCACTCTCCCAAGTGTGAGTGAGAGAATAGAATGTGTAAAATGAGAGAGACACACTCTTTATTTATACACTAACTTGACTTGACCTTTACTCAACTAGGTCGGCCTCAACTTAACCACTTAACATAATGCTGACTGGGCTGACCCCCACTAGGGTGGTCTAATAACCCTTTGACCCACATGGCCGACCCCCAATAGGGTGGTCTAATAACCCTTTGACCCACATGAATTATACAGGGCCGACCCCAACAAGGTGGTCTAATAACCCATCAAGTATAAGTTACGACACTTACAATATAAATGACGACACTTCCATATAGAGGAATAATAACATCTCTATAGGAATACAACCACTTCCGTATAGAGGAATAATAACATCTCTATAGCAATACAATATACATATATGTGAAATACATTCCGAAGTTACATATACATCAACACTCCCTCTTAACTAGGAAGGTATTTCTTGACATAGGTCTTGTAGCACAAGTCATCTTCTCTGGATCATCATCAGAAAATCATCATCATCGTCACTGCTGCTGCTATCTCAATCAATATCTGAATCTACTCGTCATAGGAAGTTCTACAGAGCTAGTCCTTTTTCATACTGGATGTAGGCCCACCACCTGCAGGTCTTCATCATCTGTGCGAACGGTCTGATAGAGGTGGCCTCTCAGGACTAATTTTATGTGCGGATGCAATACCAGAAAGAGTATCCCAAGAACATTTATGTGCCTAAGCACGACCGGAAAGATCTCCCAGGACTGATTATATGCATCTTCTCCACAATACCTTTAAAGAGCATCCCAGGAACATTTATGTGCTGCAGCACGACTGGCAAGATCTCTAAAGAGCATCCCAGGACTAATTACGAGCACACAGCTCAACCTCTCGGATCTCCAGGAATGATTACATACAACATAGCAACATCCTCTTTAGATCATCTCATCGTCCATGAAGCACAACCCAGATGCACATCATCCAACACTTACACCACCGACATGGGAGAACACATCTACCACCATTCGGGGAAGGCTCCAGCCCTTACTTTTTCACCAATTATATCATGACCAAGGGAGAACACATCAACCATGTCAAAAAATCTCATGTGCATATGCATCTTCCGGACTCATCACTTCCCTTTGGAAGGAACCTTGATCTGAAGTGCACCAATCCTCTCTCTGAAGTACTCAAACTCCATTCTGGCCAACGGCTTGGTCAATACATCTGCAACCTGCTCATCTGTCGCAACATACTCTTCTTTGGCTGTACTCAGTGCTACGCAGGACTGCTTCCTGCTAAACCAAGAGATCACACCTGATCCCATACCGAAGCAGCACCCAGAAGTGCTCTTCCTATTTGCAGCACTACCTGCCCAATCTCAGAATATGCTTTCTAGCAACCAAGTGAACATCTCTCAGATCCATCAGGAATTGGCTCAATGTGTTCACCGCAAAGCAAATATTTGGTCTCGTGTTCGTCAGGTACATAGAGGACCCAATCATCTGACGATATATCATGACATCAACCAGATCAGATGAAGCATCACACAGAAGCTTCAGGTTTGATGCCATAGATGTGGCCATAGCCTTGCAGTTCATCATCCCGAACCTCTTCAGGATCTCTACTACATACTTCCCTTGTCCAAGGAAGATTCCATCTACACTCTGCCACACCTCCATGCCAAAAAAAAATAGTGCATCATCCCCAAGTTCTTCAACTTGAACTAGGCAGCAAGCTTCCGCTGCGTGTCGGCAATTAATTTGTCATCTCCTGTTACAAACAGGTCATCCACGTACAGGAGTAGAATCACAGGATTCCCTTCCTCAACCTTGTAGTAAAGGTTGGAACCCGCTTTACTCTTGGTAAAGACCAAATTGGATAGAAAGCTGCCTATCCTACCATACCAAGTTCTGCACATATATGATTTCCTGTCATGTGTCTCAGAACCAAGTGGCTACTCCACATACACTTCTTCTTCAACTACACCATTCAAGAAAGCTGTCTTGAAATCCATCTAGTGTATCTTCTATTTCATCACTTTTATATTTCTCTATGCTGCCATCTGCAGCATGCTTGATCTTGATAGATCCATATGGAAGTCATAACAAACTTCCCTTAAGGTCTTGGTACTAGATCCCAAACATCATTCTTCATGATCGACGGATCATGGCATTCTTCCCATATCCTGGGAACTTCAATATCTTCAATAGATAATTTTGTTGCTGAACAAATGTTGTAGTTATTCTTTTGTAGGTGATGGCATACGATCTTTCCTACACAACAAGTTAAATTGCATGATTAGAAAACATCTCATAGTTTTCAGAACAAATTCTTACACATAAAGAAATATGTCATACAGTCATGCAATTATCTTAGCCAATGCTTCAATACAACATTTATCCATATCCCGTAACTTTCTAGATGCCTTCCAATCTCTACCAGAACATTGTTAAGAGTGTGCACAACTCCCAACATGTCAGCAAAGGGGTTTCATTCTAGATAAGTAGCAATGGAATGTTGTATAGTGCCATAGGCCACTTACCCATGCATATTAGTAGTATACTATTCATCGATGCAACTATTCTAATATGCATAATACACAACCTAATTCTAGGAACATTAGTATATACATTATTGAACAGTTTTATTTAAACAATAAAATATGCAAGTAATGACAATTCAAATACTTATCTTTGTTTGTTTGTTGGGTTGACTCCCTCTCAGTCTTTGCTTCTTTTCTGCAACTCCATTCTTATGTGGATTGTGAGAAGTGGTCAACTCCATCTGAATATCTGCATCCTTGCAGAAACTACTGAAGTGTGCTCCTTTGCTTTCTTGCAAGAACAACTAGAGTGTGATCCCTCTTGATCTTTGCTTCCTGGATTACCTATCCTTGAACTTACATCCATCCTTAATCACTATGCATGCTTATTAGTATCATCATTGTGTTATCCTTGAGGTCTCATACATAATCACACATTTATTAGTATAATCTTAATACTATCAAAACACAATAATCTTAAACATGTATATTCATGATCATTCACATATAATAAACATTAGTATTCAAGGTTTCAGGGAAGTCTTCTTTTACTCATATATATTCTTATTTGATCATAGGACTCTTCTGGTTAGTTGAATCATCAATCAAGATAAGAGATATAATATGCATAAAACCCGTGATTATTCAAACCTATACCTTCATGATTCTTTTGGTTAGTCATACCATCAATTATGGTAAGAAACATAATATGCATACAACCATGATTATTCAAACCTATGACTTCATGAATAATCATTATCAACAACACAACAGTATAAGATCCTAACACAAGGTAGGATTCTAGCTTGATATAGGAAAAACATACCTGGATTAGCATGCTAGCTAGTTATGTCTAACATACCTGCATAATGTCTTCTGGTTCTCTTCAGTGACTTGTGCTAGTAACCTGCATGTCTCATAAGTTAACCATTGTAGAACCAAGTTATACATACCTCAAAAGTAGATCTTCTATGTGATCCATGACAATGGATGAATCTTTGTCTTCATGTCGCCATGAGCATATGTTCTTGAAGTAGAACCTGATTTGACTTTCTTGGTGTCCCTTTGGTGTTAGAAAACAACATAAACCTCATACAACATCACAATGCATTAGTACAATCATAAGTGTCAAAACCTTAATCAATGAATATCTTCTATTAAGGTGATACAACAATTCCAGTAATTAATCAAGATTGTACTGTAATGATATGAAGAAAAACATATGATAAACTTAACCATGAAACATACCTATAAGCCATACCTGTCAAGATTGCTTGTAATCTTCTTATGGAAGGCCTTAGCCTCATCTCCCTCTAAGACAGGAACTTCTTCACTTATGCAGGTGACCAATCCATCTTCTTCTAGGATTAACCCAATCCACTTGATTTGCAAGAACTGGACCTGGAGCTGGATTAGGGTTTGTCAAAGAAACCCCAAAAATTCAAACTTTGAATTTCAAACTTCTGAAAGGATAGAAATATGCGCCTTGATGAGCTGATCAAGTTGGTATATTCCGAATTTGAAAACTTCAAAGTTTCACCCCTCAAAATTGCCTTTTAGATTTTCGAATTCACTAGGGAGGACCCTGAATTAGGGTTTGAGTTTCTCAGAGCGTCACCCAACCAAAATATTTGATTCAAAACTCTAAGCTTTGATTTTTCTAAGGAGCTTCTAGCCATGGTCACAGATTTTCAAAATTCCAATTTTTGCAGAAGCCCTAATTTTCCATCTTTCCGATCAAAGTCCCGAACTAGGGTTTGATCAAGCCTGGCCTTCTGCCCAACCAAAAAATATGGTCTTGGTCTCTAAATTTTGATTTTTATGAGTAGCATCCATCCATGGTCTCCGATTAAAAAAATTCCAACTTTCTCCAAAGCCCTAAATTCCGGAAGCCATGAATGAAGGTACTCAAAAATAATTCTATTTTGACAGAAATATGTACATGATTGTTTCTAGTGAAACTCCAAACTTTTCGATCCACAGGGTCTGAAAAATGTTCCTGAGATAGCCCGACCTGTTATCCTTCCATCCTGATAGGTCTAACCTCAATTGGACTCTCTGAGAGAGAGTTATGCCAAGTGTCGTAACGTGACCTGTTTATGGGATAATACAGGAGAGCGAACTTGTATGGCATGCCATGTGTCACTATTTCAACTTCAGCCTCTGACAAATGTTCTTACGATAGCCTAACCTATTATCTTTCCATCCCAATAGGTCTGATCTCAATTGGATTCTCTGGGAGAGAGTTATGCCAAGTGTCGCAACGTGACCTGTTTATGGGATAATACAGGAGAGAGAACCTGTACGATGTGCCACGTGTCATTGTTTCAACTTCGGCCCATGAAAACTTTTCTTGAGATAGTACAGTCAGTGTACTACCTGTCACATTTTATGCAATTTCATTTGGAGCTTCCTAGCCCAATTTATGACTTTTTTCCCAAGGTCACATGATTTTGACTCATATTTGGAAGAGGCAGAAACCCTATATTGTACAGATCATAAATCACAAAGTACAACGAATTAGAGGTTGTCCTTTGGACACAAGGTACATGGGGATCTTATCTTCGACCTGTAAAAGTTTCAGATCCGAAAACTTCTCCAAAACAGATTTATAGCGAAAGTTCTACGATGACTGGTTTTTGCTATATCAAGCCCTAGCATCGTAAGTGCAACAAGTGTCATACATGCCATATCATGCCTTCTTTCAGGCTAGCTCTGATACCATGTTAAATTTTCAGAATTTACTTCAATCTGATCTAGGATCTTAACTGAGAGAACAACATGTACATCAAATCTACAACATATCAATCATGGACACAATAATGCAAGCACACAAGAGACACAGAGTTTACTTGGGGAAAACCATAAAGGTGAAAAACCCCAATAACTTTCTCAGAGATAGATAGAGCAATGATACAACCAGAATACAAGAGATAGTCTTATCCTAGCAGCAGAGCCTCCTCCTCCACAAGTGCGCCACTCTCCCAAGTGTGAGTGAGAGAATAGAATGTGTAAAATGAGAGAGACACACTCTCTATTTATACACTAACTTGACTTGACCTTTACTCAACTAGGTCGGCCTCAACTTAACCACTTAACATAATGCTGACTAGGCCGAACCCCACTAGGGTGGTCTAATAACCCTTTGACCCACATGACCGACCCCCAATAGGGTGGTCTAATAACCCTTTGACCCACATGAATTATACAAGGCTAACCCCAACAAGGTGGTCTAATAACCCATCAAGTATAAGTTACGACACTTACAATATAAATGACGACACTTCCGTATAAAGGAATAATAACATCTCTATAGGAATACAACCACTTCCGTATAGAGGAATAATAACATCTCTATAGGAATAAAATATACATATATGTGAAATACATTCCGAAGTTACATATACATCAACAATTCCTCCCCTCCACCGCGACCCCCATTAGACAGCTACTTTAATCCTAATTGAGTAACCACTCAATAGGGGATTCAAGGCAACAAAGGCTGGGAAGCCACCGCCATTGGCTCCCCTCCTTCCCCTGAATTGTGACCCCCATCTAGCGATGACTCAATTCAAGAATCGAGTAGCCACTCGATAGGGATTGCAGGGGAGGGGAGGGATGTGAGCCAACAATAGGTGTTGCTTCCAAGGTGAGGGTGTGGTGTGCAGGGTAGGGAGGAGAGAGGAGGGAAGTGGGGGTACAAGGGGGAGAGGAGATGGGGTAGGGGAGAGGGACTGTTGGAACATTATCACCATCATTTTTATATTTTGCATGCCTGCATTCAATTTTTCATACATCCAGTGATCAGTATGGCAATCTCCCAGCACCTAGTCCTTATTTTGCAGCCCCTAGGAGCCTGTTTCTGCTTAGTTTTATCGCTCCTAGCCACTAATGTTCCCTTTTTTTCATCACTGGAGCACAAGTGCACCTTATTCCACCTATTTAGGAGTTACTTGAGTTAGTTAGTTGGTCGATGACTCAGTTCCTTGATTCAGGGGATGATTGATCAGTTAACGGACTGAAGCACTTAGATAGGAACCTACTGAGAGCTAGTTGAGCTCTACTGACTACTGACAGCTCCTCATGCACCCACATTGGAGTCACCTTCCCTACATCAATGATCTGGGTTGTGTCCAGGAAGCACAAGGGGGACAACAGTTCGACTAAACGAGACGGCTCTATTATGGCGGAAGCAATTAAGAATAAGCAGAATGAGCAAAGCAGGACTACACTATGTAAAATCTATGTCACAATAGGATCTAGCTACCATGGATTCCTCACAGCTGAAAGATTAAATTCATTAAGCAAGAGACAAGTGCAAAACTATTTCAGAATGAACAAGTGATCAAAACTCAGCACAAATGATCAAAATTCCTAGAAATGCACAAATGATCAAATATGAGATATTATTAACTGTCCAATACTACAATGAGTTTGGATCATCCTTATATAGAAATAGTAAGGAAAAATATCCACTTGGAGTGTCCACACTTAGCTAGCTTAGATTTAGCCTCAATCCCCCTTAGGTTTGACCAAATGGATCCAAAATATCCCAAACAGGTTCAAAATGTGTATGTAAACACTGGATGAGCATGCGAGACCAAAAATGGGGTTCACACATGTGGAGAAGGTGATTGGTATAAGTTGGTTAGGCTTAGGCATGCCAAAAATGGCCTAGGGAGTGGAAAATGTCCAAATACAATGCATGAGCGCACTTGGTCAAGGCAGATCCTTAAAACAGGGAATGTTGCGGCTTGATCATGATTAATGCGAACTTCTAAGCATGATTGATGAGCTTCTTTATCTTTTTGGTAGATATCAGTGCAACTGTCAATGTAGGTTGACTCTTTGTTATGTTGAACCATCGATTTCATATTCTAACAATCACCTTCTGAGGTCGTGACTGATAAATTCCATGTCTATCCCAGAGGTAAGGTTTCCCAAATAGGGTGTCCACTATAGAGAGTGGTGCCACGTCATAGAGTACTTCATCTTCAAAAGGATTTATGAATTAGGTGAGTTTGCATTGTAGAGTGATCCGAAGTTCTTGTCCATCCTTCATCCAATCGATATTGTAAGGCTGAGGATGCAGAGTGGTAACAAGACCTAGTTTCTTCACAAGTTCTTCAGAAACAAAGTTTTTCTGGCTCTCGTTGTCCACAATCAGATGTAGTGGGTTGCTATGGACCCATATCCATGTATGGAACATGTGCCCTCATTCATCCTCATCAACGATAGTCGAGGCTACTGGAGTGGTCGAGGTCAAAAGGGTCGTTGCGACTGGATCAGATTCTTCCACCATCTTGTCGAACGCGTCGGAGATCAACACTTTTGTCAAAAATGCCTTTTGAGCTTTGCATTCAGACATACCATGCCAAGATGAGTGGTGGTAATTGCACCATTTTCTAGTCGGTGGTTGTTTGCTACGTTCCCTCTTCTGAAAAGGATTCTTTCTGTGATCTGGCTTTGGCGGTGTCAGCTGAGAAGATTTCAACTTGTCGAAGTCGATTGGTGCCTTCTTGTCGGGTGGTCATCCTGATGTTGGCTTTGTCGCAAAACATGCTTTTCTGCTTAGTTTCCAGTTTGTTGGTGTAGTGGAAAGCATCTGCAAGCTTATTGACAGTCAGAAATTCCATCTCCTGCTGGATGTACTGGGACAATCCACTAATGTACTTCAGAACAAGCAATTTCTCTTCTTCTTGGACACCAAGTCTAGCCATTAATCGGTAGAACTCGTCGGTGTAACTCTATACTTATTGGTATTTCCATTTCCTTAGCTGCTACCATTTCTTGTACTGCTGCTTGAGGTATTTCAATGAGTAAAATTCCTTTTGGATGTGTTCGACGAATTTATCCCATGTGTCAATGGGTTCTCCGCTTTTCTCCATCTTTGTCGAGAGGTTGTCCCACCAACAGTGCACAGAGCTTGACATCTTTAAGGATGCAATGGTGATCTTTTCAGCTTCTGAGAGTTGATTTACAGCGTAATAGGATTCCAATTGTTGCACCCAACTGTCAACGGATTCCGCGTCAATCTTGTTGAAATATTGTAACTTCAAAGAATATTATATTTGTATATTATTTATTCCGGAGATGTTCCATACCTCCGATGTGATTATACTATAAATCCGGAGATGTTTATTCCTCCGATTTGGTTGTGGTAACTAGGGTTATTAGACCCACCATGTGGGGGTCGGCCCAGTCAGTTATAATGGGGTATTTAACCTAATGGTTAAATACGAGCCTACATGTACTTGTGTAAAATACATATCAGAGTAGTGTATAAATAGAGGAGGTGTGTTCCTCATTATACACACACACACACTCACTTGAGGATAACGCACTTGTGGAGGAGAGGTTTGCTATTGTGGAGGAGCAGATCATGTCTCAGGGTTTCATCTTTGTACAATGCTGGTCATCTATATTGAGGAAGCTTTGCTGGGTTTTCTACCCCATGAGGGTTTCCCAGGATAAATCTCTGTCTCTTGTGTTTATGCTGTGCTTGTTGTTTCTTCAGTGATCCTGTATATGCTATTATTGTGAAATGGAATGTAATGCTGCTATTTTCTGTCTTAGCATATTAAATATTAACATGGTATCAGAGCTCACCTGAAGGAAGACAAGGTATGGCACTAAAGACACTTGCTTTACTTACGACAATTTGAAGGTTAGGGTTTTACATAGCAAAACCAGTCATCGTAGCACTTTCGCTATAAATCCGTTTTGGAAAAGTTTTCGGATTTGAAATTGTTACAGGACGAAGATTAAATCTCCAGGTACCTTGTGTCCAAAGGAAAACCTCTAATTCGTTGTACTTTGTGATTTATGATCTGTACAATATAGGGTTTCTGCCTCTTCCAGATCTGAGTCAAAATCAGGTGACCTTGGGAAAAAGGTCATATCTTGGGCTAGGAAGTTCCAAATGAAATTTCGTAAAAAGATAAAGGTAGTACACAGTCTGTACTATCTCAGAAAACTTTTTCAGAGGCCGAAGTTGAACCAGTGACACGTGGCACTCCGTACAAGTTCGCCCTCCTGTATTATCCTATAAACAGGTCATGTTGCGACACTTGGCATAAATATCTCTCAGAGAGTCCAATTGAGGTCAGACCTGTCAGGATGGAAATATAACAGGCCAAGCTACCTCAAAAAAGTTTTTCAGAGGCCGAAGTTCAAACAGTGACACGTGGCACGCCGTACAAGTTCGCTCTTCTGTTTTATCCCAAAACAGGTCACGTTGCGACATTTGACATAACTCTCTCTCAGAGAATCCAATTGAGGTCAGACATGTCAGGATGGAAAGATAACAGGTCAGGCTATCTCAGAAAACTTTTTCAGACCCTGTGGATTGAAAAGTTTGGAGTTACAACAGAAACAATCAGGTACATATTTCTGTCAAAACATAATTATTTTTTAGTACCTTCATTCATGGCTTCCGAAATTTAGGGCTTTGAAGAAAGTTGGAATTTTTGTAAACGGAGACCACGGCTGAATTCTACTCATCAAAATAGAAATTTAGAGACCAAGATCAGATTTTTTGGTTGGGCAAAAGGCCGGGCTTGATCAAACCCTAGTTCGGGACTTTGATCAGAAAAGTGGAAAATTAGGGCTTCTGTAAAAATGGGAATTTTTGAAATCTGTGACCATGGCTGGAAGCTCCTCAGAAAAAATAGAAGCTTAGAGCTTTGGATCAAACATTTTGATTGGGTAGAAGAGTGGGATTCACCAAACCCCAGTTTAGGGTCACGTCTAGTGAATCCGGAAGTTTCAAAGGCAAAATTGAGGAGTGAAACTTTGCAGTTTTCAAATTCTGAATATATCAGTTTGATCAGCTCATCAAGGCGCATATTTCTATCCTTTAGGAAGTTTGAAATTCAAAGTTTGAATTTTTGGGGTTTCTCTGACAAACCCATATCCAGCTCCAGGTCTAGTTCTTGCAAATCAAGTGGATAGGGTTAATCCTAGAAGAAGATGGATTGGTCACCTGCATAAGTGAAGGAGTTACTGTTTCAGAGGGAGATGAGGCTAAGGCTTTACATAAGGAGATTAAAAGCGATCTCGACAGGTATGACTCATCGAGGTATGTTTTGAGATTTGTTCATGATTAAGTTTATGGTATGTTTGTCTTCATGTTATTACGGTTAGTACAATCTTGATTTTAGATTTGTTGTATCACCTTAACAAAATTATGAATGCATGATAGAAGACATTCATTGGTTAGGGTGTTGACACTTATGATTGTACTAATGCATTATGATGTTGTGTGAGGTTGATGTTGTCTACTAACAAGATACAGGTACATCACAAAAGACAAATCAGGCTCCATGACCATGAAAACATGAAGACAGAGACTCATCCATAATATTTGTTCTACTTACGAGGTATGTATGACTTTTTTATATTATGCTTAACCTATGAGACATGCAGGTTCTAGCTCAAGATCTATAAATCATTGAAGAGATTGTTTAGGTATGTTGTACATAACCAAGTAGGTATACTAATCCAGGTATGTTTCCCATGAATCTTACCTTGTGTTAGGATCCCTTATATAAGTATACTTGGAATGATTGGTTATGCTTATTCATAAAGTTAGTAATCAAGGGATTATGCATATTATATCTTTTATCTTGATTGATGATATGCATGAGTAAAAGAAGACTTCCCTGAAATCTTGAATACTAATGTTTATTAACTATAATCATGACTATACATTTTCAAGATTATTTAGTACTATAATGTTTTGATAGCATTTAGAATATACTAATGAGTGTATGTTTGTGTATGAGATCATGAGGATGACTCTTGAGCATGCACAGTGGTACAGAATGAATAGAAGTTCAAAAGACATACAGAAGATCAAGCGGGAGGCAGCCACACAAACATAAAAGATAAGTATTTGAGTTGTTATTTGAAATAGTAATGATATTGCATGTAATAGGTTGTATGCATATTTGTATTCCTATAATATATCATGCTGAGTGTAAATATTCATAGAACATTGAACAGTATACTACTAATATGCATATGATTGGTAAGTTGGACAAACATTCCATTGTTGCTTGTCTAGAATGAAACCTCTTTGCTGACATGCTGAGAGTTGTGCACACTCTCGATAGTATGTTCTGGTAGAGATGGAAGGCATCTAGATAGCCACTGTATGCATACAAGATATGGGAAAGTGTTGTGCCAAAGTATTGGTCAAAATAGTTGCATCACTATGTAAATGATATCTATATGCATAATAGGTTATCATGTCAATATGATTTGATGATTATGAAGTATTACTAATCATGTACTTAATTTTGATTTGTAGGAAAGGTCATGAAGAATGATGGACACCGTACAAGTGGTGGATGTTCAAACAAGAAGATTTACAAATCAAACAAAATATAGAAGGCTCATGGCTAGAAGATTCTCTTAGAAAGGGGAAGAGAATCACGACAAGATGTTTGCTCCAAGTATGGTGTAATTAAAGAAGAAGTGTGAATCAGGTTCTGTATAGGTACCTAGGATCGATAATAAATTGATAAGCTTAATGATCACCATGGGTGATGTGGATCTCAACCTTTGCTACAAGGTTGAATATGATTTCTATACACAAATGACATGGATGCAAGAAGAAACTCACCACATAGTTCGAATGATATTAAGGCTCATATTAGTAGACCCATCTAACGAGAGATGGCACAGATAGATATGCAGAAGATCATTCAATGCAGAAATGAAAATGAAAGATCTCAAATTGACGCTTTACTTCCTAGGTCTGGAAGTATGGCAAGGATCAGAAGGAATATTTCTCAACCAGGGAAAGTATGATGAGAAATATGACTTGAGGTGTTTGAATGGCCATTCTTATGGATTCCAACTTGAAGCTGTTAGGGGATAACTCGACAGAGTTAGTGGATATAACTCTGTACAGTCAAATTATTGGGTCATTGATGTATCTAACATATACTAGATTAGATATATGCTTTGTTGTGAATACCTTGAGTCAGTATCTAGTGGAAACTAGATGTTTTCACCTGATAGTTGCAAAGCATGTGATGAGGCACCTAAAGGATACGATAGACTTTGATCTGTGCTATCTTGGAGATCATGACTTCAGATGGCTACTCAGATGTTGATTGGGCAGAAAGTGTATCAGACAAGAAGAACACATCAAGAGGATGTTATTGTCTAGGATTAGCCATGATCTTGTGGTTTAGCTGGAAGCAGTCTAGTGTGGCTCTCAGCACAAGCAGAATATATGGCTATTTGCTCTGCTAGTTGTGAAGAAGTTTGGCTTCAGGATTGTTTGACTTAGAGATAGAACCAACTGTGATCCTATGTGACAAATAGAGTTGTATCAAGATGACATAGAATCCAGTGTTCCATGATAAGTCAAAGTTCATAGGGATCTAACAAGATATGACACAGAAAGGAACTATAAAGTTTGAATTCGTAACAGGTTACCGATGTACTAACCAAACCTCTACCTCGAGTGAAGAAGTTACCAACATACTAACCAAGCCTCTGTCTCGAGTGAAATTTGAATACTTTCGAGACAAGCTTGGTGTAGCTCAAAAGGACCCTCCTCGAAAGGGGGAGTAGTATAGTCACTGATGATGAGATTGTCTCATCGAACAACAAGGTCGATGATGAGGTAACCTGTTCTCTACACCTAGATACTTAGAAATATTTAGATTTAGGACTCTTATACTTAGAATACTTAGTTTTACTTATACATACTTTTGATGTTATATGTATTAGTAAGAATACATGCTTTTGATGATAGATGTATTGATGAGAATACATGTGGGGATTGTATCATCCCTGGACTTCGGTCCCTGAATAGATCCGTAGACGTAAAATGAAGTCCTTAGTGGACAGATAGGGATTGTATCATCCCTGGACTTCGGTCCCTGAATAGATCCGTAGACGTATGGTCTCCGAAAATGAAGTCCTTAGTGGACAGGTAGGGGATTGGATCATCCCTGGACTTTCATTCCTAAAGAGAGCCGTAGACGTGAGGTCTCCGAGAATGAAGTCCTTAGTGGACAGTTGAGGGGATTGGATCATCCCTGGAATTTCAGTCCTAAAGAGAGCCGTAGACGTGAGGTCTCCGAGAATGAAGTCCTTAGTGGACAGTTGAGGGGATTGGATCATCCCTGGACTTTCAGTCCTAAAGAGAGCTGTAGACGTGAGGTCTCCGAGAATGAAGTCCTTAGTGGACAGTTGAGGGGATTGGATCATCCCTGGACTTTCAGTCCTAAAGAGAGCCGTAGACGTGAGGTATCCGAGAATGAAGTCCTTAGTGGATAGTTGAGGGGATTGGATCATCCCTGGACTTTCAGTCCTAAAGAGAGCCGTAGACGTGAGGTCTCCGAGAATGAAGTCCTTAGTGGACAGTTGAGGGGATTGGATCATCCTTGGACTTTCAGTCCTAAAGAGAGCCGTAGACGTGAGGTATCCGAGAATGAAGTCCTTAGTGGACAGTTGAGGGGATTGGATCATCCCTGGACTTTCAGTCCTAAAGAGAGCCGTAGACGTATGGTCTCCGAAAAGTGGGGATTGTATCATCCCCGGACTTAGGTCCCTGAATTGATCCATAGACGTGAGGTCTCCGAGAAGTGGGGATTGTATCATCCCCGGACTTAGGTCCCTGAATTGATCCATAGACGTGAGGTCTCCGAGAAGTGGGGATTGTATCATCCCCGGACTTAGGTCCCTGAATTGATCCGTAGACGTGAGGTCTCCGAGAAGTGGGGATTGTATCATCCCCGGACTTAGGTCCCTGAATTGATCCGTAGACGTGAGGTCTCCGAGAAGTGGGGATTGTATCATCCCCGGACTTAGGTCCCTGAATTGATCCGTAGACGTGAGGTCTCCGAGAAGTGGGGATTGTATCATCCCCGGACTTAGGTCCCTGAATTGATCCGTAGACGTGAGGTCTCCAAGAAGTGGGGATTGTATCATCCCCGGACTTAGGTCCCTGAATTGATCCGTAGACGTGAGGTCTCCGAGAAGTGGGGATTGTATCATCCCCGGACTTAGGTCCCTGAATTGATCCGTAGACGTATGGTCTCCGAGAAAGTGATTGATGATGTGGTTACTTGTATCGATAGGATACTTGTATTGATGATGTGGTTACTTGTATCGGTAGGATACTTGTATTGATGATGTGGTTACTCGTATCGGTAGGATACTTGTATTGATGATGTGGTTACTTGTATCGGTAGGATACTTGTATTGATGATGTGGTTACTTGTATCGGTGGGATACTTGTATTGATGATGTGGCTACTTGTATCGGTAGGATACTCGTATTGTTGATATGGTCACTTGTATTGGCATGAATACTTGTACTGCTGATGATCGTATGATGACGATACTGATGATCATGTGATGACGATGCTGATGATCATGTGATGACGATGTTGATGATCGTGTGATGACGATGCTGATGATCGTGTGATGACGATGCTGATGATCGTGTGATGACGATGTTGATGATCGTGAGATGACAATGCTGATGATCATGTGATGGCGATGCTGATGATCGTGTGATGACGATGCTGATGATCGTGTGATGACGATGCTGATGATCGTGTGATGACGATGTTGATGATCGTGAGATGACAATGCTGATGATCGTGTGATGACGATGCTGATGATCGTGTGATGACGATGCTGATGATCGTGAGATGATGATGCTGATGATCATGTATCGTGAGGATCCAGATGATGATATTGTTGTAGCTGTTCAAGTGCTACAGAAGATAAAGACTCAATACTGAAGATGTCGATGTTCCAGTATTGAAGATGTTCCAGTAACTGCTTGAGTTACTAATGATGTTGAGAAAGCTTCCAATGATTTATAGATGTATCATGTATGATGTTGATGACTCCTTGCTCGTGCAGATACTGTTATAATATCCTTCTCGTTAAGGGGGAGTGTTGAAATATTGTAACTTCAAAGAATATTATATTTGTATATTATTTATTCCGGAGATGTTCCATACCTCCGATGTGATTATACTATAAATCCGGAGATGTTTATTCCTCCGATTTGGTTGTGGTAACTAGGGTTATTAGACCCACCATGTGGGGGTCGGCCCAGTCAGTTATAATGGGGTATTTAACCTAATGGTTAAATACGAGCCTACATGTACTTGTGTAAAATACATATCAGAGTAGTGTATAAATAGAGGAGGTGTGTTCCTCATTATACACACACACACTCACTTGAGGATAACGCACTTGTGGAGGAGAGGTCTGCTATTGTGGAGGAGCAGATCATGTCTCAGGGTTTCATCTTTGTACATTGCTGGTCATCTATATTGAGGAAGCTTTGCTGGGTTTTCTACCCCATGAGGGTTTCCCAGGATAAATCTCTGTCTCTTGTGTTTATGCTGTGCTTGTTGTTTCTTCAGTGATCCTGTATATGCTATTATTGTGAAATGGAATGTAATGCTGCTATTTTCTGTCTTAGCATATTAAATATTAACAAATATTACCTTCAAGATTCGGTATGTCCAAATTAATTTGCACTTTGAAGGGAATGATTTTATCGGAGTGAGTTCTCGTCAAGGATCCTCCTGATGTCGAAGCAAATCGTAAGAGAATCTCGTTGAACTGGGCAAACATTTCAGTCCATTATTGAGCTAGAGCTTGCTCAATAAGTTGTGTTGTCTCATCGGCTGCATGTCTATCATCTGTTTCTTCTGGCATTTCTGGAGATCGTGTCTGCTTGGATTTTTGAGATTGTGAGCGAGTTTGAACCGACATAAGTCAGGTAACTTTGAGAGAAGTGTATACGCAGAACTTAAGCACGAACAAAACTGAGTGCTCTAATACCAATGATCCAGGTCATTTCCAGGAAGCACGAGGGGGACAACAATTCGACTGAATGATTCGGCTCTGTTATGGTGGAATCAATTAAGAATAAGCAGAATGAGCAAAGCAGGATTACACTACATAGATAAACACAAATACGTAGAGACAGTATGCAGGAATGCGAACTGAACTTCTATTAGATGTAAGCAGGTCAATCCTTGATTGTATGTTACAATATTATACATGCTTATATAGATTTCTGAGGCGCTTGGGTGCCTACCCGTTACGTTCAGTTACAAAGAAGAAGTTAGAACGGTTCAACAGTTCAATCATTACAATCGACTGGAAGACAGAGAGACAGTCTTTCGAAGTTCGACAGTCGTTGGTCGCATGTCGACGCTGCTTGTCAATGTCGTGAACTGTGAGGTTGTTGAACATATCGAAGGTGAGGATGTGTCGAGGTATGTCAATGTCGATACTCATCAGAGTTGTGTCGAGTTCGGAACCTGTCAGAGATATCCTATTGAGTCGAAGTCGTGTTGAAGTTGAAACTTGTCGAATTTGCATCAACATCGATGACTTTTCAACTACGATGTGGATCAATGAGTTCCCATGCACTCAGTTAGACTCATTTGACTAACTAGTTGACTTTTATGACCACTGCCACTTGTTTGGATGATGTCTCCAATGTTATCCAAGCCACACTTTCAGGATAATTCGAATTACCTTAGAGGAATTCAAATCTCATTCATTGTATTCAGTTATTATTCACTTTACAGAGTGCTAGCTTATAGCCGATGTATGATACAACAATTTTTCTCCGTTTTCTATGTAATGAGTGATTATTGATTCAACATTTCTTCTTCTTCTTTCTGCACTACATGAGTGAATTCTAGTGAGGTCAGCTACTGCTGAGTGATCCTACTTCTGAAATATCACATGGTATAAGAGATGACAAGATATATTCGAATTACAGCAACAACAGTTGCAGCAATTCCTTGAGCAGCTATCTTTCATTGAGCACCAGAAGCCTCTGAGTTTCCACAGCAAATCCTGGTGATACTGCCTTGAATTCACTGGAGCAATCCAGTGAGGTCTATCTAGGTGTGAAGGACTTAGTTACATGTGCTAAGTGTCCTAAGACAGTGTTCAATTCGAATTGCATCCGATCTTCTTTTCATAATTCTCATTTGTTTTGCAGGAATCTCCCTCTCTCAGCTTCGAATTCTTCAATATCATGGATCTCAAGTTGAATTCATTCAACTACTGCGAATGGAAGGAAAATATGGACATCTTCTTGAAGTCAAAGATTCTTTCCAAAGTGGTGAATGGCTCTGTAGTTGAGCCCAATGGTGCAATAGCAAAATCTAAGTACTTAAACAAGCTTAATGACGTAGTAGGACTGTTGCTACTTAGCATTTCTGAATATTTGCACTTTCATGTTTTGATTTGAAGACTCCAAAGGAGGTTTGGGACAAGCTCAAATCCCTCCTTGGCTAGAAAGATGATTTGAAGGGGCATAAACTAGAAAATGAGCTCATCTCCTTGATCCCAAGCAGTTTCGAAACTATCACTGAGTTTCTCAACAAATTCAAGAACTTGATTTCACAGTTGAAGAGGTATGGGATTGAGAAGGAAGAAAAACAACTCATCCTTGCCATCTTGTTGAAGCTAGGCCCTGATTATTCAGTGTTTGTTTCGACCTTCCAGGCAGCAAAGTAGTCCATTCCAAAATGGAAATTCCCTTTGCTTGAAGACTTCATCCAATCTCTAACTCTTGAGGAGGAGAAGCTAGTGCACATGGGAGTGATAAAAGCCAAGTTGGATTCAGTTCTTGCAGCTACTGATTCAAGGACAGCGAATGGAAAATGAAAACAAAAAATTTCTGATAGAAAGTAGAATGATACAAAGTAGAAGGAGGCTCCCATATAGTCAGATGGAGCCTCAAATCCTTAGAAGGACAAGCACACTCAGAAGGGAAAATCCAAGTGCACATACTGTAATCGAGTATATCACCTTGAGAGCTCATGTATGAAGAATACCATAGATCTCATGGCTTCATTTCTTGAAAAAAATAATCTTCCAGTACCTGGATGTGATAGAAATAAAGAGAGTGAACCATCTAGATCTGAGAACAAAGAGAGATGCCATGCCCTCATGGTAGGTGCATCAACTCAATCCTCCTTCATCATAGATTTTGGAGCATCAAGACACATGTCTTCCTCCAAGAATCTCTTCACTGGATCCGAAGCTACTGTTGGACCATCCATTATGTTGGGGAATGATTCTGAGGTCTCCTCTAAGGGGATTGGAAGAATCAAACTAGATCATGGATACTTCTCGGATGTACTCTATGTCCCCACTCTCATTGCTAATCTACTTTTAGTATATCAGATGACCCATACTGGAGAGCCCAAGAGGGTGATCTTCTCTCCAAATGAGGTCGAAATTCAAGACATGGTATCAAGTTATACCATTGCAAAAGGTGTTGTTAATCATAAGTTGAAACTGTATGAGTTCTCCCACTTCTTACCTCTCTCAAAGAAATCTTCTCTTCACACTCATGATAATGAAGAGAGTAGATTGTGACATGAAATATTTGGGCATCTTGACTATCAATACTTGCAAGACATGCATACTAAAGTGATGGTTGAAGGGCTACCCAAGATCAAATTTTCCCAAGGAACCTGCAAAGGTTGTGTTGGAGCATAGGCCGCAGCTATGGCAAAGCTGCCAAGTTTTAGGAAAAAGCACTAAGTTTTGAAGGAAAAGTGCTAATTTTGGGGAAAAGCACCATTTTTGGGCAGAAATGAACAGTGCGCGATACGGCGCCAGATGGACGAGCTCATCGCAGATTACGGGCCAGAAATCATGGAGCTCGCGCACACAAGTCAAAGGAAAGAGTAAATAAGGTGGCCGAGTAGAAAGCTCAACCACCACAATAAATGAAGCGGCGGAATAGAGGGCTCAGCTACCCTCATTAAGGCAAAGTACAGGAGTTATGGTTGCTCAGACCAAGGAAGAGCAACGGGCTGAAGCATTGAAGGTGAAGGACAAGGAGCAAAGAACGATGAAGCGTCGCCCATACCCACGATCTGCGCCAAAAATCGTGGAGCCTGTAGGAAGCTGCCACGTGACTACAAGAGGCACCTACAGTACACCTAGCCCTGTCCATAGTTAGGGTTTTTGGGGATCACTGTTGGGAAAGGCCCACAGTTTTGTAAAGGTGCGACCCTCAGCGCCACCTATATATATGTGTAATTGAAAAGGGTTAGATAGTTAGAGAGTTACTGAGTTACACGGACAGTCTAAGTTGATGTCTGAGTCATTTGTATTGCTGTATCTTTTAAGCTGTTAATGATCATTTTGTGCATGTAAGAAGGCCGCGATCTCGCAGGAAGACCGCTTGGTGTAAGGGCCATTGCATGTATCGACCAGTCACAAGAGGACTGAGAGGGGAATGTAATTGTATGTCTTTGTCATAGTAATATCTGTAGAAGAAGAGAATAGATCTAAGAGAAGGGCTCCCAGCTGTGTGCATGGAGTTTCCCATAAAGATTTGAGGCTGCAGCTGTGTGCACAGCGGAACTGTGTTATCCCCATCTCAAGATAATATAAAACACAATTCTTGTGGACGTAGCTTCCCTCCTGGAAGTGAACCACATAATTCTTGTTGTTGTGGTGATGCTTTATGTGATTGCATTTCTTGGCTTTACTGTCTATGTTTCTATGAATGTTTCGCTAACTTTATGAATGATTATGTAAAGTAAATCTTGGAAGCTCCCTTAGAAGTTGTACTTGTGCATTGTCGAAGGAGTCTGTAAGAACACCGTCGCCGCAGCGCTAAAGGAGTGTGTTACTGCGCTATGGTGCAAGGGAAGAGACGATACATAGTGTATTGGAGGTAGCGGGTAAAAGACTCGTGCGCAGGTGCAGAGCTACCACGTGGCTCGACTAAGAAGAGTGAGTTCCAGCGCTGTAGCGCTGGGAGACCTGTGAAAGAGTAAGACGCTCTGTTCAAGGGTTACCTCCAAGAAGGGAAGAGAGAAGACTGTAGACTCCACACCACCTAGGTTAAGGAAACCTAATTCCTTAGCCCCCCCATAGCCACTTCGGGTGAGACTTTGGGATGATGCGCAGCTCGTTGCCGAAAGGGCCAGTGCACCAAAGGGGTGTTTGTTGCTGCGCATCCTGAAAACCCGGGTCTGTCCAGAAAGTAGCCAACAAATGGTTCTGTTTCCAGCTTTAACCCTATTATTTTGAAGGCAATGTGGTGCTGGAATCCTACAGCTAAAGAAATTCAAGAGTGGTTTGATTCAAAGGCTAGAGAGTTTGCTGAACATGAAAATAGAAGCCCTAGGCTTCAGATAGAGGACTGGTTGTAGAAGCATATTTATACTGAGCTTCACGAAATCTTCTTTGTAACATTTGCACTCGAGTTGCATGAGTGGGTATCCAAGCTAGCAGATATTGGACCCACTGTGCATGTTGATCAACCTATCGTTTGGATGCTTGAGCTAGTTAGCATTTTGAAGCGAGTAGATAATCCTGTGTCCCGCGCAGTAGAATTTTGGTTGAACAGTCTGCTGGAAGGCTTCATCACTGATTTTGCGGTAGATATGAGAAAGAGCTTCAGCAAGGCTGAGAGGAGCTTCTTCAAAGCATACAGGGGTAAGTTCTTAAATTCTCTGAACTTGTGGATTAAAATGCTCTTATATGAAAAAGGAAAACTATGCATAGCTTCCGATGAATAGCATAGACAAGTAATGTCCGTAGATTCTAATAGTGATCTTGAAGTTATTGGTTGCACTCGTAGTAGAAAATAGTATAAAGTAGGCCTTGACCAGCATTCTTTTGAGTCTAGCCTAGGAGATAGCCGAGCTCGTAGAGCGAACCATATAGAGAGACAAGGGAGTGCTCATATCCCTTATCACCCTTTTACACCGCAAAAGCCAGACGGGGCTCAGCATAACCCCGCAGTAACACCCCCTAGTAGCTCGCACGGTACTTCTAGTTCCTCAGCCCCACCTTTGTTTAACCATCCCGGAGGCAGTGCCATAGCACCTCCATGTCAACCTAGCGCAAGAAGGATGGGTGATGACATGAAACTACCAACCTTTAGAGGAACAGGGCTATAAAACCCTGAGCAGCACTGGTTTCTATGTGAAGCCATTTGGATGATTAAGCAAATTAATGATGATGTTGTTAAGCTGGTTCAGTTAGAAACCACACTAAGAGAGAGAGCCTTAACCTAGTTTATGAAATACTCAGCATCACAGAATAGGACGCTTGCTGATGTAAGAAGTGCTATGATTAAAGAATTCAAGAAACCTAAATCAGAATCATAGTGCATAATAGAACTCAAAGACATAAAACAGTTACCTACAGAATCAGTATGGGACTTTGACCAGAAGTTCAAAGTCTTGATAGATCAAGTAAGCTTTGAGTTTGCACTGCAGCAGCATAAGGAATGGTTCATTGCTGCGCTGCTTCCTCATATTAGACTTCCACTTATGAAACAGAATCTCACTACTCAAGAACAACCTCTAGAGATGGATATGAAACTAGAAGCTTCACCAATTGTTGGAACAAGCAACAATGTTGCACAGTTGCAGAACCAAATAGCAAACTTAACTTTGTAAGTGCATGATATTAAGAAAGGAAAGGATGTTAAAGAAGAAATTTGGTGTACAAAGTGTAGAGCACAAGGACATTGAAAGGACCATTGTCCTGTTTTCATAGATTATATTGCAACCGAAGCACCTAACCCTTTACCACAAGCTCAGGGGCCTTGGTGTGAAATCTGTAGAACTAGAGGCCACAGACCACAAGAGTGTCACTTGTTACAGAAATATGTACAAACTCCAAAGAATCTATATTGCAATTTCTGTAAATCAGTAGGCCATGATGAGAACAATTGCAGAGCATATGACCTTATGATAGAAAGAAAACATTATGTTTATAGAGTACAGTCAGAACCACAGGGACCCATAGCAGGTCCGCAGTATGACCCAGCTCGCGAAGGCCGAGGAGGAAATTACAGGGGCCGAGGATGCGCAGGAGGTTTTGGTTGTGGAAGAGGACAGATCACTTGCTATAACTATGGAGCTCAAGGCCATTATGCAAGGGATTTCCAAAACCCAACAACCACCTGCAGATACTGTAAATCTTATGATCATGTCATTGAAGAATGCCCTCAGTTGATGGCCAAGATGCAAGAAAAGAAGCCACAGGTTAACCAGAATATTTAGTTGATTGCAGCAGAAAAAAGAGAACTAGATTCCACAGTTAATATAGTGACGTGCAGTGGTGCAACCACTGGTGCACCAGAGTTAGGAACTAGAAAGCCAGCAACACAATGGGTGCACCGCGCTAATATTAAACCATCCCCGCTCGACCTACAGAAGCAAAAAGAAGCATTCAAGCAATCTCAAGAGTACTTCTCAGATCCACGAGCTTCAAGTTCTGTCGCATTACCGCACAATGATATCAGACTGCATGTGCCAAGTCAAGAGAACCTGGTACAAGAGCAGGCTACTACATCTAGAAGGCCTGATGAGGAGGATACACTAGGCAGTGTTCATGCTTTCCTGAGAAGCTGCTTAAAGTTGTTGCGCAATGAAAAAGCAACTATGGAACTCCAACACCTATTGGATCAGTGTCAACAATCTGCTTCGATGAACACAACGTAGTGTGCTGTTCATCAGATCAGGAGTCATACTAGAACTGGAAGAGAGATGAGACTCACAGCGCAGATTGGAGTATTTGAAATGGACGAAGTCATTTTGGATTTAGGCTCAGAAGTTAATGTTCTCACCATGCAGACTTGGGAACAGATGGGTAGTCCTCAGCTTATCAGATCTCCTATCCATCTAAGACTAGAAAATCAGCAACGAGTTTCTCCATTGGGCAGATTACCCAATGTACCCATTGATATTGAGGGAGTAAAAAGTTCTGCAGACTTTGAAGTAATCAAAATTCTGGATGACAGTAGACCTTACCCAGCACTTTTAGGCATAGACTGGGCATTTGATAATCTGGCTGTCATTAATTTGAAGAAAAGACAGATGACCTTTGAGGATGACCAGATTAGGGTCATTACACCACTTGATCCCCTTCAAGGACCAGGGTATATTGAACCCATTCGAGTAGAAGAAGAAGTGCACCACATCGAAAGTTTGTATCAAATGACTGCTAATCATAATGATTATGCCAATCCCACAGCAGACGTCCATATTAGCTGGCGATGCGATAGCTCTTGCGCATCAAATTCAGAAGCAGGACTGGAAAACTGGCAGAATCGCTTACATGAGGTTTCTGCAAGGCGTTGCGCCATGACGACTAAATCCATTCGATGGATTGGCACAGAATTGAATAACACTCCAATATTTGATGGTTTAACTGGAGTAAGTGAATTCATACATGCATATGAACAAGAAATCCCAGATGAGCAACGCATACAAGCATTGGATGTAGCACTGCGCACTACACCCGCAATATGGTGGGGTGCACATAAAGAAAATATCGACACATGGCAAGACTGTCGCAGGTTGATACTGCGCAGATTTCAAGAGACTACAGCAGGAGCTTTGCACAAATATGATGGACAGAGTGACCCCAGGTCACATGTTGAAGCATGTATTCAGCAATGGTCATATATTCCAGAGGATGAGTGGGTTCACCTATTCATCCAAACATTGGATATAGTTCCAAGGAACTGGTACACTGAAACAGAATTGTGCAGAGGCACTATCACTTGGCCTCTCATGATTGAAAGTTTTCAACTCACTTTCAGCTTTGAGTCAGAACATCCAAGCATCGATCAAGCTTTGAAGTGTATTAGAAAGAATATATTTGGACAATGTCCTTTACCAGATTGGGCTGTCCAGATGGAACATGCCCTGGAATGCTATAATTTCACCACTGGAGAAGAGGATGATGATCCTCGCAACATCAATATTCCAGAGTCAGAAGGGACGCGCAAAGTCGAAGGCCCTCAGCTTGATATCCCCACCATTACAGAACACATCAAGCTCAAGAAGATTAGCATTGGTACAGAAGCCGAACCCAAGTTTTCCTCTATAGGAGATTATTGGGATGATGAAACTGTTGGCCATATTGCAGATTTACTACAGGAGTACTAGGATATCTTTCCTACCAAGTTTACAGAAATGAAAGGCATCCTAGGAGATTTAGGAGTTATGCGCATACCTTTGAAAGCGGACGCTAAGCCACTAAAACAACGCCCGTACAGGTTGAACCCACGATATAAAGAAAAGGTCAGAGAAGAAATTGATAAGATGCTCGCAGCTGGTATAATTGAGCCAGTAGAGGAAAGTGATTGGATTAGTCCTATGGTGTTACAAGAGAAAAAGACAGAAGGTGAAATAAGAATCTGCGTGGACCTACGCAAGCTCAACGATGCATCAGCGCATGATCCATTTCCTATGCCCTTTACAGACGAAGTGCTTGACAATGTTGGAGGACAAGAGGCTTACTCCTTCACTGATGGCTTTTCAGGATACCATTAGATCAGAATCCATCCAGAGGACCGCCATAAGACCACTTTTGCAACTTAATGGGGCTCATTCCAGTATACAGTAATTCCCTTTGGTCTTAAAAACGCTCCTGCTATTTTCTCTAGAGTCGTTGTTGTTGTTTTTAAAGAATTCATTCATAAGTTTCTAGAAGTCTATTTTGATGACTGGACTGTGTTTGGTTTACTAAAGAACCATATAGGGAATCTAAGGATGATGTTAGAAAAATGTAGAAAATATCAGATTTCCCTTAACTTGAAAAAATGTATCTTCTGTGCTCCTTTTGGTATTTTGTTGGGTCACATTGTGTGCAGACAAGGACTCATGATGGATCCTGCGAAGGTTTCCATCATTGCTAACTTTCCTGCACCCAACTCAGTCAAACAATTGCGCACTACATTGGGACATACAGGATACTAGAGGAAATTTATCAAGGGTTATGCAAAGATCACTGTGCCTATGGAAAGACTACTGAAAAAGGATTCGAAATTCCAATGGACAGAAGAATGCCAGCAGAGCTTGGACACACTTAAAGAAAAGATGGTCACAACATCTATTCTAGTTTTCCCAGACTGGAGAAAACCCTTTCATGTTCATGTAGATGCTTCTTCCATAGCATTGGGGGTTGTACTGACATAACCAGGAGAAGGAGGTATTGACCACCCCATTGCTTATTCTAGCAGAAAGCTGTCTACAGCTGAGAAGAACTACACCACTACAGAAAGAGAAGGACTTGCTATGGTGTATGCCTTACAGAAGTTCAGACACTATCTATTGGGTGCTCATTTTAAAATGTATACTGACCATTCTTCTTTGAAGTTCTTGGTCAATAAGCCAGTGTTAGGGGGAAGAATTTGCAGATGGCTACTCCTCTTCTAGGAGTATGATTTTGAGATTATTGTGAAGCCAGGTAGATTGAATGCAGGACCTGACCATTTATCTAAGATAGAGTCAGGGGAGGAACCTACAAATTTGGAGGACAATCTGCCTGATGCGCAGCTGTTTTCTGTTCAAGCAACAGAACAGTCCCTAAATGTTTTGAACGAAGAAGCTAAGCCCTTGGAAGGCTTAGCCAAAATAATAAAGATGAGTGAAGTCTGCAAAGTCCAGCAACAACTGCACAGGCTTAGAGACAAAGATGCTACTCTCGCCAACATCACTCAGCTAGTTATGGATGAGTATGCTAAACTTGCTACCCAAGCAGAGGCCAAGGTCAAAGCATTTGCTGAGTCTCAAGAGTTGGTCGATGGCGCAGAAGGAGAAGAAGCTACTTCAGACCTAGTGCAGACAGCCACGAAGTGCGTGCAAGACATGGACTCCGCTATTGCGCAGTGGAAGCAAGCCTTCGCTGCGACCCAAGCAAAGTTAGATGCACAAGTAAAATGACCGCAAGCTAGTGCGAGTGGCTCGGGGACGAGCCACAAGTAAGTGTTAGGGGCCTATTGGAGCATAGGCCGCAGCTATGGCAAAGCTGCCAAGTTTTAGGAAAAAGCACTAAGTTTTGAAGTAAAAGTTCTAATTTTGGGGAAAAGCACCATTTTTAGGCAGAAATGAACAATGCGTGGTACGGCGCCAGATGGACGAGCTCACCGCAGATTACGGGCCGGAAATCATGGAGCTCGTGCACACAAGTCAAAGGAAAGAGTAAATAAGGTGGCCGAGTAGAAAGATCAACCACCACAGTAAATGAAGCGACGGAATAGAGGACTCAACTACCCTCATTAAGGCAAAGTACAGGAGTTATGGTTGCTCGGACCAAGGAAGAGCAACGGGCCGAAGCATTGAAGGCGAAGGACAAGGAGCAAAGAATGATGAAGCAGCACCCATACCCGCGATCTACGCCGAAAATCGCAGAGCCTGCAGGAAGCTGCGACGTGACTGCAAGAGGCACCTACAGTACACCTAGCCATGTCCGTGGTTAGGGTTTTTGGGGATCATTGTTGGGAAAGGCCCACAGTTTTGTAAAGGTGCGACCCTCAGGGCCACCTATATATATGTGTAATTGAAAAGGGTTAGATAGTTAGAGAGTTACTGAGTTACACATACAGTCTAAGTTGATGTCTGAGTCATTTGTATTGCTGTATCTTTTAAGTTGTTAATGATCATTTTGTGCATGTAAGAAGGTCGCTATCTCGCAGGAAGACCGCTTGGTGTAAGGGCCATTGCATGTATCGACCAATCGCAAGAGGACTGAGAGGGGAATGTAATTGTATGTCTTTGTCATAGTAATATTTGTAGAAGAAGAGAATAGATCTAAGAGAAGGGCTCCCAGTTGTGTGCGTGGAGTTTCCCAGAAAGATCTAAGGCTGCAGCTGTGTGCGCAGCGGAACTGTGTTATCCCCATCTCAAGATAATATAAAACACAATTCTCGTGGACGTAGCTTCCCTCCTGGAAGTGAACCACATAATTCTTGTTGTTGTGGTGATGCTTTATGTGATTGCATTTCTTGGCTTTACTGTCTATGTTTCTATGAATGTTTCGCTATCTTTATGAATGACTATGTAAAGTAAATCCTGGAAGCTCCCTTAGAAGTTGTACTTGTGCATTGTCGAAGGAGTCTGTAAGAACACCATCGCCGCAGCGCTAAAGGAGTGTGTTACTGCACTGTGGCGCAAGGGCAGAGACAATACATAGTGTTTCGGAGGTAGCGGGTAAAAGACTCATGCGCAGGTGCGGAGCTACTGCACGGCTTGGCTGAGAAGAGTGAGTTCCAACGCTGTAGCGCTGAGAGACCTGTGAAAGAGTAAGACACTCTATTCAGGGGTTACCTCCAAGAAGGGAAGAGAGAAGACTGTAGACTCCACACCACCTAGGCTAAGGAAACCTGATTCCTTAGCCCCCCCATAGCCACTTCAGGTGAGACTTCGGGCTACTGCGCAGCTCGTTGCCGAAAGGGCCAGTGCGTCAAAGGGGTGTTTGTTGCTGCGCATCCTGAAAACCCGGGTCTGTCCAGAAAGCAGCCAACAGGTTTTTTGAATGGAAAATATCCAGTAAAGAAGGTTGAGAAAAAGAAGTTTTAGAAGGTAGAGCAAATGCTAGATCCATATCCACAAGAACCTAAAGATCTAGCACCTAAGGTTCAAACTCCTATTGCATCATGGGCCACCACTACTGCTGCATCCACCAATGATCTTGTTGGAGATACAACATCTTCAAGAAAAACCAGATCTGATCTACTCTCTCACACAAATCCATTTCTAGATGAGAGATGATTTCTTATGATTGGATCAGATCCAAAGACATTCTTTGAAGCTTACCAAGATCCAAGATGGGTAGCATCTATAGATGAAGAGTATGAGTCTCTTCAAATAAATGAAACTTGGGAGCTTGTTTCTCTACCACCTGGGAGGAAGGTTATTCAATGCAAGTGGGTTTACAGAACTAAGATGGACTCTCATGGGGTCACTAGCAAATACAAGGCTCGATTGTTTGCAAAGGGTTACTCCCAAGTCCATGGGATTGACTACTCAGAGACATTCAATCTTGTTTCTAAGATGGATTCCATCCATCTTGTTCTTTCTCTTACTGCATCCAAGCACTGAGAAGTGCATCATATGGATTTCAAGAGTGTTTTCCTTCATGGAGATATAGAGGATGAGATATACATGAAGCAACCTAAGGGGTATGTTGAAGACTCTTCACTAGTGTGCAGATTGAGGAAGTCCTTGTATGGACTCAAACAAGCTCCCCGAGCTTGGTATGCAAAGATGGACTCCTTCCTCCCATCACAAAACTTCTTAAGATGCAAATCTGTTTCGAATGTATAAATGAGACATCAAGGTGACTCTCTAATTCTGATTGTTCTATATGTTGATGATCTCTCGATTACAGGGAGAAAAACTTCATGCATCGGATCTATAACGACAACTTTGCATAACTCCTTCTCCATGTCAGATCTTGGATTGTTGAGAGAGTTTCTTGGTCTTGAAGTCACTCATAGTGATTCAGGAATCAAGGTTGCACAATCCAAGTATGTTTCAGATATGCTTGACAGGTTCCACATGAGTGAATGCAAACCAGCAGCATTTCCTTTTCTTTCAGGGATCATCCTTGAGGATGGTTCTTCCGTACCTCTGGTGGATAGTACACTGTATCGACAGTTGATTGGGAGTCTATTGTTTCTTATATACACTCAACCTGATATTTACTATGCAGTTAGTGTAGTTTCCAGATACATGCATGAGCCTCATGAGCTTCACTGGAAGTCAGAAAAGAGGATCTTGCATTAATTGCAAGGGACAAAGACTTATGGTCTTCACTATGGAGCTGGGTCTCCCATGAACCTTGTTGGCTACACCGAATCAGATTGGGATGGAGACAACTCAGATCGAAAGTCAACATTTGGTTTTATTTTCATGATTGGATATGGACCTATCTGTTGGTCGAGAAAAAAAGAAGACTGCTTTAGCTCTTTCTTCAGCAGAGGCCAAGTATAGAGGTGCAGTCAATGTAGCCACACAGTGCATTTGGTTGCGGGGCATCTTGTCAGAGTTTGGGATTCGATTCAGTACTCCACCAGTCATCTATTATGACAATCAAAGTGCTATCAGGATTTCCACAGATTCGGTTCTGAGACAAAGAACCAAACACATTGAGATAGACATGCACTACATCAGAGGATTGGTGCATGATCGGACCATTTTACTTCCTTACCTTACGACAGAAGAGCAGATTGCAGACATCTTCACTAAGGAATTATCAGTGAAGAAGTACACTTACCTTAGATATCTTCTTTGAGTGAGTGATGTACATGATTGACCATCCTATCATAGTCTATCTTGAGGGGGGGCTTTCTTCCCACTGGGTTTTCCCTCTTTCCTCACTTTGTTTATTTAGATTGTTGTACGGGGTGACCTTTGGTCTCAGTTACGAGGGCCCTTCAGTTGTTCCTCATAGTATAGCTTGCAGGGGGGGTTTTGGAATAATCTCACCATAATTTTTATAATTTGCATGCCTGCATGCAATTTTGCATGCATCCAGTCATCAGTATGGCAGTCTCCCAGCACCTAGTCCTTATTTTGCATCCCCTAGGAGCCTATTTCTGCTCAATTTTATCCCTCCTAGCCACTGATGCGCCCTTGATTTCATCACTGGAGCACAAGTGTGCCTTATTCCACCTATTTATGAGTTACTTCAGTTAGTTAGTTGGTTTATGACTTCGTTCCTTGATTCAGGGGATGATTGATCAGTTAACTAGCTGAAGCACTTAGATAGGCACCTACTGACAGCTAGTTGAGCTCTACTGACTACTGACAGCTCCTCATGCACCCACACTAGAGTCTCCTTCCATACATCAGTTCCCATGCACTCAGTTAGACTCAGATAGACTCATTTGACTGACTAGTTGACTTTTATGACCACAACCACTGGTTTGGATGATGTCTCCTATGCTATCCAAGCCATACTTTGAGGATAATTCGAATGACCTTAGAGGCATTTGAATCTCATTCATTTTATTCAGTTATTATTCACTTTACAGAGTGCCATCTTACAGCTGATGTATGATACAGCAATTTTTCTCCATTTTATGTGTAATGAGTGATTATTGATTCAGCATTTCGTCTTCTTCTTTCTGCACTATATGAGTGAATTCTAGTGAGGTCTACTACTGTTGAGTGATCCTACTTCTGAAATATCACAGGGACATGGCAAAGGGGATGGAGGGGAGAAGAGGGTGGGGGGTCTGGGGGGGAGAGGGGAGGGGAGGGGGGGAGGGAGCTTCCAAATTTTTTTCTTAATTGTTTTTAATGTTTTAAATTGTATTTTTTAATGTTTTTTAAATCATTTTTAAATAATATTTTAATGTTTTATTAATTATATTGTAATTTTTTTTTAAATGTTATTCTAAATTATTTTTATTAATTTTTTAAAATTGTTTTAGGTTTTTTTTAAATTATTATAATAGTTTTAAAACTTAAAATTCTTTTATTTTTATTTTTTAATTACTTTAATAGTTTTAAAAATATTAGTTAACTTGTTTTTAATTGTTTCTTTAAATAAATATTTTTTTAATTATTCTTTAATTGTTTTTAATTTAGTTTTCCATTAGTTTTTAAACTTTTATAAATTTTGTATTTTTAATTTTTGTTTAAATTTTCCTTTTTACTTTTAAATTTGCCTCTTCTAGTTTTTAGTTTTTTTTTATAATAATTTTAGTTTATTAATTTTTTTTATGTTTTTTAATTTTTTCTTTCATTTTCAAATTTCAATTTAAAAGAAATAGACATTTTAATTTTTTTTAAAGAAAATTAAATATTTTTAAATTAAAATTGAGTTATCTTTTCTTCTTTTGTGTTATTTAAAAGAAAAAAATTAAATATTTTTTTATCTCATGCATGGTTTCGAAATGAATTCAATTGTAATCCAATGGGAAAAAAAGGGTTATCGCTGGTAGCACAATTTTTCAATTCAAGGGTTGATTGACGGTTTTGATTGCACTAACACCAATCAGAGTTTCCAAAAAGTAATGATTGCAGTCCCCCAAAAAATGGTACTACCTGTAGCACCACTTTTCAATTCAAGGTAAAAGTAGCCACTAAATACAAGCTATAAAAAAACAAGAACTCTCGAGAATTCTCGTCAAATTGTATAACATGTTAGTAATAATGGTTACAGAGGAGAAAACTTGTAATTTCCTATCATACTATGAATATATGTCAGTAATTTGTTGATTTAATGGTTTTTGGACTCCTATAGATGATTTGTACCGATAGCTCTATGCAAAATGGATAAAACATTGTGAGGTGTATATTGTTTCCAAAAGCTTTTTTATTTTTAAATTTCACAATCCTACCAATTCTTAGAAATTTTTTGAGGGTCCTTACTTCTATGGAAGAATGCACCTTTAAATGTTATGTCATGGTTCTCATAAGTTATCCCATTCTTCATATTTATCATTAAAATGATTTTTTTGGTCAAATTTGACAAGTTTTTTAGGGTCCTTAGTTCTATGGAAGAATGTGCCTTTAAATGTTATGTCATGGTTCTCATAAGTCATCCCATTCTCCATATTTATCATTAAAATGATTTTTTGGGTCAAATTTGACAATACACTTTCAGGATTTTTTTTTAAATTGTTTGTGAATACATTGTAAATATATTTTTAAAAAATATAGAGCAACTCAAACTTGGTATTTTTATATATACACATTTATATCTAGAGCTCAACATTAGTAAGGGATTACAATATAAGTTGGTCCTTTAAAGGAAAGGTTACAAATGGTCTCCGTAGTTAGATGATGAAAATATTACTTTTTGATGTTGAATTTATCCACAAATAGGATATTTGAAGGATTGATGTCCTCAAGGACAAGTTTATTCTAAAAGGGAAAAAATGTAATAAACTAAACCCAAAAAGGTCGCAATCATTTGAGTAATATTGTCGAATGACGATGATGAATCAAATAAATAAAATCAACACATAATAGTATCGGAGAAGGATACCAAGGGTTTCCTAGTAATGCAAGTTGCAGAACCAAATCCTTCTATGGTGGATAGAGAAAAAGACAAGAATACTAAAATTGTAAATGAAGCCCTACCAAAATGACTTAATGAATATGAAAACTCCAATTTTAATAAGAAGTTAATGTAGCATCCAAATCCTAGACATTTAACTTTTGATATAGAATTAGTCATTACAAAACCTTCTCTAAGGGGTGGATCATTGTTAAAAAGAACGCAAAAAAAAAGAGATGAATTGATGATCATTTTACTTCTTATCTTTTGATTTTTTTTTTCACAGTATTTATGCTTTGTATTATAAATAAAGAAGTGCTTGCATAACTCATATATATAGTTTTTCTTTAAATACTCTTACATTATTTTACAATACCAATACCATTTATATAATGTATTTCTTTTATCTAACAAGTATATTTATTTTATCATCCATTGAAATATTTATTTTATCAAAATCATAAAAAATTGTCCTTAATTTCACTCATTTACCTCTGGGTTGGCAGGTGCGGGAGGAGTTCTCTATGACTCCACTGGAAATAAGACAAAGGACTACGCATGGGGTTTAGGTAGAAACACGAACAACAGTGCAGAATGGTTAGCCCTTACAAAAGGTCTGGAGATTGCAAGGGAGGATGGCATCACCGAATTAGCAGTTTGTGGTGACTCAATGTTAGTCATCAGGGAGGCTAGGAATCTGACAATGAACAGAAAGAGCCCCACCTCCAAAATCCACAGTCTTCTTAAGTACCTCGTCAGCGAATATAAATCCATCAACTTCTTTCACATCATGAGAACGAATAACCAAGTAACAGACGCGATGGAAAATGAAGGTGCAAGACTTGATAGGGGTGTTCTAGTTAGTAACCTCTTAAATAGAAACAAGTTCTAGATCCCTTGACATTATCAAGTTCCCATAACCATTCTACCTAAGATTTTAAACTATGGGGAATTGTCTTGGTCACCACCTCTCGCCAAATTCGAACTTCATCAACTTTTAAGATATAGTTTCAAACCCAGCTAGGGTTTTCGAGGAAAGGGACATTCGCACGAAGGTTTCACATGGCGTCCACATGGGACACATGCATCTTGTCTCTTCGAAAGGTCATCGCAACTCCAGGATATATCAAGCTGCTAGGCAAAAAGGTTGGCATCACTCCGGGTTGTTTTTGTCTGCAAAAATTGCAAATTACGGTTTTCCTCTTCGCATGAGTACTATCCCGAATCATGGTAGTGCTTCTCTGGATTTTCAGAAGCATTTTCCCTCCTGGATAGGGAATCAGGAGGGCTTGCAGTGCAGTGAGCAAGTTTGGAGAATTACGAAGGATGGTGGTGACGTCATTTGCAGGAAGCGTATTGACACCTTGTCTTGGGGAAATGAAAATGAAGGTGTGGCTTCAGTTTTGATCAAGGAGTCGTCTCAGGGCTTTGGCCCAAATGAATTGCAGGGTTATGCGGTCTCCCTTAGTGTCATGGACAACCACCTGGGAATTCTGGATGCACAGGTCCATGTTTTAAGAATTGAGGTATCGGAAATGAAAAAAACCCTACATCACATGTCTATTTTGGAGCAAGCAGCAAGATTGGAGGTCTGTGAGCTAAGAGAGAAAGTGGAAGCCCTGGCAGTGGCAATGGAGAAAGGTGAGATTCGGCGAATGACTCAAATCAGGGAGATCCAGGGCATCGCTAAAAAGATTGACGAGAACGTTAAAGGAATTTGTGACGAGAGCATGGAATTGAAGCAAATCTTGCTGAACAGTTGTGGCAAGGACGTGGAGCTCTGAAGCTATTTCTGGGGTTCTGTTTCCTTTCAAACACCTGGTAGAATTTTTGTTTGCTATGTGAAAAAGAAGATTTTTGTATGTAATTTTCTGTTCCAGTGTCGAATATAAGTATTTTTAGGTCGGTCAAAGAACTTCTAGATAGTCATAGTGGTAGCTCTGTAAGGCTGTATGTCTGTCATCCTTTTAGTATTATGGACAAAGATGAAGGTAGAGTCATGGCCGCCCAACACTGTCGGAGAGCAGGCTTGCTCATACATTATGTATCCCAATTTCTTATCTTTTTTTATATATATAAAAAAATCTCAACCATTTATGTTAAAAAAAAAATCACTCATTTACCTAACCTTAAATATAAATGTAAATAAATTTTAACACAAACACAAATATAAATATGTAATTAAAAAACATATACCATATTATGTGATAACAACAATTTTTTTTTTACATATTACTATATTTCCCCTTTCTCTTTTCTACAAATTCTATTACTATGTTTCCCCTTTTTAATAATGAGAAATTATAAAAAATATAATTAACAACATTATCATTTTAAAACATTCTAATAATGAGAAATTGCAAAAATTATAGTTAACAACATATCATTTTACACCCTTTCGTGAGCCAAGGACTTAAAATTATCACTAAATTTAAAATGGGTTGTAATTTAAGTAAACATCAAATCAATACAAAATTTTTAAAAAATTTGATAAGAATAATGCTTTATATATATATATAATTTTATTTAAAAGCTAATTTTCATCTATAATGAATATTTGTTAAACTTCCACACTATATATATTTAGTTTTTGGTTTGTAAGTCAAAGTATTTTAATTTTACATTAATTCAATTTTATATTAATTTATTTTATTTTTCAATCTATATAAAATATAATTATTGAATTATTATTTTTAATTAAAAATCATTTTTAAATTCTATTTTTTATTAGTCAAAATTTTTTTTAATAAAATTTAAATTTCTAAAAATGTAACTTAATTTTTAAAACACAAAAAATAAAAATAAAAACATTTAATATGAAATTTTCTAAAAAATTTATATACCAACTTGACATAACATTATTAACATTCAAAAAATAAAATTATTATAACTTTATACAATTATGTTTTAATTTAATGTAATCACTTCTATATATTTTATCTTAATATTTATATAAAAATAAATACTTAATTTATATGGACTTATTATTCTTTTATAATTTCTAATTACTTTCTCAATTATTATATTGAATTTATAACTTATTTAATTTCACAAATTTAATTTTCTTCAACATAACAGGATTGTTTATTAATTAATTTACATCAAAAATAGAAATATCTATCTTTACGAATCGTACCTCAGTCACTCATTCAAGCTTATCTTCACATAATTGTATTCTGATTAAATAAATTTCATGAAACTTAGTCAACGCTAATCCTGAAAGCCATGGGAGAGGCTCAAAGCACGAGCTCCACCACATCGACAGCCCAATATTTCTTCCTGAGAACGCCAAGCCAAAGAGCCAAGGAAACCCTAGAGGCTGAAACCTAATATTTCGGCGCTCACACATCTTACATCCAATAGGTGTATATATTTTAAAAATTGGGATGGATTGTTATCTATATTTTCCTTGATTAAATGAGGATAGGATAAGTGTATTGTCCAGATTGATTTTATAGTAGTTGAAGCATAGACAATATGTTAACAAATAACTTGTTTATGGTAATTAACTTGTGACCTATCAATATTCACTAACCACAAATTAAGTGAGTGTACTAGTTATAGCTAAATCACCCATTTATTTTTCATTATTAATGAT
Organism: Larix kaempferi; assembly: GCA_027924585.1. Classification (NCBI taxonomy): domain Eukaryota; kingdom Viridiplantae; phylum Streptophyta; class Pinopsida; order Pinales; family Pinaceae; genus Larix; species Larix kaempferi. The sequence goes on along the minus strand of BSBM01000461.1, from coordinate 12,466,831 downwards.
TAATATTTTTGCATACACTTAGTATCCACTTACTCTTTTCCAAGTTAAATTTGGTTATGTGGATGATCTATATACATACAAGTGATGCTTTTGCGTGTACTTAGTATCTAGTTGGTCTTTTTGAGTTTTAGTGTAAAGTTTTAGAAGTCCCTTTGCCACTTTCTTAGGTAATATCTATTACTTGTCCGTATTGACACCCCGTGGAGATTAGGACTTGATTTTTAAAGCATCATTATTTTATCACCAACACTTGATAGGATTAGAGGATTAGCATAAATTATAAAGAGAAATCAATAAACAGCTTTGCATGCCATTTTAACAACACTTGTTAGTATTAGAAATCAATAACAACTTTTCATGCCATTTTAACAACACCATAATATTAATAGTACACATCATTGACTTGTCATAGTTTAGAGTATCGATGTCATTGGTAAGATGGGGGTTGATGTTGACGAAGTCAATTCAAGAAATATGCTAATGATTAATTTTGACCAAGTTAGTGCATGTCCAAGTGTTAGAAATAAATAGATGGGATATTGCAAGGCGAATACCAAAGAGAAATGACTCATATGGAGATCAAATATCAAGACAACAAAATTTATGTGGTATAATACTGAAAGTCGGAAACATCTATAGAGCAACACAAATATTGTATCACTGGTCAAAGAAAAGGCTCACACCTAGTGCACCCCTTACTCTACTGTGTTTCCCTGACAAATGGGCCCATCAATTAGGTGAAAGGACTAGATCAAGTCTTGTTATAATCATGAATAAGAGGAATGTTAAATAACCTATGCATATGATAGAATGTTGACCTTCATAAAACTAGAGTACATAAGCCCACTAAATGCATGCATGACTAGTACATAGACCAAGTTGCTTTAACAATCCCCTAATGTCTAACATATTAATCCCACCTTAAGGACAACTTGGGATATGATGAAGGATTTACAAAATAATGAAATGAGAAGGCATGAGACATTATATTTATCTCCCCTTAATGAAAAATTCCTTCAAACTTAGGATATCCCAAAGATGGAGAAACTTGGTTCCTATTATGGTTTTCTCGAAGACATTAGAAATTTGATCTTCGATCCAAGAATAAGTCAAGTCAAACACCTAATCATGGATAATTTTATAAATGAAGTGCATGTGTATATCTATTGATACATTCCCATCTAAACTCTCACATAACAATTACATTAAACCAACTTGGTCTTAAGAAATATCCTTATTTATAATACCCTAACACCGCCCCCCTCCCAACTAGTTAACATATGAACAACTTCAGATACATTACAATAAAACTTGGCCATTAGTTTTTTTTTTTCTTCTATTTACCATTTTAGCGTCTACTGGCCTTGGAGGAAGCCCTGAAGGCTACCCATGCGCGATGGTGGGCGGCGCAAAAGTCAAACATCACATCATGGCCAAAATGTCGACGCCTCATGGAGGTTCAGTTCGGCGAATCTGCGGAGGACAACCATATGCGATATGACGGACGAGGAGAGCCCAAAGATGACGATGACCCCAGGGCTACATACGTACCAGAATTAGAGGGCAGTCGCAGTGAGGTGGCACTAGATACACCGTCACACAAATTTCAGCAACCATTAGCGATCAAGAAGGTGAACATTGGGTCGGAGGAAAACCCCAAGTTCGCATGCATTGAAGACTACTGGGACGAGTCGACCATTGTGAAGATGACTAAACTACCACCCAAATTTCAGATATTGTTTCCAACGAAATTGCCAGAGACGAAGGGAATTTCCGGAGAATTAGGGGAAATAAAGATCCTCCTGAAACATGATTCAAAGCTAGTCAAGCAGCGGCCGCATCACTCGGAACCAACCACGATAGGCAGGATGATCAAAGCCAAACCACTGACACATGACATCGAGAAGTACACAACAGCGACCCGAAGAAACCAACAAAAATTGGCCACCATAGAGACGCCAACGATACAACGACGTATCGACATAGCAGCATTCACTGTGTCAATGTAAAAAATAAAATAATAATAATAATAATAATAATAAAAAGATGTTGACACATTATAACCAAGTTGGAAGCTGCCACGACGCATGAAGGTCTAAACCAGCAATAAATACCATAAATGCTACCGTTACACCACATGAGACAACGGAAAAAAAGAGAACAACAGTAGTTAATACCAATGCACACGATGGATTTGGCACACCATGGCTAGATTTGGTAATCATGACCTACGATCGGATGGAGTATATTGACCAATGTTATAAATCTGGAAGGAGCCAACGGGGTATCTAAAGAGCCGAATGGAAGTGTATGTCTCCAACACCAGCACTGAAAGACCACAGCCCACACCAGTTGTGCAAGAGCATCCATAAGTTATGTCTACAGTCCCACACAAGAAAAAGAGGAGCACAACTCGACCTCCTGGCACTGGTCGGGAGAAAAAGAAGGGCACCTGGGCATCCGCAAGGCTTACGAATGATGCTGCAAGGCCCTCAGCTGTTGAAGCTGCGCAAGATGGATATGATAGCCCCATGCTTTCATAGTACCTTGCACCCCGTTGGGTGGGGGCGCCCACACCGCGGATCACAAAGAACTAAAAATACTCCATTGCGGTCGCACCGGTACCACAAGGGGTTACTGAAAGTGGGGATATTATTGCCAAGTTGCAGAGGTTACAATACACTAACCATGACCTAGCCAAGTTTAAAGAGTATGCAGAGGCTTATGAGGATGGCCCCCATGTAGGCGGCCCAACTACGAAGGAACCTAAGAAGTGGGCATTGGGATTCGCACACTCAGGGTTGCTCGGTATCACCCTCCTACTGCATTTTGGGTGCCTGACACAAGTCAACACATGCGTCAAGAAACTCCTCGCATGCTTCCATGAAAGATCCCTCTGGCTACATGAGAGAATCCTAGTCACAGTCGACCTAATTTCTAGAATCACTAGCCTGCCTCAAGAGGGAGCTGATCCTTCGTAGTTTTTCTAGGGTAAGGACAATGACAAGAAATTAGCCAAATAATTGGCCATAAAGTATGGGGTAGAGAAAGATTCTCGAGGCTATCTGATCCACATAATTAACAACCAAGAAGTTAGAGTAGTGGCGAAGATACTTGCGGTCAAAGTAACATGGAAAAACCGACCGATGCAATGTAATTCAAGTGTCCTCGCATCTGCGAAACAATGCGCCGCAGGAGAACAGATGAACTGGGCTCAATTCCTGCTACATGAATTAACCGAGGACGCGTATGATGCACAAGAAAACGGATGGTCGTTCACATATTCATGGTTACTCCTCCTCATTGCCTTAAAAGCATGGAGGGAACCAAACGACTATCAGGGGATGGATCTCACGGAACCACGAGTATGTGATGGAGTGCGATACCAGAACTTATGGGAGACCATTAAAAAAGAACGACAAAAGGAAAATGTTATTCAGTTTTATATTTGGCTTGAGAGGATGAGAATGGACGCACAGATGATACCGCGGATCACAGCACAAGCCACCACAAAGTATCACCCCATCACCCATATATCCATCGAAGAACACACAATTTACCTCTGGGCCCGCGTAGATCCGACCAAACAATGGGTGAGGACACAGTATAAGCTCACCAAGGCCGAGCTCGATAACATCATCGCCAAATGGCTGGAGACATGGAAGGTTCCTGCAGATCCGAAGGATATTGAAAAGGAGCAGGCAGCAGGACGACGAGACCCGGCGAAGAATGACTAAGCTTCCGCCAACCAGAAGGAGAACGCAGAACATGAGACCAACACGAAGGACTAGACGGTAGAGTCTGGCTGCGACGGGCCATCAATAGCCAACACCCTAACAGATTCAGAACTAGACCTCCAACAGGAAAAACAAAGGACGAAGAAGAGAATGGATTGTTCCAGCAGCAGTGCACAGGAAGGGCTCACTGCGGAACAGGCTGACGAATTTCTGGATAGAATTACACAAATTGTAGAGAGTAACCGCTGGAAGGTTACACAGCATTCAATGAATAATTTCCAGTACATAGGGGAGCTGTTAAACACCATGGCAAATACAATAATCAACATCAGGGTACCACATGGGGACATCTAGCAAAACTTGCCAACTCCCAAAGTGGAGGTAGAAGTGGGCACCTAGTAACTCATAGTCCAATTCGAAACCCATGCCTTTTTTATAGGAGATGATACCTTTGACCTCGAGATTCGGAAGGCCAATCTAACAATGCTTGATTTCAACTTGCTTCCAATGTTAACACTACACCGAGTCCAAGCGGCCACAAGCACAGAAATCCACGATTGTGAGGCCGCGATGCACAACAAGATGGTCGAATACAAGAAGCAACTACAGCACAACGAGGAGGAGGCACAACACCTTCAAGATAAACACACTGCAGCACTAGTTGCGAAAATACAAGCCATTGAGGAGAGTCTCGATTAGAAGAAGCCCTAGCTATGAAAGAGAAGGTCATCGAGGAGCAGACTACAACACTCACTGCGAAGGAAAATGTTGCAGAGGAATGGACAAGGTTAGAAAGAGCACTTGTGCAGGCATGTGAAAACGCGGTGCTAGATTCAGATGTTGCCCCGAAAGCTCAAGCTATTATGCTAGGCGTAGCCATTACCGAGCTTAGAAAGGAAAATGTGGAGCTCTAGACTCGAGTGACACCCAGCACACCACTGGCACAAACTCAGAGTTGACAGATGGCGATAGAGGAAGCAGTGGTAGAGATTCAGGAGATGGAACAGGCAGCACAGCAAGTTGCGGTAAGCCTTACAGAGTTTTGGGACACATTGGTTGAGGATGACCAGTTAACTGCACTGAAGAGATCGCTCCGAGAAGTAGAAGAGCAGTTGGAAACTTTGAAGGGATCGTTCAAAACAATGCCCACAATGATGCGAGTCGCAAAGGCCATGGAATTGCAAAGCATCAAGTAGCGAGCTGAAAAAGCCCACGAAAGGAAGCAACGACAAGCTGCACATTTGGATGAGCTCCAGACAAAGGCTGAAGCCCTCATAGAACAAGTAGTACCAGTGATGAAACAGGTACAGCTGAAATTGCAGGAGGTACGACAGAAAGTGACCACCCAACGGAGCAGCAGGTGATAAAGAGTGCACAGCTCTGAGCATCAGTAAAAGAGATAGTTGACCAGATTCAGACTGACTACGACAACTTCCAACAACAATACAACAAACCAGAAGTGTCCAGCTAAGGTGGCTCGATACGAGCCACAAGTTTGTGTTGTGGTCTTGTTGGCACGGGATATATCTGCAGGAAGTGCGAAAGCCGACAGGTGCGAAAGGGTCATTCCATGGAAGAAGGACCATTTGCGACGTTTGCAAAAGCATACGAATTGTTAGATTAGTTAAGTCAATCATGTGGACCATTTTGTAATAAGATAAAAGCATATAAATAGATTAGGATTGTAAGCCTAAATGCATCGGAGTTCAGGAAATTGATCCTATCTTTTGGGTTTTGCCTTGTATCCGCAACATGATGTATTGACAGTTTCTGTGAGGTTAATTCCGCAGGTTTGGTGAATGAATGGAGATGTTTGGTTATGACGTAATTTCTGTCTTTATGCAATGATGTGATGATGAATAATGGGTTACGTAAAAATTTTCTCTTGATTAATGCGAATATGTCGTAGGAAGTAATCTGAATAAGTATGCCGAGTATGATGTTCTGAATGTTTATTAGAAACTGCAAATGACTTAAGATGCATGGTATGTTATGAATGTTATAATCTCTGGTTAGTGCAAAGGTAATGTGTGCATATCCTCTACACAACTGTGGAAACTTGGTTCCAGCAGCCCTCTTATCCAGCTCGGGTGAGACTGCACTTGCTCCGCAAGTGTTGCTGGGAAGGGCTACACCTTTCTGAGCCAGTGTATAAGAGAGTTTGGGTTGATAGTTTGATGGCGACAGTGCGGAGTGAACCCCTGTCAATAGATGATGCGTCAATAGGCGCAGGGCTGCCTCATGCGCACCAGCCGTCTTCAGAAACCCTGGCGCAAGTCGCCGCGCATCGGTCCAGTTCTAACCCACTTCCATGTTTTTTTTAATTGTTTTTAATGATTTTAATTGTATTTTTTAATATTTTTAAAATAATTTTTAATGTTTTATTAATTATTGTAATTTTTTTTAATTAAATTTGTTAATTGTTATTCTATATTATTTTTATTATTTTTTAAAAATTGTTTTAGTTTTTTTCAACTGTTTTAATAGTTTTAAAACTTAAAATTGTTTTATTTATATTTTTTAATTGTTTTAATAGTTTTAAAAATATTAGTTAACTTGTCCAGAACCCATGGACACAAACGTGCTGAGCCCACTAACTGGAGGCCACTTTCCATTTCTAGAGCTTGAGCTTACACCATTTACCCCATCCAAAGAACATATAGTGGCCCCATTAAACACTTTTTTTTTAATTCAAAGAGAAAGACCATAACACGACGGTCATAAAAAAGAATGAAAATTACCGCTCAACCTGGTATTATCACCGTCACAGAAAACACACTTGTAGAAGGCACCCAAAAGGACCCCAAATTCACAGCCTCTGTGAATGTCACAGCTGCACAAGCAAGTGCTGACAATGTCGACAAGCTACTTACCACTATTGAGCGAAACAAAGAAGAAATGTTGAAACTCAAGGCCACCTTGGTAAAGGAACGTGGAGAGACCATTGAGTTAAACACAAAATTACAGTCCACATTATTTGAGAAAGACAATTTACTAGCTGCGTACAACAACCTTAACACATAAAAGGAAGCATTGACTATTCAGTTAATGATAATGGAAGGGGAGACAAATGATTTTCAAGCAAAGCTTACAGACTTTGAAACACGTACATCAGCGGGAAATGACAAAGCCAATGAATTGAAGACTCAAGTAGATAAGTTATTGAGAGATAAGGAATCACTCATGGAACCATTCTAGGCACAAGCATGCAAGCTTCAAGAGCAAGTCTCAAACTATCAAGAAACACTCTTTCAACAAATCTACAATATCAAACAATTTATGGCAAGGATGCAGGAAATTGCTGCAAGCTCAATAACAATGCATCAACATTTGATTACTACTAGCAACAAGCTTAACAAACAGTTAACCTAGAGAGAAAATAACCCAGCATTTCCTCCTCACCTCCCTCAAAAAACACTAGTGACCCTGAAGCTGGATATTGCTCTCCTTGTATTTTGCAGGAAAGCCACTAATTGACTAAATGCCAAGATTGATAAAACTCTTGAAACTTCTATGAGGAAATCCATCAGGTTCATCGTAAATGTCAGCTCCCTATGGAAGCCAATATCGATGAGCTCCCCCCCAAGGATCAACAAATGGAAGAACTCCAGCAAGTGTTGCAATCAATCCTGGACTACATCAAGAAAATTGATGCTCTAATAGAAGAAGACACTGAATTCTATGTGAGGAAAACATCTACACATCTCATTTTCCTTGAGGATACCTGCAAGGCTACAACAACAAAAGTTGCAAATATAGAAACATAACTATCTTATCATGAACCAACTCTTTTTGTTGTTCATTTATTCTTCTTTGTCAATGAAAACAAATTTCTCTTCTTGAGAAACTATTGCAGAAATGTTTATATGCAATGTGTACTTATCAATGGATATTATTGGGATTCCTTTTCTCTAAAAAACCTAAATGCTTGTTCATATTTTTGTAACAGTGCTATATTTTACTACGTTTTTAGTTCAATACTCTTCAGTTTCCTTGTTGGAAATGGCTTTTCAAGCTAAGCTCATAATGGATTATCCCAAGCAGTACTGATATAAATATTAATCTCAGCTGATTTGTAAATTGTGTACTCTCTTTTACATTCATAAAAACAAAGCAGCCAAGCAAAGTGACGTCTCTTGATCTACCTCCACATTGAATAAATACAACTTTTATATTCAGAGCTACGACCACTGCTATTGTGTTGTAAGTCTGCATTTTATTGTTCTTTTTTGTGAACTATCTATATTGTCAGAAGACGTGTGAATCCTTTATGCCGTGAGAGTCATTGATAACCAGATACTTTCCTTGGTTTATTGGTTTATTAGTGATTTTCAAAAGATTAATTCATATAGTGATAGGTCTGTTCGCATTTACATGCTTCTCAAGCATAACGAAGATTCACCACTCCTATTGTGTTGTATGTCTGCATTTAGAAACTTTGTTCTTTTCCTACCAGTATCCTTCACTAGTTGTGCCTATGTTTTTGTTCCTTCTAACTTTCCTCTTTTCCTACCGGCATTCATTTTTGCCCCTCGAAAAGCAAATGCTATTATATAATAACAACACATTTATTTTTTACGTATCACTTGCTTCTCCTTTCCAGTATCTAAAACATTCATTCTAATACTATGTTTCCCCTTTCCCTTCTCTAAAACATTCATTCTAATAATAAAAATTATAACTTAGATTTCTTTTTTCAAAATAACACTAAAAATTATAACTTCATTTTTTTTGAAAAGAAAACTAAACTTAAAATGACATATTTCTATATCGTTGTAGATTAAGTAAACATCAATTCAATATACATCATCTTTTAAAATGATGAAAAGATTCATGCCTTTTATTTATAATTTTTATATATAATGAGTATTTGTTGAATTTTATACAGAGATAGCTTGAATGTTAAAGATTTTGATATAGGTTAAAATGTTAAAGTATTTTGATTTTGTAATAGTTAAATTTTATATTAAAATTTTGTAAGTTTTTGAATGTTTATAAAATAGAATTTATTGAATTGATATTTTCAATTTTTTTTTTTAAATTTTATTTCTTATTATTTATAGAAAATTTTAAAACACAAAAATTACAACTAAAAATATTTAATATGGAATTTTCTAAAAGTATTATGTAGCAATTTTTATATGTTAATGTTGATAAGCAAAAAATATAAATGTTGTGACTTCCTATTGTCACTTCTTATGTAATATTTTGATTTGGATGTAACTACTTCTATATATTTTTATTTTAATATTTGTATACTTAATTTATGTGAATTTGTTATATTTTTTTTAATTTCTATATTCAATTTAAACTTATTTAATTTCTCAATTTTTTATCTTTAATTATTTATTGCTTAATAATTAATTATAAGATTGTATAAAAATATAAATAATTATATAAAAAATAAGTGGTAACTCATGAATGGATAACTAGTAGTGTATGCATGGATAACTTATAGCTGATGTATGGATAACTCATTAAATGGATAACCAACCATTTATGGCAGATAACTAGAAGAGAAGAATGTGAGAGAAAAAAGAATAATAATAATTGATGGATAACTCTTATAGTGACACTTAACTTGTAGCTTATCAATGTTTACTAGCCACATATTAAATGGCTGTGCTACTTTACATAGAAACTATATTTATTGCTTAATAGTTTATGGCAGATAACTAAAAAAATGTGACAAAAAAAATATATAAAAAATAACTGATAGATAACTGATAGTTACATTTAACTGGTAGCCCATAAATGTTTACCAACCGCATATTAAATAGCTGTGGTAGTTTACATATAAACTATGTTTATTGTTTAATAATTAATTTATATATCACTATGTAAAGATAAAGTCCTTGGCAAATTGATGAGCTTACGCATCATACCTCAGTCACTTACTTATCTTCAGAGAATTTTATTGTGATTATTAAATAAATCAACGCCAGTCCTGAAAGCTCAAATCACGAGCCACCATGGACGATCTCACACGGAAACCCCAATTTCCAATATTTCTTCCTCGGAACGCCAAGCCAGAGAGCCAAGGAAGCTCCAGAGGCTGACACTTAATATTTCGGCGCTCACGCATCTTACCTCCAATCACATTTAAAACATAACTGCAGAGTTTATTACTTCATTAATTCTCTGATCTCTGATAACGGCCTTCGAATTTGCAGACTGGAGGTTTTGTTAGGAATTTGAAGGCAAATGGGTTAGTGCTAACTAACCCTGGACAAGAATGGACAGCAACAAGCAAGCTACAGCCCGATGATCATGGCCCCGGGTTTTGCAGGCGTTGCATGGCTATAGCAAAGCAGAATAAAGGCAGACTTTACATTCTCCGTCGATGTATCACTTTGCTACTATGCTGGCATTTTCATGGACAAGATTAGATTAGATTAGCTCTGCTCAGCTCCATTTCCTGTAAATTCATTGGAACAACGGTCGATCTGCACAAAATGGCAGGCGACAGGATTTATTCCCATTTGTTTTTATTTTGTTTTAACAGTGGAATCGTCCTGGCTGTGTGTTTTTGAAGGTCGGCTACAGGCAAACCCTTTTTCTGTATATCCTCTGCAGGATACTGGATGATAATATATTGTTGTATGGATGTTCTGGATTCCCAGAGCTTTCTCTCTTGGAATTGATGGGTTTGATTCGGATTTATTGTTGTTTATGGAATAGTAAATCTTGCTTTGCAATAAGCTTGAGAATCCTGGAAATTAGGATTAGAATTTTATGAAACATGTGTTTCAGAATATGTAAAAATAAGTTGAGTTGCATTGGAATCGAACATTGATAGATTGGAGAGTGAAGGGTATACTTCAAGATTAAAATTCACCTAATAATCCGATCGAAAAGATCAAAGTATATATAGACTGAAATATTGCCATTAAACAGTAAAATAAATCATCACAAAATTATAAATTTTCAAGCAAGATATGCCAGAATTGTAGTTTTAACTTTTAAATTGTTAATCAATCCAACTCTGTAGAACAATACAGAGAGAGATATGGAGGTAGAGCGCTTAAAACAGAGGCTTCATACTTCGTTGAAAAAGTTTTAAGATGATTTTTTCATATACAATGGATTTTTTTATAACAACGTTGAAGTTTACATCAAAATATAGTTGTGATCCCTTATGACTAGGTATTCAACAACTATTTTGTATGAAAATGTTGAACATGTAGAATGAAATTGGAATTTCACATATGCCTCCCAAGCTAAAATAGCTATTGGTGGATCAATAGGCTCTCTAATTTTTTTTCTCATTGCTCTTCTTCGACAGTTTAAGGTCTAATTGACGGTTTAAGGTCTCTTTGTAGTTGTTTACTTTATTGTTAAAACCATTGCTACCAATGTTGCTCTCTTATACTAGGGATGATTTGTTTCGTTAAATGTTATATAATTGTATATGGAAGGCATGTTGGGAATATTTGGAACACGGGGATGTTCTCTTTTCTCATGTTTCTTATCACTTAGACCCACGGGTACTTCTATGGAAATTGCAATCCACAATAATTGCTTATTCAATGAGTTGTTTCCTTGATTGAGTGTATCTGTTTACCTTCCCTACATGTATGTAAAGTCAGTTTGGTCATTTGACTTTAAAATTCCATTGAAATATCTCCATATATACAAGGTTTAGTTTTGATAGTTTCTATGCTTTGGATTTCAAAGCCTATGATATCTTCCCAACTCAATGGATCCTTCAATAACATCAAACACTCAATTTGAAAATGAGTAAAAACTTGGCAAATTATGATTACCTACATCGACATTCTCATCTTTGTCAAAGGATAACCCAAACACTCATGTTTATCTTTGTAGGAACCCTTAGGTGGACATTTAAATCCTCTTCTCTAATCCTTTTCTTTTTGGCAGAACCAATACTCATTATCCTTTCTCTCTTATCTCTATGGGATATTGTTTTCAATCAGAAAAGAAGATGATCAAAACTCAAGCTGCTGCAAAAGTTACTAGTTCATTTGGCTCAATCAACCATCCACTAACGTTTCTCCTCCTACTCTTGTTGTGGTTCATGCTTTAGAGAATTACCACTACTATTCATACCTTGGATCTATTTGTTTACACTTCTATTTTATCTAGAAAGCAACATTTAGTAAACAAAAATAAAGGCACCTTAAACCTACCAAGGAGGGTTAAGGGAAGAGGCTTCGATGGAAAAGAGGCAGGGGCAAAGGCTTTCCTCACCACTCAACATTAATCATGGAAAATTTGTTTTGACAATTGTTAATATTGACTTCACAACCCTTGCTACCTCATTCATGGAAAGTGGTTCTTGTTACCTTCATTCATGGGACATGACACTGAAAATTGGAATCACATCCACTTTGCTGGTTCAGGTTCCACTCATAATATTTGAGCAATAACTAAGCTTTCAAATAATTGTTTGATAATTTCACAGATAACCGAGTTTTGGGAAGCCGATTATAGTGATTAAAATATTTAGATTTTATTCCAAAACATTGTAGTTGTTGATGCATTTAATTATGTTTTCTAATAATTATTAGTTATTTTGATGCATTAACAATGCGACTACTCAAGACCATTCAACACAATTAATCTGAAACCACACAAATAATCTAAAAGAACATTAAATATTTAAATGTATAACATTGCAACGAATCAAAGTCATTGTGATTATTAGTTATTTTCTTCTTGGCCTCACAAATAGATTTACGAGACTTAGATTAATTATTAGAGTGCTCCAGTGAGGAGATTCATTCAACATCATGCATTGTTTACTAATTTTTTTGCTTATAAACTTTATTATGTATTTTCTTCTGTCATAAGCATGTTTCATGTATTTCATTCATTTAGTAGGTGTTGCACCAATGTGACCTTACTCTTTCTTGCCTTACCATTTCCCTTCTCATGTCAATTGATGCATTAGCCATTTATGTTTATTGTTGATCTCCATATGCATTTGTTTGGAATGTGAAAATTTGGTTTACTTAGACATGATTGTTTTTCTTTTTAAGGTTGTATTTTTTGTTTCTTTTTCTTATCTAATAGAGGAAATTTAATATTTATTTTAAACTCAAATCGAAAGATTTATTTGGGATGTGGAAATTTGGCTTACTTAGACATGATTGTTTTTCTTTTTAAGGTTGTATTTTTTCTTTCTTTTTATTATCTAGTAGAGGAAATTTAATATTTATTTTAAACTAAGACTGAAAGTGTTTTTCATTCAATATGGGCTTACTTGTCTTGTGTGCTTTTTAATCTCTTTATCTTATTTCTCTAGATACTACTTCCTCATTTTGTTTGGTTGGTATTCTAATGCTTGAGCATCCTTCTCCTTCCTCAATTATGAATCTTCTTCCTTTGTTTTTTTCCATGGATTATTATCTAATAGTTGTATCTCATGTTGATGGAATTATATCAAATATGGGCTCCACAATTGACAATTGATAGTATAAGTATTGATACTAATGTTATCTTGCATGCTTTACAAACCCATGTATTTGTGATTTCAATTAGATCAACATCCTTTGATGGTTAGCCTTGAAGTAAATGGTCAAACTTCTTACAACTTGAACTCTAATATCATTATTGCAATTTCCTTCCCTTTCTCTTACAACGATATTATGCTTTGGTTCATCTTCAATATGTAGATGAGGTGACAACATTGGTCTATACCTCTAGTGTCAGTATCGATCATTTTACCCATCTATAAGATTTTATACATTATTTTCTTCCCATAAACATCGACATCTACCATGTTTGCATACTCATCCTTATCATAATCAATGTAAATTTACCATGCATTTATATCATTTATAATTTGACAAATAAATATTTTTTTTTATTTACATTTACAACCATTTTTTATTTGCAAGCTTTGACGGCCTTTCATTGTTGTTTTGAGGATAACTTCTCTTTGATTTTATATTTTTTTTCCATATTTTGATTCTTTTTTATCTTGACTTTCTTTTGTTTTTTATATTTTGATTCTCTTTGATTTTGATTTTTTATTATAATTATTCTATTTTTAATTCTCTTTAATTTTTTTAAAATAATTATTATATTTTTTATTTCTAAATGATAAATTCAAATTAATAACACATGGACTTCAATCGAACGATCTAAAAAACTTTTAAAAATCGAAAAAGGATGACATTATAAATGCACCGAATCCACCTAAAAATCGAAGAACCTAAGCGTAGACATAATATTATGTCAATAACTAAAATATGGCTTAAGGTTGCAACTTGCAATGATCTGCTCATGATATACACATAACACGATATTGATATTTTAAATGAATGTTCGAAGTACTTGTGACAATTTTGAGACAAGATTCTGAAGAAGATATTCGTAGTCTCATTATTGTTAAAAGGCCGTTTAAAGTGATCGACACAATTTTTTACATATGTTTATCTCACCATTTTACTCTTCTTTTTTAATCCTTTGATGACTTTCGTCCTATAGCACTTTGTAACTTAGTTTATAAAGTTATTGCAAAAGTCATTGCCAATCGATTGGAGCCTATTCTCTCAAGGAACATATCTAGTGAGCAGTTTGGATTCTTGGAGAATCAAAAGATACTCGACGCTATTGTTGTGGCTTAGGAGACGTTTCACGGCATCAAGGTTAAAAATATGCATGGATTAGCTCTTCAGCTCGACAAGTCTCGTGCTTATGATAAGGTGCATTGGGGTTTCTTCGGCTAGCACTCATCCAAATTGGCTTGCCATGGAGTACTACAAAATGGATCAGGCCTGTGTCAACTCTGTCCATTATGGCATCATCATAAATGGCTCTCCTACGGATTTTATCGCAAGCTCGCAGGGCCTCCGCCAAGGGTGTCCACTGTCACCACTCTTATTTCTTCTTATTTCTTATTGTAATGGAGGGTATGAGTAGGCTTTTAAATAAGGCATTGCTGGACGCTGTGATCAGTGGTATTAAGGTAACAAAACATACTGTAATTACACATCAACTGTTCGTCGATGATGTGATGTTATATGGAAATAACAACCTGATGGAATGGAGGGCTATCAAAAATCTACTTGATTTGTTTTGCAGGTCCACTGGGATGGTCATAAACGCGACCAAATCTTTTTTGTTGCAGCACAATATTGATAAGATCCATATGGAGGACATTGCATTGATTTTTCCTATTAAAGTGAAAGACTTGATAGAAGGTACAAAATATTTGGGCTACCAGTTAAAACCAAATAACTATAGGACCTGCGACTGGTATTGGCTCCTGCACCGATTTGACAAAATAATCCATTTATGGAGATGGAAGTGGTTATCCATCAGGGGTAGGGTTACACTAGTCAAGTATGTTTTACAAAACCTAGCAATTTATTGGATATCTCTCTACAGGATTCTGAAGTCGATACTCATAGGTATTAGAAGGAAAATCATAAATTTCATTTGGTCAGGCACTGATAACTTCATCTCATCAATTGGGAGAGAATCTCTTCTCCCAAAGCTTTGGGGGATGGTCACTAAAAAACATTTATGTATTTGTCGATGCTCTCAGAGCCAAATCCTTGTGGAGGGTACTTACTGTGGATTGTCTGTGGAGGTCTATCATTAGAGATACATACTTCTGTAACAAGTCTATTGTCTAATGGATACGGTCTGTGAAAGGGAGGAGTAAAGGATCTTCTAGTATTTGGACAGGTCTAGTTTCAACACTTTATGTGATAAACAAATGAATAGCATGGCTACCTAGAAATGGGCGTTCCATTGTACTCGGGGAGGACTCGATCATTGGGGGGACAATTCCTTTCAAATTATCTTCAAATCTGCTATTTTTCCTGCATGTTAGGGGCTTCAGATCTATGTACCACATTGCAAAAAGTACCCACTCAAAGTATGCTCCAACGGTCTGTCTATGTGTGGATCATCTGGGATTATCCGGCGACATGCTTGTGGAATGGACGTGTTATAGAGATGGACTTGTCCATGGCTTTGTCAGGATCTATGAACAAGATGATGTTCTCCTTTGGTCCTGGAACACCTAGGATGGATCTGTGACAGTGGAGCATGCTTATGACTCTATTATGTCAAATATCCAGGGGAATGTTTGTTGGTGGTATATTGTATGCTAGAAATGGAATTTAGCACATAAATTAAATATCGTTATCTAGTTGGTCATGGAAAACAAGATATTGATGTGGCATAAACTTTTGAAGAGGGGATTCACTGGTCCTAACATTTGCTCATTATGTGGGATTGAAGCAGAAACTTGCAATCACTTATTTATATCTTGTTCATATTCTGCTCGTCTTTGGTTATCAGTTGGCTGCATTTTCAACAGTATCGGTGCATGGAATGGGGACTCCATACAGCCATGTCTGCATAATTGGATCAGGCACAACACAAATAATGTTCCATTAGCTATATTTATCATATGGGAAATTTGGCTAGCTCGGAACTTACTTATCTTTGAAGATAGGTATACCTCTCTGGAGTGGCATGCGAGGAAAGTTGTGGCGGATTACATGGAAATCATAGCCTCTAATAAATGCAATATTGATATATCAAGGATTCCACGCTCTATCATTCGTCAGAGGCACAATTCCATAGCATTTTTTGATGGCTCTTCTCAATACGGGGGAGCTTCATGCAGTGCAAGGGATTTCATTTTATTAGACCAGTTCCAACATTTCCATGTTTGGATGAATGGGGGTATGGGCACAAATACCTGCGGAGAACTTCTGGCACTCTGCTTGGTTCTTTATTTTGCAAAATGTAAGGGCATCATACTTCATCATAAAGATGGTGATTCTCTTTCTATTATAGAGTGGAGGTGTGGTCGAGGATCTCTTTTTTCTTTGGTCCTCTCTCCATGGATGGCCATGGTGTTCAATTATGGCTTAAAGAATTTCCACTCATCTTGATAGAACACATTTATTGAGAGCACAATTTGCAAGCTGACCATTTGTCAAAATTGGCTCTCTCTGCTGAAGAAGGCTTCATACATTTTGAGTTTTGGTCACATTTTATGCTTCTTACTAGTGGGCGATTGCCCCTATCATCTTCCTCATGAGATGTTGGTGATGGGGATCAATTTGTTTTGTTTTTTTGGCGGATGGTATCTCTTTCCTTTCCTCTTTGTATATACCTATTTACTTTAGCTTTAGCTTTCTTTTTATTTTCTTCATTTTTGTAACATTCAATGGAAGACTATGCCTCATGTGCCTTTCCATGTATGTCTTTGGTCTATTTGGACTTAGGTGGTTGTCCATTCTGGAGTTTCTTTGCTTCCTAGGTTTTGGATTCAAGTTGATGCCTTTGATGGCTACTTCCTGGATATGGATGAAATTGTAATGCCTCATATACTTATATTTTATAATGAAAATATAGCTTATTTTCTGGATGAAGAAAAAAGCATTGAGGTTGCAATTTTTAAAATCGTTTTCTAATCATGGAAAAGCATTAGAATTTATCTGTGTCACAAATAGTTTGTGTACATTAAGGAAATATTATTCTTATTATTGTATGCGTTGATAGGAAATCCATCCTCGTGTTCAATTAGGTTTTAGACTGCATATTACTTCATATTAATTACCTATTAGTTTGCATTTATTTTTTAATTTTAACTAAACATTAAAAAACATGATTTCATGTAATGTTATTGTACAAAGTTTTAAATTGGTTTATCTGCTTTAGATGGTAGAGACATTGTAGTCTTATTTCCGAGTCGATGTCGAACATCTTGGTATTAGAAATGTTCTTTTAATGCTGTCATGATAGACATTGAATGCCACCGCTACCACCACTAGTTCATCTAGTGGCCTCCACCACTAGCTGTCTCTTCCTTGCCCTACAACTACACCACCATATCTTAGATAAATTATGTCTACTTACATAAATGCTTATATCAAATCCCTTTTCAACCAACATGAAGAGATCTCACTGTATAATGGCTTTCTTCAAAAACTTCCTCCATTCTACCACCAACCCTGGGGAAAACTTAGCCGTCCAGCGCATCAAACAATTGATGCTCACTGTATTTCAAAGGTGCAATTACAGCAATGTTGGATGACCTACAATAACATAACAAACACCAAGTACATAGTCTAATAGGGGGCATGAATGTCATATAATTTTACAAATAATTAATAGTTACAACTTCTAAATCATGTACATAATCAATTGCGGATTTGTGAATTGTTTTTTAACATAATGGATTATGTATGTTCATTTAATATGGATATATTTGCATCTAATAGGGGAAGAAGATCAACATCATTTATAGCTAGCAACTAGCAATTACAATATACAAATAATGTAAAGGGTATAAGAACACTTTTGAACATTGATTATATTTTTTAACACTATCCATTCCATGCTACTTTAAACTTTAAACTTAAAAAAATTAGAGGGTTGTAGAACTTGGGCAGTCTATACCCCTATGATAATGCCTGAAGTAGGATTCAACTAGAGATATATCCTCCTAATATCTTGCCTTCCTATAATTACCGACAACCAAGTTGTGTTAAGCTATGTTAACCTCGGTTAAGTTGTGCATGGTTTTCATGCTTGTCAGCACCAATACTTATTGTATATAATGATTGCTTCATTCATAAAGTGATTCCTTCATTCATTGTATGTATCCTTGCCACAAAGTCAAGTAGCAGTGGGATTTTTTTCATTACCGGGATACAAAAAAGACAAATTGACTATCTATGATTCATTTCCTCATCAAGCTAGATTTCTGTCTTTACATTCTGTGTGCCTTCCTGCTGCTCTAGTGCAATTCCTTGTGTAAATTCTAAGTGGACAGGTCAATTGGTTGAATAAGGAAACATAGGTGGAGATATGGCACAACTTGTTCCCACTATGTAGATGTATGCAGAGAAGCTATGCATTAAGGTGAGCCTGTGAATCATTATCTTTTTATGTACATCATGTTAGTTAGAACCTATTTTAATATTTTTCACTTATAATTCACATTTGTCAATGTTATGGTTTCTTTATATCATATAAAATTTTCCAACCTACAAAAATTTAAATTTTAATCAATAATATATACAATTGCATTTCAACTTTTCATATGCTCTATCAGTTCTTTTCGAATATTATAGAGTTTATTAATAATCCTTGCACTTCAAATTTGACACATCCAAAATGGATCCACTAACATCTACCTTAATATGGTATATAGTTTCCCTCAAATAAAGTGGCCTTTGTATCCACTAACATCTACCTTAATATGGTATATAGTTTTCCTCAAATAAAGTGGCCTTTGAGCCAAAACCTCTTAAGACTATATGCCAAGGTTGGGACGAACACTTATACATGGGCCAATAATCCAATTTAATGAGGCTGCCATGTTTTGGACTAGCTTTTGCCCATCTGCCCTCCTCCTAGGATCCTTGAGAACCCACATGTCTCCATTTGGGATCCTCCTCCATATCTCCTTTAGCACTCGACAACAAAAAAACATACGGCATATGTTAGCTTGGTTATATATATATATATATATATATATATATATATTGCCTGTAGAATTTAGGTTTCTCTTCGTTTCATATTATCTAGTATCGCTTCCCTTGTTTCTTGCGAGAACTTTCTCTTATCTTAGCTATGTGTTTATGTTTCTTATAGTCTGGCACGAAGATAGATCTAACTTAGGATTTATTAAATGCATAGAGAAGATGAATAAAAACCATTAGCATACTTACAGTCAATGACTGTGAAGTGCCTTCTATTTCCCTTTCATTTCTCTTAAATGCAATTGGTCAGTACCAAAGGTCTTCTGATTAGAGTTATAGCTTTATTAATGGCTTCTTTAGTTGATTGTATTGATAAACACAAAATATTAAGTGGGAGATGATCTCTTTATAGAAAATAAATATATTGTTTATTCTGCAACTTGTCCACCATAAAAATTTCATATACTCCTAGTGTCTTTACCGAGAAACTATGCATAACAAGCCTTGAATTAGTGTCATTCAATAAATATATTTAGCATAGGTTTCAAAGGTTAGCTTGAAGTAGGTTAAAAAAATGTCCTGCAATGGCCACAAGTATTGATGCGGACTTGTTAAGTATGACAATCATTTGGTACAAGTTAAAATTATTTTCAAGATTAAATTATAGTTAGCTTGAAGTAGGTTAAAAAAATGTCATGCAATGGCCACAAGTATTGATGCGGACTTGTTAAGTATGACAATCATTTGGTACAAGTTAAATTGTTTTCAAGATTAAATTATAGTATATACTTAAAAAAATAAAATTTGACGATTACGAGCAAGTGACAATTGTTCTAATTTATATTTAACATTGAAATATAAATGTTTTTGTCATATACCTCCTTTCAATCATTTGAATTAGAATTAGGAAATTTTGAAAACGGTGAGTATGATCATTAATTACAGTAATGGTAAAACAACTATAGTATGTTTGGTTTCAGTTATAGGTTTTGTGGGATTTTTTTGGTGAAGCATTTACTAAACAAGACTTACACTGACCAAGCTATAGTACGTGATTTAGATAAATCTTTGGTTGTTGCATCCCATGTAACTCAAATCTAATATGGTGAAAATCTTGGAGATTGAGTGTACTTGTCTATATCGGAAGGAGTTTGACTATGTTCACGAATCTAAGTGTGTTGTTGTCATTTAATCTCTATGTGAAGACTGCGAGTTGGATGGGGTTTTTGCTTGTGATTTTGCATAAGAATGTCAGGAAAAAGATTTTAGCTAATAAAAGGAAGGAGATTGAGGTCCATCTCTAACAAACTTTGGTGCCATGTTGGTGTCTCAATTTGGTGTGCTAACTATTTGAAGAAATGTTTGCTCATAAATTGTATGCGTAAATGCTTGCTCAACATGCATTTGTTGGAATGCTCGTTATTGAAATGCCTACGGTGGCCTTTCAAACATTGGTGAGGTCATATGAGGGTAAAATCATTACATTGTAGACAATCATTGGATTTTGTTGCATTTATTAAGTTAAAACTATAAAACAAATGAGGGATCTTGATGGTCTAGCAATGCCTTCTATATGTTGGGAAGTAGCTGAATGATCTTCATATGATCTTAGATTATGACAATGGTAAGGGTTCCATGTTATTCTTGGCTCTTTGTCTTCAGGGTGAAGGTGAAGATAACAATAAGGATATACCCTCTTCATCCAAGGGCCACTCTTTTAAAGATGCAATTAATATCAATCCCTTGTAGTTGTGTTGTCCCACCTACCTAATGTATATATTATGGAGAAACCATAAGAGATTCTTGTAAAAACATTATACAACATGACGATAACTTTATACTCAAAACAAGATCTCTTAGAATAAAGCTAGCATTTTTGCATAAAAAACAACCCATGAATTGAAAAGTGGTGCTATTGGTAGCACCCTATTTTTTCGAAGCTAAAATTACAACTTTTTAGAAACCCTAGTCGGTGTCAATGCAATCAAAACCCTAAATAAACACCTGCATCGAAAAGCGCTACTACTGGTAGAACCCTTTTTTTCCAGGGCTAAAATTATGACTTTTTAGAAATGCCTACTCATGTCAGTGGAATCAAAATCCTAAATGGTGCTACTGGTAACTTCAGCTGGAGTTGGTGCAGTTAAAACCTTAAATGAACCCAAGAATTAAAAAGTGGTGATACCGATGGCACACATTTCTTCCGCCGAGTTACAATTACATTCATTTCAAAACTATGTAAGGCATAATTTCTTTTTCTTTTAAATAACTTTAAAAGAATGGATAGCTAAATTTTAATCTATAAAATATATTTTTTCCAAATAAATAAAAAAATTGGATAAAGTTGAAAGAAAAACAAAAAAAAATCAAACATTTAAAAAATTAAATGTATATTTTATTAATTGAATTTAAAAAAATACAAATGTTAAAGAAATAATAAAACACATTTTCTTTTTAAAAAATCCAAAAATTAAAAGAACCCAAAAATTATAAATTATAAAACCATAAAACATATAAAAATTAAAATTAAAACAATTGAGAATGCTTTTATATATATATATATATATATATATATATATATATATATATAAACAATTAAAAACAAATTTTTAAAAATAATAATTACAAATTTTTTTAAAACAATTATTTAAAAAAAAAAAATAAAATGCAATTAATATTTTTATTAATAAACACTAAAAAAATAAAAATAAAAATACGGGAGAGCTCCCTAATCCCTCCCCCACAACCCATCATTCCCATGGCCCTCCCCCTCCCCTTTCCCCTTTGCTCATTCCCCCGCATCTCCCCCCCCACCCCTTCTCCTCTCCCCCATGTGCCCCCGCTTCCCTCCTCCCCCCTCATTGCTTTTCCCACCCTTCCCTCACCTCGGCGAGGGAATGTGTCACTATCTCCCCTCCCCCATGACCCCCATTGAGCGACTCCCCTCCCTTCCTTCCCCCGTGACCCCCATTGAGCAACTACTCGATTCCTAGAATCGAGTCTCTACTCAATGGACCCCTCTCCCATTCCTCCCCTCCACTGCGCCCCCCATTGAGAAACTACTTGAATCCTAATTGAGTAACGACTTGATGGGGGATTCAAGGAAACAGAGGTTGGGAAGCCACCACCATTGGCTCCCCTCCTTCCCTTGAACCGTGAACCCCATCTAGCGGCGACTCAATTTGAGAATCAAGTAACCGTTCGATAGGGGTTGCAGGGGATGGGAGGGATGTGAGCCAACAACGGGTGTTGCTTCCAAGGTGACTGTGTGGTGGGCAGGGCAGGGAGGAGAGAGGAGGGAAGGAGGGGTACAAGGGGGGGAGAGGAGATGGGGTAGGGGAGAGGGACATGGCAGAAAGGGATGGAGGGGAGAAGAGAGGGGGGTTGTGGGGGGAGAGGGGAGAGGAGGGGGGAGGGAGCTTCCGACATTTTTTTAAATTATTTTTTATATTTTAAATTGTATTTTTTAATGTTTTTTAAATAATTTGTAAATAATATTTCAATGTTTTAATAATTATTGTAATTTTTTTTAATTAATTCTTTTAATTATTCTTCTAAATTATTTTTATTAATTTTTAAAACTTGTTTTAGTTTTTTTTAAACTGTTTTAATAGTTTTAAAACTTAAAATTGTTTTATTTTTATTTTTTAATTGTTTTAATAGTTTTAAAAAGATTAGTTAAGCTGTTTTTAATTTTTTCTTTAAATAAATATTATTTTTAATTTAGTTTTCCATTAATTTTTAATTGTTTTTAAACTTTTATAAATTTTGTTTTTTTAATTTTTGTTTAAATTTGCCTTTTTACTTTTAAATTTGCCTCTTTTAGTTTTTAGGTTTTTTTTATAATAATTTTAGTTTATTAATTTTTTATGTTTTTTAATTTTTTCTTTCATTTTTAAATTTCAATTTAAAAAAATAGACATTTAAAAAAAAAAATTCTTTCAATTTCCTCTCTTTTTTAAAGAAAATTATATTTTTAAAATTAAAATTGATTTATCTTCCTTTTTTTTTTAAAGGAAAAAAATTAATTTTTTTTTATGTCATTCATGGTTTCGAAATGAATTCAATTGTAATCCGATGAAAAAAAGAGTTGTCGTTGGTAGCACGATTTTTCAATTCAAGGGTTGATTGAGAGTTTTGATTGCTCTAACAATAATGAGAGTTTCCAAAGAGTAATGATTGTAGTCCCGCAAAAAATGGTACTACCGGTAGCACCACTTTTCAATTCAAGGCAAAAATAGCCACTAAATACAAGCTATAAAAAAACAAGAAGTCTCGATATTCTCATCAAATTGTATAACATGTTAGTAATGATGGTAACAAAAGAGACAACTTGTAACTTCCTATCATACTGTAAATCTATGTCAGTAATTTGTTGATTTAATGGTTTTTGGACTCCTATAAATGATTTGTACCGATAGCTCTATGTGAAATGGATAAAACATTGTGAGGTGTATATTGTTTCCAAAAGCTTTGTTATTGTCAAATTTCACAATCCTACCAACTCTTAGAAAGTTTTTGAGGGTCCTTAGTTCTATGGAAGAATGCGCCTTTAAATGTTATGTCATGGTTCTCATAAGTTAGCCCATTCTCCATATTTATCATTAAAATGATTTTTTGGGTCAAATTTGACCATACACTTTGGGGATTTTTTAAAAAATTGTTTGTGAATACATTGTAAATATATTTTTAAAAAAATATAGAGCAACTCAAACTTGGTATTTTTATATATACACATTTATATGTAGAGCTCAACATCAGTAAGGGATTACAATACAAGTTGGTCCTTTAAAGGAAAGGTTACAAATGGACTCCGTAGTTAGATGATGAAAATATTACTTTCTGATGTTGAATTTATCCACAAATAGGATAATTGAAGGATTGATGTCCTCAAGGACAAGTTTATTCTAAGAGGGAAAAAAAGGTAATAAACTAAACCCAAAAAGCTCTCAATCATTTGAGTAATATTGTCTAATGACGATGATGAATCAAACACATAAAATCAACACATAATAGTATCGGAGAAGGATACCAAGGGTTTCCCAGTAATGCAAGTTGGGGAACCAAATCCTTCTTTGATGGATAAAGAAAAAGACAAGAATACTAAAATTGTAAAGAAACCCTACCAAAATGACTTAATGAATATGAAAACTCCAATTTTAATAAAAAGTTAATCTAGCATCCAAATCCTAGACATTTAACTTTAGATATAGAATTAGTCATTGCAAAACCTTCTCTAAGGAGTAGATTATTCTTAAAAAAAAATGAAAAAAAAAGATGAATTGATGATCACTTTTTTTTTTTGCTTTGTATTATAAATAAAGAAGTACTTGCATAATTCACATATATAGTTTTTTTTTAAATATTCTTACATTACTTTACAATATCAATACCATTTATATAATGTATTTCTTTTATCTAACAAATATATTTATTTTATCATACATTAAAATATTTATTTTATCAAAATCATAAAAATACTTATCTTTAATTTCCCTTAAACAAAAATCAAATATATTTTGACACAAACACAGATATAAATATGTAATTGAAAAAATTATACCATATTATATGATAACAACATTTTTTTTTTTACTTATTACTATGTTTTCCCTTTCTATTCTCTACAAATTTTAATAATGAGAAATTGTAAAAAATATAATTAACAACATTATCATTTTAAAACCTTCTGAAAATGAGAAATTACAAAAATTATAATTAACAACATTTCATTTTACACCCCTTTCTTGAGCGAAGGACTAAAAATTATAACTCCCAGGTTTATTTAAGAAAACTAAATTTAAAATGGATTGTAATTTAAGTAAACATCAAATCAATACAAAATCTTTAAAAATTATGATAAGAATCATGCTTTATATATATATAATTTTATTCAATTAATTATTGAAAGCTAATTTTTTTGTATAATGAATATTTGTTAAACTTCAACACTAAATTATGATAAGAATCATGCTTTATATATATAAAATTTTATTCAATTAATTATTGAAAGCTAATTTTTATGTATAATGAATATTTGTTAAACTTTAACATTATATATATTTAGTTTTTGGTTTGTAAGTCAATACATTAATTCAATTTTATATTAATTTTTTTTATTTTTCAATCCATATAAAATATAATTATTGAATTATTATTTTTAATTAAAAAACATTTTTAAATTCTATTTTTTTTATTAGTCAAAAAAGTTTTTAGTGGAATTTAAATTTTTAAGAATATAATTTAATTTAAAAAATATATATATATTTAATATGAAATTTTCTAAAATATTATGTAGCAACTTAACATAACATTATTAACAATAAAAAATAAAATTATTATAACTTTATACGATTATATTTTGATTTTAATGTAATCACTTCTATATATTTTATCTTAATATTTATATAAAAATAAATAAAACTTATTATTCTTGTATAATTTCTAATTATTTTCTCAAGTATTATATTGAATTTATAACTTATTTAATTTCACAAATTTAATTTTCTTTAAGATAACAGGATTGTTTATTAATTAATTTACATCAAAAATAGAAATATCTATCTTTACGAATCGTACCTCAGTCACTCACTCAAGCTTATCGTCACAGAATTTTATTCTGATTAAATAAATTTCATGAAACTTAGTCAACGCTAATCCTGAAAGCCATGGGAGAGGCTCAAAGCACGAGCCATCACATCGACAGCCCAATATTTCTTCCTGAGAACGCCAAGCCAAAGAGCCAAGGAAACCCTAGAGGCTGAAACCTAATATTTCGGCGCTCACACATCTTACATCCAATCACATTTAAAACCTAACTGCACCGTTTATTACTCCATTAATTCTCTGATTTCTGATATTCCGCCTTTGAATTTGCAGATTGGAGGTTTTGTTAGGAATTTGAAGGCAAATGGGTGACTGCTATCCTTCTGCAACCAACCCCAGGCAGGAATGGACAGCGAGCAAGCTACAGCCCAATGACCATGGACCCGGGTTTTGCAGGCGCTGCATGGCTGTAGCAAAGCAGAATAAAGGCAGACTCTACATTCTCCGTCGATGTATCACTTTGCTGTTATGCTGGCATTTTCATAGAGAAGATTAGATTAGATTAGATTAGCTCCATTTCCTGTAAATTCATTGGAACAGAGGTCGATCTGGACAAAATGGCAGGCAACAAGGTTTTTACTTTGTTTCCTTCAACGGTGGAATCATCCTGGGTGTGTATTTTTGAAGGTCGGCTACATACAGGCAAGCCTTTTCTGTATATCCTCTGCAGGGATACTGGATGATAATATATGTTGTATAGATGTTCTGGATTCCCAGAACTTTCTCACTTGGAATTGATGGGTTTGATTCGGATTTATTGTTGTTTATGGAATAGTAATCATTGCTTTGCAATAAGCTTGATAATCCTGGAAATTAGCATTAGAATTCTATGAAACATATGTTTGAAAATATGTAAAAATAAATTGAGTTGCATTGGAATCGAACATTGACAGATTGGAGAGTAGAAGAGTATACTTTGATAATCCTGGAAATTAGCATGAGAATTCTATGGAATATATGTTTCAAAATATGTAAAAATAAATTGAGTTGCATTGGAATCGAACATTGATAGATCGGAGAGTAGAAGAGGATACTTCAAGGTTAAAATTGACCTAATAAGCTGATCCAAAAGATCAAAGTATATAATGACTGAAATAACGCCATTAAACAGTAAAATAAATCATCACAAAATTATAGATTTTCAAGCAAGATATGCCAGAAATGTAGTTTTAGGTTGTTGATCAATCCAACTCTGTAGAACAATACAGAGAGAGATATGGAATAAGAGATAGAGGTAGAGCGCTTCAAACAGAGGCCTCCTCATACTTAGTTGAAAAAGTCTTAAAATGATCTTAAGGAAGTGAGGAGAAGGTCATTCGGCTTTATATAGGAAAAGATCAAATTGTAAAGGAGAGCATTTAGAAGGGCAAGTCGCCATTTGGTAAAGAAGATCATTCAAAGGAATCGTAAAGAAGAGCATTCAAAGATTTTTCTACCTATATTTTTATGTGTGATCTATATAATTTATAATTATATTAATAGGTACATATATATATAATTTATATTTATATTAATTATATTAATAGATGTATATATTTTAGAGTTTGGGATAGTTTATTATCTATGTTTTTTTAAATTAAAGGAGGATGGGAAAAGTGTAATGTCCAGATTGATTTTATGGTTGTTTTTCAAAGTTTGAAATAAACAATTATAATATATATATATATATATATAATTGGTAGTTGATGCATGGATAACTCGTAACTCATGCATGGATAGCTCTTAGTTCATGCATGGATAATAGGTAGTCACAAATATGTAACAGGTAGTTGAGGCTTAGACAACATGTTAACATATAACTTGTTCATTGCTTAACTTGTGATAGCTTGTGACCTATCAATGTCAACGACCACAAGTTAAGTGGTTATACTAATTATAACTAAATCACCCATTTATTTTTCATTACTAATCATTAATACTTTTACATGCACTTAGCATACACTTGCTCTTTTCCAAGTTAAATCTGGTTATGTGGATTATCTATATTAATTAAACTAAATTATGCATGTTTTTCATCACATACAAGTGATGCTTTTGCGTGTACTTAGTATCTAGTTGGTCTTTTTTTAGTTTTAGTGTAAAGTTTTAGAAGTCCCTTTGCCACTTTCTTAGGTAATATCTATTCCTTGTTCTTATTGACACCTCGTGGAGATTAGGACTTGATTTTTAAAGCATCATTATTTTATCACCAACACTTGATAGGATTAGCATAAATTATAAAGACATATCAATAAACAGCTTATCATGCCATTTTAACAACACTTGATAGGATTAGCATAAATTATAAAGAGAAATCAATAAACAACTTTTCATGCCATTTTAACAACACCATAATAATAATAGTATACATCATTGACTTGTCATAGTTTAGACTATCGATGTCATTGGTAAGATGGGGGTTGATGTTGACGAAGTCAATTCAAGAAATATGGTCATGATTAATTTTGACCAAGTTAGTGCATGTCCAAGTGTTAGAAATAAATAGATGGGATATTGCAAGGCGAATACCAAAGAGAAATGACTCACATGGAGATCAAATATCAAGACAACAAAATTTATGTGGTATAATAACAAAACTTATGTGGTATGATATTCAAAGTCGGAAACATCTATAGAGCAACACAAATATTGTATCAATGGTCAAAGAAAAGGCTCACACCTAGTGCATCCGTTACTCTATTGTGTTTCCTCGACAAATGGCCCTATAAATTAGGTGAAAGGACATGGATCAAGTGTTCTTACAATCATGAATAAGAGGAATGTTAAATAACCTATGCATATGATAGAATGTTGACCTTCATAAAACTAGACTACATAAGCCCACTAAATGCATACATTACTAGTACATAGACCAAGTTGCTTTAACAATCCCCTAATGTTTAACATATTAATCCGAACTTAAGGACAACTTGGGATATGATGAAGGATTTACAAAAGAATGAAATGAGAAGGCATGAGACATTATATTTATTCCCCCTTAATGAAAACTTCCTTCAAACCTAGCATATCCTAAAGATGGAGAAACTTGGTTTCTATTATGGTTTTCTTGAAGACATTAGAAATTTGATCTTCAATCCAAGAATAAGTCAAGTCAAACATCTAATCATGGATAATTTTATAAATGAAGTGCATGTGTATATGATGCAGGAGCATCAGGGCCTAGGCAGAACAGTCGAAGTTGATAGACATGGGAGTCGACTAGGGGGATTACCGACGACCACTGGTGCAAAGGGAGACTGGATGTCGAAAGCCAAGCAGTCGAGCAAGAAGCTATCGAGATGGTTCGACAGAAGGAAAAGGTCGAGAGTTGACATGTCTAAGGTTGACAGACAACAAGAGTGCAGTGAAAGAGGTCGAGAGTCGATGGGTTGTCAAATAGCGACACCGACAGGTTTGAGGTGGAAGCCAAGCGAGGAGGAAGGGGCGGACTGGCGAAGCCGTAGATGCAAAAGGAAGCCGACGGGTAAATCAAAAGATGACAGAAGACAGTATGGTCAAGATCAGTGACGGGACCGACTACTGTAGCAGAGTCAGAGAAGCTCATAAGACAAGGCGAAGTACTTGGTAGCCGTTTAGGGTTGCTAAGGAAGTTATGAGAAGTTAAGAAGGTGGTTGGGATTAGGACAGATGTCACCACGGGTAGAGGTTGTGAAGCACGGGAAGAGGGCACTGACAACTACAGGTCTGCAGGATCAGGAGGATTTGGCGGACAGAGGAAGAGTGGACCTCGGGATGAGCAACAGCGAGGTAGAAGACTAGTACGCAGGCACAGAGTGGAGGGAGTTCGATCAGCAGAGGATCGAAGAGAGCGGAGATCATTCATCCATATCTCAGCGAGCACTTGCATTCAACATAGGTCGTGAGAGGGAGAATATCACACATAAAGATAGCACACACTTAATTCTGTATATTGTAAAGGCTAAGGCCGACAAGTTAGTTGTTTATATTTCCTTGCATTTAGCAGTCTAACTGTTTAATTGATTGAAGTAATAGAAGACAGCTTCTGGCATCCTGTTTACACCAAGTTTGTGTAAGCGTCGTGTGTCGTGTGTATTGTTAAGTAGGAAGGTCCAACCGAACCGACTTGCGTTAGTTGGTATCAGAGCCCGGAGTCAAGTCCGGTTGAGTTGAAGCATCCTGTGAGCATGAGAGCGTCAGATTGGTATCACTGCTGGAAGTGAATCCCGTGTTGAGAATGAACAGATCCAGTTGTGGTTGGGTAGATTCGTACACAACTTGTGAAAGTCTGGTTGCGGTTGGACAAGTGGGAGTTTCAGCTGCAGTTGAAAATGGCTCACAGAGGCGTTAATGTCTGAGGATTTGGAAGAAGAGCGCATGGTGCTATAGTCATAGTTGATCATAAAATGTTCGATGAGTGCATGAGAACAATGCGAAGTTTGACTGGTGAAGTCGCAGCGATCAAAGAAATCCAAAGGTGTGGATGCGTTCCTGATGTGTTAGGCCATAGAGATGAGGAAGTCAAAGAGGTGGAAGCATGGGAAGCAGCAAAAGAAGAACCAGAAGACAAACTCATCAAGCTTATGACGGATATGAGAGGTCGGACAAAGTTGGAGGTACGCACCTACTCAGAGAGTCTGGATCCAAAAGACTTGATCGACTGGTTCAGGGAAATGGAGAAATACCTCGACATAAAGAAGATCTAAGATACTAGACGATTTAAGACTGTATGTCTAAGGTTGAAGAGTCATGCCTCATTGTGGTGGGACAATGTACAAGCTGACAAAGTCAATACGGGAAAGGAGAAAATCAAGTCTTGGGTCAGGATGGTCGCCAAAATGAAAGTGAAGTTCTTGCCGGGTGACTATGTGATTTCCTTGTTCCGAAAGTTTCAAAACTTTCGACAAAAAGAGATGACCATGAAGGAGTACACAGAAGAGTTCTGCAGATTGTCAATAAGGTCGACAAACCGACGAAGGAGAAGAAGCTATCGCTAGATACGTGAACGGATTGAAGTATGCCATACCGGACGAGTTGAGCCTGTCAAGGTTCAGAGCGGTCGGCGAAGCCTACCAGTTAGCTCTGAAGGTAGAAGAGAAACTGTCGAGAAAATCCGCATCGAACAGAGGCAGGATGACTTGTTGTGGTGCGAAGAATGTTTCCATGAAAGGCCAAAGTTGATCCACGTCGTAGTTGGCATTTGTGTCGAATGCTAACTTCCCATTGAGACAAGTCATCGATGTTGACACAACTCCGACAAGTCTTGACTCCGACATCCCGCGACAAACTCTGCACCTTTGACATGTTCAAAAACCTCACAGTTCGCGGCATCGGCATGCAGCTTTGACATGCGACCAGCGACTGTTGAACTTCAACAAACTGTCTCTCTATCTTCCAGTCGACTATAACGTTTGAACTGTTGAACCATTCTAACTTCTTCTTTGTAAATGAACGTAACGAGAAGGCACCCAAGCGTCTCAGAATTCTATATAAGCATGTATAATATTGTAACATACATCAATCTATCTGTTGCAAGTAATAGAGAATAACAGTTCGCTTTCCTGCGTATTGTCTGTGTGTATTTTGTGTTTATTGATGTAGTGTAATCCTACTTGCTCATTTTGCTTCTTATTTCTTCTGCCATAAAAAATCCGACTCATTCATTCGAATTGTTGTCCGCCTCGTGCTTCTTGGAAATGACCTGGATCATTGGTATCAGAGCAATCAGTTTTCGTGCTTAAGTTCTGTGTATACACTTCTCTCGAAGTTACCTGACTTATGCCGGTTCAAACTCTCTCGCAATCTCAGCAATCCAAGCAGACATTACGTCCAGAAATGACAGAAGAAATAGACGATAGACATGCAGCCGACGAGACAACGCAACTTATTGAGCAAGCTCTGGCTCAACAATGGAATGAAATGTTCGCCCAGTTCAATGAAATTCTCAAGTGATTTTCTTCGACATCCGGAGGATTTTCGACGAGAACTCACTCCGATAAAATCATCCCCTTCAAAGTGAAAATGAATCTGGACATAGCAAATCTTGAAGGTAAGATTGACGCAGAATTCGTCAACAATTCGGAACAAAAATTGGAATCCTATTAGGCTGTGAATCAACTCTCAGAAGCTAAAAAGATCACCATTGCATCCTTAAATATGTCAACATCTATGCACTGCTGGTGGGAGAACCTCTCGACAAAGATGGAGAAAAGAGGAGACCCCATCGACACATGGGATAAATTTGTCAAACAAATCCGAAAGGAATTTTACCCTCCAAAATACGTCAAGCAACAGTATAAGAAGTGGCAGCAACTAAGGTAATGGAAAGACCAATCAGTACAGAGTTACGACGACGAGTTCTACTGACTCATGGCTAGACTTGGCATCCAAGAAGAAGATAAATTACTTGTTTTGAAGTATGTTAGCAGATTGTCCTAGTACATTCAGCAAGAGATGGAGTTTCTGACTGTCAATACGCTTGCGGATGCATTCCACTATGCCAACAAACTAGAAACCAAGAAAAAAGGGAAAGAACGCTTTGCGACAAAGCCAACATCAGGACGACCACCCGACAGGAAGGCACCAGCTGACTTCAACAAGTCAAAATATTCTCAGCCGACATCGCCAAATCTAGACCACAGCAAGAAGCTTTTTCACAAGAGGGAATGTAGAAAACAACTGCCGACCAGAAAATGGTGTGATCATCACCACTCATCTTGGCATGATACGTCTGAATGCAAAGCTCAGAAGACATTTTGGTGAAAGTGTCGACCTTTAACGCATTCGACAAGATGGTGGGAGAATCCGATCCAGATGCGATGACCCTTTTGACATCAACCACTCCAGCAGCGTCGACTATCGTCGACGAGGAGAAACGAGAACGCCTGTTCCATACACAGATATGGGTCCAAATCAACCCATTGCATCTGATTGTGGACAACGGTAGCCAGAAGAAATTTGTTTCTGAAGATCTCGTGAAGAAACTAGGTCTTGTTATCACTCTGCATCCTCAGCCTTACAACATCAGTTAGATGAAGGATGGACAAGAACTATGGATCACTCGACAATGCAAGCTCGCCTACTTCATAAAACCTTTTGAAGATGAAGTACTCTACGATGTGGAACCACTCTCCGTAGCTGACGCCCTGTTTGGGAAACCCTACCTATGGGATAGACATGGAAGTTATCAGTCACAACCTCAAAAAGTGATTGTCAGAATCCAAAATTGATGGTTCAGCATACTAGAGCATCAACCTACACCAACGGTTTCACTGATATCTTCCAAATAGACAAAGAAGCTCATTAATCACGCTTAGAAGTTCACATTAATAATGATCAAGCCACAACATTCTAAGAAGACTGCAGCGACGAGTCGAGTCACCGACCAATGCAGCTCCCGACATAAACAGCAAGTCGACCATATTCTCGATGAGTACTAGAACCTCTTTCAAGCTCCCGACGAGGTAACTCAACATTGTCAGGTAAAACACTCCATTGAACTTGTTCCTAGTTCTTATTTTCCTAACGCATCTATTTATAGAAGATCCATTCTCGAAAATGAAGATATTCGTAGAAAGATCCAAGAACTAATCGACAAAGGCCACATCTGCCCCAGCTCCTCTCCTTGTGTAATTCCAGTCATCCTAGTTCCGAAGAAAGATGGGACTTGGCGCATGTGCATCGACTACAGAGCTCTCAACAAAATTTCGGTAAATAATTGCTACCCTCTGCCGCGGATAGACGAGCTCATCAACTATCTGAAAGGTTCCAAATTCTTTACTAAGCTCGAACTCAAGTCGGGATACCATCAGATTCCAATCGAGCCCTCAAATGTGTGGAAAACTGCTTTCAAGACCAAGGAAGGATTGTTTGAATGGTTAGTCATGCCCTTCGGCTTAACCAACGCACGTGCGACCTTCATGTGACATATGGATAACCTTCTTCGACCTTTCATTGACAAATGGGTCATTTTCTATCTCGATAATATATTGATTTTCAGTCGATCATGGGAAGAACATGTCAGACATCTTTGACAAGTCCTCGACACTCTCCAACAACATCTGCTCTATATAAACATGGACAAGTGCTCTTTTGCGATGACCAACATCAAATATTTGGGGTATGTAATTGAATCTGCAGGCATTCACGTCTTTCCAGACAAAGTACAGATCCTCAAAGATTGGCCCATTCCTAGAAGCATTCAAGAACTAAGAATTTTTCTTGGTTAGGTGAATTTCTGTCAACGATTCATACTCGACTTCAGTCACATAGCCTGGCCCTTGAATCACTTGACGAAGGGAAATAGAAAGATTTATTCAAATGGACATCGACACATCAAGCAGCTTTTGCGTAGCTCAAACACAAGCTCTACACTACACCAATACTTGTGTTACCTGATTTGCATCAGCCCTATGAGATTGAGACGGATGAATCGGACTATGCCTTGGGCGTAGTGATCACTCAGTCTGGTCACCTAGTCGCTCTTCATTATGTGACTTTTAACAACACAGTTAGAAGATACTCAACGTATGAAAAATAATTGTACGCCATTATGCAAGCTCTCAAGCAATGGAGGCATTACATCCTTGGCAAGGAAACAATCATTCTCACTGATCACAAGCCTCTACAGTTCGCTCCAACACAATAAAAGTTGAAGAAAAATATACAACTCAAGTGCATTAATTACCTATAGCAATTCCAGTTGGTGATTAAGTATCAGAAAGGTAAAGCTAACGCCACCGCCGATTGCCTCAGTCGACCACCCATTACTCTCCTTTTGACAGTGATGAGTATACGAGGATACCACATGACCACTAGGCCACAATTTTATGAGGACAAAAATGACTTCTCAGCAGTCTACCGACAGTTAGAGACTAAAAATTTGTCGACCTCCGACTACTTCCTAAAAGACACCTTGCTATACAAGCTTGGACAACTTTGTGTACCGACCGGTGAGCACCGACAGCAGCTCATTTCTGATGCACACTACAGCAAGACTGCAGGACACTTTGGAGTAGCAAAGACACTTTTTATTATGCAGAAGTATTTCTTTTGGCCTACAATTAAAACCGACGTCAACAAGTACATTCCATCATGCGTGGTTTGCACCATTGCTAAACAGCCTAATCGACGACAGGGATTGTACACGCCTTTTCCAGTTCCTAGTCAACCATGGGAATCTATTTATATGGACTACTTGACAGGTTATCCTACTACCAGAAATCAACATGACGCAATATTAGTAGTATTCGACCAATTTTCCAAGATGGCCATTCTCCTACCATGTAAGTAGACCACGACAACATAGTAGACCGCTCAGCTCTTCTTTACACATGTTTGGAAACACTTTGGTTTACCAACGACCATTATTTCCGATTGAGATGCCAGATTCATCAACATATTTTGGAAGATCCTCTGGAAACTACTAGACACACGACTCTCATTGTCGACAGCTTTCCATCCTCAGACCAACGGACACACGGAAGTTGTGAATCACTTGGTAGTACAACTGCTTCGCATGTACAACCACAAGCATCGACGCACATGGGATGAAAGTCTTTCTTACATCCAACATAGCTACAATCGAGCTCAGCACAATCTACAGGAAAGAATCCATTTGAGATCTGTTATGGATTTCAACCCTCGGTTCCTATCGACTTGATCAGCTCCTCGACACAATAGAGTGACACCAACTACAACAAGCGAGATGTTGATAAAGCAGTCAAGTTTAGAGATCAGATATGCGACATCCAGAAGCAAGCACAGGAAATGTTGCAATGAGCAAACGAGAAATCTAAGGCTCAACACGACAAGCATCGTATTCCTCATTCATTCCAAACTGGTGATAAGGTCTGGTTACATCTCAAGAAGGAGCGCTTCACTGGTCCATTCAAGAGGTTGAAACCTTTACAATATGGTATGTACAACATTCTTCGACAGATTGGAGAAAGCGCTTTCCAGCTCGACATTCCTGCATGCCTGGGTCTGCATCCAGTATTCAATGTGGATATACTTAGAACATACCATGCACCCTTGTTGGAACAGAATGAATTACCGACAGCAGAGCCCGAAGACATCCATCCATATTTTCAGGAGCCTCTTCCTCGCGACACCATTGTGGGATGAAGAGTGTGCCATAGAAGGACGAACAGAATTCCCTTGTTCTAGGTTGCCAAACCTATCCATCTCCCATCTCAAGGAAAGTGGTAATCTGTTACTGAAATAATCGACAAGTTTCCTCACCTTCGCAAGCAAACAATGGGGACCATTGTTTCTTAAGGAAGGAGGTCTGATCCACATCGTAGTTGGCATTTGTGTCGAATGCTAAATTCCCACTGCGACAAGTCATCAATGTCGAAACAACTCCGATGAGTCTCAACTCCAACATACTGTGACACACTCCGCACCTTTGACATGTTCATCAACCTCCAATTTTGCAACATCAACATGCAGAGTCGACATGCGACCAGCGACTGTCGAACTTCAACAGACTCTCTCTCTGTCTTCCAGTCGACTATAACGGTTGAACTGTTGAACCATTCTAACTTCTTCTTTTCAACTGAACATAATGGGAAGGCACCCAAGCGTTTCATAATTCTATATAAGCATGTATAATATTGTAACATACATCAATCTATCTGTTGCAAGTAATAGAGAAGAATAGTTCACATTCTTGCATATTGTATGTCCATATTTTGTGTTTATTGATGTAGTGCAATCCTACTTGCTCATTCTGCTTCTTATTGCTTCCACCATAACATAGCTGACTAATTCAATTGAACTATTGTCCCCCTCATGCTTCCTGGACATGACCTGGATCAAAAGTAGTGGAACCCGGAGGGAGTCTGTCGAAGCAAACCACCGTGCGGAAGGGACATCGACTAGAGAGAAAGTGCAGGAAAATCGATGCGATGGTCAAGAGAACCGCGGTCGAGGTGCGTATGGTCAAAGTGGTCCATCCAATAGAAATGGAGTTGACAGACCAGTTGTGGTTTGTTATAAGTGTCGAGGAGTCGGAAACAAGGCATATGAATGCCCAGAGAACCTACATGCTGCAGAGGAGTCGAAACCCAAACGTCTAAGACATGAGCAAGTCGATGAAAGGGCAGAGTAGACATCCGATAGCAGTGAGGATGGGAAAAGAAAAGGTCGATCCATGAAGACCAGGAGGACGTTGGTTCAAGATGACTGACGCGATGAGAAAGATTCGGCACAGTCAAAGGCTATCTTTCGAACTAGAGTGTGGAGCGGTGAGTGGTATTGCAAGACCATAGTTGATGGTGGCAGTACAGAGAATCTTGTGTCGACAGAGGTCATCGACAAAGTGGGTTTGAGATGTCGGGAACACCGACACCCATACAAGATCTCTTGGTTGCAGAAAGGACATCATGTCAAGGTAATCAGATAGTGCCTAATAAACTTCAAGGTCGGAAAGCTTGAAGACAACGTACTATGTGACATAATCCCAATGGACACATGTCATCTGTTGTTAGGGATACCATGGAAGTATGATCGGAAGATGATCTATGATGGTCGAGCCAACATAGTCACAGTGTGGAAGAATGGCATGCGGAGGAACTTGAAGTCGAAGCAGGAGGACCAAGCCGACTGTAAGCAAGGAGAGAGCAACTAATAGGAGAAGCGAGTGCTAATGTGTTCAGCCAAGGAGTTCCTCGCGGAAGAGGAAAAGAAATTGGGATGTTTCGCCATCATTCTGAAGGGGCCATGTCTCGAGAGGTCGACAATCGAGGGGATTCCGGTTGAAGTCAAAAATATGCTCGACGAGTTCAGGAGCATAGTAGTCAACGAAGCGTCAACAGGATTTCCACCGACGAGAAGCATATTCCATCATATCGACTTGATTCCAGGATCGAGTTTTTCAAACAAGGCACCACATAGAATGACTACGGCAGAGGGTCAGGAACTCAATCGACAGGTCCAGGAGTGTTTGGACAAAGGATTGATCAGAGAAAGTCTGAGCCTTTGCATGGTATCAGTAGTATTAGTGCCGAAGAAGGGTGGAGAATGGAGGATGTGTACATACTCCAGAGCTATCAACAAGATCACAATCAAGTATCGATTTCCATTGCTGAGAATGGAAGACTTGATGGATTTCTTGAGTGGAGAAAAGTACTTCACGAAGATTGACCTGAAGAGTGGTTATCACCAAATTTGGGTTAGAGAAGTAGATGAATGGAAGACATCATTCAAGACGAAGGAAGGGTTTTATCAGTGGTTAGTAATGCCAATCAGATTGACCAATTCATCTAGTACATTCATGCGGTTGATGAATGAGGTACTGAAGCCATTCTTGGGGAAGTTCGTTGTAGTTTACCTAGACGACATCCTGATATTTAGTCGAACCAAGACAGAACACTTGGAGCACATTCGACAAGTATTGCAAAATTTGCAGGAAGAGAAACTGACAGTGAACCTACAAAAGTGTTTCTTCATGAAGGAAGAACTGGTATACTTGGGATTTGTAATCTCAGGTAAAGGGTTAGTGATGGACCCAGAGAAGGTGAAGGAAATATTGGATTAGCTGGAACCAACAAGCACAACTGGAGTACGTAGTTTCCATGGACTTGCCAGTTTTTACAGGAAGTTCATCAGGGGATTCAGTCGGATATGTGCACCTTCGATAGAGTGCATGAAGAAAGGGGATTTTAAGTGGAAATTGCCCAGAGAGATTTCGACAAGTTGAAGGAAAAGGTCACTGAGAGAGCCCAATGTTAGCGCTCCCAAATTTTGACAAATTTTTCCAAGTCGATTGCGACATGAGTGGAATGGAAATTAGAGCAGTGTTGAGCCAAGGGGACGACCAATTGCATTCTTCAGCGAGAAGTTGGAAGATGCGAAGCATAAATATTCGCTCTACGACCAGGAATTTTATGCTATTGTCCAAGCATTGAAGAAGTGGAGGCATTATTTATTACCTAAGGAATTTGTGTTGTACACGAGTCACCAAGCACTGAGGTATTTGAATAATCAGTCGAAGTTGAATCAGCGGCATATGAAGTGGGTCGAATTCCTGCAGGGATATACCTTCATGTTGCAACATAAGTCAGGAAAGTCGTACAAGGTTTTCGACGCGCTGAGTCGAAGAGTTGCATTGTTGAAGACGGCAACAGTTCAGGAAACAGCAATAGAGTCAGTGAAGCCAAAGTATGCGACCAACGAGGATTTTGTGAAAGCATGGAAGGCAAGTCGAGAACCGTGGAGTATCGACAGAATTCCATACTTGGATTATTTCATCCAAGAGGGATACCTATTGAAGGGACAACAGTTGTGTATTCCCAGAGGATCCGTAAGAGAGAATCTAATCTGAGAACTACACAACAGTGGATTAGTAGGCCATTTTGGCATCGACAAGACTGAGGAATTGGTCGAAGAAAAGTATTATTGGCCAGTAATGACGACCGATGTCCGTAAGTGGGTACGACAATGTCGCATTTTCCAGTTGGAAAAAGGAAGAAGTCAGAATACGGAGTTGTATACGCCATTACCAGTATAAAATACCCCATGGGAGCACTTGAGCATGGATTTTGTGCTAGGTCTACCAAAGACACGGCAAGGTAATGACTCAATATATGTTGCAGTCGATAGATTTTCAAAGATGGCACACTTTATTCCGTGTTAGAAGACAAGTGATGCCACAAGCGTTGTTGCACTATTCTTCAAGGAGATAGTCATATTGCATGGGCTGCCGAAGAGTATAACGTCGGAAAGAGATACCAAGTTTATGGGGCATTCCTGGAGAACCCTATGGAAGAAACTGGACACGAAGTTGCATTTTAGCTCAACATATCATCCGCGGACAAATGGACAGACCGAGGTGGTGAACAGAAGTTTGGGAAACCTTGTGAGGTGTTTGATGCCCGACAGACCCAAGCAGTGGGAGAACGTGTTGGCGCAAATAGAATTTGTGTACAACAATTTTGTGAATCGGTCGACAGGTTTGAGCCCACTCGAGATTGTTCAAAGACAAATCCCACATAGAGTGGTAGATTTGGTCGAGTTACCGACATAAATCTATAAAAGCGCGGATACATAATCATTCGCAGAGCACATGAAAGAAGTGCATGAATATGTGCAAAAGCACATAGAAAAGAGCAACGTGACATATAAGTTGAGAGCCGGTAGAAAGAAGAGGCTACAGTCATTCCGCAAAGGAGACTTAATTTATGCACACTTGCGAAAGGAGATATTTCTGACAGGAGCCTATAGCAAGCTGAAGCTGAAGAAGATTGGACCATGTAAGATTTTGAGGAAGATTTCAGACAATTCTTATGTGTTGGAGGTGCCAAAAGACTTGAGCATATCACCGGCGTTCAATGTCTCATATCTGTACAAGTTCAAAGAAAGTTCAACTAGTGGAGGTGCGAAAGTGTCGAACATCGAATGGACAATGCAAATTCCAGATCGACACAAAGAGGAAATCGCCAAAGTAATTGAGGAACGCGAAGTCGGTCATACACGCAGTTCACGAAAGAAGGAATACTTAGTGCAATGGAAATATGATGAGTTGCAGGAGGCGGCGTGGATTTTTGAAGAAGAGTTTAGGAGACCGATAGAGCAGTCGAATTATTTTTCACCTGGGGAGTCTGATGCAGGAGCATCGGGGCCTAAGAAGAACAGTGGAAGTTGATCAAGATGGGAGTCGATGAGGGGGATTGCTAACAACCACTGGTGCAATGGGAGACTGGCTGTCGAAAGCCAAGCAGTCGAGCAGGAACCTGTCGAGGTGCTTCGACAGAAGGAGAAGGTTGAGAGTCGACATGTCTAAGGTTGACAGACGATAGGAGTGCAGAAAAAGAGGTTTAGAGTCAACGGGTTATCGAACAACGAAACCGACAGGTTTGAGGCAGAATCCAATCGATGAGGAAGGGCCAGACTGGAAAAGACGTAGACGTGAAAGGAAGCCGACAGGTAAGTCGAAAGATGACGAAAGATAGTATGGTCGAGATCAGTGATGGGACCGACTACTGTAGAAGAGTCAGAGAATCTCAGAAGTCAAGGCGAAGTACTTGGTAGTCGTTCAGGGTTTCTAAGGAAGTTATGAGAAGTTAAGAAGGTGGTTTGGATCAGGACAGATGTCACCACGGGTAGAGGTTGTGCAACACGGCCAGAGGGAGCTGACAATTGTAGGTCTGCAGGATCGGGAGGATTCAGCGGACAGAGGAAGAGTGGACCTTGGGATGAGCAACAACGAGGTAGAAGACCAGTGCGCAGGCACAGAGTCGAGGGATTTCGATCAATAGAGGATCGAAGAGAGCAGAGATCGTTCATCCATAGTGCAATGAACACTTGCATTCATCATAGGTCGTGAGAGGGAGAATATCGCACACAGAGATAGCACACACTTACTTCTGTATATTTTAAAGGCTAAGGCTGACCAGTTAGTTGTTTACA
The DNA here is from genome assembly GCA_027924585.1 of Larix kaempferi. Classification (NCBI taxonomy): domain Eukaryota; kingdom Viridiplantae; phylum Streptophyta; class Pinopsida; order Pinales; family Pinaceae; genus Larix; species Larix kaempferi. The sequence goes on along the minus strand of BSBM01000461.1, from coordinate 12,425,694 downwards.
TTTCCTTGCATTTAGCATTGTAACCATTTAATTGATTGAAGTAATAGAAGCCATCTTTTGGCATCCTGTTTACACCAAGTTTGTGTAAGTGTCGTGTGTCATGTGTATTGTTAAGCAATAAAGTCTGACCGACCCAACTTGCGTCAGTATATCTATTGGTACATTCCCACCTAAACTCTCACAAAACAATTACATTAGACCAACTTGGTCTTAAGAAATATCCTTATTTGTAATACCCTAACACCGCCCCCCTCCCAACTAGCTAACTTAAGAACAACTTCAGATACATTACAATAAAACTTGGCCATTAGTTTCTTTTTTTCTTCTATTTACCATTTTAGTAAATTTTTTGTAGCTTTAATGAAAAATATATACTATTTCATCAAACGGTGCTAAAATTTGTGTTATTTCGCAAGTCAAAACTAAACTCATCACTACTTGTGTAGGTTTAGTACTAGGCTTCATGATGGATTTCCAAAGTAACTAAATAAAAGGAGATTTTTTTCAAAAATAAATTTAAAAAATATCGAGGAATAAAATTAACCACTTGTCTTAGTGCTCATTACTATAAGGGTATTTTTATTATTTAATTAAAACCTCTTATTACCCCTCAAACCCTTCTCTCTCATTCTTTTCTCATTTCCTCCAATGCTCTCTTATCTTCTCCTCTCTTCTCCTCCCTTTTCCCTCCTCCTTTCACACAAGATAGAATGGTGACCATCAAACAACTATAATACAAAATCCCATTAAATAAATACACTAAAAAGCACTCATGACTAGTACATTAGACCAAGTTGGCCTTAATCTATATCCTAATGTCTAATATATTAACCTAATCTCAAGGAAAACTTGGATTATCCCTTACCTTATCATCCTTCCTTCCTCTTTTATTTTGTTTTCCTTTTATTCAGTTGCTAATGTTTATTGTTTTTTTTTTGGACTTAATGGATAAAGAAGAAGAAAAATGTCATCGTAAGGAGTCCGGTTAATGCCTAGAACAGGTTCATGGGTGCGTCCTAAGAAAGACCCTCACATTCCCTTAAGGAGATATGACTTTAGATCATGATACCCATTTATCTCTCATTACTTATTTTTCCCATTATTAAATGCTAATATTGATCTCATATCCACATTATTCATTTATTTGCATGCATAGGTTAGGCTATTTTTGACGTAGATCTGACCTTTTAATTACAAATTTTTATGGGAATGTAGATCAAGTAGAGTTCTTTCCTTTTGACAAGCAATTTCAATTCAAATCTCAACATTCCCTTACAGTTTTCCATTTATATTTTCTTTTTCTTGATGGTTTTTGGTTTTTGTTTCCATAAATTTTAATTTCCATTAGGTTATTCTAGCTTTAGTTAAGATATGAACCTTTTATGGAATATTTTGTAGGAATGTATCTCAAGTAGAGCTCATGCTCTTTGTAGTGATATGCATTCAGATCCCAACATCCGCTTACCATTTTTCATTATTTTTTAAACCAATTTTTTGTTTTTAATTCCATAAATTTTAATTTAGCAATAGCCCTCGCTAAACCTAGTGCTAAATTTAGCACTAAACCCAATTCTAAATATAAAAAGAACTACCTACTTTTATTCCAGCAAAATGATCCAACTTGGAAAAAAATGCACTACAATTCAGTGCTAAACTCAATTCAATGCTAAACTCATTGCTAATAACCATTTTATTGTAGTGACGGGATGAAGGATTAACAAAAAGACAAAAGGAGAAGGAAGGACGTATTTCACCTTTCCCATCTTAATCACAACTTCCCTCACATCTAACATCGTCCAAAGATGGAGAAGTTGGCCTCTAATAGGGGCTTTGTGAAGATGTTGGCAACTTGATCTTCTATTTGATAATAGTTCAAGTCAACTACCTTATCATGAGCACATAATGAAGTGCATGCCTAACCATATGTTCTTAGTGTGGCGATGTTCAACTAGATGTTGAGAAATTTGGTTGGAACTCTCATAGTGTCACACCATAAAGTGATTGGATGCACATGTTAGAAACCAAACTTAGAAAGGATATATAGAAGTCAAAGTGTTTCCCATTATGCAAAAACTATTGCTATGGACTCTACCTATGTTGAAAAATAAAAATTGTAGTTTATTTCTTGCATGACTAAGTAATACAAATTGAACCACGATTCTAACATAACCTCCTAATAATATTGAATGCCAAAGTAAATTTCATTTTGGATTCTCAAGATCTGCCCCCTCCTCCAATGCACAAAAATTCTCAAACATTTCCAAAAATTTTGCCAAATTTCACTAAATCTCACCAAATGTTTTGAAATTTCAAGCAAGGAAGCAAGTGGGAAATTGCATTGACCCACAACCTCCCTACTTGAAGTTCTATAAAATTGAAGAAACTTGGAAAACGTTTTCCAATTTTGAGTAATTACATGCATGGGGGGAGTGGGGAGACATTCAAGATCTCCCCCTACCCAAGGGAGGATTCCCAAGATATCCTACCCTCCCTCCATGCACAAAATTTCTAAAACATTGGTGCCAAATTTCATGCATGCAATGGGGATGGTGGTGATGGATAAATTTAGTCAATGGTTAAACAATTCCACATGTGAACAGAGGTGAATCTCTATTATTGACACCAAATTCGTGTGAGGGGATCCTAGCACCACACATTCTCCATTGTGCACACAAGTAATTAACTTATTTGGAAATAATTTGAGATATTTTAAAATTTCAAGCACATCGGGAGTGGGGGTTCATTCTTGATTTTGTTTTAAATGGGGAAATTTGATGAAAATTTGGGCAATTTCGAGTGATTTGTGTGTGGTGGGAGGGGGATGGGATTCACAACATCGCCCCTAGGGGGAGGATATTTAGTGTCACTCGTGGGGGGGATCCCCTAGGGGGAGAATATGTAATGCCACTTATGGGGGGAGATCCTATGAATCCCGCCTACCCACTTCCATGCATGACACTTTTCAAAATTTTGTTAACAATTTGTAAAATTTCTCAAAAAATTGCTAAATTATAAAAAATTAACTTCTAAATTTTCAACTTTTTGTAAAGTTTATGAAAATTATTTGTTAATTTTATAAAATTAAGGTAATATTTTATAAAATTAAGGAATTTAGGCAATATTTGAGAAATTGATCATCCTTTTCTTAAAATACAAATCTTAATAATTGGCATTGTTAGACTCACCAAAAAAGAAATCATTAGAGAAATTTTGAGGTCTAAAATGGGCCTCCTAAGAGATATAATAAAATATTATGAATGAGACATTTTGTGGGGGAGGTATATTTACAACTCATCTTTTACACTACAACCAATGTAACTATGGTTAAACTAGATTGAAAAGATGTCTAAAATAAAAACAATTAAAAAAACTTCTTTGATGTGACTAAAAGTAAGAGTACTTTTAAATACATGAATTGCTTTTAAATATAATATGATGAATGTACTTATAAGTTTGAATTTTGAAATATAACTTATTCAATATTCAAAATATATTTATAAAACTAAATATTTTGAATTTTGAATTTTAAACATGAAGTAAATTTATATGAATAAATTATCATTTTTTAAGAGTATATATTTATTATATAAATCTAACTTGCTCATTAAAAATAAAACTCAATCATATATTCATATAAATCGTATTTATATTTTTTTATAAATATAACTTAATCATTTATTTATATTATTATTAATATTTTTAAATATATTAAACATATATTTATATAAATATCTTCATTATTTAAATATACTTAATAAAATTAAATATTTTTAAAATATTCATTCGTTTTATTTCTGGGTTGGCAGGAGCCGGGGGGGGGGGGGGGGGGTTCTCATTAACCCCGATGGAAGCAATATGAAAAGCTATTCTTGGGGAATTGGATCAAGGACTAACAATGCAGCGGAATGGTTAGCCTTGATAAAAGGAATGGACATAGCAAAAAGCAACGACATTAATGAGCTTACGGTTCTTGGAGATTCGATGATGGTGATTAGAGAAGCCAGAGCCCTTACAAACCATCACCAAAAGCCAACCTCCATGATGCATCACCGCTTTGTCCATCTAGCTAAAGCCTTTGGCTCCCTCTCCTACCTTCACATCCTAAGGGAAAACAACCAAAGGGCTGACACCATGGCTACTTTGGGTTCTAGTCTAAATTGTGGACACATCCTAGAGGATGGTTGCATGAAGTTGGATACTTGGGTCCCCTAAACCCCAATGCAGACCTCCCTCCCTTCCACCCATGGCCATCCCATCGAGGTATTTATTTCTCCGATCCATGGTTGGATCTTCTCGCAACTCCCAAGCCAGCTCTTCCCTGAAACGACGGCCTACCCTGACAGCGGCCATGTGGCTCGCATGTGGGAATTTATGGAGGATGAGGACCTTGGGCTATTTCATGCAGGTTGACGGAAGTGTTAGCATTCTGCCTTCCACCGCGATTATTCTTCTCCAGTGTCTCTGTGTCTCTCCTTGTAACTTAAGTCGAGTTTTGGTCCCTGCCATGGACTGCAAGCACGGTCCTCCTGCTCAGCACTGCCGTAAATCTGTGAAGAACTTCCAGGGGCAGCTCGGAGGGGTCTGCAATGGAGGGATGAAACGATGTCTCATTGATCCTTTTCATGGCATAGAAGGTTTTGAACATTCCAAAGGAGGGGCGATGAAAAATAAATGCACCTCTCAGTCTCAGATGGATGATACAGGTAATAGGAACCAGTGGGTTCCCCTTGAGTTGAGTCAAGAACATGGTAGTCGAAATATGGTTCAATTCCCGGGCAGGGGTTTCGCTACTGGGAATAGTGGTCGGAACTCAACTCCGGGCGACCCCATTCAGGGCTTTGCTCAACACAATATTTGTGGCAACTCGGTTGAGGTTGGAGGCAAAAATTGGAAGCTCGAGGCTGGAGGAATGACATGAATGGGTTCTCCGGTAGAGCAAGGCAGTCCCTCCCCGGATCTCCGGTCACACCTGCAAGACTTGGATGTACAAGTGCGCTGGCTCAGAGGCAATGTTATGGATATGAAGAAAATGATTTCCCATCTAGGTACCTTCGTCCAAATCTCCAACTCAGAAGTCCGCTCTTGCACTGGTAAGACCAAAGACTGTTTTGAGAAATTGGCCAATAAATTGGATACTTTTTACAGCTATCTGAGAATTGTCGAGGAAAAGGTTGATTGTGTTAGGGTCAGCAATGGGAACAGTCCCTCAGTTATTCTGAACTTAGATGATGACAACACCGGCACAATTACTGGTAGTAAGGGAAATTCGACTCGAAGCAAACATGAAACTTAAGGAAGATGGTCTCTTCAAGTTTTGTACTGACAAGCTTTATATTTGCATATGTATTGTTTCTGTTGTTTACTTTTAGGTCAGTTCGTCTCTATTTACAGTTGTGTTGCCTTGGCTAGTATGTTTGATTGTAATAGACAAAAAGCTTATTTTGAATTATAGAGGCTGATACTCATTGAGTCTACTTCAGCAACTCTGAGATTTTGGGAATAGCCTCCCCATACCGATGTAATATGTTCCTTTCTTTTTAATATAAAGCTCTTACCTGTTTCTGTAAAAAAAAAAAATTCATTCATTTTATTTAATTCAATAACATAAAGGATTTAATAGGAATCAATGATCCCATAAGAAATATTCCATTGCATATATACTTATGCATTATTACTTAAATATAAAATTACAAATTCAGTAGATTAATATAATATGTATTTGTTTTAAATATTAATTTAATGGATTTAGTTCTCATTTAATTTATTTTATTTTATGTCAGAACACGTGACATAACAATTATGGATTTTAAGTTGAATACTACGTATTCATTAGATGAGTAAATATTTAAAATAATATATTCTATATTGAAATGTATTTACACATGTTTCAATGTTTTTTATATTTTTAATTTAATATTTAAAAATATAAATTATATATTATAAAAACATTAAATATAGAAATATACGTGTGTGTGTGTGTGTGTGTAAAGTATAAATTAGATATTTTATATTGAAAAGTATTTAGATGATTTTGATTTTGAAGAGATTTCAACGTTTTTTTATATTTATAATTTATTATTTAAAAGTATATATTATGTACATTGAAAAGTAATTATAGAATTGATTTTGAATCAAGCATTTATGTTTTTGGTATTTGTAATTTATTTTATATTGAAATATAGAGAGTACATTTCTTTTTAAGTACTTTAAGATTACTTTAGTACATTTATATTATATTCAAAAGTAATTTATAAGTACTATTTTCATTATGAGTACTTTATTTACAATATTGATATGGTTAATTATGGGATTTTACTCCCAATTTAGAATTTGACAAATAAGCACCTTTAACTCAACCAATGCCACCTCAACTATTATAGATGATGTCATCCTCTAAAATGTGATTGGTTCTTTTAAAGTTGATTTTGATAGTACATTTTTTGTTTTGAGACTCATTTTTGAAAAATTTAAGATTAGCCCTTGGGAAAAAAAAAAATTATACCATACCAACATGATTGTTTTTCAAAAATGGCCAAAAGCACCTTTTATACAACCCCTTACAAAGAGATTACTACATTGAAATCTTTTTAAATGGTGTTGAAAAAAGTGGTGATATTAGCAGCACCACTTTTAGGTTTGGAAACAAATTTCAAATTTCAAGATTTTTTTTATCAAATTAAGTGGTCTTGGGCCTAACATTATTATTTTGAGGTAAATATAGTTCTCATCGAGTATGTAATAATGTTTCTCTTGAAGATGAAAAATAATATCTTCAAAAAATGGCATGTCGATGAGTTCATGGGCCATTTGACTTTCTTTAGGGGATCCAAAGGTGCCCTTTTTTCTCTAAAAGTAATAATGTGCAATGCCTTACTTCTCAACAAGTCATCCATGTAGGATTTTCATAAGTACTAGTAAATGTTGTTTAAGAGGATCTCATTTTGTACATAATGATAAACATGAATCATGTCTATAAAATAGAAACTAATTTTGCCATGCAAAGTATGTCAAAAAATATCACACTTTGATAACATGAAGTAAAATATGCCCAAATCATAAATACACTCTTCAAAATTTACCAAAATGAGGATTAACTTGGGTTTTGTGAGAAAATAATGAATTACATAGCACCAAATAGTGAAAATTCCCAAAACTAATTTCTCTCGTGTGTAGAACAAGCAAAATAAACACTCTTAAAAAACCTCTCTAAAAATGGGCAAAAAATGACAAAGTTATTACCATTTAAAATTCACCTTCTAAATCGAAATGCTAATGGGTGGGGGTCCTGCAAACATTGTCATGGAACGTTGAATATAATTTTGAATTTTCCAAATGTTAGCATAGAAGTTGGAATCACACAAGTGACTTAGCATTCCACATGGTAGAGTGTGGATGTGGCAATGCACAATGGCAAGTTTGGATGGAAATGGTCTATAGGTTGGAGGCCACATGGAAGTCTATGTGGCATATAATGTGACGAGTTAATATGTAATAGTCTTCTTGGAACGAAAGCATGTGACATGAAGGGTACTGTTATTGCCAAAATTTCACACATATGCGACATTTTGGATAATATTGCAGAAGGACATCATCAACAGACAACATGCAGCTCATTAAAGATATCCTCGTCAAATCCATAGTGAGAAATGAACCTTATAATGATAAAGTCGTTAATTTTGGACAATCACGCGACTTTTGTTTCAAAACCTACATGAATCAGTGTGACTCATTCTTCAAAACCCACATGGTTGTACCAACAGAGGGACCACCAACTTTCCATGGTGCATTCAAGTTGGATCAAAATAGCACTTTTGGCCCCAAAATTCAAATTAGAATCTTCACATGCTTGGGAGCATTTAATATCCCCCTTCTTGTACCTGGAGGACCACTTCATGAGTTAGAGTATTCACATTGGGAACTAGATGTTTCAAGACCTCCATTTGGCCTATAAAAGGAATCCATGGGCATGCATTCATTAGAGGGAAATGTATAGAAAATCTATATTACAAGAATTGGTGTGAGAGATCATCTTTCAACCCACTTCTTACCATCATTTGGCATGCAAAGCTCCCTTGTATTCTTCCTCAAGAAACAATATTTTTTCTCCAGTGTTCCAAGTTGGTTATCAAGCACTTGAGAGGACAAAAAGGACCCTCCCTAAGGGAAATTTTTGGCTTCCATTGAGCCTCATTCTCCTAGGTGACACCATGCGGTAACAAGCTTTACCATTGAGAAAATATCATTTGGTTTAATCAAACTCTCTCTCTTTGTTTTATTTTATTTAGGACTTTCCAATATTTCCTTTTATTCATTTACTTGAGTTTTGATTTGTTATTTGATGTATGGACCACGAACCCACATCTAGCACGATTTCCTTGCTGCAACCTACAAGGATAAAACAAGGAAGAATGCTCACTCTTGTGACATTTTTCCCTTAATAATATTTGACAACCCCACTACTCATTTTTGTTTATTTTCTCATATATAGGTTTTCATTTACTTGATATTTTATTTGGAATGTCTTGCAGGTTCATACACTTATTGTTCATTCCCTCAACACTTAGGATTTGCAGGATCAAGGCTTATTTCCGTCAATTTTTGAGGAAATGCAGTTCTAGACATCTGTTATGTGCTATTTCGCGCAACATTCCCTTCGAAATTCATGCTGCGGTGCAACAATCCTTTCATTTACACATGCGGTAAACCTGCATGACCTATGCAACTATCTGTTTGTGCGACTATGCATCTGTGGGTCAAATACTTGCATGGCTGTGCATTTTTTTTATTTTTAGCTTAGTTTCACTACAAATGCAATTTCACTGACAACTTAATGCATGCTAAATAATTAATAACAACTCATAAGTTGTTTTTCTTCTCTACTAATCAAAACACATTTCTCAAATAGGGAGTAAAAAGTCATTTTTTTACATGCTATTATGAAAAGGATTCGAGGTTTTCAAGGGACCTATTAGTTCTCACTGGAAGTTTTCTATATCATTACCTACTTCTTGTTCATAGAAATAATTAGTCTAGGCAATTGGGATAACTTACATTAATTTAATTCTTATTTTTGCTTGCATATTTCTTGTTTCAAAGCAAAGTTAGATTACCTCACTTATTCAAACAAATAAGAGACACAAAGACTCCTTTTGCTTCAAAGTAAGCTATTTTCCTTGCACTCATACATGATCTTGGAAAATTAGAAATAAGTGAAAGTTGTGAAATACCTCCCTTATCAAATTTCATTCATTTTTCAAATCTTGTATTAGTTGTCTCTTTCAAACATTAATGTATACTTAAAGGTTAGCTAGGAGGAGTAATTAACCATCAATGTTCACATCTCTTTGCTTTATTAAACTCTTAAGTTAGTTGAAATTTTCCATTTTAATTTGCTTTCAAAACATATGTGTCTATATCCCACTTGAAGCACAGACCAAGGGACCTAAAGAATCCTTCTATTCAATTATGCTCTTCATATTTCACTCATGAGTGATCTTGATGACTAAAAAAAACCAACTAAAATCCTCCATCAAGGCCACAAATTTTTTTTAATTAGGTTAGGATTGATTGGGTTAGGTGTCCAAATAATGCCCACCAATATTCTTCATTCTAAAACAATACTTGTTGTTGACTTTTAGAGGACTTGTCAAATCCTGTTACAAGCAAGTGTGACTAAAACTGGATAAGAAGGAACAATGCCCAAGGACGTAAAATACAAGGTAGAATTGTTTTTGTTCAACACATTAAGCCACCCATCTCTTTGTGAAGGAAACACTATACCGTGGGGTCCAAAAAACTTATCCACACTTGACGTAGGTATATTAGTGGCCAAAAACGAGGATAATCACCAAGTTGCATTTGTGGATGCATTTGCACCTAAGTCAGCTTCATTGGATATTGGAAATGTTGCTCATCCTTTCTGAACATATCCCCAGTACCCCTCTTTATCACTGATTCATTCCTAAATTCATTATCCATCTTCAATGGGTTCATAACCATCCAAAAAGAGAGCTACGGGAAGGCCTAGTGACTATTTGAGAGGAAGGATTCTACCTCAATTAGGGGAAATTCATTGTTTCTTTTTATTACACAAGATCATCTAACATAATTAAAAATAACCTACTCTTGACACCATTCACGAAACCATATACTCACTTTTACACCAACACCATATTGCATCTGCTATTGTAGTTATCATATTTTTGCATATGTTCAATTATGTTTAATCCCCTTCATCCTTACTTTCTTTATATCACAAAACCACAAACATTGTGGAACAAATAACCGTTAGGAAATATCATAGGGTGCAAGGTCTCCCTCCTATTAAAAAATGAGTTCCCACATTACCTGCCCATAGACCACGAGGGAGACGATCAATCCATGGGCATACTCAAGAAACTATGATAGCATCATCTTTGCTTGGACATACCTTTCTTGGATCTCCTACCATATAACCTACACCACCCCCACCCCCACCTCCACCTCTCTGTTGATGTATATGTAACTTCGGAATGTATTTCACTTATATATTTATTGTAATCCTATAGAGATGTATTATTCCTCTATATGGAAGTGTCGTCATTTGTATTGACAAGTGTCACAAGTGTGTCAACTTGCCGATGGGTTATTAGACCACCTTGTAAGGGGTCGACCTGATATAATGTAATATGAAGTTATTGTACCTAGCTAGACAAGTCGGCCCCATAAGTTTATTGGGAAAACAAAACAAGTATAAATAGAGATCGGGAGATCTCTATTTGGATCACTTCAGAACTCACACTTCCATCACTCGGAAAGTGGCGCACATGTGAGGAGGAGGATCAGCTGCTAAGAGGAGTCTATCTCTTTTACTTTGGTTGTACTTTGGTTTTGCTATTGCTCTATCTATCTCTGAGGAAGTTGTGGGGTTTTTCACCTTAGGGTTTTCCCCACGGAAACTTTGTGTGTCTATTGTCTCTCATGCTTTTTGTTCTTGTGATGATTGACATGCTTGTTATGATTGATATGCATTGATATACTGTATATGTTATTCTCTCAGTAAAGATCCTAGAGTATTGTGAATTAATGCTCAAATTTTAACATGGTACCAGAGGTAACCTAAGAAGAAGACATTGTGCAGTGACGGAAACAAGGGTTTCTTGTTTATTAGGTTTCTCTCCACAGATTTTGGAAAAGTAGTATAGTAGATTGACTCTACTCATCAAGGTGAATCTATCTATCCAATCAAAATTCAGTTATGAGCACTTTCAATTTTGGCCCTAAAAAAAACTAGGGTTTCCTCAAAAATAGGAATTTATGAAATCTGAAGACATCGCTGGAAGCTCCTTGGAAAAATCAAAGTTTAGAGCTTTGGATCGAGATTTTTGGTTGGATAAATCTCCTGGAAACTCAAACCCTAATTCAGGAACCTCCCAAGTGAACCTGGGAAGACTAAAAGGCATTTCTGAAGGGTGAAGCTTTGCAGATCTCAAATTCTGAATACACCAGGCTGCTCAGCTCATCAAGGCACATCTTTCTATCCTTTCAAAAAGTTTAAATTCACATTTTGAATTTTTAGGGTTTATCTAACAAACCCTAATCCGGGATCAGATCCAGTTTTCAACAAATCAAGTGGTAAGACCTAAATCTTTTCTATTTCCATTTGAAGTACTCTTTAAGATGTCTCACCACACCAAGCTTAAGGATAATATTGAAGGGTCTGATAACTTCCGAGCTTGGAAGTATAGGATTGGATTAATCCTGGAAGAGAATGAGTTGGACTCTTACATAAAAGAAGAGATCCCTATCCCAGAGGATGAAGAGGCTAAGATATTGCATAAGAAGAACTTGGTCAAGGCAAAGAGAATCATTGTTGATTCTATTAAAGACCATCTCATTCCACATGTGTCATCCCTAAAGACACCCAAGGCTATGTTTGATTCCCTGACCAAGCTATTTGAAGGGAAGAACATAAATTGGAAGATGACTCTGCGGAATCAATTGAAAGGGGTCAAGATGTCGAATGGAGAGACCATTCAATCTTATTTCTCCAAAGTCTCTCAGATCAAGGAACAACTTGAAGCTGTAGATGAAATGGTGGAGAATGGTGAAATTGTTATGACCACTTTGAATTGCCTACCCAGGTCATGGGACTTCTTTATCCAAGGGATCTGTGCAAGAAAGAAATTGATTTCCTTCAGTAGACTGTGGGAGGAATGTTCTCAAGAAGAAGCAAGGCTTGTGGCACGAGAAGAAAAGATGGAGAATGAAGATCAATCTCTCACAGCACACACCAAGAAAGGCAAGTTCAAGAGGGAGCCATCCCATCACAAGAAGAAATCTTTTCATCCATATCACAAAGAAAAGAAAGATCTGAGGTGCTTCAATTGTAATGAGAAAGGAAACTTTGCCTCAGAATGTCCCAAAAAAGGAAAGAAGATACCAACAACTTCAACAACAAGAAGAAGAACAACAAAAGAAGATATCGTGCTCATGCTACTGAGGATGATGAACCTCCCAAGAAGAAAGCTAGAAGAGAAAGTGATGATGACTCATCAAGCGAAGAAGAGTATGTTCTAATCTCTGCTCTCACAGGTACTATCTCTCATGGTTGTAATGATTGGCTTATTGATAGTGGTGCTTCCAAACACATGACTGGGTTTAAAGAATCTTTTGTAAATCTATCTAAACATGAATCACCCCATAAAGTGAAACTTGGGGATGACTATCAATACCCTATCAAAGGAAGTGGTGAAGCCTCCTACAACCTAGATTCTGGAAAGTCCTGGAAGATGAAAGAATTTCTCTATGTACCTGGACTCAAGAAAAACCTACTCTCCATACCTGCATTGGATGCAAAAGGTATGAGGGTTGCAGTTGTGGATGGCCAAGTTCTAATGTGGCAAAAGGGAAATACCATAGATGATGTAGTGGTGATTGGAGAGCAAGAAGGAGGATTGTACAAATTGAAGGGACAACCTGAACATGCCATGGTGCATGATTCCATGGATCCAAGTGAACTTTGGCATAGAAGACTTGCACATATGCACTACAGAGAATTACCAATTGCAAGTAAAGCTATAGAAGGTCTTCCTGAAATCAAGACCAAGCATGAAGATGTTTGCAAGGGATGTGCAAAAGGAAAGAACATAAAGAAGGCATTTCCAAGAAGTGAAAGCAAGGTAAAAAGTATCTTGGAAATTATCCACTCTGATGTCATCCAGTTCTCTAAGTGGGTATGTTTACTATGTCTCTTTCATTGATGACTTCTCCAGGAAGACTTGGGTTTACTTCTTGAAGAACAAAGATGAAGTGTTTGATAAGTTCAAGGAATTCAAAACCTTGATGGAGAACCAAACTGATAAGAAAATCAAGACTTTCAGATCCGACAATGGTGGAGAATTCACTTTAGGTGACTTCAAGAAACTATGCAGTGATTCAGGGATTAAGAGGGAGTTGACTGCTCCTTACAATCCACAACAGAATGGAGTTGCAGAAAGAAAGAACAGAACAATCATGGAAGCAGCAACGGAAATGTTGCATGACTAGGATCTACCTATGCATCTATGGGCAGAAGCAGCTAGGACAGCTATATATGTGCAAAACAGAACACCCCACAAGATATTGGACAACAAGACACAAGAAGAGGTCTTCTATGGTAAGAAACCTGAAGTCAGCCATGTCATAATATTTGGTTGTCCAGTATATACTCATGTGCCAAAGGAAAAGAGGACTAAGATAGATCCTTCAGTAAAGAAGGGTATCTTTGTGGGTTACAGTGAAAGCTCGAAGGCTTATAGAATATACTTTCCAGGGTTCAAGAAAATTGATGTTAGCAGGGATGTAACATTTGATGAAAATTCAGCATTCATCAAATCAAGGAAGACACCTGTTGAAGTTTATGAAGAACCTAAGGAAACTAGATTTCAAGACACTACCATGACTGAAGCAATTCCAGATGTTGATCATGAAATTGAAGATCTGCAACAACCTGTAGATCCACCCCGTGAGAATAACTCTCACAAGAGAAAACCTTCATGGGATAGAAAGCTCATTCAAGATGCAGAAAGATGTGGCATTCCAGAAGAAGAACACAGAGCAAAGAAGAGAACTAGATCACATACCAGCTATGTTGCTTTACTCTGTGATATCATGAACAAAGAACCTTCCAGTTATGAAGAAGCAGCAGAAAAGAAAGAATGGAAGGATCCCATGGTCGAAGAATACAAATCAATAATGAAGAATGATGTTTGGGATGTTGTCCCAAGACCTGAAGGGAAGTCTGTTGTGACTTCCAAATGGATCTACAATATCAGCATGCTGCAGACGGCAGCACAGAGAAATACAAGGCAAGATTCATAGCTCGTGGCTTCTCTTAGAAAGAGGGAATAGATTATGAAGAAACTTTTGCTCCCATAGCCAGGTACACTTCCATCAGATCAGTACTTGCCCTGGCTGTAGCGATGAAATGGAAGATACACCAAATGGATGTCAAGACTTCTTTTTTGAATGGTGTAGTTGAAGAGGAAGTGTATGTGGAGCAGCCACTCGGTTTTGAAACACATGACAGGGAGTCATATGTGTGCAGATTGAAGAAATCCTTGTATGGCTTGAAGCAAGCTCCTAGAACTTGATATGGTAGGATGCACAATTTCCTTTCTAGTTTGGGCTTTACCAGGAGTAAAGTGGATTCCAACCTTCGCTACAAGGTTGAGGAAGAAAATCCTACGATACTACTCCTATATGTGGATGACCTATTTGTAACAGGAGATGATAGACTGATTGTTGATACAAAGAGGAAGCTTGCTACCGAGTTCGATATGAAGGACCTAGGGATGATGCACTATTTTCTAGGTATGGAGGTGTGGCAGAGTGCAGATGGGATCTTCCTTGGACAAGGGAAGTATGCAGTAGATATCCTGAAGAGGTTCGGGATGATGGACTGTAAGGCCATGGCCACACCTATGGCATCGAACCTGAAGCTTTTGTGTGATGCTTCATCTGAGTCGGTTGATGTCTCTATGTATCGTCAGATGATTGGGTCCTTGATGTACCTGACGAATATGAGACCAGATATTTGCTTTGCGGTGAACACATTGAGCCAGTTCCTGACAGATCCGAGGAGTGTTCACCTGGTTGCTGTAAAGCATATTTTGAGGTACCTGAAGGGTACAGTTGATTATGGGCTCAAGTATGATGCGAATAAAAATTTTAACCTACAGGGTTATGTTGATTCAGATTGGGCAGGCAATGCTGCAGATAGGAAGAGCACATCTGGGTGTTGCTTCAGTATGGGATCAGGTGTGATATCCTGGTTTAGCAGGAAGTAGTCCTGCGTAGCACTGAGTACATCTGAGGTAGAGTATGTTGCAGCCTGTTCGGCTAGTTGTGAGGCAGTATAGCTTCGGAAGCTACTGTCTGAGTTATTTGATCTCCCATTGGATGCTACTGGTATCTTCTGTGATAACCAGAGTTGTCTGAAGCTGTCTGAGAACCCGGTGTTCCACGACAGATCGAAACACATTGAGATCAAATATCACTATATCAAGGATATGGTGCAGAGAGGAGTAGTAAAGCTCCTATATGTTGCGACGGATGAGCAGATTGCAGATGTGCTGATGAAACCACTAGCCAGAGTGAAGTTCGAGTACTTCAGAGAGATGCTTGGTGTTCTTCAGATCGACGACACTTCGAGGAAGAAGTGATGGAGACATTTGCTGAATCCATTCCAAGCATGTTGGAAGGAGGATCCTTCACATGGCTGTGGATGTAAGCGCTGGATGATGAGAATCAGGATGATGCTCGACTTACTGCTCTATATATGCATCAGGACGATGCTGGATATGATCAGTTGGATCATCTATATGTATATGTATGTACGCATCATGTTGGATGCTAGATATGATCATTTGGATCATTTATATGTATATGTATGTACGCATCATGTTGGATACTGGATATGATCAGTTGGATCATTTATATGTATATGTATGTATGCATCATGTTGGATGTTGGATATGATCAGTTGGATCATTTATATGTATATGTATATGCATCATGTTGGATGCTTGGACCATGTATTTGTATATGTATCAGGTTGATACTGTGTATGATCAGGTAGATCATGTATGTTGATATATATCAGGTGGATACATTGTATGATCAGGTGGATCATGTATGGTGATATGTATCAGGTAGATACTTGGTATGCATCAGGTGGATGCATTGTATGATCATGATGACGAGCTTCAGGATGTTTCTCTAGATGATATGTATCAGGACGGTACAGTGATGATGATCAGTACGATCATGAGCATCTAGATGATGCTTCGTGCGATGATGATCAGTTAGATCATGAGTATTAGGTTGATACTTGGAGGTCAGAAATGATATGTGGCAGGTTGTGAAAATAACATGTAATTAGTCCTCATAAATACGATAGGTTGAGCTGTGTGCTCGTAATCAGTCCTGGGATGAGGTATTGCTATGTAGTATGTAATCAGTCCTCAGAAATCCGATAGGTTGAGCTATGTGTTCGTAATTAGTCCTGGGATGAGGTATTACTACAGAGACATGTAATCAGTCCTGGAGATCCGATAGGTTGAGCTGTGTGCTCGTAATAAGTCCTAGGATGCTCTTTAGAGATCTTGCTGGTTATGCTGCGGCACATAAATGTTCCTAGGATGCTCTTTAAAGGTATTGTCTATTCACATGTAATCAGTCCTAAAGATCTGAGAGGTTGAGCTGTGTGCTCGTAATAAGTCCTGGGATGCTCTTTAGAGATCTTGTCGGTCGTGCTATGGCACATAAATATTCCTGGGATGCTCTTTAAAGGTATTGTGAAGGGGATGCATGTAATCAGTCCTGGGAGATTGTTATAGGTCAAACTTGCACCTCTCCATCCATGATCACCCTGAGCTGCTGGTCACACAAAAGGACAACTTGGATGGAGGAGCATGTTGACCTTGGATGATATGACAACTCATTCCATTTCCTGAAAATACTGGAAAACCACAAAAAATATCATTTTAAGATATGAGCGCTACTCTACTTAAAGAGACTGGCGCCCATACGCTACTCCACTGTATAATAGTGGCGCCCATATCCAAGTATACGCTACTCCAGTGTAGCAAAGTAGCGCTCGACATTTAAAATCGATTGAGTGCTAGTTGTTAAACACTAGGGTAGCGCCCTATACGCTACTCCAATGAAGAAGAGTCGCGTACACATTAAAAGATGATTAAAAAATATATTAATTCATCGAGGAGGATTAGTTGATGGCAGTTTCCTAACTCCCTCAACTTCCTCCATAACTACATCTCGACCGGAACTGCTTCTTTGAACCTATAAATACCAAGAAGGTTAAACGAGCAAGGTTAGAAATTATTGCTGGAAAAGCTAGAGGATGAGTTAATGGAGAAACTTTAAGACATTGAAGAAGTTGATGCTGAAGACAGCCAAGCCAGAGCCCAAAATCTAGTTGTAGGAGCCTGCTTCATTGTCAGGTATACTTGTACTTCATTCTATTTTTTGACAAATAAAGGTTGAAGTGTTTTTCTTGTTCCAATTTGAATGTGTTAGGAAATGGAATTTTAAATTGGATTTATTTTGGTCAATGCTGAATGTTAAACATTGCTTTTGTTTATGTGAAGCTTTATATATTGCCCAAAATGTTTTGAGAAAGGTATTGTTGTTGCAGGTTTGCTGAAGGAAAGGTAGATTCAGAAGCTAGACACGAGATCGAGCCAAGGCTAGGATCAGACTTCGGTTAAAAGGTGTGTTCCCTAAATCTACAATCTATTTCTTTCATAAATGCCTCTGTAATAGCATCAATACACTTACCTGTCACCCCAACCAAGTTGATAGTAGTAGTTTCCTTGCTATAGGGTAGAAATGCCCGCCAACAGACTGGCGACTCCGCTGGGGAAATAAAGTTTTTGGCTTTAGGAAACCTTGTTCTTGTGTGTCTTCTCAGTTTGTTTTGACTTCTTTGATGTGTCAAGAAACTTTATAGGTAGCCCTTGCTTGTTTCTTGCCTTCTTTCATCAGTTTTTTATACCTTCCAGAGTCAGTTTTCAAGTCTTTGAGATATGAGCGCTACTCTGGTATATATACAGTAGCGCCCATACGCTACTGTGCCATATATACAGTAGCGCCCGTTTCTGTTTGGGCACGAGTTTCCCTACTACACAGTAGGGTGCACTTTCTGAAGCAGTCTGTTTTTGCTTTGCTTGTTTGTTAGCCCTTTTTATGATTTGTTGACTTTGCTGTGGGATCCTTTGGACTGTTGCATGAGGATTTAACTGTTATTTAAGTCATAAGAACCTTCTATTGAAGTTTTTTCCATTTTTTAAACCACTTATTGACCTTTGGAACTTTTGAGACTTTTTATTGACTTTTTGGAAGACTTGGTGGTGTTTGGTGACGAACACTTTCACTTTTTTAGACCCTGACTACTCATTGCCAGTTTACAAACCTGCATACTCCTGTATCTGTTGTTTGTGGTGACGTGGTCTTCTCTCTACTACCCCCATCCTTTTTTTAGGGTTTGGTCTTTGGTAGAGCTTCTAGGGTGTCTTCTTTTTGGTCAAGTTTCATTCTTCCTAGACTTATTGTCTTCTGCTGGTTACAAGTGCTTTTTAAACAGCTGTAGGCTAGTTTCATCTCTCAGTTTCTTTGTGTTAGTAAGGCAGCTTGCTTGTCTACTTGTGCTTGGCTTTGTGGTCTTGCTAGGGCTAGACACTTTAGGTCAGTCCTTTGGTGTTTTTCTCCTTTGTTTTCTCCCACTTGGTGTCCAAGTTTAGAGGCTTTTTCTTTGTAAAAAACCTGTAGATCAAGTCTTTCTTGAGCTAGGGTTTCGACAGCTATAGGCCTAAGAACTTTTAGCCATACTTACACACTTTGCATAAAAAGTTTTATTTGGCTTTCCATTTTTGCATAGTTCTTTTTCGTTTATTGAAAAAGCAAAAAAAAAATTGGTATTTTAAGCTTAAGTAGAACTTGTTTCGGTTATTGCAAAATAGCTTAGTATAATTTCAAAAAAGAAAACAAATTTTTTTTTAAGTAAGTTTGCTTAGATTTTCAGTTTTGGAAAGAAGTAGATATAAAAAATGAAAAAAGCTTTGTTGTAGGAAAGATTGAATTATATTTGCACTTTTGTTTTCTTGTTATAACCACGCTCACACACCCACTACCCTTTTTGAGTAATAACAGCCCTAAAATTTACTAATAAAATGAAATAGAAACATTTTTCTTTTTAGGGTACACTACACCAACTAGTTTTGGTTAGGATCTTGGGTTTAAATCACCTTAAACCACCCAAGATCACACATTGCACAAAAATCGTAGTGAGACTATCATAGGTAAACCCACCTCACTCAAAATTTGCCTGGGATCTATGCAGTAGGTCATTGCGAGATCAGTTTGTGGGAATACTCCTCCTACTTAATGTTCGAGCATACGCCAGGATCGGATTGCGTATTGGGGACTCTTTCGAGTTTCGAGCTTAGCTACCCTGCCCACGCTTTCTGATTCGACCGGTGACTATTCCCCCAGGAATTTTCGGTGTTGTGGTATCCATAGTATCAGACTTCTAGGTTCATACACAGGTGACAGCAGAGGGTATATCTGTTGTACCTAAGACAGACGTGGGAGGAAACCCCGTGCAGGTCTTTGGGAGGGCGGTTGGGTGATTCCAGCGCTTGCACCCTTAGTCATTGTATTGTGGACCCCGGGTAACTGTCTTTCTTCCTTCTTTGATCTGTTATGGGCCCTCATCATCCCAGACTCTTCTCCGGAATGCACCTTTGTTTGACTGGTTTGTATACTTAGGAATTTTTTTAGTTGGCGTGTTGTTTGCCCCCTAGTTGTAGTGGCCACCAGGTTCTAGTCTGTTATTTTATATTTATAATCACGGAGAATCAACAACTCCGTAGATCGAGAAGGATTCAAAACCTTCCACCAGTTAGGACAGAACCTATACAACCAGCCAGACAACAGCGGGTAAACCCCGGTATTTCTTTAGAAATTACCTCTGAAATAGAATTGCTTGAAGAAATCCTTATAATAGAAAACCTTGAAATTGAGGTTCCTGAGGAACCACTACCAGGTACCATAGATCAGCAACACTTTAGTACTGTTGAGGTGGAAGATCTTACTTCCGCGGAGTATAGCACTCCTTTCAGTCCTCCCTTAACCAATACTAGAATTCCGCTTCTGTCACCTATTGGTTTCCAGCAGCCCCTTTTCAGTGCAGATATTTCTTTTCCCGATCATCTGATGTCTAACCCAGGAGGTGAATAGGGGGTTCCCCAAACTCCCACTTTAGGTATGAACACCAGCACAGTTAACCCTTCTTTTACTACTACACCTAGTTAGGCACAAACCACATCTGTGCCTACTCCATCTTTCAGTTTCAACACTAGTACATTAGGTATGCCTAGTTTTACAATGATGGCATCTATTCCTACATCTACTGTTGGACCTAGCAGTATGGCCAACTGTGCAACACCTTCTACTTCGCAACCGTTATATCAGATTCCTAGTACTTGGTTTTCCACACCTGTAGTAGGACCAAGTGTTTCTGCAAACATGCTAGTCATGGGCACCATGAATGCACCGTCCACATCCGCTTTTGCTGGTTTCAATACTTTTGTAGGCCCTAACTTAAATCAAGGTAACATGCCTGCAAGTAATACCCCTTTTTCCTTATTCTCAGGGGGAGGGGGTAATATCTTTAACCAGCAATATGGCGGGGCTAACACCCAGCCACAGTGGACGAACCTGCAAAGCACTAATCCACTCTCGTATGGGTGGGGAAATTTTAATAACTCTTTCGTACAACAACAACAGTTGGCCGGGGGAAACCCCTACCAAAAAATACCCGGGGGTAACCCCTACCAATAGTTAACTGGGGGCAACCCCTATCAACAGTTGGCAGGTGGCAACTCCTATCAACACATGGCCGGGGGCAACCCTTATCACCAGATGGCTGGGGGAAACCCCTACCAACAATTCATGGGACAAACGATGGGTGGTTCCCCTTATCAAGCATCATCTTACCGGCCTTGTTTATGTTTTCTGGCAACTTTGAATTTGCCAGACCTTTCTAAACTGACAAATGATCATGTGTGTCATAATGCCACGTGGCCATCAGTTCCCACCAAATTACCTTCGGATATTCCAAAATTCAAAGGCAAAACAGGTGAAGATCCTGGTGACCATGTCACTACTTTCCACCTTTGGTGTTCTTCCAATTCCTTAAACGAGGATTCCATCAGATTGAGATTGTTTCAAAGGACCTTAACTAGTCCTGCAGCCAAATGGTACATTGAACTACCTGCGGCTACTTTATCTAGTTTTGGGGACCTAGCAACCGTCTTTTTGAACCATTTCCAGCTTCCTGTTCGGTATGATGCCGGAACAGAAATTTTGTCTACTTTTAGACAAAACAAAGCCACTCACTTATCTGACCACATTCAGGAGTGGCGAAGACAGAAGAGGCTCATAAAGGCCAACATTCCTCCAGAGTTCCTGCTTGAGTGGTACTTGAAATCACTCCTTCCTTATATTTCTAAGGAAGTAGCGACATCTGGAGTATCCAATGAAGAAGAAGCCATCTTAAGGACTCAATAGTTATACCTTGTATATGCACAATCTGGTTTACTGTACGAGATTATACCTGACGCACCAAGATCAAACACTGATCTGAGTAGACCCAAACCTGGACCACATGCTGACGGCATAGTGGGTTCAATTAACTCTGCATCCTTCGAAGCACTGACCAAACAGGTCCAAGCCTTAACTGTCAAACATTCGACTGCAGACATTGCTTCCATCACAACCTCTCCTTCTATGTCTGAGCCTGTCAATCAGGTTCAGAACAATCAAAAGGGCCCTCGGCAGCCCAACAACAAAAAGAAGAGCAAGAAAGGAGAGGGGAACCAACAAAAGCCCAAAAAAGACAATGCCGAAGAGGGTAACAAGGAAGAAAAGAAGGTTAAGTTCCCTTGTAAACTTTGCAAGCAGAACCACCTTATCCACCAATGCCCTCTACTAGAAGAAGCCCAGAAGCTCTTAAGAGAGAAGAAGCCTGCCGTCTTGAAAGATCCATTTCCTAAAGGGAAAGGCTCAACTTCTAGCACCTCCAAAACTGGGGGCACTTCGCACGCTTCGGTTGATCAAACATTTATAAACATGGTTAATTCATATGTACTTTTGCAAACTAGAGCCAGGAACTATACCCTGGAAGCGCAGAAAAAGGATAAGGAGATTGCTGAATCCTCCACTCCACTCCACATACCTGTGGACCCAATGCCCAAGATTCCGAAAGGTGTCTTGAAGAGGGCATCGCACAATCCCAACACATGGGCTGCTTCCAACTACAATGTGGTTGAATATCTATCCCAAACCCCTTGTGCCATGTCTACTCTAGAAGTCTTGCAGAGTTGTCCATTGCAACGAAATGCACTTCTGGCAGCTATTGGGAGTATGGAGTCCTCCAACACGTCTGCACAATTTGACATGACTGATGTCAAATACCGGTTGCCATATCACGTTGCCCTCCAGATTGAGGTCCTTCATGGTCCAATGACCATTATACGAGCTATAGTAGATGAGGGAGCGTCGACTTGCGTAATGTCGATTTCCTGTTGTAAAGCTCTAGGTTCTCCTGAGTTAGTCCCTTCCAACACAATGCTTACTTCATTTGATGGCAGAACTTTCCGTCCACATGGATTTTTGCCATCATTTAATGTCACTTTGGCCGGTAAGACAGTTGTTGTTGAGATAGAAGTTCTGGATGCTCCGCTCGATTACAATATGTTATTGGGCAGGAGTTGGACTTATGCCGTGCAAGCTATAGCATCGACAGTTTTTCGAGTGGTCATGTTCCCATTTGAAGGTAAGATCGTTACAGTCGATCAACTTTCTTTCACTCAAGGAAAACACCAGACTTCTTCGGAAACCACAGTCCCTTTGATTGATCAAACCACCCCAGTTGGCGAGAGTTTAGGAGCAGGACTTTTCGGATCACTAATTGGCACTTTTGACCTACCCGCTCCTACTTTATTTGGTGGGACTGAGGGATGTTCATCGTCTGAAACTTCTATGGTTAGTTCAACGACTGACCCTGAGTTTCACTCAACTGATACAAACCCCTCCGTGCCCATTTCTGTTGTAGAAGTTACCTGCTTGGATTCTCATCAAACTACAACAAAAGATATACCGACTCAATTGGTGTCTGTCGATTCAAACATAGATTGTGCCACTACTCAGACACCTGACCCGATCCATTCTCTCGACAGTTCAGGAATTACTTTACCTTCTGATGAGGAAATGTTAGAAGCTTTGAACGACCCGGACCATCCTCGTGAACATATAGATCGCGTGTCTTTCTTGTTTCCTTTTCTTAACTTGTTAGAGAGAGGTGAATTTTGTTCACCACCCGATGAAAATACTGGTCTCACTCCTTCACAAGTTGCTATTGTTGAAGCAAATAGATTACATAAATCGCTGGTGAAAATTTTCACTGGGGTGAACGGAAATATTTTCTTTGAAATGGGATGTTATCTTGATGAGATCATCCCATATACCAATCTTTTCCATGAGTTCCATAACACCTTTGCCCGACCTCCTGAGGAGGATCCAGGCATTGACCCTACCTGAAAAAGTACTACGCCTAGGCTGAGATACTTTTTCTTGTAACATAGTTGTATATTTTTGTAAAGCTAGTTTTGTTATGTTCGTTAGGTGATCTTATGTGTGTTTCTCGTTTCGTGTACCAGATGTCAACCGCACATTTCTTAGGATTCGCTGATGGCGCCAGTCGCCACACCTGTCAGTTGGCTGCAGCAGCTTGGGTCATTTACTCACCCGTTGACCAACTTGTTTCTTCGGGGGGGGTTTGTTTGGGACCTACCACGAATAATGTAGCTGAATACAGTGTAGTTATAGAACTCCTCCGAGATGCTCTCAGTCATGGCATTTCGTACCTGGAGGTAAGGCTTGACTCACAATTAATTGTTTTTCAGTTAACAGGTGTCTATCAGATCAGGGATCCAGGATTGCTACGTCAGTTTCTACGAGTTAGACTATTGGAAAGACAATTTCATTCTATTAGATATGAACACATTCCGAGAATTTTAAACACTTTAGCTGATTCATTAGCAAACTATGCGTTAGACTGGCATTTGCATCACACATTATTATAAACAACATTACACACATAAAATTTAAAACGCATACACATGTAAATAACCGATACTGTATATAACTGGTACCGTATCAAAAAATATGAGTTTTGAGACATGAGTCTCTCAAGTCAAGTCATAAAAGTACAAAAGCTGGGCATGGTAGCCTCAAAAATATATACATATAATGTTTTTCTTCTCCTACGGAGAAGGAGGAACCTCCTCATCATCTACCGCATTGCGATAGCATATCACTAGTCTAGCAACTCACTGTAGCAACCTAAGCCATGCTGGGGGCACCCCAACAACATCTTCCTACATGTCAACAGGTATCTGGTCCATGTGGCATGCAGGAATCTCATGAGTCAACCGACTCATTTTCCTCTCTAGGGTTCCCAACATCATCCGCTACGGAAATATCAGCTGGCCTCACATAGATGGTAGGATGGCCCTCAGGACGAACAGGCCCAACATCTGCATATGACACTTGATTAGAACTTCGAAACTCATTCATAAAAATCAAATACTTGAAAAGTTTGAAAAAATTAAATAAATTCTCAAAATTAAACATACCAATATCTCCCCAGGCTCCACCTGGCGGAAGCACCAGCTCTGGATCATGACGGAAATCCAATCCAGCATAGGGAAACTGCTCAAACGCAGGTACTTGCCTCTCCCACCACCCCTAGCAGTCATCAGTGTGGTAACAATAGTGACTTTCCCCACCACCCTGGCGGAGAAAAATGTCACCCCAACGGCCTAGTCTAGGCTCACAGGGGTTAACCTGTGGTAGAGGCATCCCCAAACTAATAGTAGGCATCCTCTCGAAGAAGAAAGTACACAAAATACTTCCGTACCCAAAATTCTTCATTGTGCCAGTTTTGCAACCCATCAATTGATACTTCATGTTTTCCAGCAAGCTAGTACTCCAATCATAAACATGGCCGTGCAAGCACTGTACACCAATATGCATCGAATGCCTGGAAGCTAAGTGTTGTGATGCACTACCGGCTACCTGGTTGATCATGCTCACTATCACTTTCAGCGGGAGACCATCAATAGTTGAAATCAGGACTTGGCTTCCCGATTTTTCTGCTCCAGCAACACAGTGTGTATTTACATATTCTTACACTGATCGTGCACCCAAACGAGAAGTCCCTTTCAGATTGATTACGTCTCCTCTCCTTGAGAGACCAGTAATAAAGTATATGTCCTCAACAGTAAGCTCAAGAGTTTGCCCCCGGATGATGAAGGTATTAGTATCGACATCCCAAATACTGAATCAGTCTCCGAAACAGCTTGTTTAGTGCCCGCATGTTTACGGTTCGATAAAATTTCAACAAATCGCATCTACGGAGCGCATGGAGGGTAGACGAGTCTTGCATGGCTAACCTATCCATGTCTTCATGCTCCCTTTCCCTCCATTGTAAGACCATCCTGCACAAAAACCCCAAAACTTTTGAGTCTCGGCGCTTGAAAGTAGCTTTGCAAGTATGTACGCTACTGTGTATACTACACAGTAGCGTGTAGGCGCTACTCTATTTGAGAAAAGTAGCGCCCATTGCGTTTGTACGCTACTCTGGTGTATACACAGTAGCGCCCGCGCATAAAACCTTATGAGCATTGCGTTGCAAGCCATTTTTGCTCAAAAATTTAAAAATAAACCATTGAAATGCAAGATAGGTGGATTTCTACTTACTTGATGGAGGAAGTTTGGTGGTTGGATGCCCGGTTCGATCGCAATGGAGATTGGAAATTTGCAAAAGTTGCCCCAATTTTTGCCCTACAACACAAATTGAAAATTGATTTTTTAACAATGAAATTATATATAAAATTGGATTTTGATTTTTACCCATAATTTTTAATTTTCCATAGTTTCAAAAACTTTCAAAAAAACCTAATTAATCAATTGAAACACAAAATAAGGTATAACACTGATCCAAGTTCAATTTTCACTCAATTGTTGTCGGATTCGTCTCCTAAGCTCAAATTTCTTGATGATAGACCTTGTCAGTTAACTAAACATTCCAAATTCATATATCATTTAAGATTTTTGCCACATCGACTAATATTTTGTTGAAGACCTAGTCTTGGCAGGGCATGAAGCTACGATCCTAGAAGCTGACCTTTAAGTCATTTTAAGCTCTTGTTTGGACTATTTAAACCTAAACAAGATAGCCGAGCAAACTTTTCCTCTTCGAGCTCGTTAAAGTATCCGAAGGCTCATCCACTCAGGTATAGAATTATCCATTTTATGGGCCTCAGTGGATTAACTACGGAAAAGGTATACTCTAGGTATACTCCTGTATGCCCTAGAAGAGTTCTCCTTTCATTGTTTTATACTTTTTCGGGGGAGGAGACTAACTGTACGAAAAAAGACCTTTTGGAGTCTCTCTTTAGGGTTTTCAGACTCTCTAAACATGAAAATACCAAGCGAGCATTCACCTACTCGGGCTCGATGTGAAATCCACGAGAGGGTAAGTAGAGGACTGTTTAAGTTTTTCAACTCTATAAACAAGAAAACACCGCCGAGCAC
The DNA here is from genome assembly GCA_027924585.1 of Larix kaempferi. Lineage (NCBI taxonomy): Eukaryota > Viridiplantae > Streptophyta > Pinopsida > Pinales > Pinaceae > Larix > Larix kaempferi. Next base: position 12,398,991 of record BSBM01000461.1, on the reverse strand, counting down.
AGACCAATCCGGGCTCGATATAAAATCCACGGATAGGTGAAAAGAGGATTGTTTAAGTTTTTCAGACTCTATAAACAGGAAAACACCGGCGAGCATTAATCTGCTTGGGCTCGATATTAAAATCCACGAGCAGATATATGGAGTTATTGTTTAAGTTTTTCAGACTCCTTAAAATTGAAAACACCGGCGAGCAAGAACAGATCTCGGCTCGATATTAAAATCCAGAGATCAGTACATATAGAGTAATCTTCTATCTCTTCTTCAAACTCTCTAAATTATGAAGAAGGTACTGAGTCTTCCTCCCCTGGGCTCGTTAAATTTTTTACATGGTTGGACCTATTGAGTTTTCATTCTTTCTTGGACTCATTAAATCCACAAGAAGGGTATTCTTTTATCTAAAAAGAATAAGGAACGGGAAAAACATATCATATCTTCATTGTCAAAGGCAGTTTCAGTCAAGTTCTATTCTTGAACACAGCACCTACTTGAGTCTATCTTGTCGGTTGGGTTTAGTTTTTCGCCTCAGGGTGAACCTTTCCTCTGAGTTATTTACTCCCCCGGTTGGTTATTCTTCCAACCATATGGAGGGTCTGCTAATGTCTCTTACATTTCAGACTTATTTACCCCGTTATGTCAGAAACTGCCTGAGTCACTTTGTGTCATGCTCAATGTTCAAGGATATACCCTGTGTCGGCCGTTCTGCAGTTTACCTTGACCTCATGTGTCAGCCTTCCTAGTATCAGTCTTGTTGCATATTATTCCAGATCAGCTCTTACCAGTTGAGTGTTCCTCACGTTGGATGATGGAGGATGCCTTAAGGCCTCCCTTCCAACGGACTTCTTCCCATCGACACAAGATCATTATTCTGGGATTGAAGTTTAGAGTTTCGGTTAGTACCTTGGGGATTGCAGTTATTAGTGGCAGTTTCCCTCGCTATTGGATAGATGGGAATACATCAATGTCTCCTATCCAATGGATTCTTCAAGTGTTCGACGGCAAGACCACTTATTCACACTTGCTTGAATGTACTAGGTACCTTGGGTTCCATTTTCATTATTGGTGGACACCCTCGCGTTTGTTAACGATATACATCAATGACCGGTAATCAAACAATATCTCCCATGTTCGACATCAACTCATTTATTCACATGGATAGGTTTGTACCTTGGGTTGTTTTTGGATGAAGACCTTGGGATCCTCGATAGCATAACCTCATTTATGTTATCGCCCAAGTTGCGCAAGACTAAGCCTCACTCATATTCGGCTCTCCATGAAACATAGATCCAGTTTGTTGTTATGGCTATGATCTCTCAGTTTGACATGGATCCACGCTTGTATTTCAAGTGTCCATGCTTTATATACATCTCCTTGTTATGTATCGGAGATCATGTTGTATCACACTACACATCTATAAGATGTCAAAAATGTAATTGCTCGCTGACCTTGATCTTTGTTGCAGGTTTCTTGTGACTTGTTTTCTGCGGTTCTGTGCTCCTCCTCTGGCTTTGGATTGTAATGTATTTCGGCCATCGTTTCCCTCTGACCTCACACATTAGGGGGCATCTGTTATAGGTCAAACTTGCACCTCTCTGTCCGTGATCACCCTGAGCTACTGATCACACAAAAGGACAACTTGGATGGAGGAGCATGTTGACCTTGGATGATATGACAACTCATTCCATTTCCTGAAAATACTGGAAAACCACAAAAAATATCATTTTAAGATATCAGCGCTACTCTACTTAAAGAGACTAGCGCCCATACGCTACTCCACTGTATAATAGTGGCGCCCATATCCAAGTATATGCTACTCCAGTGTAGCAAAGTAGCGCTCGACATTTAAAATCGATTGAGCGCTAGTTGTTAAACACTAGGGTAGCGCCCTATACGCTACTCCACTGAAGAAGAGTCGTGTACACATTAAAAGATGATTAAAAAATATACTAATTCATCGAGGAGGATTAGTTGATGGTAGTTTCCTAACTCCCTCAACTTCCTCCATAACTACATCTCGACCTGAACTGCTTCTTTGAACCTATAAATACCAAGAAGGTTAAAGGAGCAAGGTTAGAAATTATTGCTAAAAAAGCTAGAGGATGAGTTAATGGAGAAACTTTAAGACATTGAATAAGTTGATGCTGAAGACAGCCAAGCCAGAGCAGAGCCAGAGCCCAGAATCTAGTTGTAGGAGCCTGCTTCATTGTCAGGTATACTTGTACTTCATTCTATTTTTTGACAAATAAAGGTTGAAGTGTTTTTCTTGTTCCAATTTGAATGTGTTAGGAAATGGCATTTTAAATTGGATTTATTTTGGTCAATGATGAATGTTAAACATTGCTTTTGTTTATGTCAAGCTTTATATATTGCCCAAAATTTTTTGAGAAAGGTATTGTTGTTGCAGGTTTGCTGAAGGAAAGGTAGATTCGGAAGCTGGACACGAGACTGAGCCAAGGCTAGGATCAGACTTCGTTTAAAGGTGTGTTCCCTGAATCTACAATTTATTTCTTTTGTAAATGCCTCTGTAATAGCATCAATACACTTACCTGTCACCCCAGCCAAGTTGATAGCAGTAGTTTCCTTGCTATAGGGTAGAAATGCCCGCCAACAGAGATGTTGCAGGTCGTGCTTAGGCACATAAATGTTCCTGGGATGCTCTTGTCAAGTATTGCATCAGCACATAAAATTAGTCTAAGAGACCACCTCTATCAGACCGTTCGCACAGATGATGAAGACCTACAGGTAGTGGGCCTACATCCAGTATGAAAAAGGACTGGCTCTGTACAACTTCCTATGACAAGTAGATTCAAAGATTAGTTGAGATAGCAGCAGCAGTGACGATGACGATGATTTGAGGACGATGCATCGATGATGACGATCCAGAGAAGAAGACTTGTGCTAGCAGATCTGTGTCGAGAAATACCTTCCTAGTTAAGAGGGAGTGTTGATGTATATGTAACTTCGGAATGTATTTCACTTATATATTTATTGTACTCCTATAGAGATGTATTATTCCTCTATATGGAAGCGTCGTCATTTGTATTGACAAGTGTCGCAAGTGTGTTAACTTGCCGATGGGTTATTAGACCACCTTGTAAGGGGTCGGCCCGACATAATGTAATATGAAGTTATTGTACCTAGCTAGACAAGTCGGCCCCATAAGGTTATTGGGAAAACAAGACAAGTATAAATAGAGATCAGGAGATCTCTATTTGGATCACTTCAGAACTCACACTTCCATCACTCAGAAAGTGGCGCACATGTGAGGAGGAGGATCAGCTGCTAAGAGGAGTCTATCTATTGTACTTTGGTTGTAATTTGGTTGTGATATTTCTTTATCTATCTCTGAGGAAGTTGTGGGGTTTTTCACCTTAGGGTTTTCCCCAGGGAAGCTCTGTGTGTCTATTGTCTCTCATGCTTTTGGTTCTTGTGATGATTGACATGCTTTTTATGATTGATATGCATTGATATACTGTATATGTTATTCTCTCAGTAAAGATCCTAGAGTATTGTGAATTAATGCTCAAATTTTAACACTCTCGATGGAGGTTGTACACAAAAAAATGGCGAGTCCAACAATTACATTTACGGGAAGTTTAAATATCCTGAATTTATTCAATGTTGGGCCTGGCCCAAGTGGGGCAATTTTGAGCAAGAAGGAGTTTTGGAACTGTGGAGCTAAGCGTAGTTCAGTTGAAACATTTTTGTATATGTTTTTGGGATGATGTGAAGTTGCGCGGAGCACAGCGTCGAAAGAGATGCGAAGTATAGTGCTGGGAGGAGACAGTGCTGCGAAGTGTCCAACCTACAGAGATCCAGTAAGGCAGAGTGTTGGACGAAAAATGGCACGTGTTCCGGTTAGACCATCGGCGGTCTATTTTTTGTAAAAATGATCAAGGATTGCCAAGCGACGGGTAGCACCAAATCGGGAATAAAGAGACAGGTCACACACGTGAAAGATACCACTACCTGAACTAGTCGCACAAGACCGTTAAAGGAAGAACAGCTTAGTGAAAGCGACCTGTTGGCATGCACGCAAAATAAAGGCCGATATCGATGTGAAGCATGCGTGAAAGACCACCAGGGTGGAATATTCGCTACCAGGAGCCAACAGTCCAGTTTTGGGGAACCTGTGACAGTTTTGTAAACCTAAGGATTTTTTCCTGCATATTGTAAAGACATGACCTACGGGCATGATCTATAAATAAGGCATTTTTGTATGGGAAAGGGTTACCATTTTGGTTAAGCTTTTAATATTGTTGCATATTTTAAGCTTAGTGCTATTGTAAAGACTCTACAAGTTGAGTGCGCAGAGATCTAGTTGAAAGAGAAGAGAGTCTGCAGCTGAGTGCACAGACAAAGAACTATTGTAACCTTCCCAAAGACTAATATAACAACAGTTCTTGTGGACGTAGCCTCTATCCGGGGGGTGAACCATTTTAAATACTGTGTAGTGTGACTGTTGTGTTTCTGCATTTGCTTATTTGCTTACAGTGGATGTTGGATTCTCATTTATCAGTTGTTATATTAATGCTTTTATATGTATTCGCCATAGAAGAGAAATGGGAATGATATGTTAAGTATTGTGAGAATGGATGAATGAGAATGCTTAGTATTCTAAGTTTGCATAAGTATCAGTCTATTGAGTAATCATGTATGTATGAAGGGATCAGTTCATATATCTCTTTGATGCACAACACTGGATGCACGTAGTATTGTATGTTTTTATCTTCTTGCAATTGTGATAAAGCTACTTAGTCTAAGGTAGTAGATGAATGGCTAAGTGTTGAAGTAGAGTCCTTAAAATCAATTAAGTTCAGAAGAGGAAGCGCATAAGTCAGTTGTGCTATCCTATAGTTTGCATCTCATTGTACCGCACAGTCTTCAGACGCACTGGTCGCGCAAGTAATCTATTCATAGAGCCTCGGACCGCGACGCAGTCTATCGTCGCGTAGTCCTCAATTCGCAGTGCAAGTCTGATAGTGCATTGTGCAGTAATCCTGTCCGAACAACTCATCACACCACTATGGAAACCTGATTCTGCAGTGTCCCCATTATCTACACCTCGGGTGAGACCTCAGCCTGTTCGAAGGCTGTTGCCAAAAGGGCCAGTGAGAAGGGGTTTTGTTGGTTAAGTGAAACCGCGAAGAACCTGGGTCTACATTAGAAAACCTCTAGATTAGTTTGTAAGCCAACATTCAAGCTAATAAATGACCCCATTTTAGATGACGCGGATTGGATAGGAATTCTCCTTAGCTCCCCTCAGATATTCCAAAATTTGAGGGAAAACAAAGTGATGATCCAACATACCATGTGATGTAATTTCATCCCAAGTGTTCATCCAATAGTATAGTCAAGGACACTAATCGCTTTTGACTATTTTAGAGAACCCTCATAGGAACAATGGAGAAATGGTATGTCAATTTACCATCAAGGCCTTATTCCAATTTTGAGTCTATATCCACCAAATTTATCATGTATTTCCAATTACCTATATGCCAAGACATAGGTTTGGATATTCTAACAGAATTTCAACAAAATACCTCTACACACATTGCGGATCATATCCATGAATGGAGTAGGTGAAGGGCATTGTGCAAAATATAAATTCAAGTTGAATTCTTGTTGGATTGGTTGCTTAAATCACTCCTTCCTATGATCACTAAGGATATAGAAACCATTATTCCTAAAACAAAAGAAGAATAGATTCCCAAGGTCCAACATTTCGATTTGATATATGCTCAGTATGGGTCTTTGTATACAATCATCCCAAATGCCCCTTGGCATCATTCTTTGCAACAAGCTCCTTCTGGAACATCACACTTTATCGATGGGATTATTGGAGCTCTTTCTCATGAAGGAAACGTTCCCCAACCACATGTCTCTACACCATACCATATGACGTAGCAGTACTCACTAACACCTAAAGTATTAGTGGACCCTCAAACAACTTTGAATCCTCCGTTTGGAAACATGACATATGGACCATACAATCCTACGTTCCCCAATGCAAGACCAATGCAACTTGATCTAACACCACTACCCCCAATGGCACCACAAAATTCTACGCCAACATATTATGGAGCACCCATTCCATATATACCCACCCCCATTTATAACTCATATAGTTTTGTTCCCCCCTCCACTTGGTACTCACCCCATGACTCATGCTAGGGTTAATCTAGTCCACCCTTTTCCCGCAAAACAAAATCAACAGTTTGATCAGTTAAACATGGCTAATCATCCTTATCCACAAAATCAAGGGAAGAAGAAAGGAAAGAACAAGGAAAACCGGAAACAACAAAACCAAAACATGAGAAATCAAAACTAGAATTAGGGGACCAATAATACCCCAAAGCAAGTAAAGAACCCTAACCTAAGGAACAACTTCCCTTGCACCATGTGCGGAGAATACGAACATTACACACATCATTTCACATTTATACTAGAGTGTCAGCAGTTGATTGAGGCTAGGAAAAAGGTTGGCACCAAACCTCCTTTACCAAATATGCACCACAACCCCAACAGGTTGTGTTGCAACAACCCTTCACCAATTAGGGAGTTGTTTCTCATCAGCAAGAACCACGCCCCCTAGGAGATGGAGCCTTCCAAAATATCTACATAAATACAATGAAGATAAACCTTCAAACTTGGAATAAGGGTTATCGAAGGCATGACCCTCAACAAAGAAAGGATGCACCCACTACCACTAGCGATACTTTGTGGATACCAAGTCCTAGTAATGGACAAATCCCTTGAATCCCAAAACCACCACTCTGACGAACTGCCCAAAATTCAAATGTGAATGATGCTCACAATTACAACATTATGGATGATTTGACCCAATCTCCTATTGTCATGTCTATGTTAGACTTTCTTCATTCTTCCCTTCCTGGAAGATGATCTTGATGAAATAGAAGGGACATTTGTCAACCTTAAGGATCAACTAGAAGAATAAAAAAGGATAGAAGGGAAAGGAATAAATTTTTGAGAAGCTAGAGTCTAAAGTTGTCTCATTAAAGGAATTGGAAATGTCAAATGCTCAATTACACAGAAGATTGAAGAGAACTGAAACTTTGAACAATTTTCTCATTTATCAAAGGTCGCCATTCATCAAAATAGGTCTTGGCTATGATAAGAATCAAAATACCCCTAAAGAAGATGCAAGCAAGGAAAATGAAGAAAATCCTAAAGGCTATGCCAATGCTCTCAAAGGCTCTGTTAACAATGAAAGAAGTAGTAAAGGAAATGATGACCAAAATCAACCTTATTATTCTCTCAAGAGAAACTAGAATGATTTCAGAGAGTTGTTCCACCAAGAATACCTTTCACACCTCGATATCAAAATCTCTTCTTTGGCTATTGTTTTTCGTGTAATAAATTTTGATCATAAAGCATTATATTGTAGGGCTTATGTAGGAAGTGATCGTGTGAGAAAAAAATAAAAGTCCTTTTTAAAGGATGATTATGTGAACAAACAAACCAGAAGTGCTCATGGGTTTGCTGACAAAAACTACAATTCATTTGCTCCCCTACTTGATTACAATGTTGAATTCTATAAGTTCCATAAGTATAGGAAAATAGCTTGTTATTGTAGAAGAAGCATAGTGGTATCTTCTAGACAAAATTGAGAAGAAGATATTATTTCGAGACATAAAAAAGGGATACTCTAAGGCTTGGAAGGAAAATGAACATAAGAAGGAAGAATGTGGACTTGCACTCTATGCTCAATATAAAGGGAACCATTTGTACCTTGACAGTGGATGTTCAAAACACATGATATGGGATTAGACCAAGTTTCTCACCTTAAAAGCAGAAAGGAGGCAGTGTTACTTTAGGAGGATTTTTTTTTACAAAGGTAGCTAGAAAAGGTATTGTTAGTCTTGATAATGGAAAGACGAAAACATAGAATGCCTTGCTTGTTGAAGGGATAAAACATGATCTTCTAAGTTTCAATCAAATATGTGATCAAGGTTACAACCTCACCTTTCATTCTAAAGGGTGTGAGATAAGGAAAGCAGATTCAGGAATATTAGTGAAAAATGCAATCAGAACCTCAAACAATGTATGCATACTCAATGAACTCAAAAATAAAAATTAGATAAAGTTGGGAGTGATATTCTTCCCCTATAACCACTAAGTTCTTAAGAAGAATAAAAAGCTAGACCTTTGTGTTCGATGTCAAAGGGGGGAGTTACAGACAAGGAAAGCATTGAAAATGTAACGAGAAGCACAAGCTTAGGGGGAGCATCCCTTTTCCATTAATTTAAAAGGGGGAGAAGTTGCATACATGAGGAGAATTGTAGAAAGGGGAAGAATTGCACACAAAAAAAGAGTTGCAGCTAGGGGGAGTTACTATAACATTGTTGCAAATTCGACTAAGGGTCACTATCAATGACAAAGGGGGGTATTGTTGGAAATATCGTTGTCATTGATGTCAAAGACAAGGGGAGGTTGCTAATATCCAAGATGAAGATGAATATTGTTGAAAATATTTTTTCATTGACGCCAAATACAAAGGGAGATTACATATAATGATGATGTCCAAATGAAGATATTGATATGCACCCCACTTACCCACTTGTGGAGGAAATAAAACCAAATAAATATGAATAAACTATACATCATGACCACATTGCGAGAGAAGAAGGACACCATGCAACAATAAGGAGAAAAACTAGCTATGATGTCTGAATGAAGACCCCACTTCCCCACATACAGAGGCAATAAAACTATAGAGATATGAAGAAACCAAGCAATGGGACCACTTTGTGGGAAAATGAGGACACCTTACAATAATGAGGAGGTAGTATAACCATGCCCCTTGACAAAGGGAGGGGTTGATTGGAATTGAATACATTGAAGATAAGGTATGTGCCCACCTTGTAAAGAAAAAAATGAGAATGAAGGGGTAAACACCCCCTTGTGGCTCCTTGGAAAAAGGTCGGCCCTAAAAGAAGAAGGATACCCTAAAATTTCCCTACAAAGGTATAAATAAGAGGATCACCACTTTCATTTCATCATCTCGTATTCACTTGAGTTCCTCTCCTAAGTAGGGTGTAATTCTAGAGAGAAGAGAGATAAGGAGCACTTGTAAGGAGTCCTTTGAAGATGTATTTTCTAGGATATTTGAAGATGATTTCTTGAAGTTTTTCCAAGTGTTTTCTAAGGTTATCTAATGACAAGGAGGTGGATAGTATGGAAGAGGAAGGATTTAAGATGTGATCTATTCTTCTTAGATGGAACTTTCACTACTAGGAACTTTCACTACTGGGAAGAGTCTTTTATAGTTTTCTTTGAGATGTGATATTAGAATATTTTCCAAGGGTTCTTCTCTGGATGAGGCTCATGTAGAAAGTGACCATGCCATATTTTGGAACTAGTTTGAAGATGATATTATGACATATTGTGGAGCAGAACTGAGGCATGCTCTAAGCCATATTTGAAGCAGATTATGGAGTAGATATTAGGCAGGTTATGAAGCAAATTTGAAGCTAATTATGAGGTAATATTTGAGGTGATTATGTCAGCATTCTTTTACCTGATTCTTTAGTAGGTTCGTGCCTACATATTACTGAGTTGGTGCTCAGTGGAGGATATTGGTTTCTCTAGTAGATTGGTGCTTACATATTCTTGAGTTGGTGCTCAGTTGAGGATATTGCTATCTCCAATAGGTTGGTTCCTACATATTGTTGTGTTGGTGCTCATTTGAGGGGATTTGTGTCTATAGTAAGTTGTTGCTTACAAATTTGTAATAGTAGAATGGAGCTTACATGAATATATAAAGATAATTTTTTTGTCGTTTTCTCCCAAAAGGGTTTCCACCTTAAATTTTGTGTACTGTGATTTAATTTTATATGTATTTATTGTTTCAAAGTAAATGAATGATTGATGAATGTTTAAAGTAAGAAAAATAATCTTATATTAATTCACCCCCCCACTTCTTAGTATAAGCATAAGTTCAACAACATTAGGACTAGGGTTTTCTATTATAAGCCTAGGTTCATCACCAGGATGACATATTTTTGTAATTCCCTAGCCTTAGTATATAAAAGAAAGGCAGGGCACATAATACAAAAGAGACAATATGAGCGTGTTAGACTTTCAATTTTGAGCTATTGCATTGAATTTATTCTTTAGTTAAGAGAAGTAGATGTGATTGAGAGATTATATTTGTACTTATTTTCTGTATCTTCATATTGTTTTCATATGAAGATATAGTGTTCACAGTTTGTTATTTTGAGAGGCGTTAACAATTTTCAGTTTCCTAGTTAGGGTTTATATCTAAGTGCAAACCTATGTACCATGACCTTGAAAATTTAACAATGACATGGGGCGGATGGATTCAAATCCACCAAAACAAAAAGCATTGATGTCCTTGGAGGATTGGGATGAGGCAAAGGCCAAAGAAGGATGATGAATATACCAATATAGAATATTATTTTGATGATATGTGTAACCATCGATTCTAGTTCAATACCTTGATCCCAACAATCTTCAATATGGACATAATGGCACTCAGAAACTCTAGGTGCAATATTAATTTTCTTTAGTGTTACCTCCATAAGTGTAACATTACACTACATTACCACTTGGTTAACAACAATCCTCCAATATAAATCCAATTCCAAGTCAAAAAAATGTTGTATATATCCCAATGCAAAATGTGGAAGCTCATGCAAAAGATGAGTCATTGGTTAATGATATTGTCTGGTTTAAAAAGAACAAGTTTGAAAACAATTTACAAATCCAACAATGAGAAAGACATGAAGATTACAATCATTTCATTAAGACATATGAACTTGAATTGAGGAGATGTTATCAAACTAGCCAAACTGGGGGGTTTATGGTGAAGAAGATAAATCGTGTTCCTTATCGAAGAGATTGTAGGTCCACTTCTCTGTCTCTGTCGATCTCCTCTACTCCTTAGTGGACTCAAATGTGGGTTCCTCTACACCAAAATCCTCTTCTCATTTTTGGATTATTGTGGGGTCAAATGCTGGTCAATGTGGGCATGGTCTCCTCTATGGATTACTATGGGGTAGAATGCATCGTTGATGTGGGCACGCAAGTGTTTCATTTTATTTTTTAATAAGTTACATTATATGTGTGTGTGTGTGTGTGTGTGTGTTGATGCCTCGAAGATTGCATCATCAAGCAGAAAGGGATTCTCCCCGATAAACTATCCCAATTAGATTGTCCACCATTTGGTATGGGGAATCCATCTGGTTAGCGGTTCCGGCTACCGTCAGATTTGCTTTCTTTTACACCGGTTATGGCCCGATCCACCGTTCTTTTTTATTTTATTATTTTATTGTTAAAAGGATATGCAAGTGCCTAAGCTAATTTAATCTAAGTGCAGAACTTGAAGCAAATCTGTGTCTAAGACTAAAATAAATCTAATCTATCCCTGCAAGGAGCAAACTGTAAATATGAGCAATGTGCTGAAGGAAATATCTAAAGATCAACAGATAGCCATTAAATCACAAAGATACATCTACAACAAGAGATTAAAGATATAAAAGATAGCTTTTAATCCATGTGAAAGCATTCTATTACTCATGTTAAGAGAAACATCACTACACAAAAAATAAGTAAGTTCATTCAACACACAGAAATAATTCTGAATAGTAAAGAAAGATCTCACTGCAAGATATGAACGCCACAAGAATAATCCAGCAAACATGCAATATCCATTTCCAGGCAAAACGCATGTCTCCCTCGGGCTCTTTATTAGGCAAAATCGCTTCCACAGAGCTAATTACAAAATAGTTCGTACAAGCTGAGAAGCTTCTTTTCCATGCCAAAAAGTCCTTCTCTATTCTCTCTAACCTTCTATTTAGAATCTTACAAAGCGCCTCTTGGGATGACAAGTGTACCCTAACTCTATAACTTCCTCCCTTGGCTTTCATCGCATCATTTCAAGGCATATGAATACATGGAAGGCTTTACAAATAAGACAAAACTAGAGACCAGCTGTCCTTTTAAAGAAATTACACAAAGGTGGAAATCCCACTTTTCCGCTTGCTTAAAACAAAATAAGAATGATCTGTCTAATTTGCTTGGGCTTCTGCTGGCTGGCTCGAAGTAACGCCTCCATCAACCGACTCGCTTGAAATTACTGAACCATCTACACTTTCAATGTATGAAGACCATTGGGCGATGTCCCTTACGATGAGCTTGCTACGAGAAGATACTGTTTCCTGGGATGCTATTTCATGTTTACGAAGGTCTGACCTGATCAGCGCTTTTCCTTGTGTAGCCTCTTTTGCCATTGCTTCCAGGAAATAAATATGTATTGCAGGCTGGCAAATGAACCGTTGAAATTCATCCTGAGTCAAAACCTCTATCTTCTTGATATTAGCCAAGTCTTCGTCCAGCTCATTCTGCAACTCAAATACTCGGTCTTCTTCTTTAGGGAAATCATAAATGGAGGCGGGGATAACCAAATGACACTTGCTAAGCGATTCCTTGGGTGCGGAATAGATGGAACAACACTTGTGGACTTTCCTTTTGATTTCCACACTTAGTTTGGTGCCGCAGTCTCTGGTGAACTCAAGAATCCATATATCTATATCCAATTCATCTCCTGTAGGGGCGTGCAAGTGTGAAGGGAGCTGAGATTTTCCCTTTTTCCACTCAGATTGTCATTTCATCTCCTCTAAATGATTTGCAAACTTTTCCCGGGTCTTTAGGGATTTGGATTCCATCATTGTTATTTTCTTAATCACCTCTTTCATACTCCAAATCTCTTCCGAGATTAGTCCTAGCAGCTGATGGATTTTGATCCGCATATCACATGCTTGTTTGTGGAATGTAGACAAGTTTTGCTGGTGCTCTGCTACCTCTTTGAGCTGTCTTGCCAGTTGTTCCTTTTCTTGGATCAGCCCTTCACATTCACACTGGTGGAGCTGGATATGTTGAGCCCTACCTTCTTCGAGTTCTTCTAGTTCTGCTATCTGAGCCTTCAGATTCTCAAGCTCACTTTCAGAGAAAGCCGCATGTACTTCTAAGGAGTTCTTATCATTTTCGAGCTGGAGAATTTCCGACTTAAGCACCAAATGCTATCCTGACAATTGATTGTATTTCTCCTTCAGCTTGTTTGCTTCCAATACCTCCCTCATTCTGTCATCTCTGATCTTAAGGAATTGCTCTCTGTAATGCTTTATCTTTTCTTTCAAGAAATTAATGTTGGCTTTAGTTGCCTTAGCTGATGCCACGGTACATTGGGCTTGAAATGTAGGGTCGATATCAGTTGCTTGGACCAACGTCTTCTCTTTCACCCATAGTTCGTATTCTTTCTCCTCCTTGCTACGAGAAAAATGAATCCGGCGATATAAAGGATGTCAAAAACGGGTGACGGCCGATGTGGCACGCAAACCGAGGTGACGGGGGCATTTTGAAAAATGCCCGGAAAATCTGGAGGTGAGAGCGAGAAATGATCTCTAGCATCATCACCAGCTCGGAAAAATGAATCTGATGATATAAAATATATCAAAAACGGGCTGCGGCCGATGTGGCATGCAATACGGGGCGACAAGGTGTCGGGACACAATGTTGATATTGGTCCTGGTGAGAGCGAGAAATGATCTCAAGCATCGTCACGGGCACGGAAATATGAATCCGGCGGTGCAAATGGTGCGAAAAACGGAGGTCATAAAGACTCCGGAATGGTAAAAGGTGAGCCCACCAAGCCAAGGATGCAGTGGTGGGGAGAAATGATGACCCGTGGGGGGAGAATACTAGGTGTATCAAATCAAATCAAATCTACAAGTGATGTGTGACCTCAAAAATGGTTGAGATCACAAGTGTGAAAAAGTGAGCAAGGTTAATGACCTGCCCCCATGCTATGTGCATGGGGGTTTGTGATTATGGATCACATAGGTGTTGGTTTGAACAATGGGTTCATTGACGTACTGAGATAGATGTGATGGGGAAGGTTCAAAATGATTGATCATGCCCCTTATCCCAGGGTCGAGGTGATCTATTATGCCCCTTGACTTAGAGGTGTCAAGGTGGTGTTCTATAATTGCGGGATCGAGACCGGGCATCTCAGTATAGGACCAGGCAAAGACATCACGGAATTCTCTGAAAAGGTTTATGTAGTCCTCAATCTCTTGTTTACTGCAGAATGCTCCTAAAGTAATAAGTTCAGGGGCACGCCCTGGGGCAGCGATATCAACTTGGATGACAGGTGAGATGTTGGCCATGTTGCCCTCCTCGAAGGCATCAGGAGCAGGGATAGGGTCCTTGAACCAGTCGACCTTAGTGGGGAGGAAGTCTTTGGATTCGACCGCGTATTGGGTAGCGGTGCTAGAGGAAGACGCTTCTGGGATGAAATAGGAACGGTGGTGCATGTCATCCCAGGGATAATCCGGGGCAGTAAGGGCCTCAAGAATCTCCTCATCAGTACGGAAAGTCTGCGTCGTCAAATCGGTTGACGAGGGGGTAGTGGGAGTGTTGGTTGAAGAGATCATGTAGATGATATTAACCTCTTCAGAAGGGGGAGAGACCGGGGGGTAGATCTCCTCAATGGTAGGTGGTGCCGTCTCAAGGTCCAGATTGTTCATCTCATAAAGAGCTGCTCTGTAATCCGGGAGATCGGGACAATGATGTGAATAGTGCCCGTAAATACCGCAGATGGCGCAGGAGTGGTTGGTACGTAGGGACTTATCTTTAGGCTTAGGAGTAGGGTTGAGTTCGACAGTTGGGATGTTGGGGTCATCATCGAGCATTTGCATGTGCTTCTGTAATGCGGGTAACTGTGGGCATTGGTGGGTCGCATGGACCAACTCGTCACACAGCGAGCATTTGGGAGGAGCACGGAACACTGGAGAGTTCTTGACTGTCTTGGGAGGTGGGACAGCAGTGTAAGGTTGTGGACCTCTGCCCCCAGTGGGTGGAGGAGGAGGAGGAGGTGTCGTGGAGGACGAAGAGGTAGAGACACCGGGAGGTGGCTGAGTGGTAGTAGCCATGGGTTGCACCGGCTGGAGGACGACATCTGGTGTCGGCGGGAGAACGGGAGGCGAAAGATACCATACAGGTAATCCCAATGTTAACCCAGGGAGGCTAAGGGTAGCCATGACCGGGGCGCTTACTACTCCTGCTGGAGGAACTAGGAAGGGGATCGTATGGATCGGTGTAACACCAATGTGACTAGGTACCAATGGTGGTTTAGGCAACAAGGATGGTTGATTGTTAGGTGGTAGGATGTCATGGGACAAGGTACATAAGTCAGACATTTCGGGCGTAGATGATGGCGGAGGAATGGATTGAAAGGTGGAGGTCATCGGCGCGTCTGAGTAGACTCCAGGCCCCGTAGAGGAAACGAACGAGGTGGAGGCAGGAGAAACAGGTTGTTCAACCATGGGGAGAACATTTTCCGGTGCCGCGGGAGCACTGGGATCATAGTAGGTGAGCTGGTCAATCTTAACCACGCGTCCTTCATGGGGGAACATCATGGTGCGAAAGACAGAAGAGGCAACCGCCCGCATGGCATACATGTAGCTGCGGCCAAGTAGAAGGTTGTAATCCAATTGGGCATTGATTACCTCTATGTCAATAAGAACTGTTTTACCACCTAACTGGACAGGAACGTTGGGCAGGAGGCCTTGGGGCTGGGCCGAACGACCGTCATAGGCACGTAACGCAGTGGTGGACTGCTGGAGAGGAGGGGATCCTAGTTTCTGCCATACAAATGTAGACATAACGCATGTGGAAGCACCCTCATCAATGATGCACCGATGGATAACAAGATTCCTAACGGAGACTGTAACTTGGAAGGCTAAGCTGGAAGGTAGGCGTGGTTCAGACTGGTCTAAGTCAAACGCCATCAAATGTGAATCAGTTGGGTCAATCCCCCCGATGGCGGAAAGTAAAGTCTTGCGCTGGGCAGGGCAGTTCTTCAAGACTTCTAACGCAGACATGGCTGCGGGAGATTGGGCTAGGTCGTCTACAATGTTGTAGTTTGACGCAGCACGTGCATTAGGGTTATTATTGATTCGGCGCAGTGGGAAACGAGGTGCTTTCGCAGCGCCGTCTGTGGGAGGCGGAGGTATGCGTAACGCCTGATCGGTGGGGTGGGCGTTAGTAGTTTTATCCGTGGGAGTGGCTTCAGAGGTGGAGCCATATTGGTTCCGACGGGTCTGGAGGTTGACGTCAGCTGATGACATCATCAATAAGTGGTGGGTACCTGAGTCAAACATGGGTTGATCAGGGGCAGCGTAGGTGATCTGTTGTTGTTGGGGTTGCACGTTAGCTTGAGGGGCCAACGGCTGAGTGTTCACCACGCCTTGGGTCGGTAAGGGGTTTTGCAGCACCAAAGGGGGTTGCTGAGGTTGGGGGGGGTTGGGCGGTGCTTGGGGAGCCGCATGCCCTTGGCGATGGGCCTCGTCAACCCAAAGCTGCCGAGCTCGCTCCAAGTGTGGGCAAGCATGGGTGTAATGTCCATAGACCCCGCAAATAGAACAAGGGTGGTTCGTTCGCAGATTGGGGTTTTTGGCCTGCTTGGGCGGGCGATCAGGGTTTTGATTAGCGGGGGCCGCATTGTTATTGTCAGGGGGATTAGCCGGTTGACCAGCTTGGTCTGCAGGTTGGTTGTTTCCCCGATTACGGCCCTTGCCGCGGTTCTGTTGGCCCTGATTACGTTGGTTATTCTGGTTTTGCTGCGGGTTCTGTTGGGCGTAAACTTGCCCTTGGGCAGCAGGTGGATTTTGAGGTTGCGCAGGTGCTGGAGCAGGCTGCGGAGGATGATATGCAGGTTGAGGCTGAGCAGGTGCAGCAACTTGAGGGGGTTGCTGATAGGACTGCGGAGCCGGTTGTGGATGTGCCGCAGGGGCTGCCTGGGGCGGATAATAAGCTGGTGGGGCTTGGGAAGGCGCAGGAGCTGAGGCAGCCTGCTGATGGTAGTAAGGCTGAGGGGCGACTGGAGGAGCATAAGCAGGAGTCGCATACCCGAAGCACTGTGGTGGACATGAGGGCCCATGGGAATGGTGATGTGTCATGGGAGCATATGAGTTGGTTGCTCCAGACTGTGAAGTAGCCCGCGACAGGTCGGGGCCAGGGGTAGGACGTGCTATAGAAAATGGTTGGGGATGCGAAGAAACACGGCCAATGATACCATCTGCAGCGTGGGATGCGCCCGGCGCATCATGATGGGAGGACTCGCTGCGAGGGGCGTCAGGTATAATGGTATAAAGGTAACCCGACTGGGCGTAAATGAGGTCGAACTGCTGTGCCTTAAGGATGGCCTCTTCTTCAGACTGGGGTCTTTCTGAAGCTACATCCTTAGCGATGACAGGAAGCAGGGACTTGAGGAACCAATCGAGGAAGATACGGTCATCTAGTTTAATCTTGCATAAGCTACGGCGTCTACGCCACTCATGGATGTGGTCCGTGATATGGGTAGCCGTGTTTTGTCTACAAGATAGAAGGATCTCAACGCCTGCGTCATAGCGGACTGGCAACTGGAAGAACTGCAGGAAGGTCGAGGCCAGGGAAGAAAAGGTGGCGTGGGTCCCATGAGGCTGCTCAATATACCACTTGGCTGCAGAGCCAGTAAAGGTGCGTTGTAAGAGACGGAGGCGAACAGAGTCATCCACAATGGAGTTAGAGGAACACCATAGGTGGAAAGACATGATGTGGTTCTGTGGGTCCTCACCGGCCTTACCCTCGAATTTAGGGATGTCAGAGGGTAGTTTGGTAGGCATATGAGGCCACATAGGGTCGTGTCGAATAGGATCGTTGGTCAATCTGGCCAGGTCAGGTAGGTTGAGGCTAGCCATGAATGGCAAACTGGAAGAAGGCTGCGACACAGTAGTGCTATGGACCAAGTTGGGGCCAGTGCCCCCAAGTGGAGGGACAAGATTTAGGGTGGTGCCCCCAAGTGGGGGAACTGAGGTAGTGGAGGATGGTCCAGCACCACCATGGGTAGTGTGAGCCACTGATGTAGTGGGGATAGGTATTCCTGCTGTGGGAATAGGTACCGTGAGGGGAACGGTAGATGGTTGCCCCATGGAGGGCATACCAAAAACAGGTGTAGTAACTGGTGTAGTAGTGGTGGATATGCCACCAATGGTCCCTATGACAAATGGAGTGGAAGTCGTACCAGCCATGGGGCTAGTAGGGGCAGTATAAATAGGGTTCTCAGACTCTTCGTCAGAATCAGAGGTAAAGTAAGGTGCGTCACTATCTGGTGACGGAGACCTACGTCGCTGACGGGTGGAGTCAAGTGACAAGGCTCTAGATCTGTGATGAGTGGTATCAACGGACAATGATCGGAATCTATGACGAGTGGTGTCGAGAGAACCGTGCTGTGGGGGCTCGCCCCTGAGGCGCCGAGAATGTCTCGGGGACTCAATGGTGACAGATGGTGTCTAAATCTCTGTGGGTTGAGGTGAGTATGAAAACAGCTCAAAAATCCTAATGCAACCGAGTGTGCAGAAGGAGAGCTAAAAAGCAAGGCACTCAGGCCAACAACCAACTCAAAACACCCACTGCAACAGCTGTGCTACAATAGGTGGAGTAACAACAAAGATGGTCAGAATACCAACAAGCAGCAGGCTTCCTAGAAAAGAAAAATGGTGGACTCACTAGACCAAGGGAGGTAAAGGAGCATGCAAACACCTAGCTAAAAGTATTCTGTCTTAACTAAACATATCCTCTGCAAGGTGATGAAATCCAAGTCAGACAATATGAGTAGGAAAGCCAAGTGGCTATGATATCCCCCTACCGGGAGGGATACCGGGTAGTCAATCCTAGAAGAATGGCAACTAAGATACCCCGTTCATGACACGTCCAGAAAGGTGAATCTGCCGTTTAGTTCGTTGACCGCAATACCCCTATACAGGGATATCCCGCGAACCGCGAAAGGTAGCCCTTCGGTTACTGAATGGAGTGCGGTATTCCACTCAGGCCTCCGGAACCAGTCTCCCGACTTCAACCCTCCTAAGGGAGAGGCCCTCTGATAAACTGGTCGTGACCGTGCCAAAAAGTACTAGGGGATTTTGGTTCCCTAGTTGGACAACAACTATGTCTCAAGTGAAATGACCAAGGGGTGTTATTGGAAGCCTATCCCCCTGATCCTACCTAACTACAATGATTCTTTAGTGTTCCCCAAGTGGGGTTAGAATGTTGGTTTAGTTAGGTACTTTTTAAGGCTCACTTGATTTAATGTGACAGAGTGTGTGCTCGTGAGGTGTTGAACCCAAAAACAGAAGTGCCACAAGGGAGGGCAACTTCCAATCTATCAATAATGCTGAAATTGATTCTTTTAATTTGCAAAATTTTCTGAAAATAAAAATACTGAAATTTTAAAAAGATTCTGTAAAAGGAACAGAAATTATGTTGCAGAAAGGCTGTAAGGAAGTAGGCTGCAGGTGGGACAGAGGGCTGTTCAAATGCAGAAAATATTGCAGCAAGAGGGGCTGGGCTCAAAAACAGGAAAAGAGCAGAAATCAGACCGCGAGTCTGTGGCGGGTCAGAACAGGCCGACCGCGGGTTTGAGGGCAACAGCGGCGGTCAGGTCGCGGCTATCGGGCCAATAGTTGCAGTCGGGACGCAGGAAACAGGGGACAAGGCACAGTCGGGTCGCGGCTATCGGGCCAACAGTGGCAGTCGGGACGCAGGAACAAAGGAAAAACAGACAGTCGGGTCGCGGCTATCGGGCTAACAAGCGCAGTCGGGACGCCCGAAAGAGGCAGAAAGCCGCAGTCGAGACGCGTGAACAAGGCCGATAGGCGCAGTCAGATCGCGGCAAACAGGCTGGTTAGCCACGGTCAGATCGCAGGTAACAGACTTGAATCCGCCGACTGAGCGTCGGAAGCAGTCTGAGAGCCACGGTCGGATCGCGGGTAAAGGCCTGAAAGGCGCGGTCGGGACGCGACTGTAGAGGAAAAAGACGCGGTATGCAGCGGCCGAAAGGGACAGCCGAAAGAAAAAATTTAAAACGGAAACCAGAAATTCGAAAACTAGGGGAGTCGCCAAAACTGTAGCTAGGGTTTTACCCCTAGCTTGTGCCAATGAGCACCTACTAAGGAGAATGGACTCCTTAGTAGCAGTTCAGTATATTAAACTAATTATGCAATAAACAAAAAATTAAATTATTTCTAATACAAGCATGAAGCATAAACACCAAAATGAAAGAATGTCTTTGTATTGATGTTACCTTGAGTGTCAAGGTTGGTGAAGCCCTTTGCAGTGTCCAAGAGGATGCTCCAAGCTCCAAGAATGCTCCTTCTCCTTCTCCAATGTTGGGGATGGGCCAAAGGTGGCTCTCAAGGTGAAACTAGTTCAAAGGTGGACTAGGGTTTCGAGAGAGATTTTGGCAGAGTAAGGGTGCTTGTGATTGTGGATATGGAATAAGGGATCTCCATCACCTATTTATAGTTTTTTGGTGGTGGAGTGCTGACCCATGGTTTTGGGAAACACATGGTTTTAGGCAGCTGTATAGGGTTTTTTCCTCCTTTTCCTCATTATTTTGTATTTTTATTCCCTTTTTAGGGGATTTTTGCTATTTTTGGAGGAAAAGGGGGTTTTTTAGCCTTTTTTAGGCTATTTTGAGGGTTTTTTGGCCTTTTGGAGGCATTTTAGGCCTTTTGGAGGCTTTTTAATGGGTTTTTTGGGATTTTTAATGGAAATATGGTAGGAAAATGGACAAATGAGTCATATAATGTGGTAAATGAGCTAGTGAGCACTTTTTGGGTGTTAACAACTGTCCTATCAATGATGGCCCTTTTCCTTGGACTAAAATATACAGTATCCAAGTCTGCTATTTTGCGCTGCTTCCTGGGGTTATATGGGGTCAGCGCTAAGCTCCCTGAATAGGCACTGTTTTCTTGCATTCCTGCTGGGGTGCATATCAATGTTGGATCAATATCCATATATGTCGGAGTAGATGGGTCTGGGTCAAGAGACTTCTCAATCTGCTATTTATCTTTCTCTCTTGCTGACTCTCCTTGCTGAGTTTGAAATCCATCTACTTTGCCAGATTCTCCTTGCTGAGTCAGCAACCCATCTGCTTCTTCAGACTCTCCTTGTTAAGTCTGTAATCCATCAGCTTTCTCACCCAAGGGCCTTTGCTCCTCCTGATTTTCCTTCTTGGAAGCTTGCTCCTGGGGTACCTGATCTTCTTGTTCCTTCTGGATCCTGGCAGTTTCTTCTAGATGTTCCAACTAGGAGGTTTGGTCATGTTGCTTCCTTGCATCCTCCTCTTGTTGAAGCTTGGCAGCTAGCTCACCTTGAATCTTTGCTTGCTCTTGGTCCTGCTGCTGATTGAGAGCCTTCTCCTGGAGCACTCTGTCCTGATCCAACTCCAATGGCTGCTCTTAGGATACCTTGTCCTGCTCCAATTCCAATGGTTCCCCTGATTGTGAGGTGGAGGCCTCCCTTTCTATTTGGATCAAACTGATAGGCCTGGGGCTTCGGTCTTTCACAACCTTTGTATTGTAGCGCTTTCCTAACTCGGTTAGGTTGCAGGCACTTATGAATAATTCTTCTTCTCGGTCTACTGCATGAGCGTACTCAAAGGAAACCTTGAGGTCGAGACAATGCCTACTTACCGCGGCATTAGGGTCATGCCTTCTGAAAGGGATAGAGCCGAAGTGGAAGATTTCTAAGCCTTGAGTGTAATTTTCCCCATCTCTTGCTCTTGGGAGGCTATAGGCTCCTATGGTAAATGGCATGGGAGGCTACATGCCCTTCCTCCTTTCTGTTAAGAACCTGCTTATGGCACTGGTGCCAAAGAGTTGCATCACGACCTCCTTATGAATAACAAAGTCTATAACATACTGAGGGAGCACACATGGTTCATGAGTCCCTCCACTCATCCCGATATACGTGCCTTCTGCGTTATGATAATAGTCTCCAAATTGTTCAATGACAGGCATTGCATTCTCTGACATACAATCTGGCTCTTGCACAAAAATGAGCTTGTACAACAGCATGATAAACCTTTCACAAATCATATTGTAGTGGTTTGCATTCTTACTCGCGCATGTGCACTGATAGGCTATGAAGAGAGCTATTTCATTCAGCTTCCATGAACAACCCAAGTCCGGGAATGAATGCTTGATTAACAGGCAGTCAATTAGGTATGAAGACATGAAGAAAACTGCCTTCTTCTAGGTCAATCCTCCTTGGGCTGCTTCTAACTGTGAGGCCAAGCTATCTGAAATTATTTCAGCCCAATTGAAGATGGTGCCTTTTGTGGCTACGTGAAACATCATTGGCACCCATCCAATCTTAAAGATATTGCCATTAGGCATGCCGAAGAGCCTACTTAACATCAAGACGATGAGCCTGTAAGGGGTTTTTACGAGATTGCCCTCATATTCATTATTTTGCCTCCTCCTAATTTTCCTGCTGTTAACACCTAAAAAGTGCTCACTAGCTCATTCCCTTATTCACATTACCCTTTTGTCCACTTTTCCACCATTTGAGCCTCTAAAGCCACCAAAAGGTCACCAAAAGACCTTAATAGACCCATTTTTCCACTCAAAATGAGTATTTTTCCTAAAAAAGCATAAAAAACCCTCAAAAAGGGTCCAAAATTCCCAAAAATATTAAAAAGGGAATAAAAATATTCAAAATATTCAAAAAAAGAAAAAGGAGGAAAAAGGTACCTAAACCATGTTGGTCAATACCATTGGTTTCCTCAAAACCATAATGGTATTCCCCACCACCAAAAACTATAAAAAGGTGGTAGGGGCTCCTCACTTTACATCCATCCATCATCCTATCCTCATGGTGCCAAAATATCCCATGAGCTTTTGGCCATTGTAGCTACCTTGGAGAAGGGACCTTTGGAGTTTGGAGCTGCTCACCCTTGGAGCTACTCAACAACCTTCACCATTTGGAGGTATTATCATTGCAAGCACTTGCTTGCCCTTATTTTCAATACAAAGTTATTCTTTATTCTATTTCTTGTTCTTGTTTTCAATTCAAAAATTTATTATGATATGCACATGCTAGTTTAGTTTAGTTTTAGTTTTAGATTTACAATTGTTTTTGCTTTAGTATTTGAAACTGCTGCTACTAGTTAGCAGGTGCCCATAGCACTAAGCTTGGTTGCAAAACCAAGCCAACCGTTTTTTGTATTCTCCAATCTCATGCTCACTGCAGGAGGCTCGTAATGTAATGATTTCAAGGGCACCAGGTGGGTTAGAGATATCGATGTGGATGACGGGTGAGATATTGGCCATGTTACCTTCCTCAAAGGCATCAGGAGTAGGAATACGATCCTTAAACCAAATGACTTTAGTAGGAGGGAAATCTTTGGACTCAACCGCGAATTGGGTAGTGGTGGTGGATGAGGTATCTTCTGGGAGGAAGTATGGACGATGGTGCATATCTTCCCAGGGGTAATCGGGGGTAGTAAGAGCCTCTAGAATCTCCTCATTATTGCGGAAACTTTGAGTGGTCGAATTGGTTGACGAGGTAGTAGTAGTCGAAGAGATCATATAAACGGTGTTAATCTCTCCGGATGAGGATGATACGGGAGGGTAGATTTCCTCGATGACGGGAGGAGATATTTCTAAGTCGACGTTATTCAACTCGTACAACGCTGCTCTGTAATCTGGGATATCAGGACAGTGATGTGAGTAGTGGCCGTAAATACCACATATCGCACAAGGGTGGTTGGTACACAATGATTTGTCATGAGTCTTGGGGTTTGAGTCGATTTTGACAACCAGGATGTTGGGGTCATCGTCAAGCATTTGCATGTGTTCCTGTAATGCAGGTAACTGTGGACATTGATGAGTTGGATGGCCTAACTCATCACACAATGAGCATTTAGGAGGAGCACGGAACACGGGGGGAGGTTTAACTGCCTTGGGTGGGGGTACCGCAGTGTATGGTTGTGGGCCTCTGCCCCCAGTGGGCCTGATGAGAGTAGGGGGATTCGGAGATGACGAAGGGTTAGTGATACCGGGAGGTGGTTGAGTAGAAGTGACAATGGGTTGCACCGGTTGCAGGATGACATTTGGTGTCGGCGAGGGAACGGGAGGCTAAATATACCACATGGGTAATCCTAATGTTAACCCGGGGAGACTAAGGGTAGCCATGACCGGAGCGCTTACTACGCCTGAGGAAGGAAATAGAAAGGGGATTGTGTGGATGGGTGTAACACCAATGTGACTAGGGACCAATGGTGGTTTAGGTAACAAGGATGGTTGATTGTCGGGTGTTTGTGTATTGTGTGAAAGAGTACAGAGGTCAGCGACGTGGGTATCTGGTGATGGTGGTGGAATAGATTGGAATGTAGAAGTCATCGACATGTCGGAGTAAAGTCTGGGTCCCACGGAGGAAACAAACGAGGTAGTTGCACCACAAACAGGTTGTTCAACCATAGGGAGAACATTTTCAGGTGCAGCAGGGGCCTTAGGATCATAATAGGTGAGTTGGTCGACCTTGACCACGCGTCCGTCATGAGGGAACATCATGGTATGAAAAATGGATGAGGCAATAGCCCGCATGTCATACATGTAGCTGCGGCCAAGTAAGAGGTTATAGTCAAGTTGGGCATTGATGACCTCTATGTCAATGAGCACGGTTTTACCAGCCAGTTGGACGGGGACATTAGTGAGGAGACCTTGGTGTTGAGCTGAATGGTCGTCGTAGGCTCGTAATGCGATGGTGGACTGCTGGAGAGTAGGAGATCCCAACTTCTGCCAAATGAATGTGGACATAACGCATGTAGAGGCACCTTCATCGATAATGCACCGATGGATGACAAGATTCCGAATGGAAACGGAAACTTGGAATGCTAAAGTGGAAGGTAGGCGTGGTTCGGATTGGTCCGAATCGAATGCCATCAGTTGTGAATCATTGGGGTCAATGGCTCCAATGGCAGAGAGTAAAGTCTTTCGCTATGAAGGACAGTTTTTTAAGACTTCTAAAGCAGACATGGCTGCGGGAGACTGGGCTAAGTCATCTACAATGCTGTAATTTGACGCAGCACAAGCATTAGGATTATTGTTGATGCAACGAAGTGGGAAGCGAGGTGCTTTAGAAGCGCCATCGAGTGGAGCCGGAGGTATATGTAACGTCTGATCTGTGGGATGAACGTTAGTGTTCTTGTCGGCGGGAGGGGCTTCAGGGGTGGAGCCATATTGGTTCCGGCGGGTTTGGAGGTTGGCATCTGCGGATGACATCATTAACAAGTGGTGGGTATCTGAATCGAACATGGGTTGATCAGGTGTGACATAAGTGATTTGTTGTGGTGGCGCGTTGCCCTCAAGGGGAGCTAACGGCTGAGTGTTCACTATGCCTTGGGTTGGAAAGGGGTTTTGCAGCACCAAAGGTTGATGTTGAGGTGGTGGAGGGTTGGGTGGTGCCTGAGGAGTCGCTTGTCCTTGACGGTTTGCATCATCAGTCCAGAGTTGTCGAGCTCGCTCCAAATGTGGGCAAGCATGTGTGTAATGGCCATAGACCCCGCAAATAGAACAAGGATGGTTTGTTCTGAGGTTATTGTTTTTGGGCTGCCTGGGATGACGATCCGGATTTTGGTTGGGAGGAGCAGCATTGTTATTATGCAGAGGATTGGGAGGTGGAGGACCTTGATGTTGTTGTTGGTTGTTGCCGCGGTTACGTCCTCTTCCACAGTTTTGTTATCCACCCTGGTTGCGCTGGTTGTTTTGGTGCTGGGGCTGATTGTGTTGTGTGTACACTTGCCCTCGAGCAGCGGGAGGATTTTGGTTTGCCGCAGGTGCGGGAGCAGGTTGCGGTGGATAATAAGCTAGCGGGGCTGGAGTTTGTCCAGTTGCTTGCTGGGGTTGTTGGTAACCCTGAGCTATTGGAGATGTTGAGTTAGCTGTTGCAGCTTGCTGTGGGTAGTACATTGGTTGAGGTGTGGCTGGGGGGGCGTATGCGGGTGGTGCATGACCAAAGCACTGAGGTGGACATGAGGGTCCGTGGGTATGGTGGTGATGTGCCATGGGAGCATATGAATTGGTTGCTCCAGACTGAAATGTAGCCCGTGAAAGGTCGGGGCCATGGCTAGGATGTGCAATGGAAAAGGGTTGGGGATGCAAGGCCATACAACCAATGATGCCATCTGCAGCATGGGATGCCCCCGGCGCATCGTGTTGGGATGAATCACCCCGAGGGGCATCCGGTATAATGGTATACAGATAACCCGACTGGGCGTAAATGAGGTCAAATTGTTGGGCTTTGAGGATGGCCTCTTCTTCAGACTGGGGTCATTCGGATGCCACATCCTTGGCAATGAGAGGGAGGAGGGATTTTAGAAACCAATCTAAGAAGATACAGTCGTCTAACTTGATTTTGCAGAGGCTTCGGCGTCGACGCCACTCATGAATGTGGTCAATGATGTGGGTGGCCGTGTTCTGTCTGCAAGACAGTAGGATCTCGACTCTCGCATCATAGCGGACATGTAATTGAAAGAACTGCAGGAAGGTCGAGGCAAGGCAGGTAAAGGTGGCATGGGTCCCATGGGGCTGCTCGATATACCACTTAGCTGCAGAGCCAGTGAAGGTGCGCTGTAACAGAAGGAGGCAAACAGAGTCGTCCACTATGGAGTTGGAGGAACACCATAGATGGAAGGACATGATATGGTTCTGGGGGTCCTCACCTGCCTTGCCCTCAAACTTAGGGATGTTGGAGGGGAGTTTGGTGGGCATGTGAGGCCACGCAGGGTCATGTCTGATAGGATCATTCGTTAACCTGGCAAAGTCTGGTAAGTTCAGACTCGCCATGTAAGGTAAAATTGCAGATGGATGTGGCGTAGGGACTGGGACATGACTAGTCATGGTGGTATGATGTAGGGGTCCAGTAGCTCCTAAGGGTATGCTAGGTATTGAAGGTATGTGACCTCCAACCGTTGTGGTCTGGTATGGGCCAGCGTTTCCAAATGCAACATGGGTTACACCGGGGTTAGGAATAGTAGTGGGGATTCCTGGGATATGGGTTGTGGAAATGAGAGGGGGTGTGACCCCTATGTTTGGCATACCCATAATAGGAGGTAGTCCTGTGTTGGGAATTCCTAAAGGTGGAGTGTCCTCCATATTAGGCATACCTAGGGGGGTGATTGTTTCCATGGATGGCACCGCAGTAGAAGGGTTTGTGGATGTATCTCCTATGGTGCTGGTAAAAAGTGGGTCGAATTGTGTTCCAACCATAAGGTTGGTTAGGAATAACACAGTAGGGTTTTCGGATTCTGCCTCAGAATCAGATGTGAAATGAGGCATGTCAGAATCGGATGACTGTATGTTTGGCCGATGACGCGTCGAGTCAAGGGATAAGGCTCGACGTCGGTGACGTGGAGAGCCAAGTAGACTGAACTCTGGGGGTTCACACTGAAGACGACAAGATCGTCTAAAATTCTCAATGGTGAGAAATATGTTTTTGTGTAAAAATATTCAGTGTAAGATGGTAATGTATAAAAAACTCGAAACCCTAATGCAACCAAGGATGCAAAAAGGGGAGTGAAAATAAAGGCTCTTAGGCCAGAAAAATCAACCTCAAAAAGGCACTTATTATAGTAGCTGTGCTATAATAAGTGGAGGGATGCAACAAAAATGGTCAAAATACCAACAGTCAAACAACTTCTAGAAAAAAGAGGTGCTACTAGACCAAAGGTGGATTGTATCATGCAAACACCTAACTAGAAGTATTGTGAGTCAACAAATGATATTCTCTGCAAGGTGATGAAATCCAAGTCAGACAATATTTGAGTGTTGAATCAACGACTAGATATACCCCTACCGGGAGGGCACCGGGTAGTCAATCCTAAAGAATGGCAACTAGGATACTCCGTTCATGACATGTTCAGAAAAGGTAAATCTGTCGTTTGGTCTTTTTACTGCAATACCCCCATATAGGGATATCCCGAGAACTGCGAATGGTAGCCTTTGGTTACTGAATGGATTTCGGTATTCCACCCAGGCTTCCGGAACCATCCTCGCGACTTAAACCCTCCTAGGGGAGAGGCCCTCTGATAAATTGGTTATGATCGTACCAAAAAATACTAGGAGATTTTGGTTCCTTAATGGACAACAGCTATGTCTCAAATGTAATAACTCAGGGGTGTTATTGGAACACTTATCCCCTCAATTCTACCTAGCTACAAAGTTCTTTTAAGTGCTCCCCAAGTGGGGTTAAAAGTTGGTTGAAGTTAGGGTAAATTTTAAGGCTCATTTTAAATTATGTGTTTGGGTGGGTGCACGTGTGGTATTTTAAACTGAAATTAAATGCTTTGCAAAAACTATTCAAAAAACAATGGATCTTTGAAATAAGAAAGCAAATAATATGAATACTTCAAGAAATAAATGGATTTCTTTTTCAAAATTTGCTATGGGCGAAATATCAAGGAAGTAAACAGTAAAACTTTTATCTAGATAAAATGCGAATAAATCCTTCTTTCAATTTCTGAAAATTTTTAAAAAGACTTTTTAATAGAGCATTCTAAATAGTAAAATATTTCTATGGCTATAAAAAATGCAGGAATTTTAATACTGTAAAATGTGCTAAATGGGCAGAAAATACAACAAAAAATTAATCTTTTAACGGATTGGCCGAATTGAAAAAAAACTTGCATTGCGACTGTGTGACAGAAACCCGCGCGGTCCATAGCGGCTATTCTAGTCATCTTACAGGCAGTTTCTAACAAGTCCATTTGATTCTTTTCCATCCATTCATCATCCAAAAGAGGCCCTGTGTGAAGTTAATCTGTAGGCAGCAGTGACATGATCGGGGGTGAAAGAAGCCAGGACCAATCCATTTTTATCAGTCATAAGCCTCATGTCGGTCTGAATGTTAGGAATCAGCCATCCAACAACTTCAGAACAAGGGAACAACTCTGGTCGAGTTGTTTCCTTATGCAAAAAGGACCTTCTGATGTTGGCATATACTAGAGCGTCTTCTATAGGGGCCGTCAAATCATTTTGAGCCATGATGAATCTATATAGATCACCCCATTGAAATTAAGGGGCGACGCTCCTAGGGGAAACACCAGTGGTAGCTTGTGTGTCAGCAAACATTGTGACGAGAGCAGTGTCCGACAGAATCTCAACCTCTGAGTCTGAGGTCGCTTTCTGCGATGCCTTCTTTTTGGTTGACCTCCTTTGCATGGTAATCCTGTGGCGAGCAAGGCAAAATCACAAAAATTTAGTTTAGACCATTTCCAAACATGACACTTTCATAAACTAGAGACTGTCTAAAACGAACATAATTATCTTTATTTCACATGTAAGCTTAATTAGAAAATGTCCCTTCATGCTAAAACAAAGACAACAAATCAGGATGAAGAGAAAGATCATTTTGGGTCTGCGCGATTCATTTTCGGCATGCCAACATCTCTAGGATTGCGAAACAAACTCTTGCACGAGTTCTGATTTGAGACTTCAGCGTTGGCGCCTAAATTAAGTTTTACGCCAGGCTTGGGATAATACGCGCGCTGAGATTGGCGACCTAGCGCGCGCTGGGGTATCAACTGGAATTCACGCGCTAATATTTAAACGTTCCACTCACGCCGGCGCCTAAACTTATTCGGGCGCCGAGCGAAAATATATTCCTGCACTAAGACCTGAAATATTTTACGCACCAGCACCATAATTTCGTTTGTGCGTCAAAGCTAAAATCACTCGCGCACTAGCTTACACATTTTCGAATGCGCTGCTTCCTATCCTTACGTTTGCACTAGCGCTTAACATAATGCATGCGAAATTATCTATGCGTCAATGTTTAACATTTCGTGCGTCGGTAGCTTAGAGTGGAAGCTACGCTGAAAAGGGATAAGTTCTGCAACCGCAGGCCTTATCGGCTAAGGATCGAGTCATGACTTCAGGTTTCTAAATGGGCTTAGATGGTTGATTTAACACATAGCCATGGCAACTTCGGCCGAGCAATGGAAAATTTAGGCATTTACAGCATGAAACTTTAATTGCAAGGAGCGAGAAGGGTTGGGCTTTACGCGCGGAGAATGGTTGGACAGGAGTTTTACAAACGAGGCATCGGGATGTTGCGGCTTCTACGGGTTTGAGCGAAAACTATGAGTCCGCTAAAAAAACCTCTGGGACGACTCGACCTTATGACCGGGGCACTTCATATTTTCAAAAAAAATGACTCTACTCAAGGAAAAAGGCCCCCAAACCATTACACAACCAAGAAAACATATAAGACTTTCAACATGTGGTCGTGGAGAGCCGTAGGTTTCGCTTGGTGAATGAAAACTCTGTGGGAAAAGCTAGGAAAGCCAAAAATGCAATAGAGGGGAGAGACTTGTGTGCCTATGAGATGGGGCCATCTCTGCCATGGTCTAAAGGCGGTGGCTTTGTATCCTCATAGGGAAAAGAACAACGGCTGTTCTACGTCCTTTCTAGTTTTCAAGCCAAGTAAAACGAAGGGCGTTTGAGCTATTCAACTGTGCGTGAATAATTCTTTTAACCTACTAATCCAAAAGCAGGATTGGGAAAGAGCCTACCTGCCAGTATGGCGAGCGTTCTGAGACCTCAACTGTTTGCAGCGAACTGCAACTTCGAACTTCGACGCAGATGGCGAGTGCTCCGAGAGAAAATGATCGAATAAAACCCAAAACACCGTTGCATGCGCTAAATAGGGGAGAGTTAAATTCTCACGTACGTTTAAAGTTGGCGGTGTTAAGAGCATGGGGCTCGAGGAATCAGTCATTAGGATTGGCACATGGCTTTATCAAAAGCCTTACCAACTATGCCGGTGCACATGGATCAAAAAGATCTTTTCGCGCCGAGTATCGATTTCAGCTTTGGCGCCAAGCGGGGAGCGTAATGTTTCGCGCTATGTGGCA
This sequence comes from Larix kaempferi, assembly GCA_027924585.1. NCBI lineage: Eukaryota > Viridiplantae > Streptophyta > Pinopsida > Pinales > Pinaceae > Larix > Larix kaempferi. The sequence continues at coordinate 12,368,213 of BSBM01000461.1, read as the reverse complement.
AGCGCACGTTCAAAGATAAGCTTTGCACTCAAGCGGAAATCCCAGTGTTAGGATTGCGCTCAGAAAAATCGCGCTAGAAATGAGTTATCCTGAAAGACGAGCGCAGATTTGCAAGCGGGAAGGATAAGCGCATCTCTAGTGCTTGGGATTCGACTCTATCATCATAGTTGTGCTAGGGAGTGACGCGCTAACTTTTAATCCTTCAAAGGAAGTGAAGCGCATCTCCAAGGCGGGGAAGTAATGATAATTCTTGCGCCGCGCTCGACCGAGGAAAATTATCTCCTGCGCTAACAGTTTTTTGGAATATTGCACCAGATAACAGACTTGGGATTTTTCAAAAGGGCGGACGAATTAGAGTCAAGCCCTACGCTTGACGGAGGACTTGTGGTTAAAGATGCGCCAAAGTCGTGGTGGGCTCAAATGTAAATCTTGCGCTACAATGGGGAAGATAATACCAAAACCTGCGCTAAAGGGAAAGGATGACTTTGCCTCAGAGAAAATGAGAAACTCTTTTGGAAGCAGGCGATGAAAATCTAATTAGCTAGAGGTAAACTTGAAAGATGACCTAAAGAGCTTGCTACAAAAGTGTTAGAAGGAGGGGCCCCAAATAACTTTAAAAAAAAAATTTGGGGAAGGGTGTCGCAGCAACAACAATTGGCGAATCGCTGACGAACACAGATCTCTAAAGACTATCTCGCTTATCGGAAGAATTCCTTTTAAAAGTTGTTCACATTGTGTGCAGCAGTTGGCTTAAGTGTTCGAATCACAGCATAGGAAGAAATCACTTAATCCATTGGTCATTGGGAGAAGGGAGCTTCGATGAAGACATCTTTAAAACATTCCAAGGTCCAACATATGGGGTTCATTTTTAGAAGATTCATCTTTCAGATGACCACTGCTATTGGACTCCACGGGATTTTGCAACAACATCTCATAGACACCATTGCTCTTGTTCCTCATTCCCATGCTGCCAGCATCTATTTAGATGTTCATATATTTGACAACTTTGCTGTTTGAGCCTTCCAGAGATATTTTCTTTAAAATACGGTCTTTGATTTTGGCTCCTCAATCCATAATGCCATTTTGTGTGAGTGAGAGATTTTATTGTTTTATCAAGCCTCACGGACGAAGAGGAGCCTAGTTTGGGCTGCGTATTTTGGACAACTTTCTTGACCTGTATGCTTTGCTTTTATCTCAGTCGTGCTTTGATTGAGGCGAGAATATCTGGAAAACAGGCCCCTGATTATAAGCCCTTTTGGGTTTAAATTTGCAGCATGGAGTCATTTCAATAACATATGCCTTTGAGATATGCTACTCTTCCATGGGTCCAACCACAACAATCTTCTTGAGATGCTTTTAAGTGTGATGGTGGATGGAGCCCGAAGATAGTGGTAAAGATAATCACAGATCGTTGCTATTTAAACAAGGGTTAGCGTGACCAATAGAACAGGATCTTCTTTGTTCTAGAGAACAATCAGCAAAGCCTCTAATGCATGGGTAAAATTTCTTTGTAGTATACATTTCCAGCTTCACGAGTTGTGCAATTCTCTTGTGAGATATGACTTCACGGAAGGCCCAGCTGCAGGTGACCCGAGGAGACAAAATTTGTACAAAAAGCTCAAATTCTAAGAGAGGATAGCAATCTAGTTGAAACACGGGAAACAAAGACTAAAGCAAAATAAAGAAAAATTTATTTATGTACAGAGAGTCTCATTGAGACTAAGCAAAGTATTTCTTCAAGGCAAGGCCATTAAGAGAAAGGGTTACTTCCTCTCCCTGGAGGTCTGTTAGCTTATAAGTGGATGGGCCCATCTTTGCAGAGATTTGGTAAGGGCCTATCCAAGTGTTGGAATTTAGTGTGCATCCCCTTGCCCTCATGGTTATGGTCCCATTTCAGGACTAAATCCCCTACTTCGAAAATTCTTTTACCATACTTCCTCTTATCGAACCATCTTTTGACTATGTCTTGGTGCTGATGGAATCGGTCTTTGGCTTTCTATCGGGCTTCTTCAAGCTGAAGCAAGGTATCGATACTGGATTGTAAAAATTGACTACCAGAACCTCGAGAGGCTTAGGAAAACTACAAAGATGGAAGCAAGATATTGGGAGGTAGAATAGCTTCTTTGCCGTAGACGAGGGTGTAAGGAGAAACCCCTAATGCATTCTTTGGAGTAACCCTATCTTCCCACAAGGCATTTGGGAGAGCTATATGCCAACTCCGCTGGTTTTCTATCACAGTCTTCTTGAGAATTCGAATGAGATTTTTGTTTGAAGATTCAGCTAATCCATTTCCTTGAGGGTAATAATTGGCTGAATAATGCAATTTAATTCCCCAATCATAAACGAATTCATTTATTTTAAAAGACAAGAAATAGGTGGCATTATCAAATACTAGGGAAATTGGAACCCCAAACCTGGTTATGATGTTTTCCTTCAAGAAAGTGATGACTATATCTTCGTTTATCTTGTGCAATGGGATTGCCTCCGTCCATCTGGTGAAGTAGTCGGTGGCTGTGAGGATGTATCGATGCTGAAGAGAAGAATTTGGCTTTATCTCTCCTCTGACATCTATACCCCATTGTTCGAAAGGTTCTAAGATAATAACCCGCTGCAAAGGTCCTGATGCCTTAGGTAATTTCCCAGCACTTCTTTGGCATATATCACAGTTCCAAACATAAGCATGAGCATCTCAGAATAAGGTGGGCCAATAATATCCAGCTCTGAGTATTTTGTGAGCTGTCGTCTCTCCCGAATAATTTCCACCAGCGGGGCCATCATGTAATTCTTTGACAACTTTACTTGCATCCTCCTTTTCTAGACATCTAAGCAAAATTCCATCATAATTTTTTCTAAAAAGTATACCATCAATAATTTGATAAGCTGTTGATTTCAAACGGAGTTCCCTTCTTTGCTTAGAACTCCAGTGTTCTGGTAGATATCCCTACTGCAAATAATGCACTAGATCTCTATACCACGATTCAGGAGCTATGAAAATGGGACAAACCTCAACTAAATTCAATTTGGCTTCATTCTTCCAGTGCAACTCTTCATCAATTGGATGCTCTGTACGCAATTTACACAAGCCTTGTCCCTTGATGATGGTGGTTGGTTTAAATTCTAAATCATATTCTTCAAGAGCCGTGACCCAGTTTCCTCTTCTTTCTCCCAATTCCTTTTGAACGAAAAGGGATCTGACCGCTGGGTGAGGAACTATAACTTTACTTCTGCTCTTAAGAATATATGGTCTCAACTGTTTGACCGCTTTGAAGACAACATACGCATGTTTTTCGACCACAGGATAATTCAGTTCAGCACCTTGCAGACCAGTGCTCATAAACAAGATTGGATATTCGTCTCCTAACTCTATCTTTTGCATGAGTACCGCTGCAAGCGAGTCATCCAAAGCAAAGGTATATAGGATAAAATCTTTGTCAAAATCTGGGCTTCTTAAGGAAGGACCTTTAGTTATGGCTGCCTTAATGTCCCTGAACGCATCCTTTTCTAAGTCTGTCAACTTGAACTGTATGCTTTGCTTGACCATTTGCTGCAAAGGTTTAACAATTTGTGCGAAATCTGGAACAAACCTTCGGACAAAATTGATAGTGCCCATAAAGGACTGCATGGATTTCTTGTTATGAGGCATTGGAATTCTATTGATAGCTTGTACTCTTTCCTGATCTATTGATACTCCTCTTTTGGAAATGATATGGCCAAGAAGCTTACCTTTAGGGACAACAAACACACTTTTCTTGGGATTTAAAGAAATACCATATTTTTGGCAATGATCAAAAATGTGCTTCAAATGAACAACGTGGTCTTCCCTCTTTTTTCAAAAAATGGTCACATCATCTAGATAGACAACCACACAGTGACCTCCCAATCCTCAGAAGGTGATGTCCATTGCTCGTTGGAACGTAGCTCCTGTGTTTATTAAGCCAAATGGCATTCTTCGATATGTGAACGTTCCCCACTTAGTGCAGAAAGTAGTCTTGAGATGGTATTCTTTAGCTACTAACAGTTGATTGTAACCAGAGAAACCATCAAGAAGAGAGAATAGTTCAGACCCTGACACCATCTGGAGAATTTGTTCCATTGAAGGGACGGGATAGTTATCTTTATCTGAAGCTCTGTTTAAATTTCTGAAGTCAACACATAGTCTTATCTCTCCTGACTTCTTTCTCACGGGAACTAAGTTAGCAACCCACTCAAAATGCCAGACTTTAAAGATTATTTTAGCATTCAATAGCTTCTTCAATTCCTTTTGAATGAGAGGTTCAAGAGTAGGATGTATCCTTCTTAATTGCTGCTAAAATGGCTTGACACCTGCTTTCATTGGTATGACATGCTGAATAATGCGGGTGTCGTATTTCAGATCTTCATAAGTCCATGCAAAAACATCCTTATATTGTTGAAATAGCTTGATGAACTTATCTCTTTCTAGTGAACAACATTTGCCAAGGTTAACAAACTTTGGTTCATCCTCGGTGCCCAAATTAACCAATTCATGTTGCATTGATGAGCTATTGGTCTTGGTATTTGCTGGCCTTCTGAACTTGCTCTGTATATCAAAAAACATTTCAAGTGACCTCACCCCTTTGGGGATGAAATTGCCTTTAGCTGCATCTTTCTTTTGTAAATCTCAATCGTGTTCTTCTTCATCTATCACAGCTTCTTGAAAAATGTCTTCGTTTGTTAGAAAACTGATAATTTGTTCGTCATCATCGAAAACTCTAAAGTTTGTGATATTGTCAAGGATAGAAGGCCTGAAAATGAATTCAATTGAACACTTGTTATTAGTTGGCACCAATCTGGAAGCAGATGTTGCTAACAAATCAGCTGCAGAATTTTGTAATCTAGGAATGGACTTTATATTAAAAACATCAAAATGCATAATGAAATCACATACCCTAGCCTGATAACTCCTCAAATGAGGTGAAAGGCAGTGAATGGTATCTCTTACCTGTCTGACAACTATTTCCGAGTCACTGAACACCTTCAGGAACTTAACATTTAAACCGATGGATTTCTTTAATCCGTGGACCAAAGCTTCATATCCAGCAGTATTGTTAGTACAATCAAATTCTAACCTACAGGACAAAAAATACTTATTTCTTTCTGGATCCATCAGAACACAACCGGCTCCGGATCCTTCCAAATTTTTAGAACCATCAAAGTATAATGTCCAAAAAAGATCATTTGATTTAACTAAGTTAGTATCCTTATGATCTAAGTCAGTGACTAAACTAACTATATTACAATCAATATCATCAGTCCGAGAAAAATGAAGGAGATCGGACTGTTCATCTGATTCATGGCTAATAGTTTCAGAATGATAATTACCCGGATCAATTTCCAAGAAATAATTTCCCAAAACTGAAGATGAAAATGCCACAGCTTCATTCACTCCTTCTAGTTGAGTTACATTTTGTTTCATGTGTGGTTCTCTCAGAATCTTGATCTGATTCTGCCTATTTTGATATGGCAACCACAAATGGGACCAATCAGTTGCAAAGTAACCGTTTAACTTTGTGGACCAGTCCCTACTTAGGATCAAACCATAGGCCTCAGGAATGTCAACTACCATTATATCAATGAACTGACAAACTCTAGAATCTGCTGATAACCTAATGAGGACATCTTTCATTTCCCTGATAACTTTGACAGCAGTCCTATCTAACTGAATAATCTGGGAAGGGGATGGAATTGGTTGACCGTTGCTCTTTTTACAGATAGATAGTGGCATAACATTTGAAGATGCTCCAGAATCTACCAGATAGTTGTGCACATTGTGGTTAAAAATTTCAAAGGTTAAAAGGAACGGCAATGTCTGAGATTTGAATTTTCCGCCGATACTGGCCTCATTAATTTCAGGGTCTTCTTGAGCATTCGTTAATGGGGTGCTGGGTTGGGATTGAAGAGCATGCAAAAACTTGTCTCGTTGTTGGGGCAAAATGCACATATCGAATATTGAAACATTTTCCTTTACTTTCTTTATATCTTCAATAATGTCATATCCTATATCAGATTCTTTTACAATTCTAGTTGGATGGTCTGTCTTACTCAGCGTGACCTTCGGTTGTTGAATTGTTGTGTCAATGCTTGGCTGCTTGGCCGTTGTTGGGTTAGCTCTAGGCTGTGGTGGAATGACTATTATGTGTCTTCTAGGTAATTTTTTTGAAATTTTAGGCTTGGGAATAGTCGAGCTTGGCACAGGAACTATAATGGGACCTTTACTGCGAGTGTTAATATTTACAGTAGAGACTGAGCTTTCCACGGGATCATCTTCTACCAATTTTGTTAAAGGTACCCAATCCCATAGAACCATGGTATTTTCTGGAGATGGTTCCTCTATCTTAGGGCTTGGTTCTTCTGGAGGATCGTCTTGATCTGGAATCTGTGAATCCAACATTTGGTTCATGACTAAACTCATAGAGTTAATCCATTGTGGGCAACTCTTTTTCAAGTGTGGTTCTTGATGAAAGGTGCAGAGGTTTTCCATCCCTATTTCATTGAGATTTAAAATAGGAGAAGTATTCATTGGTGGATGAGGTTGATCGTTGTCTTCTCTCTTCTTGTAGAAAGGTTTGAAAGGCTTCCTAGATGTACTAGATGCTTTGTCTTTCTCGAGATCTACAATCTTATTAGACAATTTCTGCATCATCTTAACTACATTCTCCATGTCTGTCGATGACTCTTCTTTATTCCTGGTGAGTAGCAAGGTTTTTTTACTAGTTCTTGGTTTTGTCTCTGCATCTAGGGCATATTTGGCAATTATGTCTGCTTCTTCTTCCACCTTCCTAGATTCTTTGAAATTTTAAATCAGGGTGGTTTTCTTCGATCTTTTGATAAACATTGCTATTGGCCCTTCAAGAGCTGTCGTATAATATTCAACTAGAGATTCTTCTGCTGGCTTATTTGCTTCGCTGAAATTATTTAAGAGTGTTGTGAACCTTTGGTTGAAGTCTTGAACCTTTTCTTTCTTTTCCATTCTTATGGACAGTAATTATTTCATGAGTGTAGCTACAGTCTTTTGGTTTCCATACTTCTTTAGGAAACATGTTTCAAATTCATCCCAGCTGGAAATTGAGCTAGCTTGTAAGCTAAAATACCAGGAAGAAACTTTTAGCTCAAATGTGTATGGAAAAATCCTACAAACTACATCTTCATGTTGTACATTTAAAAGATTTAGGGCTAAATAAAAACTCTTGAGATGCTCTTCAGCAGAAATGGCTTTTCCTGGGTCGAATTTAGGCAAGACTTTCTCTGGATTTTTAGGCAGATTGTGAAATAGCCCAACTAGATTCAATGCTCCCCTCGCTCTCCAAGCAGGCACAACCATGTTTCCACGGGGAGAATCAGGTGGAGAATTTTGTGGTGAATTAAGTGGAGTGTTCTTTGGAGTAACAAGTTCTCCACGATTTTCTGGATCTGAAAGATTTTCTGGGTTTTCAAGATTAGTTTCTCTCAGGGGTTCTGTGATCTCTTCCAAGGTTAAGTTTACAAGCTATTCAAAATTCTGCACAAGAATCGAATCACGGGTATACTGTCTTTCTTTTCTGGGAGTACTTTTCCTATGGAGAAAATTTACTGCATTTAAACCACCTAGTTTCCTGACATAAGATCATGTATGTCTCCTTAAATATTCTATTTTTCCAAAAGGCACAGCATACAAGACTTCTTGATGTTCAGAATCAGAGATGGAGTTTTCTTGATTTGTTACTTCAAGGTTTGGGCTCTCTGAAATTCCTGTTTTAAGCGGGTTTTCAGTAACATTTTTGACAATGGGAGATTTTCCTTTATCATCCATGCACTTTTGGCCCTCCTTCTAGCGCCAGAAACTGTTGATGCCTCGAAGATCACAGAATCAAGCAGAAAGGGATTCTCCACGGTAAACTATCCCAATTAGATTGTCCACCGTTTGGTATGGGGATGTAATGTACCCACCTACTGACCCAATGCAAGGAAGGGAACATGGCACTAAAATCTGGGCATTTCATAAAAACTCATCCCACTAATTAGAATCATATGAATTTAAACATTGGTGTGCAGATACAATTTAGGCAATATGCACAGCAGAATTTAAAACTAATCCACAGACACAATTCATGCCCATCCAGCATATCAAAACAGTCATCAAATTGATGCATTGCAGAAGTAAATACATAGACAGAAAACACTTCTCTTCATTGTGCAATTGTCCCAAGCAACTAGCTATGTCGCTGCAACGTTCCACCCAGCCATATGCTCTTCGACAGCTTATACTAAGTCTGTCTGAAGGCTACCCCCGAGCTGGGCATGATTCTCACAAGGAAATGGGACATTCACTCTCTCACAACCAATTCATCATTCCATCTGAGCCAAGCCAGTCCATAGTTGGGTTTATCAGGATACAATTGAACCATGGATGCTTATTCTCAAGCTCAAGCCAAAGCAATGAATACCCATACCCAAACCCCAACATATTCGTTTCTCACACGCAAGAACAAACATTGGGCATAAATACCCATTTCCAGCAATGGAATTCACAAACAAGATGGCCATAGATTTTCCCCAAATCGTGGCTCACCCAAAACGAGCTGTGAGAAAGGAAATGCATCCACAAGGAGGAAATGCATTTTCTCCCCAACTCTCTCGGCATTTAACAACAACAACGGTTCTCTAGGGAACCCCCGTTCCATTCCTCTTCTTCCCCACTGGTATACAACACAAAAACACCCTTTTCTACTTGGAGAATGAAGGAAAACACAACAAACATGCCTGAAAAACGCCCAGGTAGCTCTAAACTTGTGAGAGAGAAGGAATGATCATGGATAATGGCTTGGGGGAGAAATTCATGGCTCTTTTCTTTCCCAAGAAGCAAAATGTGAATTCCCATGTAGGGTGGTTTTCCCATACCCGAATTTGGACAACCATACCTCCCATTCCCCAAGGCATTAACTACCTTAACCAACTCTTGGGAGAAATCAATGATTGGGTACAAAAGTCAACATGGGTAGTTGAGGGTTTGATGGATTCTCTCATTGACACTTGGCTTGAACTGATTGGCTCAAGGATTTGAATGTTTTCTCTCCCAATTCTTTGTGAAATCATGCCCCCATCTCTTTGTTGCATTGCATAGCTAGTTGTGGGCATTTTTATTAAAATGCATATTACATGATGTTGAAGTTCCAATGTGCCTGGCTAGCACGCAAACCATATGCATCAATAAATCGATGGCGGTGCCTTGGCCTTGAGCTCCTCACCACGATTTCATAACAATATTACATCATTTAAAATGTTAAAGTGATAGGGTCTAGATGGGGACGTGACATTCCCCTCCCCTTGGAATAACACCGTCCTCCATGTTCCAACACTTAGAAATAAATACCCACTTTACATATGCCTCAAAATTCACAACTGGGGGCAGGTCTGTCCTGCATTTCATCTCTTTACTTTGAACTTTTAGGATCAATTCCTTTGGCTTACTCAAGCTGCTCCTGCTAGCTTTGGTCTTCCAGCTCTGCAAGTGCCCATTGCTCCATAGCAATCCCTTCCCTTTATTCACCTTCCAGCTGATCTACAAGTCTGGAATTTCATGGATGCCCTCTTTCTTGTTGTCCCAGCAACTATCTGAGGAATACTTCCAGCCAAAATATATAGCTTTTGGCTTGCTTCCATGATCAATGTGCACAACCGGCTCTCGCTTTTCTCACTAGCAATCATTTGGCTGGTAACAGTTGCAACAATGGCTTTCAATGTCTCTCCTATGAGACTTATCATGGCAATTCCTGTTAGGACAAGCATGTCACAATATTAAAATTAGTCAATTATTTTCCCAATTGACATGGAACGTCCATGCTTTACTCATGAGACTTCCACACATTTCATGCTTTCCCAATATACACATGAACTCATTCATGTTCGTTCTTTCACCGGAAAATAACCATTTCAACATCCACAATTTATTTCAAGCAATTAAACACAATTTGTTTTCATTTATGAAATGCACTCAACAGTATTTTGTTTCTGAGATGCATCAGTCAAAAGGAAAGAGAAGAGTAAGAGTTTCCCCCTCTTAGTCTTGTTCCAATCCGGAGCCACACCATCACTTGTGGTTCTATGCTCCTTAGCCTCTTTCACTTCAATGTGAATGCTTGACTTGCCCCTTCTTGGCTATGACACTTTAGTGTCTAAGGTCTGTCTAATGCCTTTCAACTAGGGAACCCTTCCCCATTGTTGCTTACAAAACCTTTGGCTGCTAGGACCCACATAGTTCCACTAGCACCATCTTTCATTACCGCTCATACTGAGCTCTCTTTAGGACGGTCACATGTCCACATGCATCCTCCAGACGCTTGAATAGTCCTTGCTTCCAGCAATACCTACACTCAAACATTGAGTCAATTCACATGTTTAGTGTATTTTCATAGGGTTTATCTCCAAACGAGAATTTAAGAAATCATAATTAAATCATATACACATGTATATTCATAACCAAGAGTTGCAAGATAACCAAATACTTATCTGTATTGGATGTCTTCACTTTACTCCACAAGATCCTTCTTCGCTTTCTAAGCATTGGATTTCCCGTGGATACAACAATGAATGTTGGGCTAGCACGTAGGCTACTCCACAACCATTCGAATAGGAAATGCCAGGCCAGTACGCTGACTGGTTTTATCAATTGTTTAAGGGAATGTTTGGCCAGCACGCCGGCTACTCCACAACATCAAGTGGTTATGTTCCCACCAATTATTCTCTGAATTTACCAAGAATTTTATAGCGCCCAACCAGTTACTCTCTGGTTTTACCAAGAATTTATAGCTCTTTCAGGGTCCTTGCTTCCTGTAATGGCCAAGGTTTCCAATAAAGAAACAACAGTGTATTAGCTTGGTTGTCATAAGACTTATACCTGAAGTCTTCATTATTCCAAACAAGAAATAAATGGAAATGAATACTTATCTGCATTGTGCATTTTCCTCGCTACTCCACAGGTTTCCTTCTCTGATTTACAAGCCTTGGATCACCTGTGGGGTGGATGCTTGGCCAGCACACATGCTACTCCACAACATCATCCGAATAGGTAATGCCAAGCCAGTGCGCCGACCGGGTTTATCAGGCATCCCAAAAAAAAATCAGTATGCTAAGCCAGTACGCTGACTGGGTTTATCAAGCATTTCAAAGATTAGTATGCTAAGCCAGTATGCCGGCTGGGTTTATCAAGCATTTCAAAAATCAATATGCTAAGCCAGTATGCCGACTGGGTTTATCAAGCATACAATAACCATTTCCAAGCCAGTTCTCCGACTGGGTTTGTCAAGAAATAACACCCTTCACCAATACCTCCACAACATGCAAATAACCAATGCCAAGCCAGTACATCGACTGGGTTTATCAGGCATCCAACAACCATTGCCAAGCCAATACATCGACTGGGTTTATCAGGCAATATGAACAACATAATATGATTACATGGCTCCTTTTCTTATGCAACCAATGGTTCCCTCCAGGAACTCCATAGGTGACTCACTTGACTGCAGGCTAGCATGGCCCCACAATACCCACTCACACTACACAAGGATGCTACCCCCTTTCTGCAACACAGCTCCTCAGGCCTATCCATCTCTTCTAGTGTCCTTTAGTGTGAGCGTAGAAAGGTTACCACTGCCCATACAGTCCTCTTGAGCACCCTTTCTTCACTTGCCTCTTACGTGCAACACCAAATGGCGTCTGTGTAAGCTGATAGCACAAGAAGGATAAGCAGACTCATCAGTATTGCTGCTCTAAAATTGTAACCATATTTCATAACATTCACTATCAAGTATTGAAACACCAAGAATGCGTCCATTCCCTTAGGGTGTAGTCAATATTGAAACCCTAACATAACCCATCACCCAAAAGGTATGCATCCCTTTCCGATGTGAGCCATGTAGGCCTTAGTCACACTCAAGCAGTCTGGAACAATAATGAAATAATAAAACATGCTCTGCATATTAAATCTAATAACCAGACATGTATATCCTTAGTTAGGGTTACCGAATACTCATTCGTTTCACAGATGTATATTTTCTTCATTTGCGAAGAATGGAGGCTCCCTTCTCTGAGTCAACAGTCCTTCGGTTTGCCACCCCAATCCTTTCATGTTCCTTAACCCACACATGCCTTCTTGGCATAATTTTACTGTCTCACTCACATGCTTTACCAACATGTAGTTCGGCTGAGACATTATCAACATTTACAATGGCGTTTCACTCGAAACCCATTTCCAAAGCATGGGATCCTTCCCATCTAGTTTGGCTTCTGCGGGCCATCACACATGGTCTTCCTGCAATGTGTCATCCTGGCACACTTTATCAAATAGCCAAACAGTCAACAACATTTAGCAATAAGCTTCAAATATGATTTTTCCATAACCAATCAATAGCATTAATAATTAAATTCAATATGAATTTACAATTCTGTCTCCTACAGAAATTGATTTGCTTAGCAATGAGGCCCTCCTCATATTGCTTGGCTCTTGTAAGTAGTATCACTCTGCCCATTATGGTTTCACCCTTGCTACCATACAAACATCCACCTATAACATGTCCTCCTGACACAATTCTATATAATCCAAACAATCAGCAACATTTATAAGCAAATTCTCAAATCTGAAATTTGTAAATCTATTTTCCTACAGAAATTAGATTTGCAACCATGAGACTATTCTCATAAACTTTGGCTTTTGCACATGGTAGATCTCAGTCTTTACCATGGACTTATCCTCATTGCCATACGCAAAACTTTTCTACCTGAAAACTGAAATTTCAATCAGCCAAACACGTTGTGAGTATGTATGCATATACTCTTTTCATTGCTACAACAGTCACTGAAGTGATCTCAGAATTATAACTCTCTATAATTCAAACACTTTCAGTTGTTTAACATTTGAAATGCAATGAAATATATATATACATTTCAATATATGCATCATTATTACAATAAAATTGCAAGACATAGTCACACTATCCATGCAATTTAAATAACTGTAAATACTCATTACTTCATATTCCATGCAGCTCTGCCCTTCCAACAAAGTGCTCCGGTAGCCCATCACATGTCTACCTTCTTCATTCAATCATTCTCCTACATTCATAGCAGCTTATGAAATGGTCTCAGGATTAGCAATAGTCCACCATTTCATCTATTATCTAACTGTATTGAAACGTATATATGTTACACCCATGCATTCACACAATGCTTTTCAACATGTGTACCTACACATGCATGCATATTTACAACATTTACCTAATATTTCAATGCACATGTCTTCAATGCCATCTTGCATGATTTCATGAATACTATGCATTCAAACATACTATGGCCTAACGATGATTACTACGTACAGCATGCACTACCATGACAGGTCCATAAGTCCTCAGTTGCTTTGGTTGTTAAACTCACAACAAATATTCACAAATGGCATGATATGAATTCATATCAATGCATTGAGGTTTCTAGAAACTATAGGGTGTAAGGGTCCTTTCCTTCATTTACCCACACCTGACCATACTTGGTAGGTTAACATTCACATTTAGGCACTCAATACCACATGCAAACCAAATCATCATAGTTTAACTGTAGTTGAAGGGATCTTACCAAATCCTCCTTCAACATTCATGCAACTAAGCATAAATAACCATTACCTGCATGGTTGTCATTAACATCGCTTGATGTTACCTGATCAGTTGGCCTCTTACCAAGGCTACTCCGTCATTTTTCCAACATCATGATCACAGATTTGTTGCACCATCCTCTCTTCATAAGGTTGTATGCAACAATCATCATCCACATACTTAGCCATGCTTCGGTTTTCTTTGGTCCTACAACCAATCTGAACATGACTAATTATTAGCAACCACAATAATTATCTTAAGTGGCTCATTACATATGTAAAACCTCACTATTTTACTAATATGCAATATCATATACACGCAAAAAAAACATTTTCACATGCACTGTGCAATATGCCATCTAGTACATACTCCCTTCATCTATCTATCCTTTTGCATTTTCAGCATCCCTATTCCATAATTTTCAGTATAGGCAACTCAGGAAATATAAATATAATAGCAATGGAGGAGATAAGGAATTCTCCCTTTATCAACACTGCCTTGCTGCTCCCATTCCTCTTCTGCAGGACATATTACAGCCAACTACACTTAATGCAATTCCTGCTTCTCATTCCCAAGCATAGAGAATGCATTTCACACTTTCAACGACTGTCTCTAGGGGACGACGGGGGTCAAGGGGGCTTTCCCCCTTGTGGCTTCCGCTACTGCAAGGCGGGTCGAGGGCAACGCCCTCGTTTTTTTTTTTTTTTTTTTTAAATCTTTCCATTTCGCGCAATCTAACGCATAAGTTCCAAGGCAATTTTTCCATTTTCAGCACCTGAAAATCTCCCTGAAAAATGGCTGAAATTCCTTGTTTTGGAGCAACTTGTGGAGTTCTTCCGCAATTTCGGAAGAGATTCAAAAATTCCTTCCACAGTTTCGGAAGAGATTCGAAAATTCCTACCGCAATTTCGGAAGAGATTCGAAAATTCCTTCCGCAATTTCGAAAGAGATTCGGGAATTCCTTCCGCAATTTCGGAAGAGATTCGAGAATTCCTTCCGCAAATTTGGAAATTCCTTCCGCAATTTCAAAAGAGATTCGGGAATTCCTTCCACAATTTCGGAAGAGATTCGGGAATTCCTTTCGCAAATTCGGAAATTCCTTCCGCAATTTCGGAAGAGATTCGGGAATTCCTTCCGCAATTTCGGAAGAGATTCGGGAATTCCTTCCGCAAATTCGGAAATTCCTTCTGCAATTTCGGAAGATATTCGGAAATTGCTTCCCCAAATTCGGAAATTCCTTCCGCAATTTCAGAAGAGATTCATAGACACTTAAAAAAAATTTGAAAATTTGAAATTTTTGAAATTTTTCTTAACTATCAGTGCTGAGCAAGAAGCATACTTACCTCTGCAACTATGATAGGTATCCCATAAAGGCCCAATGCTGCAACCAGCAGCTCTGATACCAAATGTAATGTACCCACCTGCTGACCCAATGCAAGGAAGGGAACATGGCACTAAAATCTGGGCATTTCATAAAAACGCAGCCCACTAATTAGAATCATAAGAATTTAAACATTGGTGTGTAGATACAATTTAGGCAATATGCACAGCGGAATTTAAAACTAATCCACACACACAATTCATGCCCATCCAACATATCAAAACAGTCATCAAATTGATGCATTGCAGAAGTAAATACATAGACAGAAAACACTTATCTTCATTGTGCAATTGTCCCAAGCAACTAGCTATGTCGCTGCAACGTTCCACCCAGCCATAGGCTCTTCGACAGCTTATACTAAGTCCGTTCGAAGGCCACCCCTGAGCTGGGCATGATTCTCACAAGGAAAGGGGACATTCACTCTCTCACAACCAATTAATCATTCCATCTGATCCAAGCCAGTCCATAGCTGGGTTTATCAGGCTACAATTGAACCATGGATGCTTATTCTCAAGCTCAAACCAAAGCAATGAATACCCATACCCAAACCCCAACATATTCGTTTCTCACACAGCAATCACAAACATTGGGCATAGATACCCATTTCCATCAATGGAATTCACAAACAAGATGGCCATAGATTTTCCCCAAATCGTGGCTCACCCAAAACGAGCTGTGAGAAAGGAAATGCATCCACAGGGAGGAAAAACATTTTCTCCCCAACTCTCTCAGCATTTAACAACAACAACGGTTCTCTAGGGAACCCCCATTCCATTCCTCTTCTTCCCCACTGGTATACAACACAAAAATGCCCTTCTCTACTGGGAGAATGAAGGAAAACACAGCAAACATGCCTGGAAAACACCCAGGTAGCTCTAAACTCGTGAGGGAGAAGGAATGATCATGGATAATGGCTTGGGGGAGAAATTCATGGCTCTTTTCTTGCCCAAGAAGCAAAACGTGAATTCCCATGCAGGGTGGTTTTCCCATACCCGAATTTGGACATCCATACCTCCCATTCCCCTAGGCATTAACTACCTCAACCAACTCTTGGGAGAAATCAATGATTGGGTACAAAAGTGAACATGGGTAGTTGAGGGTTTGATGGGTTCTCTCATTGACACTTGGCTTGAACTGATTGGCTCAAGGGTTTGAATGTTTTCCCTCCCAATTCCTTGTGAAATCATGCCCCCATCTCTTTGTTGCATTGCATAGCTAGTTGTGGGCATTTTTATTAAAATGCATATTACATGATGTTGAAGTTCCAATGTGCTTGGCTAGCATGCAAACCATATGCATCAATAAATCGATGGCGGGGCGTTGGCCTTGAGCTCCTCACCACGATTTCATAACAATATTACATCATTTAAAATGTTAAATTGATAGGGTCTAGATGGGGATGTGACAGGGGAATCCGTCCGGTTAGCGGTTCCGGCTACCATCAGATTTGCTTTCTTTTACACCAGTTATGGCCCGATCCACCGTTCTTTTTTATTTTATTATTTTATTGTTAAAATGATATGCAAGTGCCTAAGCTAATTTAATCTAAGTGCAGAACTTGAAGCAAATCTGTGTCTAAGATTGAAATAAATCTAACCTATCCCTGTAAGGAGCAAACTGTAAATATGAGCAATGTGCTGAAGGAAATATCTAAAATACAAGGAACAGTGCCCAAGGACGTAAAATACAAGGTAGAATTGTTTTTGTTCAACACATTAAGCCACCCATCTCTTTGTGAAGGAAACACTATACCGTGGGGTCCAAAAAACTTATCCACACTTGACGTAGGTATATTAGTGGCCAAAAACGAGGATAATCACCAAGTTGCATTTGTGGATGCATTTGCACCTAAGTCAGATTCATTGGATATTGGAAATGTTGCTCATCCTTTCTGAACATATCCCCAGTACCCCTCTTTATCACTGATTCATTCCTAAATTCATTATCCATCTTCAATGGGTTCATAACCATCCAAAAAGAGAGCTATGGGAAGGCCTAGTGACTATTTGAGAGGAAGGATTCTACCTCAATTAGGGGAAATTCATTGTTTCTTTTTATTACACAAGATCATCTAACATAATTAAAAATAACCTACTCTTGACACCATTCACGAAACCATATACTCACTTTTACACCAACACCATATTGCATCTGCTATTGTAGTTATCATATTTTTGCATATGTTCAATTATGTTTAATCCCCTTCATCCTTACTTTCTTTATATCACAAAACCACAAACATTGTGGAACAAATAACCGTTAGGAAATATCATAGGGTGCAAGGTCTCCCTCCTATTAAAAAATGAGTTCCCACATTACCTGCCCATAGACCACGAGGGAGACGATCAATCCATGGGCATACTCAAGAAACTATGATAGCATCATCTTTGCTTGGACATACCTTTCTTGGATCTCCTACCATATAACCTACACCACCCCCACCCCCACCTCCACCTCTCTGTTGATGTATATGTAACTTCGGAATGTATTTCACTTATATATTTATTGTACTCCTATAGAGATGTATTATTCCTCTATATGGAAGTGTCGTCATTTGTATTGACAAGTGTCACAAGTGTGTCAACTTGCCGATGGGTTATTAGACCACCTTGTAAGGGGTCGACCTGATATAATGTAATATGAAGTTATTGTACCTAGCTAGACAAGTCGGCCCCATAAGGTTATTGGGAAAACAGGACAAGTATAAATAGAGATCGGGAGATCTCTATTTGGATCACTTCAGAACTCACACTTCCATCACTCGGAAAGTGGCGCACATGTGAGGAGGAGGATCAGCTGCTAAGAGGAGTCTATCTCTTGTACTTTGGTTGTACTTTGGTTGTGCTATTGCTCTATCTATCTCTGAGGAAGTTGTGGGGTTTTTCACCTTAGGGTTTTCCCCACGGAAACTTTGTGTGTCTATTGTCTCTCATGCTTTTGGTTCTTGTGATGATTGACATGCTTGTTATGATTGATATGCATTGATATACTGTATATGTTATTCTCTCAGTAAAGATCCTAGATTATTGTGAATTAATGCTCAAATTTTAACATGGTACCAGAGGTAACCTGAGAAGAAGACATTGTGCAGTGACGGAAACAAGGGTTTCTTGTTTATTAGGTTTCTCTCCACAGATTTTGGAAAAGGAGTATAGTAGATTGACTCTACTCATCAAGGTGAATCTATCTATCCAATCAAAATTCAGTTATGAGCACTTTCAATTTTGGCCCTAAAAAAAACTAGGGTTTCCTCAAAAATAGGAATTTCTGAAATCTGAAGACATCGCTGGAAGCTCCTTGGAAAAATCAAAGTTTAGAGCTTTGGATCGAGATTTTTGGCTGGATAAATCTCCTGGAAACTCAAACCCTAATTCAGGAACCTCCCAAGTGAACCTGGGAAGACTAAAAGGCATTTCTGAAGGGTGAAGCTTTGCAGATCTCAAATTCTGAATACACCAGGCTGCTCAGCTCATCAAGGCACATCTTTCTATCCTTTCAAAAAGTTTAAATTCACATTTTGAATTTTTAGGGTTTATCTAACAAACCCTAATCCGGGATCAGATCCAGTTTTCAACAAATCAAGAGGTAAGACCTAAATCTTTTCTATTTCCATTTGAAGTACTCTTTAAGATGTCTCACCACACCAAGCTTAAGGATAATATTGAAGGTTCCGATAACTTTCGAGCTTGGAAGTATAGGATTGGATTAATCCTGGAAGAGAATGAGTTGGACTCTTACATAAAAGAAGAGATCCCTATCCCAGAGGATGAAGAGGCTAAGATATTGCATAAGAAGAACTTGGTCAAGGCAAAGAGAATCATTGCTGATTCTATTAAAGACCATCTCATTCCACATGTGTCATCCCTAAAGACACCCAAGGCTATGTTTGATTCCCTGACCAAGCTATTTGAAGGGAAGAACATAAATCAGAAGATGACTCTGCGGAATCAATTGAAAGGGGTCAAGATGTCGAATGGAGAGACCATTCAATCTTATTTCTCCAAAGTCTCTCAGATCAAGGAACAACTTGAAGCTGTAGATGAAATGGTGGAGAATGGTGAAATTGTTATGACCACTTTGAATTGCCTACCCAGGTCATGGGACTTCTTTATCCAAGGGATCTGTGCAAGAAAGAAATTGATTTCCTTCAGTAGACTGTGGGAGGAATGTTCTCAAGAAGAAGCAAGGCTTGTTGCACGAGAAGAAAAGATGGAGAATGAAGATCAATCTCCAACAGCACACACCAAGAAAGGAAAGTTCAAGAGGGAGCCATCCCATCACAAGAAGAAATCTTCTCATCCATATCACAAAGAAAAGAAAGATCTGAGGTGCTTCAATTGTAATGAGAAATGAAACTTTGCCTCAGAATGTCCCAAAAAAAGGAAAGAAGATACCAACAACTTCAACAACAAGAAGAAGAACAACAAAAGAAGATATCGTGCTCATGCTACTGAGGATGATGAACCTCCCAAGAAGAAAGCTAGAAGAGAAAGTGATGATGAGTCATCAAGCGAAGAAGAGTATGTTCTAATCTCTGCTCTCACAGGTACTATCTCTCATGGTTGTAATGATTGGCTTATTGATAGTGGTGCTTCCAAACACATGACTGGGTTTAAAGAATCTTTTGTAAATCTATCTAAACATGAATCACCCCATAAAGTGAAACTTGGGGATGACTATCAATACCCTATCAAAGGAAGTGGTGAAGCCTCCTACAACCTAGATTCTGGAAAGTCCTGGAAGATGAAAGAATTTCTCTATGTACCTGGACTCAAGAAAAACCTACTCTCCATACCTGCATTGGATGCAAAAGGTATGAGGGTTGCAGTTGTGGATGGCCAAGTTCTAATGTGGCAAAAGGGAAATACCATAGATGATGTAGTGGTGATTGGAGAGCAAGAAGGAGGATTGTACAAATTGAAGGGACAACCTGAACATGCCATGGTGCATGATTCCATGGATCCAAGTGAACTTTGGCATAGAAGACTTGCACATATGCACTACAGAGAATTACCAATTGCAAGTAAAGCTATAGAAGGTCTTCCTGAAATCAAGACCAAGCATGAAGGTGTTTGCAAGGGATGTGCAAAAGGAAAGAACATAAAGAAGGCATTTCCAAGAAGTGAAAGCAAGGTAAAAAGTATCTTGGAAATTATCCACTCTGATGTCATCCAGTTCTCTAAGTGGGTATGTTTACTATGTCTCTTTCATTGATGACTTCTCCAGGAAGACTTGGGTTTACTTCTTGAAGAACAAAGATGAAGTGTTTGATAAGTTCAAGGAATTCAAAACCTTGATGGAGAACCAAACTGATAAGAAAATCAAGACTTTCAGATCCGACAATGGTGGAGAATTCACTTTAGGTGACTTCAAGAAACTATGCAGTGATTCAGGGATTAAGAGGGAGTTGACTGCTCCTTACAATCCACAACAGAATGGAGTTGCAGAAAGAAAGAACAGAACAATCATGGAAGCAGCAACGGAAATGTTGCATGACTAGGATCTACCTATGCATCTATGGGCAGAAGCAGCTAGGACAGCTATATATGTGCAAAACAGAACACCCCACAAGATATTGGACAACAAGACACAAGAAGAGGTCTTCTATGGTAAGAAACCTGAAGTCAGCCATGTCATAATATTTGGTTGTCCAGTATATACTCATGTGCCAAAGGAAAAGAGGACTAAGATAGATCCTTCAGTAAAGAAGGGTATCTTTGTGGGTTACAGTGAAAGCTCGAAGGCTTACAGAATA
Source organism: Larix kaempferi (assembly GCA_027924585.1). Lineage (NCBI taxonomy): Eukaryota > Viridiplantae > Streptophyta > Pinopsida > Pinales > Pinaceae > Larix > Larix kaempferi. The sequence goes on along the minus strand of BSBM01000461.1, from coordinate 12,347,443 downwards.
TACTTTCCAGGGTTCAAGAAAATTGATGTTAGCAGGGATGTAACATTTGATGAAAATTCAGCATTCATCAAATCAAGGAAGACACCTGTTGAAGTTTATGAAGAACCTAAGGAAACTAGATTTCAAGACACTACCATGACTGAAGCAATTCCAGATGTTGATCGTGAAATTGAAGATCTGCAACAACCTGTAGATCCACCCCGTGAGAATAACTCTCACAAGAGAAAACCTTCATGGGATAGAAAGCTCATTCAAGATGCAGAAAGATGTGGCATTCCAGAAGAAGAACACAGAGCAAAGAAGAGAACTAGATCACATACCAGCTATGTTGCTTTACTCTCTGATATCATGAACAAAGAACCTTCCAGTTATGAAGAAGCAGTAGAAAAGAAAGAATGGAAGGATCCCATGGTCGAAGAATACAAATCAATAATAAAGAATGATGTTTGGGATGTTGTTCCAAGACCTGAAGGGAAGTCTGTTGTGACTTCCAAATGGATCTACAATATTAGCATGCTGCAGACGGCAGCATAGAGAAATACAAGGCAAGATTCATAGCTCGTGGCTTCTCTTAGAAAGAGGGAATAGATTATGAAGAAACTTTTGCTCCCATAGCCAGGTACACTTCCATCAGATCAGTACTTTCCCTGGCTGTAGCGATGAAATGGAAGATACACCAAATGGATGTCAAGACTTCTTTTTTGAATGGTGTAGTTGAAGAGGAAGTGTATGTGGAGCAGCCACTCGGTTTTGAAACACATGACAGGGAGTCATATGTGTGCAGATTGAAGAAATCCTTGTATGGATTGAAGCAAGCTCCTAGAACTTGATATGGTAGGATGCACAATTTCCTATCTAGTTTGGGCTTTACCAGGAGTAAAGTGGATTCCAACCTTCGCTACAAGGTTGAGGAAGAAAATCCTATGATACTACTCCTATATGTGGATGACCTATTTGTAACAGGAGATGATAGACTGATTGTTGATACAAAGAGGAAGCTTGCTACCGAGTTCGATATGAAGGACCTAGGGATGATGCACTATTTTCTAGGTATGGAGGTGTGGCAGAGTGCAGATGGGATCTTCCTTGGACAAGGGAAGTATGCAGTAGATATCCTGAAGAGGTTCGGGATGATGGACTGTAAGGCCATGGCCACACCTATGGCATCGAACCTGAAGCTTTTGTGTGATGCTTCATCTGAGTCGGTTGATGTCTCTATGTATCGTCAGATGATTGGGTCCTTGATGTACCTGACGAATATGAGACCAGATATTTGCTTTGCGGTGAACACATTGAGCCAGTTCCTGATAGATCCGAGGAGTGTTCACCTGGTTGCTGTAAAGCATATTTTGAGGTACCTGAAGGGTACAGTTGATTATGGGCTCAAGTATGATGCGAATAAAAATTTTAACCTACAGGGTTATGTTGATTCAGATTGGGCAGGCAGTGCTGCAGATAGGAAGAGCACATCTGGGTGTTGCTTCAGTATGGGATCAGGTGTGATATCCTGGTTTAGTAGGAAGTAGTCCTGCGTAGCACTGAGTACATATGAGGCAGAGTATGTTGCAGCCTGTTCGGCTAGTTGTGAGGCAATATAGCTTCGGAAGCTACTGTCTGAGTTATTTGATCTCCCATTGGATGCTACTGGTATCTTCTGTGATAACCAGAGTTGTGTGAAGCTGTCTGAGAACCCGGTGTTCCACGACAGATCGAAACACATTGAGATCAAATATCACTATATCAAGGATATGGTGCAGAGAGGAGTAGTAAAGCTCCTATATGTTGCGACGGATGAGCAGATTGCAGATGTGCTGATGAAGCCACTAGCCAGAGTGAAGTTCGAGTACTTCAGAGAGATGCTTGGTGTTCTTCAGATCGACGACACTTCGAGGAAGAAGTGATGGAGACATTTGCTGAAGCCATTCCAAGCATGTTGGAAGGAGGATCCTTCACATGGCTGTGGATGTAAGCGCTGGATGATGAGAATCAGGATGATGCTCGAGTTACTGCTCTATATATGCATCAGGATGATGCTGGATATGATCAGTTGGATCATCTATATGTATATGTATGTACGCATCATGTTGGATGCTAGATATGATCATTTGGATCATTTATATGTATATGTATGTACGCATCATGTTGGATACTGGATATGATCAGTTGGATCATTTATATGTATATGTATGTATGCATCATGTTGGATGTTGGATATGATCAGTTGGATCATTTATATGTATATGTATATGTATATGCATCATGTTGGATGCTTGGACCATGTATTTGTATATGTATCAGGTTGATACTGTGTATGATCAGGTAGATCATGTATGTTGATATATATCAGGTGGATACATTGTATGATCAGGTGGATCATGTATGGTGATATGTATCAGGTAGATACTTGGTATGCATCAGGTGGATGCATTGTATGATCATGATGACGAGCTTCAGGATGTTTCTCTAGATGATATGTATCAGGACGGTACAGTGATGATGATCAGTACGATCATGAGCATCAAGATGATGCTTCGTGCGATGATGATCAGTTAGATCATGAGTATTAGGTTGATACTTGGAGGTCAGAAATGATATGTGGCAGGTTGTGAAAATAACATGTAATTAGTCCTCATAAATACGATAGGTTGAGCTGTGTGCTCGTAATCAGTCCTGGGATGAGGTATTGCTATGTAGTATGTAATCAGTCCTCAGAAATCCGATAGGTTGAGCTATGTGTTCGTAATTAGTCCTGGCATGAGGTATTACTACAAAGACATGTAATCAGTCCTGGAGATCCGATAGGTTGAGCTGTGTGCTCGTAATAAGTCCTAGGATGCTCTTTAGAGATCTTGCTAGTTATGCTGCGGCACATAAATGTTCCTAGGATGCTCTTTAATGGTATTGTCTATTCACATGTAATCAGTCCTAAAGATCTGAGAGGTTGAGCTGTGTGCTCGTAATAAGTCCTGGGATGCTCTTTAGAGATCTTGTCGGTCGTGCTATGGCACATAAATGTTCTTGGGATGCTCTTTAAAGGTATTGTGAAGGGGATGCATGTAATCAGTCCTGGGAGATTGTTATAGGTCAAACTTGCACCTCTCCGTCCATGATCACCCTGAGCTGCTGGTCACACAAAAGGACAACTTGGATGGAGGAGCATGTTGACCTTGGATGATATGACAACTCATTCCATTTCCTGAAAATACTGGAAAACCACAAAAAATATCATTTTAAGATATGAGCGCTACTCTACTTAAAGAGACTAGCGCCCATACGCTACTCCACTGTATAATAGTGGCGCCCATATCCAAGTATACGCTACTCCAGTGTAGCAAAGTAGCGCTCGACATTTAAAATCGATTGAGTGCTAGTTGTTAAACACTAGGGTAGCGCCCTATACGCTACTCCAATGAAGAAGAGTCGCGTACACATTAAAAGATGATTAAAAAATATATTAATTCATCGAGGAGGATTATTTGATGGCAGTTTCCTAACTCCCTCAACTTCCTCCATAACTACATCTCGACCGGAACTGCTTCTTTGAACCTATAAATACCAAGAAGGTTAAACGAGCAAGGTTAGAAATTATTGCTGGAAAAGCTAGAGGATGAGTTAATGGAGAAACTTTAAGACATTGAAGAAGTTGATGTTGAAGACAGCCAAGCCAGAGCCCAAAATCTAGTTGTAGGAGCCTGCTTCATTGTCAGGTATACTTGTACTTCATTCTATTTTTTGACAAATAAAGGTTGAAGTGTTTTTCTTGTTCCAATTTGAATGTGTTAGGAAATGGAATTTTAAATTGGATTTATTTTGGTCAATGCTGAATGTTAAACATTGTTTTTGTTTATGTGAAGCTTTATATATTGCCCAAAATGTTTTGAGAAAGGTATTGTTGTTGCAGGTTTGCTAAAGGAAAGGTAGATTCAGAAGCTAGACACGAGACCGAGCCAAGGCTAGGATCAGACTTCGGTTAAAAGGTGTGTTCCCTAAATCTACAATCTATTTCTTTTGTAAATGCCTCTGTAATAGCATCAATACACTTACCTGTCACCCCAACCAAGTTGATAGTAGTAGTTTCCTTGCTATAGGGTAGAAATGCCCGCCAACAGACTGGCGACTCCGCTGGGGAAATAGAGTTTTTGGCTTTAGGAAACCTTGTTCTTGTGTGTCTTCTCAGTTTGTTTTGACTTCTTTGATGTGTCCAGAAACTTTATAGGTAGCCCTTGCTTGTTTCTTGCCTTCTTTCATCAGTTTTTTATACCTTCCAGAGTCAGTTTTCAAGTCTTTGAGATATGAGCGCTACTCTAGTATATATACAGTAGCGCCCATACGCTACTGTGCCATATATACAGTAGCGCCTATTTCTGTTTGGGCACAAGTTTCCCTACTACAGAGTAGGGTACACTTTCTGAAGCAGTCTGTTTTTGCTTTGCTTGTTTGTTAGCCCTTTTTATGATTTGCTGACTTTGCTGTGGGATCCTTTGGACTTTTGCATGAGGATTTAACTGTTATTTAAGTCATAAGAAACTTCTCTTGAAGTTTTTTCCATTTTTTAAACCACTTATTGACCTTTGGAACTTTTGAGACTTTTTATTGACTTTTTGGAAGACTTGGTGGTGTTTGGTGACGAACACTTTCACTTTTTTAGACCCTGACTACTCATTGCCAGTTTACAAACCTGCATACTCCTGTATCTGTTGTTTATGGTGACGTGGTCTTCTCTCTACTACCCCCATCCTTTGTTTAGGGTTTGGTCTTTGGTAGAGCTTCTAGGGTGTCTTCTTTTTGGTCAAGTTTCATTCTTCCTAGACTTATTGGCTTCTGCTGGTTACAAGTGCTTTTTAAACAGCTGTAGGCTAGTTTCATCTCTCAGTTTCTTTGTGTTAGTAAGGCAGCTTGCTTGTCTACTTGTGCTTGGCTTTGTGGTCTTGCTAGGGCTAGACACTTTAGGTCAGTCCTTTGGTGTTTTTCTCCTTTGTTTTCTCCCACTTGGTGTCCAAGTTTAGAGGCTTTTTCTTTGTAAAAAACCTGTAGATCAAGTCTTTCTTGAGCTAGGGTTTCGACAGCTATAGGCCTAAGAACTTTTAGCCATACTTACACACTTTGCATAAAAAGTTTTATTTGGCTTTCCATTTTTGCATAGTTCTTTTTCGTTTATTGAAAAAGCAAAAAAAAAATTGGTATTTTAAGCTTAAGTAGAACTTGTTTCGGTTATTGCAAAATAGCTTAGTATAATTTCAAAAAAGAAAACAAATTTTTTTTTAAGTAAGTTTGCTTAGATTTTCAGTTTTGGAAAGAAGTAGATATAAAAAATGAAAAAAGCTTTGTTGTAGGAAAGATTGAATTATATTTGCACTTTTGTTTTCTTGTTATAACCACGCTCACACACCCACTACCCTTTTTGAGTAATAACAGCCCTAAAATTTACTAATAAAATGAAATAGAAACATTTTTCTTTTTAGGGTACACTACACCAACTAGTTTTGGTTAGGATCTTGGATTTAAATCACCTTAAACCACCCAAGATCACACATTGCGCAAAAATCGTAGTGAGACTATCATAGGTAAACCCACCTCACTCAAAATTTGCCTGGGATCTATGCAGTAGGTCATTGCGAGATCAGTTTGTGGGAATACTCCTCCTACTTACTGTTCGAGCATACGCCAGGATCGAATTGCGTATTGGGGACTCTTTCGAGTTTCGAGCTTAGCTACCCTGCCCACGCTTTCTGATTCGACCAGTGACTATTCCCCCGGGAATTTTCGGTGTTGTGGTATCCATAGTATCAGACTTCTAGGTTCATACACAGGTGACAGCAGAGGGTATATCTGTTGTACCTAAGACAGACGTGGGAGGAAACCCCGTGCAGGTCTTTGGGAGGGCGGTTGGGTGATTCCAGCGCTTGCACCCTTAGTCATTGTATTGTTGACCCCGGGTAATTGTCTTTCTTCCTTCGTTGATCTGTTCTGGGCCCTCATCATCCCAGACTCTTCTCCGGAAGGCACCTTTGTTTGACTGGTTTGTATACTTAGGAATTTTTTTAGTTGGGGTGTTGTTTGCCCCCTAGTTGTAGTGGCCACCAGGTTCTAGTCTGTTATTTTATATTTATAATCACGGAGAATCAACAACTCTGTAGATCGAGAAGGATTCAAAACCTTCCACCAGTTAGGACAGAACCTATACAACCAGCCAGACGACAGCGGGTAAACCCCGGTATTTCTTTAGAAATTACCTCTGAAATAGAATTGCTTGAAGAAATCCTTATAATAGAAAACCTTGAAATTGAGGTTCCTGAGGAACCACTACCAGGTACCACAGATCAGCAACACTTTAGTACTGTTGAGGTGGAAGATCTTACTTCCGCGGAGTATAGCACTCCTTTCAGTCCTCCCTTAACCAATACTAGAATTCCGCTTCTGTCACCTATTGGTTTCCAGCAGCCCCTTTTCAGTGCAGATCTTTCTTTTCCCGATCATCTGATGTCTAACCCAGGAGGTGAATAGGGGGTTCCCCAAACTCCCACTTTAGGTATGACCACCAGCACAGTTAACCCTTCTTTTACTACTACACCTAGTTAGGCACAAACCACATCTGTGCCTACTCCATCTTTCAGTTTCAACACTAGTACATTAGGTATGCCTAGTTTTACAACGATGGCATCTATTCCTACATCTACTATTCGACCTAGCAGTATGGCCAACTGTGCAACACCTTCTACTTCGCAACCGTTATATCAGATTCCTAGTACTTGGTTTTCCACACCTGTAGTAGGACCAAGTGTTTCTGCAAACATGCCAGTCATGGGCACCATGACTGTACCGTCCACATCAGCTTTTGCTGGTTTCAATACTTTTGTAGGCCCTAACTTAAATCAAGGTAACATGCCTGCAAGTAATACCCCTTTTTCCTTATTCTCAGGGGGAGGGGGTAATATCTTTAACCAGCAATATGGCGGGGATAACACCCAGCCACAGTGGACGAACCTGCAAAGCACTAATCCACTCTCGTATGGGTGGGGAAATTTTAATAACTCTTTCGTACAACAACAACAGTTGGCCGGGGGCAACCCATACCAAAAAATACCCGGGGGTAACCCCTACCAATAGTTAACTGGGGGAAACCCCTATCAACAGTTGGTAGGTGGCAACTCCTATCAACACATGGCCGGGGGCAACCCTTATCACCAGATGGCTGGGGGAAACCCCTACCAACAATTCATGGGACAAACGATGGGTGGTTCCCCTTATCAAGCATCATCTTACCGGCCTTGTCTATGTTTTCTGGCAACTTTGAATTTGCCAGACCTTTCTAAACTGACAAATGATCATGTGTGTCATAATGCCACGTGGCCATCAGTTCCCACCAAATTACCTTCGGATATTCCAAAATTCAAAGGCAAAACAGGTGAAGATCCTGGTGACCATGTCACTACTTTCCACCTTTGGTGTTCTTCCAATTCCTTAAACGAGGATTCCATCAGATTGAGATTGTTTCAAAGGACCTTAACTAGTCCTGCAGCCAAATGGTACATTGAACTACCTGCGGCTACTTTATCTAGTTTTGGGGACCTAGCAACCGTCTTTTTGAACCATTTCCAGCTTCCTGTTCGGTATGATGCCGGAACAGAAATTTTGTCTACTTTTAGACAAAACAAAGCCACTCACTTATCTGACCACATTCAGGAGTGGCGAAGACAGAAGAGGCTCATAAAGGCCAACATTCCTCCAGAGTTCCTGCTTGAGTGGTACTTGAAATCACTCCTTCCTTATATTTCTAAGGAAGTAGCGACATCTGGAGTATCCAATGAAGAAGAAGCCATCTTAAGGACTCAACAGTTATACCTTGTATATGCACAATCTGGTTTACTGTACGAGATTATACCTGACGCACCAAGATCAAGCACTGATCTGAGTAGACCCAAACCTAGACCACATGCTGACGGCATAGTGGGTTCAGTTAACTCTGCAGCCTTCGAAGCACTGACCAAACAGGTCCAAGCCTTAACTGTCAAACATTCGACTGCAGACATTGCTTCCGTCACAACCTCTCCTTCTATGTCTGAGCCTGTCAATCAGGTTCAGAACAATCAAAAGGGCCCTCGGCAGCCCAACAACAAAAAGAAGAGCAAGAAAGGAGAGGAGAACCAACAAAAGCCCAAAAAAGACAATGCCGAAGAGGGTAACAAGGAAGAAAAGAAGGTTAAGTTCCCTTGTAAACTTTGCAAGCAGAACCACCTTATCCACCAATGCCCTCTACTAGAAGAAGCCCAGAAGCTCTTAAGAGAGAAGAAGCCTGCCGTCTTGAAAGATCCATTTCCTAAAGGGCAAGGCTCAACTTCTAGCACCTCCAAAACTGGGGGCACTTCGCATGCTTCGGTTGATCAAACATTTATAAACATGGTTAATTCAGATGTACTTTTGCAAACTAGAGCCAGGAACTATACCCCGGAAGCGAAGAAAAAGGATAAGGAGATTGCTGAATCCTCCACTCCACTCCACATACCTGTGGACCCAATGCCCAAGATTCCGAAAGGTGTCTTGAAGAGGGCATCGCACAATCCCAACACATGGGCTGCTTCCAACTACAATGTGGTTGAATATCTATCCCAAACCCCTTGTGCCATGTCTACTCTAGAAGTCTTGCAGAGTTGTCCATTGCAACGAAATGCACTTCTGGCAGCTATTGGGAGTATGGAGTCCTCCAACATGTCTGCACGATTTGACATGACTGATGTCAAATACCGGTTGCCATATCACGTTGCCCTCCAGATTGAGGTCGTTCATGGTCCAATGACCATTATACGAGCTATAGTAGATGAGGGAGCGTCGACTTGCGTAATGTCGATTTCCTGTTGTAAAGCTCTAGGTTCTCCTGAGTTAGTCCCTTCCAACACAATGCTTACTTCATTTGATGGCAGAACTTTCCGTCCACATGGATTTTTGCCATCATTTAATGTCACTTTGGCCGGTAAGACAGTTGCTGTTGAGATAGAAGTTCTGGACGCTCCGCTCGATTACAATATGTTATTGGGCAGGAGTTGGACTTATGCCGTGCAAGCTATAGCATCGACAGTTTTTCGACTGGTCATGTTCCCATTTGAAGGTAAGATCGTTACAGTCGATCAACTTTCTTTCACTCAAGGAAAACACCAGACTTCTTCGGAAACCACAGTCCCTTTGATTGATCAAACCACCCCAGTTGGCGAGAGTTTAGGAGCAGGACTTTTCAGATCACTAATTGGCACTTTTGACCTACCCGCTCCTACTTTATTTGTTGGGACTGAGGGATGTTCATCGTCTGAAACTTCTATGGTTAGTTCAACGACTGACCCTGAGTTTCACTCAACTGATACAAACCCCTCCGTGCCCATTTCTGTTGTAGAAGTTACCCACTTGGATTCTCATCAAACTACAACAAAAGATATACCAACTCAATTGGTGTCTATCGATTCAAACATAGATTGTGCCACTACTCAGACACCTGACCCGATCCATTCTCTCGACAGTTCAGGAATTACTTTACCTTCTGATGAGGAAATGTTAGAAGCTTTGAACGACCCGGACCATCCTCGTGAACATATAGATCGCGTGTATTTCTTGTTTCCTTTTCTTAACTTGTTAGAGAGAGGTGAATTTTGTTCACCACCCGATGAAAATACTGGTCTCACTCCTTCACAAGTTGCTAATGTTGAAGCAAATAGATTACATACACCGCTGGTGAAAATTTTCACTGGGGTGAACGGAAATATTTTCTTTGAAATGGGATGTTATCTTGATGAGATCATCCCATATACCAATCTTTTCCATGAGTTCCATAACACCTTTGCCCGACCTCCTGAGGAGGATCCAGGCATTGACCCTACCTGAAAAAGTACTACGCCTAGGCTGAGATACTTTTTCTTGTAACATAGTTGTATATTTTTGTAAAGCTAGTTTTGTTATGTTCATTAGGTGATCTTATGTTTGTTTCTCGTTTCGTGTACCAAATGTCAACCGCACATTTCTTAGGATTCGCTGATGGTGCCAGTCGCCACACCTGTCAGTTGGCTGCAGCAGCTTGGGTCATTTACTCACCCGCTGACCAACTTGTTTCTTCGGGGGGGGTTTGTTTGGGACCTACCACGAATAATGTAGCTGAATACAGTGCAGTTATAGAACTCCTCCAAGATGCTCTCAGTCATGGCATTTCGTACCTGGAGGTAAGGCTTGACTCACAATTAATTATTTTTCAGTTAACAGGTGTCTATCAGATCAGGGATCCAGGATTGCTACGTCAGTTTCTACGAGTTAGACTATTGGAAAGACAATTTCATTCTATTAGATATGAACACATTTCGAGAAGTTTAAACACTTTAGCTGATTCATTAGCAAACTATGCGTTAGACTGGCATTTGCATCACACATTATTATAAACAACATTACACACATAAAATTTAAAACGCATACACATGTAAATAACCGATACTGTATATAACTGGTACCGTATCAAAAAATATGAGTTTTGAGACATGAGTCTCTCAAGTCAAGTCATAAAAGTACAAAAGCTGGGCATGGTAGCCTCAAAAATATATACATATAATGTTTTTCTTCTCCTACGGAGAAGGAGGAACCTCCTCATCATCTACCGCATTGCGATAGCATATCACTAGTCTAGCAACTCACCGTAGCACCCTAAGCCATGCTGGGGGCACCCCAACAACATCTTCCTACATGTCAACAGGTATCTGGTCCATGTGGCATGCAGGAATCTCATGAGTCAACCGACTCATTTTCCTCTCCAGGGTTCCCAACATAGCATCCGCTACGGAAATATCAGCTGGCCTCACATAGATGGTAGGATGGCCCTCAGGACGAACAGGCCCAACATCTGCATATGACACTTGATTAGAACTTCGAAACTCATTCATAAAAATCAAATACTTGAAAAGTTTGAAAAAATTAAATAAATTCTCAAAATTAAACATACCAATATCTCCCCAAGCTCCACCTGGCGGAAGCACCAGCTCTGGATCATGACGGAAATCCAATCCAGCATAGGGAAACTGCTCAAACGCAGGTACTTGCCTCTCCCACCACCCCTAGAAGTCATCAGTGTGGTAACAATAGTGACTTTCCCCACCACCCTGGCGGAGAAAAATGTCACCCCAACGGCCTAGTCTGGGCTCACGGGGGCTAACCTGTGGTAGAGGCATCCCCAAACTAATAGCAGGCATCCTCTCGAAGAAGAAAGTACACAAAATACTTCCGTACCCAAAATTCTTCATTGTGCCAATTTTGCAACCCATCAATTGATACTTCATGTTTTCCAGCAAGCTAGTACTCCAATCATAAACATGGCCGTGCAAGCACTGTACACCAATATGCATCGAATGCCTGGAAGCTAAGTGTTGTGATGCACTACCGACTACCTGTTTGATCATGCTCACTATCACTTTCAGCGGGAGACCATCAATAGTTGAAATCAGGACTTGGCTTCCCGATTTTTCTGCTCCAGCAACACAGTGTGTATTTACATATTCTTACACTGATCGTGCACCCAAACGAGAAGTCCCTTTCAGATTGATTACGTCTCCTCTCCTTGAGAGACCAGTAATAAAGTATATGTCCTCAACAGTAAGCTCAAGAGTTTGCCCCCGGATGATGAAGGTATTAGTATCGACATCCCAATACTGAATCAGTCTCCGAAACAGCTTGTTTAGTGCTCGCATGTTTACGGTTCGATAAAATTTCAACAAACCGCATCTACGGAGCGCATGGAGGGTAGACGGGTCTTGCATGGCTAACCTATCCATGTCTTCATGCTCCCTTTCCCTCCATTGTAAGACCATCCTGCACAAAAACCCCAAAACTTTTGAGTCTCGGCGCTTGAAAGTAGCTTTGCAAGTATGTACGCTACTGTGTATACTACACAGTAGCGTGTAGGCGCTACTCTATTTGAGAAAAGTAGCGCCCATTGCGTTTGTACGCTACTCTGGTGTATACACAGTAGCGCCCGCGCATAAAACCTTATGAGCATTGCGTTGCAAGCCATTTTTGCTCAAAAATTTAAAAATAAACCATTGAAATGCAAGATAGGTGGATTTCTACTTACTTGATGGAGGAAGTTTGGTGGTTGGATGCCCGGTTCGATCGCAATGGAGATTGGAAATTTGCAAAAGTTGCCCCAATTTTTGCCCTACAACACAAATTGAAAATTGATTTTTTAACAATGAAATTATATATAAAATTGGATTTTGATTTTTACCCATAATTTTTAATTTTCCATAGTTTCAAAAACTTTCAAAAAACCCTAATTAATCAATTGAAACACAAAATAAGGTATAACACTGATCCAAGTTCAATTTTCACTCAATTGTTGTCGGATTCGTCTCCTAAGCTCAAATTTCTTGATGATAGACCTTGTCAGTTAACTAAACATTCCAAATTCATATATCATTTAAGATTTTTGCCGCATCGACTAATATTTTGTTGAAGACCTAGTCTTGGCAGGGCATGAAGCTACGATCCTAGAAGCTGACCTTTAAGTCATTTTAAGCTCTTGTTTGGACTATTTAAACCTAAACAAGATAGCCGAGCAAACTTGTCCTCTTCGAGCTCGTTAAAGTATCCGAAGGCTCATCCACTCAGGTATAGAATTATCCATTTTCTGGGCCTCAGTGGATTAACTATGGAAAAGGTATACTCTAGGTATACTCCTGTATGCGCTAGAAGAGTTCTCCTTTCATTGTTTTATACTTTTTCGGGGGAGGAGACTAACTGTATGAAAAAGGACCTTTTGGAGTCTCTCTTTAGGGTTTTCAGACTCGCTAAACATGAAAATACCAAGCGAGCATTCACCTACTCGGGCTCGATGTGAAATCCACGAGAGGGTAAGTAGAGGACTGTTTAAGTTTTTCAACTCTATAAACAAGAAAACACCGCCAAGAACAGACCAATCCGGGCTCGATATAAAATCCACGGATAGGTGAAAAGAGGATTGTTTAAGTTTTTCAGACTCTATAAACAGGAAAACACCGGCGAGCATTAATCTGCTTGGGCTCGATATTTAAATCCACGAGCAGATATATGGAGTTATTGTTTAAGTTTTTCAGACTCCTTAAAATTGAAAACACCGGCGAGCAAGAACAGATCTCGGCTCGATATTAAAATCCAGAGATCAGTACATATAGAGTAATCTTCTATCTCTTCTTCGAACTCTCTAAATTATGAAGAAGGTACTGAGTCTTCCTCCCATGGGCTCGTTAAATTTTTTACATGGTTGGACCTATTGAGTTTTCATTCTTTCTTGGACTCATTAAATCCACAAGAAGGGTATTCTTTTATCTAAAAAGAATAAGGAACGGGAAAAACATATCATATCTTCATTGTCAAAGGCAGTTTCAGTCAAGTTCTATTCTTGAACACAGCACCTACTTGAGTCTATCTTGTCGGTTGGGTTTAGTTTTTCGCCTCAGGGTGAACCTTTACTCCGAGTTATTTACTCCCCCGGTTGGTTATTCTTCCAACAATATGGAGGGTCTGCTAATGTCTCTTACATTTCAGACTTATTTACCCCGTTATGTCAGAAACTGCCTGAGTCACTTTCTGTCGTGCTCAATGTTCAAGGATATACCCTGTGTCGGCCGTTCTGCAGTTTACCTTGACCTCATGTGTCAGCCTTCCTAGTATCAGTCTTGTTGCATATTATTCCAGATCAGCTCTTACCAGTTGAGTGTTCCTCGCGTTGGATGATGGAGGATGCCTTAAGGCCTCCCTTCCAACGGACTTCTTCCCATCGACACCAGATCATTATTCTGGGATTGAAGTTTAGAGTTTCGGTTAGTACCTTGGGGATTGCAGTCATTAGTGGCAGTTTCCCTCGCTATTGGATAGATGGGAATACATCAATGTCTCCTATCCGATGGATTCTTCAAGTGTTCGACGGCAAGACCACTTATTCACACTTGCTTGAATGTACTAGGTACCTTGGGTTCCATTTTCATTATTGGTGGACACCCTCGCGTTTGTTAATGATATACATCAATGAATGGTAATCAAACAATATCTCCCATGTTCGACATCAACTCATTTATTCACATGGATAGGTTTGTACCTTGGGTTGTTTTTGGATGAAGACCTTGGGATCCTCGATAGCATCACCTCATTTATGTTATCTCCCAAGTTGCGCAAGACTAAGCCTCACTCATATTCGGCTCTCCATGAAACATAGATCCAGTTTGTTGTTATGGCTATGATCTCTCAGTTTGACATGGATCCACGCTTGTATTTCAAGTGGCCATGCTTTATATACATCTCCTTGTTATGTATCGGAGATCATGTTGTATCACACTACACATCTATAAGATGTCAAAAATGTAATTGCTCGCTGACCTTGATCTTTGTTGCAGGTTTCTTGTGACTTGTTTTCTGCGGTTCTGTGCTCCTCCTCTGGCTTTGGATTGTAATGTATTTCGGCCATCGTTTCCCTCTGACCTCACACATTAGGGGGCATCTGTTATAGGTCAAACTTGCACCTCTCTGTCCGTGATCACCCTGAGCTACTGATCACACAAAAGGACAACTTGGATGGAGGAGCATGTTGACCTTGGATGATATGACAACTCATTCCATTTCCTGAAAATACTGGAAAACCACAAAAAATATCATTTTAAGATATCAGCGCTACTCTACTTAAAGAGACTAGCGCCCATACGCTACTCCACTGTATAATAGTGGCGCCCATATCCAAGTATATGCTACTCCAGTGTAGCAAAGTAGCGCTCGACATTTAAAATCGATTGAGCGCTAGTTGTTAAACACTAGGGTAGCGCCCTATACGCTACTCCACTGAAGAAGAGTCGTGTACACATTAAAAGATGATTAAAAAATATACTAATTCATCGAGGAGGATTAGTTGATGGTAGTTTCCTAACTCCCTCAACTTCCTCCATAACTACATCTCGACCTGAACTGCTTCTTTGAACCTATAAATACCAAGAAGGTTAAAGGAGCAAGGTTAGAAATTATTGCTAGAAAAGCTAGAGGATGAGTTAATGGAGAAACTTTAAGACATTGAATAAGTTGATGCTGAAGACAGCCAAGCCAGAGCAGAGCCAGAGCCCAGAATCTAGTTGCAGGAGCCTGCTTCATTGTCAGGTATACTTGTACTTCATTCTATTTTTTGACAAATAAAGGTTGAAGTGTTTTTCTTGTTCCAATTTGAATGTGTTAGGAAATGGCATTTTAAATTGGATTTATTTTGGTCAATGATGAATGTTAAACATTGCTTTTGTTTATGTCAAGCTTTATATATTGCCCAAAATGTTTTGAGAAAGGTATTGTTGTTGCAGGTTTGCTGAAGGAAAGGTAGATTCGGAAGCTGGACACGAGACTGAGCCAAGGCTAGGATCAGACTTCGGTTAAAAGGTGTGTTCCCTAAATCTACAATTTATTTCTTTTGTAAATGCCTCTGTAATAGCATCAATACACTTACCTGTCACCCCAGCCAAGTTGATAGCAGTAGTTTCCTTGCTATAGGGTAGAAATGCCCGCCAACAGAGATGTTGCAGGTCGTGCTTAGGCACATAAATGTTCCTGGGATGCTCTTGTCAAGTATTGCATCAGCACATAAAATTAGTCTAAGAGACCACCTCTATCAGACCGTTCGCACAGATGATGAAGACCTACAGGTAGTGGGCCTACATCCAGTATGAAAAAGGACTGGCTCTGTACAACTTCCTATGACAAGTAGATTCAAAGATTAGTTGAGATAGCAGCAGCAGTGACGATGACGATGATTTGAGGACGATGCATCGATGATGACGATCCAGAGAAGAAGACTTGTGCTAGCAGATCTGTGTCGAGAAATACCTTCCTAGTTAAGAGGGAGTGTTGATGTATATGTAACTTCGGAATGTATTTCACTTATATATTTATTGTACTCCTATAGAGATGTATTATTCCTCTATATGGAAGCGTCGTCATTTGTATTGACAAGTGTCGCAAGTGTGTTAACTTGCCGATGGGTTATTAGACCACCTTGTAAGGGGTCGGCCCGACATAATGTAATATGAAGTTATTGTACCTAGCTAGACAAGTCGGCCCCATAAGGTTATTGGGAAAACAAGACAAGTATAAATAGAGATCAGGAGATCTCTATTTGGATCACTTCAGAACTCACACTTCCATCACTCGGAAAGTGGCGCACATGTGAGGAGGAGGATCAGCTGCTAAGAGGAGTCTATCTATTGTACTTTGGTTGTAATTTGGTTGTGATATTTCTTTATCTATCTCTGAGGAAGTTGTGGGGTTTTTCACCTTAGGGTTTTCCCCAGGGAAGCTCTGTGTGTCTATTGTCTCTCATGCTTTTGGTTCTTGTGATGATTGACATGCTTGTTATGATTGATATGCATTGATATACTGTATATGTTATTCTCTCAGTAAAGATCCTAGAGTATTGTGAATTAATGCTCAAATTTTAACACTCTCGATGGAGGTTGTACACAAAAAAATGGCGAGTCCAACAATTACATTTACGGGAAGTTTAAATATCCTGAATTTATTCAATGTTGGGCCTGGCCCAAGTGGGGCAATTTTGAGCAAGAAGGAGTTTTGGAACTGTGGAGCTAAGCGTAGTTCAGTTGAAACATTTTTGTATATGTTTTTGGGATGATGTGAAGTTGCACGGAGCACAGCGTCGAAAGAGCTGCGAAGTATAGTGCTGGGAGGAGACAGTGCTGCGAAGTGTCCAACCTACAGAGATCCAGTAAGGCAGAGTGTTGGATGAAAAATGGCACATGTTCCGGTTAGACCATCGGCGGTGTATTTTTTGTAAAAATGATCAAGGAGTGCCAAGCGACGGGTAGCACCAAATCGGGAAGAAAGAGACAGGTCACACACGTGAAAGATACCACTACCTGAACTAGTCGCACGAGACCGTTAAAGGAAGAACAGCTTAGTGAAAGCGACCTGTTGGCATGCACGCAAAATAAAGGCCGATATCGATGTGAAGCATGCGTGAAAGACCACCAGGGTGGAATATTCGCTACCAGGAGCCAACAGTCCAGTTTTGGGGAAACTGTGACAGTTTTGTAAACCTAAGGGTTTTTTCCTGCATATTGTAAAGACATGACCTACGGGCATGATCTATAAATAAGGCATTTTTGTATGGGAAAGGGTTACCGTTTTGGTTAAGCTTTTAATATTGTTGCATATTTTAAGCTTAGTGCTATTGTAAAGACTCTACAAGTTGAGTGCGCAGAGATCTAGTTGAAAGAGAAGAGAGTCTGCAGCTGAGTGCATAGACAAAGAACTATTGTACCATTCCCAAAGACTAATATAACAACAGTTCTTGTGGACGTAGCCTCTATCCGGGGGGTGAACCATTTTAAATACTGTGTAGTGTGACTGTTGTGTTTCTGCATTTGCTTATTTGCTTACAGTGGATGTTGGATTCTCATTTATCAGTTGTTATATTAATGCTTTTATATGTATTCGCCATAGAAGAGAAATGGGAATGATATGTTAAGTATTGTGAGAATGGATGAATGAGAATGCTTAGTATTCTAAGTTTGCATAAGTATCAGTCTATTGAGTAATCATGTATGTATGAAGGGATCAGTTCATATATCTCTTTGATGCACAACACTGGATGCACGTAGTATTGTATGTTTTTATCTTCTTGCAATTGTGATAAAGCTACTTAGTCTAAGGTAGTAGATGAATGGCTAAGTGTTGAAGTAGAGTCCTTAAAATCAGTTAAGTTCAGAAGAGGAAGCGCATAAGTCAGTTGTGCTATCCTATAGTTTGCATCTCATTGTACCGCACAGTCTTCAGACGCACTGGTCGCGCAAGTAATCTATTCATAGAGCCTCAGACCGCGACGCAGTCTATCGTCGCGTAGTCCTCAATTCGCAGTGCAAGTCCGATAGTGCATTGTGCAGTAATCCTGTCCGAACAACTCATCACACCACTATGGAAACCTGATTCTGCAGTGTCCCCATTATCTACACCTCGGGTGAGACCTCAGCCTGTTCGAAGGCTGTTGCCAAAAGGGCCAGTGAGAAGGGGTTTTGTTGGTTAAGTGAAACCGCGAAGAACCTGGGTCTACATTAGAAAACCTCTAGATTAGTTTGTAAGCCAACATTCAAGCTAATAAATGACCCCATTTTAGATGACGCGGATTGGATAGGAATTCTCCTTAGCTCCCCTCAGATATTCCAAAATTTGAGGGAAAACAAAGTGATGATCCAACATACCATGTGATGTCATTTCATCCCAAGTGTTCATCCAATAGTATAGTCAAGGACACTAATCGCTTTTGACTATTTTAGAGAACCCTCATAGGAACAATGGAGAAATGGTATGTCAATTTACCATCAAGGCCTTATTCCACTTTTGAGTCTATAGCCACCAAATTTATCATGTATTTCCAATTACCTATACGCCAAGACATAGGTTTGGATATTCTAACAGAATTTCAACAAAATACCTCTACACACATTGCGGATCATATCCATGAATGGAGTAGGTGCAGGGCATTGTGCAAAATATAAATTCAAGTTGAATTCTTGTTGGATTGGTTGCTTAAATCACTCCTTCCTATGATCACTAAGGATATAGAAACCATTATTCCTAAAACAAAATAAGAATAGATTCCCAAGGTCCAACATTTCGATTTGAAATATGCTCAGTATGGGTCTTTGTATACAATCATCCCAAATGCCCCTTGGCATCATTCTTTGCAACAAGCTCCTTCTGGAACATCACACTTTATCGATGGGATTATTGGAGCTCTTTCTCATGAAGGAAACGTTCCCCAACCACATGTCTCTACACCATACCATATGACGTAGCAGTACTCACTAACACCTAAAGTATCAGTGGACCCTCAAACAACTTTGAATCCTCCGTTTGGAAACATGACATATGGACCATACAATCCTACGGTCCCCAATGCAAGACGAATGCAACTTGATCTAACACCACTACCCCCAATGGCACCACAAAATTCTACGCCAACATATTATGGAGCACCCATTCCATATATACCCACCCCCATTTATAACTCATATAGTTTTGTTCCCCACTCCACTTGGTACTCACCCCATGATTCATGCTAGGGTTAATCTAGTCCACCCTTTTCCCGCAAAACAAAATCAACAGTTTGATCAGTTAAACATGTCTAATCATCCTTATCCACAAAATCAAGGGAAGAAGAAAGGAAAGAACAAGGAAAACCGGAAACAACAAAACCAAAACATGAGAAATCAAAACTAGAATTAGGGGACCAATAATACCCCAAAGCAAGTAAAGAACCCTAACCTAAGGAACAACTTCCCTTGCACCATGTGCGGAGAATACGAACATTACACACATCATTTCACATTTATACTAGAGTGTCAGCAGTTGATTGAGGCTAGGAAAAAGGTTGGCACCAAACCTCCTTTACCAAATATGCACCACAACCCCAACAGGTTGTGTTGCAACAACCCTTCACCAATTAGGGAGTTGTTTCTCATCAGCAAGAACCACGCCCCCTAGGATATGGAGCCTTCCAAAATATCTACATAAATACAACGAAGATAAACCTTCAAACTTGGAATAAGGGTTATCGAAGGCATGACCCTCAACAAAGAAAGGATGCACCCACTACCACTAGCGATACTTTGTGGATACCAAGTCCTAGTAATGGACAAATCCCTTGAATCCCAAAACCACCACTCTGACGAACTGCCCAAAATTCAAATGTGAATGATGCTCACAATTACAACATTATGGATGATTTGACCCAATCTCCTATTGTCATGTCTATGTTAGACTTTCTTCATTCTTCCCTTCCTGGAAGATGATCTTGATGAAATAGAAGGGACATTTGTCAACCTTAAGGATCAACTAGAAGAATAAAAAAGGATAGAAGGGAAAGGAATAAATTTGTGAGAAGCTAGAGTCTAAAGTTGTCTCATTAAAGGAATTGGAAATTTCAAATGCTCAATTACACAGAAGATTGAAGAGAACTGAAACTTTGAACAATATTCTCATTTATCAAAGGTCGCCATTCATCAAAATAGGTCTTGGCTATGATAAGAATCAAAATACCCCTAAAGAAGATGCAAGCAAGGAAAATGAAGAAAATCCTAAAGGCTATGCCAATGCTCTCAAAGGCTCTGTTAACAATGAAAGAAGTAGTAAAGGAAATGATGACCAAAATCAACCTTATTATTCTCTCAAGAGAAACTAGAATGATTTCAGAGAGTTGTTCCACCAAGAATACCTTTCACACCTCGATATCAAAATCTCTTCTTTGGCTATTGTTTTTCGTGTAATAAATTTTGATCATAAAGCATTATATTGTAGGGCTTATGTAGGAAGTGATCGTGTGAGAAAAAAATAAAAGTCCTTTTTAAAGGATGATTATGTGAACAAACAAACCAGAAGTGCTCATGGGTTTGCTGACAAAAACTACAATTCATTTGCTCCCCTACTTGATTACAATGTTGAATTCTATAAGTTCCATAAGTATAGGAAAATAGCTTGTTATTGTAGAAGAAGCATAGTGGTATCTTCTAGACAAAATTGAGAAGAAGATATTATTTCGAGGCAAAAAAAGGGATACTCTAAGGCTTGGAAGGAAAATGAACATAAGAAGGAAGAATGTGGACTTGCACTCTATGCTCAATATAAAGGGAACCATTTGTACCTTGACAGTGGATGTTCAAAACACATGATATGGGATTAGACCAAGTTTCTCACCTTAAAATCAGAAAGGAGGCAGTGTTACTTTAGGAGGATTTTTTTTTTACAAAGGTAGCTAGAAAAGGTATTGTTAGTCTTGATAATGGAAAGATGAAAACATAGAATGCCTTGCTTGTTGAAGGGATAAAACATGATCTTCTAAGTTTCAATCAAATATGTGATCAAGGTTACAACCTCACCTTTCATTCTAAAGGGTGTGAGATAAGGAAAGCAGATTCAGGAATATTAGTGAAAAATGCAATCAGAACCTCAAACAATGTATGCATACTCAATGAACTCAAAAATAAAAATTAGATAAAGTTGGGAGTGATATTCTTCCCCTATAACCACTAAGTTCTTAAGAAGAATAAAAAGCTAGACCTTTGTGTTCGATGTCAAAGGGGGGAGTTACAGACAAGGAAAGCATTGAAAATGTAAGGAGAAGCACAAGATTAGGGGGAGCATCCCTTTTCCATAAATTTAAAAGGGGGAGAAGTTGCATACATGAGGAGAATTGTAGAAAGGGGAAGAATTGCACAAAAAAAAAGAGTTGCAGCTAGGGGGAGTTACTATAACATTGTTGCAAATTCGACTAAGGGTCACTATCAATGACAAAGGGGGGTATTGTTGGAAATATCGTTGTCATTGATGTCAAAGACAAGGGGAGGTTGCTAATATCCAAGATGAAGATGAATATTGTTGAAAATATTTTTTCATTGACGCCAAATACAAAGGGAGATTACATATAATGATGATGTCCAAATGAAGATATTGATATGCACCCCACTTACCCACTTGTGGAGGAAATAAAACCAAATAAATATGAATAAACTATACATCATGACCACATTGCGAGAGAAGAAGGACACCATGCAACAATAAGGAGAAAAACTAGCTATGATGTCTGAATGAAGACCCCACTTCCCCACATACAGAGGCAATAAAACTATAGAGATATGAAGAAACCAAGCAATGGGACCACTTTGTGGGAAAATGAGGACACCTTACAATAATGAGGAGGTAGTATAACCATGCCCCTTGACAAAGGGAGGGGTTGATTGGAATTGAATACATTGAAGATAAGGTATGTGCCCACCTTGTAAAGAAAAAAATGAGAATGAAGGGGTAAACACCCCCTTGTGGCTCCTTGGAAAAAGGTTGGCCCTAAAAGAAGAAGGATACCCTAAAATTTCCCTACAAAGGTATAAATAAGAGGATCACCACTTTCATTTCATCATCTCGTATTCACTTGAGTTCCTCTCCTAAGTAGGGTGTAATTCTAGAGAGAAGAGAGATAAGGAGCACTTGTAAGGAGTCCTTTGAAGATGTATTTTCTAGGATATTTGAAGATGATTTCTTGAAGTTTTTCCAAGTGTTTTCTAAGGTTATCTAATGACAAGGAGGTGGATAGTATGGAAGAGGAAGGATTTAAGATGTGATCTATTCTTCTTAGATGGAACTTTCACTACTAGGAACTTTCACTACTGGGAAGAGTCTTTTATAGTTTTCTTTGAGATGTGATATTAGAATATTTTCCAAGGGTTCTTCTCTGGATGAGGCTCATGTAGAAAGTGACCATGCCATATTTTGGAACTAGTTTGAAGATGATATTATGACATATTGTGGAGCAGAACTGAGGCATGCTCTAAGCCATATTTGAAGCAGATTATGGAGTAGATATTAGGCAGGTTATGAAGCAAATTTGAAGCTAATTATGAGGTAATATTTGAGGTGATTATGTCAGCATTCTTTTACCTGATTCTTTAGTAGGTTCGTGCCTACATATTACTGAGTTGGTGCTCAGTGGAGGATATTGGTTTCTCTAGTAGATTGGTGCTTACATATTCTTGAGTTGGTGCTCAGTTTAGGATATTGGTATCTCCAATAGGTTGGTTCCTACATATTGTTGTGTTGGTGCTCATTTGAGGGGATTTGTGTCTATAGTAAGTTGTTGCTTACAAATTTGTAATAGTAGAATGGAGCTTACATGAATATATAAAGATAATTTTTTTGTCGTTTTCTCCCAAAAGGGTTTCCACCTTAAATTTTGTGTACTGTGATTTAATTTTATATGTATTTATTGTTTCAAAGTAAATGAATGATTGATGAATGTTTAAAGTAAGAAAAATAATCTTATACTAATTCACCCCCCCACTTCTTAGTATAAGCATAAGTTCAACAACATTAGGACTAGGGTTTTCTATTATAAGCCTAGGTTCATCACCAGGATGACATATTTTTGTAATTCCCTAGCCTTAGTATATAAAAGAAAGGCGGGGCACATAATACAAAAGAGACAATATGAGCGTGTTAGACTTTCAATTTTGAGCTATTGCATTGAATTTATTCTTTAGTTAAGAGAAGTAGATGTGATTGAGAGATTATATTTGTACTTATTTTCTGTATCTTCATATTGTTTTCATATGAAGATATAGTGTTCACAGTTTGTTATTTTGAGAGGCGTTAACAATTTTCAGTTTCCTAGTTAGGGTTTATATCTAAGTGCAAACCTATGTACCATGACCTTGAAAATTTAACAATGACATGGGGCGGATGGATTCAAATCCACCAAAACAAAAAGCATTGATGTCCTTGGAGGATTGGGATGAGGCAAAGGCCAAAGAAGGATGATGAATATACCAATATAGAATATTATTTTGATGATATGTGTAACCATCGATTCTAGTTCAATACCTTGATCCCAACAATTTTCAATATGGACATAATGGCACTCAGAAACTCTAGGTGCAATATTAATTTTCTTTAGTGTTACCTCCATAAGTGTAACATTACACTACATTACCACTTGGTTAACAACAATCCTCCAATATAAATCCAATTCCAAGTCAAAAAAATGTTGTATATATCCCAATGCAAAATGTGGAAGCTCATGCAAAAGATGAGTCAGTGGTTAATGATATTGTCTGGTTTAAAAAGAACAAGTTTGAAAACAATTTACAAATCCAACAATGAGAAAGACATGAAGATTACAATCATTTCATTAAGACATATGAACTTGAATTGAGGAGATGTTATCAAACTAGCCAAACTGGGGGGTTTATGGTGAAGAAGATAAATCGTGTTCCTTATCGAAGAGATTGTAGGTCCACTTCTCTGTCTCCGTCGATCTCCTCTACTCCTTAGTGGACTCAAATGTGGGTTCCTCTACACCAAAATCCTCTTCTCATTTTTGGATTATTGTGGGGTCAAATGCTGGTCAATGTGGGCATGGTCTCCTCTATGGATTACTATGGGGTAGAATGCATCGTTGATGTGGGCACGCAAGTGTTTCATTTTATTTTTTAATAAGTTACATTATATGTGTGTGTGTGTGTGTGTGTGTGTGTGTGTGTGTGTGTGTGTGTTGATGCCTCAAAGATTGCAGCATCAAGCAGAAAGGGATTCTCCCCGATAAACTATCCCAATTAGATTGTCCACCATTTGGTATGGGGAATCCATCTGGTTAGCGGTTCCGGCTACCGTCAGATTTGCTTTCTTTTACACCGGTTATGGCCCGATCCACCGTTCTTTTTTATTTTATTATTTTATTGTTAAAAGGATATGCAAGTGCCTAAGCTAATTTAATCTAAGTGCAGAACTTGAAGCAAATCTGTGTCTAAGACTAAAATAAATCTAATCTATCCCTGCAAGGAGCAAACTGTAAATATGAGAAATGTGCTGAAGGAAATATCTAAAGATCAACAGATAGCCATTAAATCACAAAGATACATCTACAACAAGAGATTAAAGATATAAAAGATAGCTTTTAATCCATGTGAAAGCATTCTATTACTCATGTTAAGAGAAACATCACTACACAAAAAATAAGTAAGTTCATTCAACACACAGAAATAATTCTGAATAGTAAAGAAAGATCTCACTGCAAGATATGAACGCCACAAGAATAATCCAGCAAACATGCAATATCCATTTCCAGGCAAAACGCATGTCTCCCTCGGGCTCTTTATTAGGCAAAATCGTTTCCACAGAGCTAATTAAAAAATAGTTCGTACAAGCTGAGAAGCTTCTTTTCCCTGCCAAAAAGTCCTTCTCTATTCTCTCTAACCTTCTATTTAGAATCTTACAAAGCGCCTCTTGGGATGACAAGTGTACCCTAACTCTATAACTTCCTCCCTTGGATTTCATCGCATCATTTCAAGGCATATGAATACATGGAAGGCTTTACAAATAAGACAAAACTAGAGACCAGCTGTCCTTTTAAAGAAATTACACAAAGGTGGAAATCCCACTTTTCCGCTTGCTTAAAACAAAATAAGAATGATCTGTCTAATTTGCTTGGGCTTCTGCTGGCTGGCTCGAAGGAACGCCTCCATCAACCGACTCGCTTGAAATTACTGAACCATCTACACTTTCAATGTATGAAGACCATTGGGCGATGTCCCTTACGATGAGCTTGCTACGAGAAGATACTGTTTCCTGGGATGCTATTTCATGTTTACGAAGGTCTGACCTGATCAGCGCTTTTCCTTGTGTAGCCTCTTTTGCCATTGCTTCCAGGAAATAAATATGTATTGCAGGCTGGCAAATGAACCGTTGAAATTCATCCTGAGTCAAAACCTCTATCTTCTTGATATTAGCCAAGTCTTCGTCCAGCTCATTCTGCAACTCGAATACTCGGTCTTCTTCTTTAGGGAAATCATAAATGGAGGCGGGGATAACCAAATGACACTTGCTAAGCGATTCCTTGAGTGCGGAATAGATGGAACAACACTTGTGGACTTTCCTTTTGATTTCCACACTTAGTTTGGTGCCGCAGTCTCTGGTGAACTCAAGAATCCATATATCTATATCCAATTCATCTCCTGTAGGGGCGTGCAAGTGTGAAGGGAGCTGAGATTTTCCCTTTTTCCACTTAGATTGTCATTTCAGCTCCTCTAAATGATTTGCAAACTTTTCCCGGGTCTTTAGGGATTTGGATTCCATCATTGTTATTTTCTTAATCACCTCTTTCATACTCCAAATCTCTTCCGAGATCAGTCCTAGCAGCTGATGGATTTTGATCCGCATATCACATGCTTGTTTGTGGAATGTAGACAAGTTTTGCTGGTGCTCTGCTACCTCTTTGAGCTGACTTGCCAGTTGTTCCTTTTCTTGGATCAGCCCTTCACATTCACACTGGTGGAGCTGGATATGTTGAGCCCTACCTTCTTCGAGTTCTTCTAGTTCTGCTATCTGAGCCTTCAGATTCTCAAGCTCACTTTCAGAGAAAGCCGCATGTACTTCTAAGGAGTTCTTATCATTTTCGAGCTGGAGAATTTCTGACTTAAGCACCAAATGCTATCCTAACAATTGATTGTATTTCTCCTTCAGCTTGTTTGCTTCCAATACCTCCCTCATTCTGTCATCTCTGATCTTAAGGAATTGCTCTCTGTAATGCTTTATCTTTTCTTTCAAGAAATCAATGTTGGCTTTAGTTGCCTTAGCTGATGCCACGGTACATTGGGCTTGAAATGTAGGGTCGATATCAGTTGCTTGGACCAACGTCTTCTCTTTTACCCATAGTTCGTATTCTTTCTCCTCGTTTTCCATATTCATTGTTCTGCCTTCTATCTTCTGGACTGTCCTATCAATGATGTCCCTTTTCCTTGGACTAAAATATACAGTATCCAAGTCTGCTATTTTGCGCTGCTTCCTGGGGTTATATGGGGTCAGCGCTAAGCTCCCTGAATAGGCACTGTTTTCTTGCGTTCCTGCTGGGGTGCATATCAATGTTGGCTCAATATCCATATATGTCGAAGTAGATGGCTCCGGGTCAAGAGACTTCTCAATCTGCTATTTATCTTTCTCTCTTGCTGACTCTCCTTGCTGAGTTTGAAATCCATCTACTTTGCCAGATTCTCCTTGCTGAGTCAGCAACCCATCTGCTTCTTCAGACTCTCCTTGTTAAGTCTGTAATCCATTAGCTTTCTCACCCAAGGGCCTTTGCTCCTCCTGATTTTCCTTCTTGGAAGCTTGCTCCTGGGGTACCTGATCTTCTTGTTCCTTCTGGATCCTGGCAGTTTCTTCTAGATGTTCCAACTAGGAGGTTTGGTCATGTTGCTTCCTTGCATCCTCCTCTTGTTGAAGCTTGGCAGCTAGCTCACCTTGAATCTTTGCTTGCTCTTGGTCCTGCTGCTGATTGAGAGCCTTCTCCTGGAGCACTCTGTCCTGATCCAACTCCAATGGCTGCTCTTAGGATACCTTGTCCTGCTCCAATTCCAATGGTTCCCCTGATTGTGAGGTGGAGGCCTCCCTTTCTATTTGGATCAAACTGATAGGCCTGGGGCTTCGGTCTTTCACAACCTTTGTATTGTAGCGCTTTCCTAACTCGGTTAGGTTGCAGGCACTTATGAATAATTCTTCTTCTCGGTCTACTGCATGAGCGTACTCAAAGGAAACCTTGAGGTCGAGACAATGCCTACTTACCACGCCATTAGGGTCATGCCTTCTGAAAGGGACAGAGCCGAAGTGGAAGATTTCTAAGCCTTGAGTGTAATTTTCCCCATCTCTTGCTCTTGGGAGGCTATAGGCTCCTATGGTAAATGGCATGGGAGGCTACATGCCCTTCCTCCTTTCTGTTAAGAACCTGCTTATGGCACTGGTGCCAAAGAGTTGCATCACGACCTCCTTATGAATAACAAAGTCTATAACATACTGAGGGAGCACACATGGTTCATGAGTCCCTCCACTCATCCCGATATACGTGCCTTCTGCGTTATGATAATAGTCTCCAAATTGTTCAATGACAGGCATTGCATTCTCTGACATACAATCTGGCTCTTGCACAAAAATGAGCTTGTACAACAGCATGATAAACCTTTCACAAATCATATTGTAGTGGTTTGCATTCTTACTCGCGCATGTGCACTGATAGGCTATGAAGAGAGCTGTTTCATTCAGCTTCCATGAACAACCCAAGTCCGGGAATGAATGCTTGATTAATAGGCAGTCAATTAGGTATGAAGACATGAAGAAAACTGCCTTCTTCTAGGTCAATCCTCCTTGGGCTGCTGCTAACTGTGAGGCCAAGCTATCTGAAATTATTTCAGCCCAATTGAAGATGGTGCCTTTTGTGGCTACGTGAAACATCATTGGCACCCATCCAATCTTAAAGATATTGCCATTAGGCATGCCGAAGAGCCTACTTAACATCAAGACGATGAGCCTGTAAGGGGTTTTTACGAGATTGCCCTCATATTCATTATTTTGCCTCCTCCTAATTTTCCTGCTGTTAACACCTAAAAAGTGCTCACTAGCTCATTCCCTTATTCACATGACCCTTTTGTCCACTTTTCCACCATTTGAGCCTCTAAAGCCACCAAAAGGTCACCAAAAGACCTTAATACACCCCTTTTTCCACTCAAAATGAGTATTTTTCCTAAAAAAGCATAAAAAACCCTCAAAAAGGGTCCAAAATTCCCAAAAATATTAAAAAGGGAATAAAAATATTCAAAATATTCAAAAAAAGAAAAAGGAGGAAAAAGGTACCTAAACCATGTTGGTCAATACCATTGGTTTACTCAAAACCATAATGGTATTCCCCACCACCAAAAACTATAAAAAGGTGGTAGGGGCTCCTCACTTTACATCCATCCATCATCCTATCCTCATGTTGCCAAAATATCCCATGAGCTTTTGGCCATTGTAGCTACCTTGGAGAAGGGACCTTTGGAGTTTGGAGCTGCTCACCCTTGGAGCTACTCAACAACCTTCACCATTTGGAGGTATTATCATTGCAAGCACTTGCTTGCCCTTATTTTCAATACAAAGTTATTCTTTATTCTATTTCTTGTTCTTGTTTTCAATTCAAAAATTTATTATGATATGCACATGCTAGTTTAGTTTAGTTTTAGTTTTAGATTTACAATTGTTTTTGCTTTAGTATTTGAAACTGCTGCTACTAGTTAGCAGGTGCCCATAGCACTAAGCTTGGTTGCAAAACCAAGCCAACAGTTTTTTGTATTCTCCAATCTCATGCTCACTGCAGGAGGCTCGTAATGTAATGATTTCAAGGGCACCAGGTGGGTTAGAGATATCGATGTGGATGACGGGTGAGATATTGGCCATGTTACCTTCCTCAAAGGCATCAGGAGTAGGAATACGATCCTTAAACCAAATGACTTTAGTAGGAGGGAAATCTTTGGACTCAACCGCGAATTGGGTAGTGGTGGTGGATGAGGTATCTTCTGGGAGGAAGTATGGACGATGGTGCATATCTTCCCAGGGGTAATCGGGGGTAGTAAGAGCCTCTAGAATCTCCTCATTATTGCGGAAACTTTGAGTGGTCGAATTGGTTGACGAGGTAGTAGTAGTCGAAGAGATCATATAAACGGTGTTAATCTCTCCGGATGAGGATGATACGGGAGGGTAGATTTCCTCGATGAGGGGAGGAGATATTTCTAAGTCGACGTTATTCAACTCGTACAACGCTGCTCTATAATCTGGGATATCAGGACAGTGATGTGAGTAGTGGCCGTAAATACCACATATCGCACAAGGGTGGTTGGTACGCAGTGATTTGTCACGAGTCTTGGGGTTTGAGTCGATTTTGACAACCGGGATGTTGGGGTCATCGTCAAGCATTTGCATGTGTTCCTGTAATGCAGGTAACTGTGGACATTGATGAGTTGGATGGCCTAACTCATCACACAACGAGCATTTAGGAGGAGCACGGAACACGGGGGGAGGTTTAACTGCCTTGGGTGAGGGTACCGCAGTGTATGGTTGTGGGCCTCTGCCCCCAGTGGGCCTGATGAGAGTAGGGGGATTCAGAGATGATGAAGGGTTAGTGATACCGGGAGGTGGTTGAGTATAAGTGACAATGGGTTGCACCGGTTGCAGGATGACATTTGGTGTCGGCGAGGGAACGGGAGGCGAAATATACCACATGGGTAATCCTAATGTTAACCCGGGGAGACTAAGGGTAACCATGACCGGAGCGCTTACTACGCCTGAGGAAGGAAATAGAAAGGGGATTGTGTGGATGGGTGTAACACCAATGTGACTAGGGACCAATGGTGGTTTAGGTAACAAGGATGGTTGATTGTCGGGTGTTTGTGTATTGTGTGAAAGAGTACAGAGGTCAGCGACGTGGGTATCTGGTGATGGTGGTGGAATAGATTGGAATGTAGAAGTCATCGGCATGTCGGAGTAAAGTCCGGGTCCCACGGAGGAAACAAACGAGGTATTTGCACCACAATTAGGTTGTTCAACCATAGGGAGAACATTTTCAGGTGCAACAGGGGCCTTAGGATCATAATAGGTGAGTTGGTCGACCTTGACCACGCGTCCGTCATGAGGGAACATCATGGTATGAAAAATGGATGAGGCAATAGCCCGCATGTCATACATGTAGCTGCGGCCAAGTAAGAGGTTATAGTCAAGTTGGGCATTGATGACCTCTATGTCAATGAGCACGGTTTTACCAGCCAGTTGGATGGGGACATTAGCGAGGAGACCTTGGTGTTGAGCTGAATGGTCGTCGTAGGCTCGTAATGCGATGGTGGAATGCTGGAGAGTAGGAGATCCCAACTTCTGCCAAACGAATGTGGACATAACGCTTGTAGAGGCACCTTCATCGATAATGCACCGATGGATGACAAGATTCCGAATGGAAACGGAAACTTGGAATGCTAAAGTGGAAGGTAGGCGTGGTTCGGATTGGTCCGAATCGAATGCCATCAGTTGTGAATCATTGGGGTCAATGGCTCCAATGGCAGAGAGTAAAGTATTTCGCTATGAAGGACAGTTTTTTAAGACTTCTAAAGCAGACATGGCTGCGGGAGACTGGGCTAAGTCATCTACAATGCTGTAATTCGACGCAGCACAAGCATTGGGATTATTGTTGATGCAACGAAGTGGGAAGCGAGGTGCTTTAGAAGCGCCATCGAGTGGAGCCGGAGGTATATGTAACATCTGATCCGTGGGATGAACGTTAGTGTTCTTGTCGGCGGGAGGGGCTTCAGGGGTGGAGCCATATTGGTTCCGGCGGGTTTGGAGGTTGGCATCTGCGGATGACATCATTAACAAGTGGTGGGTATCTGAATCGAACATGGGTTGATCAGGTGTGACATAAGTGATTTGTTGTGGTGGCGCGTTGCCCTCAAGGGGAGCTAACGGCTGA
The DNA here is from genome assembly GCA_027924585.1 of Larix kaempferi. Lineage (NCBI taxonomy): Eukaryota > Viridiplantae > Streptophyta > Pinopsida > Pinales > Pinaceae > Larix > Larix kaempferi. Next base: position 12,316,608 of record BSBM01000461.1, on the reverse strand, counting down.
GTGTTCACTATGCCTTGGGTTGGAAAGGGGTTTTGCAGCACCAAAGGTTGATGTTGAGGTGGCGGAGGGTTGGGTGGTGCCTGAGGAGTCGCTTGTCCTTGACGGTTTGCATTGTCAGTCCAGAGTTTCCGAGCTCGCTCCAAATGTGGGCAAGCATGTGTGTAATGGCCATAGACCCCGCAAATAGAACAAGGATGGTTTGTTCTGAGGTTATTGTTTTTGGGCTGCCTGGGATGACGATCCGGATTTTGGTTGGGAGGAGCAGCATTGTTATTATGCAGAGGATTGGGAGGTGGAGGACCTTGATGTTGTTGTTGGTTGTTGCCGCGGTTACGTCCTCTTCCACAGTTTTGTTGTCCACCCTGGTTGCGCTGGTTGTTTTGGTGCTGGGGCTGATTGTGTTGTGTGTACACTTGCCCTCGAGCAGCGGGAGGATTTTGGTTTGCCGCAGGTGCGGGAGCAGGTTGCGGTGGATAATAAGCTGGCGGGGCTGGAGGTTGTCCAGTTGCTTCCTGGGGTTGTTGGTAACCCTGAGCTATTGGAGATGTTGAGTTAGCTGTATGCGGGTGGTGCATGACCAAAGCACTGAGGTGGACATGAGGGTCCGTGGGTATGGTGGTGATGTGCCATGGGAGCATATGAATTGGTTGCTCCATATTGAAATGTAGCCCGTGAAAGGTCGGGGCCATGGCTAGGATGTGCAATGGAAAAGGGTTGGGGATGCAAGGCCATACGACCAATGATGCCATCTGCGGCATGGGATGCCCCCGGCGCATCGTGTTGGGATGAATCACCCCGAGGGGCATCCGGTATAATGGTATACAGATAACCCGACTGGGCGTAAATGAGGTCAAATTGTTGGGCTTTGAGGATGGCCTCTTCTTCAGACTGGGGTCGTTCGGATGCCACATCCTTGGCAATGAGAGGGAGGAGGGATTTTAGAAACCAATCTAAGAAGATACAGTCATCTAACTTGATTTTGCAGAGGCTTCGGCGTCGACGCCACTCATGAATGTGGTCAGTGATGTGGGCGGCCGTGTTCAGTCTGCAAGAAAGTAGGATCTCGACTCTCGCATCATAGCGGACAGGTAACTGAAAGAACTGCAGGAAGGTCGAGGCAAGGGAGGTAAAGGTGGCATGGGTCCCATGGGGCTACTCGATATACCACTTAGCTGCAGAGCCAGTGAAGGTGCGCTGTAACAGAAGGAGGCAGACAGAGTCGTCCACTATGGAGTTGGAGGAACACCATAGATGGAAGGACATGATATGGTTCTGGGGGTCCTCACCTGCCTTGCCCTCAAACTTAGGGATGTTGGAGGGGAGTTTGGTGGGCATGTGAGGCCACGCAGGGTCATGTCTGATAGGATCATTCGTTAACCTGGCTAAGTCTGGTAAGTTCAGACTCGCCATGTAAGGTAAACTTGCAGATGGATGTGGCGTAGGGACTGGGACATGACTAGTCATGGTGGTATGATGTAGGGGTCCAGTAGCTCCTAAGGGTATGCTAGGTATTGAAGGTATGTGACCTCCAACCGTTGTGGTCTGGTATGGGCCAGCGTTTCCAAATGCAACATGGGTTACACCGGGGTTAGGAATAGTAGTGGGGATTCTTGGGATATGGGTTGTGGAAATGAGAGGGGGTGTGACCCCTATGTTTGGCATACCCATAATAGGAGGTAGTCCTGTGTTGGGAATTCCTAAAGGTGGAGTGTCCTCCATATTAGGCATACCTAGGGGGGTGGTTGTTTCCATGGATGGCACCGCAGTAGAAGGGTTTGTGGATGTATCTCCTATGGTGCTGGTAAAAAGTGGGTCGAATTGTGTTCCAACCATAAGGTTGGTTAGGAATAACACAGTAGGGTTTTCGGATTCTGCCTCAGAATCAGATGTGAAATGAGGCATGTCAGAATTGGATGACTGTATGTTTGGCCGATGACGCGTCGAGTCAAGGGATAAGGCTCGACGTCGGTGACGTGGAGAGCCAAGTAGACTGAACTCTGGGGGTTCACACTGAAGACGACAAGATCGTCTAAAATTCTCAATGGTGAGAAATATGTTTTTGTGTAAAATTATTCAGTGTAAGATGGTAATGTATAAAAAACTCGAAACCCTAATGCAACCAAGGATGCAAAAAGGGGAGTGAAAATAAAGGCTCTTAGGCCAGAAAAATCAACCTCAAAAAGGCACTTATTATAGCAGCTGTGCTATAATAAGTGGAGGGATGCAACAAAAATGGTCAAAATACCAACAGTCAAACAACTTCTAGAAAAAAGAGGTGCTACTAGACCAAAGGTGGATTGTATCATGCAAACACCTAACTAGAAGTATTGTGAGTCAACAAATGATATTCTCTGCAAGGTGATGAAATCCAAGTCAGGCAATATTTGAGTGTTGAATAAACGACTAGATATCCACCTACCGGGAGGGCACCGGGTAGTCAATCCTAAAGAATGGCAACTAGGATACTTCGTTCATGACACGTTCAGAAAAGGTAAATCTGTCGTTTGGTCTTTTTACTGCAATACCCCCATATAGGGATATCCCGAGAACTGCGAATGGTAGCCTTTGGTTACTGAATGGATTTCGGTATTCCACTAAGGCTTCCGGAACCATCCTCGCGACTTAAATCCTCCTATGGGAGAGGCCCTCTAATAAATTGGTTATGACCGTACCAAAAAATACTAGGAGATTTTGGTTCCTTAATGGACAACAGCTATGTCTCAAATGTAATAACTGAGGGGTGTTATTGGAACACCTATCCCCTCAATTCTACCTAGCTACAAAGTTCTTTTAAGTGCTCCCCAAGTGGGGTTAAAAGTTGGTTGAAGTTAGGGTAAATTTTAAGGCTCATTTTAAATTATGTGTTTGGGTGGGTGCACGTGTGGTATTTTAAACTGAAATTAAATGCTTTGCAAAAACTATTCGAAAAACAATGGATCTTTGAAATAAGAAAGCAAATAATATGAATACTTCAAGAAATAAATGGATTTCTTTTTCATAATTTGCTATGGGCGAAATATCAAGGAAGTAAACAGTAAAACTTTTATCTAGATAAAATGCGAATAAATCTTTCTTTCAATTTCTGAAAATTTTTAAAAAGACTTTTTAATAGAGCATTCTAAATAGTAAAATATTTCTATGGCTGTAAAAAATGCAGGAATTTTAATACTGTAAAATGTGCTAAATGGGCAGAAAATACAACAAAAAATTAATCTTTTAACGGATTGGCCGAATTGAAAAAAAACTTGCATCGCGACTGTGTGACAGAAACCCGCGCGGTCCATAGCGGCTATTCTAGTCATCTTACAGGAAGTTTCTAACAAGTCCATTTGATTCTTTTCCATCCATTCATCGTCCAAAAGAGGCCCTGTGTGAAGCTAATCTGTAGGCAGCAGTGACATGATCGGGGGTGAAAGAAGCCAGGACCAATCCATTTTTATCAGTCATAAGCCTCATGTCGGTCTGAATGTTAGGAATCAGCCATCCAACAACTTCAGAACAAGGGAACAACTCTGGTCGAGTTGTTTCCTTATGCAAAAAGGACCTTCTGATGTTGGCATATACTAGAGCGTCTTCTATAGGGGCCGTCAAATCATTTTGAGCCATGATGAATCTATATAGATCACCCCATTGAAATTAAGGGGCGACGCTCCTAGGGGAAACACCAGTGGTAGCTTGTGTGTCAGCAAACATTGTGACGAGAGCAGTGTCCGACAGAATCTCAACCTCTGAGTCTAAGGTCGCTTTCTGCGATGCCTTCTTTTTGGTTGACCTCCTTTGCATGGTAATCCTGCGGCGAGCAAGGCAAAATCACAAAAATTTAGTTTAGACCATTTCCAAACATGACACTTTCATAAACTAGAGACTGTCTAAAACGAACATAATTATCTTTATTTCACATGTAAGCTTAATTAGACAATGTCCCTTCATGCTAAAACAAAGACAACAAATCAGGATGAAGAGAAAGATCATTTTGGGTCTGCGCGATTCATTTTCGGCATGCCAACATCTCTAGGATTGCGAAACAAACTCTTGCACGAGTTCTGATTTGAGACTTCAGCGTTGGCGCCTAAATTAAGTTTTACGCCACGCTTGGGATAATACGCGCGCTGAGATTGGAGACCTAGCGCGCGCTGGGGTATCAACTGGAATTCACGCGCTAATATTTAAACGTTCCACTCGCGCCGGCGCCTAAACTTATTCGGACGCCGAGCGAAAATATATTCCTGCACTAAGACCTGAAATATTTTACGCACCAGCACCATAATTTCGTTTGTGCGTCAAAGCTAAAATCACTCGCGCACTAGCTTACACATTTTCGAATGCGCTGCTTCCTATCCTTACGTTTGCACTAGCGCTTAACATAATGCATGCGAAATTATCTATGCGTCAATGTTTAACATTTCGTGCGTCGGTAGCTTAGAGTGGAAGCTACGCTGAAAAGGGATAAGTTCTGCAACCGCAGGCCTTATCGGCTAAGGATCGAGTCATGACTTCAGGTTTCTAAATGGGCTTAGATGGTTGATTTAACACATCGCCATGGCAACTTCGGCCGAGCAATGGAAAATTTAGGCATTTACAGCATGAAACTTTAATTGCAAGGAACGAGAAGGGTTGGGCTTTACGCGCGGAGGATGGTTGGACAGGAGTTTTGCAAACGAGGCATCGGGATGTTGCGGCTTCTACGGGTTTGAGCGAAAACTATGAGTCCGCTAAAAAAACCTCTGGGATGACTCGACCTTATGACCGGGGCACTTCATATTTTCAAAAAAAATGACTCTACTCAAGGAAAAAGGCCCCCAAACCATTACACAACCAAGAAAACATATAAGACTTTCAACATGTGGTCGTGGAGAGCCGCAGGTTTCGCTTGGTGAACGAAAACTCTGTGGGAAAAGCTAGGAAAGCCGAAAATGCAATAGAGGGGAGAGACTTGTGTGCCTCTGAGATGGGGCCATCTCTGCCCTGGTCTAAGGGCGGTGGCTTTGTATCCTCATAGGGAAAAGAACAACGGTTGTTCTACGTCCTTTCTAGTTTTCAAGCCAAGTAAAACGAAGGGCGTTTGAGCTATTCAACTATGCGTGAATAATTCTTTTAACCTACTAATCCAAAAGCAGGATTGGGAAAGAGCCTACCTGCCAGTATGGCGAGCGTTCTGAGACCTCAACTGTTTGCAGCGAACTGCAACTCCGAACTTCGACGCAGATGGCGAATGCTCCGAGAGAAAATGATCGAATAAAACCCAAAACACCGTTGCATGCGCTAAATAGGGGAGAGTTAAATTCTCACGTACGTTTAAAGTTGGCGGTGTTAAGAGCATGGGGCTCGAGGAATCAGTCATTAGGATTGGCACATGGCTTTATCAAAAGCCTTACCAACTATGCCGGTGCACATGGATCAAAAACATCTTTTCGCGCCGAGTATCGATTTCAGCTTTGGCGCCAAGCGGGGAGCGTAATGTTTCGCGCTATGTGGCAAGCGCACGTTCAAAGATAAGCTTTGCACTCAAGCGGAAATCCCAGTGTTAGGATTGCGCTCAGAAAAATCGCGCTAGAAATGAGTTATCCTGAAAGACGAGCGCAGATGTGCAAGCGGGAAGGATAAGCGCATCTCTAGTGCTTGGGATTCGACTCTATCATCATAGTTGTGCTGGGGAGTGACGCGCTAACTTTTAATCCTTCAAAGGAAGTGAAGCGCATCTCCAAGGCAGGGAAGTAATGATAATTCTTGCACCGCGCTCGACCGAGGAAAATTATCTCCTGCGCTAATAGTCTTTTGGAATATTGCACCAGATAACAGACTTGGGATTTTTCAAAAGGGCGGACGAATTAGAGTCAAGCCCTACGCTTGACGGAGGACTTGTGGTTAAAGATGCGCCAAAGTCATGGTGGGCTCAAATGTAAATCTTGCGCTACAATGGGGAAGATAATACCAAAACCTGCGCTAAAGGGAAAGGATTACTTTGCCTCAGAGAAAATGAGAAACTCTTTTGGAAGCAGGCGATGAAAATCTAATTAGCTAGAGGTAAACTTGAAAGATGACCTAAAGAGCTTGCTACAAAAGTGTTAGAAGGAGGGGCCCCAAATAACTTTAAAAAAAAAATTTGGGGAAGGGTGTCGCAGCAACAACAATTGGCAAATCGCTGACGAACACAGATCTCTAAAGACTATCTCGCTTATCGGAAGAATTCCTTTTAAAAGTTGTTCACATTGTGTGCAGCAGTTGGCTTAAGTGTTCGAATCACAGCACAGGAAGAAATCACTTAATCCATTGGTCATTGGGAGAAGGGAGCTTCGATGAAGACATCTTTAAAACATTCCAAGGGCCAACATATGGGGTTCATTTTTAGAAGATTCATCTTTCAGATGACCACTGCTATTGGACTCCACGGGATTTTACAACAACATCTCATAGACACCATTGCTCTTGTTCCTCATTCCCATGCTGCCAGCATCTATTTAGATGTTCATATATTTGACAGCTTTGCTGTTTGAGCCTTCCAGAGATATTTTCTTTAAAATACGGTCTTTGATTTTGGCTCCTCAATCCATAATGCCATTTTGTGTGAGTGAGAGATTTTATTGTTTTATCAAGCCTCACGGACGAAGAGGAGCCTAGTTTGGGCTGCGTATTTTGGACAACTTTCTTGACCTGTATGCTTTGCTTTTATCTCAGTCGTGCTTTGATTGAGGCGAGAATATCTGGAAAACAGGCCCCTGATTATAAGCCCTTTTGGGTTTAAATTTGCAGCATGGAGTCATTTCAATAACATATGCCTTTGAGATATGCTACTCTTCCATGGTTCCAACCACAACAATCTTCTTGAGATGCTTTTAAGTGTGATGGTGGATGGAGCCCGAAGATAGTGGTAAAGATAATCACAGATCGTTGCTATTTAAACAAGGGTTAGCGTGACCAATAGAACAGGATCTTCTTTGTTCTAGAGAACAATCAGCAAAGCCTCTAATGCATGGGTAAACTTTCTTTGTAGTATACATTTCCAGCTTCACGAGTTGTGCAATTCTCTTGTGAGATATGCCTTCACGGAAGGCCCAGCTGCAGGTGACCCGAGGAGACAAAATTTGTACAAAAAGCTCAAAAACTAAGAGAGGATAGCAATCTAGTTGAAACACGGGAAACAAAGACTAAAGCAAAATAAAGAAAAATTTATTTATGTACAGAGAGTCTCATTGAGACTAAGCAAAGTATTGCTTCAAGGCAAGGCCATTAAGAGAAAGGGTTACTTCCTCTCCCTGGAGGTCTGTTAGCTTATAAGTGGATGGGCCCATCTTTGCAGAGATTTGGTAAGGGCCTATCCAAGTGTTGGAATTTAGTGTGCATCCCCTTGCCCTCATGGTTATGGTCCCATTTCAGGACTAAATCCCCTACTTCGAAAATTCTTTTACCAGACTTCCTCTTATCGAACCATCTTTTGACTATGTCTTGGTGCTGATGGAATCGGTCTTTGGCTTTCTATCGGGCTTCTTCAAGCTGAAGCAAGGTATCGATACTGGATTGTAAAACTTGACTACCAAAACCTCGAGAGGCTTAGGAAAACTACAAAGATGGAAGCAAGATATTGGGAGGTAGAATAGCTTCTTTGTCGTAGACGAGGGTTTAAGGAGAAACCCCTAATGCATTCTTTGGAGTAACCCTATCTGCCCACAAGGCATTTGGGAGAGCTATATGCCAACTCCGCTGGTTTTCTATCACAGTATTCTTGAGAATTCGAATGAGATTTTTGTTTGAAGATTCAGCTAATCCATTTCCTTAAGGGTAATAATTGGCTGAATAATGCAATTTAATTCCCCAATCATAAACGAATTCATTTATTTTAAAAGACAAGAAATAGGTGGCATTATCAAATACTAGGGAAATTGGAACCCCAAACCTGGTTATGATGTTTTCCTTCAAGAAAGTGATGACTATATCTTCGTTTATCTTGTGCAATGGGATTGCCTCCGTCCATCTGGTGAAGTAGTCGGTGGCTGTGAGGATGTATTGATGCTGAAGAGAAGAATTTGGCTTTATCTCTCCTCTGACATCTATACCCCATTGTTCGAAAGGTTCTAAGATAATAACCCGCTGCAAAGGTCCTGATGCCTTAGGTAATTTCCCAGCACTTCTTTGGCATATATCACAGTTCCAAACATAAGCATGAGCATCTCAGAATAAGGTGGGCCAATAATATCCAGCTCTGAGTATTTTGTGAGCTGTCGTCTCTCCCGAATAATTTCCACCAGCGGGGCCATCATGTAATTCTTTGACAACTTTACTTGCATCCTCCTTTTCTAGACATCTAAGCAAAATTCCATCATAATTTTTTCTAAAAAGTACACCATCAATAATTTGATAAGCTGTTGATTTCAAACGGAGTTCCCTTCTTTGCTTAGAACTCCAGTGTTCTGGTAGATATCCCTGCTGCAAATAATGCACTAGATCTCTATACCACGATTAAGGAGCTATGAAAATGGGACAAACCTCAACTAAATTCAATTTGGCTTCATTCTTCCAGTGCAACTCTTCATCAATTGGATGCTCTGTACGCAATTTACACAAGCCTTGTCCCTTGATGATGGTGGTTGGTTTAAATTCTAAATCATATTCTTCAAGAGCCGTGACCCAGTTTCCTCTTCTTTCTCCCAATTCCTTTTGAACGAAAAGGGATCTGACCGCTGGGTGAGGAACTATAACTTTACTTCTGCTCTTAAGAATATATGGTCTCAACTGTTTGACCGCTTTGAAGACAACATACGCATGTTTTTCGACCACAGGATAATTCAGTTCAGCACCTTGCAGACCAGTGCTCATAAACAAGATTGGATATTCATCTCCTAACTCTATCTTTTGCATGAGTACCGCTGCAAGCGAGTCATCCAAAGCAAAGGTATATAGGATAAAATCTTTGTCAAAATCTGGGCTTCTTAAGGAAGGACCTTTAGTTATGGCTGCCTTAATGTCCCTGAACGCATCCTTTTCTAAGTGTGTCAACTTGAACTGTATGCTTTGCTTGACCATTTGCTGCAAAGGTTTAACAATTTGTGCGAAATCTGGAACAAACCTTCGAACAAAATTGATAGTGCCCATAAAGGACTGCATGGATTTCTTGTTATGAGGCATTGGAATTCTATTGATAGCTTGTACTCTTTCCTGATCTATTGATACTCCTCTTTTGGAAATGATATGGCCAAGAAGCTTACCTTTAGGGACAACAAACACACTTTTCTTGGGATTTAAAGAAATACCATATTTTTGGCAATGATCAAAAATGTGCTTCAAATGAACAACGTGGTCTTCCCTCTTTTTTCAAAAAATGGTCACATCATCTAGATAGACAACCACACAGTGACCTCCCAATCCTCGGAAGGCGATGTCCATTGCTCGTTGGAACGTAGCTCCTGTGTTTATTAAGCCAAATGGCATTCTTCGATATGTGAACGTTCCCCACTTAGTGCAGAAAGTAGTCTTGAGATGGTCTTCTTTAGCTACTAACAGTTGATTGTAACCAGAGAAACCATCAAGAAGAGAGAATAGTTCAGACCCTGACACCATCTGGAGAATTTGTTCCATTGAAGGGACGGGATAGTTATCTTTATCTGAAGCTCTGTTTAAATTTCTGAAGTCAACACATAGTCTTATCTCTCCTGACTTCTTTCTCACGGGAACTAAGTTAGCAACCCACTCAAAATGCCAGACTTTAAAGATTATTTTAGCATCCAATAGCTTCTTCAATTCCTTTTGAATGAGAGGTTCAAGAGTAGGATGTATCCTTCTTAATTGCTGCTAAAATGGCTTGACACCTGCTTTCATTGGTATGACATGCTGAATAATGCGGGTGTCGTATTTCAGATCTTCATAAGTCCATGCAAAAACATCCTTATATTGTCGAAATAGCTTGATGAACTTATCTCTTTCTAGTGAACAACATTTTCCAAGGTTAACAAACTTTGGTTCATCCTCGGTGCCCAAATTAACCAATTCATGTTGCATTGATGAGCTATTGGTCTTGGTATTTGCTGGCCTTCTGAACTTGCTCTGTAGATCAAAAAACATTTCAAGTGACCTCACCCCTTTGGGGATGAAATTGCCTTTAGCTGCATCTTTCTTTTGTAAATCTCAATCGTGTTCTTCTTCATCTATCACAGCTTCTTGAAAAATGTCTTCGTTTGTTAGAAAACTGATAATTTGTTCGTCATCATCGAAAACTCTGAAATTTGTGATATTGTCAAGGATAGAAGGCCTGAAAATGAATTCAATTGAACACTTGTTATTAGTTGGCACCAATCTGGAAGCAGATGTTGCTAACAAATCAGCTGCAAAATTTTGTAATCTAGGAATGGACTTTATATTGAAAACATCAAAATGCATAATGAAATCCCATACCCTAGCCTGATAACTCCTCAAATGAGGTGAAAGGCAGTGAATGGTATCTCTTACCTGTCTGACAACTATTTCCGAGTCACTGAACACCTTCAGGAACTTAACATTTAAACCGATGGATTTCTTTAATCCGTGGACCAAAGCTTCATATTCAGCAGTATTGTTAGTACAATCAAATTCTAACCTACAGGACAAAAAATACTTATTTCTTTCTGGATCCATCAGAACACAACCGGCTCCGGATCCTTCCAAATTTTTAGAACCATCAAAGTATAATGTCCAAAAAAGATCGTTTGATTTAACTAAGTTAGTATCCTTATGATCTAAGTCAGTGACTAAACTAACTATATTACAATCAATATCATCAGTCCGAGAAAAATGAAGGAGATCGGACTGTTCATCTGATTCATGGCTAATAGTTTCAGAATGATAATTACCTGGATCAATTTCCAAGAAATAATTTCCCAAAACTGAAGATGAAAATGCCACAGCTTCATTCACTCCTTCTAGTTGAGTTACATTTTGTTTCATGTGTGGTTCTCTCAGAATCTTGATCTGATTCTGCCTTTTTTGATATGGCAACCACAAATGGGACCAATCAGTTGCAAAGTAACCGTTTAACTTTGTGGACCAGTCCCTACTTAGGATCAAACCATAGGCCTCAGGAATGTCAACTACCATTATATCAATGAACTGACAAACTCTAGAATCTGCTGATAACCTAATGAGGACATCTTTCATTTCCCCGATAACTTTGACAGCAGTCCTATCTAACTGAATAATCTGGGAAGGGGATGGAATTGGTTGACCGTTGCTCTTTTTACAGATAGATAGTGGCATAACATTTGAAGATGCTCCAGAATCTACCAGATAGTTGTGCACATTGTGGTTAAAAATTTCAAAGGTTAAAAGGAACGGCAATGTCTGAGATTTGAATTTCCCGCCGATACTGGCCTCATTAATTTCAGGGTCTTCTTGAGCATTCGTTAATGGGGTGCTGGGTTGGGATTGAAGAGCATGCAAAAACTTGTCTCGTTGTTGGGGCAAAATGCACATATCGAATATTGAAACATTTTCCTTTACTTTCTTTATATCTTCAATAATGTCATATCCTATATCAGATTCTTTTACAATTCTAGTTGGATGGTCTGTCTTACTCAGCGTGACCTTCGGTTGTTGAATTGTTGTGTCAATGCTTGGCTGCTTGGCCGTTGTTGGGTTAGCTCTAGGATGTGGTGGAATGACTGTTATGTGTCTTCTAGGTAATTTTTTTGAAATTTCAGGCTTGGGAATAGTCGAGCTTGGCACAGGAACTATAATGGGACCTTTACTGCGAGTGTTAATATTTACAGCAGAGACTGAGCTTTCCACGGGATCATCTTCTACCAATTTTGTCAAAGGTACCCAATCCCATAGAACCATGGTATTTTCTGGAGATGGTTCCTCTATCTTAGGGATTGGTTCTTCTGGAGGATCGTCTTGATCTGGAATCTGTGAATCCAACATTTGGTTCATGACTAAACTCATAGAGTTAATCCATTGTGGGCAACTCTTTTTCGAGTGTGGTTCTTGATGAAAGGTGCAGAAGTTTTCCATCCCTATTTCATTGAGATTTAAAATAGGAGAAGTATTCATTGGTGGATGAGGTTGATCGTTGTCTTCTCTCTTCTTGTAGAAAGGTTTGAAAGGCTTCCTAGATGTACTAGATGCTTTGTCTTTCTCGAGATCTACAATCTTATTAGACAATTTCTGCATCATCTTAACTACATTCTCTATGTCTGTCGATGACTCTTCTTTATTCTTGGTGAGTAGCAAGGTTTTTTTACTAGTTCTTGGTTTTGTCTCTGCATCTAGGGCATATTTGGCAATTATGTCTGCTTCTTCTTCCACCTTCCTAGATTCTTTGAAATTTTAAATCAGGGTGGTTTTCTTCGATCTTTTGATAAACATTGCTATTGGCCCTTCAAGATCTGTCATATAATATTCAACTAGAGATTCTTCTGCTGGCTTATTTGCTTCGCTGAAATTATTTAAGAGTGTTGTGAACCTTTGGTTGAAGTCTTGAACCTTTTCTTTCTTTTCCATTCTTATGGACAGTAATTATTTCATGAGTGTAGCTACAGTCTTTTGGTTTCCATACTTCTTTAGGAAACATGTTTCAAATTCATCCCAGCTGGAAATTGAGCTAGCTTGTAAGCTAAAATACCAGGAAGAAACTTTTATCTCAAATGTGTATGGAAAAATCCTACAAACTACATCTTCATGTTGTACATTTAAAAGATTCAGGGCTAAATAAAAACTCTTGAGATGCTCTTAAGCAGAAATGGCTTTTCCTGGGTCGAATTTAGGCAAGACTTTCTCTGGATTTTTAGGCAGATTGTGAAATAGCCCAACTAGATTCAATGCTCCCCTCGCTCTCCAAGCAGGCACAACCATGTTTCCACGGGGAGAATTAGGTGGACAATTTTGTGGTGAATTAAGTGGAGTGTTCTTTGGAGTAACAAGTTCTCCACGATTTTCTGTATCTGAAATATTTTCTGGGTTTTCAAGATCAGTTTCTCTCAGGGGTTCTGTGATCTCTTCCAAGGTTAAGTTTACAAGCTATTCAAAATTCTGCACAAGAATCGAATCATGGGTATACTGTCTTTCTTTTCTGGGAGTACTTTTCCTATGGAGAAAATTTACTGCATTTAAACCACCTAGTTTCCTGACATAAGATCATGTATGTCTCCTTAAATATTCTATTTCTCCAAAAGGCACAGCATACAAGACTTCTTGATGTTCAGAATCAGAGATGGAGTTTTCTTGATTTGTTACTTCAAGGTTTGGGCTCTCTGAAATTCCTGTTTTAAGCGGGTTTTCAGTAACATTTTTGACAATGGGAGATTTTCCTTTATCATCCATGCACTTTTGGCCCTCCTTCTAGCGCCAGAAACTGTTGATGCCTCGAAGATCACAGAATCAAGCAGAAAGGGATTCTCCATGGTAAACTATCCCAATTAGATTGTCCACCGTTTGGTATGGGGATGTAATGTACCCACCTACTGACCCAATGCAAGGAAGGGAACATGGCACTAAAATCTGGGCATTTCATAAAAACTCATCCCACTAATTAGAATCATATGAATTTAAACATTGGTGTGCAGATACAATTTAGGCAATATGCACAGCAGAATTTAAAACTAATCCACAGACACAATTCATGCCCATCCAGCATATCAAAACAGTCATCAAATTGATGCATTGCAGAAGTAAATACATAGACAGAAAACACTTCTCTTCATTGTGCAATTGTCCCAAGCAACTAGCTATGTCGTTGCAACGTTCCACCCAGCCATAGGCTCTTCGACAGCTTATACTAAGTCTGTCTGAAGGCTACCCCCGAGCTGGGCATGATTCTCACAAGGAAATGGGACATTCACTCTCTCACAACCAATTAATCATTCCATCTGAGCCAAGCCAGTCCATAGTTGGGTTTATCAGGCTACAATTGAACCATGGATGCTTATTCTCAAGCTCAAGCCAAAGCAATGAATACCCATACCCAAACCCCAACATATTCATTTCTCACACGCAAGAACAAACATTGGGCATAAATACCCATTTCCAGCAATGGAATTCACAAACAAGATGGCCATAGATTTTCCCCAAATCGTGGCTCACCCAAAACGAGCTGTGAGAAAGGAAATGCATCCACAAGGAGGAAATGCATTTTCTCCCCAACTCTCTCGGCATTTAACAACAACAACGGTTCTCTAGGGAACCCCCGTTCCATTCCTCTTCTTCCCCACTGGTATACAACACAAAAACGCCCTTCTCTACTTGGAGAATGAAGGAAAACACAGCAAACATGCCTGAAAAACACCCAGGTAGCTCTAAACTTGTGAGAGAGAAGGAATGATCATGGATAATGGCTTGGGGGAGAAATTCATGGCTCTTTTCTTTCCCAAGAAGCAAAATGTGAATTCCCATGTAGGGTGGTTTTCCCATACCCGAATTTGGACAACCATACCTCCCATTCCCCAAGGCATTAACTACCTTAACCAACTCTTGGGAGAAATCAATGATTGGGTACAAAAGTCAACATGGGTAGTTGAGGGTTTGATGGATTCTCTCATTGACACTTGGCTTGAACTGATTGGCTCAAGGATTTGAATGTTTTCTCTCCCAATTCTTTGTGAAATCATGCCCCCATCTCTTTGTTGCATTGCATAGCTAGTTGTGGGCATTTTTATTAAAATGCATATTACATGATGTTGAAGTTCCAATGTGCCTGGCTAGCACGCAAACCATATGCATCAATAAATCGATGGCGGTGCCTTGGCCTTGAGCTCCTCACCACGATTTCATAACAATATTACATCATTTAAAATGTTAAAGTGATAGGGTCTAGATGGGGACGTGACATTCCCCTCCCCTTGGAATAACACCGTCCTCCGTGTTCCAACACTTAGAAATAAATACCCACTTTACATATGCCTCAAAATTCACAACTGGGGGCAGGTCTGTCCTGCATTTCATCTCTTTACTTTGAACTTTTAGGATCAATTTCTTTGGCTTCCTCAAGCTGCTCCTGCGAGCTTTGGTCTTCCAGCTCTGTAAGTGCCCATTGCTCCATAGCAATCCCTTCCCTTTATTCACCTTCCAGCTGATCTACAAGTCTGGAATTTCATGGATGCCATCTTTCTTGTTGTCCCAGCAACTATCTGAGGAATACTTCCAGCCAAAATATATAGCTTTTGGCTTGCTGCAATGATCAATGTGCACAACCGGCTCTCGCTTTTCTCACTAGCAATCATTTGGCTGGTAACAGTTGCAACAATGGCTTTCAATGTCTCTCCTGTGAGACTTATCATGGCAATTCCTGTTAGGACAAGCATATCACAATATTAAAATTAGTCAATTATTTTCCCAATTGACATGGAACGTCCATGCTTTACTCATGAGACTTCCACACATTTCATGCTTTCCCAATATACACATGAACTCATTCATGTTCGTTCTTTCACCGGAAAATAACCATTTCAACATCCACAATTTATTTCAAGCAATTAAACACAATTTATTTTCATTTATGAAATGCACTCAACAGTATTTTGTTTCTGAGATGCATCAGTCAAAAGGAAAGAGAAGAGTAAGAGTTTCCCCCTCTTAGTCTTGTTCCAATCCGGAGCCACACCATCACTTGTGGTTCTATGCTCCTTAGCCTCTTTCACTTCAATGTGAATGCTTGACTTGCCCCTTCTTGGCTATGACACTTTAGTGTCTAAGGTCTGTCTAATGCCTTTCAACTAGGGAACCCTTCCCCATTGTTGCTTACAAAACCTTTGGCTGCTAGGACCCACACAGTTCCACTAGCACCATCTTTCATTACCACTCATACTGAGCTCTCTTTAGGACGGTCACATGTCCACATGCATCCTCCAGACGCTTTAATAGTCCTTGCTTCCAGCAATACCTACACTCAAACATTGAGTCAATTCACATGTTTAGTGTATTTTCATAGGGTTTATCTCCAAACGAGAATTTAAGAAATCATAATTAAATCATATACACATGTATATTCATAACCAAGAGTTGCAAGATAACCAAATACTTATCTGTATTGGATGTCTTCACTTTACTCCACAAGATCCTTCTTCGCTTTCTAAGCATTGGATTTCCCCTGGATACAACAATGAATGTTGGGCTAGCACGTAGGCTACTCCACAACCATTCAAATAGGAAATGCCAGGCCAGTACGCTGACTGGTTTTATCAATTGTTTAAGGGAATGTTTGGCTAGCACGCCGGCTACTCCACAACATCAAGTGGTTAATGTTCCCACCAATTATTCTCTGAATTTCCCAAGAATTTTATAGCGCCCAACCAGTTACTCTCTGGTTTTACCAAGAATTTATAGCTCTTTGAGGGTCCTTGCTTCCTGTAATGGCCAAGGTTTCCAATAAAGAAACAACAGTGTATTAGCTTGGTTGTCATAAGACTTATACCTGAAGTCTTCATTATTCCAAACAAGAAATAAATGGAAATGAATACTTATCTGCATTGTGCATTTTCCTCGCTACTCCACAGGTTTCCTTCTCTGCTTTACAAGCCTTGGATCACCTGTGGGGTGGATGCTTGGCCAGCACACATGCTACTCCACAACATCATCCGAATAGGTAATGCCAAGCCAGTGCGCCGACTGGGTTTATCAGGCATCCCAAAAAAAAATCAGTATGCTAAGCCAGTACGCCGACTGGGTTTATCAAGCATTTCAAAGATTAGTATGCTAAGCCAGTATGCCGGCTGGGTTTATCAAGCATTTCAAAAATCAGTATGCTAAGCCAGTACGCTGACTGGGTTTATCAAGCATACAATAACCATTTCCAAGCCAGTTCTCCGACTGGGTTTGTCAAGAAATAACACCCTTCACCAATACCTCCACAACATGCAAATAACCAATGCCAAGCCAGTACATCGACTGGGTTTATCAGGCATCCAACAACCATTGCCAAGCCAATACATCGACTGGGTTTATCAGGCAATATGAACAACATAATATGATTACATGGCTCATTTTCTTATGCAACCAATGGTTCCCTCCAGGAACTCCATAGGTGACTCACTTGACTGCAGGCTAGCATGGCCCCACAATACCCACTCACACTACACAAGGATGCTACCCCCTTTCTGCAACACAGCTCCTCAGGCCTATCCATCTCTTCTAGTGTCATTTAGTGTGAGCGTAGAAAGGTTACCACTGCCCATACAGTCCTCTTGAGCACCCTTTCTTCACTTTGCCTCTTACGTGCAACACCAAATGGCGTCTGTGTAAGCTGATAGCACAAGAAGGATAAGCAGACTCATCAGTATTGCTGCTCTAAAATTGTAACCATATTTCATAACATTCACTATCAAGTATTGAAACACCAAGAATGCGTCCATTCCCTTAGGGTGTAGTCAATATTGAAACCCTAACATAACCCATCACCCAAAAGGTATGCATCCCTTTCCGATGTGAGCCATGTAGGCCTTAGTCACACTCAAGCAGTCTGGAACAATAATGAAATAATAAAACATGCTCTGCATATTAAATCTAATAACCAGACATGTATATCCTTAGTTAGGGTTACCGAATACTCATTCGTTTCACAGATGTATATTTTCTTCATTTGCGAAGAATGGAGGCTCCCTTCTCTGAGTCAACAGTCCTTCGGTTTTCCACCCCAATCCTTTCATGTTCCTTAACCCACACATGCCTTCTTGGCATAATTTTACTGTCTCACTCACATGCTTTACCAACATGTAGTTCGGCTGAGACATTATCAACATTTACAATGGCGTTTCACTCGAAACCCATTTCCAAAGCATGGGATCCTTCCCATCTAGTTTGGCTTCTGCAGGCCATCACACATGGTCTTCCTGCAATGTGTCATCCTGGCACACTTTATCAAATAGCCAAACAGTCAACAACATTTAGCAATAAGCTTCAAATATGATTTTTCCATAACCAATCAATAGCATTAATAATTAAATTCAATATGAATTTACAATTCTGTCTCCTACAGAAATTGATTTGCTTAGCAATGAGGCCCTCCTCATATTGCTTGGCTCTTGTAAGTAGTATCACTCTGCCCATTATGGTTTCACCCTTGCTACCATACAAACATCCACCTATAACATGTCCTCCTGACACAATTCTATATAATCCAAACAATCAGCAACATTTATAAGCAAATTCTCAAATCTGAAATTTGTAAATCTATTTTCCTACAGAAATTAGATTTGCAACCATGAGACTATTCTCATAAACTTTGGCTTCTGCACATGGTAGATCTCGGTCTTTACCATGGACTTATCCTCATTGCCATACGCAAAACTTTTCTACCTGAAAACTGAAATTTCAATCAGCCAAACACGTTGTGAGTATGTATGCATATACTCTTTTCATTGCTACAACAGTCACTGAAGTATTCTCAGAATTATAACGCTCTATAATTCAAACACTTTCAATTGTTTAACATTTGAAATGCAATGAAATATATATATACATTTCAATATATGCATCATTATTACAATAAAATTGCAAGACATAGTCACACTATCCATGCAATTTAAATAACTGTAAATACTCATTACTTCATATTCCATGCAGCTCTGCCCTTCCAACAAAGTGCTCCGGTAGCCCATCACATGTCTACCTTCTTCATTCAATCATTCTCCTACATTCATAGCAGCTTATGAAATGGTCTCAGGATTAGCAATAGTCCACCATTTCATCTATTATCTAACTGTATTGAAACATATATATGTTACACCCATGCATTCACACAATGCTTTTCAACATGTGTACCTACACATGCATGCATATTTACAACATTTACCGAATATTTCAATGCACATGTCTTCAATGCCATCTTGCATGATTTCATGAATACTATGCATTCAAACATACTATGGCCTAACGATGATTACTACGTACAGCATGCACTACCATGACAGGTCCATAAGTCCTCAGTTGCTTTGGTTGTTAAACTCACAACAAATATTCACAAATGGCATGATATGAATTCATATGAATGCATTGAGGTTTCTAGAAACTATAGGGTGTAAGGGTCCTTGCCTTCATTTACCCACACCTGACCATACTTGGTAGGTTAACATTCACATTTAGGCACTCAATACCACATGCAAACCAAATCATCATAGTTTAACTGTAGTTGAAGGGATCTTACCAAATCCTCCTTCAACATTCATGCAACTAAGCATAAATAACCATTACCTGCATGGTTGTCATTAACATCGCTTGATGTTACCTGATCAGTTGGCCTCTTACCAAGGCTACTCCGTCATTTTTCCAACATCATGATCATGGATTTGTTGCACCATCCTCTCTTCATAAGGTTGTATGCAACAATCATCATCCACATACTTAGCCATGCTTCGGTTGTCTTTGGTCCTACAACCAATCTGAACATGACTGACAAAGTGTCCTCAGACACATAACTTTATTAATGAAGAAGGAAAATAATTACATCACAGAGATGTGAGGGCTAAATCCCGAAAGATTACCTCACATGGAAAACTCGATGGATTTAAATATCCAAAGAGTAACAACTAATTTACCGTTACCAAAACTAACTAAGCGACACCTCACATAATCACGTGAGTGTGTAGATGCCCTTTTACATTTATTAAACTAAACTTCTATTTATTACATTTTTGGATCATAATTCCTAACAATCCCCCCTTTGATCCAAAAATTCTTTTGAACAAATACCAAGTTCATTTCTAAACTTATCAAATTTGACCCTTCCAAGAGATTTTGTAAAAATATCTGCAGTTTGATCTTCTGGTGGACAATACTTTGGCTTGATGATTTGTTTGACGACGAGAGCTCGAATGTAATGATACTTAGTATCCACATGCTTAGTTTTTGAATGAAAAACAGGATTTTTGGCTAACTTGATTGCTGACTGATTATCAATAAATAATGAAGTTGCTTCTTTCTGATCAACTTTGAGGTCTTGCAAAATCCTTCTTAACCAAACTATCTCACAAGCAGCTTCCCAAGCTGAAATATATTCTGCTTCTGCTGTAGAATTTGCAATTGTATCCTGCTTTTTACAACTCCATGCCACTGCAGCTGATCCCATATTCATTAAGTAACCTGAAGTAGATGCCCTGTCATCAACATCTCTAGCAAAATCCGCATCTGAATAGCCAACAAGCTTGAAATTTTTGTTTCTTTTAAACTCAAGTCCAAAATCCTTTGTTCCTTGAAGATACCTTAACACCCTTTTTGCTGCATTCCAATGACTTTCTCTAGGTTCCTGCATATATCTAGAAAGTATGCTAACTGCATAAGATAGATCAGGACGAGTATTCATCAAGTAAATCAAACATCCAATTAACTGTCTATATCCAGTACAATTTACAAGTTCCCCCCCTTCAAACTTAGAAAGTTTTAAATTTTGTTCCATGGGAGTAATCGCTGGTTTACATTCCTCCATTCCAAACTTCTTCAATAATCCAGATATGTACTTAGCTTGAGAAATAAATATACTCTCTTCCTGCTGCTTTACTTCAACTCCAAGATAGTAATGAAGTAAACCCAAGTCTGTCATTTCAAAACCTGTTTGAAGTTCTTTCTTAACCTGAAATATATGATCATTATTGTTACCTGTTATGAGCAAATCATCAACATACATAACCAAGATGACTAAGTTGTTTTCCTGGATTCGAACATACAAAGTATCATCTGACTCACTACGAAGAAAACCAACTTTCTGTAGGTAGGCATCCATTTTTGCATACCAAGCTCT
Source organism: Larix kaempferi (assembly GCA_027924585.1). Taxonomy (NCBI): domain Eukaryota; kingdom Viridiplantae; phylum Streptophyta; class Pinopsida; order Pinales; family Pinaceae; genus Larix; species Larix kaempferi. The sequence goes on along the minus strand of BSBM01000461.1, from coordinate 12,295,922 downwards.
GGGAGCCTGTTTCAATCCATACAATGCCTTAACTAGTTTACAAACTTGATTTTCTTTCCCTGGAACCTCAAAACCAGGAGGTTGAGTCATATAAACATCTTCTTGTAGATCACCGTTCAAAAATGCACTTTTTACATCCATTTGATGCACTTTCCATCCATTTTGTGCAGCTAAAGCTAGCACAATCCTGATAGTATTCCATTTCGCTGTTGGAGCAAAAGTTTCTTCATAATCAATCCCTTCTTTCTGAGCAAAACCCTTTGCCACCAATCTTGCCTTATATTTATCAATATCTCCATTTGCTTTGTACTTAATTCTGTAAACCCACTTACAACCAATGGGTTTAACATTATGTGGACAATCAACTATTTTCCAAGTCTGATTCTTCATTACTGCATCATACTCACTTTGCATGGCCATTTTCCATTCATCATACTCAACTGCTTCATTAAAAGTAGTTGGCTCAACAACTGAAAGAGCAAAATTTTCTGAACCCGTATTAGAACTCCTTGTACCTGTTTTGCCTTTTTCATCAGACTTAACATCCTGAAGTAACTTAGTTGCCCATTTTGGTTTCTTCTTTTCAATGTTAACTTGATTTGAATCATCCAAGTTAACTTGTGAAGAATTCAAAGTATCTTCAACCTGTTCATCATCCTGTACTTCTGAAGTGAGATCAAACCATTGTTCATTCCTTGTCTTATTTAAGTGTTGCATCCTTAATTGTTCCTTAGTGACTTTTTCCTCTAAGTGACTAAGTTGTTTTTCAACCTCTTCTACACTTAAACTTTCAGTTTCATCAAAAATCACATCCCTGCTGACAATAAACTTTCCATCTGACAGAAGCCTATACCCCTTTTTCTCATGAGAATAACCAATCAACATGCACTTAACACTTCTAGACTCTAACTTCTTTCGTTTTTTTTTTGGGACAAGTGCATAACAAACTGAACCAAAAAATCTCAAATGTTTGACCATAGGTTTGAATCCATACCAAGCCTCAAAAGGAGTTATTCCATCAAGTGAAGATGAAGGAGATCTATTCCTCAAATAAACTGCTGTATGAACTGCTTCTGCCCAATAACATGATTTCAACCCTTTGAAAAATAACATTGCTCTAGCCATGCCCAATAAAGTCTGATTCATCCTTTCTGATACTCCATTTTGCTGTGGAGTATAAAAATTGGTCAACTGTCGTTTAATCCCTTTTTCTTGAAAATAAGTCAAAAAATGATTTGATGTAAACTCACCACCATTATCAGTTCTCAAAGTAGCAATCTTTTCCTTTGTTGTTGTTTCAACCAAATTTTGAAATGACTGAAACTTTTCAAACACTTCTGATTTTGCCTTCAAAAAATACACCCAAACCATTCTGCTAAAATCATCAATAAACAACAAAAAATATTTACAACCACCAAGTGAAGTTTCCAAAGGACCACAAACATCACTATGAATAAGCTGTAATCTCCTTGTTGCTCTCCAAGTGCTTTTTGAAAAAGCTATCCTTCTCTGTTTGCCATAAATGCAAGCTTCACACTTTGCATTTTCCTTCCGAAAAGTAGGCAACCCCTTTACCATTCCTTGTTTTTGAAGCTGTACAAGACTATCAACATTCAAGTGCCCAAAACGAATGTGCCACAAGCGGATAGGTGAAACATCAGTTTCAACTAAACCTGCAAATTCCTTCAAATGTTCCTTTGACCTAGGAATGACTGTTCCCTTCATCCTAAGAAGCTTTCCGTCTTCATAACCTGTCATAACTGTTTTGTATGCATCCTTTGTTGAATTAACAAAAAGGATACCACCTTCCATTACAACTTGATGTCCTAATTGACGAATGACAACTAAAGACAACAAATTTTTCTTAAATGTAGGCACATACCAAACATTAGAAATCAATCTTTCTCCAATTCCAGGCAAATCAACCTTAACTGTTCCTTTTCCTTGTGGTAAATGAGTAGAATCATCTGCAAGAAAAATTGAATTTAAATGACAATCTTCATAACTCCAAAAGAAATCTTTCCTATATGTCATATGCTGAGTAGCCCCTGTATCCATAATCCAAGCATCTTCAAAATCATTTTTGAAACAAGAAGACTGAACAAAATTCACTGATTCCAACTGATGAACTTGAACAAAATCCATTGATTCTGATTGTCCAAGTGCTGTAAAGACATATTCACAATTTTCACTATCGTCTACATGAGCATAATGTGCCGCTGATGAAGATTCTTTAGATTCTCTTTCTTTGAGAATTTTTTCAAATGGAACTCTACAGTCTGAAGCATAATGTCCAACTCTATTACAACGAAAACATGTGACCTGTTTATTAGCTCTTCCTCTTCCAGAGACCTGTTGGTTACCTGAACCTCTTCCTCTTCCAAAAAACTGTGACTGTGTACTTTCAAATTCTTTAGAACCTCTTCCTTGATTTCTTCCTCTTCCTCTTCCGCGGCCTCTTCCTCTTCCAAAACCATGACCACGGCCTCTATTTGAATTTTGAAAAACTTTCTGATCATGGCCTTTTTGATGATTACCTAGAGACTGTTTGCTAGTACTCGCAACCAAAACATCTTCTCCTGCTTGCTTTGTTTTACCAAAAATATTTTCATGTGTGGCAAGTAATTCACTTAGTTCATCAAAAGAAACTTTATCCAATTTATTTGTAATTTGTAAAGTTTCCAAAAAATGCTTATATGTCTCAGGCAATCCTGCGATCAAAATGGTCACCATCATGCTGTCCTCAATTTTATCAAAACCAGCTCTTGAAATTTCTTGTTTGATATTTTTTAATCTAGAAATGTACTCCATGACATCACCTCCTGAAGACAATTTTTGTTGAAACAACTTCAATTGAAGATCAATTTTCTTAGCTTCACTTTGAGAATCAAATAAATCTTTCAATGTCTTCCAAGCTGACCACACATCAAGACTATTTTCAATATGCACATAAATATCATCAGAAACAGTACTGTGAATCAATGCTAAGGCCTTTTCATCTTTTACTTCCCACTTTGCAAGCTGATCATGATTAGTTGGTTTGGTAGGTTTAGCATTACAAAAACCCTTCCATAATTCATTGTAAATAAGAGTGCTTTGAATATGACGACTCCAAACTTTATAATTTTTCGATCCTTCCAACTTGTCAGATTCATTAAAAAAACTTATAACTTTAGACATTGTAAAAAATAATAAACACCTTATAACTCCAGAAGATGTGTATTATGCAAATCTTATATCTCCAAGCATTAAAGAAAGCACCTTATATCACCAGAAGTAAACAATCACCTTATATCACCAATGGAAGATTTTATGCAAAAATATTACCACCAACATTAAAAGAAAATTACTCATCAACAAGAGTCACCATGAAAGAAATACTGCAAGAAACACAACACACCATGCAAAAGAAAGCTATAGGGGCTTGGCCTTGACCCACTTATAGCCTCAAGAAAAGAATTTGATAGAGCTTCACTTTGCTCTAATCAAACCTTGAATGAAAGTACAAGTACTCCTTATGACACCAAACAATGCTCCTTATTACTCCAATGCCCAAAAAATTACACCTTATTACTCCAAAAAATAACAAGTCTTTATAGGTGAATTGGAAAGATACATTATTGTTGAGTGGGAGGTCACAAGATCCAATCCCATCAACTTCAAAAAATAACCTTTTTTAAATTTATATATCCACCTTTTTCTTCTTAATATAAAAAATCTCCAAAAATAAAAAAATGAATATGAAAATACCTTATCTCTCCAAAACAATATTCACTCTTCAAAATATTACCTTATCTCTGGACCAATGTAGTTTCTGAATTCATCATACTCAACTCTGAAAAATCTGTTTTTACTGATGGCTGCAACAAGGGCACAGTGGGTTGCATCAAGCTTGCATTTCTACAGGACATTATAGGATTCGAAAAACATGTGAATGAAGCAAAAACAAACCCTAGAAATGCATAAAACACATGCGCCAGACAGTGTTCTTGGAATTACGCCCCACCTAAAGAGCGGAGTTTACAATGTTTACACCAGGGGTCCAGGCCCCTCGACCACCACAATTAAGGCTCCAACGATGATGAGGATGTCGACCACTCTCCACGCAGGTTAGAGGAGCGACCAACTGGAACTCGTTCAATCGGATGCAATTGTTTAACTTAAGACTCTGATTCACAGGCTGAGACAAGGAGAAACTGGCTTCTACGAGTTTCCTTCCACGGCTTCTACGAGTTTCCTTTCTTCCTCGAAAGACCCACAAGCTTCTCCTCCACAAAGCTACAACAGTGCGTTTCTCTCTGCTCTCCACGGAATGATGGCTGGTGCGTCTCTCTCTGCTCTCCACGGAAAAATGGCTGGTGCGTCTCTATGTTACACCTCTTTTCACGCACCTCCACAGCTATCGGGTTTCTCCACAGACCGGTGGTGCGTCTCTCTATATTGATTGAACTGTGAAGCGTTGGCAGCTTCTGCACAAGTTCCAACGAGCTTTTGGCCGTGACTTCAGGGCTTGCCTTCGCTGCAGGCTGATCAAGACTTATGATCAGTTTCGGGAAGCGAACTGCCCTTTCTTCTCTATGGACCAGGATCACGACCGAGTAGTGGACTGCACAACATGCGAACTTGACTGGGTCACAGAGAAACCTCCCGTCCAAAGAAATATACTTCTTCTCTATAAATATTCACCTTCAGAAACCTAGCATAATCTTCTCAATCAATCGCTGCATCAATGGCAGCAGCCACAGTTAGATGACGAAACGTCTCACGATCGGTTCTCGGCAGAAATTGAGCGGATGGATAGGCTCCAGCTTGATGATTTAGAGTTAAAGATACAATCGGACATTTCCAAAGAATGCACTGGACGATCTTCTATATTCTTTAGACATGATATCTTCACTTTCTATCAAAAAATTCTCTTCCACTAAAATTTAAATAATCTTTCCTTTTAAACAAAAATAATAATATTTTACTCTCTCCAAGTAAAAATTATGCAGAGATTCTTTTTAGCCCAAAAGAATAGGAAGCATTAACTTACGGTTAAAAATTTCGCTATTCCAAAACCTTGAAAGTCACCTTCTTCAAACAACCTTTAGCACCTTCCAACCAGGTTCCAACCAGACCAAGCTTCAACCGCGTGCTCTGATACCACTTTGACAAAGTGTCCTCAGACACATAACTTTATTAATGAAGAAGGAAAATAATTACATCACAGAGATGTGAGGACTAAATCCCGAAACATTACCTCACATGGAAAACTCGATGGATTTAAATATCCAAAGAGTAACAACTAATTTACCGTTACCAAAACTAACTAAGGGACACCTCACATAATCACGTGAGTGTGTAGATGCCCTTTTACATTTATTAAACTAAACTTCTATTTATTACATTTTTGGATCATAATTCCTAACAATGACTAATTATTAGCAACCACAATAATTATCTTAAGTGGCTCATGACATATGTAAAACCTCACTATTTTACTAATATGCAATATCATATACACGCAAAAAAACATTTTCACATGCACTGTGCAATATGCCATCTAGTACATACTCCCTTCATCTATCTATCCTTTTGCATTTTCAACATCCCTATGCCATAATTTTCAGTATAGACAACTCAGGAAATATAAATATAATAGCAATGGAGGAGATAAGGAATTCTCCCTTTATCAACACTGCCTTGCTGCTCCCATTCCTCTTCTGCAGGACATATTACAGCCAACTACACTTAATGCAATTCCTGCTTCTCATTCCCAAGCATAGAGAATGCATTTCACACTTTCAACGACTATCTCTAGGGGACGACGGGGGTCAAGGGGGCTTTCCCCCTTGTGGCTTCCGCTACTGCAGGGCGGGTCGAGGGCAACGCCCTCGTTTTTTTTTTTTTTTTTTTTTAAATCTTTCCATTTCGCGCAATCTGACGCATAAGTTCCAAGGCAATTTTTCCATTTTCAGCACCTGAAAATCTCCCTGAAAAATGGCTGAAATTCCTTGTTTTGGAGCAACTTGTAGAGTTCTTCCGCAATTTCGGAAGAGATTCAAAAATTCCTTCCGCAGTTTCGGAAGAGATTCGAAAATTCCTACCGCAATTTCGGAAGAGATTTGGAAATTCCTTCCGCAATTTCGAAAGAGATTCGGGAATTCCTTCCGCAATTTCGGAAGAGATTCGGGAATTCCTTCCGCAAATTTGGAAATTCCTTCCGCAATTTCAAAAGAGATTCGGGAATTCCTTCCGCAATTTCGGAAGAGATTCGGGAATTCCTTTCGCAAATTCGGAAATTCCTTCCGCAATTTCGGAAGAGATTCGGGAATTCCTTCCGCAATTTCGGAAGAGATTCGGGAATTCCTTCCACAATTTCGGAAGAGATTCGGGAATTCCTTCTGCAAATTCGGAAATTCCTTCTGCAATTTCGGAAGAGATTCGGAAATTGCTTCCCCAAATTCGGAAATTCCTTCCGCAATTTCGGAAGAGATTCATAGACACTTAAAAAAATTTTGAAAATTTGAAATTTTTGAAATTTTTGAAATTTTTCTTAACTATCAGTGCTGAGCAAGAAGCATACTTACCTCTGCAACTATGATAGGTAGCCCATAAAGGCCCAATGCTGCAACCAGCAGCTCTGATACCAAATGTAATGTACCCACCTGCTGACCCAATGCAAGGAAGGGAACATGGCACTAAAATCTGGGCATTTCATAAAAACTCAGCCCACTAATTAGAATCATAAGAATTTAAACATTGGTGTGTAGATACAATTTAGGCAATATGCACAGCGGAATTTAAAACTAATCCACACACACAATTCATGCCCATCCAACATATCAAAACAGTCATCAAATTGATGCATTGCAGAAGTAAATACATAGACAGAAACACTTATCTTCATTGTGCAATTGTCCCAAGCAACTAGCTATGTCGCTGCAACGTTCCACCCAGCCATAGGCTCTTTGACAGCTTATACTAAGTCCGTTCGAAGGCCACCCCCGAGCTGGGCATGATTCTCACAAGGAAAGGGGACATTCACTCTCTCACAACCAATTAATCATTCCATCTGAGCCAAGCCAGTCCATAGCTGGGTTTATCAGGATACAATTGAACCATGGATGCTTATTCTCAAGCTCAAGCCAAAGCAATGAATACCCATACCCAAACCCCAACATATTCGTTTCTCACACAGCAAGCACAAACATTGGGCATAGATACCCATTTCCATCAATGGAATTCACAAACAAGATGGCCATAGATTTTCCCCAAATCGTGGCTCACCCAAAACGAGCTGTGAGAAAGGAAATGCATCCACAGGGAGGAAAAACATTTTCTCCCCAACTCTCTCAGCATTTAACAACAACAACGGTTCTCTAGGGAACCCCCGTTCCATTCCTCTTCTTCCCCACTGGTATACAACACAAAAACGCCCTTCTCTACTGGGAGAATGAAGGAAAACACAGCAAACATGCCTGGAAAACACCCAGGTAGCTCTAAACTCGTGAGGGAGAAGGAATGATCATGGATAATGGCTTGGGGGAGAAATTCATGGCTCTTTTCTTGCCCAAGAAGCAAAACGCGAATTCCCATGCAGGGTGGTTTTCCCATACCCGAATTTGGACATCCATACCTCCCATTCCCCTAGGCATTAACTACCTCAACCAACTCTTGGGAGAAATCAATGATTGGGTACAAAAGTGAGCATGGGTAGTTGAGGGTTTGATGGGTTCTCTCATTGACACTTGGCTTGAACTGATTGGCTCAAGGGTTTGAATGTTTTCCCTCCCAATTCCTTGTGAAATCATGCCCCCATCTCTTTGTTGCATTGCATAGCTAGTTGTGGGCATTTTTATTAAAATGCATATTACATGATGTTGAAGTTCCAATGTGCTTGGCTAGCATGCAAACCATATGCATCAATAAATCGATGGCGGGGCCTTGGCCTTGAGCTCCTCACCACGATTTCATAACAATATTACATCATTTAAAATGTTAAATTGATAGGGTCTAGATGGGGATGTGACAGGGGAATCCGTCCGGTTAGCGGTTCCGGCTACCATCAGATTTGCTTTCTTTTACACCAGTTATGGCCCGATCCACCGTTCTTTTTTATTTTATTATTTTATTGTTAAAATGATATGCAAGTGCCTAAGCTAATTTAATCTAAGTGCAGAACTTGAAGCAAATCTGTGTCTAAGATTGAAATAAATCTAACCTATCCCTGTAAGGAGCAAACTGTAAATATGAGCAATGTGCTGAAGGAAATATCTAAAGATCAACAGATAGCCATTAAATCACAAAGATACATCTACAGCAAGAGATTAAAGATATAAAAGATAGCTTTTAATCCATGTGAAAGCATTCTATTACTCATGTTAAGAGAAACATCACTGCACAAAAAATAAGTAAGTTCATTCAACACACATAAATAATTCTGAATAGTAAAGAAAGATCTCACTGCAAGATATGAACGCCACAAGAATAATCCAACAAACATCCAATATCCATTTCCAAGCAAAACGAATGTCTCCCTCGGGCTCTTTATTAGGAAAAATCGCTTCCACGGAGCTAATTACAAAATAGTTCGTACAAGATGAGAAGCTTCTTTTCCTTGCCAAAAATTCCTTCTCTATTCCCTCTAACCTTCTATTTATAATCTTACAAAGGGCCTCTTGGGCTAACAAGTGTACCCTAAATCTATAACCTCCTCCCTTGGCTTTCATGGCATCATTTCAAGGCCTATGAATACGTGGAAGGCTTTACAAATAAGACAAAACTAGAGACCAGCTGTCCTTTTAAAGAAATTACACAAAGGTGTAAATCCCACTTTTCCGCTTGCTTAAAACAGAATAAGAATGATCTGTCTAATTTGCTTGGGCTTCTGCTGGCTGGCTCAAAGGCACGCCTCCATCAACCAGCTCGCTTGAAATTACTGGGCCATCTACACTTTGAATGTATGAAGACCATTGGGTGATGTCCCTTACGATGAGCCTGCTACGAGAAGATACTGTTGCCTGGGATGCTATTTCATGTTTACGAAGGTCTGACTTGATCAACGCTTTTCCTTGTGTAGCCTCTTTTGCCATTGCTTCTAGGAAATAAATATGTATTGCAGGCTGGAAAATGAACCATTGAAATTCATCCTGATTCAAAACCTCTATCTTCTTGATATTAGCAAAGTCTTCGTCCAGCTCGTTCTGCAACTCGAACACTCGGTCTTCTTCTTTAGGGAAATCATAAATGGAGGCGGGGATAACCAAATGACACTTGCTAAGCGATTCCCTGAGTGCGGAATAGATGGAACAACACTTGTGGACTGTTCTTTTGATTTCCACACTTAGTTTGGTGCCGCAGTCTCTAGCGAACTCAAAAATCCCTATATCTATATCCAATTCATCTCCTGTAGGGGCACGCAAGTGTGAAGGGAGCTGAGATTTTCCCTTTTTCCACTCAGATTTCCGTTTCAGCTCCTCTAAATGATTTGCAAACCTTTCCCAGGTCTTTAGGGCTTTGGATTCCATCGTTGTTATTTTCTTAATCACCTCTTTCATACTCCAAATCCCTTCCGAGATCAGTCCTAGCAGCTGATGGATTTTGATCCGCATATCACATGCTTGTTTGTGGAATGTGGACAAGTTTTGCTGGTGCTCTGCTGCCTGAACATACCGAGGGAGCATACATGGTTCATGAGTCCCTCCACTCATCCTGATATACGTGCCTTCTGCGTTATGATAATAGTCTCCAAATTGTTCAATGACAAGCATTGCATTCTCTGACATACAATCTGGCTCTTGCACAAAAATGAGCTGGTACAACGGCATGATAAACCTTTCACAAATCATCTTGTAGTGGTTTGCATACTTACTCACCCATGTGCACTGATAGGCTATGAAGAGATTTGTTTCATTCGGCTTCCATGAACAACCCAAGTCCGGGAATGAATGCTTGCTTAATAGGCAGTCAATTAGGTATGAAAAAAGGAAGAAAACCGCCTTCTTCTGGGTCAATCCTCCTTGGGCTACTGCTAACTGTGAGGCCAAGCTATCTGAAATTTTTTCATCCCAATTGAAGATGGTGCCTTTTGTGGCTATGTGAAACATCACTGGCACCCATCCAATCTTAAATATATTTCCATTAGGCATGCCGAAGAGCCTACTTAACATCAAGACGATGAGCCTTTAAGGGGTTTTTAGGAGATTTCCCTCATATGCATTATTTTGCCTCCTCCTGATTTGCCTGCCATTTATAGTCATCTTACGCGAAGTTTCCAACAAGTCCATTTGATGCTTTTCCATCCATTCATCATCCAAAGAAGCCCTGTGTGGAGGTAATCTGTAGGCAGTTGTGACATGATAGGGGGAGAAGGAAGCCAGGACCAATCCATTTTTATTAGTCATAAGCCTTGTGTCGGTCCGAATGTTAGGAATCATCCATCCAACAACTTCAGAACAAGGGAATAGCTCTGGCCGAGTTGTTTCCTTATGCAAAAAGGACCTTCTGATGTTGGCATATACCAGAGCGTCTTCTATAGGGGTCGTTGAATCATTTTGAGCCATGATAAATCTGTATAGATCACCCCATTGAAATTCAAGGGCAGCGCTCCCAGGGGAAACACCAGTGGTAGCTTGTGTGTTAGCAAGCATTGTGACGAGAGCAGTGTCTGACAGAATCTCAACCTCTGAGTCTGAGGTCGCTTTCTGCGCTGCCTTCTTTTTGGCTGACCTCCTTTGCATGGTAATCCTGCGACGAGCAAGGAAAAATCACAAAACTTTAGTTTAGACCATTTCCAAACATCGGCAACATTCTAAAACAAAGCCAGAACATGACACTTTCATAAACTAGAGACTGTCTAAAACGAACATAATTATCTTTATTTCACATGTAAGCTTAATTAGATAATGTCCCTTCATTCTAAATCAAAGACAGCAAATCAGGACGAAGAGCAAGATCATTTTGGGTCTGCGCAATTCATTTTCAGCGTGCCGGCATCTCTAAGATTGCGAAACAAACTCTTGCGCGAGTTCTGATTTGAGACTTCAGCGCTGGCACCTAAATTAAGTTTTGCACCGCGCTTGGGATAATACGCGCGCTGAGATTGGCGACCTAGCGTGCGCTGGGGTATCAGTTGGAATTCACGCGCTAAGATTTAACGTTCCACTCGCACCAACGCCTAAACTTATTCGGGTGCCGAGCGAAAATATGTTCCTGCGCTAAGACCTGAAATATTTTACGCGCCAGCGCCATAATTTCGTTTGTGCGCCAAAGCTAAAATCACTCGCGCGCTAGCTTACACATTTTCGAATGCGCTACTTCCTATCCTTACTTTTGCGCTATCGCTTAACATAATGCATGCGAAATTATCTATGCGTCAATGTTTAACATTTCGTGCGTCGGCAGCTTAGAGCGGAAGCTACGCTAAAAAGGGATAAGTTCCGCAACCACAGGCCTTATCGGCTAAGGATCAAGTCATGACTTCAAGTTTCTAAATGGGCTTAGATGGTTGATTTAACACATCCCCATGGCAGCTTCAGTCGAGCAATGGAAAATTTAGGCATTTATAGCATGAATCTTTAATTGCAAGGAGCGAGAAGGGTTGGGCTTTACGCGCGGAGGATGGTTGGACAGGAGTTTTGCAAACGAGGCATCAGGATGTTGCAACTTCTACAGGTTTTCGAGAAAACTGTAAGTTCGCTAAAAATACTACTGGGACGACTCAACCTTATGACCGGGGCACTTCATATTTTCAAAAAAAATGACTCTACTCAAGGAAAAAGACCCCCAAACTATTACGCAACCAAGAAAACATATAAGACTTTCAACATGCGGTCGTGGGGAGCCGTAGGTTTCACTTGGTGAACGAAAACTCTGTGGGAAAAGCTAGGAAAGCCAAAAACGCAATAGAGGGGAGAGACTTGTGTGCTTGTGAGATGGGGCCGTCTCTGCCCTGGTCTGAAGGTGGTGGCTTCATATCCTCATAGGGAAAAGAACAACGGCTGTTCTACGTCCTTTCTAGCTTTCAAGCCAAGTAAAACGAAGGGCATTTGAGCTATTCAACTGTGCGTGAATGATTCTTTTAACCTACTAATCCAAAAGCAGGATTGGGAAAGAGCCTACCTGTCAGTATGGTGAGCGTTCCGAGACCTCAACTGTTTGGAGCGAACGACAACTTCGAACTTCGACGCAGATGGCGAGCGCTCCGAGAGCAAATGACCGAATAAAACCCAAAACGTCGTTGCATGCACTAAATAGGGGAGAGTTAAATGCTCACGTACATTTAAAGTTGGCGAGGTTAAGAGCACGGGGCTCGAGGAATCAGTCATTAAGAGTGGCACATGGATTTATTAAAAGCCTTACCAACTCTACCAATGCACAAGGATCGAGGAGATCGTTTCGCGCCGAGTATCGATTTCATCTTTGGCGCCAAGCAGGGAGCGTAATGTTTCGCGCTATGTGGCAAGCACACGTTCAAAGATAAGCTTTGCGCTTAAGCGGCAATCCCGGTGTTAGGATTGCGCTCAGAAAAATCGTGCCAGAAATGAGTTATCCTGAAAGACGAGCGCGGATTTGCAAGCGGGAAGGATAAGCGCATCTCTAGTGCTTGGGAGTCGACTCTATCATCATAGTTGCGCTGGGGAGTGACGTGCTGACTTTTAATCCTTCAAAGGAAGTGAAGCGCAGCTCCAAGGCGGGGAAGTAATGATAATTCTTGCGCCGCGCTCGACCGAGGAAAATTATCTCCTGCGCTAACAGTTTTTTGGCTTATTGCTCCAGATAACAGACTTGGGATTTTTTGAAAGGGCGTCCGAATTAGAGTCAATGCCTATGCTTGACGGAGGACTTGTGGTTAAAGATGAGCCAAAGTCGCAGCGGGCTCAAATCTAAATCTTGCGCTACAGCGGGGAAGATAAGACCGAAACCTGCGCTAAAGGGAAAGGATGACTTTGCCTCAGAGAAAATGAGAAACTCTTTTGGAAGCAGGCGATGAAAATCTGATTAGCTGGAGGTAAACCTAAAAGATGACCTAAAGAGCTTGCTACAAAAGTGTTAGAAGGAGGGGATCCAAATAACTTCAAAAAAAAAAAATTGGGGAAGGGTGTTGCAGCAACAACAATATGGCAATGGAAATGATGATGGAAATGGAAATGGTGATGGCGATGGCGATGACAACGGTGATGGAAATAATGATGATGATGGTGATTAAAACCTATCTTATATAACCATTAAACCTTAAAAACCCAACCTTATCAACCTTAGCAAATACTAATAATGATTAAAAAGAAATATAGGTGCAAACCTATGAATACCCTTGACCCTTTCCTTGTACATAGACTAATGAGGTCCATTTAGGTGTAGATCCTTTTGATACGCTTGAATCCATAGGTATTTTCATAAACTTGGACCCTTCGAGATTTTCAATCTGTTTAGGACTATGACGAAGCCCAATTTCTTGAAAGTAGTGGAGATAGCTAGAGTTATACTAACACTTACCTGAAGTTGTGATGATGACTTTCAATGCCTACTACATTGTTGAGTGGAATGAGCTATTGTTTTCGTTCCATGATGATTGATATATGGCTATTTTCAATAGATGGACCCCTTCCATGGTAAATAATACCATTCAAACACCAAGTGTGGTATAATTGGTTTTTGTGAATGGTGGAGTATAAATGCAGTGTTTGTATATCGTGTATAGATTTGCATGACTTCCTAATTGTATATATCCTTGTATGCACCCATATTCATGAAATAAAAGAGAATTTATTATCATATGGGTATGATGATGTCATATTTTGTTGTACTTGTGCATTGAATATTGTTTCATTCTAAGTAACTTGCTTTTGCATATTGCATTATGAAAAACGTGTAGTATTTAGATGTACCTATCACGTGAGTACTTATGTACATGTGGGATTATACACATGATAGATACACATGCACAACTGCAATTATTTTCACGTTAATATTATTATATTAAATATGTATTGAGTGATGAATCCATGCTATAATAAATTGAATAAATGTGTGTGTTTAAAAGTAAGGATATAAAATAGATGATAAATAAATAATAGATATGTACAAGTCTAACCAGGGAGAATCAAGATAATAGATAAGATTATATATGCATGATAGAGGATTGGATGTAATGACTAGGTAATTGATTAATGTTTTTTATTATTTTATTACCGGAAAAGAGTGTGCATCAGGATGGGGGGAGATTAAAAAGGAGGATGGAGAATGGTTATGCATTCACATTTCAACTTTTGAGAAAGGGTGAAGTATAGGACAAGAGATATTGAGAATATATTTGCTTTGGTTGTAAGGATTGAATCTAAAAATGTGGATTTTGAGTGATTGGAGAAGCTATTATAGTATTAGTTTGTATGGGCTTGGTGAGCCTTTAACTCAAGGGTTGAGTGAATTAGGTTAGTGTGAAAATTTAATCACATCAAGATTTATGCTAGACAAAATTCCTCACAACTAGTTAATGTAAAGATTGTTCAGAACAATGAAAAAGAGATAGAATAAACTTCTATTGAATAACTATATGGAAGCCAACCGTCATCAATGAGATGGTTGTCCAAATATATTACAAATGATGAAATTTCAATGCATCTAAGGAAACATCTCACTCCAACTCATGCAAGAAGGTCATGAATTGCCTAAGTGGGCTTAGGTAGGCCATGAGTGATTAAAAGGTAGCATTTTGGAGGCTTTTCAGGAGAAAAACATGGAATAGGTGGTGGCCAAAAGCATGCGACTTGCCAAATCTATCCTAGCCCCCTTTCCTTAACCTTATCTTGCACAAAAGAAGAATAAAGCAGGGTAAAGCAGGATAAAGATACTAAAATCATCCAAATCTCTCTTACTCATAAAAGTAGCATAAAAATAGGAAACAAAGCAGCAATGGGGCACACTTGAGGATAAACATCACTTAGAAGTGGGACAAGTGTGCACTAGGGACCACATGACTTAGTCTAACACCTAGGAACACAAATTAATGACAAATTAGATTATATCCTAAGATCTAAATGGGGTCATTTAATCTAACACCTTCCCTTAATCCTGACTTAATGTGAGTAAAGTATGGTTAGGGATGAAGCAACAAAGTCTTACAGTCACCCTTTTACATTTATTATCCATGTAACCTGAGATAAGAAGGAAAACCCTGTGGGAACAAAACCCCCCCCTCAAACTGAACATGGAGTGTATCAAAAATTTTACTTCATACTACAACATGAGCATAACAATCCAAAGAAGGCCAGTGAGGCCAATGATTGGAAACTCAGATATCATGAGGTTCTTTTATCTTTGCAAGAAGAGTTATCTTCTCCCAAATGTGCCAATGATGATCCTGGAAATTGCAACTTGAACCATGAGCAGCTCCAAGAATGTGTGCCAACATTATGGTAATTTTATGAGGATCATTGAATTTCAAAATAGTAGAGGTGACAGAATATCTGAATGAACTTTGATGTGATTGATACTTTGAACCATGTGAGGTAGACCCAAGCAAATCAGATGATGTGGAATTGGACTTAAAAGCAGATGAGTTGAAATCAACTCCAAATGTGAGGAGCAAATGTCCAAGTGAATGCATGATGTCTCTAAATTCATTAGAAACTTGAGGAAATGTGCATGTGACCATGTAGGAATAGGGAGGAGGCATGGAACCAAGGAGGGCGAATGCTTGAGCTCCATAACTTGATCTAGCTTCCAAAATATCCTTTGAACTACAAAATTGCAAATAAACAAACTCTTTGGAATAATGATAATATTCTAGAGCATTAATTGATATGGAAACCTCAGTAGCAGAAGTACAATAGGATATCAAATGTTGGTGCTCACTAGACTTGAACTTCCTGAGATCAAGTCCAAATGAGTCTTGATGTTCTTTAAACTTGAAATTCAAATCAGAGGAATTTATATCAGCTCCAAGAAAGTGTAGATGGTCCCTTGATATCTCCTTTGAACCAAAAAGGGTGAGATAATAACCAAATGAACCATAATATGCTTGATACGTGAACCCAAGCAAATGGTGTTGTCCTCCATCTTCAGTGCAACTCTGAGGAAATGTGCCAGTCATCATGTAGGAATAGGTAGAAGGCATGAGAACAAAATCAATGAGTGCAAATGGAGCACGCTTAAAATCTGATCTAGCCTTCAAATCATCCATTAGATCATAATATTGTGCACCATCAACTTGTGAAGTATGCACCGGATCATCAATAACTAGCTTATCATCCTCAAGGTTGAAATATCAAGAATGGTAGGAGAACAGTGAATGGATGGATTTATCTTCAACAAATATAGAAGCTCCATTAGTTAAAACTTCTTCTTCATCAACATCATAGGATGAGGATTCAGGATCCTCATCATCTTCTAGAGAAATAGATGAAGTGTTCATATTTTGCTTCATGACAAGAAGATAAAGCATTCAAATCAAAGAGATCATCTTCAACATGAACTGAATGTGTTGAATTTTATACAACTTCGTATTCACCTTGAAAATTTTCTTGAGAAATGCATGAGACCAAGACATTAGGAGGGAGAGCACTTGAGGAGGTTCTATATTCGCTCCATGCATCAACTTCTTCTTTCTACACTCCAAAATCTTTATTCAAGTTGCTCTAGAGCTCAAATGGATACTCAGCAGAATCAATGAGATAATGCACATTAGGAGACATGGACAAGAACATATATCCATACTCTCTATCACAGTCATTCATCCAATCACACTTCTCATCATAGGATTCAAGTTCACTCACAACACCAATAGACACGTCAAGAAGATCCAGTCTCTTCAGATGTGCAATCATCTTTGGTTTCCACTCAGCATAGTTGAAATGGGTGAGGAGAGAAAATCCTTTGAATCCATGAAGTTGTTGTACGTGCACAAAATACACTCTACAAAAACATTCAAAAGGAAAAATTTCAGCACAATCACACTCTACTTTGACACTGAGCACATTCGGGAGTGCATCACACCTAGGTAGACTCCAAAGGATTGCTCCAATGGCTTCAAGGAAATAGCCCCATGATTTTTGTGGAGCCTCCACTGCTTTTGGTGCTTCAATGGAAGTATCTGAGAGTGTTTGGACTTTGGATGCAACATGCACTCTGATACAATATGAAATTTGATCATAGCATAATCTATGATAGGAAAAATTACTCACAACTAGTTAATGCAAAGATTGCTCAGGACAGTGAAAAAGAGACATAAATTAACAGATAGAATAAACTTCTATTGAGTAAATGTATGGCAGCCAATCTTCGTCAATGATATGGCTGTCCAAATATATTACAAATAATTAAATTTGAATGCATCTAAGGCCATTCGAAAATCACACACGTGCCAAGCTTACAAAATAGTAAAAATCCCCATCTAAGGAAACATGTCACTCCAACTCATGCAAGAAGGTCACACATTTCCTAAGTTGGATTAGGTAGGCCATGAGTGACTAAAAGGAAACATGTTGGAGTATTTTTAGGAGAAAAACATAGAAGAGGTGGTTTCCAAAAGCATGCATACTTTCCAAATCTATCCTAAAAACGTAGAAGAGGTGGTGTCCATATACATGGTAGTTGGAGCTACCATGATGCAAACCTGATTTTTTCAGTCCATTGATCTAGTCCTGCGATTGAGATGAGCCTATTTTTTAGTGGTGATCTATATTTTTGAGCCAGTAGTAGCAGTATACCCTCTTGTCATGACTAAGCCCCCATGACCCCATTGAGATGACTCTGGTACAGTCATGGTCCATGCAATGCAGAGCAATCATCTGGTGATGATGATCAAATGCAGATGTGTCCATGGACAGGAATATGGATGACCAGAGGTATACATTTATTGCATTTAGATGTTTTATTTGCTCTATAGTTTATTTTAGTTACTGTGACTATGCATGTTTACTGACAGTGGCATTCTGAGTCTCATGGTTTACAACCTGTGTGATGAGTAGTTAGAGAGTCCCTAGTGTAAGGTCATTAACTATGCTTGCTCATATCCCCTACTTCACATGGAATTAGCCTTATTTTCTTTGATGGCATCACCTACCACTTTCCCCATTCACCTGTCTCTTCCATTTATTGGTTTTATCCCAACTTGTATTTTTACTAGTGAGATCGAGGAATCCCCCCACTTAGACCTCTATCAGATAGAATCCATGTTTTTCTTGTGTCTCGGCTCTGGAGTGTGTGGCCTTTGTTCACCGAGTTGTTCTCTTCTATTCTCTAAATCAAGTACTCCTAACAAAAGTGTTTCTAGAAAATAGAGCATCGAAATTTATATTCTATGTCTAAAAGGATGCAAAAGTCAACAAAAACAATGTTGCTAAACACTAAATGCAAATAAAATGTCTTTCACAACTAGTCAGTTTCCAAAGGACGAGCACTCATCCTTCGTATAATGTAAGGTTGTTTTCCCCTACAAGGAAACATAGTGGTAACTCCATCGCACCTATGGACGGTGGCGGGTAATGGAGGTCAGACTGAGTCATTATCTGAGGCTCGCAAGGCTATTAAGGGAACCTACCCTTGGAGGATGGCTAGTGAAAGATGATGTTATGTAAAATGTTAAATGTGAATGTCAAATATTAAAGTGCAAAGTTGAGAAATAATTTAAATTCAAAAGGTCGCTTTTCTAGAGTCTATAGGAAGTAGTCCAAGCACTCTATCCATTTGTGAGATACCTCCATTCCCTAAGTGTTCTCTGTCTGACATACGTCTGAGTGGAATTCCCTTTTCCCTTATGTCTGAGAGATTACAGTGTCGAAGTTACAAGTCCTTCTCGTTATCCTAGCCTTGTTTTCCACTTCACCCATCCTAGCAGTATATCTAAGTCTGTGGGAAAGCATATGTAAGGATCTTCATGAAAGACTTAATGGTTTCTCTCACACAGATATATTTTTGGATTATATTAGCCACTATTATGTATTTCATGTTTTAGTATGGTTTCTAACATAAACTTGTGATCATTGTTCATCTTACATCCATACAGGACCTTCTAGCTCATACTATTGTACCTTCGATTTGGATGCTTTGAATTGGTCAAATTCAATTTCACTTGGTCAACACAGTTCCCGAGGCAATGAATACAGAGCTCCATATCGATTATTTGTGTTCCATACACTCCATCATACCCCCACTAGTTTCAATTTGCAGCAAATGGTCACGGTTTGTGAGACACGATGATTATTATTATTTGTTTACTACAGTGGCCATTTTTATTCTTCAGTAGTGATGTTCTTATTTCTCCTATGGCACTATAGTATTGATGGGGGGAATGAGTAGTCATCATTACCATATTGCTACATTTTTTGGATTCACCTGTGCAGCCAGTTTGGTACACAAGACAACTGGAAGCGAGTTATGGGTAGTTTTATTTCTCTAGGATGATTTTACAGACAGTTTTTTATGACCATGGTTGTACTGGGAAAATCGATTTGGCTATTGTGGGAAAGGAAATGGAATGGGGATGATCTATGATGATATCTTATGGATTCAGGTGCATATTACATGGATTCGCTTCATCCAATATGCTTTCTTCGTGATGATATCTTGTCTTAGAGAGGACATCTTCCTCCCATGGGGTGCACTTCATGAGTTGATCATTTGTATTAACATGACATATTATTGTATATTTGTAAAAGGTTGAGTCCTAGGGTGATTTATGCCCCTAATGACCCCTTTAGGATGTTATCCCATGTTATATTATGTTGGCCTCTCCTAGGGCATCCTTAGGAAAAAGTGTGCCCCTGTCTTATGAATTTGTCATTGATCCATGTAATGAAAAATTAAAAAGATCTCCACCGTTGATGATCTCTCTTGTATCTTTAAATCTCAACCACTCATTTAAAAAATGGTTAGGGTTTTTTCCCTCTTGGATCTATTTAACAGAGAGGACCCCCTCATTGTAATGGGACTTTGGCTCTTGGAATATTTGAAATAAAGAGATTTTTGCAAAAATTCTTGGATCTTCTTTGTGGGATGTTCTTGTACTTGATTGGAAAATCTATTTATCTTAGCATTTGAGATATTGTTTGTGGATCCAAATATTTTCATGGAAGATAGTGTTTTAATGCAAGAGGGCGACTTCACTTGGTTTTTTTTGTGGGATTCCCCAACTCGTTTATCTTGAAGGCATTGTGTAATCAGGGGGTTTTCAATAGGATATTTGATCTTTGGTATGCTCTTTGTTATTCTTCTCACATTTACAGTTCTTATTTCTTGTGCATCAAATCTTACAAATGTAGTTTTCTTTTGTAGGGAATAGGGGTGCACTACCTCCTTTGGGAAAATCGATTTCACTTGGGAACACTCTCAAACCATCTCAAATTGATCGAGAAGGGATAGATCATCACTTGCAAGGAATATACAAGATTTTATGGGAAATATCTACTCCAAATATTTTGTTTTAAATTTATAATCCATTAGTCACATAATTTAACTATTCAAACCCTAACTCGTAAAATTATAAAAATTCTTTAGGTCACACCACTTAGAATTTTGGAAATTCCTTTCTGGGTTTTCATCTCAAGGCCTATCCCAAGGTGGGTTCCCTGGGGAATCACCCTTAAAGGAATCCATCTACCCTTTCCCTTAGGCATTGAGATTAAACCAATTCGCCCTCCTTGGATTTTCTATCTTTCAGGTTGTTTTGTGATCCAATATTTGCTTGTGTGTTGATACATTGCCATATCCATAATCAATCCATATCCCATAGGTGCTAGAAATCCCTAATTTCATCCAGATCTATTACCTTGGCCCTTTTCTCAAGATCCAATTCATGTTTCCCAAGGAAGCAAGATTTGATCATTTACTCTGGCACCTTGATGCTAGATATACACTTAAACTTCGGAGTCACTATAATTAAAAATATTGGGTTGATATTTTATCTATCCTAATCCTTTCAATACAAGCTAAACCCCTAACGTGGATTTATTCCTTAGATTTAGGGTTTCATATACGTATCACCTTATGTATTCTATTGCATTATTTTGATTTGGTTATTGGGTTTAGATCTCTCCTGTCAGGATAGATCAGGGTCTCCCCCTTTGCTACCTTGGAATTTTGTGGCATAAAACAAAGAGTGCCTCGATTGGAATGACAAATGATGCATTTGGGGATCGAGGCCCTCTTAGGTCACCTCTTTAGTTGCCCCTCTCCTCTACCATCCTTGATAGGATCATCTTTTAGGGGAAACTACAAGTTGTGTGATAATATTTTTGGCGTCGTTGCTAGGGAGGTATAGGCTTACCTTTAGTGTATGTGAGTGTATGTGTGTTATATAATATCATATTGCATATGGTATTTGCATTGGTGATTACATTTATCATTGCTTAATCAATATTTCCACCAACATAAATCACTCATCTCACCTCTCCTTATGACATAATCATTCGGTTAATTACTTTTGTGGTTCATCTGGCGACTCCACCCCACAACTCTATTGATGAACGAATCCAATCTATCAATTTTAAAATCTTATACCTTTCATCCATTCTTGAAGGAACCCTTGTAACTTATACTCAGAACTATAATCGAAGAAACCCTAAATCAAAATCATCTGATTTTTTTTTTAAGATTTCGAATCCTACTGTTTCACTAAGTCACATTTTAGGGCCTCCTTCCTCTTCTTCACATACATTTCAATCTAGTCTGATGGCTGGTGCAAATCCTGAAAACAACCAAAACAATCCTCCACAAAATCCTAGGATTTTTAGAAGACATGCTAGGGATTCTTCATTTGACTTTTCCCAAATTCAGGGAGCTCCTCATGACATGCTTGAAAAATACTTCGAAAAATTTCATAAATTTAATGGAGACTGTACTAATACCATTGAATATCACATCGATGGAGTATGGGAGCACATGGAAGCATATGGGGAATTTGATGAAGATGTGTTCATGAGGGGTCTCTTGGCATCCTTAGAAGGGGAAGCTCAGAAGTAGTTTGATAGGTTACCTGCTTCATCAATAGATGGATATGACAACTTTGTAATGAAGCTAACCAATGAATGGTTACACAAGTTAGATGGGAAATATATCCTACACCAATTTTTTGAGATCAAGAAAAAGGAAAATGAAACAGTCCATGTGTTTAACTTTAGATCCGATAAGACTGTAGCTAATATCCCAGAAGACATTAGGCCTAAATACCAAGCAATCCTTATTCATTATCTCAACTCATTCGAAGGATGGCTTGGGTATCATTTGAAGGATAAGAATCCTATTACTGACCTTAAAACTACACAATTGAATGCCAAAACTGTTGAATCTAATGTGGCATCCATGGGGAAACCAAAACAATTTGATCATTACACCCCTACCACTTATAGATCTGAGCCTAGAACTAGAAAATCCAAATATCCTGTAGTTGATTCAAAGGACACTAAAGACACTTTGGATAATATGCAAGAAATTATGAAACAGTTAAATCTCCTAACTAGGTATGTAATGAATATTAGTGAGTATGAACGGTATAGGAATACTTATGTCCCTAAACCTTACTAGAAAAACAATAGGATGCCCGAGGAAGAATATAGTAGACATCTTCATGTAGTCCATGAGTCCTATGAAATAAAGAATTTTAACTGTATGATGATTCTAACGAAGAGCCTGAAAACACTAGTTATCCAGACCCCGATGACCAACCCGAAAACATCAACCTAATTGAGTATTTATCTTACGATGATGATTTCGGGAGGATTCTCCTTGAAGAAAAAGAAGAACTAATTGAATAAAAAACTTCCCCATGTTGTGAAATTAGTCTCCTAGAAGTAAACAAGCTCATATCCAAATTTATAAGAGACGTAGCCATGATCACAAGCCACCTTCTTTCCTCGATAAATGTAATAGTGCTAAAGATGGTAAAAAAGAAGAATAGAATAATTATCCTTGTGATTACAACTTGAACATTGATATGAAGAAAGTGTTAAGTAAGATCAGGTGCAATATTCCCATCACTAAGTTAATGAAAGTCCCATCATTAAGAAGCCAAGTAGAAGAGTTTTGCGAGGGAATTCATCACAAGAATGAATCTGAAGTAGCTTATAAGTCGTTTCATATTCAAAGTATTAGTGGGAACGTGATTAGGAAGGTTGAAAAGGATCTTCCTATACACATCCAATATGATATTTATGAACATAAAAGTGGTGGTCACCCTCCCTTCTATCTTACCTTACACATTCAGTATATGCTCCTTCACAACTATATGCTAGATTTTGGAGCCGCCATGAATGTTATGCCTTTACATGTCATGAAGGAAATGGGTTTTGAGGTCACCATTCCATATGGAAATGTTTGTGGTATTGATTCAATATGTGTACAATCATATGGTTTTATTAAGAACCTAAGGGTTGATCTTTTTGCATGCTCATACATTTTCACCATGATGGATGTGGTTGTAATCGACTTGCCCCAAGCTTATCGTATGTTACTCTCTAGGAAGTTGGAATCTGGTTTAGGTGGATACATCATGATGGATTTATCCTATATCTATGTCCCTAACTTAGATGGTGCCTTGTTTAGAATCAATAGAGAGCCTTTCATCAACAAACACTTAGAAACATTTGAATATGGGATAAAAAATACATATGGTGATGATCTTTTAAATTTGGAAAAGGTTGGGATGGTTAAAAACGATGATAGGATTTGGGATTTATCAGACCAAGAAGATGTGTTTATGTTTATGGGAGATACTGATTCTTCTGAGGAAGAAGAGGGGATTGTTGAACTTGCTAGGAGAATCAACCATGAAATGCATCTAAGTGAATTTTCAGAAGAAATTTGTAGTATGAGAAGCGAAGCAAATAATGATCAACTTCAGAGTCAAGAACCTAATAATGAAATAATTCATGAAGAAATAAATGAAAATAAAGCACCTGAAGTTGATAATAAGATGGAGCATATAAGGCAAGGCAGGCATAGACATAGGACCATGAGGGAATTTTTTGCTTTAATTGATAACAACTTAGAGAGAGAGGGAAGGGCTTCCTCATATTCTCCCTTGGGAAACTAACATTGAAGGGGCAGATCTTTCACCTAGTGAAGGAAGTGATATTAATTATTCTCATTTTTATGATGCACTTGATAATTTACCTCTTCAAATCCTAGAAGATAATCCATTAAGTAAAACTAATAATAACACTTCTAGGAGTTGGCAAGAGGATGTTTTAATTAATGATGCCTCGAAGGGAGAATTCTCATGGAACAATCTTGATATCTTTCAAGAACCTTCTTCTTTTGATCAAACAAATCCTTTATTGATATATCCTCATTTAAGAAATCTCCCTAACCTTTTTTTTCCACTTGAATTGCCTGATCATGAAGAAAATAGCTCTCACAATGATCATTCTCACATTCCTACTCCTCCTCCAACTTTCTTAGAGAGTCGATCCTGGAAGTTTAGAGACATGGTCTCGTATCTTCCTATATCATTAGAGTCCCCAACCCAAAGGCTGGACGGTATGAGTGTTCCAATACCTTATGGGGAAGGAACTGGTCGTAGTAATGAATATTATCATATGCCATCTCCCCTTGAAGAGGATAATGAGAGAGTTTTTAGAGACTTTTGGACTGTGGGAGAAATTCCCAAGTATATCATTTACCCACAGAATGATGAATCAAATGTAAACCATCAAGAGACAAGAAGAGAGATTAGGGAAGTTCTAATTCGTAGGGTAGTTATTCCAGTTGGTGGAGGCCCCCGTCAATTTGATGCAGTACATCCTCAAAGGAAATTGAGAATAATTAGTCCACGCACCCAGAATAACGCTGAGATTTCTCCTATCCCTATCCATGATATTAAATTCATCCCTTCATCTGTAAATCGTCATAGATTCTCTAGTGGTGATGGAGTAATAATTCCTAATCATTTATTTTACACCATATCTAGGGGATCTGATGACATTTGGGTGGGCCCTTTCATGGTAGAACGTTGTATCGGAGACATGTGTTTTCTCTCAACTACCAGTGGAAAACATATCATGCTCCATGTCAATCAAAGAGAGTTAAGGGAATGCATCCCTGACTTAACATAGTCTGAACTTCCTTTGCCTTATATTTTAGAGTAGGCAGGAAACTAAATAAGCTCACTTGAGCAGTTGTTAGTCATTTTCCTTCGCCATTGAGTCTAGCAATTTGTCTCCTTGAGTGTCTTTCCTTTATTTTTCTCTTCGTGCAAAAAAAATAATAAAACAAAATTTTATTTTCAGTTAGTAGATTAGCATTTTATTTTCAGTGCTTGTTAGCAGTTTATTTTATGCTTTTATTTTTATCACTTGACTAATATTGGGTTTGTAGAGATTGGTAGAGTGTTGGCATGATGCATGTATTAGGTACATATTTGATGATGATGCAGACACTCGAGTGCATGTTTGAGGATACAAGTAGCAGAGTGATGAGGACCAGATATTATGAGGTTCTCAAGCGCTCTATTCATTAAAGCACTTGTCCCAGCTGGAGCCATATGTCATCACATACATGATAGCTGGAGCTACCATGATACAATCCTGATTTTTTCAGTCCATTGAGCCAATCCTGTGGTTGAAATGAGCCTATTTTTCAGTGGTGATCTATATTTTTGAGCCAGCAACAGCAATATTCCCTCTTGTTATGACTGAGCCTCCATGACACCATTGAGATTATTTTGGTATAGTCATTATCCAAGCAGTGCAGAGCAGTCAGCTAGTGATGATGATCAGATGCAGATGTGTTAAGGGACGGGTATATAGTTGAGCAAAGGTATACATTTATTGCATTTAAATGTTGTATTTACTCTATGGTTTATTTTAGTTACTGTGACTATGCATGTTTACTGAAAGTGGCATTCCGAGTTCCATGGTTTACAACCTGTGCGATGATTTGTTAGAGTCCCTGGTGTAAGGTCATTACCTTTGCTTGCTTGTATCCCCTACTTCACATGGACTTATCCTTATTTGATTCGATAGAATCACCTATCACTTTCCCCATTCACCTGTCCCTTTCATTTACTGGTTTGATCCCGACTTGTACTTTGACTAGTGAGATCAAGGACTCCCCCACTTAGACCTCTTTGTCAAATAGATTCCATTTCTACCTTGTGTCTCAACTCTTAAGTGTGTGGCCTTTGGTCACTAGGTTGTTATATTGTAGTCTTCGAAAGAAAGTACTCCTAACAAAAGTTTTTTTAGACACTGGATCATTGAAACTTAAATGATATATCTAAAAGGATGCAAAAGTCAGCAAAAACAGTGTTGCTAAACACTAAATGCAAATAAAATGTCTTATGTAGCTAATCAGTTTCCAAAGGACAAGCACTCATCCTTCGTATGATGTAAGGTTGGTTTCCCCTATAGGGAAATAGGGTGGTAACTCCATCGCACCTATGGACGATTGTGGGCAATGGAGGTTAGATCGAGTCATTATCTGAGGCCCACAAGGCTATTCAGGGGACCTAGCTTTGGAGGATGGCTAGTGAAAGATGATCTTATGTAAAAAAATTGATGTGAATGTCAAATATTAAAGTGCAAATATGAAAAATAATTTATATGCAAAAGGTTGCTTGTCTAGATTCTATAGGAAGTAGTCCAAGCACTCTTATACCCATTTGTGAGACACCACCATTCCCTGAGTGTTCTCTGTCTGACATACGTCTTAGTGCTTTCACCTTTTCCCTTATGTCTGATATATTACAATGTCAAAGTTACAAGTCCTTCCCATTATCCTAGCCTTTTTTTCCACCTTACCCATCATAGCAGTCTATCTAAGTGTGAGCAAGTATATGTAGGGAGCTTCATGAAAGACTTAATGGTTTCTCTCACATAGGTATATTTTTGTATTATATTAGCCATTGTTATGTATTTCATGTCTTAGTGCGATTTCTAACATAAAATTGAGAACATTTTTTTATCTTACATGCATACAGGATATTCCAGAGTACTGCTCTACCTTCAGTTTGGATGCTTTGACTTGGTCAACATGGTTCCTGAGGCAGTGACTATAGAGCTCCATATTGATTATTTGTGTTCCAAACACTCCAGGATACCCCCACCATTTTCAATTTGCAGCAAAAGGTCACAGTTTGTGAGACACGGTGATTATTATTATTTTTTTACTAAAGTGGCCATTTTTATTCTTTAGCAGTGATGTCCTTGTTTCTCCTAGGGAGCTACAGGATTGATGGGGGGTATGAGTAGTCATCATTACCATATTCCTATGTTTTTGGATTCATCTGTGTAGTCTGTTTGGTGCATGGGACACCTGGAAATGAGTTATGGGTAGTTATATTTCTCCGGGATTATTTTTACAACAGTTTTTTATGACCATGGTTGTAATGGGAAAATCGATTTGGCTATTGTCGGAAAGGAAATGGCATGGGGATCATCTATGATGATATCTTATGGATCCAGATGCATATTACATGGCTTGGATTCACCCGAGATGTTTTCTTCATGATGATATATTGTCGTAGAGAGTACGTCTTCCTCCCATGGGGCACATTTCATGAGTTGATCATTTGTATTATCATGACATATTATTGTATCATTGTAAAAGGTTGATTCCTAGGGTGATTTATGCCCCTAGTGACCCCTTTATGATGTTATCCCATCTTATATCATGTTCTTGTATTATGTTGGTCCCTCCAAGGGTGTCCTTGGGAAAAAATGTGCCCCCCTCCTATGACTTAGCCATTGATCCATGTAATGAAAAATTAAAAAGATCTCCACCATTGATGATCTCTATTGTATCTTTTAATCTCAACCAGTCATTTAAAAAGTGGTTAGGGTTTTGGTCTTAGGCTCAGATTTAAGAGAGAGGACCCCCTCATTGTAATGGGACTTTGGCTCTTGGAATATTTGAAATAAAGAGATTTTTGCATAAATTATTGGATCTTCTTTGTGGGATGTTCTTGTACTTGATTGGAAAGTCTATTTCTCTTAGCATTTGAGATATTGTTTGTGGATCCAAATATTTTTGTGGAAGACAGTGTTTTAATGCAAGAGGGTGACTTCACCTGGGCATTTTTGTGAGCTTCCCCAACTCGTTTATCTTGAAGCCATTGTGTAATAAAGAGGTTTTGTTGGCACAGGTCCAAAGAGAACATGTTCGGTACAGTCAACAAAGAAAGGGTCAGCGACACGAACATAGGACCGATCGCGATGTGAAAAAGATCCGACAAATGCAAAATAATTAGTTAAGAAATTAGTTAGTAATGGGTCATTGGACCAATTTGTAACGACCAAGTGAGCCTATAAATAGGAGTAGGATTGTACGCTTATGGGAATCCATTTTTGGTATCAATTTGGCACTTATTGCTAGCAGATTGTATCTGTATGCGAGTGAACCTTGAGATTTATCTGAATCGCATATTTTGTTATGAGTTTGTACTCATTTTGTGATGTGTATTCTGGAGAATTCTACAATGTATAAGACAAGTTGATGAATAATGAAGGGTTGATTGATCTCTATCTTTGTCTCTTTGTATCGCAGTGTGATTGAATATAGGTTATCGCGGTGTTTGATGGTTCAATATGTCTCATGAATGAAATCGCAGTTATGTTATGTATCTCCGGTCTCTTAAGTATGCTTCGATAATTTGTCATTACATAGATCTGATTAATTTGTCGACTATGAGATAATCATGTTTTGATGTGAATGAAGGATATGTCGATCTCCAAGTTCAATAGATATGATTAATAGGTCGATGATATGATGTTCTAATGCGAATGTGAATCTCTGGTTTATGTTGCAAATGAATGTGAGATAACGCATGTCCCCTTATAACTGCGAAAACGTGGTTCCGACATCCCCCTTAGATATCTCGGGTGAGACTTCACTCGCTCTGCGAGCGTTGCTGGAAAGGGTAAAACCTTTATGGGTCGATTTCTATGGGAGTCTATGTCGAGGTTTGTTGACAACAGTGCGAAGTGAACCCTTGTCGACAGAACTATATGAGTCCACTGCGGAGAAGAATTATACGACGACAGATAGAGAAGGTCTGGCGATGGTATATGCATTGCAGAAATTCTGCCACTATCTATTAGGAGGACATTTTAAGATGTTCACTGACCACTCAGCCTTAAAGTACCTGTTCAATAAGCATGTATTGGGGGGGAGATCTGTGGATGGCTATTACTATTCCAGGAATTTGATTTCGAAATAATCGTAAAGATGGGACGATTAAATGCAGGACCTGATCATCTGTCGAGGATTGAATCAGGAGAAGAACCAAGGAGAATCGATGAAGGCTTTCTCGATGCATAACTATTTAGGATTGGAATGGTCGATGACCATTACGAATATATTGTTTAGTTATTAGTGACGGGGAAAGCACCTGAGGATTTCACCACAAGTAAGAAGAAACAATTAGTCGTCAGAACTGCCAATTTCCAACTAATCGCAAGGAAGTTATACAAAATGGGACTAGATGAAGTTCTTCATTGATGTGTCCTTCCGCATGAAAAAGAAAGAGTATTGGTGGAATCTCATGGTGGGATTGCAGGAGGACATAATGGAGGGCATTCAACCACTAGGAAGATACTCAGAGTTGGTCTATGGTGGCCAACAGTGCATGGCGACGCAACATATTATGTTAAGAGATGCGACATATGTCAAACAACGGGGAAACCATCGTGAAGGGATGAGATGCCACTAGTACCTCAGTTGACATTGTATGATGTATCCCTTCGACAAGTGGGGCATATATTTTGTGGGACCCATTAACCCACCAAGGAAAAGAACATGTGCGAAATACATCATCACTGCTACTGATTACTTTTCAAGATGGGCCGAAGCAGCACCAATAAAGGATTGCACAGCTGCGACAACAACAAGGTTTATTTTTTATAATGTGGTCACCATATTTGGGTTCCCAAAGATATTGATGAGTGATCAAGGCACACATTTTGTCAATCAGACGATCAGAGCGATGACTGGGGAATTCCAGATACAGCATAGAAGAAGTACCCCATATCACCCACAAGCAAATAAAGCAGTCGAAGCGTTGAAAAAAATATTGGAGAATGCGCTCACTAAAGTATCCAACACAAGCCGCGACAATTGGGATTTGAATATTCCTACGATACTATGGGCCTACGGGACAACATGCAAAAGATTTACATGCCAGACTCCTTTCAAGTTGGTATATGGGAAAGAAACGTTGATGCCGATGGAGTACATCGTCCCCAGTCTGTGCATAGCAGCAGCAATAGGAATGAGCAATGACAGAGCCATTGAAGAGATATTGGCACAGCTTCTACAGCTTAAAGAAGATCGATTCATCGCAGGATTTCATCAATAGGTAGAAAAATACAGACAGAAGGCATGGCATGATTTCCATGCAAAGGAAAAGCACATTCAGCACAGAGATATGGTTCTCCTATATGAGAGTAAGTTCATGAAGCATCTAGGTAAGCTTCAGATGAATTGGTTGGGTCCATACATCATAAATCTCCTCGCTGATGGAGGTACAGTTCAGCTGCAAAAGCTAGATGGAACACTATTGAAAAATTTAGTAAATGGAAGTCGGCTAAATCGCTATTGAGATAACAAGGGGCAGAGCCACTGAGGAAGAAAACAAATGTACGAAAGCGAAAATATATAAATAAATAAATAAAAAATTGTTTCAAAAAGAGAAAAAAGAAAATTGAAACAGGTACATTGCGAATATCGGGAATCTATCGACAGAGCGACGACAAGAGTTGAGTTCTTGCTTCTGTCGAAGTAACTGCGACAAGGTTGGAATTCATACGTGTGACCATGGGATAGTGACGAAGTTAAAAAAATGACAAGGTTTGGAGCCTGTCGACATCCGACCAAGTGTGAATTGGGCAAATCGGACAATAAATGCAGCAGTTAAGACGCAACAGGTGACGATGCAAGTGGATAAAAACACAATTAATGACCAATGAGTGTGCAGGATTTGGTAAATCAACGGAGGATTTGGAAATCATTGTCTGAAATCCACTCAATCAATGGGGAGCGGGAAATTGAAAGTTATAAAAGCATGCCGAAGCAAATAGTTCGACCCATTATGCATTTTGAGAGCTATAGAAGAAGAGTTAGAGCGAAGATTAATAGTGAAGTTAGTTGCAATGGCGCACGTTATCTCCAACACAAGCACACAAGATGCACTGAGGGCGAGGGCGAGGATCGTCCAGGAACAACTAGAAATTGCATCCGCACCAACGCAGATATTCAGGAAGAAGAGAAGTGCCAGTCGACCAACAAGTTCAGAAAGACAAACCAAGACGACCCGCAGCTCGACACGGGCTATAGCTGCAGAAGGATATGCAGGCACATCGGTCGTCGCAGAAGAAGAAAAAACAGCACAAGGAAGGAAACAAGGTCTGACAATAGCGGAAATTCCAAGCTACGTGCCATCGAGGAATGAAGGGGCACTTGCAATACGACTTGGAAAAAATTCCAAGTATACCATCAAGGATATAGCGACACCAAAGGGCATCCTTACCACCGGAAGCATAGTGCAGTGACTACAAAAACTGTAGTACAACGACCATGACATATTTGCATACCCAGAGTGCACTAAGGACACACACATTGAGAAATCACATGGAGAGGGAGGACCAATCACAAGGGAGCCAACGCAGTGGGCATTGGGGCTGGAGCAATCAGGGATCCTATCAATAATTCATATGCCTCATTTTGGGATATTGGTGGAAGCAAATGCATGTATCAAGCAACTACTACCATGTTTTCATGGTGGATATTTATGGTTGGGCACAAAAATCCCAATCACTATCGATATTATTTTGTAGATCATTGGATTACCCTGTTGGATTTTTTGCAACTTCAAAAGATATTATTTATTGTATTTCTATTGTACTTTTTGGTACCTCCTAAGGGAGATGAACTTGATGTAATTAACTATGTAAACGCTTGAAAGAATCAATGTAAACCTTGGGGAGAAAATAAGCAAAGTAAAAGATTAAAATTAAATTATAATTTGCCCCCCAAGTGTAGTCGACCCCGTCAAATAGAGAAATCGGCTCACCTAGGATAAAAGTCACTTTTGTACTTGTATAAATAGAGGTAAATTTCACCTGATTATCTCACTCACTCATCCACTCAAGTTCTCATTACTTGAGAGAGAGAAGTTTGCATCTACAAGAGGAGAAGAAGACTGTTTTGGGGTTTCTACTTTTGGAAGACATTTTTCATCTTTCCTCTTTTATGATTGTACTTTGATCTCGAGATTATCATCTCTATACGAAGGTTGTTGGGTTTTCTCCCGTTTGGGTTTCCTGGGATAAACTTTGTTGTTATTGTTTTGTGATTTGTCTTTCTTCTAGTGATCTTTTTTATGCAATTGAATTATTATGCCATGAATGTTTGAATCCTAACATGAGATCAGAATAGTTCTAGAAGAAGCCATTGCTGGAACTAGGGTTTCATCTTCTGTAGTATTCACCCAACATTTTGGAGAAAAAGATCCTTGGGAATTTTGCTTTTACGAAGGCGCATTTTTTGGTGAAGACAAGATTCAATTATGATAATTTTCAGTTTTTTACCTAACTCTGCAGCTGGAGTAGAAATTAGGGCTTCAGTTTTGACCTACTTCTCTCCACGGATTTGGATCAGTCCTACCTCAAAACAACTCGCCTTGGCAAGGCACATCTACCTGTGGAATTAGTTTTTCCAAATTCCAATTTTCATTTTTGACCTAGCTCTTGCTAGGGTTTCTGAACCATGTCTGCAGTCAAGATGATTGGTATGAAGGTTGAATATCACCTAGAAGGAGCTTCCAACTTTATCTCTTGGAAGTCTAGGATTCTTCTACTTCTAGAAGAAAATGACGTACTACAATATGTAAATGAGAAGGTCCCTGAGCCAGAAGCTAAAGAAGACAAATCCCGATGGAGGAAGAATGATGCCAGAGCAAGAAGGATTTTGGTGGACTCAGTAAGAGATCATTTGGTTCCACAAATCTCAGGGAAGAAGAATACTAGGAAAATGTTCAAGACCATAAAGAAGTTGTTTGAACACACTAGCATCAATGTATCCATCACATTTAGGAACCAACTTTCAAATATGAAGATGTCCAAGTCAGAATCCATTTCCTCATACTTTATGAGTATCACGGAATTAAGAGACAAGCTTAGCACCAGTGGAGATCCCATTGATTATAAGGAGCTTGTTATCACCACTTTGAATGGTCTACATCATCTTGGGAGTCCTTTATTCAAATCATAAGTGGTAGATCTAAACTACCCAATTTTGATAATCTATGGGAAGATTGCACTCAGGAGGAGACAAGGATTGCAGCACGACAAAGCCTCCATGGTACTCAACCTGAGGA
The DNA here is from genome assembly GCA_027924585.1 of Larix kaempferi. Lineage (NCBI taxonomy): Eukaryota > Viridiplantae > Streptophyta > Pinopsida > Pinales > Pinaceae > Larix > Larix kaempferi. The sequence goes on along the minus strand of BSBM01000461.1, from coordinate 12,262,633 downwards.
GAATCAAGCATTTGTATCCCATGCCAAGAAAGGTAAGGGAAAAGGAAGAAATTTCCATAAACATAAGCAACAAGATAGGATACCAAATCATGCTCCAAATCAGAAGAAGGAGAAGAAGGATTTGTCTCAGATACAATGCTACAAGTGCAAGGAATATGGTCATTATGTCAATAAGTGTCGAAGTTCTAACAAAAGGAATCATGAAGCATCAACTGTTGATGTTGAAGAAGATACTTCTCACAAGAAGTCAAGGAATGATGATCGTTCATAGTTCTTCTTCTAGGAGATATGAAGTTCCAGACTGCAAGAACATATATCTCTCTTGGTTCCCACAAGAAGGAAATGGGAGCCCACACACAAAAAACAATTAAGAGATAAGTATTTGGTTTTCTTGTTTACATATATCTTTTTTGTCTTATCTATATTCATTATATGCAGATCTATCTGGAAGTGTATTGAGCAGTTGATATAGTTTACCTTGTTATGCATATGAGATACACAACATTTCATGGATCTAGTCTAGATGATATCTCATTCCTACATGCTTAGAGTAGTGCACACTCTTGACAACATGTTCTAGTGGAGATAGCATACATCTAAATAGTTCCGAGATGTATTTAAAAGACATGTTTATAATTGGTGTGCTAAAGTATTAGCTAAGATGCCTGTGTAAACTATTGTCATTACATTTGATTATGCAATGTCACTGATCATCAGTCGGGTTTGACTTGTAGGAAAAATACCATGTGATATGGCCTACAAGAGAAGGATGATGTGACTTGTTCTGAATGAACAAGTGGTGGACACATGAATCCCGTTGATGCTCAGCAGAAATATTACAAGAATACGAATCTCAGCCTAGAAGGATGACCTCAGAGGAATCTTTCACATATGTAAAAGCAGAAGTGGGCCACCTTCAGATATTTGGTTATCCAGTCTACATACATGTGCCCAAGAAGAACAAGATCGAAGCTAGAACCTTTAGGAAAGAAGGGAACCTTTGTGGGATATAGTGAGTCTTCAAAGGATTATAGAATACACATCCTAATACCCAGACAGATTGAAGTCAGTAGGGATGTGACCTTTGAAAAAGAGATGGTTGTCAGGAAAGGTAGAGGATCGGACATGGAGATCAATGATGAAGAAATGATAGAAGCAAAGGAGATGATACCATATCCTCCTCTAGTTTAGAGGGAGTTAGCAGAAAAGGATGAACCTATCAATCCCATTGATCCAGTTGGTATCCCCAGAGATGTTGCAGTTTGTAAAAGACCTAGATGGGCACACTAGACACTGCAGGATGTAGAGGGGCATGAATCTTCACATGGTGCTTTCAGAGAAAGCAAAATACCTCAGAGGTTATCTAGTTATGTGGCACTGATGAGCAACATTATTGATTCAAAACCAACCACTTACGAAGAAGCATCCAAACATCAAGTTTGGGAGGATACCATGATGTATGGAAGAATATCAATCCATCATGAAGAATGATGTGTGGAAGGTTGTGCCGAGACCTAAGGAGAAGTCAGTAGTGACTTCTAAATGGATATACAATATAAAGCATGGAGCAGATGGAAGTGTTCAAAAATACAAGGCCATATTTGTTGCTAGAGAATTCTCTCAGAAAGAGGGAGTTGACTATGATGAGATATTTTCTCCTTTGGCTCGATATACTTCCATCAGATCGATCATTGCTATTGCTTCAGATATGGGATGGAAGTTGCATCAAATGGATGTGAATACAACCTTTATCAATGGTTTTATTGAGGAAGAAGTTTACATCGAGCAGCCAGATGGGTTTATTGTCCAAGGAGAGGAGTCTCATGTATGCAGATTGAAAAAGGCATTGTATGGACTCAAGAAAGCACCTTCTACTTGGTATGGACAAATAGATGGATTCCTGGTAAGCTTGGAATTTTCCAAGAGTGATGCAGACCCCAACCTTTCATACAAGGTTGTAGATGATGAGCCACTGATTTTGGTACTATATGTTGATGACCTGTTTCTCACAGGAAATGAGAAACTTATTGTACGGTGTAAGAAGAATCTTCACTCTGAGTTTGAAATGAAGGATCTTGGATTGATGCACTACCTCTTGGAATTAGAAGTATGGCATAGGTAGAAAGAGATTTTCCTAGGATAAGGAAAGTACACCATAGATATATTGAAGAGATTCAGAATGTTGGACTGCAAGTCCATGGCCACTCCGATGGATGAAAATTGGAAGAAGCTGAGAGATTCTGCTTCATACTCAAATTAGATTGATCCCACTATGTAACACCAACTAATTGGGTCCTTGATGTGTTTGACAAACATCAGACCAGATATGTGTTTTGTTGTGAATGCTCTCAACCATTTCGTGTGCGAGCTGAGGCAGATTCACTTAATTGATGCAAAACATGTGCTCAGATACTTGCGTGGCACTGCGGGATATGGTTTGAAATATGCTTAAGATTGTGACCTAATATTGTAGGGGTTTACAAACTTAGTATGGGTCGGATGCATTGTAGATAAAAAGATTACTTCGGGATGTTGCTTCATTTTGGGTTCTACAGTTATTTCCTGGTGCAACAAGAAGCAAAACTCGGTAGCACTCAGTATTGTAAAGGCCGATTACATGGATTCTAGTACAGCAACTTGAGAAGCAGTTTGGCTTCGTAAACTCTTGAAAGGATTGTTTGGATAGATTCCAAAGTCGACCATGTTTCACTGTGATAACCAGATCTATGTGCAGATGTTAGTGAATCTTGTATTTCATGACAGGTTGAAGCATATAGAGATTCGGTATGACTTCATACGTGATATGGTGCAAAAAGGTGCGGTCGAGTTATAGTACATGCTGACATATGACCAGACTGTAGATGTTCTCACTGAGTCCCTTCCTAGGGTGAAGTTCGAATACTTTTGCGGAAGAATTGGAGTAGAAGGGAACAAGTCCCTCCTTGAGAGAGAAATATGACATCGAGATGCTTACCTTGCTTTCTCCCAGGTGCCTCTACAGTCCTAGTACTCATCCAGGTACGGGATAAATCCTATTGGAAGATGAGTCAGATAGTCAGTATATGGTCAGGTTAACCCAGGTACCTCTACAGTCCAAGTACTCAGACAGGTATGGGATAAATCCCATCGACGGATGAGTTGGGAAATCAGTATATGGTCGAGTTCACAGAGGTGCCTCTACAGTCCAGATACTCAGCCAGGTATGTGAGAAATCCCATCGGTAGATGAGTCAGTCAGTTAGTAGTTGGTCGTGTGATTGCACAGGTACATCTACTCGTTCAGGTTCTCATCCAAGTATGAGAGAACCCCATTGGCAGATGAGATGAACAAGTAGTAGATGGTTGTGCCCATTTGCTCGTTTGGGATCTCAGCCAGATATGGGAGAAATCCCATCGGAAAATGAGACAGACAGGTAAAAAATGGTATAGCTAATATCTCATATATCTAGGATTGAGTGATTCTCCTGGACACACCGAAGGACTAGTGTAGATGATGCATGAAGACACTTCTCAAAGGACTAAGACTGTGCTGACAACCTTCAGTATGTATAGAGATGATGGATACAGTATAGATGTACAAAGATGAAACCTAGATGATCGTGATGCTGATGAAGACCGAATAATACCTTTCTCGTTGAGAGGGAGTGTTGGATTTTTTGCAAATTCGGTAGATATTATTTATTGTATTTCTATTGTACTTTATTGTACCACCTAAGGGAGATGAAATTGATGTAATTAACTATGTAAACCCTTGAAAGAATCAATGTAAAACTTGGGGAGAAAATAAGCAAAGTAAAAAATTATAATTTCCCCCCAAGTGTAGTCAGACCAGTCAAATAGAGAAGTCGGATCACCTAGGGTAAAATTCACTTTTGTACTTGTATAAATAGAGGTAAAGTTCACCTCATTATCTCACTCACTCATCCACTCAAGTTCTCATTACTTGAGAGAGATAAGTTCGCATTTGATGGAGGAGAAGATTGTTTTGGGGTTTCTACTTTTGGAAGACATTTTTCATCTTTTCTCTTTTATGATTGTACTCTAATATCGGGATTATCACCTCTATATGAAGGTTGCTAGGTTTTCTCTCGTTTGGGTTTCCTAAGATAAACTCTGTTGTTATTGTTTTGTGCTTTGTCTTTCTTCTAGTGATCATGTTTATGCAATTGAATTATTATGCTATGAATGTTTGAATCCTAACATACCCAAGGTTGGAGTAGATGCTTCGCAATACTTCCAAGTGAAGGATAATGACAAGAACCTTGTTGCGAAGCTGAAGACAAAATATGGGGTGGAAAAGAACACCCGCGGATACCTCATCGACACAATAAATGATCGAGCGGTTAGGATTGCATCAAATTTGCTGGAAATTAAGATCGTAAGGAAGAATCACCCTAATAAGTGTACATTAGGGGTGATTGCGTCCGTGGAGTAGTGTGCAACAGGAGTTCAAATGATCTGGTCGCTATTTTTGTTAAATGAGTTCATGGAAGACGTGGTAGCAGTACAAGAGAAAGGAAATTAATTCACATACTCATGGATTCTATTATTGATCGCACTAGTTGCATGGATGGAACCACCGCAGTACCAGGGGATGGAGACTGAAATTGTCAAAGTGTGCCGAGGGGCACGATAAAAAAAATTGTGGAAATTGAACGACAAGGAGAGACAAACATGTAATATCATTCAATTATTTATGTATTTAGAAGAGTTGAAGGTCGAAGCAATAAATATCCCACGACTAACAGAAGAAGCAACCAAGAAGTATAGAAGAATTACGAGGTTGTCGGTAGGGCCCCAAGCAATATACATCCAAGCACACGCAAACCCACAAAAGTAGTGGTTATCGACGCAATACAAGCTAAGTGACACGAAACTAGACACCATAGTGGAGGAATGGCCAGAAGAGTGGGAGGTTCGAGTAGGTGAAGACCAACTGTCGGACTTAGAGGATGGGAAGCCGACAGATGGAAAAAAGGCCCAAGAAGAAACCAAAGATTCAAAGGATGAAGGTGAAGGTGTGGAAGAACAATCGCGCACCGCAAGTCACGATGGTGCATCATCAGCCACTCCAACAAATTCAGAGCTCGAATCTCAGTGAGAGGAAACAAGGACAAAGAGTAGGATGGATAGAGGCGAGGGGATTACAACTGTCAGTCTCCTCGATCAACAAATGAACCAGTTACTCGAGAAGATAATGATCGTGGTGGACGAGAACCACGCAACATCACACGACATGTGACGACATATTTCCATTAGGTGTCGCAATTGTTGCAGTCGCTAAGAAATGCAGTCATGGAAATAAGGTTGCAGCCAGAGTAGGGATATCCAAGTGCATCAACAGTAAGGAGATTTGAAGTGGACATTGGTACTCATCAACGGATCGTAAAAATATTTCCTACTGCGATCACGACGGGAAGCGAATAATTGGATGTTGCGCTAAGAGGACATAGCGACATCAACATAGACTTAAACATGCTACCAATGTTTAGGTTGCATAACCTTCACACTGGGGTGAACAATGAGATAAACGACCGTGAAGCAACAAAGCATGATCAAATGGTTGGTTACAAGCGGCAGGTGCGAAACATGAAGTGGAGATTGAATGGATCTGTGAAGAGAAAGAAGCAGTAATGGGTGAAAGGACACAGGCTATGGAGGACAAATGGAGGTTAGAACATGCCATCTCTATGGCATGCGAAGATGCTCCTGAAATAGGTAAGATATGGTGGCAGAGGAAAATGCATTAAGGTTAGGCACAGCCATCGCAGACCTGTGGAAAGAGAATGAGGATCTGCAAAAAAGGGCGGTGTCGAGCACACCGCAAGAGAAAATAGAGGAAAGGAAGAGTGCAATTGAAGAAGTTGAGAAATATATCACGGAACTAGAGAAAGCAACTCAGAGCATCACAGAAGATGTAATGCAATTTTGGGGAAGCCTAGTACAGGATGAGAAGTTGCACCAGCTGAACGTGCAACTCGGCGAAGCAAAAGCGCAACTTGAGTCATTGAGGGGATCGCTTAAGGTGATGCCCCTCCTGGCGAAAATGACAAAGGAAACAGAGCTGAAATAAATGCAACATCATGTCAACAAGGAGCGAACAAGGCAACAAAAAATAACTGCACATTTGGATGAGCTGCAGACAAAAGCTGAGCAGTTGGAAGTCAAAGAAATGGCAGGAATGACACGGATCAAAGAAAATATGGAGAAGGCGTAGCAGACAAGTGGTGAGCACACAACAAAACAAGAAGTAGAGGACTGCGCAGCACTCAAAACATCGACCAAATAATTTGTCGACTAGATTAAGACAACATATGACAACTTCAAGATGCAGGTGAGCGCACCAGCAGTATTCAGCTGAGGTGGCTCGAGGGTGAGCCACAAGTTTGTGTTAGGGACCTATTGGCATGGGTCCAAAGCGCACATATTCAGTATAGTCAGCGACGAAAAGGTAAATGACATGAACAAAGGACCGGTCGCGATGTGCAAAAGAGCCGACAAATGCGGAATAATTAGTTAAGAAATTAGTTAGTAATGGGTCATTGGACCAATTTGTAACGGCCAAGTGAACCTATAAATAAGAGTAGGATTGTAAGCCTAAGGGCATCCCCTTTTGGTCTCAATTTGGCACTTCTTGGTAGCGGATTGTATTTGTATGCGAGTGAACCTTGAGCTTGATCTGAATCGCATCTTTTGTTCTAAGTTTGTATTGGTTTTGTGATCTGTATTCTAGAGAATTTTGCAATGTATAAGACAATTTGATGAATAATGAAGGGTTGATTTATATCTATCTTTGTCTCTTTGTATCACAATTTGATTGAATATGGTTTATCGCAATGTTTGATGGTTCAATATGTTTCATGAATGAAATCGCAGTTATGTTATGTATATCAAGTCCCTTAAGTATGCTTCGATAATCTGTGATTACGTAGATCTGATTAATTTTTCGACTATGAGATAATCATGTTTTTATGTGAATGAAGGTTATGTCGATCTCTGAGTTTAATAGATATGATTTATAGGTCGATGATATGATGTTCTGATGCGAATGTGAATCTCTGTTTTATGTTGCAAATGAATACGAAATAACACATGTCCCCTTACAACTGCGGAAACGTGGTTCCTGCAGCCCCCTTAGATATCTCAGGTGAGACTTCACTCTCTCTGCGAGTGTTGCTGGAAAGGGTAAAACCTTTCTAAGATGATGTCTATGGGAGTATGTGTCGAGGTTTGTTGAAAGTAGTGCGAACTGAACCCCTGTCGATAGAATTGTGTCAACAGGTTTTCAATAGCATCTTTTATCTTTGATATTGTAACAACCCTCATGTAAAATAATGGAATAAAATGGGTCAAATAATAAAAAGGGAGTAAATATTAATGAAATGTAAAATAATAAATAAAGGGGTAAATAATATAATGGGGAATATGAAAGAAAAAGGATGAAAAAATAATTGCATTAAAAGAAATTAAAAAAAAGGGGAGAAGGGGGAGATAAAAGGAGGACAGGAAGAATAGTGGAGGATACTTTGATCTTTTGGCATTTTGGAATGAGAGCTCCGGAGGAGCCAAGCAAGAGGAAAGCAAGAAATCTATGGCATAGGGTTAATTGTTGGGGGCTCGGGGGCCTCAGCTATTGACTAGGAGTTGGTTGGGTGGAGAGTCATCCCCCCACCTTCAGTTGGAGGCATTGGAGTTGTCAAGGTAATGGTAGCTTCTAGGTCATCTAACCAAGTATGGCTCCTTAAATCTCCATAGAATATTTTCTGTTATATTGTTGAATGGATCCACTTTGATATGCATATTGTAAATCTGTTATTATACGTTAGATCCGTTATTTTTTTTGTCAGATCCTCTTTGCATGTTGGTTATCTTTTGTTATTTATTGGTTTTATGAATCTAAGGTTGTTACAATTTGGTATCAGAGCTGTGTTCCAAAGCTTGGGCCTAAGGGCTCTCACTACACACATGATATGTTGATGATGATCCTATAAATAGATCTCCAAGAAAATATCATTAGATTGAGTGGTGAATGATACAGATCAAAACAAGAAATCAATGTGCATATCTGTATCTTTAGGTTAAGTGCTTAAAAAAAATATATCTCTATAATATATAAAGACTAAGATTAAAATTAGGTTAATGGGTGTTGGGATTTGAACCCAGATCTAGTGGCACAATAGGAGCCTTACTTAGGCTACACCCATGGCTCAGCATAAAGATAATGTAAAACCTAAAAACTTGCACTCATGTAAAACCATCACTGATCAATACAAAAAAAAATATAATATTAATGGAAATAAAACAGGAAATTAAGAAATACACTGGTGAAAGCATGAGACTCAAAAAATCTTCATCTTTCTGGGCATAGTGCAAGTTTGCAAGGTTGTTGGAAAGCAATGAACATGTTCGGATTATAAGGCTGTATTATTTGATTGCAAAAAGATTGAAGTAAATCTTCTTTGTTGATCTATATTATTGCTTGGAATACAAATGGGTATCCTCATAAAATAAATTTTATCAACAATTTTAATTCTACGATAGATTTCATAAGAGTCTGGATCTGTACTAGTTATCCCAGAATACCTATAGCAAATAAATCTCACGAAGGCGTGCATGAAAGCTTGCAAATCAGGGTTTATTAATTTGTAGAGACATATTCATATTTAATTTGTTTTAAAACCTGGATTTATTAATCTTCCTTCTTTCTAATCCTCAGAGCATCCCAAAGAACAGATCCATCTTCAATTCATCTAACCTGGATTTTTACAAGGATTACACATTGTTTCCCCATACGCCCTGAACGCTTTTAATTAATATGTAAACAAACGTGAGACGCGGAAATTAAAATGAAAACCTACGCGAGACTGCATCTTCGTGGGCGTACTCGACAGCCAACCGACAAAGCAAGAGGCTTGTTTCACAAGGGACGAAAGGAGAAGTAGAGTCTATTGTTATCCCTCCCTTCAGGATGACATACATCGAAGAATCGTCCAACACGAAAAAAAATAATCTATGACCTTAACTGCAATGGCTTCATAATCTCAGGCTTCATAATTATGGTGGTAAAGACACCGAAACCTCTCCCAATTTTTTTTCTTTGTGTAACGTTCGTTTTCCAAGTTACTTGGATTCCAGGGATGCAGGGATGCATGGTGATCATTTTCCTTCCTACCATGGCCGACAACCAAAGCGCCGCCGATATGAGTTTATTTCTCCTATTCTCGATAGTCGTGAAATGAATCCCACCCTGATATGCATGGGATGTTTCTAAAGAAAATATCTGTCACCATTATGAATGCATGCGGCAACCTATGTCATTATGTAATGCGTAACACTTATAATGACGTTTATGATTGAAAACATTCTCAGTTAGTCTCCGAAATCCTATTTTTAGTCATGTATTGAGAATTGTTTTTCATGGATTCAGTAACGTTCTCATCATATCATGGAAATGTATCCAATTCATGCGTAACACCATGACACTGCACGCAGTGGAATAAATGTAATGCATGCCTAACTCTATCCCAAACGTAACGACTCCTTTATCGCTCCCCTTTCTCCCTTACGCTTTCTATCAACGTAACCACTCCATTTTAAAATTAGTTTTTTTTTTTAATTTTTATTGATCTACACATTTTTCAGAAGCACAATAATGACCTAAACATTTCCCATCCACCTCTTCATGCACTGGAGCTTCGTACTGAGTTACGTTTCTGGGCTGCGTTATATTGTATGGTAGTTGATGTCCAATTTATGAATGTGTTTTGCGTGTATTGTTGATTACAAAAAAAAGGGAGAACTGGACAGAGGCGTGGTAGAGGGAATTTTGGAGGAACCTGTGACTACCATTTTGTTCCCAAGGATTGCGTCCAACACTTTAGATGTTCTAGCAAGGAGAAAACGAGTAAGTCATTCTTTCTCCATTATCTTTTGCTTCTGCGATGCGAAAACAGTTAGATATCCCTTTTAAATCTTTAATACATGTGAGGAGGGCGGTTTTCATGGGAGAAGATAGTACCCCATAATCTTTTCCCCTACGTTACATCTTTTAATACGTTACATAAATGGTACATACAGGCAAGAGTTGCAAAATAGAAGCTACTATGTCAAGTACACCACTACAGCAGGGAATGGAAAAACGAACATGGAATGGAATGCCCAACTTTTCGGGGACACAGAAATTGTAGCATTGAAAATTATCTGTGCCCCAGTTATCGAAAACATATGTTGGTAAACACGAGGAAATGAATATATATACCCGTCAAAGCGCCGTCAAAATAAATGTGAAATCAAGTTTAAGCATCTTTGTTTTGTAGTGGGGATTGATTTTATCATTTGGGCGATTTTATTTCAGTGCAATAAATAAACCCTCAGCTGCTTAATCCAGAAATCCATTGCGATTTTGATCTAAAACGTTGTCATCTTTGTCAAATTTCAACCTAGACTTGTCTGGAAACTCTCGTGAATTTGTTTTGTAGGATGTAAATTCAAATGGTATCTATATTTCATTTGAAAATATTTACCCTAGCCACCGTTTCTTTTGAAAACCAAACGGACCATGTAACCCGCATTTTCCTTATGAATAAATTTTCTCTATCGTTGGGCAATCTTTCGGTCATTTTGGTGCGGTAAAGGGTTATGTTCCTCATATGCCATTTCTGAATTTCGAGTGACAAGTTTGAAGACGCATTATTAGGTGACACGACTCTGTTTTGGAAGTGCTTTCGTTTTATCCTGTGCATCATTAATAAAAACCCCATGTTTGTACATAAACCATAATCCATGAAGAGTTGTGGTTGAGCAGTGAGTTGTGCATGGAGAACGTGGAGCTTGAATGTGAATACATGTGGCTTTCCAAACCTCCTCTATCTCTACGTGAATAATTTGCGCAGGGCCGGCAGCATCTAGGATTTTTACACAGTGTGTGGCCTTTATTAGTAGCATTCTTCATCGGATGAGGTTTCCCAAATTTTTAACCCTACTGCGAGAACACTTCGGCAAGGAGGTATGCTGTTTTCTTTTATCTCTATTATATGGATATTATAACTTGAAAACCCAACATCCTTGATCAAATTCCTGATTAAATTCTTTTCGATTTCAATTACTCAAGAGAAGAGGATTATAGACCAGATACATTTCAAAGGAGTTTAACAAGTAAACAAAAACCCATACATAAACGTCAATATATCTATGCATACGGTTTAGATTGTTGGCAATGCCCACTGCCAGGAAGTTATTGGGTTAAAATCAGGACAACAACATTGCATACTGTCAAATATGACCTAGCTTGCGCTAGGGTCATCTGCCACTTGAAAGAGAACTACGATGTTAGTGTTTATGCATGCTATATATTCTGCATTTAAACAGACTACTCAGGTGGGTGCAAATCTCAACTGACAAGGAACAATGCTACATAAAAAGATTTTTTTTGCATCGAGCCCAAATCTACAATTAACCATCTAGCCACAAGACCAGCACAGCAGTCCAAGTGTCAAACCATGATCCCAAGGAAATGTACACAACCAAGTGCACAGTATGCTCCAGTATTTTGTTTGAGAAGGAAGAAGATTATTGTTAAGGTTTCCAGTATTTGCATTCCTTTCATAGGCAGAGGACTCTTTTAAAAATAGGCATTGTGCTCCTTAACATAGTAGATTAATCTTGGATAAGTATATAATATAGGGACTTCAACTATTCAAGAGAATAATTTCGTCATCAACCGTATAGAGTCATAAACCCTTCCACTACTGTTGAATGCATGCTGTTCACTTATTGATCGTTTTATTTAGTAGTCATAATTACATTAATGCAAAATTATGATATACATAAAAATAAAAATAAACTCTTGATTAGCTGGATGTGTGGCAACAATGAGTCCGTGAAGATCATCCGTGTTATGAAGCTTTAAAAGAAAAGTGTAACCGTATTTAAGAAAATGGTGAAATACTAATATAGGTGCTAGGAAATAAAAATGTTAACAATGCATCTTGTATAAACTGTATATATCGTTGGGGTTGACATTGTGAACATACAACTGAAAACTATAAACATATAGAGCTACTCCAGACTTAGGATACCCGACATGTACAATCTGTGCAAAGAGATATCACACATAAACATTAATATTAAAGGCGAGTATTGCCAAGCATTAAAAATATTAACAACCCAGTATTTGACTGTGAATTAAAAATGGTCACAACCTCACATTTTGCTATCTCTACAAATTTGAAACTGTGAAAGCAATGAGAGGTATTTCTGATAGGTCGAGTACCCTCGGAGGCATTTTGACCATCGATATTATTATATTGATGAGTATAAGAAGAGTCAAATATTCCTTTCGCTATCTATAAGTTGAAATCTAAATTTCATTCATTATTAAAGGATTATATAAGGGTCTATCAGTTAAAAGAAAACTACTGCTCAAAATTCCGTACTAAGGCCATAATTATTATGTTTATAGAATAAGAATGGTGTAAATTATTTAATACCATGAGAATTTCCAATTGATTAGTCTTTAAATGACATCGGCACTCTTGAATTATAAAAGATATGTGAATGGAGGAAAGGGACTTGGGTTCATTGTAGTATAAGTTGGGAAAAATGCTAGTTGTGAGATAATATTGTGGTCTTGTTCAAAGAAATTAGGGGAACTATATGTGATTGGTCTTGTTGATAAGATGAAAAAGGGTAGAAATAAAGGATACGATAAGAAAGAAGGTATAGGTACATAAAAGAAAGACTAGAGTAAATTAGTAATGTGTTTTAATGTCATGAGATGGGATACTATGCTAGCCAATGTCCATTGAAGAAGAATGGGGAATCCAAATAACATATACGTGATGTAGGGATTGAGAGTACTATAACAAGAGCAAATGGGTCATCATCTTGGATTGATGCCGCCTTCTAATTTGGTTTATTTCTTGTCCTCTAACAATTTATCTAATGTTGGATGGCTTGTGGATAGTGGAGCTTCACAACATACGGCTTATGATAGGTCAATATTCCATTGGTTTCAAGAGTAAGGGGGAGGCATGAGTATGGAGCTTATTGGAGAATCCACTTTACTACAAGAGGAGTTAGATTTATTTCCTTTCAAATGTATTTAGGTGATGTTATTGATATGAGTGATGCTCTATTTCTTCTTGGCTAAAGAATAATATTTTTCATGTTTCTTTATAACAAATGTACAATGGAGAGTTGCATTTGAGGGTTAGTAGTGAACCATTAGTGATTGTAGTCTTGCTAGTCTAAGGACATTAGATAGAAGGATGAGAGAGGGTGAACTTTACATGTTACTTTCTAATCATGTGACACTTTTACATTCCAGTGAGAGGTTGGATGAACTTTCTAGTTTTGAGGGGCTATAGTAAGTAGGAGTGCCTAGTTATTTGGTGAGGGAGAATATAATTTCCAGGAGAGATGTTAGTCATATTGCAGTGATTTCTTCCATATGTAACCCTTCTAGAGTATGAGGAAAAAGTTGTTGGATTCGCTCAGAATGAGGGAGGTGGTTGTTATGCGACTCTTACTTCGTGATTTTCTTAGGATGAGGGAATTGACTAGATCAGGTTTTTTTATTAGAGGTTTGAGTTACATGAGAGTGACTCTCATGTTCATATGTTGTTGGTATATTCCTTGCATGGGTTGTTACCTATACCATAAGATTCATATTTAATGATCAATGAGTTGACTTGTACATATCTTTATCTTAGTGACTTGTTACATACTTTATTATGATCAGTTTATTATGTTCAGTTTATTATGATCAGTTTATTATTTTTACTTTATTATGATCAGTTTGTTATGTTTCATGCTACTACTCAGTTTCCATGATGCATATTTCATGTTTATACTCAGTTTATTATGTTTCTAGATGTATAGGACATGAGGTATATGATATGTTGATTGTTGATACTCAATTGGTAATTTATAGTTTTATGTATGGCGTCTTGAAATGTAAGTTATGCAGTACATGATATGGTGTTATTACATGTTGTTCCTTAGAATGATGCCTTATAGACATGTGACTCATGGTCATGCATTATTCATGTGAAATTTGATGTTGTTTCTAGCCATGAGATTTATAGCCATGGGTTGTGCAAGTGGTACTTCTATATGTTACTTCATGATGTTATGGTGCTTTATAAGATAGATGATGTGTGGAACATAAAATGATATTATTCCTTGATGATATTAATTTAGCATTTTAAATAGGTTTATCATGGAATCTAGAGATAAATGACATCTGGCACATAAATGGTATGAAATCATGTGATTTATTATGGTATTTTACAGCTCTATCATGTATTGGTGAGAAATAAGAGATTACATCAGATATTTGGTAAATGACATGTTATCATTTCATGCTAATCCTTATTGTTCCCCGTAGAATGCATATTTTGATATGATGATGGATTATGTTGATATTATTAATATTGAATTATGGTAGCTTATCATGACATATTAATGAGATGCTTAGTGAAATTATGAAAGTATCATGACCAGTTATAATATAATGGTAGCACAAAGCACTTTAAGTGCCAATTGTTCCATGTGATCCACTCAAATAGCCTGATGAAGCTAAGTATTCTATGATTTCGTGGGAGCCCATAACCACGAATGAGAATAGCTACTATAAATAAATTATGGGTTGGGGACAAGCCCAACAATTAGCTCTGTGCCAGCAACTCTTGACTTTAGTACTAGAAGTTGGGAAGGTGGCAATGCCACAGATACTTCCCGGAGAACTTTTGATGTGACCAGAGTCCACGGTTGGAAACATACTCACCGGGAACGAGGTTTATGTAGAAAGACTTCGGATTCCTGGGGCTAGTGCCTTGAGGGTGCTGTGGAGGATGTTTAGGCTAGCCTTTCGAGATGCCTGGGGTATAATGATCTTGATATCAGGATCGGGGTACTGGGAACCAGATGCCGGTTAGTACCGATGAGGCCCAGATTCTGGTTAAATTCCGAGGAGGCCACACTATTACCATAAGTGAGAGGGTGGTAATGTTGTTGTAACTTCCCAGGGAACTTCTAATTCCTACTGTATGATCCGTGGACAGGTTACAGTAGAGGGCCCGTGCCATGGCGAGCGGGACCATCTGGAGTTGAAGGGGAGGTTTATGGAGGTGGTGGATGGTATGATTCTTAGGGAGAGGGTGAGTAAGGAAAGATAAGTAAACATATACACAGTTATAAAGTATTAATTAATTGTTATGTGTGTATGATGCATAATTGTTGCTATGGTTGCATACTAGACTCATAGGGAATTAATTAAGAGCATGTTGTAAAATAGGGCGTTTGATTTTATTAGTGTGGTTTGGAGACTTTTATGTGGTGGTCACACATATAAATCTCTAAACTTCACAATAGTACTAGCTACCTATATACTCTAGTATTTACTTGATTGATTGATTGAATAAGTATTGTTTTTATCGCTAGAAGATTATAACTTTGGGACGAATTTTCCTGAAGGGTGGAAGTATGTAACAACCCTCATCTAAAATAATGAAATAAAAGGGGTGAAATAATAAAAAGAGAATATATATAATGAAATGTAAAATAATAAATCAAAGGGGTAAATAATATAATGGGGAATGTGAAAGAAAAAGGATGAAAAACAAATTGCATTAAAAGAAATTAAGAAAAAGGGGAGAAGGGGGAGATAAAAGGAGGACAAGAAGAAAGTGGAGGACATTTTGGTCTTTTGGCATTTTGGAAGGAGAGCTCTGGAGGAGCCAAGAAAGAGGAAATAAAGAAAGCTCTGGAATAGGGTTAATTGTTGGGGGCTCGGGGGCCTCATCCATTGGTTGGGGATTGGTTGGGTGGAGATTCATCCCCCCACCTTCAGTTGCAGGAATTGGAGTTGTCAAGGTAATGGTAGTTGTTAGGTTATCTAACCAGGTATGGCTCCTTAAATCTCCATAGAATATTTTATGTTATATTGTTGAATGGATCAACTTTGATATGCATGTTGTAAATCTATTATTATACGTTAGATCCATTGTTATTTTTGTCAGATCCTCTTTGCATGTTGGTTATATTTTGTTATTTAGTGGTTTTATGAATCTAAAGTTGTTACAGATATTCTCTTTGTTATTCTTCTCGCATTCATAGTTCTTATTTCTTGTGCATCAAATCTTACAAATGTTGTTTGCTTATGCAGGGAAGAGGGCCGCACTACCTCCTTTGGGAAAATTGATTTCACTTGGGGAAACTCTCAAACCATCTCAAATTGATCGAGAAGGGATATATCATAACTTGCAAGGCATCTATAATATTTCCAAGTTAATATCTACTCCAAATCTTTTGTTTTAAATTTCTAATCCATTAGTCACATAATTTAACTGATCAAGTTCAAACTCTTACTCCTAAAATTATAAAAATTCTCCAGGTCACACCACTTAGAATTTTTTTTATTCCTCTATGGGTTTCCATCTCAAGTCCTAGGCCAAGGTGGGTTCCCTATGGAATCACCCTTGGAGGAATCCATCTACCTTTTCCCCTAGGAACTGATCTTAAACTAATTCACCCTCCTTGGATTTGTTATCTTTCAGGTTGTTTTGTGATCCAATATTTGCTTGTGTGCTGAGACATTGTCATATCCATTATCACATCCATAATCCATAATAAAGCAAGGTAAAGCAGGATAAAGCTACTAAAATTAGCCAAAGCACTCTTACTCATAAAAGCATAGTAAAACATGCAACAAAGTGGGACACACTTGAGGATAAACATCACTTAGATGTGGGCCAAGTGTGCACTAGGGACCACATGAGTTAGTCTAACACCTAGGAACACAACTTAATGACAAATAAAATTATTTCCTAAGTTCTAGATGGGTCATTTATTCTAATAGTTAGGAGGAAAATATTTCTATCCCACACATTTGGTTAATGCCGGGATCTTTGTTAAATACTTTTTTCCATAAAGTTTTTGTAGGAACTGGGTTCCTTTGGATCTCTTATAGAGGTATTGTAACTACTAGCTACAACCTTTCATCCCAATATCTATTTCTCGGCCCTTGTTGTTTATTATATTATTAAGGAAAATATTTAATTGGTGTTGTACAACCCTAACATGGAGTTTGGCAGGTCACTTTTCTTCTAGGGTTATGTTCCTTCATATTCATAAGTGGTCATTATTCTTTGGAGGATTGAAATGTTGTGATAGCACTGATGACAATTTCTTTACTGATTATAGTAGTTGATTTTGGGATTGCAATAGGTACAAATTTGTAGGTAAAAAGTTTTGTGGAGTTGCAAAGAGAGTTGAAAAGTGTCATTATAAACACTTTCCTCGTAAAGAGAGTGTTAGCTTTCAGGTTACTATGAAAGTGTTTACGCCATGATTGGAGGTGCTTCATGAGCTTTGGGACACATTGTGTATGTTTAACCCCCAAATGGTTCAAGATATATTAGTGCATGGAAGATGGTTTGTGTTGGATTTTCACTGTGGAGACAACCTGCTCAGTGGTTGCTTGACCTCAAGTAGGTTCTTGATTAACATTCATCACTAGGGCATTGGAGTTCTCTTGTTTCCTTGGTGGATTCCCTTCAATGTGAACACATGGAAAGGTTCACTCACTTGGAAAACACCCACCTTAGGAGGAAGAGTGTTTTGCATCTTAGAGGAAAGAATCAAACCTAGATGGCATGGGGTAGCTTGGATTCCTAATTGAAGGCTTGAAGTTGGCTTGACGATGCCTGCAATGTGATAGTGTTATTGAATGGGTAGTTGACCTAGTGGCATACATGGCTTAGGAGGAGCGATGGAGATTGTGTGGGCTTGGAATCGAGAGGTGTGGACACACTTTTAGCTACACCATCTTGGAGCTTGTATTATGTAAGACATCACCTTGGAGCATGGCATGTGTACCCTTAAAGTGGACCACTTCACTTATGCATGCCTACATGAAATTATCGTAGGTTGCTTGTAAAGGTTTGAGCCCACATTGTATTGTCGACCTCCCTTACCTCTCATATATATAGAGAGGAAAGAGAGAGTCCTCATTCATCAGCGTCATACTTTTCTCTTTGTACTTGTCTTCTTGAAGTGGTTCCCCAAGGTTCATGAGGAATCCCCAAAAGCTATGGAAGGGAAAGAGGACATCTTGGTTTGGAGTTTGCTCTTGTGACTAGCATTTACTCTTATGGAGCAGACGTTGGAGATGATCATTAATATAGCATTGTATTCATTCTTATTTCAATCTTGTGTAGAGATTTGACCTAAGAGAAGAGTGCAATAGTCACCTTCTCTCTCTTGGCTCTTCATTTGTACTTGGTGAGTCTCTCTCTCTCTTGGAATTTTTAGGGTTTCATGATCTTCATGAAGCATACTAAAGTCTAATATTAGGGCTTATTCCTTGGAGTTTAAGATTAGGGTTTTGTGATAAAACCGTAGGGTATAGTTGGCGAAGAACAAGAGGAGAGGACATCTTGCCTTGGAGGACTTATTTGAGTGAATCTTGCATGTTGGAGCTCCTTGGTGGAGTTGGGGTTTCTCTTGTTTTTCCTTAGCTAGGGTTTTGGAGAGATAGTGGGCTGAGCTGCAAGTACAAGGTCTGAAAGGATTTTAGGACATGATCAACTACCATCCGAGGGCTAAAGGGAGATCAAATCTTGCCTTTTGAGCCTTGCCCATCACAATACGTGGAGACTACATCAAATATATAGTGACAAAGTGCTAGGGATTTGATTCGAGGACATGATCTGATCACTGCTTCAAGAAAGAATCCTCAAAGAGAAAAGGAAATAGTGACTGATGGAAGAAGAAGTGAGCTAAGAAACCGATGATTAATCCACAAGCCTCCTAATCTTCCTATAATTGAGATCTGAGATCTGGTAAAAAGATAGATGTCCGCCATGCAAGGCCACATCTTCCAAAAATAGCATCTATGCAAGCTTAAGAACAGCAGCATCATATAATGGAAAGTAGGTAGGTTAGTTCTTGAACTTGCCAAAAACAAACCCGAAACAAAGCGCCTTCTATGGCAGTGTACTTAAGGATGAAAAGAAGACTAAAACTTTCTGAAAATAGATCCCCAAAAGCATTATGAGGACCTCCAAGATGAGCACCAAATATCTGCTAAAGAGAGCCCACAAAACAGTGCTGAAAAAGCCCCAGATAGTGATCCAGATCAGCCACAAATAGCAGGGATTGGACAACTAAGAGCTCAAAGTCAGCCACAAATAGCCCCTTGTGCAAGGCACCCATGAAGATCAAGTAACAAACCAAAAGCAAGAGTAAAAGGCTGTCACAAGAAAACCTAAGGCTGTCTCAAAATAGCAAGTCTCCAAAAGTGCTTTCACTGTCACAAATAACAGCAATATTCCCACACAAAAGCAACATCCAGCCAGCAGCATAAAATCAGCAATGAACTTCGTCAGAATGGTAACATATTATGATGAAAGAAAAACAACGCCCGTCTCCACTTAAAATGGCAAAGAAAACTCAAAAAGAACACTGCCCTTCCTAATCCAATCCAAGTGCTCATACAGGGCCAGTGCTGGAATTTGATGGGCAAAATGCCCGTCATAGGCCATTTTGCCCATCAAATACAGTTTAGATCTTCATGTCCCTGTCAAATAAAGCAAACTGTAAAACATCTCTAAATAGTGTCAAAACCGTCATTTTTGACGGGTGAAAATTTTACCAAATTCTTACCCTGTACAGGGCGAAAACATTGCTATTTCTGGAACTGAAGACGTGCTAAACTGGATATAAAACAGCACCCCTTCCCAGTTAATTATAGCAGCCGATATTTCAGTAATTTGTTTACGAAAGGCAGCACCCCTTTTCCTAGTTCTCATGCTGGAAACTTTACAAAAGCAACCCTACATTAAAAGAGCACCTGAGTGGGCCTAATGGTTAAGAACATGTGTTATCTTGTGGAGGTCACAGGTTCAAAACCGGCGGGGGTTAGGGTTGCTCATTGGCCGATTGTGACAAGGCTCGAAGGGTAGGCGACCCCTGGGATAGAGGCTCACCCCGGTGGGCTTCGGGACGTCTCGGCCCCTGCTGAGTCACAAGTTACTGGTATATCTGGCTTGTGGGCTGTTGGATATACCCTTGAGAGGTTGCTGTTCTCATGGTTAAAAAAAAAGAAAAGCAACCCTACATTAAGCAATGCTTTTTATTATAGAAAGTATCTTTTCTTAACACAAACAGCACCTTTCTTTAGACCTCAATTTCATGCATACTAGACCCTCAATTCTGATCTTCACAAAGAATCTCAAGTGCTGAATTGAGACCTCCTGAATAATTAATTCCTGATCCATGAAGGGGCCACACTAAGATGTACAGAGCACTGAACTTGCTATTAACTTAAGTACCGTTTATCTCCCAGAAAATACGTCAAGCTTCATATAATATTCTTCAAGGCGCCAAGATGTTTTATTTTTCTATGAATATTTACAGGGCTATACAACCAAAGTACCAGCAAATAGTCAACCTCTTTTCAAAGAAAATATGCTTGTTTCCCTAAATGTATTCCTTCCTCCACAGAAAAAACATTTGGATCATGGTTTGATCTCTTTCAACAAGTTTTTCCTAACGCTGAAACACCACATGCCAGCAACATGGTGCATAATCAACTTACTGAATAAGCAATTCTCCGATACCATTGGCTGAGAGGTTCACCGTTCTCTGATTTACTTATGGTCCAGGATCGTTAATTAACACATCAGATGACAAATTACTACTTTGTCGAATGTCTGAAGTATTGCTTTCTGAAAATTGAGAAGGTAGCTCTTCATTGCACTGTTCATGTGATCTTATCAGCGGTACTGGACCTACAACAAAATAAATTTGAAAAAACATTAAGATACTTGTCAAGATATGGACAACAATGTTCTGACAGAGATGTATAAATAAAGGTCAGGGCTTCTTATGTGACAGCTTTTTCTCCACATAATGATTCAAGAAGGATGCACAGACAACACTAATGCTGAGAGAAGTGTATCCTTAAACAAACAAAAGAAACAACGAAGAATAGTTTCAGAACACACAATTAAACTATAGATATTTGAAGTAATAAATAAAAATATTTCTTGAATGTCTGTAATGAACCTTATTTTGGTATTGAATAAGAAAATTTTGGTATTGAATAAGAAATCAGAACACTGATATAATTTGAGAGAGCTACGCAAGAATTGATTTCGATGTTGATTTTGACCCGGTGAAACTTAGAGCTCAAACATAACTCTGTACAGGGAAACACGCATTTATGAAGTTCCGGTCACAGGTAAATTGTTATAGTATTCATGTGGTAATGAGGCACAAGTCATCGATGAAAAGTAAAATGTCATGATGAAAAGCTATCTTTGCAAGATCCAAGAACCAATTTGACAGTCATCTGTCAGAGTCTATTACTTTTGAACATTGCTTTTCATACGTGATCTGTAAACTGCCTTGCATGTTCCAGTGGTCATTTCATCACAACAAATCTTTTAACTTCAATGATTTTATGCAGTACAGAGAGGCCATACTCTACTGTGTAGGGTGTATTTCATTCTATTAGTCATGTTGTTACAATGGTTCTGTACTTCATTGCACAGGGGTTTATATATGCTTATCCTTTAAAACTGTGAGCAAATAATCCATTCATCAACCCACATTTGACAGAAGGCACGACAAGAAAGAAGCTACAACACCATTAAACACGGGACTTACCCTGGAGAAACACGCGAGGGGAAAACTCTATCAATGAAAGGACTATGGGTTGTGCATTAAACCTTCTAGCACAGATGTATACAAAGCTGCAGCTCTCTCATGGAGAGTGGAAACAAATTCGATTCATTGACAGTGGAAAATACTGTAGCTCCATTACAACTCTGCATTCTCTATCCAAGACCCTGGTACTGCTCAGCTGTGGAGCAGATCAATGACTTCTGCATACCAGTCCTGCAAATGGCCCTGACAAGGCCATAGCTCTGGTTTTCCACTCTATAGAGTACCAAGAATGAGAACAAATATTATACTGATAAATTTTTTATCATACCTCTCCATTTTCAAAGGTTTTTGTCCCCAAAAGCTTTAATTCTGAACATGACAAGGAAAATTTTTATCAATTTTCTCCGCGAGGTACCAAATTGCCTTACTTCTCTTCTGAAGTTGATCCCCTTCAAAGTCTCAATTCCATCGTGCTGCTCCCTCTTTACTGGATGTGATCTGATTGAGTTGGGCATGCTTTGTCCTGGAAATTTCCCCTTACATTGAAGTCTACACCCCTATCGCCAACACGGATCTGCCCTTGCACTCTTTAGTAGCTTGGCTCTCTTGGCATGTTGATTGTGATGGCTTCATACTTGATCTTGGGTCTTTCATATTTGCTCTCATATCTGACATATCAATTTGGTCTGCCTACAACATCAAATGGTGTTGTGGCAAATAGCTAACACATACTTCAAATTTAATCAGAAATTCAATGTCAATTACAGAGATCTAGTTCAGTAATGGAGTAATTGATCACTATGGTTCATATACAGACTTCTACAACAATACTGTGCTCTTCCACAATCTGCTACAACAATCCTTCCTTCGTCTGATTGTTGCTGGTTTTTTACGTTGCAATGCAAATCTTCAGAGCGTTTCAAATCATAGAGTTGTAAGACCTCAAGTCTCCCCTTGGTCTAGTCCCCTAGGTGACCAATCAAACATCCTCGAGGCCTATTCGAGGTGTTGAATCAGGCCACAAACCACGCATCATCAGAGCGACAGACAGACTAGCCCCAAACGAATTCAGATCAGGGCACCTCCCACCTGTCGGACGACCCCTGAGATTCAGAGGAACAGCCAAGGCTCTATCCAGAGTTTCTTTCCTCCGACCTTAGATGGTAGGAGAACGGAGCTTCCTCTCTCCTACACCCCCTAAGGATCATACAATCGGGACCCCCTCAAGGTGCCTGATGACTCTAACAGCAAGACAATATCCCAGTCCCCCACCCCTCACTTCCCTCGATCATCAAGATCAAGGGACCTTAACATCATACACGACCGAAATGTCCAGATTTCCAATCTCAGATTCTCCCATTGTATCACTAAACTTATGATACTGCTATATCTCTTTTGGATAGACTTAGTGATTCACTTAGCTAGACACGTATCTATATTGCACTTTCTTTTGCTTTCAGCATTATGTAGGAGTTGCTTTAGCACTATCACATTGTATTCACAATAGACGTATCTTTTAGTCCCATTGGCCTACTTTTGTGGTCACTTATTGGGCATTAATAAAATTATCTTATCTTATTTTATTCATCTTTGTGTGCTTGAGTTTGGAGTGGGTGGCTTGGTCTTTTTCTTGGTTTTTTGGGAAGGCAAATTTGTGAGAGCTTCTTTTAGTCCCATTGGCCTACTTTTGTGGTCACTTATTGGGCATTAATAAAATTATCTTATCTTATTTTATTCATCTTTGTGTGCTTGAGTTTGGAATGGGTGGCTTGGTCTTTTTGTTGGTTTTTTGGGAAGGCAAATTTGTGAGAGCTTCGAGGAAAGAACAGAGGCCGCCATAGTCAAATTAAACTACTACAAATAGTTAAAAAGCTAAAAAGGTAAGCCCAAATCCCATTCTTCGTAGTTTTTTGTATATCCTTGTGTTGTTTGTCTCTAGATTTTTTCTCTTCGCCTACTCTTTCTTGTTCTTTCTTCTCCCTCATTCTATTGTAGGTTGTTCATCTAAAATTGCAAGAAAATGTTCTTCTTGTGGTGTATGCTTCCATTTTTTAATCTCATTGTGTTAGTGAAGGATGGACATGGGAGGAAAGAAGAGGACAATGGTCATTTGCATAATGACCCATTTTATGAACATAAGCGGAAGGTTTGGAAGGGGGTGAAGATGAAGGTGGCGATAAAGGTAGAAACAAAAATTCACTAACACCCTTCTAGAAGTATATGACAAAACTTTAGTGGGGGAGAAGGGGTGGAACTACTAATTTTTTTTATGTAGGGATGATTGTCATCAAGGAAAATCTCACACCAGTTCATATACCCATGTGAGAAGGGCACATATTTGTGGGGTATTGGAGAGTGATGATAATAAGGGGCCATTGGAATCCCAATCTTCCCTAAGGTATCAAAGGTAGAGAGAGAAAAATACATTGGCATAGAGGAAAGTGCACAAATGATGCATGGATAAAAACAAAACATTCAGTCCAATGCATCATTTAGATTATGCAACACCACAACTGCATCCCTTCATGCTAATGGAACCACAAGCCATCCAAGGGGTGGATGTAGAAGAACAACAATGGATTTCCTTGATGTTAGTGGTAGGGATGAGGTAGATGCAAAAGTGGTATAGTTTCTCTATGCATGTGGTATACCATACAATGTTCTTCACTCCCCCTATTGGCATGATATGGTTCATGGTGTCAACAAAGCCCCCCAAGGATACAAGAGCCCTTGTTATGAGAAAACTAGAACTATTGTACTAGATACGGAAAGAGCAAACATCCAAAGATCTTTGTCATAGTTTATATATGAATAGCTAGATAGTGGTGTATATGTTGTATTTGGCAATTGGACAAATGCTAGAAATCAACAATTGATAAATGCTCTTGGTGTTTTGGCTAGTGGTGTAATGTTTCTTGTAACACATGACTCCTTGTCAGTCATTGCATCTGCTCAAAACATCTTGAGCCTCCTATCGAAAACCATTAATGATGTTGACCCTTTTAATGTGATTCCAATAATTATTGATAATGCGGCAAACTATAGGGGAGCAATAAAACTTATTAAGCAAGCAAGCACATCCTTGCATCTTTTGGTCTGGGTGTTTAATGCACACATTGAAACTTTTGATGCATGACATTGTCAAGCACAGAGAGTGTGAATGGATCAATGACTTGTACAAGAGGGAAGAAACTCATCAAATTCATCACCAAGCATACAAGGGTGCATTTTTTTTTATGACTTGTACAAGCGGGAAGAAACTCATCACCAAGCATACAAGGGTCCATTTATTTTATGGCACATAGTCTAGGTTGCAGTTACTTATGATTGCAAAGACTAGATTTGTTAGCTATTTCTTTAGGCCTTCAAGTGCCTATTGAGGGTATGACAAGCTTTGGATGCTATGGTGATGAGTGACGAGTGGGATGAGATGACTTTGATACCAACAGAGATGGTGCTAATGCAATGAGGGAAACCGTGCTTGATGGCCATCTTTTGTCATAGGTTAGGGGTGTTTTGCAATTCTCCAACCCAATATACAAGATGATTCAGTTCACAAATGCATATCGGACAATAAACAAGTAGGTGTAGGAGCAAATGGACACCATGCTAAGCCAGATTCAGGGCACCATTCCACCTAGAGATGTGAGCTCTTATAGTTGGAAAACAATAGGAAAAGCTAAATTTTCCAACACATGCCTTGGCATATGTGCTTACACCAAAATATTATCATCCATCATGGCTGCAAGCACCAACAACTCGAGGTGGGGTGAAGAGAAAATCACACCAAGATCCATAGATTCCTGTTGGTTATATGATAAATTGGTCCCCAATGAGGAGTGTGATACCATACAACAACAATTGAACCACTAAAATAGTGGCAATCATGCCTTTGGTACCAACCATGGAATTTGTCTCCTCTCAAGTGGTGGAAAATGTATGGCAGTTTTATCCTACAACTACAATGTTTGGTGACACAGACGGTGAACACTTTTTCCACTTAGGTGTTAGAGCACCTAAAGTTTTACCCACAATGTCAAAAGAAATAGGTTGAATGTAAACCAGTCAAAGAGCTCAGCTTATGTGCATTGCAACTTGCAATTGTTGTTCCATTATTGTGAAGAGTCAAAAATGGATAAAGCATATAAGAGTTGGGACAACAATCCAAAGAAGGATAATTTAGAGTATGGAGCATTGTTTTTGAACAATCGCAGAATTCTCTTTTGATGATGAGGATCATGGTGAGATGCCACCCCATGTACTGCCATGGTCACCCTAACCAGGACTCCAGCAGCAGGAGTTTCATGTTCAGTTTTATCTACATTGTTAACTTTGGCTTGGGCTCTAACTCTAGCTCCACTACAACATGGAGGCTCACAAGGAAATCATGGTTGTACAAAGAAGGAGGAAAAGTAGATGGAACTTATGTTAAATTATCATTTTAGAACTTATGCAGATGGCCTATTTGTAAACATAATTCTTTGGTCAGGTTGACAGTTGGGCGAAAAGCTTATTTCATTCCATAAGTTAAAAGTCTACAATCTCATTATATGGTTTAAAAACTTATGTTTGTAACTACTAGATGGTTGATACTCAATTGATCAATCATTAATCTACTATGGATGACATTTCAATTGGCGAAGTCTATGTTATTTGATTAAAGAATAAAATAAAAAATGAAATGCATACCAGGAATTGTATCAGGAGGTTTTTCCCCTGTAGAGGCATCTTTATCTTTTTGGGCTCTCCGGCATATGGAAATTAAGTTTGTTGCGTCTGTATCGCCAGTGAACCATTGTCAGTTGGCAACATCTATGTATTTATTTGATAAATAAAATAAAATAAAAATAAAAAACATACCATGGATTGTATCAAGAGGTTTTTCGGCCTCTTCATTTTCTTGGGCCCTCTGGCCTCTGGAATCCGAAGTTGTTGTGTCTGAGTAACCAGTAAGCCAACGTCAATTGGCAATATCTATGTATTTATTTGATTAAAAAGATAAAAATGAAATGAAAATGTATATCATAGATTGCATCAAGAGGGTTTTCCCCTTTAGAACTTGAGTTTGATGTGTCTGTGTCACCGGTGAACTAACGTCAGTTGGCAACATCTATGTATTTACTTGATTCAAAAAATAAAAAATAAAAAAAAATGCATACCGGGGATTGTATCAAGAAATTTCCCCCCTTTACAGCACTTTTTTTTCTTCTTGTTGCAGGCTCTCTGGCGTCTGGAATCTGAATTTGTTGTGTCTATGGCACCGGTAAGCCAAGGTCAGTTGGTGCCATCTATGTATCTATTTGACTCCAAAAAAAAAAAATGCATACCAGGAATTGTATCAGGAGGTTTTTCCCCTTGAGAGGCCTCTGTATTTTGGGGGGCTCTTGGAAATTTTGAATCTGAATTTGTTGTGTCTGTGTCACCAATGAACCAACGTCAGTTGACTACTTCTATGTCTTTATTTGATTAAAAAATCAAATGCATAACAGGAATTGTATCAGGAGGGCTTTCCCCTTTAGAGACCTCTTCTCTTTTTTCGAGCTCTCTGACGTTCTGGAATCTGAATCCATTGTGTGTGTGTTATCGGTGAACCAATATCAACCGGCGACATCTATAAATTTGTTTGATTAAAGAAAATGCATACCAGGGATTATGTCAAGAGGTTTTGTTCCTGTAGAATCTGAATTTGATGTCTCTGTCCCCAAGTGAAGCAACGTCAGTTGGAGACATCTATGTATTTATTTAATTGATAAAATAAATAAATAAATAAAATGTGTACCGAGGATTGTTTCAGAAGGTTTTTCCCCTTTGGTGGCCTTCTTTTTTTGGGCTCTCTGACCTCTGGAATCTGAATTTGCTGTGTCTGTGTCACCGGTGAACCGACATCAATTGGCAACATATATGCATTTATTCTCTGAACAAATTAAAATAAAATAAAATGCATACCGGGGATTGTATCAGGAGGCTTTTCCCCTTTAGAATCTGAATTTGCTGTGTCTGTGTCACAGGGTAAACAATGTCAATTGGCAACATGTCTGTATTTATTTGATTAAAAATAAAAAGGAAACGAAAATGCATACCAGGGATTGTATTCAGAGGTTTTTCTCCTTTAGAGGCTTTTTTCTTTGATCTGGCTTTCCGTCGTTTGGAATCTGAATTCGCTGTGTCTGAGTCACCACTGAACCAACGTTAATTGGCGACATGATAATTAATGGACACTAAGACCAAATTAATTTGATTACAAAACTAAAATAAATGCATACCAGGAATTGTTTCCGGAGGATTTTCCCCTTTAGAAGCCTTGGCCCTCTGGCTTCTGTCTATATTACTTCCGGGCGGTTTGGCGGCTTTCTCCATCCCGCGGATTTCAGCAACAATGTGCCCTACAGAACTCATCATCTCGTTCCATCTACCCAATTGTTCCTCCTTCCTATCGAACTGTGAATCCAGCAACTCGTCTCTAGCATACCTTGTTCGCGGGCGCCCGAGATTAGAGGGCGGAATTGAATGAGCAGCTGAACAATTCCCGTCTTCTGCCATGATCTTTTGTGTGTGACAGCTGAAATCTGAATCTACTGTGACTTTAACCCACTCATCGTTGCGGGTTCTTGCGATGCTGTCAGTCTTCGTTTCGTTTTCTGTGCAGAGCTCTTCTGATTTTAGTTCTGGGTCGTCGGCCATGGCTTCTCTCGAGCGTTCCGACTCACTTTTAAGGCGTTCCCTCTGCTTAACAGGTATCGTATGGTTGAAGGTTACCACAAAAATCCTTGGCGCACATTTGTATTTAAAATCAAATCATAGTACTGTAAGCATAGACGCAGAAAGAATAATACCATATCAACTGACGCAGAAAGAATAATACCATATCAACTTGGGAAACTGTACATATCCAAAGCTAACTTCTAGATTGGCGGGTATGGCATCCCTTAAAGCATCAAACATAGTTGCCGAATCCAGGGCTGGAATTGGACGTTCCCCACAACGTCTTTTCCGGCTCATAACATATTTGACACGTTACTATGAATTCAGGACGTAGAAAGTTACATGAATACAAGCTTCGTAATCGTCACAATAACCTGTCAAAGATGGTATAATCCTTGCTATGATTTCAACAACTCTCAACAACTCCGGCCCGATCTAAAGTAAAAGTGGTTCAGAAAAAATATAGACTTGAACCAACATGTCCTCGTAAGATCTCTTTTATGTCAAAGCATTTAGAGAATCAATCGAAGTTATCATTATGGGATCTCACATCACATCATAATCAAATTGTGTATATCTCAAATTGTGTATATCTATTTTAATATTCGAGTTGTCTAAATGATCTATGATTTCGGCCTTCCTTCCGCGAAATCGTAAATCATTTTTCCGGTGATCGCAAACTAAATCTGGATTTGTTTTTTCACAATATCCTACCCTCCGGTGGATTTATTTCTTCACAATATCCAACCTACCCTCCGGTGGATTTATTTCTTCACAATATCCAACCTACCTTTCGGTGGATCTATTTCTTCACAATATCTTAGGCCTGCACTCCTTAGTAGTCAGATTTGGGTCGCGATAGCCAGAAAAATGATCTACGATTTGGCCAGCGAAAAGATTTCCAAACATACATCATTTAGACAACTCCTTTTAATATTTAGATTCTATATATTTATTTTACCATTAATATTAGTTATATTTGTTTTTATTTTTATTTTTTCATTTGTGTTTTTTTATAATGTCTTTTTAAATGTTCTTTGTTTTTCAATATCTTTTTTAAATTAATTCTTTTTAAATTATAGTTTTATTATTGAATCCTTATTCAAAATGATCTATTGATTTGCTAGTTAAATGTTCAATTTTATTTATTATTATTAAATTTGTTTTTAAATTTATTAATTTTTAAATTATTTAGAAATTTGTATCCTTCTTTCATAAATAATTTAACTTAATAAATATTTTTAATGATGTAGACTTGAACCAACATGCCATTGGAAATTCTCTTTTATGGCAAAGCTTTTAATATAGTGAGTAGTCATCATTATAAGGTCTCATATCATAATCAAATTGTGTACATCTGAATCATAATCAAATTATGTATATATACTTTATATATATTATTGTGTATTTTACTATTTATGTATTTTTTAAATTATTCCTTTTAAAATTTTAACTTATTATTGGATTTTTAGCCACAGTAATCTTATTGGATTTTTAGCCACAGTAATCTATTAATTTTCTATTTAGATATTCAATTTTATTATTTTTCACAAAGAAAATATTTTATTTATATTTATTATGTAAATCAAAGTATACAATATTTATCCATTTATAATAATTAATATGATTAAATTCATTGTTCTCCCATTCAATTCCTATCAAAATACCTCCCAACCATAGTATCAAAAAATCGGTAATTCTTATTGACTTATAAATCACTACCCACTTATTGAAAACACTCTATACTACAATCCACTGAACAACAGAGTAGAAAATAAACTCCAAAAATATTATTGATTTAGAAAGACAGAACAAGATACAATATGTAGAATCAGAAATCAGTTGCTACCAGTCTACGGTTACAAACCGGTTTATTAAACTAATTAAAACTGAAGGATTTAGTTAACATTTCCCCCTTAATCTAAAGGGTCATTTGACATGCCTAGTAACATTTTGAATTTTTCAAACTTTTCACGTCCCAATGCTTTAGTAAATATATCGACAATTTGTTCTGAAGTAGGACAATGAGTAAAATGAATAGTTTTAGCCTCAACATGATGTCGAATCAGATGATGTTTGGTTCGATCATGGAATTTAGGATTCTTGGCCAATTGTATTGTAGAAGTATTGTCAACAAAGAGAGGCGTTGAAGTCTTTTGTTTCTCCTGCAAATCTTTAAGAATTTTCCGAAGCCAAATGATTTCTTTTGTGGCTTGAGCTGCTACAACGTATTCAGCTTCAGTTGTAGAATCAACAAGAACTAGTTGCTTTCATGATCTCCAAGTGACTACTGTTGATCCAAGATTCATCAAATAACCTAAAGTAGACACTCCATGCTCTTTATCTCCATCAAAATATGAATCTGAATAACCAGTAAGATGAAAGTCTGAAACTTTAGAGTATTTGATGCCAAACGACTGAGTACCTTTTAAATATTTTAGCACTCGTTTTGTTGCGATCCAATGACCTTCACAAGGTTGATGCATAAACCTGGAAAGTATTCCTATAGCAAAAGCTATGTCAGGATGAGTAGTAGTAAGATAAATCAAGCTTCCAACAAGTTGCATGTACTTTGTTGGATCTTCAAATGCACTGCCTTCATGTGAACTAAGCTTCTGATTATGCTCCATTGGAGTAGAAACAGAATTACAATCCAACATCCTGGATTTACTCAACAAATCTCCAATATACTTCTTCTGAGAAATAAAGATATATTTTGGTCTTTGATCTACTTCAATTCCTAAATAATAATGAAGTAATCCCGAATCCGTCATGTCAAAAACCTTTTGCAACTCCTTTTTAATAAAGACTATACAGTCATCACTATTCCCGGTGATAAGCAAATCATCAACATAGACAACTAGATATACAATTGATCTCCCAACTTTCTTAACAAATAAAGTTGCATCATCTAGATTGAAATGCTTATAATTCAATTTGAGAAGATGTTCAACTAACTTCTCATACCATGCTCGAGGTGCTTGTTTCAAACCATATAAAGATTTCACCAATTTACATACCTTCTGTTCTTTTCCTTTAACAGCAAAACCTTCCGGCTAAAACATATAGACATCTTCTTTTAGATCTCCATTTAAAAAGGCAGTTTTTACATCCATATGATGTATTTTCCATTCATTTTGAGCTGCAAGAGAAAACAAAGTTCTGATAGTGCCCCATTTTGCAGTAGGAGCAAATGTTTCTGTATAATCAATACCTTCTTTTTTAGCATATCCCTTTGCTACAAGTCTTGCCTTGTATTTGTCAAGGGAGCCATCAGCCTTATATTTGGTTTATAAACCCACTTAGAGCTAGTTGGTTTAATGCCAATAGGAGGGTCTAGCAACCTCCAAGTGCCATTTTTAATAAGAGCATCATATTCTTTCTGCATTACATCTTTCCATTCATTACAACTAGCAGCTTCTTCAAAAGAAGCAGGCTCATTAACAGCAACAGAAAAATTTAAATTAAATTCATCAAACCTTTTTGGAATTGTCTTTGTTCGTGTTGATCTACGAACTGATTGCTGCGGTGATGGATGAATAGCTTCTTCAATTTCTGATGGCTGAATAGTTTCTTCAATTTCTGATTTTGCATTATTGTCAATTATTTTTCCTTCTACAGAATCATTATTATCAACTAATTTGTCTTCGTTCTCAAGTGTTGAAACATAAGGAAAATTAATTGAAGGGAAATCCACAGACTAATCAAGAATCTAAATCCCCCCTTCAGGATGTGGAAGTTCATTATCCCATTCATTATAATATTTCTTGGAAGAGAATTTATCCAAATGACTTAGTTGTCGATCAACAGTAGAAGCATCTTTGTCAAATTCAAGAAAAACTACATCTCTTGAAACAATAAATTTCTTGTTCTCCTCATCATACAACCTGTAAGCTCTGGAAGTATTAGAATATCCCCAAAAAATAAATTTGCGGCTCCTAGCGCCCAATTTGTTACGTTGTTGTGTAGGAATCAAGGCAAAGCAAGGAGAACCAAAAACTCTAAAATGTTGAATAGCAAGAAGTCGACTATACCACATTTCATAAGGAGACTTATTATTGATGGCAGTAGAAGGACACCGATTACGAATACAGACTGCACAAAGTACTGCTTCTCCCCAAAACATCAACTTGACATTCTGAAAAACATCATTAACCTTACCATATTAAGCAAAGTTTTGTTCATGCATTTTGCCACACCATTTTGTTGTGGGGAATAAGGAATGGTGGTTTGATGTTTAATACCATTATCTTGTAAGTACTTTTCAAATTCATTAGATGTGTATTCGCCACCATTATCTGAGCGAAGAGTGCCAATATTGAGTTGAGTTTCATTTGAAATCCATACATAAAAATTCTTAAAAGTTGCAAAAAATTGCGATTTCTCTTTCAACAAGTAAACCCAACACATCCTGGTGTAGTCATCAATAAATGTTAGCAGATATTTGTTACTATTGGCAGATGGAATAGGCATGGGCCCACATAAATCTGAATGTATAAGTCCTAACTTCCTGGAAACTTTGGAAGTAGACCTATGAAAAGGCTGTTTACAATGCTTGCCTAAAATACAAGCATTACATGGATACAATTTTCTTGGAACAGTAGGAAGCCCCTGTATACCTTGTTGTTTCATAATTCTGTAACTATCATAACTGATATAACCAAAATGAGCATGCCACAATAAGATGGAGGACAGAGTATCACTATGCTGAGACAAAAAGACTGAGTTGGATAAGAAAGATGATGTCCCTTTTAGTTTTAAAAGTTTGTCTTCTTCAACACCAGTCATAACAATCACATCATCATATGTTCTTTGTATCTCAATTACACCATCAAACATATGTATAGAATGCCCTTGCTGCCTAACTTGTATGAGAGACATCAAATTTCTTTTTAATTAAGGAATATAAAGAACATCATGCAAAATATAATCAGCAAGTCCGGGTAACTTAAGTCGAATAGAACCAATTCCCGAGGGCTTCAACTGTGACTTATCAACAAAATAAATTATACCATCAATATGATCAATAATTGTCTCAATACAATCTCTTCTGAAGGTCATATGACAGGTGGCTCCAGTATCTAAAATCAAAGTATCTTCCCACGAAGCAAAACAAGTGCTAAAAACTTCATTAATACTAAGATTACAATGTGCAACTATATAGTGAGCAGATTCAGGTGGTTTTCCTTTGTCTGGAGGTTGTTTCTCTTTCTTCTCATTAATCTTCTCCCAAGGAGTGCGACAATAACTGGTAGTATGAACAAGTTTTCCACATCTATAGCATTTAACAGATTGCCTATCATTCTGAACAATTTTTTGTTGTCTGTCATCTTGATGATGATTACCCCCCCTGCCTCTAAATGTTCTCCTACCACGACCTCTACTACTATAGTCAGGTCTAGTATACTCCCCTCTAGGTTTCTACTCTTTCTGGGCGAGACACAAAGTCTCAACAGTGGAACTAGAAAGAGATTCCTTCTTCCCAAAGGCTTTCTCTCTTTCAGCAATTTTGTCTACAAGAATATCAAATGTCATGGATTTCATCTGTCCACTAGCTTGAAGTGATTCTAAATAATGAGTATATGTAGGATATATAGTTTTAATAAATGCAGTAAGTTGAATGTCAACTTTTACACCAGTTGCATCAATATCATGGAAAATAGCTCTAATTTCAGAAGCAAATTTCATTGGATCATTATCTTTTAATTCTAAGTTAAATAACTTCATCAATAAATGTATGATTTCAAGCTCAGAATGTGAATCATACAAATCTTTTAGTTTCTTTAATGCTTCCCAAGCACTTTTTCTAGAAACTAAATGTCTACTTACTTCTTCAATTACAGAGGCAATGATCAAGGCATAAGCCTTCTTGTCCTTGCTTTTCCATAATGCTAACCCTTTGGTATTAGTAGGTGGTACTGGTGGTACTGGTGCACTTTTATCTATTTCTTCTTCATCTTTCTTATCTTCTAAATTCTCGTTTTCACAAATTCCATCCCACATATAATTAAAAATAAGGGTATTCTTTATTTTTCGAAACCCTTCTTGGTAGTTTGCTTTTCCATAAAGCACTACTCCCACAATTGATATAAGGGAATGCATTTTAGTTTCACACTTCAAACTACTCTTCTATTAAAAAATGAAACTACAATTTCACTAGAGTTTTAGTTTCAAATCTCAGAGAGCCCAGAACCCAAAATTTATGTCAGGGAATGCCCAGAATTTCTATCACCGTTGGCTTGACTGCAGGGGATTTCTCCACAGCTCTATTGCTATCGAAATCTTCTGTATCTCTCTTCTACATGAAGATGAAGCAACAGCTTTTTCTCTACCCTGGAATCTTGGTCTCTACCACTCATTTGCTGTGAGGATGACAGCAGAAGTTTCTCCCAACAATGTTCAACATAGATGGCCCTTCAACACAACAAGGATCTCTTTCAAATCTCTTCAACACAGCAACGAAATGGCAGCAGGGGTTGAAGAACAGCAGCAATCTTCAACATGGAGTTTCATGTATGCGGTCTGCACAAATATCTTCTTCACCGGCTCTGATACCACTGAAGAACAGAGCAGAAAAAAAAACTCCAAAAATATTATTGATTTAGAAAGACAGAACAAGATACAATATGTAGAATCGAAAATCAGTTGCTACCAGTCTAAGGTTACAAACCGGTTTATTAAACTAATTAAAACTGAAGGATTTAGTTAACATCCACATCACTGTAGCTAAAACAACCTCTATATACACATATACAGTCTTCCAGAATTGACAAAAAACAAAAGCTACATCCAGAATAGCCTAACATATTCATCCACCAACTACTCCACCAAGGTAACAGATAGATAATTATAGATATCAAAATAAAATAAAAATTCAAACTCCTATCATAATATAGAAAGTGTGTCTTGAGACGTCATTCTTGTTTCCTTCAATTCTTCAAAGTGGATTGTTCCTTCTACCAAATCCATTGCCTGTTTTGAGAGACCATTTGCTTCTTAATTGAACTCTTTATAAACATGTTGAAAATGGATATTAATAAATGATTCTTGAAGTCTTCGTATTTTTTCTTTCCATCCCTTCAGCAAAACCACCTGCAATTGGCCTTTCTAGAATACCCAATAATTGATTACTTTGGAGTCTCCGACAACCTGCAAATCAGAAATATGTTTAGTTTGTGCAAAATATAAAAGATCCCATAGTGCAAGAATTTATCCTCTTGTATTTTTTCCCTTGCCACATCCCATTCAAAGCTTGAAGAAATGAGAATCACTAAATTTCAATAGCATACTTGCTCCACACCTAGCACCAATGTCTTGTGAAGCCCCATCAAAGAATCGAGTTGGTGTATGGGGGATAAAAAAAGGAGTTGATGCTACTTTTGCATTTATGTTGCTATTTTCTTTATGAAAATAATTAAAAGAACCAATGGCATTTAATGTGACTCTCATAACATTTTTCCTTTTATCTTCAAACAAAATCTCATTCATATGTTTCCATATCTCCCAACTAATAAAGCAAGGAATCTCTTTCCAGTAATTTGCATTCATATCCATTTATAAAATCTTGATTCAAAAGTATGAGATACCCAATGATATGTGAAGTGAAGTTCTTTTCTCACCTCCAACCAAACAAATTTTGTAAATTCACAATACACCAAGTTCAATTTCATTATTATTATTAGAATTTTATTTTAAATATGCATTTATCATTTTACTTTTAAAAACTTGATTACATAAAATATTTACGATGCACATTATCATCTATTAACTAGTTTTTGTTTTGATAATATCAAATGAAATCTTTATTATTTATCTATATACAACAATTAAGGAATTAAGTGATCCATCATAGGTATTTCTGTTTCTCTTGGGTATAATTGTGTTAAAATGGGAATGGAAATATGGGAATTTAATATGAATAGCTTGTATGGCTCTTTGGGTTTCCCTTATTTTAGTTTAGTTTACGTTTTTTTTCTATTTATGAGATTTTTACTATTTCAAATTCAAATTTTAATTACCCAATTGTCACGTCCCCTCCCGTTGATCCCACGTGGAGAAGGGAACATGACTACAAATATTGGGCTTTTACAAGTTATCATTATGGGATCTCACATCACATCATAATCAAATTGTGTATATCTATTTTAAATATTTGAGTTGTCTACATGATCTACAATTTCATCGAGAAATCCTTCCTTCGGCATCATTTTTCCGACGATCGTGACCCAAATCTGAATCCGTTCGTTCTTCACAATATCCAACATACACCTCCGGTGGATCTCTTTCTTCATAATATCCTACGCCTTTGCCTCTTAGTAGTCAAATTTGGGTCACGATCGCCAGAAAAATGATCTACGATTTAGTCGGAGGAAAGTTTTCCAGGTGAAATCGTAAATCATTTAGACAACTCGTTTTAATATTTAATATTTAGATTGTGTATATTTATTTTACCATTAATATTAGTTATATTAATTATATTTTTTTTTTTATTTTTTCATTTATGTTTTTTTATAATGCCTTTTTAAATGTTCTTTATTTTTCAATATCTCCTTTAAAGTAATTCTTTTTAAATTATAGTTTTATTATTGAATCTTTATTCATAATTATCTATTAATTTGCTACTTAAATGTTCAATTTTATTTATTACTAGCATTCGCCCCGGGAGGGAAAAAATGAACGCTGAGGGGCTAGTCGCTAGGGGCTAAGTGCTATAGTCCGAAATAAATTTTTGGGAAGATTAAATTCCGGCAAAGTTCCAACGGCGGAGATGGCTCAAGAAAAGATCGATGGTTGTTGTGGATTCCCGCATCGCCAAAAAGCTCGTGTGAAAACCATGGTGAGCGGTTGCGGATACAATACCACTGGAATACGTGGTGCAATGCTATTATCTCGCATGGACATGATAGTGGTATCACAAACCACTGAAGCGCCATGCGGAACCGCCAAAGAGTAAAATGTGGAAGCGTGGGCCATGGCACGTGGCAGATGCACGGGAGATGCATGTGGAGATGGCTGTGGCACGTGGCAGATGCACGTGGATATGGCCGTGGCACGGGAGATGTGCCATAATGGAAGATGATCGGACGGACGACATGCATTAAGAAAAGATCAAGGGATGAGACCCATCCACATTAGGGGAAATGCACACTCGATAACGGAAAGGGTGGTTGCGGTAAACAAACCACCTTCACAGGAGTCACGCGATGGTTGATCTGCATGCAATCGAAAGCAGGAAGGAAAACCACTATGTAGGATCGCGGATACCGCCATGGAGAATAAAGGGCGCAAGATCTGATGGCTTAAATCATTAATACATGCAATCAACGACTAGAAAGAAAATACCTCCGGAAAGCTACAAGACAGATAAGAAAAAGTGCTTATATAAAACAAAAGGGTTTTCAAAAATGGCATTTTGTCTCTGTGTCACTGTTCTCGGGAGTTTTGAAGACCAGTGGATATTTCCAGTTACGTCAGAAGGATAAAGGACGTGTCTGCACTGGTAGGGTCTGGTGACCTGTCTCACATATTTTAAAGGAAAAGATTAAATTCTGGTGAAGTTCTGAACGAAACTTTGTCAATTTGAAATTCTAATTTGTTTTACATATTATATTTTATATGAGGAGAAGAAACAACCTATGCAAAAGAGGAAAACTCCTCATTCTTGCTATCAATACATTTTTTTTTGTGGGTGAAAGCTATGGGAAGGGCATAGGACCATCTTCATTCTTGCTTCAATGCTCGTTTTAATCCATCCCAGGCGATTATCATTGTGGTTCTGCTCTGCGTTTTTTTCATGGGCTCTTTCTTTTTGTTTATAAAGTTCTTATTATTCGTGTACAGGGCCGGAGGCACCATGAGGCCACTCGCTCTCTGGACAGAGCCGTCATTGCTCGTGAAGGGCCTCAAGGCGCAGATGAAAGAAACGCTCTTACTTCGGATCTCAGAGGTTAGTCGGTATTTTGATATATCCATGGATAAAAGCAAAAGGAAAAGCTACACGTGGTAGTATTCCATTTGGATTCCCGCATCGTCAAAAAGCTCGTCTTAAAACCATGGTGAGCGGTTGTGGATACAATACCACTGGAATATGTGGCGCAATGCTATTGTCCCACATGGACGCGATAGTGGTATCCCAAACCACTGAAGCGCCATGCGGAACCGCCAAAGAGTGAAATGTGGAAGTGTGGGCCATGGCACGTGGTGGATGCACGGGAGATGCACGTGGAGATGGTCATGGCATGGGAGATGCGCCATACATTGATGATGATCGGACGGACGACATGCATTAAGAAAAGATCAAGGGATGAGACCCATCCGCATCAGGGCAAATGCACACTCGATAACGGAAAGGGTAGTTGTGGTAAAGAAACCACCTTCACAGGTGTCACACGATGGTTGGTCCGCACGCAGTGGAAACCACTATGTAGGATCGCAGATACCACCGTGGAGAATAAAGGGCGCAAGATCTGATGGCTCAAATAATTAATATGTGCGATCAACGGTTGGAAATAAAATGCATCCGTAAAGCTGCAAGAAAGATAAGAAAAAGTGCTTATATAAAACAAAAGGGTTTTCAAAAATGGCATTTTGTCTATGTGTTGCTATTCTCAGGAGTTTTGAAGACCAGTGGAGATTGCCAGTTACGTCAGAAGGATAAAGGACGTGTCTGCACAGGTAGGGTCTGGTGACGTGTCTCGCATATTTTAAAGGAAAAGATTAAATTCTGACGAAGTTCCAATGGCAGAGATGGCTCAAGAAAAGATCGATGGTTGTCGTGGATTCCCGCATTGCCAAAAATCTCATGTGAAAATGATGGTGAGAGGTTGCGGATACAATACCACTGGAATACGTGGCGCAATGCTGTTGTCCCACATCGATGTGATAGTGGTATCACAAACCACTGAAGCGCTATGCGAAACCGCCAAAGAGTAAAATGTGGAAGTGTGGGCCATGGCATGTGGCGGATGCAGAAAATACACGGGAGATGCACCATACATTGATGATGATCGGACGGACGACATGCATTAAGAAGAGATCAAGGGATGAGATGCATCTGCATGAGGGGAAATGCACACTTGATAAGGGAAAGGGTGGTTGCGGTAAACAAACCACCTTGACAGGTGTCACGCGATGGTTGATCCGCATGCAGTCGAAACCAGGAAGGAAAAACACTATGTAGGATCGTGGATACCGCCGTGGAGAATAAAGGGCGCAAGATCTGATGGCTCAAATCATTAATATATGAGATCAACGGCTGGAAAGAAAATACGTCCAGAAAGGTGCAAGAAAGATAAGAAAAAGAGCTTATATAAAACAAAAGGGTTTTCAAAAACAACATTTTGTCTTTGTCACTGTTCTCGGGAGTTTTGAATACCAGTGGAGATTGCCACTTACATCAGAAGGATAAAGGACGTGCTTGCACAGGTAGGGTCTGGTGACCTGTCTCGCATATTTTAAAAAAAATTGTTTAAAAAAAATAAAATTAAATGGAGACTGTGCATGATATAGACGTTTTTAAAGCCAAAGAATCCCTAGAAGACAGAGATGGGGACGTTTACAATACCCTAATTAGGTTACCGGTCGCTAAAATCAAGCTTAAATTGTCTAGGTTGTAAGAAGAAGGTATAGACGTACACAGAGTCCACCAGTCATCCTTGCTAACCTTCTGCCCTGAGCAAATCCCGTCTTTTCCAGAATTAGTGTAGTGGTGTGTTGATAATTATTCCAGAGAAGAAAGGACTGTGTTAGATGGTCAGAAAAGCAGAGCCCGCTGTCATAATTGAATCCCTAGAAATAAATTTTTTGCCAAACCCTCGAATCTGAAAGTTTTTCGGAAACCTCTGCTATTGAGTTTTATCACCAAGCTATTCAAGATAGTAGAGAAAAGTTCCTGTCCACATGTCTTAAACCAGAAGCAAGGACTTCAGATATCGCTTACCCTATAGAGGCCACTCTATTTGATGAAAATACCCAGTTGGTTTTAACCTTGTTAGCTTTGGTCCTAGGTTTCGACACAGACATGTACGAAACTGAGTTTCAATTAAGCCTTTTGTATAGAATGAGTATAGTTCCGTCAGGGATTGACGAAAGTCAAATTCCTCGACTTAACTTTGAAGAATTGTTGGCTGAAAAGATCCATTACCAGATGGTTAATTTCCTTGCTCTCGGACACTTTATATTTCAGTCATTCTTGATGAGAATGATCATGATGGCCAATCACAAAGACCTACAATTCCCTGAGATAGTTTCGACAAATTTATTGGAGAATACTATGTTTAATTACATAAATTATATGCTCTCAGAAATTTACAGAATGATTTATGGAGAAAGGTTGCCTAGAGTACTATCGGAGATGCAGACATGGATGCAATTAAGTACTGAATATGCTACAGGGGATTGGTTCTTGTCAAAAGACAGTATAGTGATTAGGTTATATGGCTTTAAACATAAACCCTACATTTTACCGGCGTTTCTTACCTTAACGGTTTTCGCCTTGGAGTTTCTCAGGAAGAAACTAATTGTAGAAGATAATAATTTCTTGTTTTTCAAACAAGCAACAGATATTAAGTATCCGTTTACACTTGGCCCATTCACAGTGAAGAACAAAAATGCTGCTATCTATATAGAAAAATTATTGAAAGATATGGAATTTGAGACAGACGTGGCCATCGAATATGATCCATTAAACGTAATTTCAAAAAGGAGAACGGGTCATCGCATCAAAGCGCTGAATCATCAGGTGATTGAGGGAATGTCTGATAGAGAAAATTGGTTGGACTATAAGGAGACCAAAGAAATTGTTCCTGATTCTCAAGAAAAAGAAATGATATTGACAAGCACGATGGTAGAGGCAATAAGCACAGTGAACACTGCAATGGTGGGGTCTAAAAGGTCTGCACAAGACATAGGTAACATTGAGACTGGAGATGCAGAAAAAGGGAAAAAGTTAAAATGGATGAGCAAGAAGATCTAATGGCATTTTCAGAAAAGGAAGAAAAAACTGAAATCAAAATACCAGAGGTCACAGTAAATGAATATAGTATTCAGGAAGCCCCGGTGGAAAAAGATGTAAATAAACCATGTAATATAATGGATGTTTTTAATGAGCACTGTCAAAACAAGCAAGAATCTTCCCGGCAAACCAGTAAATTATTTCCAAAGGTTAGGAGTATATCCAGCACAAAAGTCAGTTTATTTACTAGCAGAAATGTTAAAGACAACTCTCTTAAATTTTCAGTTGTTACCAAAGACAAGATCTCAGAAATGAAAGTTGACTTGAATAAAATCAATGCTCCAGACATAATCTTATTGCATAGACAAACCGAAGAATTTATATACTCAGATTATTTGGAAGGGATAATAAAAGTTAACAATTTGAAGATTTTAGTAGACAAATTAAATAACCAGTTGAGACAAGAAAAGACAGAAAATAAGTCTCGACAGCAGCAAATAAAAAGATTGCAATCATATTTGGTAAACAAAGACGGAGATGGGGCAGCAAATTTACTCAAAGAAAAGGACAACACAATTCGAATGTTAAAG
Source organism: Larix kaempferi (assembly GCA_027924585.1). Classification (NCBI taxonomy): domain Eukaryota; kingdom Viridiplantae; phylum Streptophyta; class Pinopsida; order Pinales; family Pinaceae; genus Larix; species Larix kaempferi. The sequence continues at coordinate 12,220,715 of BSBM01000461.1, read as the reverse complement.
CAGAGGCTGAAAATACCAGACGCTCAGATTATCCAGGGAGCTAAATTGACTGTACTAGAGAAGGAAAAAGAAGAGCTGTCAGATGAAGTGAAAGATATTACTGCAAAAATGGTGAAGCTCGCTGAAAAAAAAGTTCATTGGGAAAAAGAGAAGATTTGTTTGGAAGAGCAATTGCAAGAGGTAAAGAAAAAGTTAACAGAATTAGGTCAGCAACAGGCATATGCAGGTATAGGTGAAGAGAAAGCTGGAGCATACAGTCTCTTACAAGCCATGTCCCAGATAAGTCTGAAGGATGTTGAGATTAAAGAATTGAAAACTGGAACACAAAGGCTAAAAGAAGACAATGAAACAAAGGATAAGGCAATTGAAGCCTTGCAAGCAAAGAATCAAGAATTGTCTCATAACAATAGAATTGTCAGCCTATGTAACAGGACAAGTTGCAATGCAGGGTTGTAAGCATATGGTGTGGGATGAGATTATAAAATAAGTTGAAAAATTGAGACCCTATCTTGATTATATGAAGGTTAAAGAAAAAGTGGCCAAAGATGCTTTTGAAAGCTGTAGAGCAGCCAAAGAGAATCTGAACAAAAAGCCAAAGGAAATAGCACAAAGAGCAATAACTTTCCTAAATAGTTTGACTGAAGCGGATTTGACAACAATGGATATAAGGAATAGAATTTCAGTCATTACATGGGCTAGAAGATTTTTAGGGAAGTATTCACATATTGAAAATATTGAAGTTAAAGTTGGACATGTACGAGAGGAAGTAAACAGGTTTAAGAAACAATTTGAAAAATTGATAATCAAAGGATTCCCTGCTTTTTGGGATGCAAATCATGAATTGATTTCTGCAAATGAATATAAGAGGTTATTGTTTGGTATAAGAATGAATCACGAAAAGTTTCAGAATTTGGATCATATGCTTACTGGAAAGATTCTAATGGAGAAAACTGCAGAGGACTTTGAAATTTTAAATATGTTGATCTCAATCTGTGAGAATCTTCCTCTTGTTTCTTATGCAGGTCACATTGAAATGCGAGTCTTAATAAAGGAAATGACCAGTTATGATATGCCCACTGCTGACCAATGGAACTATGTGGATAAATATGGAAGACAGAGATATTCTGCTCATATATGAAGATGCATTCAGAAACTCTTGTCAAGTGGCAAAAATGATCTTTTTATTTTAAAAGAAAATTTTGTAATATTGTTGAAAGATTGTTATCTTTGGAGTTAAGACATTTTCAGTAATTAGTTAAAAGAAGCGGTTATGTCAAACTTCTTTTGAATTTTGTATAAAAGACAATGAGAATCATTTTTGAAGGGGTTGGAAACTCCTTGAGAGACAATAAGTTTTGAAGTCAAATTTTGAATAAAAAAGCCGTACGGTGTAAAATACCTATTTTGTTGAAGACTAGAGATTCACTTGTTGATCATTTTTACAGTATGTCTTTTCGCTTATCTCTAAATGTGCATGTCTATTTTCTTTGTTATATCTTCCATTATGTTCTTCTTCTATGCTTAAATGAACATTTGAAATAGATTGGGATTCATACTGGTTATGGCTTGATCTATCTCATTTAAGTATCCATTTATTTCTCTAAGGTTGATAATGGATTCATCCTATTTTGATGCATGTTGTTGATGGACTGTTATTATTTCTTTCTATGCTACCTGCAAAATCTTATTGACTGTGATATGGTTGCTATCTTGACTCTATGCCCAATGTTTCTTGTTTCCTTTTCAACCAAGTAAATCATTTTTGAGAAATTTGAGCGTGTTCTATATATTTTTAGCCTTTATATATATCTTGTGATAGAGCCCTCTCTGTTGGAAGAAATGGCTAAGTTTTCTACCTAAAGATTGGTTTGAAATAGGTTACCTTAGGTGTTATTCTTTTACAACCGGGGATAAAATCTAAGTGCTAACTATGATTATAATCTAGTTTGGTATTCTCATAAACCTCTAAATTCATGGTTATAACCTTATTATCCTGGGTATTCACAACGAATGAATATAATTTTCGTGGATATGCAGGGTTTGCATTTGGTTGAGTCAAAGACCTAGATAGCAATAGGCTAATTTGCATAATGATTCTCTCAGGTGTTCTGCATCTCTGTTAAAAGTATTTGGAGCTTTGATCCTTATATGAAACCCCACTTTCATAGCATTGCCCTGAAAAACAAAGAATTTAGGTTTAAAGAAAGAGGATTCAAACTTGGGGGTCATGGAAGCAGTGTTTGAGATTAAATGCGAGAAGTTGGGATTGTGGCAAGTTTGGGGTTTTAAACAATTAAGTTAAACAAAAGCCGATTTGGTGAACGTTGCAACTTTGCGGATTTCGTTGTACACTCACCAAACTAAATTTTTTCGCGTAGGATATCGAGTTGTAGCATGAAAGTTTTCATTGTAGGAGGACTTACATTTTTTCTATGTTATTGAGGCTCATATGGCGACCATCCTGGGGGTATAAATTGCAGATTTGTGCAGGAATGTACAAGTCATATTTGCGTAGATGTGATTTTAAGATATGGTTATAGTGAATTTTGACTAATTTCTGTTGTTCCAATGGAGTTAAATATTATAATTAATTAAAATTTGAGTGAAAGTCAATAAATTTGTGTTGTGGGAGTATGGTTTATTTGGCTGAATTTCTAATTTGAAAATACAATAAGCTATAGAACATATAAATTACAGTATTTTGTTTTCCATGTTATTTGCGAAACCCATGAACAATCCATAGAGTGAACATATAGTCTTTGTAGATTAACATACTTGGACAAATGCATTGTGTTTGACTAAAGGTACAAAATACTGTATAAGTTGACACCCAAATTAATGATAATGTTTTCTGTTTTTGCAAGATTGTAGATTATGGTTGTTGGACCATAAGCATTGATTGCAAATAAGATTTCAATGTTATTTTTTGATTTGGTGCTTTTACGTTTGGACAGGTTGGATATGTACATGTCATTTGAAAGAAGCAAAGGCAGCGTAGTAGAGTTTGACCTTGACATATAAGTTTTGTTGCTTTGTACTTTTTACATGATGTTTGGAGACACAAATCCCATGACAGGAGCATCTCCGCAGTTTTCATGGACTGAGTTATATAGACCTATTAGGGACACAAATTTCCCAGATGCAAGTATTGAGGAATTATTGGTTTATAAGAATATTAGGAAGTCACACCTCCACAGAGCAGCAACATGGCCTGAGCTATTTCCATGCTCAGAAGTGATACGCTGGATTATATAGAGGACTGATGCAACGTCTAGAATGATTTCAGACACTACTGGTAAAGGTCTTGGATCCTTCCAGGCAGGTCACTTAGATGCAGCGTACAACCTTCCTCATGTTGATGTTATGTTGACTACTCAATGGGTAAAAGATGCAAATTTTAATTATTTGGAATTTGCTAGGAAGATGACAATCCCTAGAAAACAGTTAAGGACAAAAAAGAGCGGGGAGTATGACACTGAACACCTGAGAACCACGTTTCGCCTAATAGCTTTGATGTTGAGCCGAATTTATGGATTGCCAGATGGGAATATTTACAAACTCAGTTGGGCACCTGTGATGTGCCATGTTGCGACACATGGTACAATATTCAATTGGTCTGCAATCATCTCAGACAGCTTATCTACAAACATTGCTGCAGCTCAACGAGGAGTAGCTGAGGATAATGTTAATTTTCATATGTCTGGGTATTTGTTGGATTGTATCTTAATTAGATATCATTTTCTAGGTTTAGGATGTGTTTGGAATACAAATGGGCCCCCTGTTCATGTATCATATCAAATGCTTTGGGGCGATAGGTATAAAAGTCACTATAAGAGAATATGTGAATCATTCATCATACCACTGTATCGCTTGATGTTTAAGGAAGAACCATGTTGCATGTTTGAGAATGCTATCAAAGTCATTGAATAGTATGGAGATTATTACTTATGCATGGAAGGATTGTATATCCGGATGTTTGGTGGAAGCAAAGCTCCTTCTATGATGCCCCAATACGCTACTGATTTGGTGGTACACAAAGAAGCTGTTAGGCAAGTTTATGTAAATGGAGTTGGCCATTTTTTAGCTAAAAAGAAGAAGTTGATTTACCCACCAATGCCATTTGTAATAGGAGCATATAAAGTTGCAAAAGCAAAGGAAGCTGAAGCGTTTGTTGAAGATTTGGAAGGCTTTCATTTTGGAGCGAAGAGTTTTAGAAGGCATGATCCCGATGGAAAGATGCAAGCACACTGTGGCTTTTGTAGGATTGGCTATGAGTATGGCCACTTATTTTGGAAGGATGAGGAGTTTTATCGAAGTGCAACGAACATGATTGATCTAAACAACCGATATCGTCTTAAAAAAGGAACGAATTCTAGTCATATCGTTGACAAGGATAAGCAGATTGAGGTAGATACAAATCATGAACAAGTATTAGATAGGTCAATAGTAGAGGTTGAGAAGAAGAAGAAGGAAGCTGAAGTTTAGAAAGTGCAGCAGGAGGAGAATGAGAAGGTGGTAAAAGAAGCATCAGATAGACTGCTTAGAGAAGAAACTGAAGAAGAGGGAACATCCAAGCAACAAGAAGAGGCAAACAGTGATGATGTACAAAATATGGAAGTAGGTTCCCTAGAATAAGTGGAACAGGATAGGATAAGAGAAGCAGAGATAAAATCTAAGCAAGAAGAAGAGGCAAAAACTGCTGATGTACAAAATATGGAAGTAGGGCTATTAGGATCAGCGGAAGAAGGCAGGATAAGAGAAGAAGAGGTAAAAGCTAATCAAGAAGAAGAGTCAAAGTGTCCTCATGTACAAAATATGGAAGTAGGGCCCTTAGAAAGTATAAGTGGAGGCTATTGTCCACTACCAGGGCTTCAACTCGTCCCTTATAGTCCTTGTAAAGAGAATGAGGTGGCAAATCTTGATTCAATTTTCTTTTATCCTGATAGAAAAGTGATCATTAGGAAATCAGAGAAAAGAATGAAGTGTGCAAATTATGAAGATGTTGTCACAGTAATAGAAACTCCAATCTTGGAGGGAATTAACAATGATCCAAAGTTTGTAGCTGCAGCAAATGTAGCGATGGCCCAGGCAAGTGCGCATAATGTGGATGAGTTGGTAGGACATCTTGAAATTGCAAAGGCAACACTGTCCAAGGTACGAGAAAATTTACATAGAGAAGAGAATCGAGGGAAAGAGATGAAAAGGAAATATAGTGATTTGTTATCTAAAAAGGAGAAAATGGTTGAAGATCTATGGAGGTTGGATGATGAAAAAGATAAATTGGCAGTTCAGGTGATGATTTTGGAAGGAGAAAATAATGATTTTGAAGCTGCGACCACTCAGTTAAAATAAAAACAATTAGCTATTGACCAACAACTCCAAGAGTTGAAGTTGAAGGTTGAAGAGTTAGAGAAAGAAAATGGAGGCTTGACAAAATGGCTTGAAACAGGAAACAACAAAAAGGTAGAAATAACTGTGTTTTGTGATGAAGCTTGCAAAGTAATTGAGCAGATGTATCATTTCCAAGTGACTGTTATGGAGAAAGTCTACAACTTGAAGCAAATGTTGGTACAAATGGATGAAATTGCTGTAGAGGCGCAAGCAACTAGAGGAAGGCAGTTTGATGTAGCAGAGAAGGTTAAATGACATATGGTTTGGAGAGAGACAAACTCTGAATACCCTACAGAATTAGTGCCTAAAACAGTTTTGGATTTAAATTCAGAAATGCAACTTCTAGAATTTTGCAGAAAGGCATCTCTAAAGTTGAATACTGACATTACAAGGACTACTGAGGCATGTATGGGTTTCTACAAGAGAATCCAGAAGGTCTATGAGAAGTGTCATCTTTGTCCGCTTCCACCTATAGATGAGTTGCCTGCAGAGGAGTTGCAAATGACAGAGATCAACACTGCATTGCAAGGAGAATTAGAATACATTAGAAAGTTGGATACCCTCATTGAAGAAGATGTACACCATATGGTTGGCCAAGTATCCATACATGCATATTTGTTAGAAGAAAGTTGTGTAGCAGCAGAAGAAGGAAGGGAATATGTTGAGACTCAATTGTCATATCATGAAGTTGCTTTGCAAGTTTTGGAACCAAGCAGAGTTACTAGTATTGTTGAACAAGCTAATGCTTGGGACAAGTTTTTTCTGTAGTTAGTTGAGGTGCAAATAATTGCAATTTTGTAATTACTTTTATGGCCTGGTTGTTTTTTTTGTGTTCAGGAAAATTAGGGAGATGCAATTTATTTTGCAAATATTTAGAAACTGTTGGAAACTATATTTTGGGTGCCTGATAGGTAGTAGAAGAGTTATTTTTTGTGACTTGTGAATCCAGCTTTCAAGGATTTGTTGACACTATTTTAATACAAGAGGGAGGAAAAAAATAGTGAAAGATCTATCTTCGAATTGGGTTTAGATGTAAAGGAGCATTACAAATAGATGTATAAAATGTTTATTATGTAGTGAGAAGATGATTTATCAAACAGTATGACGTGTAAAAGATGTAAAGGGGTTTAGTATCAGAGACTATATATATACATGTGTTGAATGCTATTTGAAGCAAACAACTTTGTGTTCATTGTTATTTTTTGCTGTTGTGGTTTACATCTATTTACTTTTGCAACAGTTTCTTAAGTATTGATTTTTGAAGAAATAATAACAGTGGACAATCATTTATTTCAGTGGTGCACATTTTTTTTTTTAATTTCTGTGTCAAAACTGGTCAGTAGTTTGGCCTCCATTTCAACTCCTATCTTCTGTAATTGACCTGAAGAAGTATAATATATTCAATGATAGTAGGAGTAGGAATACAAGATATGAACAAAGCAGATAAGTCATTTTGGAAAAGTGGAAGGGAGTAAAGTGATAGCTATACAAAGTAGGCATGCAAAGGAGGTGGAATGTAACTCTATGGAAAATGTGGTTGCAAAGACTTTGAAGAAAGAAAGGTCTCTTCTTGTATTCTACGTTGCACATAGGGGCTATCTTTAATTCGAGAATACCTACCAAAGGAAAAAGGTGGAGCTATGCGAAGGCCTGATAAAGATTTAACTCTTGATATTGCAGTGAATGTAAGGACTTGTCGGTCAATGTTGCCAATATCAATTGTTGCATTTTGCAGAGTCATCCCTTGTGCTTTATGAATTGTTAAAGTCCATGCCATTCGAAGTGGTACTTGCCTTCATGTATCCCTTGTGATAGGAGGGATAGGCACATAAGTTGGATTGCAAGAATCCCATGGGGGTCCTTTGTAGTGGAGGAAGTCAATTACAACATAAGATGGCAATTTCGGTGGTTGATCGTTGGAGTTGTAGACAATTGCAATAACTTTCCCAAGCGACCCGTTTACAAGACCTGCAGAGACACACAAGTTGGTTGTCAACATGACTTGTTGACCAATTGCTAGTAGAACCTTGAATGGAAGTTATTCATCATCTATTGAGGATTGGCGATGTTGTTTCTTTTTCTCTGCAAAGCAATGTGCAACTGGCATGTAAAGGTGTTTCAGCATCTGTTTGTTGTGCATTTCAACAGAGCTATTAGTTGTGTACAAATGAGTGCAGTTGTCAAATGTATGGTTCTCTTCATGTGAAAGGTTTGAGTTTGTTCTAGACATCAGGAGGGTCCAATCTTCAAGAGTCAGTGTTGCATTTCGGAGATTAAGCAGTAGCTGGCAGAAGGAAACTTGAGAAGCGTTGTTCCCTTGTTGTCGAAAGACAGTTGATGTAACGCCCCATATTTTGACTAGGCGTGTTTATGAGTTAGACACCTTTCACTTTATTTGCTTATTATCTGTTCGACTCAGCTAGACAGAGTGAACTATATTCTCGGCATGTTAGACATGATGATATGTTGCTACTATGATTAGGATGTTACTATGCCCATGCTGATACTACGGTTATGATGTTATGATGTTACCATCCTCATGATGTTATTTGGTTTATGTGGTTACTATGTTGTAGTTATCACGAGATTCTTTTATTTCATAATGACAGTGTATGTTTAATAATCATCCTGGATGAAATGTGATATATATGATGTGGTATTTATGCTGTGATCGATTTAATGATTTTATGTGATGAAATAAATGATGTTGACAATATGGATCAGACGATGATAGAATGGAAATATTGTTATAAATGTATGGCTGCAAAGTACTAATCTGCAGGACACCGGGGACGGGATACTTGATATGAAGTATGGTATAGTAACTATTTTTGCAGAGAGTCTTGTTTACCAAAGTTGATGATACGATGACACAAACCAATAATCTCGAGAGCAACAAAGTATGAGTTGATAAGGGCGTAGACCCAGTATGTTGAGAGGGATGGATGTATTGCCCACCCTATGTTTCTATGATACCCGAGGTCGTGGGAGGGCCGTGCTGAGACACGCTCCCCAAGTTGTTGTGATGACGATGGTCGGATGCTTGCTAGGAGAGGTTAGGTCCACTATTTAGCCAACGCTACCTCTCTCACATTCTATGTGGCTAGGTCAATATAGCTGACATCCACTTTTGTACTAGCAGAGGAAGGACAAGGAGGATGCAGACACAGGTTAGGATGGGAGGATATTTTAGTTAGTATTGTTGAGGGTTGGGTATTCCTTTATCTTGAGTTAGTGGTAGTAGGTACATTTCCTTGTACTTGATTGATTGAACTGATGTAATCATAAAAATATTGAAATGAAATCTTAAAAACTCATAAGATAACCAATGATGTTTTAGTAATGTTATGATAAATGTAATATACTTGTTCTATTTGCATGAAGTATTGTTAGTATTAGTTAGCTGTTAAGCATAGGAAATATGATGTATGTTTATAGTACCTGTCAGACCTGTGCATACGCTGGCCACGCATGCACATTTTGTACATGTACGATAGTATCAGTTTACGACATACTTATCAATATTTAACAATGTTATAAGTTGTCATAGATAATTCAGTTAAGGTTTGGGTAAATGACATGAGTAATAGATGATCGATTTGCTTATGTATAAAATAAGTTAATTAGTCTTATATGTAAACATTGTAATGAACAATTAAAATAATTGCCGCCAATTGTAATTCTCATCAAGTGAAGGTATCGGAAATATGAAGTATAGGAGATAAACATTAATGCTGGAAGCATGTACTATCTAATTGTTAATATTGATTAATTAAACCCTTAAGAGTACTTCGTTTATCAATGAAAGTATGTTAGATTAGTGCTAAGGTACTCATTATTAATTAAGTATGTTAGATTAGTGCTAAGGTACTTAAATCACCATTAATATTTATTATTATTATGATTATTCAATATTATTATTATTATTATTTAATATTATTATTATTATTATTTAACTAAGGTTAATAATGATAATGTGTCCTTATTGGAATGAAAGAAATCATAAGTGGGTAAGTGAACATGTTTGAATTATTAAATTAATTAATTTATTGTTATGAAACGAGAAAGGAGTATTATTAAATTATTAAATGAGGAAGGTTAAGATAAAACTCAATTAAATTTATATTCATAAATTACTGTCATGTCAGACAATCGATTTGAGATTGGATTTTTATATATATTTATAATTGAAACAAACTACCACTTCAAATTTGAAAGGGTCAACATGATAGTATTTAATTATTATTTTAATCAACATATTAAATGGAGGATAAGACTAATATTGAATCCACCGCCTCATGAATGTCTTAAATTGAATATTTCGAGAATCATTAAATAATGTACATTCAACCCATCAAATCCAACCTAAGTAGTCTTAATACCATTGAACTGCTCGAGAAAAGAAGTACTATAAAATAATATTTATTTATGAATTAGATTGTAAAACAAGCCATCAATTTAATGTTTTGGGGACTCGAGGGTTTTTATGGAGGGCAGTGGAGTAAACAGGAAGGCAACTGAAGGAGGAAAAGAGTACATAAAGAGGAGTTTGGGAATTAGAGAGGGGGGTGGGTTTTTTGGAGAAGTACACTTAGTATTTTGATGAAAAGGAGGAATGCCGAGGAGGGGGAGAACTCGAAGCTTTGAGGAGGTGGGAAACTCAAATATTGAGGTGGGGTTAACTCAGAGAAAATAAAATTACTATTGAACTATGGAAAGGTACTAAGGAAGGATGTTGTCGGGATTATTGGTTTGTGGGCTCGGGGGCTAGGAAACCCGTCGGTTTTCTAGGGCCAGCATGATAAGAGTTGGTCGACAGGGTGGATCATCTATTTTGGTTACTAAGGCTTGGACCAAAGGAGCTACGAAGTCGATAGGGGCAATCTACAACCTACATCGGTCCAGGTATTCTACTGGTAGTTAGAAAAATGATTTATATTTCAATATACTGAGTATTATGCAAGAAATTACAATTATATGTATGTTGTTAAAATTACTATATGTAGGTGCACTGTATGCTGCTAGACATTTTCTAATCACTAAAGTTATGCAGAAAATTAGCATAACGAAAGAATAATGATACTTATTTATTATTGAAATAGAAAGAAGGAAAAACAACTCCGTAGGAGCTGGTTACAAAACTTGATTTCAAAATCTAGAACTTCGGTGGCCTTCCAGATAGAGGGGCACTGCATTTGGTGTTAACACCCAAAAAGTGCTCACTAGCTCATTTCCCTATTCACATGACCCATTTGTCCACTTTTTCACCATTTGAGCCTCTGAAGCCAACAAAAGGTCACCAAAAGGCCTTAGTACACCCCTTTTTCCACTCAAAAAGATTATTTTTCCTAAAAAAGCATAAAAAACCCTCAAAAAGGGTCCAAAATTCCCAAAAATATTAAAAAGGAAATAAAAAAAAAAAAATATTCAAAAAAGGAAAAAGGAGGGAAAAGTACCTAAACCATGTTGGTCAATACCATTGGTTTCCACAAAACCACAAATGGTATTCCCCACCACCAAAACCTATAAAAAGGTGGTAGGGGCTCCTCATTTCACATCCATTCCTATTCCTATCCTCATGCTGCCAAAATCTCCCTCGAGCTTTTGGCCATTGTAGCAACCTTGGAGAAAGGACCCTTTGGAGTTTGGAGCTGCTCATCCTTGGAGCTTCTCAACTATCTTCATCATTTGGAGGTATTACTATTGCAAGCACTTGCTTGCCCCCATTTTCAATACAAATTTATTTTCTATATTTCTTGTTCTTGTTTTTTAATTCAAAGATGCACATGCTAGTTTAGTTTTAGTTTAGATTTAGTTTATTGTTTTTGCTTAATATTGAAACTGCTGCTACTAGTTAGCAGGTGCCCATTGCACTAAGCTTGGTTGCAAAACCAAGCCAACAGTTTTTGGCGACTCCGCTGCTTTCGAATTTCTAGATATCACTTTTGCTTTAGATCTTGGTTTTTGATTGTATTAGTTAGTTTAATTCATAGATCTGCCACCCTAGACAGCAGATCCATTGCTGTTCTTGATCTTGGCTCATTTCATTGTCATTAACAACCCAAAATTTTCAATTTTCGGGTTCGTTTTTCGGCATCCGCGTACGGCTTTCGCCTCGCGGCTTTTTGCCCAATAGTCGCGCAGCTCATCGCGACTGCACGGCTCTTTTCCGCGCGGTTCACCACGGCTTCGCGGCCCATTAGTGCGTTGCACATCACGGCTTCGCGGATATTTTCCGCACTACACATCGCGACTGTGTGACGAAATCCCGCGCTGCACATCGCGGCTTCGCGGTCAAAACCCGCGCTGCCCATCGCGACTGTGCGACAGAAACCCGCGCGGTCCATCGCGGCTGTTCTGTCAAAACCCGCGAAGCTAATTTTTTCATTCGGCCGAATCGTTTAAAAAATTAATTTTTTACTGTATTTTTTGCCCACATAGCACATTTTTACAGTATTAAAATCCCTGCATATTTTCCAGCCATAGAAAAATTTTACTATTTAGAATGCACCTTTGAAAGAAGTCCTTTTAAAAATTTTCAGAAATTGAAAGAAGGATCTATTTTGCATTTTATCTAGATTAAAAAATTTTGTTGTTTACTTCTTTAATATTTTGCCCATAGCAATTTTTTGAAAAAGAAATCAATTTATTTCAAAGAAGTCATATTATCTGCTTTCCTATTTCAAAAGATCCTTTGTTTTTTGAATAGTATTTGCAAAGCATTTAATTTCTATTTATTGAAAAAGTCATATTATTTGCTTTTCTATTTCAAAATATCCTTTGTTTTTTGAATACTTGGCATTTACTTTTTCAATTTCAGTTTAAAATACCACACGTGCACCCAATCAAACACATAATTTAAACTGAGCCTTAAAACGAACCCTAACTTCAACCCACTTTTTAACCCCACTTGGGGAACATTAAAAGAACTTTGTAGCTAGGTAGTATTGAGGGGATAGGTGTTCCAATAACACCCCTCAGTTATTACATTTGAGACATAGAAGTTGTCCATTAGGGAGCTAAAATCTCCTAGTATTTATTGGCACGGTCACAACCGGTTTATGGGAAGGCCTCCCCCCCAGGAGGGTTGAAGTCGCGAGGATGGTTCTGGAAGCCTGAGTGGAATATCGAAATCCATTCAGTAACCAAAGGGCTACCATTCGCAGTTCTCGGGATATCTCTGTATGGGGGTATTGCGGTAAAAGGACCAAATGGCAGATTTACCTTTTCTCGACGTGTCATGAACAGAGTATCCTAGTAGCCATTCTTTAGGATTGATTACCCGGTGTCCCTCCCGGTAGGGGGATATCTAGCCGTTGACTCAACACTCAATATTGTCTGACTTGGATTTCATCACCTTGCAGAGAATATAGTTTGTTGATTCACAATACTTTTAGTTAGGTGTTTGCATGATACAATCCACCTTTGGTCTAGTTACACCTATTTTTTCTAGAAGCTGTTTGCATGTTGGTACTCTGACCATTTTTTGCATCCCTCCACTTATTATAGCACAGCTGCTATAATAAGTGCCTTTTTGAGGTTGATTTTTTGGCCTGAGAGCCTTCATTTTCACTCCCCTTCTTGCACCCTTGGTTGCATTAGGGTTTTGAGTTTTTTTTATATATATTACCATTTTACAAATAAGATTTTTACACATAAACTTATTTCTCACCATTGAGAATTTTAGACGCTCTCGTCGTCTTCAGGGCGAACTCCCAGAGTTCAGTCTACTTGGCTCTCCACGTCACCGACGTAGGGCCTTATCCGTTGACTCAACACATCGTCGGTCAACCATACGGTCATCCGATTCTGACACGCCTCACTTCACTTCTGATTCTGAGGCAGAATCCGAAAACACCATTGTGTTATTCCCAACCAACCTTATGGATGGAACACCATTTGACCCACTGTTTACTAGCACCATAGGTGAGACATCCACAGACCCTTCTGCTGCGGTGCCATCCATGGAAACCACCACCCCCCTAGGTATGCCTAATATGGCGGACACTCCACATTTAGGAATGCCCAACACAGGGCCACCTCCTGTTATAGGAATTCCAAACACAAGGCCACCTCCTGTTATAGGAATTCCCAACACAGGGCCACCACCAGTTTTGGGTATGCCCAACATAGGGGTCACAACCCCTTTCATTTCCACAAACCAGATTCCAGGAATCACCACTACTATTCCTAACTCAAGTGTAACCCATGTTGCACTTGGAAGCGCGGGCCCATACCAGACCACACCTATTGGAGGACACATACCTTCAATACCTAGCATACCTTTAGGCGCTACTGGACCCCTACATCATACCACCATGACTAGGCATGTCCCAGTCCCAGTCACTACATCTGCTAGCTTACCATACATGGCGAGTCTGAACTTACTAGACTTAGCCAGGCTCACCAATGACCCTATCAGACACGACCCTGCGTGGCCTCATATGCCTACCAAACTCCCCTCCGACATCCCTAAGTTTGAGGGTAAGGTAGGTGAGGACCCCCAGAACCATATTATGTCCTTCCATCTATGGTGTTCCTCCAACTCCATAGTGGATGACTCTATCCGCCTCCGTCTGTTACAGCGCACCTTCACTGGCTCTACAGCTAAGTGGTATATCGAGCAGCCCCATGGGACACATGCCACCTTTACCTCCCTTTCCTCGACCTTCCTGCAGTTCTTTCAATTACCTGTCCGCTATGATGCGGGCGTTGAGATCCTACTGTCTTGCAGATAGAACACGGCCACCCACATCACTGACCACATTCATGAGTGGTGTTGACGCCGAAGCCTCTGCAAAATCAAGTTAGACGACTGTATCTTCCTAGATTGGTTTCTAAAATCCCTCCTCCCTCTCATTGCGAAGGATGTGGCATCCGAACGACCCCAGTCTGAAGAAGAGGCCATCCTCAAAGCCCAACAGTTTGACCTCATTTACGCCCAGTCGGGTTATCTGTATACCATTATACCAGACGCCCCTCGGGGCGAGTCATCCCAACACGATGCGCCGGGGGAATCCCATGCCGCAGATGGCATCATTGGTCCTATGGCCTCGCAACCCCAACCGTTTTCCATTGCACATCCTAGCCATGGTCCCGACCTTTCGCGGGCTACATCTCAATCTGGAGCAACCAATTCATATGCTCCCATGGCACATCACCACCATATCCACGGACCTTCATGTCCACCTCAGTGCTTTGGTCATGCACCACCCACATACGCCCCCCTAGCCACACCTCAACCACTGTACTACCCACAGCTAGCTGCGACAGCGAACCCAACACCTCCAATAGCTTAGGGTTACCAACAACCCCAGCAGGTATCTAGTCCACTTCCAACCCCACCGGTGTATTATCCACCACAAACTGCTCCCGCACTTGCGGCGAACCAAAATCCTCCCACTGCTCAAGGGAAAGTGTACACACAGCACAACCAGCCCCAGCACCAAAACAACCAGCGCAACCAAGGTGCGCAACAAAACCGTGGAAGAGGACGTAACCGCAGAAACAACCAACAACAACAGCAAGGTCCTCCACCTCCCAATCCTCCGCAAAATAATAATGCTGCGCCTCCCAACCAGAATCTGGATCGTAATCCCAGGCAGCCCAAAAACAATAATCTTAGAACAAATCATCCTTGTTCTATTTGCGGGGTTTATGGTCATTACACACATGCTTGCCCACATTTGGAGCTAGCTCGGCAACTCTGGACTGACGATGCCCATCGTCAGGGGCAAGTGGCTCCTCAGCCGCCACCCAACCCTCCACCACCACAACATCAACCTTTGGTGTTGCAAAATCCCTTTCCAACCCAAGGCGTAGTGAACACTCAACCTTTAGCTCCCCCTCAGAACAACGCACCACCACAACAAATCACTTATGCCGCTCCTGATCAACCCATGTTTGATTCAGGTACTCACCACTTGTTGATGATGTCAACCGTCGATGCCAACCTCCAAACCCGTTGGAACCAATATGGCTCCACCTCTAAAGCCCCTCCTGCCGACAAGAACACTAACGTTAATCCCACAGATCAGATGTTACGTATACCCCCGACTTCGCTTGATGGCGCTCCCAAAGCACCTCGCTTCCCACTTCGTCGCATCAATAATAACCCCAATGCTCGAGCTGCGTCAAATTATAGCATTATCGACGACTTAGCCCAGTCTCCTGCAGCCATGTCTGCTTTGGAAGTCTTAAAAAACTGTCCTTCGCAGCGCAAGACTTTGCTCTCTGCCATTGGTGCTATTGACCCCAATGATTCACAACTGATCGCATTCGATTCAGACCAGTCCGAACCACGACTGCCTTCCAGTTTAGCATTCCAAGTTTCCGTTTCTGTTCAGAATCTTGTCATCCATCGGTACATTATTGATGAAGGGGCCTCTACATGCGTCATGTCCACATTCGTTTGGTAGAAGTTGGGATCTCCTACTCTCCAGCAGTCCACCACTGCGTTGCGAGCCTACGACGGCCGTTCGGCTCAACCCCAGGGTCTCTTACCTAATGTCCCCGTCCAGCTCGCGGGTAAAACCATGCTCATTGACATTGAGGTCATCAATGCCCAACTTGACTATAACCTTTTACTTGGCCGTAGTTACATGTATGCCATGCGGGCGGTTGCCTCATCCATTTTTCGTACCATGTAGTTCCCCCATGAGGGACGCGTGGTCAAGGTGGACCAACTCACCTATTATGATCCCAAGGCCCCCGCTGCACCTGAAAATGTTCTCCCCATGGTTGAACAACCTGTTTGTGGTGCAACTACCTCATTCATTTCCTCAGTAGGACCTGGACTTTACTCCGAGGCGCCGATGACCTCTACATTCCAGTCCATTCCACCACCGTCACTGGAAACCCACGTCGAAGACCTCTATACTCTTTCACAGAATACGCAAACACCCGGTAATCAACACTCCTTGTTACCTAAACCACCATTGGTACCTAGTCACATTGGGGTTACACCCATCCACATAATCCCCTTTCTATTCCCTCCTTCGGGCGTAGTAAGCGCTCCGGTTATGGATACCCTTAGTCTCCCCGGGTTAACCTTGGGATTACCCGTGTGGTATATTTCGCCTCCCATTCCCCCGCCGACACCAAATGTCATCCTGCAACCGGTGCAACCCATTGTCACTTCTACCCAACCACCTCCGGGTATCACTACTCCTTCGTCATCTACGAATCCCCCCCCTCTCATCAGACCCACTGGGGGCAGAGGCCCACAACCATACACTGCCATACCTCCTCCCAAAGCAGTTAAACCTCCCCCCGTGTTTCGTGCTCCTCCCAAATGCTCATTGTGTGATGAATTAGGCCATCCAACTCATCAGTGTCCACAGTTACCTGCATTACATGAACACATGAAAATGCTGGACGACGACCCCAACATCCCGGTTGTCAAACTTGACCCAAATCCCAAGCCTCGCGATAAATCACTGCGCACCAACCACCCTTGTGCCATATGCGGTGTTTACGGCCACTACTCACATAACTGTCCTGATATCCCAGATTACAGAGCATCTCTCTACGAGATGAATAATTTGGACCTTGAGACGGCACCCCCTACTATCGAGGAGATCTACCCTCCCGCATCATCCTCATCCGGAGAGATTAATACCATTTATATGATCTCTTCGACTACCACTACCTCATCACTTGATGTGACCACTCAAAGCTCCCGCAATGATGATGAGATTCTCGAGGCTCCTATAGCCCCTGATTATCCCTGGGAAGACGTGCACCCTCGTTCACACTTCCTCCCAGAAGAGACCTCATCCACCACTGTTACCCAATTTGCGGTTGAGTCCAAACATTTCCTTCCTACTAAAGTCGACTGTTTCAAGGACCCTATTCCTACTCCTAATGCCTTTGAGGAAGGTAACATGGCCAATATCTCACCCGTCATCCACATTGATATCTCTGACCCACCGGGTGCTCTTGAAATCATTACATTAGGAGCCTCCTGCAGTGAGTCTGAGATCGGAGAGTACAAAAAGCTTTCCCAAGAGTTCCGTGATGTCTTTGCTTGGTCCTATACCGAACTGCCTGGTCTTGACCCCGCTATCATAGAGCACCGCATTGACACCTCTGAAGTAGGGGGCATAATAGATAACCTTGACCCTGGGATAGAAGACATGATCGACCATTTTGAACCTTCCCCATCACATCTATCTCAGCACGTCAATGAACCCATCGTTCAAACTAATACATATGTCATCCACAATCACAAGCCCTATGCACATAGCATGGGGGCAGGTCATTAACCCTGCTCACTTTTTCACATCCGTGATCTCAACCATTTTTGAGGTCACATATCCCTTGTATAGTTGATCTGATTTAATACACCTAGTAGTCTGCCCCCATGGGCCATCATTTCTCCCCACCACTGCATCCTTCGCTTGGTGGGCTTACCTTTATTTGCAACCATTTTTTAACCTAGTTATTTCCTTTAACCATTCTGGAGTCCTTATGACCTCCGTGTTTCGCACCATTTGCACCGCCGGATTCATATTTCCGTGCTCGTGATGATGCTTGAGATCATTTCTTGCTCTCACCAAGACCAATATCAACATTGTGTCCCGACACCTTGTCACCTTGATTTGCGTGCCACATCAGCCGTAGCCCATTTTTGATATACTTTATATCATCGGATTCATTTTTCCGTGCCCGTGATGATGCTTGAGATCATTTCTCACTCTCACGCCCAGATTTTTAGGGCATTTTTTCCATGCCCCCTCGTCGCCTCGGTTTGCATGCCACATCGACCGTTGTCCATTTTTTGACGAGTCTTATATCGCCGGATTCAGTTTTCCGCGCTTGTTATGATGCTTGAGATCATTTCTCGCTCTCACCTCCAGATTTTTCGGACATTTTTTCCAATGTCACCCATCACCTCGGTTTGCATGCCACATTGGCCGTTGCCCCTCTTTGACAATCTTTATGTCACTGGATTCAGTTTTCCGCACTCATGACGATGCTTGAGACCTTTTCTTGCTCTCATCAATCCCGTTTTGCTCGGTATAATTTTATCCCTTTTTCGGGCCGAACAATCCCTTTTACGAAAAAGGAACTTAGGGAGTTTCTGTTAAGCTCTTTTCTGACTCCTAAAACAATGAAAAGATTGCCGAGCAATCTTGTTTCCTTTCATGCTCACTAAACGTATCTGAAAGGGCATCTACCTGGTATAAGTTTACCCCTTTTTCGGACCTTGTAGACTAATTATGAAAAAGGTATACTCTAGTCACATCAGCTAGAAGAGTTCTCCATTTGCATCATTTTATGCTTTTTCGGGCCTTGGAGACTAACTTACGAAAAAGAACACCAATGGAGTCCACTTACCGCTTTTAGACTCTCTAAACATGAAAGCGACCACGAGCAATCACCATCCTAGGCTCGTAAAACCAATAGGACAGTAATCATAACCACTACAGAGTCTTCTTATCGTTTTCAGACTCCTTAAAAATGAAAGCACCAATGAGCACGAACAGTCCTGGGCTCACAAATCCACAAGACAATACTATTTTAGAGCACACTTTTATCCCCTCTTCGAGCTCATTAAAACTACAAAGAAGGACCCAATGGTGCTTCTCGGTGCCACAACAGATCACGTCTACTCATATGACAGCTTCCCCATTTTGGTCGCCTTTGTTCAGAGTATTCTGCAGTATGCCACCTTGAGAATCCCTCGACAGCACCCATCAGCTTGATCCCCCCAGAGTCAGTACATACCCTTCAGTCCTTAAAAGCAATGATACCCACACCTACAAGTCAGTTCCCTATGCTGCCAGGTCAACCATGTCATCATGCTCTGAACAAAGGAAGTTTGAGTCTACCCACTATATGACCCCAGTTACTTTGCATCCCCACAAGTATGTCAGTCCTACCATCAGTACTACCACACTTTAGTTTCTACACCTCGTGCTCCTATCAAGGAAACACCATTGCCTTGTTAGTTGTGGGTCTCCCTCTGTCGATGACAACCAAATTTATTCCAGAGGATAGACTTAAAGGTCCCTGTGTCTTGGACTCATCACCATTTATGATGAGTGCCTACAAATCATTTCGAGAAGAGTCCTCAGTGCCTCTTCAAATGGTTGTTTCTCACATGCTCGACTTCAACACCTTGATCGCATCATTGAGACTCACATGGGGCATTGGTCCTTTCAGTTATTAGTCAAAGACCTCGGGTACAATCTGACTCCTCCACATTTGAGAGTCTACCTATGGATACAACCAGTTATACTTTTCCTATAGATATCCGGGTTGCGCATGGCGACAGTATTCAGATGTACCCCAGTTTCATACTCCCTTGAGTATACAGTTACATTAATTCTCAGAGATGACTCACAATCTTTGAGTCGCTATAGATGTTGGACACCTTCAGTTTCAGCAGTTGATCAGTTATTCCAGTGTATCAGTTATTGAGATCAGTCATGATCACGAGTACATCCCAAAATAATGTCCCCTCTGGACCATTATGATGTACCAATATACTTTTTATGTATTAGATCCCCCTTTCTTGGGACTAATTGTTATGTATATGTCTTGATACGAGCATGGGTATGCCCGCCTCGTCCATTATCAGAGATTATTCCTCATTCATATTGAGGCCATGTAACATTTGTTTATTTTTTGCAGCTTCCAAGGTCCGTGGATCCAGACTCCAAACGGTCTCTTCTCCTCCCCAAACCCCAGAAAAAAGACAAAAGAACTATGATGTCTGTCGGCCATACGATGAGCTCCTTCCCTCACACATCAGGGGGAAATCTGTTAACACCCAAAAAGTGCTCACTAGCTCATTTCCCTATTCACATGACCCATTTGTCCACTTTTTCACCATTTGAGCCTCCGAAGCCAACAAAAGGTCACCAAAAGGCCTTAGTACACCCCTTTTTCCACTCAAAAAGATTATTTTTCCTAAAAAAGCATAAAAAACCCTTAAAAAGGGTCCAAAATTCCCAAAAATATTAAAAAGGGAATAAAAATAATAAAAATATTCAAAAAAGGAAAAACGAGGGAAAAGTACCTAAACCATGTTGGTCAATACCATTGGTTTCCATAAAACCACAAATGGTATTCCCCACCACCAAAACCTATAAAAAGGTGGTAGGGGCTCCTCATTTCACATCCATTCCTATTCCTATCCTCATGCTGCCAAAATCTCCCTCGAGCTTTTGGCCATTGTAGCAACCTTGGAGAAAGGACCCTTTGGAGTTTGGAGCTGCTCATCCTTGGAGCTTCTCAACTATCTTCATCATTTGGAGGTATTACTATTGCAAGCACTTGCTTGCCCGCATTTTGAATACAAATTTATTTTCTATATTTCTCGTTCTTGTTTTTTAATTCAAAGATGCACATGCTAGTTTAGTTTTAGTTTAGATTTAGTTTATTGTTTTTGCTTAATATTGAAACTGCTACTACTAGTTAGCAGGTGCCCATTTCACTAAGCTTGGTTGCAAAACCAAGCCAACATTTGGTATCAGATCTTAAGGCTCGGACACTTAGACCTTTAGGGGCCTGTACACGCCTAAACTACCTTGAATTTTCACCATGTTAAAACCTACCATAACTTAGAACCACTTAGAACATGAACCTTGATAGAAATACCTGCACGAACACAAACACCATTAGAAAATTGGATATGTTAGAAAAACTGCATATATGTAAATATATGTGTGTTTGTATTTCAAAATAGATACATATTGCAAATATATTGAAGAAATTAAAAACATAGTACAATTATTTACAGGTTGAAGCAAGATAACAAGTACAAATTGTATATATAAAGTTTTAGTGTTATTTTCTAGCATGAGCTATGTTAATGTAATTCAACTGGAATGCATATCTATATTCAAGGCACCACAACAGAATGCACATATTATATCAACATTTACAGATGCCATAAAGTGATCAATATATAATTACAGTTGTACACTAGTTTAATAGGGTAGGATGCAATCAATCTCTAAACTATGTCTAAAAGCTCCGTAGTTTTATATGTTGACTCGTACAAGATAACAAGGCAAAATTTACAAAATATATTAACTTCCAAAGATGGCTGAAACGGATTGACATAGTGTAAGGGGTTGATATATGCATGCTTAAATAACACAGAAGGGAGCAACATAGACAATTCTGATCAAAGTCGCATTTGCTATTGAACAAAAAAAAATAGAATTCCTCGCTATATATATAAGAAAAATTGATTATTATATAAAATGCAAGATTTCTTCTGTTGAGAACAGTTGGTGCTGGTACAATGTAACTGGTACAAGTAATCGATATCATTTCATCTCAAATTATGCATCTCAGTCATTCGCTCTACTGGTTTATATCATACATATAGGTCTGCTAATTAATTTTCAAGAGAAGCTAATGTACAAGCTTGGTTTTGGGAAAACCAAGCAGAAAATAACCATAAAAAAAAAACAAACACTATTTTGAAGCTAATGTACAAATTTGAATGGGATAAGAAATAAATCTAGCTTACCTTCAATCCAGCTAACCTAGCATAATTCACAGCTACAACAAGATCACTGTCTGTGGCAAGTAAAACTTTATCACCTTCATCATCCTCATACAGAATCTGAGGCAGGTGAGCCCAATCAATGTCATCTCCCACTCGCTAAATGATTGCAGATATGAGCTCTGTCAAACTTTCTGTACCTGAGTTAAACCTATGAACCCGCCCTTTTCGATCCTCTAATTTAAAGCCAAAATAATTTCCTAGGCCAAGAGATGGATAACCAGCTTTTGTCGTTTTTGTTGTCTCGGAAGCCATCCTTGCAGATGCATCACTGTGAGATTCATCATAATCCTCCGCTGGCTCTAATGCTAGAGCTGAATCCCAAAACTTCTGCATCATTGAACTTGTCATATCATTTCCAACTGCTCCATAACTTCCCACAGTGGCCACTGCTGCATTGGTAATTTGTAACACATCTATACAGGCCACAACAAATCCATCTCTGTCAACAACTGGTAGGTGTAAGAATTTCCCATCATGCATTATGTCCAAAGCATCAACAATTGGTGTATCAATAGTTACACATTCTGGGTTTGGTGTCATCACCTTTTCAACAAGTGTGGATTCTGGGGATAGATTTTGTGCTACAACTTGCATCAAAACATCCTTTGAAGTGAGAATTCCACGTGGTTTATTCTCAATTGTCACAACAGCTGCATTCATCCGAAGTTCCTGCATTCTCTTTGTTGCTGTGTACACAGATTCGGTAGGTAAAACTTTTGCTACCTTTGTATGCTCAGTGATAACAGAGGCTATAGAAGGTCTAAACATTCGCTCTCGTAATGTCTCAATAAAAGTATTAGGAACAGAAGTGGTGCTTCCCCATTGTCGCTCCACTCCTTCCACAGCAGCCACAATGGCATTACCCTTTTCTGCAGCCCTTTCCATTCTAGCTATGGCATCATAGAGGCATTTAGTAATATCAAGCAAAGCTACGACCTCTCCATTTTCCACAACGGGCAGGTGTCTAAATTTTCCTTGAACCATTTTGTTAATGCGTCTACTGCTAATGTATCTTCCATTACGAATACAAGGTTCTTCGTCATGACCTTTGATACAGATATCTCAGTTGGTTTCAAGCCTTCTGCAATAACCCTTGTTGCAATATCCTTATCTGTTATTATCCCACAAAGTAAAGCAATTGTATCAGTAAGGAGGGCAGCATCCACTCTCCGTATGGCCATGCGACGATAGGCATCTAAAACTGTCGTAGCCTCTGGAATTGTCAGAGCTTTTGATAATCTCAAGCGCTTTACAGTTCGTTCCCCAGCCCCTGACATAGATGAACGACTTGATCCCAGAGACTTTCGACCCGCTTCAGTGGGAGGTTTTCCATTCTCAGATGGAGCCTTCTTCTTTGTGTCTGAAGGAGTGCGCTTCTGCCTCTGACTTGGAAGGGACGGAAGGCCGCCCATGCCATCTACCGCTGCCCCTACCCCCTGGTTACTCATTATCCTTATAAAACCGATATATAGCCCCTTATTCTACCAAAATACTTCTCGCAAATGATTGCAAGAATCCATTTTTGTTTCCAAATCAAATTCCCCGATCACCATAAATAGCCAGCATATGTTTATTATATGAAACCTTCCCAAAAATGAATTTTGGAGCGAAGTCAATGACCATACAAAACCAACACTATATCGATTCCAATCTATTAAACACCATATAAAGATATTGAATTCAATCTTTATTTACTTCAACCATGAAATTCGAATTTATGATTGATTTCTGCTTGAAAGAGAGATGTCTGACCCAGGGGATCTCTATTTCTTACCCGCCTGGGCCTAACAATATATACACATAAAATCCTCGCCTTCCCTTGTTATTGTTTCAGGCGGTCCAACCCTAGCGACGAAATAAAACTGAATAGAAATCCTGCGGGCCCTAAAGGGCGTCACTGAGTTGCAGACCCAGTAGGAGAAGAAATGAGAGTTCACGCACGCGCGAGGTAGGTGGAGACTTGATATAAAGAAGATCGCCTTCAGCTGGGGCTCCCCATCGGAGTCCGTCTGGTAGCATGCACACTGGCGCGTGGCAAGCATGCAGGAGACCCTCACGTGGGCGCCCTTGAACCATAGGCTGCCCTGGAGGTGAAGGGATGGGGATCCGGGGGCAAGTCAGGGACGCGTGGGAAATAAGGGTTGCGTGCCCTGTGGAGAGAGAGCACTGCTAGCTAGGGATTAGACTAGGGTTAGGTTAATATTTTATAAATTAAAATAGAAATAAAAAAGGAAATAAAAATAAATAAATGTTTAAAATTATTACTATAAAATGTTTAAAAAATTCAAAATTATAGTTTCCATTAAGTCTCAGCATCAACGAAGATTTTTGAAATTAAAAAAAATAAAAATAATAAAAAATAAAAATAAAAATGATAATTGATGTTGATTAATACCTAAATTAATTATATATCAGATTTTAATTAATGATGAATTATGTTTATTTAAATTTAAATTTTAGGTTTAAATCGAACTAGAACATGAAATAGTAATAGTGGAATATTAGTGCTTAAATTAAGTTAAATAAATTATTTTTATTATGCTGAACCATTAAGATTAATGTCTGGGTTTAATATGTAGACTTGATCAAACATTAATTAATTAATTTATTTAAAACTTAGAAAAGCCATTGTCGATACTTCAAGGTATAGTCGAAGAGATGAAACAAACACATAATCTCAAAACAAGGAACCGCTTAAACTAGCATGGTGAGCTGAATGCTAAGACGCTAATTTCACTACATGACAAAATCATTTAATGAAAACGACCATAGATTTCAACACGTTGATCCTAACAAACTGTTCCTTGCGCATAAGTATAAATGGAAAATAATATTTTGAAATATTTTTTTTTACTTTCAAACAATTTATTGGCTTAATTAAATTAATTTAGTATAATGAAAAAAAAAATATAAGTCAAATTTTCCTTTTATTAAGTCAATTAAAATGATGTGAAGATAAATAATAATTAATAAATTAATAAAAATATTTTTAATTAATTTGAAATCAACTAGGAATGATGTGGTTAACATCTCCCATTTATATTTTTGCCAAATTATTTTTATGCCACTATATTGTTACCTTAATCAAGACCAAAACATCCACCCCAATAACTTTTTTGGATGTTCTGGTGGAAGCATTTTGAGAATACCAATCGTACCTTGATTAGACATTAATAAGATCATTGTTACAACCAATTAATAAAATATTATGACGTTTTATAAAATGTCTAAATAAAAATTTATATACATGTTTTAGTTAGCAGATCATTTTTTTTTATTTTTGACATTTAAATAAAAATTTATATACATGTTTTAGTTAGCAGATCACTTTTTTTTAATTTTTGACATTTAAATGAAAGAATTACAGGATCATTGACATTTCTCTGGTTATAAATATCGAAATTTCATGCAATTCTTTCTTAGTTGTAAATAAAATTCGTTACTTTACAACTCAAAGTACTATCTATATTGTCATTTGAAAAAAAAAAAAATCGATAGAGGAATTCATGATTTGATGTTTTGATCATGGACACAGAATCAATCATGGTAATAACACGTTGAGGTCGAGATCGAGGTTGACCACCTTCACCTCCGCCTTCGCCACCGCCGCTGACATGGCCACGATTCTTCCATTAATGGCATACTGTTGATCCTTCCATAGTTGGCATTAGGAATAGGTTAGGTTTTTACCTCATTGTGGTTTGTATGAAAACATATATTTTATAGTATTCTAATCATTGTTTATGTTCGAGTGTTGCAATGATGCAATACGGTGAGGAAAGGCTATGCTATAAATCCATAACTTACGTATAATAAATAAGTTACATTACCCCTTAAAACACCTTCATTTATGAGAAGACGTTAAAAGTCTAGTTGTATTGGAAAACACCATAGTGTGAGCTGACATAGTTGAATCTAGGCATCAAATTGGTAAATAAATATATGTGCACAAGTGTTGGATATTGATGCTTGATAGTACTAATTAATCAGTATGATGTATTATGTGCACCACATTATGTGCAATTAATCGTGTTTCAATATAGTAAGTGGAAAGAGATTGAAGGAACTAGGTATGTGCGAGAAAAGGGTAGGGGTTATATGTCGCTAGTCTTGCTTATGTTAAATTGTCATGATGGGGGAAAATATTATTGAGAAACAACTAGGATTTAATAATTACAAAAATGAACAAGCAATAAAATATAAAAGTAGGTAAATTATTGAGGAACTAATGAAGTTACCCCGAATGAATGTGCGTGAAACCTCAACAAGGTTAAGTGAAATAATAATACAAGTAATGGGATAATAATGAAGGCAGAATAGGAACCGATGTGCACCTCAATGAATAAAGTTACGATGTTTAAACCCCTAATAGATACTATCAATGAACTTAAGCATTTTGATAAGATATAGTTACTAAAAACATTCTAATAAATGATAGTTCTCCTAATTTAATATTTATTACAATACTTATAGTTATCAAGGATGCATATTGCTTATTAACACTAAGGTAATAATAATGTTTGACCTTATGATGAAATAACAGGGATCTTCATCTCCTAGGAGAGGTATGCAAACCTTAAAGATCCTTGTAGTTTCTTGTTGAATAATTAAAGATTATGAACTCTTAGCTTTCCATTTTAAACATCGATTATTCTATGCTAAGTTAGATCAATATACGCTTATGATGAGGACTTGGTTGTGTGACGAATAAACTGATCTAGATGAGGTAACTTAAGGACATGGTTATAGGTTCATAGTATGATGTTAAGGTGGGTAGCACCTAATTATAACCTTTAATAATTCTAAATATAATATTGAGATTCTACAGAAGGATTAATCTAAATGTCTCTTTAATTATTAGAATACACATTAGGGTATTAAAGATATAGAAACATAAGATAATATCGGCATAGTTGGTCAAGTCAAAGCTAAGTAGGACAAGTATGGCCAACACCTTCTACTTGCAAGAATGAAGAGGTTAGGCATCAAGATTTTCCCTGCATTATTATGACCATAACTTCGGGACGAAGTTTCCTGAAGGGTGGGTGTATGTAACGCCCCATATTTTGACTAGGCGTGTTTATGAGTTAGACCCCTTTCACTTTATTTGCTTATTATCTGTTCGACTCAGCTAGACAGAGTGAACTATATTCTCGGCATGTTAGACATGATGATATGTTGCTACTATGATTAGGATGTTACTATGCCCATGCTGATACTACGGTTATGATGTTATGATGTTACCATCCTCATGATGTTATTTGGTTTATGTGGTTACTATGTTGTAGTTATCACGAGATTCTTTTATTTCATAATGACAGTGTATGTTTAATAATCATCCTGGATGAAATGTGATATATATGATGTGGATTTATGCTGTGATCGATTTAATGATTTTATGTGATGAAATAAATGATGTTGACAATATGGATCAGACAATGATAGAATGGAAATATTGTTATAAATGTATGGCTGCAAAGTACTAATCTGCAGGACACCGGGGACGGGATACTTGATATGAAGTATGGTATAGTAACTATTTTTGCAGAGAGTCTTGTTTACCAAAGTTGATGATACGATGACACAAACCAATAATCTCGAGAGCAACAAAGTATGAGTTGATAAGGGTGTAGACCCAGTATGTTGAGAGGGATGGATGTATTGCCCACCCTATGTTTCTATGATACCCGAGGTTGTGGGAGGTCCGTGCTGAGACACGCTCCCCAAGTTGTTGTGATGACGATGGTCGGATGCCTGCTAGGAGAGGTTAGGTACACTAGTTAGCCGACGCTACCGCTCTCACGTTCTATGTGGCTAGGTCAGTATAGCTGACATCCACTTTTGTACTAGCAGAGGAAGGATAGGGAGGATGTGGACGTAGGTTAGGATGGGAGGATATTTTAGTTAGTACTGTTGAGGGTTGGGTATTCCTTGATCTTGTGTTAGTGGTAGTAGGTACATTTCCTTGTACTTGATTGATTGAACTGATGTAATCATAAAAATAATGAAATGAAATATTAAAAACTCATAAGATAACCAATGATGTTTTAGTAATGTTATGATAAATGTAATATACTTGTTCTATTTGCATGAAGTATTATTAGTATTAGTTAGTTGTTAAGCATAGGAAATATGATGTATGTTTATAGTACCTGTCAGACCTGTGCATACGCTGGCCACGCATGCACATTTTGTACATGTGCGATAGTATCAGTTTACGACATACTTATCAATATTTAACAATGTTATAAGTTGTCATAGATAATTCAGTTAAGGTTTGGGTAAATGACATGAGTAATAGATGATCGATTTGCTTATGTATAAAATAAGTTAATTAGTCTTATATGTAAACATTGTAATGAACAATTAAAATAATTGCCGCCAATTGTAATTCTCATCAAGTGAACGTATCGGAAATATGAAGTATCGCAGATAAACATTAATGCTGGAAGCATGTACTATCTAATTGTTAATATTGATTAATTAAACCCTTAAGAGTACTTTGTTTATCAATGAAAGTATGTTAGATTAGTGCTAAGGTACTCATTATTAATTAAGTATGTTAGATTAGTGCTAAGGTACTTAAATCACCATTAATATTTATTATTATTATGATTATTCAATATTATTATTGTTATTATTTATTATTATTATTATTATTATTTAACTAAGGTTAATAATGATAATGTGTCCTTATTGGAATGAAAGAAATCATAAGTGGGTAAGTGAACATGTTTGAATTATTAAATTAATTAATTTATTGTTATGAAACGAGAAAGGAGTATTATTAAATTATTAAATGAGGAAGGTTAAGATAAAACTCAATTAAATTTATATTCATAAATTACTGTCATGTCAGACAACCGATCTGAGATTGGATTTATATATATATTTATAATTGAAACAAACTACCACTGCAAATTTGAAAGGGTCAACATGATAGTATTTAATTATTATTTTAATCAACATATTAAATGGAGGATAAGACTAATATTGAATCCATCGCCTCATGAATGTCTTAAATTGAATATTTCGAGAATCATTAAATAATGTACATTCAACCCATCAAATCCAACCTAACTAGTCTTAATACCATTGAACTGCTCGAGAAAAGAAGTACTATAAAATAATATTTATTTATGAATTGGATTGTAAAACAAGCCATCAATTTAATGTTTTGGGGACTCGAGGGTTTTTATGGAGGGCGGTGGAGTAAACAGGAAGGCAAGTGAAGGAGGAAAAGAGTACATAAAGAGGAGTTTGGGAATTAGAGAGGGGGGTGGGTTTTTTGGAGAAGTACACTTAGTATTTTGATGAAAAGGAGGAATGCCGAGGAGGGGGAGAACTGGAAGCTTTGAGGAGGTGGGAAACTCAAAGACTGAGGTGGGGTTAACTCAGAGAAAATAAAATTACTATTGAACTATGGAAAGGTACTAAGGAAGGATGCTGTCGGGATTATTAATTTGTGGGCTCGGGGGCTAGGAAACCCGTCGGTTTCCTAGGGCCAACATGATAAGAGCTGGTCAGCAGGGTGGATCATTTATTTTGGTTACTAAGGCTTGGACCAAAGGAGATACGAAGTCGATAGGGGTAATCTACAACCTACATCGGTCCAGGTATTCTACTGGTAGTTAGAAAAATGATTTATATTTCAATATATTGAGTATTATGCAAGAAATTACAATTATATGTATGTTGTTAAAATTACTATATGTAGGTGCACTATATGCTGCTAGACATTTTCTAATCACTAAAGTTATGCAGAAAATTAGTATAACAAAAGCATAATGATACTTATTTATTATTGAAATAAAAAGAAGGAAAAACAACTCCGTAGGAGCTGGTTACAAAACTTGATTTCAAAATCTAGAACTTTGGTGGCCTTCCGGATAGAGGGGCACTGCAACTGAAAGTGCAACGAAGGTGTCAAATGTGTGCCATAGACTATTCCCTCGAGATGTGCCAACATACATGGGGATGTCCTTTACAGGGGGCAGTTGTCCAAAATCACCAAGCAATATGATGGAACAACCACCAAAGGGACTTGTTGAATGGGAAGGGAAGGCTTGACGTAAGCGATCATTTATTCGAGAAAGCATTTTTGGGCCAACGAAGCTCATTTCATCAATGATGATGTAACGAAAATGGCAGAATTATTCTTGGAAGGGCGAAAGGGATTGTCCTTCAAGAGGGTCCATCTCAACAATGGGTATACGAAGAGCTGAATGGATTGTTAGGGCTTGTATGTTAAATGCAGCAATACCGGTTGGAGCTAGCAGGAGCAAGGGGGGAGGTGTATCGCTAGAGACAGGATGGAGTGCAGTTCTAATGCAAGATATTAAGAAAGACTTGCCTGTCCCCGCAGTGCCTTGAATGACCATTGTGAGTGGGGGAGGGTTTGTAGAACTTGTTGAGTGTTTTAGGATAAGGTCAAAGGCCATTCATTGTGTGGGAGACAAAGAGGCAACATGACCTAAAGATGAATAGGTTTCATGGTGTAAGTGGGAGGATAAACACGTGAGGTCAGTGAATGATATGCTTGTTGCATGCATGTGGGAAGGAATATGGTTTTCGGGCCAATTGTGTTCTTTATCAAAATCACGATGGCCAAGCATGTCAAGGTCGTCAACATAGAGGTTGTTTTAAGGGCGGAGTTGGGAAAGCAATTCCCATTCATCCATAACAGGTGGTAAGGGCAAGTGGTTAGAAGCAGAATTAGAGTCATCAGAGGGAGGTGTGTTGGGGGTTTCTGGGGTTTCTGGTAAACGATCAACATGCCATGCAATGTATGTGTCTTTAATGCGAATCCAATTAGAAGTTATGTCCAATTCTATTGCTCCAATGTCATTGTGCAATGTGTGAAAAGGTTTGTATAGCAGAAGCTCACTCCAACAGAAGGAAACAAAGGCATCTTCAGAAATGTGTGGAATGCTAGTGAAGCGAGGAAAGACACGAACGATTTTGGGAGGGTGGTTTGGTTTCCATTGGGAGTGCTTTCTACGAGATGAGAATGACCAAGAGTGTGCAGCTTCAAGAAGAGTAAGATGTTCGAGTGCAGGGGGTCATTGCATGTAGGAAAAAATGAAGGTTGGTGTTGGTGGGGTATCAAGACAGTCATTGGAAATACATCGGAAAACACTTTGGCTAACATTTAAGGAAAGAAAGGAACAACTACAAAGACAAAGAGGGAGCTTTTGGAGCATGTGGCATGTCTCTTGTGCATCAATGTCTCGATCGGAAACAGTTTGTGATAGGAAGCGTCTTATTGGTTGCAGGATTGGTGCATCATGTGGAGTTGCATGCGCAATGCGATGAAGAAGTGCCTGGTAGGATTCTGATTTTGGCTCTGCCTTTGCTGCATGTTTTGAAATATATTTGAGTACAGCATGTCTAGAGAGAATAGGTTGGAAATCAACGTTACCTCTCCAAATGGAGAGCATGGTAGGGTTGTGAATATTAAGGAGGGCATCATTCCTGGTAGGGTTGTATGTTTTTTGTCCATTTGCATCAATGAATAAGGAAGATGTAGGTTGTAGTTTAAATGGAAAGCCGTAACGACATTGAAGAGTCGACCCTTTTTTGCGGAGGCATGAAGACTCATAACATTTTGTATGCCTTTGGACACAATTAACAAGTTCTTCGTAGTCATGTAAGTGATCACTTGTAAGTATAGAATGTGATCCAATGGTGCATGGATCGTTTATAGTTGAGGATTGGAATAATGGGGTTTGAGAATGGACGATGCGAGGATTCCATGCTGTAACAAACTTGTGAAAGTACTATTTTGCATCTGCAACCCTAGCATGATCTTCCCAGTCTAATGTGTCCATATCGGGTGCATTGTCCATCCACAAGAAGCCATGTATATGTGATGATCCTCTATGTTGCCATTCATATATGCATGGAAAATATTAAGATTAGAAATGAAGAGTTGAGGTATTGAATGCACTGAAATTTGATGGGAATATGGTTTGTTACAAACCTGCACCAATAGTCTTTTGTTGCAAGCCCTTTTTGAAGAACTTCTTCTAGGAATATTTTGAATCTTTTCTCCATGTATTGAGATGCAACGTGTGGATTTGATATAAGGTTGCAAATTCCCCATTGGTATTGTTGATGTGAAGCTGCTGGAGCATGTCCAGGCATGAAAGAATGCAGGTCTGGCCATTTGGTGTCAGCTGCACTGAGCGTAAAGAAGAATGTTGGTGTTCCTTGTTGTGTGATCATGTCAGTTAGTTCAGCTCTGCTTTTGTTCCAGTAGGAGCAGGTCCCATGAAGGTTGGAGCCAAACCGCATGAATTGCTCAGCTATCTTAGCATTTGGCAATTCTTGTAATTGTTGTAGAAGCTCTGAAACCGTTGGAGGAAGTGTATCTTCAATACTACGTTTTACAAACACAGAAGCAGTAGAATGGCTGCGGTGGTGCATCATGAAATTATATATGTAATAACGAAATTGAGGATGTTGGCCAAATCGATTGTCGTGGTATCGAAGTAGGTGCAGTGCATAATTGTCAATACCAACCTCTTCAATGTGTGGTTGTTTGAGCATTGCGATTCTAGTGGGAAACAGGGTTGGGAAGGCCATTGAGAGGAGGCCTATTGTGTTGTATTCATTGATAGGGGAAGTATCTATTGGTGGCCAGTCAATGCAAGGCGGAGTGGGTGCATTGCTTGTTGCTAAGAAGTGTTTGATTTCATCAGCCTCAGTTCTACTATTTGTCTGGGTAGATATAAAGGAAGAGGATTGTTATTCATGGGGTTCAAGGAAGTTGGCTGACTGGATATTAGCATTTGAGGTATGCTCAGCAAGTAGGGTTTCCTCATGTCTGATATGGTGAAGAAGGGAGGAAATGTCAGTTGGTTCAATAGGCAAAGAAGAAAATGCAATTGAGTTAACTTGAACATCCTTGTAGTAGGGATCATTTGACAGCTTGAATTGGAGAGCAGCAAGAACACGTGTTCGACTAACAAAGAACTCATAAGGCTTCTTGTTAGGATTGCATTTATGAACGATAAGGATGTCAATGTCTGAGAGTAAGCGGGGGAGTAAAGTGGCAATGCTTGTAATGTCTTGGGGGAAGCTAATAGTGTGGCCAGAATAAGTATATTGACCCCCACGAGCATGAGTGACTTGTAAAATTGGGTTAACACGAGAAATGAGCATTTCTTCAACCTGAGTAAGGACAACGAGCACAGGTGGTTGCACCCTAGGATCCATGTTGTTTTCCAAGGAGTAGCAATGAATTTTTTTTTCCCCAATGCATCATGAACATGAAAATGCATTAGAAAAGTGCCTTGTCTTAATGCCAGGATAAGACTCCATGCATATAGAGCATACGTTCATGGGAGATAATTTGTCCAACCTTGTACGAAATTGTTGTTGTATACCTTGTAGGTGAATGTTTCCTTGATTGTTGGGTGTTGATGCAGACGATGTAGAGTGTCCGAGGGGAGATTGGACAATGTCAAATGGAGTAGGGATATTAACAAGTTGGTGAGCAACTTTATATAGAAGGCGTTGGCGCTTGTTGTTTTGTTGTTTCTTCTCAGTATATAGAACTCTTATGCGTCCATTGATATGATCATTGTGCTCATTTGTTGACATGGCTACAAGAAACATGTTTTTTTGGTTAAGAACTTAATAATGCATTTGTTTGACGAGAAACATACCATACATTAAGCCATTGAATAACCAAACAAAGGTAGATTGTTAAAGATAAATGGACCATGCATAATTTATGGTAAGTTGTTGCAAAAAAGAAATGTGAATCGTTTTGAAAAGTGTTTATAAAGAAAAGAAGTATAAAGTTGATAAATTAATCTTCATGTAAGCATAAATTTGAAAGTGACAAGAGACGTTGCAATGAATATGCAATTTAACAAAATGTTACAGAAAAAGTAAAGCATATAATATTAAAGCATGCTCCATGATGCATAAAAGTATAATTTACATACCGTTGTTAATACAAAAGCTTGCAGTGGATAAGTAACAAGTATGAAGTACAAAAAGGTAGAATTGAAGAGTAGAAACTTCTTTGGAAAGTGTTATCAAAGGCAGAGTTCAAAGCCTGCGAGCTATTGGACGTGTAGTACGCAGAATGGGTTCATTTCCATCAAGGGAATCAGTAGGTGATGATGATAAGGAAGTTTCCTCTGACATGATGAGCAACACCTTCAAGCAAGATGTTGAATTAAAAGTCTCTATTCGTACAGATAAGGTTAAAAGGTATTTTCGAGCACAGACACGTTGAACTATTTCCAAAATATATGTTGAATCATTTGAGAGAAGGCATAAATCTTTTGCAGAGATGCCCATCAGTTGCTACGCAGAATCATCAAAAGCTATGACACCGTATAGTTGTCCAGTCACATCCATTAGGTCAAGTTTGAGTATGTATCGATAAGTACACTCTGTAAATTCCCCATCACATTTTGCACAATGCCATACATTACCAACTTTGTGGGAAATTTTTTTCATGCATTGAATGCCATCGACAAACAAAGGACATGCAAGGAAATGAAAGTCATCGGTGTTAATATGGGTGATTGTAGCAATAATTGAATACCAGGTTGCTTTTTCAGAGGGTTGGAGAGCTTGAAGAGCAGAAATGGAAATGCGTTTGCAAGAGCTAGAAGAAGGCGAGGTGGATTTTCTGCTCAAAGATGGCGAGGTTGAACGGAAACCATTGTCAGTAAACCATGTTCGGAGAAGTTGAGCTTCCTCAATATTTGGGTTTATAAGGAGGTTGGTGTTGGATATGGTTCCAATGGTTTTTCCATTGAATTCAGTAACACGCCCGCCTTTAATTGCAAGGATAGGGGGAGTAGGAAAACCTCGAAGGCTTGCAAGGTGGGAACCCTCCATTGTGCAGTGATCACCCCAAAGTGTGATGTCTATGCTATACCCAGACATGTCCCTTAACCCAACTGTTCGTCGAATGATTTCAGAGCCATCCGTTTTGCGTATAGTTGATGCAGGGGAAACAGAAATGACAATTCCAATAACGTCAACCATGGAATTGAGGGGTGTATTTTTGATGTCATGGATAGATTTAAAGTGGAAGCAATTAAAAGGGATTAATGGACATTCTTCCAAACATGGTTGAATGGTTGACGAGGGGTTAAGAAAAACCTCAAAGGGGCTTGTCAAATGGTTGTATGTTGGGTTGGCCAATTTAATTGTGCCATTTGAGATGGTGTAGACTATGCCAACATTTATTTTGTCATATAATAAGGTGGCTTGTTCATTGAAAGTAGAGATATGAAGCTCATCTTTGGTAGCACTAAGAAGGTCAAAGCCAAAAAGTTGACCAGGCCCTTTTTGATTGGTGTAGGTAGTCATATTTGTTTTTGCAATAACTCGACCTTGAATGGTCCAAGTTTTGGTGGAAGGGTTGAGTGATGTAAAAGCAAGAGGAGGTTCAGTAGGGTTTCCAATTGCATTTTGCGAACAAGGTATGATACCTGATGGGTTTTCCGGATCAAGAGTGCTGATTCTTGTAACCGATGAAATGCTAGGGGAGGTAAAGTTGGGGGTTAAGTTGAAAGGTGATGGGTCTCCAACTATCGCTGTTTGCAATGTGACAATTTCGATTATGTCCAGTGCGATCGTCCTAGCAAGAAGAATTAAGGTAAGTAAGTAAAAGTAAAAAAATTGGTACATTTGTTGGGAGTACAATTGAAATCAAGTTACAATAACATGCGACAAGCAAACCATACGTCGCATTATGCATAGTGTTGCATGTACACTTGATGATTTTGATGATTGAACTTGCTTGGAGTTGGTGGTTTTCCACAGCGTTATTGTAGATACTTGGAAGCAATGTATCGTGGCTATGAATTCCATCTGAGATAGTGATTCGGTAGCGAGTAGTTGTTGAATTAAGAGAGATTACTTGATCTAGAGCAACAACTTGTACAAGTGGGCATAGGTCAACAGCACCATTCATTAGAAGTGAAACTGCATTTTCGGTCAATAGAGTTTCCATAATGTTGTATTGAAAATAGTTGCAATGCAAAAGCAACCTGGAAAATGGATGAAATTAATATTAAGTGTAAATATAAAAGATGTGCGAGAACATGTAGAACATAGAAGAATAAACAAATGAAAGGTTTCAAATTGGTTTTCTTTTAGCAACGAACGTGCCTATTAAAGTAATAAGGAAACATGTGCAAACAACATCATAGATTGTCTATTTGTTTTTAAAACTTACATTGTTAGATTCTAGGTAGCAAGTTAAGAGCAATGAACTTTGTGGAATGTGAACAATAATTTTTTGTTAATTCTGATTCAGGTTGGGAATATTCCCTATGGGGAGTACTCATTTAAAAATTGATATCATAGTTGGTTATAATAGTACCATAGTTTAAGTGAACTTGGAACAAGTATTTTGAAAAAAGAAACCGGCTAAACATATCTACCATGAAACAAAGGGTACTTTTGTAGAAAGATAAGAAGTAGTAAGAAGTAGTTCTGCGCATGTCTATTTATTTGTAAAAATGTATGGGGTGATTTTCAGTGCTTTGAGTCCTATTTTTAAGATGATGATAGAAAAGGGAAAATTGAATGCCCAAGGTCAGTGAACTTGAAGGAGAATGGAGCTAAGCCTCTTTTGAGCAAACAATATTTTGTTTATAAGAAGAAAAGAAATGATCCAATAAGAAGTAGCAATGATTAGTCAAATTGGAACTATTGTACCTATAATGGATGCTCATGTTGTGTTGGGGGATACTCATAATTGTGTATGCAGGTAATGAAGGTTTGCTAATTTTTGGATTACTTCTCTTAAATGTGATTTTTTCTTCAATCTATATTGGTAAAACTCTATGGGGTGATTTTCAGTCCTTTGAGCCTTATTTTTAAGATGATGATAGAAAAAAGGAAAAATTGAATGCCCAAGTTCAGTGAACTTCAAGGAAAATGGAGCTAAACCCTTTTTGAGTAAACAATATTTTGTTTATAAGAAGACAAGAAATGATCCAATAAGAAGTACTAATGATCAGTCAAATTGGAACTATTGTACGTATAATGGATGCTCATGTTGGGGGATACTCATAATTGTGTATGCAGGTAATGAAGGTTTGCTAATTTTTGGATTACTTCTCTTAAATGTGAATTTTTCTTCAATCTATATTGGTAAACTTATCAAATGTTGAATAACAATTTGGTAAAAAACCTATGATGCATGCTCATGTTGGGGCACACCGATAATTGTGTATCCAAGTAATGAAGGTTTGCTAAGCTTTTATTACTTTGCTTAAATCTTTAAGAACTAAATATATACCAGCAAAAGTCCAAAATAGACAAGGAATTTCAGTAGGGTGTGAGCAACAGGTATAGTTTATTTTAGAGCAGGAAAAACCTGAATTCTAAGAAAATGATAGAATCATTTACTGAAAAAGAACTATATTGGAAGAATCTATATTGGTAAACTTAGAGAACTGAATATATACCAGTCACAACAAAGGAGCAATTTATTTAGTAAGTCTAAAATTTGACAGTATTTTAGAAGAGAGGACATGGTTTTGAAGCAAAAATCAGTGAAGGAGCAGAGGCAGTAGCAGAAATAGGTTATTCCAGAATAGGGATGAACATAATTGTGAGAAAATAAAAGAATTATTTTGTGAAATGGACAAGTTGTTTGGGAGACAAAACATGTTCCAGTAGAAAGCAGAAGAGGAACAGTCAGAGCAACTAATTTTAACAGGAAGTGAACAAGAAGTATAGGTTACTTCAAAGCAGGGAAAAACACAATTGTGAGTAAGGGTGAACAGCAGGTATAGGTTATTTGAGAACAGGGATGAACAAGGAATTTGAAGAGGGAGTGAACAGGAAGTATAGGGTTACTTTAGAGCAAAGAAAAATTTAGTTGTTAGTAAAGAAAAGAGTCATTTCCTGGAGCGAACAATTTATCTAGGAGACAATATCTATTTCAACAGAAAACATTTGAAACTAGTAAATAAATGACATGCATGATTAAATTATGACTTTAAACATTGAACATACAAGTAAAACAAGTAAATAAACCATAGTCCAAACACCAAACAAAAAATATGAGTTATTAAAACAACAAATATAACTTTGGTTAAGAAAAGAACCTTGATTTTCAGTAGAAAACAAGAAGCTTTATCTCCTAAATAGCTTGGTTGAGATGAAAAAAAAACTGAGACACAATAACAATAGAAAACAAGAACACAATTCTGACAAAATTAAAGAAATAATTTCTGGAATGGATAAATTCTTTAGGAGACAAAACCTGTTACAGCAAAAAGCAGAATAGGAACATAGACAAAGAAAAACACAATTGTGAAAAGGGAAAAACACCTCAGAGCAGGGAAAATTACTTTAGAGGTGCAAGTTACTTCAAATATAATTCTGACAACGCAAGGCTATTCCCAGTATGAGCTACTGCATCTGGGCTAAAACCAATTGCTTTACAAAGTTGTTGACGGCCTGGTTAATCAAAAGGAAGAAATTACATGGTCTTAGAAAGCATATAATAAAGCATATATAGACAAAAATATACATTAGACAATAAAAGATACATTAAGAATAAGAGACAAAACCTGTTGCAGCAAAAAAGCAGAATAGGAACATAGACAAATTAAAACACAATTGATTTTCAGTAGAAAACAAGAAGCTTTATCTCCTGAAGAGCAACAAAAAACTGAGACACAATAACAATAGCAAACAATAACACAATTCTGACAAAATTAAAGAAATAATTTCTGGCATGGATAACTTCTTTAGGAGACAAAACCTGTTGCAACAAAAAGCAGAATAGGAACATAGACAAAGAAAAACACAATTGTGAAAAGGGAAAAACCCTCAGAGCAGGGAAAATTATTTTAAAGGTGCAAGTTACTTCAAAGACAATTCCGACAACACAAGGCTATTCCCAGTACGAGCTTCTGTATCTGGGCTAATACCAATTGCTTTACAAAGTTGTTGATGACCGTGTTAATCAAAAGGAAGAAATTGTATGGTCTTAGAAAGCATACAATAAAGCATATATAGACAAAAATATACATTAGACAATAAAAGATATATTAAGAATAGGAGACAAAACCTGTTGCAGCAAAAAAACAGACTAGGAACATAGACAAATTAAAACACAATTGTGAAAAGGGAAAAACATCTTAGAACAGAGAAAATTAGTTCAGAGGAGGGAAAAACACAATTGTGAGTAAAAAAGTTTTTTTTTGGAATGGGCATTTTATCTAGGAGAAAATATCTGTTGCAGCACAAATGTCAGTGAAGCATCCTTCCATCTTAAAGCAGTAAATAAATAAGATGTATGATTAAGTTATAACTTTAAAGGTTTAACATACAAGTAAAACGAGTAAATAAATTGCAGTTGAGACACTAAACAAGAAATATGAGTTATTATAACAACAAATATAACTTTGGTTTCAGTAAAGAACCTTGATTTTCAATAGAAAACAAGAAACTTGATCTCTTGAAGAGGGTCGTTGAGCTGAAGAAAAAATTGAGACACAATAACAACAGCACACAAGAATACAATCAAATAAGCTTTATCCATCCAAATTTATAAACGATTGCAGATAAAGGCAGTGCATTGGTGTTTGAGCACATTTAACCATTGTTGCATTGAAATCTGTTCTCGTATTTGCAGAAGATAGAATGTGCAAAAGGTCCAATCCGTCAAATTCACAAATACGTTCATAGGCAGGAATGAGTACTATTAAATCAAGATTCATAAATTCGTAATCGAGTAGACCCAAAGAAATAAATTTTGCCGTGGCAAACCCGATGGAAAGTTGTTCCATGTCCAATCTGTAATTCAATGCTCAACTGTAGAAAAAAAAATCTATATCTCATAATATTTGTTCATGCAGAGTTGCATCAGTTTGTTTTAATCCGTAAATTGTTAAAATAAATGAATCCATAGTCGATATAAATGCCATCGGAGCAACTGGTTTAGCTGGGAGACCAGGAATGCGCTTTACTATTCCTCAGATTAAGGTATGAGATTGATGAAAATATGAATCACTGTCTTGCTGGTCGGCGGTCACCATGCAAGGCCTAAAAAAACTAAAACAGAATATGCGAATTGCTTG
The DNA here is from genome assembly GCA_027924585.1 of Larix kaempferi. NCBI lineage: Eukaryota > Viridiplantae > Streptophyta > Pinopsida > Pinales > Pinaceae > Larix > Larix kaempferi. Next base: position 12,180,710 of record BSBM01000461.1, on the reverse strand, counting down.
CAATGGTCGTTTGTGACCCGTGACAAGACAAAGTTGAAAACAAAGGACCAATCGAGTAATCACGTTGGTCAGCGGTCGCTGGCGAGATGGAAAAACAAAAATATTTGCGCCTGACTATGTCGCGGGTTGGCAGTCTCCGTGCAAGGAAAAAAAAACTAAAAGAGAAATTGTGAACCACTTGCACTGGTCGTTGGCGAGCTGCGACATGATAAAGTTGAAAATAAACGGCGAAATTGTTCATTCAACGAGACAACATCGCGTCACAGAAGGCAAGTTGCGAAGAAGCATTGAGCGTAGACCATTCAAAGACAGAAATCAATGGAATAGCTTAACTGTAAAATTCCAGAATTTAAGACAGGGTAGAGGTTACAAAAGAATTCAGGTGCAAATAACAAAAACAATGCATTATCTAACCTAATAAATAACTTTTGGAAATGGTCTTTTCGCACATGCAAAGGGTGGTTCTGCATTTCCCTTTGAGCGGTTTGCAATACCACTTTTCCATATGCGGACGTTTCAAGAATGGACACGTGTGATGGTGGTTTGTATTCTGCACCGGCTTTGTTACTTATCTCTCGAGCTCTTTGGCAATGCGGGTGTCAATGTGGACCGTCGATCTAGCTTCTCAACGTTGCAGCGTCGATCTTCCTCTTTCGACATATGACTTTTACAAAGGATAAACTATCTGTAAACAGATTTGGGATCAGGTTCTGCATTGCCCTTTTAGTGGTTTGCAATACCACTTTTCCATATGCAGACGTATCAAGAATGGACACGTGTGATGGTGGTTTGTGTTCTGCACCGGATTTATTACTTATCTCTCGAGCTCTTTGGCAATTCGGGTGTCAATGTGGACCGTCGATCTGGCTTCTCAATGCTACACCGTTGATCTTCCTCTTTTGACATATGACTTTTACAAAGGATAAACTATCTGTGAACAGATTTGGGATCATGTTTAGTATTATTTTCACATGTGCAAAGGGTGGTTCCGCATTTCCCTTTGAGTGGTTTGCAATACCACTTTCCCATATGCGGACGTATCAAGAATGGACACATGTGATGGTGGTTTGTATTTCACACCAGCTTTATTACTTATCTCTCGAGCTCTTTGGCAATGCAGGTGTCAATGTGGACGGTCGATCTGGCTTCTCAACGCTGCACCGTCGATCTTCCTCTTTCGACATATGACTTTTACAAAGGATAAAATATCTGTGAACAGATTTAGGATCACATTTAGTGTTATTTTCTTATCCCTTGTTTAAAACAACTGCAAAAAGGTGTGTGTGCTGTGTTTTCAGAAGACTCATAGACTCGATCTCCCGGGGCTTAGAACCATGCATCATATCAACAACCAATACTGCAAATATCATATAAACAAAGGACCAATCGAGTAATCACGTTGGTCGGTGGTCGCTGGCGACATGGGAAAACAAAACGATTTGTGCCTGACTGTGTCGCGGGTCGGCGGTCTCCGTGCAAAGCAAAAGAAACTAAAAGAGAAATTGCGAACTGCTTGGTCGCTGGAGAGCTGCGACACGATAAAGTTGAAAATAAAGGCCAAAATTGTTCATTCAATGAGACAACATCGCATCGCAGAAGGCAAGTCGCGGAGAAGCATTGCCATCCATGTGGCAAAATTCCATTTGCTCCATGAGCGAGGAATCTTGCTGATGTGGAAGTAATGCTTCTCCTTGGTGAACGCCTACGACGTAATTATTAAATTTGTTTTTAAATTTATTAATTTTTAAATTATTTAGAAATTTGTATTTTTTTGATAAATCATTAACTTAATAAATATTTTTTAATGATGTGAACTTGAACCAACATGCCCTTGGAACTTCTCGTTTATGGCAAAGCTTTTAATATAGTGAGTAGTCATCATTATAATGTCTCACATCATAATCAAATTGTGTACATTGACATCATAATGAAATTATGTATATATACTTTACCATTTAGATTGTGTATTTTACTATTGATACTATACTTGTTTTATATTCCATATCTTCTCATTCTACTTTGATTTGTTGAGTCCTCTTTTAATTGCTTTATCTTCAAATGTATTTTTTAAATTATTCTTTTTAAATTTTAACTTATTATTGGATTTTTAGGCACAACAATTTATTAATTTGCTATTTAGATATTCAATTTTATTATTTTTCACAAAGAAAAAATATTTTACTTGATATTCATTATGTGAATCAAAGTATACAATATTTATCCATTCATAATAATTAATATGATTAAATTCATTGTTTTTTCTTTCAATTCCTATTGAAATACCTCCCAACCATAGTATAAAAAAATCAATAATTCTTATTGCCCATAACCATTGGAATTTTTGTATTACAATTTTTTACGTGGAATGGTGCTACTCTGCCCGACCGAAGTGCGACTAGGGTTTTCCTATCCACCATTGTTTGCAGTCGCCTAGGATCGCTGTAGTAGCCGCCCAAGCTTGTTTACGGCAGCTCATCTTGCAAGCCGCCGTCTTTGCATCGTTCTATTTTCTTTTTGTAGCTCGTGGTGGTGTCTCGGTGGTATGGACGCACAGGATGAGCTTCAGGCATCACAGCCCTCGCCTAGTCCTCTTCTCCCAAGGTTGCCTCTATTCCTACCAGCAAATTCATGAAGAAGTTGGATGAGATCCCCTTTGTGACTCTTTCTCCTTCGGATCCTTGCCGAAAAGCTTTGACCCTCTCAGAAAAAGATCTCATTGGCAATTTTACTGGCCTCTGGCCCAATCCAAAAGCGGTAGACCTATGGATAACAAAGCATTGGGCTCCCAAGTTGCAAGGGGAGGTCTTTGTCTACACAGTCAGGAGGGGCTATTTCGTTTTCCTCTTCATGAACAAAGCAGAAAGAGATCTAATCTTCCGTTCGGGGCCTTTTTTCATGGGCTCAAGAGGTCTTTTCTTAGATCCGTGGACTTTGGATTTCAATCCAGTTTTGGAGATCACTGCTACACCTATTTGGGTGAGACTTCCCCACCTCCCCTTACATATTTGGGGGTGTATCTCTCTCACAGACATTGGAAACAAATTGGGGCATTTTCTGGATTGTGTAGAACCAAAAGGGGGTCAGTTCACCTACACTCGCATATGCGTAGAGGTAAACTTGGAGAAAGGGATTCCTGAAGCCTTAAAGATCAACTTGAGATATAGGAGCCATCTCCAAGAGCTTGACTATGAGCAGATACCATTTAAATTCAGATCTTGCCATGTTTATGGTCACTTCGCCAAGAACTACCCCAAATTCTCAGAAAATCTTCATCCTGAAAAATCCCAAGCAAGCAAAGAAATAAAGTTCTAGGCTATTAATAATCGGCGACGAGCTCCTTGGAGTAAGGACTCTCAACCCTCACAGCAGACGGTTCAGCCACAAGTTAAAAACCCTCTAGCATGTCCTAGCTCTCCTTGGACAAATAACAACAACTTTGTAGTTTTGCAAGAATCCGAAGTTAAAGATCCTGAAGAACAGGCAAATATCGGACAGTTTTAGACTATTCCAGTTTCTTCAGATCATATGGAAAAAGACAATCCTCCTTTAACTGCCTCACCTCCTGGATCGATTCCCTAAGGTTCCATTAGAGAGGCTCGGAATCTCGAGAAGGAGACTTCTGCTCATGCTGGTTTGGCTTCTCTAGTTCCCTCCACTGCTACAGAGGGCACTTCGAATACTAAAGACTCTTCTGCTCCTTCTCCTCCTCTTACTAGAGGTCGAAAATCCAACAAAGAGCGGAGGGACAAATAGGCGGATGAGAACATCTCTTTGGGATACCATAAGCGATTGGACCCCTTCCTTAAAGGGCATTTTATCTCCTTGTTTACTTAAATGTATTGTTTTTGCAACTTGTTATGCTCCCAGTTTGTAAGAATTTATTCTTGTAAGCATTTTTTCTCTTTTACTCGGGATATCTCCAAAAGCATATGGGATTTGTCTCCCATGATATCAATAAGAAGGCCGACAATACTGTTAGAGGTCATCAGCCTTCTTTCACTTTGTTACTCCTTGTTCCTGGTTCATCAGGGAAACCTTTTAATACAAAATTCTTAACTGTTTCTGTTAAAAAAAAAATCAGTAACTCTTATTGACTTATAAATCACCACCCACTTATTGAAAACACTCTATACAATAATCCACAACACTATAGCTAAAACAACCTCTATATAAACATATACAGTCTTCCAGAATTGACAAAAAACAAAAGCTACATCCAGAATAGCCCAACATATTCATCCATCAACTAATACAACAAGGTAAGAGATTGATAATTACAGATATCAAAATTAAAAGAAAAATTCAAACTCCTATCAGAATATAGAAAGCGTGTCTTGAGACGCCATTCTTGTATCCTTCAATTCTTCAAAGTGGATTGTTCCTTCTACGAAATTCAATGCCTATTTTGAGAGACCATCTGCTTCTTAATTGAACTCTCTATAAACATGTTGAAAATGGATATTAATAAATGCTTCTTGAAGTCTTCGGGTTTTTTCTTCCCATCCCTCCAGCAAAATCACCTGCAATTGGCCTTTCTACAATACCCAATCATTGATTACTTTGGAGTCTCTGGCAACCTGCAAATCATAAATATGTTTAGTTTTTGCAAAAAAAAAAGATTCCATAGTGCAAGAAGTTCTCCTCTTGTATTTATTCCCTTGCCACATCCCATTCAAAGCTTGAAGAAATGAGAATCACTAAATTTCAGTAGCATGCTTTCTCCAGACCTAGCACCAGCATCTTGTGAAGCCCCACCAAAGAATCCAATTGGCGTAAGGGGGATAAAACAAGGAGTTGATGCTACTTTTGCATTTATGTTGCTCTTTTCTTTATGAAATTAATTAAAAGAACCAATGGCATTTAATGTGACTCTCATAACATTTTTCCTTTTACCTTCAAACAAAATCTCATTCATATGTTTCCATATCTCCCAACTAATAAAGCAAGGAATCTATTTCCAGTAATTTGCATTCATTATCCATTTATAAAATCTTGATTCAAAAGTATGAGATACCCAATGATATGTGAATTGAAGTTCTTTTCTCACCTCCAACCAAACAAGTTTTGTAAATTCACAATACCCCAAGTTCAATTTCATTACTATTATTAGAATTTTATTTTAAAACTGCATTTATCATGATATGTGAAGTGAAGTTCTTTTCTCACCTCCAACCAAACAAGTTTTGTAAATTCACAATACAACAAGTTCAATTTCATTATTATTATTAGAATTTTATTTTAAAATTGCATTTATCATTTTACTTTTAAAAACTTGATTACATAAAATCTTTACTATGCACATTATCATCTATTAACTAGTTTTTGTTTTGATAAAATATCAAATGAAATCTTTATTTTTTATCTATATACAACAATTAAGGAATTAAGTGATCCATCATAGGTATTTATGTTTCTCTTGGGTATAATTGTGTTAAAATGGGAATGGAAATATGGGAATTTAATATGAATAGCTTGTATAGCTCTTTGGGTTTCCCTTATTTTAGTTTAGTTTAGGTTTTTTCTATTTATGAGATTTTCTCTATTTCAAATTCAAATTTTAATTACCCAATTGTCACGTCCCCTCCCGTCGATCCCGTGCGGGGAAGGGAACATGACTATAAATCTTGGTCTTTTACAAAAGCTCAGCCCCATTCATTATGAACAGATCCATAGCAAATAAAACACATGTGTGCAGATGCAAATCAAAATAAACATGCACAATGGAATTAAACTATCCACACACATATATATCATGCATTCAACATATAATCATAATAGCCTTCAAATAAAAACAATGCAGAAGTAAAACACATAGAGAACACTTATCTTGATGGTGAAGTTGTCCCAAGCAACTAGCTACACAGCTGCAACGTTTCCCCTATCCATAGGCCAGTTGTCTTCATCAATCTCTCAACACAACTGCCACCCCCTGAGTTGGGCATGATTTCTACAAGGAATGGGAACACTCGAGCTCATGCATAGCCAAATAAGATCACATCTAAGTCAAGTCAGTCCATAGCTGGGTTTATCAGGCCAAATGTGAACCCTCTTCTATTTTGGATGCTAGCACTCAAGCTCAAGCCAAAACAAGGGACACCCACAACTCATGCGAAATCTATCTTGCAAACACACATATTTACACAACTGTTGGGCATCAAGAAAAACGTTTTAGCTATGGAGTGCCCAAAATGAGACTGCCATGGGTTTCCCTCAAATCATGGCACAACAAAATCGAATTTTTGGATGGGGAAATAACCACAGAGAGGAAAACGATTTCTCCCACAACTATATGAGCATTCAGTGGGCCAAAACGTCCTCTATGGACCCCAAATCGATTTCCCCTTCCTTCCCACAGTTCTGCAACACAAAAATAACTTCCCAGTTGTGGAAAAATGGAGGAAAACTTAGAAAATCGTGATGGAAAATGCCCAGATAGCTTCAAACTCGTGAGAGAGCCAGATTGGTTGGTGGATAATGGCTTGGGGAGAAATTTTGTGGCTCTTTTCTTGCCAATGAAGCCAAAACACGTTTTTTCCAAAATGGTGGCTTTCCCATACTCGAATTTGGACAGCCATACCTCTCCAATCCCAAAGCATTAACTCCCTCAAGCAACTCTTGGAAGAAATAAATGATTGGGTGCATAAGTCAAAATGGGTAGTTGAGGGTTTTTGGGTTCTCTCATTGACACTTGGCTTGACTTGATTGGTTGAAGGGTTTGAATATTTCCCTCCCAATTTCTTATAAAAAGCATGCCCCCATACTCTTGTTGCATTGCATTGCTAGTTGTGGGCATTTTTATTTAAAATACATGTTTACATCATATTTATGATTTCCATCGTGCCAACCTGTACACGATCCACTTGCATCAATTTTCAATTGTCGCTACAAGAACAATAAATCGATGGTGGGACCTTGGCCTTGAGCTCCTCAGCACTATTTTTATAACGATATTACATTATTTGCATTTTAAATGAAACGGGGTCAAAATCGGGATATTACACCAATGTTAATGACGGGATGACAACATAATTATAATGGCTTACAAAATAACCAAATAAGCATAAGTTGAATCCAAAGAAGCTCACCTTAAGCTCTATAATGCTAATGTTACTTTAAACCAAAAAATTAACAACATTAACTACATTATTTATTTATTTATTCCTAAAAAACCTCCATATTAAATTTGTTAAGCTAATGACATAGATATTAGGAAATTCACCCTTAAAAATTTCATAGGTCCTACTACTCACTTGCAATTGATTTATGTCTCATGAAATTTCCATTGGAAAACAATGTTATAGCCCATATGTCAAAAAGGATGAAAAAATGACACATATAAAACGTAAAATTAAGGGTACTCAAAAAACTTAATTGTCATGAACTTTGTATTTCACAAGAAAAGCTCTCACAAAATTTGAGGCCTAATGTTGGTTGAAAATTACAATTTTGCAAGATTTCAAGTTTTAAAACAATGCTTATATCAAGATTCCACAAATATGTATTTATGGCAATATCATTGTCCTTGGAGTTAATACTAGATCGTTATTTGAGCCCTTATGTAAATAAAACCTCCCCCATCTTGGGGATCACACCCAAATTATCAAATGAATTATGTCCCTACTATAAGACTTCGATGAAGTCTGATTTTTCCAAACCAAGAAGAACTTGAACTCATAAGTGAATGACATGGAAAATGAGGGAGTAGAAAATCCATGGTGCTCCCTAAGGAATTGGAAGTACAAGCGGGATTTGAGCTCATTTTACCCCATCCCATGAACTAGTCTCAAATGAAAATAAAAAAAATTGGGGGCACATCCCCCCATCACTCATTCTTAATGCATTGTGTTGGTGAATTAAGATCCCAATGTTTGCATTATTCTTGGACATAGAATCATTTTACCCCATCCCATGAACTAGTCTCAAATGAAAATAAAAAAAATTGGGGGCACATCCCTCCATCACTCATTCTTAATGCATTGTGTTGGTGAATTAAGATCCCAATGTTTGCATTATTCTTGGACATAGAATCTATCTTCACCTCATTCAATGACATCAATGTGCGATGCAACCTTCCAACTAGTTCAAGGAAGGGAGGATCACAATGTATAATGTCCTCAATCTCTAAGTTTTTGGCATTTAATGGAAATACTTGTCATATTAGATCATTTCAAAGCCTCCTCTTTGTGCCTCTATACTCTATCCAAACTTTACTCTATACAAAGCCTCCTCTTTGTGGCTTGGTGAAAGTGTCTCACCTTGTAAGTGGATGAGGGATTTCCTACTTGATCTTCATCACCAAAATAAGAATGGAAAACTGTGATTGCTTATTGGCAGTTGTGGGAAATATGTGGATAGAAAGGAGTTAGCGACATTGGCGTTCCAACGAAACCATAGGGATCCAAGCAAGCTTGTTCATTTCCATCGATAAGACTAATGAATTGAAAGAGGCCAACAAAGCACGAGACTCCTAATATGTATAGTCATGGAAACACATCTTAGCTCTCTAGCACCGGGCAATTGGATGTAGGAGTTAAATTTACTCACTGCATATGAAGCACACTGAGATGGATGCCAGTCTCACTGTAATTTGGGATTTGTTTGTCAAGATAGCTAACCATGTTGGTCTACCCATTAATGATTTTCTCCCAAGAGTGGTTGTGCACCACAATGCAAATAAAAACATGCATGAGGAGATGAAAACAAATAACTAGGTGGTGCCCACAATAGACTCGACCTAGTTTTTATGGCAATTAGGGCAATTTATAAGACTTAACACTTACAAATTTCAAGGAAATATGACATTATTATTTTTCATTTTATAACGTTTTGGACTCCCTATGTTTATTCTTTATAATTTGATAAATTGTGTAAATTTTGTACCGTGTCAACATTTTACAAATAAAGACACCATTAGTTTTTGAAGAATACAAACATATGTTACTATAAAAAAATATAGTCTTCCAAGTGTACATGCCTCATAGACCTCTATCTTCTAGAATCCAAATTTCAAATCAATCTTGGAAAAATATTATGCTTCTTGTAATTGATCAATCCAGTCATCAATCCTTTGCACCAAAAATTGATTCTTCATGAAAATATTGTTTTATTTTGCATAAGTCCACACCAATCCACCATGTTATTTTCCTCTTTAAGGCCATTATAATTATCACTTCATAAGGAGATGTACTTAATCAAATTATACATTGTTCAAAGTAAGGCCTAAACTTATTCATCTTCCTTTTTTCTTTTCAATCTTCCATTGAGCCTCCTTCCTTATTAAACCTTTGTTGAAATCATGTAATGCCTTACAAATTCCCCTCCAGTCTTATCAAGTGATATGGTATTTCACTTCTCCTCTATGTATGTATCTTTATGGATGCCTCATCCAATGTCTTGAGTTCAAACAATGTCAATTCCTTTTAAACATAACTGCGCAATTCACTAAAAAAAGTTAGTTTCCACATTCTGTGTGCACTCTACAACTTGCAATTTTATGGTTATTTCACATAATTTTCCCATGTAGTTTTTCACATTATACCCTTACTTATGTGATCATTCTTATCACCTATTTCATAAGTCTCTCTCATATCCATATGGTAAAACCACTTCTTTGATATCCTCCCATTTTGGAGGGGTTGATTTCCTTGTTGTGTATGTCTTTGATAAAAATTGACATGCCATAGAAGGGTATGCCTCATCATATTCATGCTAGCAAAGGACAACCTTTTAGATTCAATGTACCCATGGCACATTTAGTGCACTTATAACCATCTTGGTCACTTAATTAGCTTCTCAACATATAAATTTCCATAAAAAAGTTTAAATATTTTAGAATAATTTGGCCATTGCATTTTTCTATACTAATGACCCTTATTTTTGGGCCAAAGTCCGAGGCTTATTTCCTCCCAAATTCTCTTATCCCACTACCATAATATATTTGTAACAATTGGAATCATGATTCAATATTTGGATTTAATGGATTATCACTCCTAGCACATGTCACTCTAAGAATTACCAATTTTAGATGCCAAAGGAACCACCCCTTTGAGAATCAAACCTAAGCTAGTGACCAAAAAATCCCACCAACATACCATTACAACACGACTCAATCATCTAATTTAGCCACTACTAATAATAAGGTTATTGTTAATGTTACAATATTTCCCTTGAAAATGAGCCCCAAATACACAGGCTCAAAATATTGACAAAAGGATAGCCACATTGTAGCAAATTAAGAAAGCAATGATATCAATGTTATCATAATATTGCTACAAAAAACAAGTTCACTATTACAAAGTATCATTCACACTGTTACCACCTAGTATGCACAAGGTGTTCACTAGACAGGAGACTTCATGCATTAGGGACATTCCAGTCCCCTCAAGCAGTCTTCTACTCAATTGCATGTACTATGCACCTCCTTTGGCATGGTCAAAGAGTGGTTGTTTGTAAAATTTTGACATCCATTACATGTGTAAAGTGGCTGACCTGAATGACTCACTCATGTTATGACACTTTTGGAGTGTTCTTTTTACCTAGATTAACTTAGATCCCAGTGATCAAAATTCATCAAGGTTTTTTCACTCACACCTCCAAAGCATAAGTGTGTTATAACATAGGTGCCTTACATTGGTATCTAAGTCCTTATTGTCCGATGTCAAAATTAGTCAATCAACATGGTCCTAGCATCATGGATGGTATATTTTGCCCCTTGGAGAAGAAAAATTAGCAAAAGACTATGTCAAAATCACTTAAGGGGGTCAAACATCAAAAGGGGGATATTACTAGCACATTCCCCCCTCAATCAGGAGAAAATATGGGTCTCCCCTCATCCAAGGGAGCAAGGTGGAGCCCTTACCCACCTCATGAGTCATCTCCAAGTCATTCCCTACAAATTAGGGTGCACTCTCACCTTGTTCTAGAGTTTAAATCCACATGTGGCCCCTCTCTCTTGAGTTACATGGAGATGTGACATTTTAGGGTTTTAGAGGCTTAGTTAAATCTCAGTTAACTCGTCAAATTACTCCAGTTCTCCTAGAGGTGGCGCATTGAAGGCATTGTCAACCTCAATTAACTCATCCACTTGCTCCAAGTCTCCTCCACATAGCACAATAGGGTTTTGGAACGCTTAATTAGGGTTTTGGTGACCCTCTATGTTTCACCATCTCCTTAGTCATGCATGAGCTCAAGCGGGGGGGGGGGGGATTCGTGGGGGATTCTAGTTATTTAAGGAGGCCTTTTCTCCTCTTATGTAGTTGTTTCTTGTTGCAGTATTGTGCTTAAGTCTTGTACATTTGAATATTTGGAATTAAATTAATGTGACTGTAGAGGTTAGAAAGGTGTGGTGCCTTGTTTGTGTGGATGAAAATGTTCTATTTCTACATGAGATGTAACCTTGTTTCAATTTATTTACATTCGTTGTGTTGTTTCCTTAGGCCTTTGAAAGGGTATTATTGCCTAGTAGGATAGATCTAGCATCATTGCTATGCTCTATTGTAGGTTGTAGGAGAAGATAGTTAAGATAAGTATTTTATTAGTTGTATATGTGCTTGCATTATCCCTCCTATAGGATACACCTGGAAGCAACAAGGATGATGAGTTTCTCTTCCCACTCAAGCAATATTCCCCATGCCACATGGCATCCCACTCTCACCCATTCGAATCCAAGGTGGAGTCCAAAGTTCTTGGGGAAGTTGGAAGGGAATAATACTTGCCATGAATCAATGAGGGTCGAAATTGAGAGGAAGAGTAACTCCCATGGAAGAGGAAGAGGCATCTTGGAGCTATTGGGACACTTGGGCTATATTCCCTAGCTTCTATGACAACAATGATGAGGATGCTATGACACTTATGAGAAAAATCAGACCTGATTTCTGAAATATGACATATATGACATGTCAGGGATAAAAATAGCTTCCAAGAGGGCGCACAAGGGAGTTAGGGAATCCAAAGAGTCATCCATTCTAATTGAGTGAAGGAGGAGGATAGGAATTGATGGACAAGTGGCACACATTGGAATCTCTTCCCAATTCGAGTTGGCATGAAGCTCATGGAGGAATTTCGAACCATGGAAGGCTTGGGAAGATAATAAAAGACAAGAACCAAGAAGGAGAGTGGCTTTTGATCATTTCTCATTTTGCAAATTGGAGAGCATAGCTTGCCCAAGCTAGTGGAGTGCTTATTCTACTTGCCTTAGTACCAATTTCGAGGGTGAAATATTCCCATCCTAATTGGAAATTGAAGAGGCCATTCAGAACTTTAATTTGGAGCTAAAATGGATTTATTTGTTTTAGGTGGAATCTACAGGGAAGCTCGTGATTATTTCTTCTTCAACTTGTTCCCATCTCTATCTTTCTCTGCATATTTTGGCTTTTGGAGGAAGGGAACACATGGTGAGATGAAGATATATTTCGGAGAGGCCAAGATACACTATTTATTTGTAATATTATATATTTAATATGTATTTGATGCTCAAAAGGTCAAAATACCAATTGAAACTATGTAAAATTACTAAACAATGTATAAATGGTGCCATTTTCCTCATATCTTGTTATGAGAGCTTGAAGTTGCTTTATTTCGATTTGTATTAGTTCATATATGTGATTTTTCTGATGTATGGAGAGTCATTAATATCGTGAATAAGTTTAATATACATTACATAATACTTTGGAACATAAATCTTGAATTTCATAGCAAGTGGTGAAGTTTCCTATCATTTCCCCCTATGTGAAGACATGTCCACAAACCTCTGATTTATGGGAGTTGAAGCATCCTTTAAAAACTGATTAATGATGCATTTGGGTGTCAATTTAATTCATTTAACCAATCCATGTCTCTTTTATGAAATTTGGGAGGTTCGTATGGCATTTGAGAAGCCATTAGTGACCTCTACTCTTGGGGGTTTGAACCTCAAATTTGCTAGTAAAATTCCCCAATTTTTCCTGAAGTTAAATGAATGTTGCAGAAGTATTTTGAGAGTATCCAAACATCCATAATCCTCATTTTTATGTATTACTACCTTTAAAATACCTTCAGACCCAATTTGGAAGCATTTGGATCCATTTGGGAGCGTTGGAGTCATAACTAGTTTAATGGTCAAATTGGCCAAAAATTGCAATTTTTCCATTTTTTCCAAATTTATAAAAAAGGGACACTACAACATCTACATCTAGGGGAACTTTCCTCTTATATATTCTTGCATATGTGTGCTATATCTAGGAGATATAGAAACCATTTGTTTCTTTCTGTCTTGGATTAGGTTTTAGGGATCCTTATCATTGTCCATGAGGTTTTCATCCTATTTGTAGGAAGAAATTTCTACCACATAAATTGGAAACCATACTGGGGAACGCTTCCCTTGTTTTTAGACTTTGAATATTTGAGTTTGGATCTCTTTTATCCTAAAAAATACTTGGTCTTAGATTTTCTATCTATGTTGGCCTTCAATGACAGTATTTGTGAGTCTCAGATTGGACACATCATTACAATTAGGCTCGAGCCATTTTAATTTTTAATCATAAAAGATATTTTAGTGCCCCCCAATCAGAACATAGATCAAAAATACCAATATTTTTGTGCCCATGCAGTGTACCGGAGTGCAAAAATTCCATATTTTCGCATTTCCTAAGTCTCCCAGGGAGCAAAAATTCCCCGTGTGATTGGAAAATTTGATTGGTTTGCTTGAGCCCTGTTTGAATTTCATTTCCAGTCTTTAGTTGCCACTTTTTGTTGCTTGGTTGTATGTGAATTTGATTGTATCTTTCCATATTGATCCTTTTTTACCTTTATTTGATTTTTGGATTCATTCTTGAAGTCTTGGAAGTGTGTTGTCCATTTTGGGACTGTCATAGGTTCATATAACATTTCATCATCTTCTCAAGTCTTTGAATTTGGTCTAGTAGCTTGCATTTATCCTTCAATTTATTCTTGAACCATCAAGAGTCAATTTGATTGAGCTTGAGTCTCTTTGAAATTAATTGAAGGTTGTTTGGTTTCACTTTAATCTTTTGTGTTCAAAGCAATTGTTCATTTTGTTTTGGGGAAAAACCCCAATCCCTTATAGGAGAAATTGGTTTTTTGATTCTCTAAAAAGCCTCTTTATCTATTTGACATACTTTACCTCCCATTTTAAGGTCTCAAAAATCCTTTTGTAGAGTGTTTGGTTTTCTTGGACTTAAACATGTTTAATTTTGGGTTTTTGAGTGCAAAGTGACAAAGAGGTTGTAATCCCTTGAATGCTTGGTTGCTTCAGTTGAGTTGTTTTCTTTCAAGCTTCTTCAATTTAAGTATTGCAAATACATTTGAATTTCTTGCATTTGATTTGAAATGAGGAGAGTTTCCTTGTTAGCATTAGTACATCTTGAAAGATCATTGGAAATCAAATCCTATCTTTCTGCATTCTAAATATACATTACTTTGGTTGTTGAAAATCTATGCTTTGTTGAATTTTTGCACTTGGGAAAATTTCAGAATCTTTTAACGCCTTTGCTTCTTTGATTGAAATCAGAAAATTTTTCAATTGAGAGAAGTTTGCTTCATTTAGTTTGTCATTTTAGGCTCATTTGAAGAAAAAGAAAACAAAAAATTGCTTTTTGTGTTTGTTGAAAAGATTTGGATTTGTTTGGTGTGAAAGAGTGTTTCATGGTCAATTTGGCATTTAATTGAAAAGGAAAAGTGAAAATTGATATTTTCTTTTTGGGAAGAGTTGCATTAGTGTTTTTGCATTTGGGAAAGAAGATAAATCCTCTTTACTTGGCTAGAATTTCATTGAAAGAGAAAGACTTGCATATTCATGCAATTTTACATGGTTTTGAGTCGAGTCTACACACCATCAAGTTGCACTTCCGCTTCCCTTAAGTAAATAAAATCCTCTAAAATTAAAGACCTTACCTAAACACATATTAACCTTATTTTAGGAAACTAAAAGAACCGTGTAGTTAGGTAGGAGGTAGGACATTGGGGATAAGCATCCAAGCAAATTTCGCTTGTCACTTTACATCTGAAACTTAGAAGTTGTCTCTTAGGGAGATAAAATACTCTTGTATTTGTTGACACGGTTATAAGCCAATTTGATAGGGGGCCTACTGTTCCATGGGGGTAAGCAGCGAGGAATGGTTCCGGACGGAATTTGTGGAATACTGCACTCCACCTAGAACCTAAGGACATCAATGTGTTGTCTTCCTTATATTTTTTGGCCTCCATACTGGTGGTACAAGGGATAAAAGGCAGAAGCTTCGGTAAACCTTCCTAGACATGTCAAAAACAAGGTATCCTAGTGACCCTTACTTTGGGGATCTCTTACCTGGGATCTTTTTTGGTAGAGGGATATCCCTTGGCCTATATTGGTCTCTCATTTCATATTTTACAACTTAGATTTTATCACCTTGCGGGGGATATGATTTGTTGAGGTATTCAAATCTTATTTAGGTGGTTGCTTGCTCCTTTACCTTATAGAGGGTCTTTTTCTTTTTTTTAGGTAGTGCTAAATGTTGGCTTTCTAGCGACTTTGTTGTAACTCACTTGCTGTTACACCAGTTGCAGTAAATTTTTTTATCTTTCTTTTTGGCCTGTGTACCTCTTTTCTTCTAGCTCCCCTTTTGCACACTCAATTTCCTTAGGGTTTTTGAGCTCTTTTCATAAGACTTGGCCCATATCATTTAGTTTTGTTCCATGGCGTATCCACGGAAATCCCGAAGACAACAAGGATTAATTCCTGAACCATTCACACCTAGGACTAGTCGACCACCACCCCCACATACCCAAGCCATCCTACCGGAAGACAAGCTGGTGGAGAGGTTGTTTCAGGACAAGTTAGTGCATCATCGCATGTTACCGCCACACCATGAGTTAGTGCGGCACCAGAAGTTAGTGTAGCACCACAGGTTAGTTCCACACCGGAAGTTAATGTCACACCATAATCCAATGTAGCACCATAATTTAGTATCACACCAGAAAGTAGTGTCTCCCTAGAGATGCCATCACAAGATGATCTCCCTGAAGGGTATAGCGAAGTCATTGAAGAATGAGATCCTTTTCCTTCTACGACCATCCAATTAGCTGGAAAATTTAACCAACCATTAGTCCTGTTGGTACCACCAACTGGTTTACCTACTTCCTCTGTTATACCCAACTTCCAATCAGAATCCTCTAGTAGAAGAGAACTAGGAATGCCAACTTCTGAACTTCCCACGGGTCAATAAATTATGGCATCGATACAAGCATAAATCATTTATTTATCTCGCAAACGTGAGGCAACATACATGTTTAGGTGTGACAATACACAAAGGATGGTTCCCCTGAACTCATAATTCATTACCTTCCAAGTATGAAGTGGTAGATCCTTCTGATGCAAGAATTCCCCAATCCGCTTACCGTGATTCCACTTATGGTATGACGTTTGTAGGTCGATCTACGCCCACAAATTGGGTGTCCACTCAACCCCTACTTCATGACTCGGCAATGAAAGATATTTTTGGTCCATCATCGTCATTATGGAACGCTACTTTGGGCCAAGCACTAAATGATTTTTGCACCTTTCCAACATCTATGCAATTAACTCTAGAACCTCCCCATAGAACTTTCCCACTTATATTACCAAGTAAAATTCTTGGTTGATCTTTAGGGATTGTTTCTAGCCAAAGGACTAACCTTAAAATCTCTTCATTACCTGTAGTTACTGGATTAGGTGCCCATTCATCCTCGTGAGTTGGTAACACTTCCATAGTCACCCAAACTTCCCAATCAATTCCCTTTAATACTCCAGTTGGAAGTTCATGTACTTCTTCTGTTGGAATGTCGGTTGTGACTGGAGGTCAATATTTAGCTACAATTTATACCATATATGGAGGAAAACCTTTTACCACTAGGCCAATCATGGCCACTATTCAACCTACTGTAGTAGGACCATCTGCCTCATGGGGACAACAAAAACCACCTGCTAGGGGGAAACCTATAGTAGGTAACCAGAATTTTGTCAGGGGGAAAACAAATCAATTTCAACCTTTTTACCCCCCCAACCCTAACCTATATCTTAGTTTACCTTACCCCGACATCTTAAATAATCAATGGATCCCACCCCCTTCAACACCTCCTCTTAATCAAGGCATTGCAAACAATCAATGGGTTCCACCCCCTCTAGCGCTGCCCCTTCATCAAGGAGTTGTTCCACCCCATAATCAAGGAGTTTTAAACAATAAATGGGTCCCACCCCCCCTACAACTCCACCTTTTAATCCCATGATGCAGAATCCAAAACCGGGTAACCCTATGGTACCAAATCCACAACCGGTTAACCTTATGGTTCCTAATCCACACAGCTTCCAATTGTAACTCGCGGGTAACATAAATGGGTTTAAAATGAAAAAACCATTAGTGCAGGGCCCTATAGGTATTCTATCATCTCATCAATATTATTTGTACCCGCAACCAAATAGGAAAATTCCTTTCCTGACGACATTGGAATTTCCAGAATTTTCGAGGTTAATTAATTATACCATTTGGTATGAACCTACTTGGCCACCCATCCTTGCCAAACTGCCATTGGATATCCCAAAATTCAATGGAAAACTAGGGGAAGATTCAAAAAATCACGTTATGACATTCAATCTTTGGTGTCTTCTAACTCACTGATGGATGATTCCATATGATTACGACTCTTCCAACGAATGCTCAATGGGACGAAAACTAAATGGTATATTGAGCTGCCACAACACTCCTTCCAAGATTTCAACTCCCTCGCAATGTAGTTTTTAACGCATTTTAAACTACCCATTCAGTATGAAATTGACACAGACCTGTTAACTTCATTGAGACAATCCACTTCCACTCACATATATGATCATATACATGAGTGGATGAGGCACCGAATATTGATAAAGGCTCCTATCCCCAACCAATTACTACTTGATTAGTTGACCAAATCACTACTGCCTCCTATTACTAGGGACATTGCACAGGGGCTTCACTAGAAGGCAATATAATATCACATTCATTCATATTGCGGTATTAGATATTCATGAAAAGCTAAAAATTATATTGCTTATATATTAAGGGGCAAAGACTTTTTTTATTTAATGTAACAATACAAAAATACTTTGGGGTCTTTTTTATATGGGCGGGCTGACAAATATCCAGCAAATGGAGATGGCGGGATCATGACCGGATGAGAAATCGGGTTGAGGAAAGGCTCGAGCTTACCAGTACGCAGGGAAATCGCGTCTTGAGGCTAGGGGTTTTGTGGTGAATTGGGTTTCCAGTCGATCATAGTCGATAGACAATGGTCATTGACAGCCAATTGTTACGAATAGCACTCAGCCAGTTGTTACCAATATCCTTCAGAGGCTCTAAGACTCCAGAGCCTGTTATAGGCCCTCGATAGGCCTTGGGGGCTTGAAACCCAACCACTCATGCCTATTACAAGCCTTGGGAGGTTTATTCATCCTCCTAGAGCTTGTTACAGGCCCTGGGGGCTTGGATGCCTAACCCACAAAGGCTTAGTCAACGATTGGGGAACTGCAACATGCAATCTAAATGTTGTACTATGTGCATTGGCTCTAGTGACATACAAGAAGTGATCTCCTATCTCTTCATTAGACCATTAGATGTTGCAAATCATAATGATATGTGGTTGAGTAATTGCATTATGGGTAAAGTAATGTGCATCCACAATATACATCGAAAGAAGCAAGGTGCATTGTAGAATGCATGTGGGGTCATAACAGGGGTATCATATCAATATACTAGGTAGAAATATAAAGGGGTATAAAAAATGTTAATGAAAAAATTGATACATACAATATCTAGTGAAAATAGGGGTTTTCTTAAATTGGGAAGGCATATTGGGAGGGGGTTAAAAAAAATGATTTTGGAAGGTATTTTCCAATATTTAGTGAAATTAGGGATATTGTTTCATATACCACAAACAAACGTGTTATGATAGTAGTTTATTGAGTGAAGCCCCCATGGGACATTGCCATGGGAGGGGCTGTTACAGAAGAGCAAGAGATCGTTTGCGATCAGTACCTCGATTTAGTTTATTCCCAATCCAGAACATTGTATGACTTGATTCCTAATGCTCCTCATTCCACCAACGATCCTTCTAGGCCCACTAACGAACCTGCTATCGATTGCATAGTTTGTTCTATGAAGGGCCAGCCTAAATAAAAAATGAGTGGAAAACAGAGTCAGTCTAACTCAAGTTCACCAAAAAATCAGACCGCTTCCAAGACCAAAATAAATGCTTCTCCTTCTCAGACCCCGAGGTGAACTTGGTTCAATCCTCACCACAAGAATCCATAGGTAAGAAGAAGAATAATAAAGGGAAATCCAAGAAACTTTCTACTCAACAGGAAAACCTGAAACCTCAACAAACCAATGGTGATAATAAACCCAAGAGGAAAGATAATTTTCCTTTCCTGATATGTCAAGAAGACCATAATACAAAATAATGTCCTTACCATGAGGAATTCAATAAATTTGTAAAAGGTTCTTCCCGCCCGACAGTGTTAATCGACCGTTTCGCACCTCAACAGTAACAAATGGTCATGCACACTCCCCCGCAAGGGGGAACTACCAATAATTCCAATCAAGCCGAGTCATCCGCTACCTGATATATCCTCATGATGAGTAATGAGACTGTTAATCTTTCCACTAGGTCAAAGACTTATGACTATGTTCCAAATTCAAACCAAAATGGAAGTTCCGAGGATAGATCTCATATCAATGATCCATCCGCTAACCCTAGCCCTTCCGACTCTCTTCATATTTAGAGACCTATTTACAACATTGTGTTGCACCCACCAAAGGCCACCATTCGAAATGTGAAATTTAATCTGAGTGCGCGAGCTGCTCAAAATTACAATATTGTTGAGGACCTAGCTCAGGCACCTTACGCCATGTCAACTCTCAAAGTTCTACATCATTGTCCTAATTAGCATAGAACCTTATTGTCAACACTTGGAGCTGTAGACCTAGAGGCTTCCAACACCATTATGTTTAATTTGGATTTCAAACCGATGCTTTCCCACAAACTTGATTTCCAGATCCATACTAAAATTTGTGGGAACAATATCCATTGAACCATCTTAGATGAAGGAGCCTTTACTTCCATTACGTCCTTAAACTTTTGGAGGGATGTTGGCTCTCTTGAAGTAACGTAGTCTCCCACCACTTTAAAGGAATTTTATGGTCATGGTTTCCAACCATATAGACTCATACCATCATTAGTCGTAGAACTGGGGAGAAAACCTATATCCATCTGTGTGGAGATAGTTGATTCCCTATTGGATTACAATATCCTACTTGGTCAAAATTGGTTTTATGCTATGACTAACTAGAGTGAAATTCCATGAATCCAACTCTGGTGTATTCATTCTATATGGGGCTTTAGAAGCAATTACTGCTCTAGTACTAGTTCAATAGTAAAATCAATCTCCCTCCTTGGAGGTAATCCATGTATTACCTTTGGAAAGACATCTTTAAATTTTTGCAAAAGGAGATAGTCTTCCAATCTAGGTTAAATTTTATCATCGACATTTTCAATTATATGAACATAAAACATTTGACATTCCTTTCTAACACATTTATTTAACTGTGAAGTAGATATTTTTCTAGTAAAAATGTTTCTAGGAATACCTTTAACAAGCCTATTATTACCTTGTTCATCAATGCAAGTAAAAGTCTTTTCATAACAATTTAGTATCACTTTGTGTTTTTCTAACCAATCCATACCAATTGAAACGTCATATGAACCCAATGGAAAAATATTTAAATATACTTTTGTAACTAAATTATTCATGGAAATTTCACAACTATGAATAAAACTAGTTACTTTTCTTTTTGTTCCTGTAGCTAACTGTACTAGCCACGAATTTTCAAACTCATGCTTTTTCATTTTACACATGTCTACTAACTTAGGAGATATATAACTCAAAGTAGAACCAGAATCAATCAAAATAGAAATGAATTTATCAAAAATATTACCTTCAACTTCTTCATCGCAAGTTGATACTCTGCTTGATGGTTGTCTAATGCTGCACTTATCTTTGGAATATTTCCAGCAACTTCTTCAACTATGGCAACTTCTTTTACCATGTGAATGCTTCGAGTATCCCTTTTATGAGTACAATCTTGATAGAAGTGACTTTCCCCACAAACCCAACACTTTAAGGGTTCTCTTTTTACTTTTTTTTTTCTTATTAAGGAAATTATCTTTAAACCCGGTTTTGATTGGCTGTTGTTTATCTCTAAAGGTGTTCCTTTGGTAACTCTTATGTTTATTAAAAGACTTAAACTTCCTTCCTTTAAAGTTATACCGTTCTCTTTTCCTAAATTCATTTGGATTCACATGTTTACTCTTAGTTTGATCATAGGCCAATTTAGCTTTCCTCATTGCCTCATTCACTATTTTTGGATTATCAAATTCTAATGTATCTTTATAGAAGCTTGGTAAAAAACCTAATAATCTTTGTATTTTAGGCTTTTCTTTAGTGACGTATGGTACATACCTTAGTAATGATAAGAACTTGGTCCAAAAATCATGCATTGACATTGAACCTAGTGTTAATTCATCGAATTCTTTTCCCTTCCCCTCGTAATAGTATTATGAAAGATATTTTTTTTTAAACTCTTTCTTAAACCATTACAACTTACTTTTCGATCGTTAACTCTTTAATCTCTTTTTAAATCTTTCCACCAAATCTCAGCTTTTCCGACTAGATTGAATATGACCATTTTTTCTTTCATTGAGTTAGAGTAATTATACATTGTAAAATATTTCTTCATTCCTGATATCCAAGCTTCAACTTCCTCTCAAGTTTTTACTTCACTGTCAAAGATGGGAGGCTTTAGGTTTTTAAATTCACCAGATATCTCGTCCTTATATTTTCTCTTCTTCCTTTGTCTACCTTCATAGCTATTGCTAGAATCATCCGATTCACTATCCACAGAGCTATCATTAGAGGAAAAAGGTTCAGAAGACGAATCTATTCGTTTATGTTTCGTTTTACCCGTATCCTTAGATATTTCATTTAATTTGAATAAAATAGCTTCATTCAAATCTTCCCGATTTCTTGTCACTCGTTCATGTTCAATTTTAAAAAATTGGAGTTTCGCCTACAATTCCCTTACTATTTGCAAGATCTCATTTTGGTTGTTGTTATTGTTATTATTGTGATGTTGTTCTTCTTCATTAAGTTCTACCCAGAAAGGTGGGGTAGGGGGTCGTCCTTTAGCCATTTTCCTATCATTTTAGTTACACAATTTTCTTCTATACAAATGAGAAGAACAACATACATACATAGCTAGTTTTCTCATACTATGAATGGACTCCATAACGTCGAGTGTTGTTTCCTAAGCTCTAATACCATATTGTAACACACCCAAATCTCATAAAAATAACTTTTTTTTCCTCACTAAAGTTCTAACACCAACCTCTTTTATGGTAAAGATAAGATACAAATCCTACACTAGGGTCCTGTTAGATGGATAGAGTTCTGAGTTTGTTACACGACTTGTTTTCTTCCACACTTTTCCCATATATGTAATAGTATGTAGACATGAATAAAATTCTCCATTATATACAATTGAACTGTATTAAGTGCATAAATAAAATCCACAAGCATTGTAACCAAATTCAACACAATTCAAAACGATAATTCATTAAATGCTTACATACAATTGTAATACACATATCAAAACTTTACCATAATTCACCATACTCAATTTAAAGTTTCTAGTTAACTACTACCTCTATTTCATATCTTATACTTAAAGAGGCACACAATATAACCCATATCTTTTCAATGTCTTTCGTTTAGAACATAACAATGACCTATATTGTGTTTGTAGCTTCCTTTAAATACTATTAAGTTCACATATAGACAAATATGTTATGAGTCAAAGCTCTTTTCCTTTTTATAAATCCTTTTTACAAATATACCATGATCCTAAAGGCATAAACCAAACACTCGAAGTCTATAGTAGACATATAAGGTACATGAGTATATAACCAATTAACTTATATATAATTTACTAACTTCCAACATGATTATATTTAATTTATACAGATAATAACTTATACACAATTTCCTAATTTCCCAAACATGATTATATTCAAATTATACACATAATAATTTATACATCACTTCCTAATTTCCCAAACATGATTATATTCAGATTATACACATGATACTTTATACCCAATACTAATTTTCCAAACATGAATATATTGACATTATACACATAATACTTTATACCCAATCCTAATTTTCCAAACATTAATATATTCAAATTTTACACATAAATAAAAGAAGTATTTACCTATGCATAAAATGTACACGGTAACATTGTAAATTTTGTGTAACATTGTACACAAAAATATACAGGCTTGACATTCACAATAGGCACTACTCAACGAAATTGGCGTACAATTCATAATAATTCTATACAAAAAGATAGAGAGCCAATCTCTGTATTAACATAATTTCACAAATTTGTAATAAATTTATACACGTCAACAAAGAGCCGAGCTTTGTATAAATCGGTTTTATAAATTGAATTAACTTTTTCATCATTAACAGAGATCCGATCTCTGTGCTAAAAAGTGATACATAATATATAAACTCTGTAAAAAAAATAAAGCCACAGAGATATTAATTCAAACTGAGACGATACCAAGGTCGCTCACCTGCATATACATGAAGAAGATAAACAATCCTTTTTACATTGTATTTTTAATATAGTTATAAAAACTAGTACAGTACCCATATGGCTCACCGTATATATATATCAGGAAAAAGAATGACAACCAATCTAACCAAAATACTTCTCTATGCTAAGAATGATATATATTATAGATATATTAATTCAAACTGTGGCAATACCAATATCACTCGTTGCATACATGAAGAAGAAGAATGTCAAACAATCTAACCAAAATACTTTATGCCATTTATAAAAATTATAAGCACACACTAAAAGAATTTACTTACTTGAAAATAAATGGGAAAACACTTGGAGTTGTTTAATTTCTCCCAATCATAGAAGAGGATAACGCCCACTTCGCTATCTCAACTTCACCCCCGAGCTGGATCACCACCATGTACCAATGAACTAGCTAAGTAAATATGAACGTAGCACTCCTGTAAGGAGTCTGTAGCAGATCTAGTGATTGTCTTTCAAAGAAAGAAGAGAATACTCAACAGCTTGCCCTCATAGCAACAATCTCTCCATGCACTATAGAGCGTCCTGTGTCTTCTCAGTGCACCATTATATAGTATTTTGCCTAGGCCTTGTGCCATCTCAATCAAATCTCAAACAATATTTTGATCCCTATAATTGTGGATCTGGTCCGTTTGCTAAGCTTTTGACTTAGATTTGATTAATAAGTTAAACATCTTGCTTGCTATCCACTTGTTCATTGTCTCATGATGGTGTCCCCTCTTTCAATTGGTTGCTCCAAGTGTTTTTCTTTTATTAATAATAAAATAATAATATATAATATTCACCCACACCATATGTGACTATTTGAGTTTTATAACTCTTTTGCAAATAATAATTGTTTTGAGAATATTTCAAAAATACTTAATAAAAGATAATCAAAAAGTTTTGGGGGTATTACATACATGCTTTCATAACATGCCACTTGAGAACCAACCAACATTTTACAACAATTTCTGCACCTTAAACATTGAGGGAAATGATGCTCTTGAAGGGGGATGGAATGTTAGGGTCTTACATTAACTTGCTTTACTCTAAGAATTAATCATACATAGTATAAGGCCACAACTTTGTAATAATGTTGAATAAGTTAGTGTTCATTAATCAATGTAATAATGCCTCTTTATTAATTAAGACCCATTAGGAAATTGTCCTTTGACAATGTCAAGTAGTTAGGGTTTTGGACATTTGAATCTTATTTAAAGAATCTTCAAGGTTATGAAGTATTTTCTGAAGAATATTGTAATGGAGCTCTGCTCAAGTGAATGGTCACCCTACCATAAGAGGCTTATAAACATTGTTCTGATGATAACAAATCCCTCTCTCTTCCATATTATACTATTATTGTCTCATATTTCTAGTTCTATGTTGCTTATTTATGGTTCATTGCATGCCAATCTTGCAATATGCTATGTGATTCTTCAGTTACAGGGGTAAGGAACACCACACATCCAACCAATTTAGGAGACCTTCAACATTAATACATCGTAGAAATGTGCAAGGCATGCAATGATAGTATCACGTGGATATCAAAGGAACCCAATCCTTATCATGTGACTACATTAAGGAGTGGTTGAATGCGATGGCACAATCATTAAAATATAAAGTCACATGACCTGAAGATTGTTAACCTTCTAGTTAATTGTGTTTTAAGTTATACAATTACAAATAGACCTGTAAATTAGACATTGAATATATTAAGTATGGTTAATGCTACGATGTATTTAATTAAAATAACATAAATGTTCTAAACCAAATGGAGACGTTAAAGTTTAAATTTGAAAAAAGAGATTTGCTTTCTAAAATTAAGATAAAAATATAAACAAAATTTATGATAAATATAAAGACATTCTATTTTGTCAATTGAGTGTAAATTGGGTGATTAAGAGAAATGTTGTTATCCTCGTCACTCTTCAAATCTCACTTTGTGACATTTGTTCCTTGGAAGTGGACTTTGACTATATATTGATGTAGTGGATTGTATTTATGGCAATACCTTGATTCTTGAAATATAAGGTATTGACATTCTTCAAAGAAAATAAATAAATAAAAACATTCTATTAAAACCTCACTACTAAAGTTGCTTTATAAACAAAGTTTAGAAAAACCAAAATTATGTTAAAATAAAAGTAAAGTTGAATGAAAAAAATCGAAGGAAAAGCAAGAATACCAGAAGCAATCTTAAAATTTAGAAAACCTAAAAGTAATATTATATCTAAGAACACGAAGTTGCTTAGAAATTTAAAAGTAATATTATATCCAAGATACGAACTTGCTTAGCGATTTAATAAAAGAAATGAACCCATAAGTACTTTTATTTTTAATAAATAAAGATAAAAACTAAATAAGGTTAACTTGGAAGAACACGATAAATCTCTACATGAAATAAACATATTAAATGATGATGTTACATATTTACATAAATCATTAAAGAAAATTACAAGACTCATGTATAACCCATTTCAAATGAAATATGGTATTATATTGTTATGTGAATAAAAGTCATGATTCACTTTTTACTTTAGATATGATGTTATATTGCTCTTAACATAAAGAACCGTTGAAATGAAAGAATGTTCTTTGTTTTTCACTATTTCGAATCGGAGCATAAAGTAAAGGCAATAGTTATCTCCATCTATGATTGAATTTATCTTAATAAAATATGTGTTCTAAAAGTATAATTAAAAAAAAAAAAATAATGAAATTTTAAATAAAATTTATTTTTATGAAAAATTAAAATAATTTTTTTAATATTTAATAGCAATACTTTATTTTTAAGGTTATAACTAAGTCAATTAGATATCAATTTGGTGTATGAGATTTCTTTCTTTGTGGGAGAAGCGATCTCCTTATTGTTAAAGTTTTGAAAGGTGTATATATATATGTATATACCATGCCCAACATATAGGTGTGCATACCCTATCTCTTCAAATTTAAATCTATAATCTCCTAAAAATACGTTCTTAACTATTAAGCCCACTTTAAACTTATGTGAATTATCTTTTAAAATTTATTATATTATTAAATAAAATATAAAACAATAATGATAAAATTTAACATAATCTTTTTTAAAAAATTATATAAAAATAAAAAATAATATTTAAGCAATTTATTTTATAAAATTCAATAATATAAAAAATTATTTCTTTTAAATAATAATATAAAGGTAAGAAATAATCTTTAAGCAATTTAATTTGTAAAATTCAATACCATAGAAAATTATTTCTTTTTACAAGGAAATATGAGTATCTTTCTTTATCTTATTCATTTATATTTTTGAAAAAAAATGAAAAATAATTTTGTTAAGGAAAATTATATATATATATATATGTTTTTAATAATATAGAAAACTTAACTCTTTTTAAAAAGAAATATGAGCATATTTCCTTTTTTTTATTCATTTATATTTGAAAAAAATATATAATATAAAAAATGGAAAAATGATAGTAATTTTATTAAGCTAAATAATTGATAAAAACATTTTAAAATAAAATTAATTCTCAAAATTAATAACCTTTGTAGTTATGCTTATGATAACTATTCAATAAATAAATAATAAATACACCACAATCAACATTGTAATAAATTATTAACTTAATTTAATATTTTTTTAATTTCAAATAATATAATATATAAGGTAGAAAAGTGATAATACTTTTATTACGGGAAATAATTGATAAAAACATTTTAAAATAAAACTAATTTCTCAAAATTAATAACCTTTGTGATTATGCTTATAATAACTACTCAATAAATAAATAATAAATACACCACAATCAACATTATAATAAATTCTTAACTTAGTTTAATATTTTTTAATTTATTTTTAGAAAAAAATAGAATTACCATATAAAACTCATAGATGTCAATGATAAAAGAAAGGAGGAAAAACGCAATGACTAATCCCAATTCCAATCCCGCAATTTAGTTCAAAGAATGCAATAGGCACCCTAAGATGCATGCTTTGTATACACTTTGTTTAGTAATCTTCCTTATTTAAGCTATAAAGTTTGAGTTTGATTTCTCCAAAGTGACAAATGAAGCATAAAGACGTAAAATATGGTTTTGATTATGTCAATGGGCTTACGTGGATGTGCAAATTTGTGGTATTGATGTTAGTGATGTTACATATTCTTAATGTTAACTTAAAAGTTATGTGAATTTTCTTTTCCGTTAAAGGTAGTGTGTTTTCATAAAAACAATTTGAGTGGGTTTAACGATTAAGAATATGTGTTTTTTCTTAGGAGATCACAAGTTCAAATCCGGAGGGATAGGGTATGTGCATCTTTATAAAATTTAGCAATTAAATCATTACGTAAAAGGATATCCCTTGTCCCACAAACAAAGGGGTCTCATACACCAAATTGATGTCTCGCTTAACAGTGATCTTAAAAATAGATTATTATTAATATAAACATATTCATAAAATTGATGATATAAAAATTGAATATCCAATAACAATTGGTGGTTAAATTTTCTTTTTCAATAAATATTTCTACAACAACCACCTAAGCAAGAATTATTTCTTGACTTAAAAACAAACCCTCTATTCTTATTCTTATTATTTTTCTTTTGTGTCTAAGTTGAGGAGATCAATTTATGTTGTTTGATTTCTATTCTTTATCAAAAGTACAAATCCTTCTTCTTTTGTTATGTATTATTATAATAAAATATTCACTTTTTAGTAGTTTACATTTATCTATATTCACTAATGCTTAATAAATATATCGAAAGGAAGATGCCTTTCTTCATATAAATTAACTTGTTAAATATCTCTTTCATCGTAGTATGTATGTTTTCAACGAAGTAATAAAATAACTATAATACCTTATTATAAAATTACAAAGAAACAAGGAGGAAGTTGATTTGGATTGCCTCTCAATTTTATTGAGATTCCATTCAAACAAATTTGCTTGTATGAATTAGGAAGTGTCACAAAATGTTTTTGTAGGTTTTGAAAAGGACAAGGCAAGGAAATGGAAGAAGCTATGGAGGTCTAGAAACTTATTTATAAGAATAAGTTGGTTAATATGGATGAATAAAGGTTTTTTATAACAACTTTATTAGTAAATGTTAAGGCTAAATAGGGGGTGGATTTATGATGCTACTTCTTGGCTTCGTTATTGTAGGGTAGTAAAAGAGAAAAGCCTTTAGAATAACAACATATTAATAGTATTTTCATAAGTAACTTTAAATAAAAACTATGGTCTTACGATGAGATTGGGAATAGGAAAAAGTTGGTTTACTATAAAGAGATCATTAATACTAAGTTAGAAGAAAAAAAATATCTCTATTATTGCTTGCTTCAAGAAGAAGAAACAATATTTCAAAAATAAGAACAAACTCCCATGAGACATAGTGAAACTAATAACTAAATAAGACCGAGACCAACCTAGGAATAAATAATTTGTAAAGGTTGCAATTCTACTAAGGTATCATATGCAAATATTTTTCTCTTGGAGTGCACAACCTACACAAATATTATATCTCATTTTCAAAACATATGCAATACCACTAATATTAAAAACGTGTTGAAAATTAAAGTGAGACCGACAATCTTATTTGAAATATATTTGACCTTGGAAGCAAGATAATAATTGACTTTTCCTTGTTAAGGTTCGATAGACAAATGTTGGTCTCAATAGATGGTAATGTAATCATTTGATATGACCCCAAGGGGGACACATATGGGGTTAAATGTATGTGTAATAGGGTCAAGCATAATAAAAGGCCCACATGTGCAATGAGTGAGAAAATGTATACATAATGATTAATATAGTCATTATTGGGATATGAACATATGATTTGGTTACATTGTTGTACTTGAGTTATTTGGAAGAGGTTCTCTTGTTCTATATGGATTTATTGTGTGACTCATATCTATTATCTCTTTTGGAGTGGTGCTCCACATTGACTTATTGTGTACATTGTGTGTACTTTGATTCATTATGTTATATTAAGGATTCAATACATAACAATTAACTCCAAATGGGAAGAATTTGAAAAAATCTTATTAAATAAATGGATTAAGCACAAAAATGAAGGCAACACATAAGATGAATTAAATGAAGTTAAAGATTTTTTTTCCAAATTACAAAAGGATAATGAAGAGCTAAAATAAGATCTTATACAAAAAGGTGACGAGTTTGCCAAGATGCAATTCATTAATCAAACATTGATGAAGGTGGTTAATAATTTAAGACAAGAAAATAGTAGCTACGAAAGTGAGAAAATGGTGAGTCAATGGAATAAAAAGATTAAGAAATCACGAAGGTTGCATAAGCATAATCATGAACTACTTAAAACAATGTTAAGGATATAAAAAAGGTGCCCAACCCAAAGAATAAGGATGAAGATACTACTAGAACATTTGAAGAAAATAGTACTAAAAGACTTTGAAGATGAAATTTGTAATAAGGTTGAAGAATCTCAAAGAATTGATGACGCAAAATATAAATGCAATCTAGAATTGAAGAAGGATGTAAAAATTTGATGGATGAAATCACATTGCAACTCCAAAATGAAAAGAAAGACAAGATTCAAGAAGGTCACCAACTTGAAAAATTGAGCTCCAACTTAAGGATGTGCATGAAAAATATGACGGGATTATCTCAAAGGCTGTAATAATCAAACACTAAGCATAAATGATAGATGATTTCATTATCTCTAAAACTAAGAACAATGACATGGGCATGTCGAGTCAAGGAAAGCAATCAAAGATGAAACCATATAAAAATTGTCGTTACTACAAAAGTTTCCAATAAGGACAAGAAGATTAACATTGACATTACCCAAGAACATAGAATAATAAAAAAAATCATGGAATAAGGCATCCAAGAACAATGATTCGACAAGATATTATCAGAGATCAATAACACAAACAAATTAGGGAAGTTACAAAAATGGTGCATGAAATCAAAGGAATGAAAATTAGACAACAACTAACTATAATAGATTAAGATTAAAAAAAATGTATAGATGGATCATCATTAGTGGCCAAGGAAAATTTTAGGTGCTAAATATCTGCCATGGGCTAATTTTAAATGTATTTATTTTTTCCAAAAAATGTTTTATTAATCTACATTTTTCTTTAAAATGATTAGCTAGAATTCTATGAGATAAAAACATTTACTTTGCAGATCACCAAATTTTTATAGCAACTATATAAAATCCTTATAGCTTTGAATATTTTGTAAAAATATTGCTTGACATTTTATGATTGGCATTTTAAAAATTAGTAAGAATCACCAAGACATTTACATTTTAATATATGTATGGAGCTTTAAAAGTTTTCTTGCTAGTGACACTAAGATAATAGGAATATTTAAGGAAATTCTATAACTTGATTTCATCACGAGTGAAACCTTAACTACAAAGTTTTGAGGACAAAGATATTCAAAAAAAATTACTATAATATAATTGAGTATTTATCACATTAAATATGTATATAATGCAGTAATTGTATATATAATAAGGTTTGGCCTAATAAAGTGTCTACATATACAATGAATAAGAAGATGGTATATAGAAATCAATATCATAATTATTAACACATGATTATATAATTTTATTATATAAATGTTATTTTATTTTATTTATATATATATATAAATATATATATTTTATTTTTAAAATAATTATTGTGTAATTCATCGCTATTATCTTTTTAAATATTCTATTCTAAATTTAGAGTTATATACCTTTATTTATCATACCATAATAAAGATATGATACATATCATCATCACAATAAATAATTAAACTCCATTAAGAATGAGGAATAGTTGGTACGAACATTGGCATAAACATTAAAGTAAACTATAATAGTCATGGAATCCACATCAAAACAAATATGCTGTTAAATGCTCTTTGAATAAAGAGCATTATTCGCCTTCTGCTTGAATTTGTTATCAGCGTGATGAACCTTATTTACTTTTTCCTTTAAAATGAAAGAACGGTCTTTCTTTTTTACAGGTATAAAGCAAAAGTAAAGGCAACATATTTCGATCATGGATGATGTGAGATGTTTTTAAAAGAATATTTATTTTTAAAATTAAAGTATAAAATTAATTTTCAAATAAATAATTAAAGTTTATTTTTATCTTTTTTAAAGAAGTCTGTTATATGAATTAAAATATAAAATCATTATAATGAAAATTATAAAAACTTAAAATTTAGATTTATAAAGATAAGAAATAAAAGTGAGTGTGAAAAAGATCTTGCTTTTTATAAAATCGACATGGGATATTTTTATATCACATATATATATTTTTTTTACTAGGAGATATGACCATATTTCATTTTTATTTTCTCACTTAGGTTTGATGTTAAATATGAAATATTTAAAAAATATGTAAAATTAAAAAAGAAATAGTGAAGAAATTGAAAAAGGAATTAAAAAAATCTAAAATTAATTCGTGTAAAATTTGATAGATTTTTTTTTTCAATTATTGTCATATTTTTTATTTTTTTTCCTAAAAACTTAATTCTTTATATATATGTATTTGTTAAATTAGATATATATCATAATAGAGAATTTGCTTTTATTTTTTGTAATTAGGGGAATCGATAACTAGGATCAGACTTGTACTTGTGTGACACGAGGTCGATTTTGATCTGCTACCACTATATCTCCAGGCATACCAACACTACCCCACACATGACACATAGGGCTCGGTCAAGATTTGAACCCATAATGTTAGAAGGTGAGCTTTAACAAGACAGCTTATTTCCAACTGGTCTACATCCCATGGGTAAAGATTTTAATAAATTATTAACATATTATTATCATCATCATCATCATCATCATCATCAAACAAGTGAAGACCTTCAAATCCAATGTTTCAAGAGAAGGTATTTGTTTTTCATCTTGTAAAATGTGTGCGTGTGTAATTCCTTAGTTTTGAAGCAATCCATAAAAAAAAAAAGATTGTATGGTAGTGATAAAAGAAGGGGGGAACACAAACTCTAGGGAAATTGTCACTAACCCTAATCCTAATTCCAATATTAGAATTTAGTTTAGAGGGATAGGCACTCCAAGGTACATGCATTTTGTCTAGTATTATTACCTTATTTAAGCTATAGAGTTTGAGTTTGATTTCCCATAAGAGACAAAAAAAATTATAATAGAGTCCAAGAAAGAAACAACATATGGTTGCTACTATGTCAATATGGTTTGTGTGGAAATGTAAGTTTGCGGCATTGATGTTATATAATGTTATCATTTCCATAACCTATAAGTTCACGATGTTTCCTTCTCTTGTTTGAGGTAGAGTTCTCTTGCAAGAATATAAGAACACGAATGAAATTGGTGGTAAGTATATTGATGATTCAACAACAATAGGTGATGGATCTCTCTTCCTCAATGGATGTTTCATAGCAATAAACTAACCAAAAATTCTTCTAGTGGATCCTTATTCCTTAACATACAAAGAAACCATCTATTCATTTTCTTGGTATACTAGGTTCCAACATTACCACAGCTTCTATTTATATTCTTCTTTGTCTAAATTGAGGAGATTAATTTATGGTTTTTTATTTCTCTACTCAGTCTAAAATATTAGTCCTTCTTCATATGTTATGTATTATTATAGCATCATATTCATTTTTCAATAGTCTACATTTGTCTAGATTCATTAATGCTTAGGAAATATATTGAAAGGAAGATGATGTTCTTCATGGACATAAATAAACTTGTTGGATGTCTCTTCTATTTGGATTTTACGGTTTGTTTATTTTTGGTGAAGTTATAAAGTAACTATAATACTTTATTGGGATAAAAATAATGAAAGGAGGATGTGAATTTGGATGACCTCAATTTTTTTTAGAATCAATTCAAACAACGTTTCTTACAACTTTTCTTGTATCAAATAGGAAGTGCCACACAATATTTTTTTTTGGGTTTGAACAAGGCAAGGTAAGCCAATGGAAGAATCCATGGAGGTTGAGGTAACTTGTTGTATATGAATAAGTTGGCTAACACGTACAAAGAGAGGATTCCTATATAAATTTTTCTATTAGTAAAAAACACTCTAGGCTAAATAGAGAGTGGACTTGATTTTTTACTTTCTAGATTTGTTACTATGGGGTGGTAGAAGATGATGAAATTCAAGATTTATAACGTCCCTGTCCATGAATTGAACCACATAGAGGGTGACGAACAAGTTTCCAGTTCTTAAATTAATCCCAAAGGATATATATTAATTTATATTGAGAATAACGTGCAAAATTGTAATAATAAACACCAAGGAAATAAAACTCATTCTACACACATGACACATGCATTTGCCAACATAATACATCACATGCATAATCATAACTCAATACTCATTAAACAATAATTTTTTAGATTCCGACACAAAGAAATACTTATTTGGAATAAGGGTCCAAGCAACTAGTTGTCTATGTGTGATTTCCCACCCAACTGTAGGTACTCTGTCCAACATATACTATTTTTGCTGAGATTCCACCCCCAAGTCGGGATATGAGTCCACTTGGGTGAAGGAAACACCTATATGTTTCTATATCTCGCCCCATTTTAGTGCTAGAAGATGTCTCATGACTGTAAATAAGACATTCCTAGCACATCTTGAGTTTGGGATAGCTTTAATTGGTTGAAAAAGTAAGATTAACAAAGTAGGTCAAGAGGGCTTACAGAATTTGAGATTCAAGATAAAAAATATCTAATACAAAGAGCAACACTTCATAGGTCATTGGCATGCAACTCAAAAACCAAACCAACATAAACATAAGGAAAAGCGGAAAGAGAAATTGAACATATGGGTAAGGAAACCATATATTTATAAGAAGATATTTAGAACTTAAACATTGTTAAAAGTCTAAAAAGATGTATATGAAGGAAGTTTTCAAGTCACAGGAAATAAGCAGAAATCCCTAACTACCATTAGATCTAGAACTTAAAAGATGATTAATGCACCGCAATAATTGTTTCTACATTCATATAAGAGGAAATCATGGATAAGAAAACACAGTATGGCCATTGAACTGATTATCGCTAAACATGAAAATCCACTGTTGTATTAGAGGCTAAATAAAATATATAAAGAAAAAACTTGCCCTTCTATGACCCCCTGCTTCCTTCTAAGAGGAAGAGCCTCCCCCCTCTCCATTCATAATCCGTCTTTAAATAAAAATTACAATTCTTAATTCAAGTAACTAACTCAAACTTAGATCCTAAAAAAATGTATCTTATCCTAATTTTCTAGATCGATAAAATTAGGATCTGAAATCCAGGTCGAATGGATGAAGTGGTAGTTGAATGGGCATTTGAGAAATGACTACAATAATATTATGGAAAAATCCGTTCTTATTAGACTTGGATTTCTCTCAAATTGTTGAGAAATTCTGAAAAATCCCCTCAGACAAGGTAAATGGACCCATTTTGGAAGTGGGTTTTTAATGGTTGTAAAATATTATTTACGGTTTGATCGGAAATGGATCCCGAAATTGATCGCCAAAACAAGCAGCTATAGGAAATTCTTCAACAATTTGAAAGATTTATGTTTCAATCGACACTGCGAATTGTAGCTCATTCTTCAGTGCCTAAATATTATAATAAATGAATTTGTGCTACAGAATTGAAGCCATTATGTAATGCCTACAGGCCATAAAAACAGACTTTCGCTACAAAATAATGACTCATTCTGCAACATCTGTGTATTGGAAGATATGAACTTTTAAACTTCCAAGTTTTTATGTAGAATTACAAAATTCTTGAATAGTGAAAGAACATGGGTGGATTTAGAGAACCATCCTGCATATGATCATAGCTTGACAAAATATATCCAACAGGCTATGAAATCAAAATACTTTGGATCAGGGAAGTGGAAATTTTTAGGTAATAAATTTGAGTGCTAACACTAGCTTCATCTGGGGATAGCACTTCCCTGTGAGCTGCTAAGAACTTACAAACCAAGGTGACTTTTGTCATTCATATATTTGAAGCCTATAACCTTCTCATGATGCTCTAAAAACAACTATCCTTGAAACAAATCATTGACTACAAAACCTATATCCTTAAAATTGAAAATTGCTTTGTACCAATGTATCCATTTGGCTATGGAGTCTTTTATTACTATATTTTAGTACATGGCAAGTTAAGCTGAAAACCACACTGGTGAAAATAAACATCAAACCATATAAAATGCATGCTTATTTATATACAATGCATACTCTAACCAACTTGATCATCTTGATTTAATTAAAAGAATACTTCCAATGATACCAAGTGAACATTTAACTGATGAAAAAATCATCTTGTTTACAACCAAATGAAAGAATGCAAAAAAATTGAAGTGGAAATTTAATAAGTAGCTTATACTTACTACTGCAATTTGATTGCAAGTTGAATGTTGCAACATTGGGGATCTTTGAAAAAAATATCTCCATGTAGATGGCTATCGGATCATGAAGATAATGACAAAACTCCAGCTGATATGGAAACTTTGAATGAAAGTTGTTTTCTCATCAAAATTGTGTTTAATTTGTCCTCCTTGAAACAACTCATAACCATCATATATTTTATTACAAATAGGGGAAACAACAAACCCTTGAAACTATTCATTAATTTCTTGGACAATTTTTTTTAGTAACATCCAAAACAACGAGATTATCATAAGAAACAAGTGGTTGCAACATAGTTTCATCAATACCAAGAGGAGACACATCATGCTTAATAAAACATTTATTCGGTTGGACTGTCTCTTTAGTTTCTGTTTCAAGAATGCCAAATTTGAATTCATTGATTTCTTGAATCTGTTATTCAACAGTTGGTGGAGAAGAAAAATTTGTGAACTTCTTTGATATCTCATCATCATCTCCCTCATTTCCTTCCATTGAATCAGATGCATAGCTGTCATACACAAGCTCGCTGCTGTATAATTCCACATGTGTTGATTCAGAAAATTGTCCCTCTAAATCATCCTCATACTTATCAAAAGTAGGGAGGTATTCATAATAATTTTGATCAACAAATTAATCATAGCCATAACTATTAGGAATTTTTGAAAAATTATTTATAGTATGACTACCATTAGCCTTATCGTCAACACATTTTACTGCATGGACTTCAATGATTGTTTCAAAAGAATCAGGATCAACATATTCATCATACTTTGGATGATCTTCATAAAAATTTGGAACAACAAGTGCATCTAAAAAAATATCAAATGCCTCTACAATAAATATATCATAACATACATTGTTAGAAACTTCTTGTATAATTTCAGAAGGATCTGGAGCTTCGTTACCATCCACTTCATCATTAGTACAATGTTGAAAATATTCCTTCTGGATATCATAATTAGAATAGGATTCATTTGAGGATGAATCTTCTTCCACTTATTTAACATTAAAGTCACCTTCATCTATACTACTAGCAGAATAATCTAGAGAATTCTGAATATGAAATGTAAATTCCTCACAACAGTGTTAAAAAAGAAGTTCCTCGGGAAAATACCTCTTACAACGCTTATGGAATGGGGTATGAAACTCTTCCAAAGAAGAGATTCTAGAATGAGGTAACGATCTGTACCATTCACGAGCATCTTATTCCAATGAGTACATGAACATCTTCATGAGGATATCTTTTTGCACAAAACCCAATTGATGCATAAGTTCATGGAAACCAAGCAAATGTTCTTTTGCATTGTCATCTTCATTTTCTCTAAATCACGGAATATAGTCTCCCCAATCATCCATGATAGGTACAATATTTGGAAATCCATGAACAACATACAAATAAAAAGGTGCAAACCTTTGAGCCAAGATGGTAGCCATTCGAGCATCAGATGATTTTGGCATTCCCCCCCAATGGATCCTCCCGAGGATTATTCAATCATGGAGTCGCTAGGTGAAATATTGCAGTCACAAATATGTCTAAATATTGTTCACCATCAAGAGCTAGAGTTGATCGTTGTCATTCTCCTAGGGATAATTTCCATTTCTATCCCTGAAAATGATGCCAAAAGATGTTAGTGCTAGAAGATGTCTTATGATTGCAAATAAGACATGCCTAGAACATATTGAGCTTGGGATAAATTTAATTGGTTTAAAAATTAGGATTAACAAAGTAAGTCAGGAGGGTTTAAAGAATCTGAGATTCAAGATAAAAAATATCTAATACAAAGAGAATCACTTCATAGGTCATTGGCATACAACTCAAAAGCCAAACCCAACATAAAAATAAGGAAAAACGGAAAGAGGAATTGAACACATGGGTAAGGAAACCATATATTTATAAGAAGATATTCATAACTTAAACACTACTAAAAGTCTAAATCATGTATATGAAGGAAAATTTCAAGTCACTAGAAATGAGCAGAAATCCCTTACTGCCATTAGATCTTGAACTTAAAAGATGATTAATGCACTGCAATAATTGTTTCTACATTCATATAAGAGGAAACAATGGATAAGAAAACATAGTCTAACCATTGAAATGATGATCTCTAAGCATGAAAATCCATTTATGTATTATAGGCTACAGAAAATATATATAGAAAAATATTTCCCTTCTATGACCCCCTGCTTCCTTCTAAGGGGAAGAGCCTCCCACCTCTCTATTCATAATCCTTCTTTAAAAAAAATTTACAATTGTTAATTCAAGAAACCAACTCAACCTTAAATCCTAAACAAATGGATCTTATCCTAATTTTCTAGATCCAAAAAATTAGGGTCTAAAATTTTCTAGATCTAATTGAATGGATGAAGTGGCAATTGATTGAGTGTTTGAAAACTGGTCGCAACAATATTATGGAAAAATATCTTTTGATCAGAAAAGTAATTATCCAAAAAAGTTGAGAAATTCTAAAAGCCATTCGCAATAAAGGTAAATGGATCCATTTTGGAAGTGGGTTTTTAATGGTTTTGAAAGATTCTTTCCGGTTTGATCGGAAATGGAGCCTGAAATTGATCGCTAAAACATGATGCTACAGGGGATTATTCATCACTTTGAGAGATTTATGTTTCAATTAGTGCTGCACAATTGCAACTCATTATTCATCGCCTAAATATCACAAGGAATGAATTTGTGTTGCATAATTGAAGGTCATTTTGCAACGCCTATGGGCCATATAAAACAGACTTCTGCTACAAAATCATGATTCATTATGCAGTTCCCATGTATTGGAAGAACTGAACATTTGCTGAAGAATGGGATCTCATTCTGTAGCGCCAATATATTTTAAACTTGAAAGTTTCGATGCAGAATTACAAATTCTTGAACACTGAAAGAACAAAGGTGTCTTAGGAGAACCATCCTGCATATGATGATAGCATAACAAAATATCTTCAATAGACTGTGAAATCAAAAGACTCTAAATTAGGGAAGCAAATTTTTTTAGGTAATAAATTTGAGTGTTAATACCCCACAAACCATTTTTCTCTCCAGGACAAGCCAAATGCTCACACATATCTCTATAGTATCCTCGAACGGCTAGCATACCCTTGGCTCCATAATACAGCCTACCCCACACAATAATTTCTAGGCTCAGGCATCCCCTTCACCAATCCACATCCCTTGGGCGATCCATCTTGCCAAGTTCTTCCAATGTGTGCAGATAAAGAGTCTAATATGTTTCCTCACACTTGGGATTACATGCATCTTTCATTCATATCTTCTTAGGCATGCACGAGTAGTACAATTCATTGGGCTAGTCTTAGGCCTCAGGGATCATTTACAACCAACTCTCTCTCTCTCTCTAGTACGTAGATCAAGATATTGGGGTAGTGAATAGACTAGTGTTGGGACAAGTCTGTGAAAGCGCAGGTGGTATGAGTGTTTGATGAGTGAGGGTAAGGCAATGAGTGTCTAAATAAGGTAAAACGAACTGGGCGTAAAGGTGAACGTAAACGAATCGGGTGAATGACACAGAAATTAGTCTTAACAATAGCATTGAGATAAGTCTCTGAGTCTACGAGGTTTGTGTATGTGAAGGAAAAAACAGATTTAGTTTGGGGAGACTGTAAGTCTTAAATGAGTTTGGGTGAATAGTGTCTGAGTGACTCATGAGTCTGGGCGTGCAAGTGTAAAGGTTAAAATGACCGCCCTATCCCTATGATGGGATAGAGGGGAAAGCAATAGGATCCCTTGACATAAATTCAAATCATTGGGAGAAGGACTCCTGCAACTCTACTATAGAAGCACCTACATTCCCATGATCCCTAATTCCATTAGGGGACTTCTCCCACCAATCTCACACTGAAAAATAAATGATTGGGTGAAGGAAATAAAAGACATTAATTGGATCATTCGAGGCTCATGGAAAATATTGGATTGGCTCTATGGATGACACTTGACAATTAAGGATTCAATATCCCATAGGA
Source organism: Larix kaempferi (assembly GCA_027924585.1). NCBI lineage: Eukaryota > Viridiplantae > Streptophyta > Pinopsida > Pinales > Pinaceae > Larix > Larix kaempferi. The sequence continues at coordinate 12,140,653 of BSBM01000461.1, read as the reverse complement.
CCCCTTTCCTCTTCCACTCTAGTGGAATCATAACCCCTTTGGTGCACCTTACAAATACATCTTGGTTCATTCATATTATTTATCCTCATAATTTACATTTCATTTTGATTAACTTGATAAGCCACTCGCATAGTTCAAATAAGAAATCATTTACATAATGAATTTAATATATATTCTAAGGGTCAAAATGGGGGTATTACAATCCCCTCCCTTGGAACAACAATATCCTTGGTGTTTTCTCAAAACTAGAACAAATATGGGTACGCCTCTCTCATGGCATTATCCACTAGCATGTAGCCTCATTAGGGATAAAGTGTTACCATTGCACCTTTACCTTCCCAACGGGCTTGGTTTCGGGAAATGTTACCTTCTTATTTAGGATGCATAGTGGCTATGTTTGGAATTATCCCCTCGGTTGCACCTAAATCAAATCCCAATTTATCACATGGCTAGGATCATGTACGTATTTCTTAATAAAATAAACATGAAAAACATTATGAATCCTAGTGCTAGCGTGCAATGTAAGTCAATATGCAACTGGCCCTATCCTCTATAATACTTCAAATGGCCCATAATATTTTGGTGATATATTGGCAAAACTTCCAAGATTCAAGGAACTCTTCCTTGGACTTGCTATGAGGTAAACATGATCCCCAACATTGAATTCCATGTGCATTTTGTTTTTATCTGCATATCTTTTCTACTTATCTTGGGATGCCTTTAAATTATTCCCAATTCTTGCAACCACTTGCTCCATTTCCTTAATCAATTCTAGCCCAAGAATAAATATGTTTATTGGACTATCCCAAGTAGCCGGTTTATTGCACCTCCTACCATACAGAGTCTAATAATATGAATTTAAAATGGTGTTTTGTACCTTCGGGGTGCTGCTTTAGTATGGGATCAGGTGTGATCTCTTGGTTTAGCAGGAAGCAATCCTGCATAGCACTGAGTACAGTCGAAGTAGAGTCTGTCGCAGCTTGTTCGACTAGTTGTGAGGCAGTATGGCTAAGGAAGCTACTGTCTGATCTATTTGATCTCCAGTTGGATGCTACTTGTATCTATGGTGACAACAAGACTTGTGTGAAGTTGTCAGAGAACCTGGTGTTCCATGACAAGTTGAAGCATATCGAGATCAAATATCACTATATCAGGGATATGGTGTAGAGAGGAGCAGTAAAGCTCCAGTATGTTGCGACGAATGAGCATATTGCAGATGTGTTGACCAAACCACTAGCCAGAGTGAAGTTCGAGTACTTAAGAGAGAGGCTTGGTGTTCTTCAGATAGAAGATACTTCGAGGAGGAAGTGATGGGACACATTTGCAGGAGTCAATCCAAGCATGGTGGTAGGAGGATCCTTCCCATGGCTGTGGATGTAAGAGCTGTGTGATGAGCATCAGGACGATTCTCTAGATATTTCTATGATGATGATCAGGTTGATCATGAGTGATGAGCATCAGGACAATGCTCCATATGATATGCATCAGGACGATGCTATGATGATGATCATGTGATGATGATGTGCATCAGGATGATGCACTATATGATGATGATTAGTATGATCATGAGCATCATGATGATGCTCCGTGCGAGGATGATCAGGTTGATCATGAGTATCAAGATGATACTCCGTGGCCGTGGACAGGTTGTGCGATAAGCATATAATATTTCCCTTGGAGATTTGCAGATACTCTTGCGATGTTTTTCCCATGGCATATAATAGCTCCTGGGAGATCTAGCAAATGCTCTTTCAGGGTTTTGATTGGAGGGACATATAATATTGCCCTGGAAGATTCGTAGATACTCTTACGAGGTTTGCCCTATGGTATATAATAGTTCCCTGGGATATCTGGAAATGCTCTTTCAAGGTTTTTTCCATGGTATGTAATAGTTCCCTGGGAGATCTGATAGGTTGAGCAGTAAGCTTGTAATCAGTCCTGGGATGATCTTTCGAGTTTTTTTCAGACCACATGTAATCAGTCTTGGAGATCCAACAAGTTGTGCTAGGCACGTAAAAGTCCTGGGATGCTCTTTAGAGATCTTGTCGATCGTGCTAGGCACATAAATGTTCCTGGGATTCTCTTTTAAGGTTTTTTGGTGGCCACATGTAATATTTACCTGGGAGATCTAATAGGTTGAGTAGTAAGCTTGTAATCAGTCATGGGATGCTCTTTCGAGGTTTTGTTGATGCACGTAATCAGCCCCAAGGATTCCACAGGATGGCCAGCTCGCAAAGATGATGAAGACCTACAGGAGGCTAGGCCTACATCCAGCATGAAAAAGGGCTGGCTCTGTAGAACTTCCTATGACGAGAAGAATTGAGAGATAGCACCAGTGATTGAGATGACTAGTACAGTAGTAGTGCGATGATACTCTAGTGATCCAGTTCTAGTATTGAAGACTTGTTCCTATATGTATTAATGTCTGTGTCAAGAGAATACCTTCCTAGTTAAGAGGGAGTGTTGATGTATTTGTAACTTCGGAAGATATTATCCTATGTATTACATTTGTACTTTATTGTATTCTTGATTGAGATGTATTATTCCTCCAATTAGAAGTGTCATCATTTATATTTGCAAGTGTCGCAAGTATTATTGTAAGTGTTGCAACTTATATTTGATGGGATATTAGACCACCTTAGAGGGGCCGGCCCAGTATGGGTTAAAGGTTTATTAGACCACCCTAGCAGGGTCAACCCAGTGACAAGTGGTAATGGGTTATTAGAATATCCTAAGGGAGGTCAGCCTAGTTAGAGTAAAAGGAAAGTAAAGGTAAAGTATAAATAGAGAGGAGAAGTGCGCACAAGTGGAGGAGGAGTAGTTTCTGCATACATCTATCTTTTGGGGATTCATCTTTGTGATCTTTGTATTGGTGCTCATTCTATCTCTGAGGAATTTGCGGGGTTTTTCACCTTCTTGGTTTTCCCCTGTGAAATGCTTTGTGTCTCTTGTCTCTTGTGTTTGATATGCCGGACATTTTGTTCTCTAAGTTAAGATCCTAGATCATATTGAATTAAATGATGAAAAACTAACAGGATGACTCCCCGAGGCATTTCCACTAATCTGTGGAGCATAACACCAATTGGAATTATTGTTCCATGGTCCATTTTGTTTGCCAAGAATATTAACATTACATGGTGAAGGGTTTCCCCCAGAAGTAGAACTTGGAAAAATATTAGGTATACCAAGAGGATTTTTGTTTACTCCTTGTGTGATTTGACCTTGATTATACAAACCATATGGAAAACCAATATTTGGTAAGGAGCACCCCCCAGTAGGGATTCATGTAGACGAAGTGGATGTACTTTTGGGATTGGAACCTGAAAGTATTGGTTCTTGAACAATCACGTCCCAACCAGTAAAAGCTTCAAATTATGTTTCAGGTATTGCAAGTGTCCCCCACTCACAATAGCCTATGTGATATCCTAGGAATAGAAACCAAGGTTACCACTTCACAATCGACAGTCGGACGGAACAATTGAAAGTATAGGACAACTCTCATAACCATGTATTCCACAAAAGTGATCTCACCCCAAGGACTCGTCACTTACATCGAATTCCATGATGAGATCATATCCCACTAAAAAATAAAGGGGGGGGTACCACCCTTACTTTCCCATATTGAACTCGTGCTTCACATATGTGTTAGATGCGCTTTCCTAACAAGCATTTTTTGCTACTAATGGATTTAAAATCTCAATAAACAATGTTAGTTTCAAAATTTTTGTAGCCCATGAGTGTTAACTCTTTGAACCTAATCTAGGGCACTAGCATAACCTCTTTGGTGATATGAAAATAAAATATTGGTTATTTTTATGTTAAGCACCATTTTAAGGGTACTTTGCTTAGTTTCAGGAGTGGAAGTGAAACTGGTTGTGTGTTGACTAGAAAAATTGAACCAAACAATGCAATATGCTTACTACTCTACATTTCAATTTGATGAATGCCCTAAACTAATGAAAATTTCGAGGTTCATATGGGTCTTCCAAACATGCAAGTTGAAAAATAGAATTAAAATAAAAAATTTCTACAACATGTATAAAACTCTTTCCAAATGTTTGAATGGGTTTCCAAATCTATGAAGTTTTGGTGATGCAAAATTTTTGTTATATTTTTTGATGTGTTAGGAATAGTTCTTCTGAAATATGGTTAATTATTGATTTCAAAATTCGATGTAAAACAAACAAAGTTCTCACTTTAAATCAATCTGATTATGTTACACCGGGGATATATTTTTTTAGTTTTCAGGGACACCTGAAAGTGAAATCAAAGAGGATACACAGATCTCTTTGAAGAACTATGAAGTAAACATTACAATGGTATCTACTTTCTCGTTCACAAGATCGCCCAAAATCCCAAGTGAAGAGGATACGGTACCTCGAGAACTGTATGCAAAAATTCAAATCTACTCTGTTATAAGTAAGAACCACTTTCTCATTCACAAGATCGCTTGAAATCCCAAGTGAAGAGTATACAGTGGCTCGAAAAGAAATTTCTTGAAAGACCAAATCCCAAACTATTACAAATGAGATCCACTTTCTTATTCACAAGATCGCTCGAAATCCCAACTGAAGAGGATACGGTGGCTTGAACACAACTTATCTCAAGAAAATTAAAGATTAAAGCTATAACTCTCTAATTTTGCATGAGAAAAATTAAATATTGTAGATCCAAAATAAAAAATTACTAATTAAAGTTGTTTCTATGGTTTTGGAGGGGAAATTTTCAAATTATCTCAATGCATAATCATTTTTTTGAATTTTAATGCAAATATCTTTGTGAAATGTTTTCAAATGATATTTTAATGTATCACGATTGTGATTTTGTTTCTTGTTTCATTTTGGAAAGCATATGGAATTCAAAATTTTAAAAGGCCTAAAGGTTTTCTAAACAATTTTCCATGTTTTTTCAATTTTTACCATTTGCAAACTATTCATGTAATCAATTTTTTTATATAAATCAATCCTAATTTCATCAAATAAGGGATCTAAATGAAAAAAAATGCAATTAGATCTACAACAAATTATAAGAAAAATTTGAAAAAAAAATGCCAAATTAGGCAATTGTTAAGGGTTTTGGAGGGAAATTCAAATTTAAATATTTTACACTAAATCCTCCCAATTTTTTCCAAATTTTTGGTAAATTGATCCTAAAATGTTTGTAATGTCATGTACAGGTCTACAAATACAAAAATCATGCCTAAAAGTGGCCCTAAAATAGTAAATTCTCACAACTAGTTATAACAATTTTCTTCCAAATTTAAACAAAAAAAACTTTAAAATCTCTCAAAATATTCCAAATATTAGCTAATTAGGGTCCATGTAAGGTCCAAAATCTAAGTGAAGCGATTCCTAAGCCAATCAAAGCAAAAAAAACACAAAAACACTGGACAAAAGTGAGGAAACTAGATCTAAAAATTCAAAACCCCCAATCTACGCAAGTGCATAATGCAGAGTAGTGTGGCATTCAGAGGCTGTCACACTCTGTACACATTCAAGACTATTCACTGGCGCACTCTACTTACAGAAAGGGTGCGTCACCCTAAGGTTGACGTGTTGTGTTCAAAGATAGGGTTGTCAGCTTTTCAAGATCAACAAATACAGAAAGATGAGCCCAATTTTCAAGATTTTTGAGTTTTTAACTATTGAATAAGGTCGTTTTAAGGCTTATAAGGGTCTTTCAACTTGGTACATAGGTCATAGCATAGTTTTAAGGCATGATTTAATTATACATTTAAGTTTGGAACACCAAAATTTTGAAAAAAATTCAAATTATCCCCAGTGGAGTCGCCAATCTATTAATAGTAATTGTAGTATGGATGTGTCTACTCTAATTAGCTATCTTACTATGAATTGGTGAGATTGAATTGACATAAATGAATCAATTATCTAAACTTTCCTAATATATTTAACCATTTTGAATTCAAACTAAACTTGGAGTGAAAACCTTAAAATCATAAATGGAAGGAAAATTGAATTGTTTCATATAATGTCAAAGAAGAAAAGATACTTACTTAAAACCTTGCTTGACATGAATCCATCCTCCTTTTCTTTGAGCCATCCTTCTCCAACCTTTCCTTTGATCCTTCAGGATCTTTGTTGACGATTCGCTTTCCCACCTTGAAATCCTTCCAACACGCCTTTACTCTCACTTTTTGTACCTTACTATGCCCCAAATTCATTTTTTATATAGTATTGGGAAATGGGAATTCAGGTTTCAACTTCCAATGTGGGATAATGCATTTCTTGATTTTTTACTATTTTTACTCAAAAACCCACTTTCTATAGTATTTTCAGGCTTTTGTCACAAATTCAAAATTCTCAAGCACAATTAATGCAATTTTTGTGCATTTCTTCTCACTATTGATTGGTGGAGACTAGATATGAGCCTTCAAGCGAGTAGTTCAATCACTGAACCTTGCCTCTTTAGGCTACATCTTTCTTCGCTCAATCCTTTCAATTATGGAAGTAGTGATAAGATAAGAGATGATCGTTCTCTTATGTACTTGTCTTATGTCTTCATGTTGCGGGCGAATAGAAAAATGTGCTTCTAACCTTCACTTGTTAAGGCTGTTAATTTGATTGTTTAACGCATTCACCTTTTTTTTTAATATTCATGTGTTTTACCACTCATTATAGTATGCTACACACAATCATTTTCATGAATTTTTAGACCCTTATAGCATTTTTCTGCAGAATTCAAATATGTAATTTGTTTTTAAAAATATTATTATTTTTTCTTTTTTTTCTTCTATTTTTCTTATGTCATTACTCCTTAACTCAAAAAAAATACTGTTAGTGTTTCTTCCATAACTTTTTTGTTTCTCAAGCATTTAAAAAAATGTATGTTGCACTACTAGACACTAACCTTTACATGTGATAAAAAATATGTTTCATTATCATTCCATTAAGACCTTCAAAAGTTGCACCCACACTTGGTGTACTATTTTTGAGGTTCAATCACTTAGGTAATTAAAAATTATTTAATTTATTTTAGAAAATAGTGTCGCACTCATACTATTTGTTTTGTATATTTCTACCCATTTTTGTAGGTTGACTCCATCATTTAGGCACTCAAAGGTTGCACCTACAAAGACATATATCTTATCATCCCCCCCCAAGTCCCCCCCCCAAAACAAAAAAAAACCTATTAGAAAAGATCAAACTTGACATAGTTATCAACATTTTCAATAAATAAAATTTATATATTCGGAAATATGATTCAATTTCCTTGATTTCATCTTTTTTACTCAATGCAATATTCATTGTGTAAGTATCTCAAAATACCATGTAAGTTGAAGAGTGACTATTTTTTTAGTTTTCTATTGCATCTAATGTGTCAAAAGAGATCCTCATTAGCTTGCACTAGCCCATATATCCATGTTAACTTATATGATACACTGAGAGAGATCAAATATCTTGACACGCCAACTTTTCTTCAACTTTTGCACTCTTAAAAAGGTATGCAACTCAAGGGATTTGATCATTCTTGTTGCTAAGTATATCTAGAGTTAAGGTGGATGTCTGGTATTATCCCTCTTCAGGTATGCAAGAAGATTGTAGGGAAGTGGAAACCCATTTATAAGGACAACAAAAGAAGTTGATGAAATACAACCCATTATTGTGTTTACTCTTTTAATATTCATGCCGATTTAAATTCAAAGCAACTTAAGATAAACCCAATCACCTTAATAATCATAAGCTTTAGTTAGATCAATTTTTATTACCACAAGTGGCATCTTGTCTATCTTAATTGATGGCATCCCTTAATGAATTGTCCCAACTACATCATGTATGTGTTTGTTTAAAGCAACGCCAAATTGATTTTATGAGATAACACTTGATAAATCATATTGTTATCTATTAACTATAATTTTTTAAATGAACATAAAGTTACATTTTAGGCCTCAAATCTTTAAAAGAAGAATGGTCATTCTTTTTAGGAGCTAGAACAATGAAAATAAAATTTCAAGTTGCTAGAACTTCCTTAAATGCTCTATCTTTTTATATTTTTATAACAGTTTAAAAATGTCCTCAAGACCTAGACTTTTGAATCAATGTATTTTTTTTGTATGCTAGAATCCCATTGACTTGTGGGTGTGGCCTTTGGTCTAAGAAACCAAGACCCATGGGCATCTAAGCCATGAAAATCACCCAGGGATCGCACTCGACTTGGGCCACACCAACCCTCAACTGGTTCGATTTTGGGTGTCTCCTCCCAATTAGACCACCCCTAAGGACATTTGAAATCGAGTTACCCTGCTGATGAGACCCACATCTTAACAAAATGAGCTAGCAAGAATTGACTGGCTCAATAAATACATTATAATCTATTAGTTATTATAATTAATATTATTAAAAATTATTAAAAAAATCATGTTAGTTCTTTTGTCTGATAAAAACTATGTCATAGCATTAAGGAGTCAACACACCACTCACAAATAGGGGATAGCTTTGTCATAATAAAAAAGAGACAGTCATTCATTAACATCAAGGGATAAAAATGTGAAATTAATGGTTTGTACTCAAAACAACAAGAGAGACAAAGTCAAATAAAATTAAGATTTACATTGAAAATATAATAAAGGATTTGATCAATTAATTAATTAGTTTTGTTAAATAATAGTTTATTATCATAATATCCTATGTTAAACAAGTTTATATGTGGCTAATCTACCATGATTACCAACATCCATATGTTGTTAACCATGTTTAACTAATGAAACATAAACAAGCATCGTTAAACATGGTAAAATAATATTCAACCATAATGGAACATGGTTCAATTATAGTTAACAAAAGTCAACTATAAACATTTAATGCAAACCATGATCAAACATGATTAATCATATTTAAACATGCCTAATGATAATTAACCATCTATAACCATAGTCAAACATAGTTAAGCATGCTCTGTAGTGCTCTGTTTTGCAACAGAGCACTATGTCCACTGTAAGCTAACTTTCTTATGTAATAAGCTCATTTTGAGCTAGTTTTAGTAATAAAAATCTATGATGTTTCAATTTCATTTCCGACATTCCAATCAAGTACCTTCTTTTTTTTTGTTCTAGTCATTAGCGGCATACATATACAAATATATTTATTTTCTGGTCTAGTCATTAGAAGCATACATATACAAATATAAAAATAACCAAATATCATGATTTTCTTTCAAGTATATTTCAACTCAAGTTAGAAATAAATAACAAGAATAACAAGAAGAATACCTGATGCTTGTAGATGGTAGATGGATTCCCGTAGAACTTTTCCAACTTATCCTTTTAGTACTTAGCAAACCGATTGGATAATCCACCCTGTTGACCAGCTCTCATCGTGTTGGCCCTAGGAAATCGATAGACCTCCTAGCTCCCGAGCCCACAAACTGATAACTCCAATAACAGCTTCCTTTTTTTCAATTCCCAATTAGAGTTTTCCCCTTCCTTGTTTTCAATTCCCAATTAGAGTTTTCCCCTTCCTCTGTGCAACATGAGTTTTCCCCTTCCTCTATGCAAAGGAGTTTTCCCTTCCTCCTCCTTAATATTTTCCCATACACAAAAATTAGATTCCTCTATGCAAAGGAGTTTTCCCCTTCCTCCTCCTTCAAGATTTTCCCAAACACAAAAATATGATCCAACACCCCCCCACCCTGACTACTCCCCTAACCTCTCAGATATATCCTTCCTCATGATTCCTTCAACCTTACTCCATCGCCTTCTCCCTATCTTCTCGAGACCCTAACTCATAAATCATCTCCCATTTCCAAGAAACTTTAATATTTAATATGTTAATCCAAATCTTGTTTTTCTCTCGATTAGTTAAACAATATAATGATCATTAAATTAGTCTTGTCAAGATTTAAGAACCACAATAGTGACATGATAGGCTGGATATGCTGGTATAGTTTTAAGTAGTCGAAAGAGCAGCATTACTAGTCCCAGTCAAAGCACCAGTTGAATCAGCTTTCCCAGCGGCATCAGAATTATTAGCAGCACTACAACTAGCAGTTCCTACATCATCATTATTCCCAGCATCCCCAGTAGTAGTGGTTCCAAGAGTAGTTAAACAATATAATGTAAATTAGTCTTGTTAGGATGAATCCATATTAAATTCTTTTAGGATAGAATAATAGTTAATAATATTAAATTATTTTAGGATAGAATAATAATTAATAAACATGAGTTGTCAAAATGAAGATTTGCATGTCTCGATTGCTTAAATATAATCATATTCAACTAGACTTGTCTTAAATACTCCTACAATAATCATATTATATTATTCCATTTATACTTTACATTCGTAATTATTTTTAAATCAATTAATGTTACACTATCCCAAAGAACAAGACTGAATCAATCCCGATGTTTTTTAAATAATTAATTTAAATAACTTAATGAACTTCTTACTTGACTATAGTTTAAAAATATCAATAACTATCATGATTTTAGTAATAACAATACTTAATTATTAAAAAGAGAAATAATAATAATAATAATAATTAAATAATAATAAACATTAATTATTTGTTTGTTTATTCCCTAAGTAACATATTAATAACATAACACTCTTACACTTATAGACAAGTATCCTTAAGGGTACAACTAATCGTAATTAATAATTCATTAGTACAATTCTACTATCAATTATGGAACAATGTTCTTGTTTATTTACAACAATTAATTTCAATTGACTACACTTACTAAATCATTTATTATAGTGCTCACATACAATTTACGAAATACTAGTTGACTTGTTCAACACATACCTTACGATCTTAACTTCCATTATCAATGTATAATAAACTTATTATTTTGCAACAGCTTACACAATTATTTAAATCTGTACAATGATACTAGTGCATATATGCAAAGTCTGCATGCATGGCCAGTGTATGCACATATCACATATGTACTATAAGTAAGCACATCATGCCTATGCATATCTACTAATTAATAATAACCATGCAAATGTAATAATCATAGATATTTAACATAATCAATTTGACATTATGAGTCGTTTAATGGTTTAACAATCAAGGTTTAATCATTACTATACATAGGTTTACAATAACCAATTAATCAATTACTTCAGGGGTGGGGTACCTAGTACCACTACATAGTGCGATAGAACTCCTAATTCCCAACAATAATAGATAAGACATCCTCCCATCCTATCCTACTTCCGCACCCTCCCTATCCTTCCTCTGCTAGTAGGGATGTGGTGTTGGCTTCACCGACCTTGCCACATATAGAAACTGAGACCAGTAGCGTCGGCTAAACAACAGACCTAACCTCTCATAGCAAGCATCTGACCATCGTCATCACACATCTAGGGGAGCGTGATTTAGCAAAACCCTCCCACGACCTCAGGTATCATAAAACATAGGGTGAGAAATGCCTCCATCCCTCTCAACATACTCGGTCTACACCCTGTCCAAATCATACTGTGTTGTTACTGGGATTATCAGTTTGTGTCATCGTATCATCCGGTTGGTTGCTAAGATTTAATATTCATTGTTTACTTATTCCTTGTATCCTATCAGATATCCGGCTACCACGTAGCCCCTGTGTCCTGCAGATTAGTATTTGCAAACAAATATTTCCATTTGTTCATTAGCTGGTCCACATTATCAACATCATTTCATTTCATCACACAAAACCATTAAATCGATCACATTATGGGTTGGTATCCACGTACCACATCATATATATATTGTATTTCATCAAGGACGACAATTTAAACATATACTTTCATTATGAAAGAAAAGAATCTCATGATAATTGCAACATAGTAACCGCATAAACATAATAACATCATGAGAATGGTAACAATATAACATCATAATCATAGTATTTGTATAAGCATAGTAAACTTACAAACATAATAGCAACATATAATCATATCTAACATGTTGGAAGTATAGTTCACTTAGTCTAGCTGAGTCCAACAGATTATAAGCAAATAAAGTGCAAGGTGTCTGACTGATAAACATGCCTAGTCAAAATATGGGGCGCTACATGCTTGATCATAGTGGACCATGATTTACTATGATCACTCATCATTAACCATGGTCATATATTGTCAAGCATAGTCAACCATGATTCGCCATAGTCTATATAGTCAACCATAATCAACCATGGGAAACCATGGTCAAACATACTTAACCATAGTCAAACATGGATAAAACATAGTCAAATATGGTCAATCATGCTCACCCATGGTCATCCATATTTTACCATAATCAAGCAAGTCAAACATAATCATCCATTATATACCACAATCAACCAATTCAAATATAAGTAACCATGCCCATATGTTTCATTTAACCATGCCCATGTGTTTTATCATTCTTGGATTATCACACTTAAAACAAGTCATTTTAAACTACCACCTAACCACAACCAAACCCACGAGATAAACCCTAACATTTCTATAATAATAATTTTTATCACCTCACGTTACTTTTTAAATTGCTTAATTTATAATTTATAATTTGCACTCAGGCTTCTAACTACCCGACCCTTTGCTTTAATTTGGAAAATAATTCATTGAATTTTATAAAGAAAATGATTTAACCCAGTGGAAGTTGTCCAAAACGTTCGTAAGTACCCGATCCTTTGGTTTAATTTCAAACTAATTCATTGAATTTTATAAAGAAAATGATTTAACCCAATGGAAGTAGTCCAAAACGTTCATAACTACTCGACCCTTTGGTTTAATTTGGAAATAATTCAATGAATTTTATAAAGAAAATGATTTAACCCAATGGAAGTAGTCCAAAACGTGCTTAGTTAGACAACTCTAATGAATAATATTTATTATTTGTCATCCATGTTATTTGGAAACCATAGCATATCTTACCTTGAACTTCGCTAGACATTCTTAATCCCTCGCTTCAACGCTATTTGACCATATGTGAAAAATTTGCATTTCGCGGGTGACCTTTAGTATTTAACGACCAGGCCTACGGCGTTAATCTTCATAATCCTCTCCAATTGAATCATTATCATACTCCCTTCCAATAATATCGGTTGGTCTATAGTGCCATTTGAATATGGATATTTTTTCGGCCCTGCCAGAGGAATTAGGTCGAGAATGTCTAGTGAGAGTGCCTTACACATCCCACAACAACCTCGCAGAAGTTTGCAGAAGCTGGAAGGCCACGATGAAGAATCCCGAGTTCTATGAACATAGAAAAAATATTGGGGTTTCTGAGCAGTGTATATGTTTGATGGAGATGCGGCAATATCGTATTGATTATTACCCTGGTGAATATCACTCTCGCACGGAATGGGTGATTACTGTGTATAACCCACAGCAAGGCACCTGGGAAACACTCCCTCGCCTTCCCCACTTCCCTGGCGATCATCATGGAATTCCACGCCATTGCCGCTTCCTTTCTATGAATCGGAAGCTTCTTTTGATAGGTGGATGGAACCCCAACAACCCAGAGTGGGAGTACAGGTGCAGACATGCCCTACTCCATACTGTTTTCATGTATGATTTCTCATCTGGTCAGTGGAGCCGAGGCGTAGACATGCCGCCGATCATTGGAATATCTTTTGCTTGGGCGGTCTCACCGGAAGGACTGGTTTACGTTGCTGGGGTAACTGCAATTGACAACGAGGAAGAAGCTGTGCGCGGAGCTGCAGTTTACAATGTGGAGGAAGATGAGTGGACGCTTCTTCCTGATATGAGCCGAGCGCGGGAAAACTGGTTTGGTGCTTTCATTGACGGACATTCTTCGTTATTGGTGGTTGCAGTAATGAGTCGATTGATGGGTTCGAGCGGAATGCGGATGTTTACGATCCAAAAACGCGCGCTTGGATGATTCTTGAGAATATGTGGATGGTTGGGAGTGGGGACTGGCGGTTCCATCGATCATTTGGATGGATGGTTGGTTCTTCGAATAGGTGGTTCTATTGGTTCCAGAAGGACCAGGGAGTGAAGGAATATGACTCCAAGGAAAACGTTTGGAGGGCGGATGGTTCTCTTCCACAAACCATTGGAATGATTAAGCGTTGCGCAGCATGGCGTGACATGTTTTTTGTTGACTCTCATAACTGTGATAATGCATGGCATGGCATGTTTTTTGTTGACTCTCATAACTGTGATAATGTTTTCTATATGTTGAAGCCTCTGCCTGCAGTAACGCTAGAGAACTTGCTTGGAGAGTGGGTTGCCGTTCCCACTCCCATTCTGAAACCCCAACGGGCATATATATATATATCAATCTATTAGATTTGTCATTACTTTTGAAATTTAAATTTAAAATTTATCACGCTTGGATGACCGCTGAATGAATCAATAAGCGATTGAACTCAGTACAGAGAAATTCAATTTTTGTTCAGTTCGTTAGAGAATTCAAGTCTGTTTTCAGTTTGTTCCAGCATTAAAGTCTGCTTTCAAAGTCAAAAAGTCAAAATTTCAATTCAGGGTGTTAAGAAGTTTGTAATTAAACAGGTTTAATTTGTTTTATGATGGTCAAAAACTCAATTTTGGGTATTAAGAAGTTGTAAGTAAAATTGTTTAATTCATTTTATGATGGGCTGTAATTTAATGGAATCAAATATGGTTTGAATTTCTTATTTTTGTTTTTTTTAAATAGTTTTGTTTGTATGGTATAATTATGTAGTTTAGTAAATTTAATAGTTTTTTAAGTTTTAATTTAAAATGTTTTTTTAGATATATTTATGTTATAATGATTCGGTTGAAAGGTCCTTTCTACAGCTTAATGTGAAATGTGTTGCTGTGTCGCATATGGCTTAAAATTTAAATTGGCTAGATTGTAAAATACATTTTTATAAATATACATTGCATTTCAATTTCAAATTTCATTTATGCATCCTCACATTTTAAATAACTTTTTTTATAAATAGTTACAAGAATAACTATTTTACTTATTTTCCATAAATAATTACAAGAATAACTATTTTACTTCATAATCAATGAATGTTTACAAATTTTCTATATTGGTAGGACTTATGTGTTATTTTTTACAATCCCAAAATACCTAAAATATATATAGCATACATACTAGAAATACCTTCACAACAACAACTATTCCACGACATAAAAATAAAACAAGACACATCCCAGAGATGAAACATGACGCAAGTCGCCTTACGGAATAAGGTTCTTGCTTAACAATACACACGACACAAACCACAATGCTCACACAGACAAGGTGTAGAACAAGATTCCTGGATTGGCTTATATTACTTCTCTTGAAATCGGTTACAATATGAAATAACTGTAAGCAAATAACTAACTACAATTGGCCTCTGCCGTTACAACTTCGAAGTAACTGTGGTGTGTTCTCCCTGTGTGTTGACCTCACCCTCTCCTGGTTTACCACGGAACTCTGAGCTATGGTTCGATCTCAACACTCTGCATTCGGCCGGTGTGACTCTTCACAACTCTCTCGGCTCTGCACTCTACTCTGTTCTCTCTGCCCTCAGCTCTGCTCTTGCCGTCACCCTCAGAATGAAGGTCTTTCCTCCTCTTCTACTCTACGGGTGCTGTTTCCAAGATTATTACAATCCCGATACACGCATTCCCTCCATTTGCCGATCCTGTCCAAATCCTACGAACCTACACTGTCAGCTTCTATCCATGCTGCACAGCCTCTATCCATGACGTCCACTGCCATGTCCTTCACCAACTCGCAATAACTATAATAACTTCCTCAACAACCCCGAATGCCTACTGGTACAGTCCCTTGACTTTCTTTCCTTCCGACCCTGCTACAGCAGTCAGCCACAACTCGATTGTCCTGTCGGTTCACTCCTTTCCCATTATACTTGGCTTTGCCAAACCCTGTCGTGTCGTAGTTCGACCACTTGTCGACTACCCGACCTCTTACGTCGTCCTTCATCTGTCAACTGTTCCCTGTCGACCCTCGACCTTCCGCGACATCCACTGTTCCTTCAGTCGACCGCACCTCGACTGCTTCTACTTGACTTGCCGAATTCGACAAGTCAACCTGCTCCCCGCACCAGTGGTCATCGACACTCCCGCTGGTCAGCTTCCATCAGTCGATCAACTTCGACTGATCTGCCTAGGTCTCGATGCTCCTGCATCAGTCTCCCAAGGTGAAAAAGAATCCAACTGCTTCATCAGTCTCCTGAACTCTTCTTCGGAAATCCACGTTGCTTCCTGCAACTCATCATTTGTCCATCGCACCAAGTATTCCTTCATGTACGATCTATGGGTATGCCCTACTTCACGTTCATCGATTACTTCTGCGATTCCTTCCTTATGCCAGTCTGGAATCTGCTTTGTCCAGTCGATACTTGTTCCTTCACCCTTACCGCTGCTCGACCCTTATTCAAATTTATACAGGTCTGAGACATTGAACGTTACTGAAATGTTCAGGTCTTCCGGCAATTCTAACACATAGGCATTATTTGAAATCTTCTTCAGAATCTTGCATGGTCCTGTCTTCTTCAACTTCAGCTTGTTGTATGTTCCTGTCAGAAATCGCTCCTTCCGCAAATATGCATAGACTAAGTCTCCTTCTTGGAATGACAATAGCCTCTTCCTCCTGTCAACTCTCAACTTGTAGGTCACGTTACTCTTCTCGATGCGTCTTCACACACTTTCATGGACTTCATGCATATGCTTTGCGAATGATTCTGCATCCACGCTCTTCCTGGTTTCTGTCGGCAATTCGACCAAATCTGCCACGACATGTGGACTCCTCCTTTGAACAATCTAGAATGGGCTCAATCCTGTCGATCAATTCACAAAATTGTTATATGCAAACTCTTCCTGCGCCAATACATTTTCCCACTACTTGGGTTTGTCGACTGCTAAACATCTCAGAAGGTTTCCCAAACTTCTGTTTACAACCTCAGTTTGTCTGTCTGTCTGTAGATGATACGTCGAGCTAAACTCTAACTTCATGTCGAGTTTCTTCCATAGGGTCCTCCATAAATGCCCCATGAACTTCGTATCCCTATCCGACGTGATACTCTTTGGCAACCCATGCAACTTGACTATTTCCCTAAAGAATAGTACAGCGATTCTTGTGGCATCACTTGTTTTCTTACATGGTATGAAATGTGCCATCTTTGAAAATCTGTCGACTACAACAAATATTGAGTCATTTCCCTGCTGAGTCCTTGGTAATCCTAACACAAAATCCATGCTAAGATGCTCCCACGGGTTCTCTGGTACTGGCAATGGTGTATACAACCCCGTGTTCTGACTCCTTCCCTTTGCCAACTGACAAACTTGACATTGTCGAACCCATTTTCTAACATCTGTCGACATCCTTGCCCAGAAATACTTCTCGTCGATCAGTGCTTTGGTCTTGTAAATCCCAAAGTGTCCTGCTAACCCACCATAATAGGAGTATGAGGAATGAGAACATATTTTGGATCATTTTTCATTTGCGCTCTTGGAGAACTTAACTTATCCTTGCACGATCAATGTTCATCCTCCCTGCTATTGAACCAATTTCGAAGGTGAAATATCCATGTCAAATTGGCTTGGAGGAGAGGCCATTCAAACCTATTATCATATATTAATGAATTTTTTTTGGTGCAGGTTTTAGTCTCCCTTCAATGCGAGGTCATCTATTATTCCTTTATCCACTATCTCTTCTCTTAATCCTCTTTCAATGTCCATGTTCTACTATTGACGACGAACTCATAGTTGTGCAAAATTTGTGGATGATGATTTATTGACTACGTGGTTATGTTATCTGATGTATATCACTGTAATGAGATTCACATTGGAGCCATATCTTTGAATTCCTTGGCTTTCATGTAAAAATTCCAAGTAAACTATTGACAATCTAGTTTCCCCTCTATCTTCACATGGATTTTTTGGAGTAGTATGTATCTATTTTAAATCATAATTTTTATGAGTTTTTACTAATTTTTTTAGATTATTATTATGAAGTATTGATGACCAATAAACTATGTGCATACCCCTTGGGATTTTGATTAAAGATGGTGCAACAAATTTAATGTCTATTGCCAACAATTTCGACACAATTTCTATCTCTTGCAACATTTTGTTTTATGGGAGTGATAGAAGATATTAGAATCTAATTAATGATGTGTTTTGGTTTCCCCTAAGTTCCTTTATAAAATCCAAGTATCTATTTAGAAAATATTGAAGGTCGTATAGTGTTTGCGAAGCCAAAAAGATCATGGACTGGTGGGATTTTCAACCATTGAATTCACTAGTGTTTTTCCCTTCCTTTCCCCTTGAGAAATGCAATCCATGAATGTATATAATGAATGCATAGGTGTCTAATATATCCATTAGTATGTATTAATACCTCTCAAGCCCCTCCATATAGAATTTGAAATCATTTGGGTGATTTTAGTGCAGTTTGGGTCCACTAGTCCAAGGTTTGAATTTGACAAAAAATTAGTAAGTTACATGGTAGGGATGTTACACATAACCTCGTAAACCCCCCCCCTCTCTACCTATAACCCCAAACATTTAAAAAACTATCCATAACCTCCCAACCTCTCTCTATATCTCCCTTATTTCCCCTATACCTAACACCCTAGCACCCCCCCTCTCTAACTCTAACCCCCAAACACTAGCCCCTCTCTGTCTACATTTAACCCTGTAACAACCACCCCTTTATATATCTCTCATAATATCCCTACCCCTAACCCCCCCTCTATATATATATGTCATACTCCCCCTACCCTTAAACCCCTTCCCACTCTCTCTATCTCTCGCTTATTCCCCCTACCCGTAACACATATCTACCTCTAATACCCTACCAACAAACCCCCCCTCTCTCTACCTCTCATTCCATAATAACATCCCTCTCTATATCTCTCTCATACTCCCCCTACTCCTAACCCCCACTCTCTCTATCTCTGGCCTACTCTCCCTACGCCTAACGCCCTAACACCCCCCTCTCTACCTCTAACCCCCTAACATCTTCCCCTATCTCTCTACATATAGCCCCCTAATAACACACTCTCTATATCTCTCTCATACTCCCCCTACACGTAACCCCCCCTCTCTCTATCTTTGTCATACTACCCCTACCCCTAACTCTCATTCCCCCTCTCTCTATCTCTCTCATACCCACCTATCCCTACCTCCCAACGCCTCTCTACCTCTAACCTCCTACCCTTAACCCCCCATCTCTCTCTACCTTTCACTCCCTAATAACCCTCCCTCGCTTTATATCTCTCATAATCCACATACACCTAACATTCCCCCTCTCTATATCTATCCTAATCCACCTACCACTGATAGTTCCCCCTCTCTACCTCTATCTCCCTAACATAGGTCCCTCTCTCTCTACCTCTAAGCCCCTAACAACCCCCCTTCTCTATATCTCTCATAATCCCCTTACCCTTAAGGCCACATCCCTCTATCTCTCTCATAATCCCTCTATCCCTAACACCCTAATACAAACCCTCTCTATCTACCTCTAACCCCCTATCTCTAACCCTCCGTAACCACCTACCTCTAACCCTACCCGTCTCTTCTCTATCCTACTCCCCCAATCTCTACACCCCCCCTCTCTTCCTTTAACCCCCTAACACACCCCTGCCTCTCTCTAACTATAACCCACTACCCCTAACCCCCCTCTCTCTATCTCTCTCCTAATCCCCCTATCCCTAACACCCCTCCTCTCTACCTATAAACCCATAAAATCCCCCCCTCTCTACTTCTAACCCCCTAACACCCCCCTCTGTCTATCTCTCCCATACTCCCCCTATCCCTAATCCCCCCTCTTCCCCCTAACCCTTACTAACTTCCTCTCTCACTCTCTTCCACTCCCCTATTCCTGCACCTACACCTAACCCCCACAACTCTCTCTCTCCCCCAACCCCCTAACACCCCACTGCCCCACTAGCTATATCTCTCTCCCCCAACCCCCCAACACCCCCACTGCCCCACTAGCTATATCTCTCTCCCCCAACCCCCCTAACACCCCACTGCCCCACTAGTTCTCTCTCTCTCTCTATCACACACACACACTCTTTGTCCCTCTCTCTCTATCACAAATGCATGCACACATCTCTACACTTCCCCATACTACTAACCCACTCAATATCTCTCTCTCCTCTCCTCTCCCTAAACCCTTACTAACCCTATCTCTCATTCTCTTGCCTCCACTATCTACCTACAACCTCCTAACACCCCCGTCTTTCTCTACCTATAAAACCCTAATAACCACCTCTCTCTCTACCTATAACCCCCTAACAACCCCTCCTCTCTCTATATATCTAAGACTCCCCCACCCTTAACCTCCCCACCTCTCTCTATCTCTCTCCTACTCTCCCTATCATTAAACCCCCCTCTATATTTGTCTCTCCTAATTCCTATCCTAATGCCACTAACCCGACCATATCTCTCCCTTTATCTATCTCTCTTTCTATTCCCATCCTCCCCACTAGTTCTCTCTCTCTCTCTATCACACACACACACTCTTTGTCCCTCTCTCTCTATCACAAATGCATGCACACATCTCTACACTTCCCCATACTACTAACCCACTCAATATCTCTCTCTCCTCTCCTCTCCCTAAACCCTTACTAACCCTATCTCTCATTCTCTCGCCTCCACTATCTACCTACAACCTCCTAACACCCCCGTCTTTCTCTACCTATAAAACCCTAACAACCACCTCTCTCTCTACCTATAACCCCCTAACAACCCCTCCTCTCTCTATATATCTAAGACTCCCCCACCCTTAACCTCCCCACCTCTCTCTATCTCTCTCCTACTCTCCCTAGCATTAAACCCCCCTCTATATTTGTCTCTCCTAATTCCTATCCTAATGCCACTAACCCGACCATATCTCTCCCTTTATCTATCTCTCTTTCTATTCCCATCCTCCCCACGCCTCACCTATATCCCCCCTTCTCTCTAACCACCCTACTCCTCCCACAACCCATAACCACCTTGATATATATCTCTTGCTCTCTTCTCTCACCCACTACTCCTCTCTTTCCCTATCTCTCCCCTTCCCTTGGTCCTTACTAATCCTTACTTTCATATAGATATATTTCTATTACAACATGTCGTGTGTGAAAGGCATCACATGCACATTTTATAGTTCTATATCATGCACATGTTTTGTTTACCACCATGTTTTTTTGGCAAGTATGAAATTTAATTTAAAAAAAATGTGTTCGCATTTCTTAATAGCACTAAGAACAAGCCTCGTCACCTATCCAAGTGTCATCCCTCTTCCTATGTTTCTGCTTCAAAGTTAGCTTCAGGTTAAACAAACTAGTACTATGGAATATGGTAAACCACATCTAATTGCGCATCTTGCTAATAGAAATTGTAGTATGGATGTGTCTACTCTAATTAGCTATCTTACTATGAATTGGTGAGATGCAGTTGACAGAAATGAAGAAATTATCTAAACTTTCCTAAGATCTTTAATACATGAGAATTCAAGTTTCAACTTTCAATGTCGGATAATACATTTTCTTGATTTTTGATTACTTTTACTCAAAAACTCACTTCCTATCCTATTTTCAGGATTTTGTCACAAATTCTGAGGCACAATTAACGGATCTTTTGTGCGTTTCTTCTCACCATTGACTGGTAAAGACTAGATTCGAGCCTTCAAGTGAGAAACTCAATCATTGAACCTTGCCTCTTTAGGCTACCTCTTTCTTCGCTCGATCCTTCTGATTATGGAAGTAGTGATAAGATAAGAGAGAAATGTTCTCTTATGTACTTTTTTGTTGTCTGCATGTTGCGGGAGAATAGAAAAATGTGCTTCTAACCTTCACTTGTTAAGGGTCTTAATTTGATTGTTTAACATATTCCCCCTAATGTGTGAGGTCCGAAGTGGAGCTAAGGGACACAATACATTATTTCTTTATACTGATACTTTTCATATTGATACTATTCATACTAATACTCTTTATTTATCAAAGAAAGGATGAAAAAGGATTAGGTCATGGGCATAGGATTCAAGAGAACACCTGCAAGTCAAAAATAGTAATTTCTCAGATATACAATATCTTCCTGTGGCGGGAATACCCATACTCACAAATAAAAAAGCATGGCCACGAACAATACATAGTGGATCCATGTCAAAATTAAATTTTTCAGAAGTGTAAACATGCACTTTGATGAGTGCGAGAACAAGGTCTTCATCGAACTTCTGGCATGGTAGTTTAATCTTGCGTAGCTTGGGAAGCACATCGATAAATGATACAAGTTTGTTTCCAAAGGTATTCAATACAAACCTACGATAGTATGAGTTTATATCATGCAAGTAAATGAATTGATGTCGAGTATAATAAAACACCATCTGATTACTGGTCATTGATGTATACCGTTAAGAGATGCGAAGATACCCACCGATAATGATGATGGAGTCTAAGATAACGATTACAAACTAGCAAGTCTGAATAGATGTTCTAAATTTGAACACTTGTAGAATAAAATAATCATGGGTCATTGATGTATACCCACTGTCATTTGCAAGGAAAGATGCCATTACTGACTACAAGATCGAAGGTACTCCTAAATTTCTAGATCCATTTCCTAGATGATGATTTGGTGTCGATAGGAATAGATCCATTGGAAGGAGGGAATTAATGAATCCCATGTCAACGAATATGAAGCATAGATCAATAGTATAATATAATTTGTTATAATTGTGAGATACAAAACTGTATACTAACATAAGGAAGGCCGACATGATTGGTCAGGAATATTTGAGGAATGGCTGACACTGTTCGAACTTACCTTGAACACATAACATGACGCAGAATGGAAACATGGAAACATAGGACTCGAGTAACCAAACTTAATTAAATCCGCCAATGCCACATGCATTAACAAATTTTACAGTAGTGATGGGAAGGATAACCCATCGATGGATATTTGTTCAAAATATTGGTACAGTTTCTTAAGGAAAATGTAGATGGTGTACTGACAGCAGATACCAAATTATGTTTTGTGTTCAAGAGGACAAGGATAGACTATTTCCATTTTCTTCAAGCATATAATATGGAATGATTCAATTATCCCCCTTTTTTGGATTTGTGTTTTCCAATTTGTAACCTTTTTCATTTATTAGGTTGAAAAAGGAATAAAGCATGCTATGGTACATTAGAGGAAACGAGTGTCTCAAGGGCATGCACCCATATTTCAAGTGCATGGGTCAAGCCAAGGAAAAGATACATATTGCAAACAAGGGCTGAGCTAGTTATATACACTCTTATGGGTGTTTCCTCCATGGGTATGGGTCAATTATACAGAAGCAATGGTTTATAGGAATCGTGTAACAAAAAGTGACTACAAAGGAAAATATGAAACATAAGCAATAAGCAACGAAGTGTAAAATTATTCACAGCAGATCTAATGAACAAGTAAATCAATCACAACATATGAATATAGAAAATATGGTGTAAAATTGTGCAAAACATGCACCAGTGCTCAATATCCCAGTAAGGGTGAATGATTACAATAGAATACAGTAACAATGAATGAGCAATTCGAATTTCCTAAGGAGGTCATTCGAATCACTGAACGGATTAGCTTGACTCCAACTAGGAGTCCTCATCATCAATCAGTGGTGGTCATCAATGCACAAGAACCAGTCATCCAGGTGTCAATCTAAGTCTAACTGAGTGTAACATGTGTAACTGAAGTGTGTAGCACTGATATAGGGAAGTGGGCTCAGTGGAGGGCGCATGGGAGGCTAACTGAAGTCAGAACAAGTCATCTAGTCAATCTGGAGGTCCAATGGAAGTGAAACAGTCAGTCGGGAGTGAAACTAGCCTCAAATTAGGGAGAATCGGAGCTAACTGAGTGTAACTGAAGTGGAACTGCAGTGGTAGGTGAAGAAGTGCGCCCTTCTCTGGCAGTAGGTGAGAAGTGGGCGCCTTCCTGACTAGGAGGGCTAAAACTCTGAAGTAAGTGGCTCCCATGTGCTAGAATAAGGTGGCTAAAGTGTTGGAGGCATCAACCTGGTGACTGGGATGCATGCAAACCCTAGAATTTACATGCAAACCCTAATTACATGCAAGATCCTGAAGAAGATGATGTGGATATCCGAACACCCCCCCTCAAGCTAGACTATGATGTGCAAAAAAAAAATAATGTGGGGCCCTGGTAACTAAGACCAAAGGTCACCCCAATACAATAATCCAAAAAATGCTGAAAATAAACTAAGTGAGGAAAGAGGGAAAACCCAGTGGGAAGAAAGCCCCCCCTCAAGCTAAAGCATAATAATGGATCAATCTGTCTCCACCATGATGGAAATCAGCCCCAACAGTGAACGGAGGTAAGAGAACTTCTTCTCAGTGAAGCTCTTGGTGAAGATGTCTGCAATTTGCTCATCACTAGGGCAATATTGCAGAATGATGGTGCGATCATGCACCAACTGTCGAATGTAATGCATATGAATCTCAATGTGTTTGGTCCTCTGCCGCTGAATTGGATCTATGGAGATCTTGATAGCACTTTGATTGTCACAAAATAGGACAATCGAAGTAGTGCCACCAAAACCAAACTCAGAAAGAATACCCTGCAACCAAACTGCCTGAATGCAGGCATTTACTTCCCCTCGATACTCTGCCTCTGCTGAAGAAAGTGCAATTGCTGCTTTATTTTTGATGGACCAGCAAATAGCACCATGACCAATCATGAAAACATAACCGGAAGTGGACTTCCGATCAATGCTATCACCTACCCAATCTGAATCAGTAAAACCAATGAAATCAAGCTCAGAATCTGCAGCATAATGTATGCCAAAATGTTTCGTACCTTGCACATACTGCAAGATTTGCTTGGTTGCCCGCCAATGAAGCTCATGGGGATGCTGCATATACCTTGGCATGGCATTCATGGCATATGAAATATCAGGCCTTGAGTGTGTCAAATAAAGTAGTGAACCAATCAACTGTCGATACATACTGCAATCTGCAAGCGGTGTAGAATCTCCCTCCTCAAGACTGATTCCTGAGAGGAATGGGAATGGGGCTGCCTTACATTTAGCCATATTAAACTTCAATAATAGGTTGGAAGCATATTTTTGCTGAGATATAGTGATCCCATAAAAATTTTGAGCTATCTCCAAGCCCAAAAAGTGACACAGCAAGCCCAAATCGCTCATGTCAAAAGCTAGATTTAAGGCAGTTTTTAGCTTGTTTATTGAAGTAAGAGTGCTACCAGTAATGAGAAGATCATCAACATAAAGTAAGATAACCAACAAATTACCTTTAAATCGCTGAAGATACACATTTGGATCAGATTTGCATCTTTGGAAATTCTGAGAAAGAAGGAAGGAGTCCATCTTTGCGTACCAAGCTCTTGGGGCCTGTTTTAACCCATACAAAGATTTCTTCAATCTGCAAACTAATGATGGATCTGATGTGTAGCCCTCTGGATGCTGCATATATACCTCTTCAGCAAGGTCTCCATGTAGAAATGCACTCTTCACATCCATGTGGTGCACTTCCCAGTGCTTGGATGCGGAAATAGCCAAAACAAGGCGGATGGAATCCATCTTTGCAACCGGTGTAAAGGTCTCAGTGTAGTCCACTCCTTGGACTTGGGAGAAACATTTTTCCACCAAAATTGCTTTGTATTTGCTGATAGAGCCATCAGCAGCAACTTTCGTGTAGTAGACCCATTTACACTTCACTAATTTTCTTCCAGGTGGAAGAGAAACTAGCTCCCATGTATTGTTCTTTTGAAGAGAACTGTACTCTTCATCCATGGCACTTTGCCATCTCGGATCTCGGTGGGAAGAATAGTATGATGTGGGATCTGAACCAGCTATCAAATAAAAAATCTCAGGAAGTAATGGATCAGCAATAGAAAGAGCCATACCTGCTCTTTGAAAGTCTGCTCTTGTTCGTCTCGGATCAACAGGATTTCCAAGGTTCGAACCAGCAGATTGAAGAATGTTTTGGGCTCACTTTGGTAACTGAGGAGGATCATAATGGTCAGATTCCGAACCTGATATTTCATGATCATCATGTGCTGCTAAAATATCAGAAATATCAGAACTCATACCTTCACTATCACTGCACGGATCTTCTTCTGGTGAAGGCGGTGAATCGGCAGTCTCTTCCTCGACTAGTTGCAATTCTTGAAGCGGTTCTTCAAATTGCACACTGCGCTCTATGTATATCTTTTTAGATATGATATCCATGAGTTTATATGCTTTAGATTCTTCCCCATATCCTATCAGTATGCACTCAATACTTTGTGGATCCAAAGCTCGTCTCTTCTTGGAAGGAATTCTAGCCAATGCAGTAGAGCCAAAAAATCTCAAATTTGACACATCTGGTTTGTGACCAAAGAATGCTTCGAAAGGAGTCATACCTTTCACGGATGAATGTGGAACACAGTTCTGTATGTATGCAGCAACATTTATTGCTTCAGCGCAAAGATTTGCATCCAAACCTTTTGATTCAATCATGCATGTAGCCATCTCTTTCAGTGACCGATTTTTCCTTTCCGCTACACCGTTCTGCTGGGGTGTGTAGGGAACTGTATGTTGGATCTAAATTCTGCTTTGGGCACAAAGTTGCAGCAACTCGGCCTTGATATATTCTCCACCATTATCATATCTAAGAGCTTTGATCTTGCTCTCAGTGGTGGTCTCAACAAAAGCCTTAAAATCCTTGAATTTTCCAAGCACTTCTGACTTGTTTTTGAGAAAGAATACCCATGTAAAGCGGGAAAAATCATCAATAAATGTCAAAACATACCTTGAACCGTTTAATGACATATGGGGCAACGGACCACTGATATCAGACTGTATCAAACCCAAAACTGTAGAAGCTCTGCTAGCTTTTCCGCGGTCAAATCTGTGCTCGGGGTGCTTCCCAATGATGCAACCAGTGCATATTCCCTTCGAGGAACGGAGTTGTGGAAGACCATCTACCATGGAATTGTTTGATAGCAGCAGCAAATAATTATAATTAAGATGTCCAAATATTTCATGCCAAATCCTACTAACCTCATTACCATGTGTGCGAAGAGCAGTGGGATTTGCAAGCGGAATAAAGTGTGAAAACTCATAGCATTTTACAGTGTGGTTTGCCTTTCCGACTGCAACAAGTCTTCCACTTTTGATATCAAAAATTTCAACTGTATTAGGGCTGAATTTAACTTGCTTCGGTTCTCCAGTGTGTGTCATTTGATACACAGAAAGAAGATTTGAAGCCAAGGAAGGCACATAGATAACATTCTGAAAGCTTCCATGATCTACATGAATCGTACCTTTGCCATTCGAAGAAATTTTTGAGTCATCTCCCAAATGGATGGGGATGGAGCTATTTGGATCGAATGAAGAAAAATAATTAATATTTGCAGCCATATGATTCGATGCACCCAAATCTATCAAGAGAGTAGTGGGCTTCGAAACAGTTGCCATGAGTGCTTGTCCTCTTTCATGATCATCGTTCCTATCCTTCTTCCTTGCACCGTCAGGAAGAGTTATGTTGTTCTTTTCCAAAAGGAGGGCCATTTGATCTATAGTATTCTTCATACATGAACTTTCGGGATGAAAGCCACGGTTTCAATAAGTACATTTAGATTTTTGGTTATCTTCTTTGCCCTTTTGCGTGAACTTTGAACTGGATGGTGCATCTGTCTGTTTTCCTTTCTCTCTTTGCTTGTGAGGTTCGAATTTGGGCTTCTCCTTCTTTTGCTTTCCTTTACCATTCGAGATCTTGGGTCCTTAAACATATAGGGATGAATCTTTGGAGCTTATGGACCCCATTTGAATCAACTTGTCATGCTCTTTTGTGACGAACTCAATGAGGGCATTCAAGGTAGGCATCTTCCAATTCGGGGTAGTTAGCCGACCGAAATTGAAAGTAGAGACAAATACCGAATAATCTTTACCAAGCTTGCTGAGAATGGAGAGGATCAATTGTTTATCCTCTTTTATAACTCCACTGTTCTTCAACTGCAAGTTCAAGTTCTTGAATTTTGTGAAGAATTCATTAATGGTCTCGAAATTTTCAGGACTAAGGGCAATCAATTCATTCTCTAATTGAAAAGCCCTAAGCTCGTCCTGCTTTCCAAATAGTGTTTCAAGTTGCTCCCATATAGCTTTTGGAGTCTTCAATCCACTAAGATGGAAGTGAAGATCTTTGGATATGGAGAGACAAAGAAGACCATAAGCTTCATCAAGCTTGTTGTAGTGTTTGGTTCTATCTGACAAGGTGTTTGGCTCCAATTCAATACCAAGAGTGACTCGGTAGTAACCTTTTGAATGTAATATGATCTCCATATCATCTTTCCAATAAAAATAATTGAATGGGGTGAGGATAGGATTTGAAGAAGAGTATTCCATTGCTAGGAGCGAGTGTACACTGATGTAGAGAAGCTTGCAGGGGCAGAGTAGCGAATGCAATTGATGGAGACAATAACCTGCAAATCACAATAAAACCAAGAACAATGAGGTCGAACAATCCACCCTTTTAGAGTTTCATCACACCTGGGATTAGATATCAAACAATGTTGAATGGGTCCAATGTATCAGATCCAGGATTTATGTGGAAACTCAAGCTTCTGGAGTGGTATTGGATGTATTTTCAAGCTTTGCATGCACAGGAGCGAATTCCCTTGAGATCTTTCATGCCAAAAATTTTGCAATTTTTGAGCAATTCACTCAAATCTTCTTGTAGAAACACCTATAGAAAAGAGATATTGTCCCTGCAATGGCTCTGATACCATGTAAAATTAGTCATAGCAGATCTAATGAACAAGTAAATCAATCACAACAGATGAACATAGAAAATATGATGTAAAACTGTGCAAAACATGCACCAGTGCTCAATATCCCACTAAGGGTGAATGATTACAATAGAATACAGTAACAATGACTGAGCAATTCGAATTTCCTAAGGAGGTCATTCGAATCAATGAATGGAGTAGCTTGACTCCAACTAGGAGTCCTCATCATCAATTAGTGGTGGTTATCAATGCACAAGAACCATTCATTCAGGTGTCAATCTGAGTCTAACTGAGTGTAACATGTGTAACTGAAGTGTGTAGCACTGATATAGGGAAGTGGGCTCAATGGAGGGCGCATGGGAGGCTAACTAAAGTCAGAACAAGTCATCTAGTCAATATGGATGTCCAATGGAAGTGAAACAGTCAGTCGGGAGTGAAACTAGCCTCAAATCAGGGAGAATCGGAGCTAACTGAGTGTAACTGCAGTGGTAGGTGAAGAAGTGCACCCTTCTCTGGCAGTAGGTGAGAAGTGGGCGCCTTCCTGACTAGGAGGGCTAAAACTCTGAAGTAAGTGGCTCCCGGTTGCTAGAATAAGGTGGCTAAGGTGGTACTAATAGGACACCCAGGTCTATGAGAATAACTCGGCATGGGCACCATAATGTCAATGGGGTGCTGACTAGAGTTTCCCATGTTCAGTAGGATCTTCTGTCAGAATGGTGGAAAATACATATATGAAGGGATGACCCCCCAATTTCTAACAGGTTTGACCCTAAGGAAAGTTTGGGTTGCAAAAGGTTCAAATTCATCTTCACAAAGGGATAACCTAAAACTATATGCAAGCTTCCAAATATACCTGATGAGATCGAGGAACATGAAAATCATGCTCATATGCTTGGGTAGATTTAAACCAAGTATGGTTCCAGTGGCCCCACAAAAGGTATCCTTAGGTGGATGCAACCTAATTTTCATAACTTCAAGGATAGCTTCATGTGATGATAAAATTTCATCCAAGAAGCCATGTGAGCTGGGAGAACTCCCAGCCCCAACGAGCCAAGTGGCAAGATCAAATTCCTCCATCAAGGGAATATTTTTATTTGAATATGTTGAAGCCATTTGAATATCTTGGTATGAAACTTCTATAGCATATAGGGGTGATCTTAATGCTTTCCAACATTTAAACGAAATTACACAAGCTAAGGCCCCTTCATCAACTATCATTCAAAAAATGTTCTTACAATGAGTCATTACTTTAATATGAAAAGAAAATTTGGAAGGGATCCTAGATATTAAATGCTCTATCTGATGTGATCAAAGTCATATCGGATGGATCAACTGCACTAATTGTAGACAATAGTTATTTTATTTGCACAGGATGATGTTGCAATACCTTCAAGGCCGATATGGCACAAGGTACTTGATCTAGGTCCTAAAGAAGATTACCACTCTGAGCAGCTTGCATGTTAGGATTATGCATTGTTCTAGGTAGAGCACCTTTGGAGGGGTGTGGTACTAAGCCTAGATTGGTTTCTCAATGGAGAGAGAACCTCTTGGCTATGATACCGATTGATCTGTTAAATTTTGAGCATTAATTCACAATACTCTTGGATCTTTACTGAGAGAATAACATATACAGTATATCAATGCATAACAATCACAATAAGCATGACAAGCATCACAAGAATCAAAAGCATGAGAGACAAGAGAGACAGAGTTTCCGTGGGGAAAACCCTAAGGTGGAAAACCCCACAACTTCCTCAGAGATAGAGAGAGCAATGGCTCAACCAAAGTACAACCAAAATACACTTGAGATAGTCTCCTAGGGCAGATGATCCTCCTCCTCACTAGTGCGCCACTTTCTGAGTGAGAGAAGTGTGTCTTTCCAAATGATCCAAGTAGAGATCTCTCGATCTCTATTTATACTTAACCTGTTTGCCCAGTTACACTATGGGGCCGACTTGTCTATCTAGATACATCCACAATATAATATATATTTCAGGGCCGACCCCACACATGGTGGTCTAATAACCCATCGGCAAGTACACACACTTGTGACACTTGTCAATCCACATGACGACACTTCCTTATAGAGGAATAACACATCTCTTATAAGGGTACAATAAATATATATGAAATACATAGATGAAATACATTCCGAAGTTACATATACATCAACACTCCCTCTTAACTAGGAAGGTATTTCTCGACACAGTTCTGCTAGACAAGTATTCTTCTCGAGATCATCATCATCGATGCATCGTCATCATCATCGTCACTGTTGCTGCTATATCAACCAATCTCTGACTCTACTCGTCATAGGAAGTTCTACAAAGCCAGTCCTTTTTCATATTGGATGTAGGCCCACCACCTGCAGGTCTTCATCATCTATGCGAACGGTCTGATAGAGGTGGCCTCTTAGGACTAATTTTATGTGTGGATGCAATACCGGAAAGAGTATCCCAGGAACATTTATGTGCCTAAGCACGACCGACAAGATATCCCAGGACTGATTACATGCATCTCCTCCACAATACCTTTAAAGAGCATCCCAGGAACATTTATGTGCCGCAGCACGATCGGCAAGATCTCTAAAGAGCATCCCAGGACTTATTACGAGCATACAGCTCAACCTCTCGGATCTCCAGGACTGATTACATGTGGATAGACAAAACCTTTAAAGAGCATCCCAGGAACATTTAGGTGCCGCAGCACGACCGACAAGATCTCTAAACAACATCCTAGGACTAATTACGAGCACACAACTCAACCTCGCGGATCTCCAGGATTGATTACATGTCTCCGTAGTAATACCTCATCCCAGGACTGATTACGAGCACACAGCTCAACCTATCAGATATCTGAGGATTAATTACATACTACATAGCAATACCAGAAGGAGTACCCCAGGAACATTTATGTGCCGCAGCACAAACGGCAAGATCTCCCAAGACTGATTACATGCTATTTGCACAACCTGCCACATATCATCTCTGACCTCCAAGTATCAACTTGATACTCATGATCAACAGATCATCATCGCACGAGGCATCATCCTAATGCCCATGATCACACTGATTATCATCACTTGTACCATCCTGGTACATATCATCTGGAGCAACATCATGAAGCTCATCATCATGATCAACCTGATCATACAATGCATCCACCTAATGCATACCAAGTATCTACCTGATACATATCATCATACATGATCCATCTGATCATACAGTGTATCCACCTGATATAAATACAAATACATGATACATATCCACATACATGATCTACCTGATCATACAATGTATCCACCTGATACATATACAGATACATGATACATATCCACATACATGATCTACCTGATCATACAATGTATCCACCTGATACATATACAGATACATGGTCCAAGCATCCAACATGATGCATATACAAATACATACAAATGATCCAACCGATCATATACAGCATCCAACATGATGCGTACATACATATAAATGATCCAACTGATCATATCCAGCATCAACACGATGCGTACATACATACAAATATAAATGATCCAACTGATCATATCCAAGATCAACATGATGCATATAAAGAGCAGTAACTGGAGCATCGTCCTGATGCTCATCATCCAGCGCTTACATCCATAGCCATGTGAAGGATCCTCCTTCCAACATGCTTGGAATGGCTTCAGCAAATGTGTCCATCACTTCTTCCTCGAAGTGTCGTCGATCTGAAGAACACCAAGCCTCTCCCTGAAGTACTTGAACTTTACCCTGGCTAGTGGCTTCGTTAGCACATCTGCAATCTGCTCGTCCGTCGCAACATACAGGAGCTTCACAGCTCCTCTCTGCACCATATCCCTGATATAGTGATATTTGATCTCTATGTGTTTCGACCTATCATGAAACACTGGGTTCTCAGACAGCTTCACACAACTCTGGTTATCACAAAAGATACCAGTAGCATCTAGTGGGAGATCAAATAACTCAGACAGTAGCTTCCGTAGCCATACTGCCTCACAACTAGCTGAACAGGCTGCAACATACTCTGCCTCAGCTGTACTCAGTGCTACGCAAGACTGCTTCCTGCTAAACCAAGAGATCACACCTGATCCCATACTGAAGCAACACCCAGATGTGCTCTTCCTATCTGCAGCACTACCAGCCCAATCTGAATCAACATAACCCTACAGGTTAAACTTTTGATTCGCTTCATACTTGAGCCCATAATCCACTGTACCCTTCAAGTACCTCAGGACATGCTTTATAGCAACCAGATGAACACTCCTCGGATCCGTCAGGAACTGGCTGAATGTGTTCACTGCAAAGCAAATATCTGGTCTTGTGTTCATCAGGTACATCAAGGACCCAATCATCTGATGATACATAGAGACATCAACCGGCTCAGATGAAGCATCACATAGAAGATTTAGATTCGATGCTGTGGGTGTGGCCATGGCCTTGCAATCCATCATCCCAAATCTCTTCAGGAGATCTACTGTGTACTTCCCTTGACCAAGGAAATTCCCACCTGGATTCTGCCACACCTCCATACCTAGGAAATAATGCATCATTCCCAAATCTTTCATATCGAACTCAGCAGCAAACTTCCTCTTAGTATCTGCAATCAATCTGTCATCTCCTGTTACAAATAAGTCATCCACGTACGGAAGTAGAATCACAGGATTTCCTTCCTCAACCTTGTAGTAAAGATTGGAATCCACTTTACTCTTGGTAAAGCCCAAACTAGATAGGAAACTGTCCATCCTACCATACCAAGTTCTGGGGGCTTGCTTCAAGCCATACAAGGCTTTCTTCAATCTGCACACATATGACTCCCTGTCATGAATTTCAAAGCTGAGTCGCTGCTCCACATATACTTCCTCTTCAACTACACCATTCAAGAAAGCAGTCTTGACATCCATTTGGTGTATTTTCCATTTCATTGCTGCAGCCAGGGCAAGTACTTTTCTGGTGGAAGTATACCTGGCTACAAGTGAAAAAGTTTCTTCATAATCTATTCCCTCTTTCTGAGAGAAGCCACGAGCTACAAATCTTGCTTTGTATTTCTCTACACTGCCATCTGCAGCATGCTTGATTTTGTAGATCCATTTGGAAGTCACAACATACTTCTCTTTAGGTCTTGGGACAACATCCCAAACATCATTTTTCATTATTGATTGGTATTCCTCAACCATAGCATCCTTCCATTCTTTCTTTTCCGCTGCTTCTTCATAAATGGAAGGTTCTTTGTTCATAATGTCACAGAGTAAAGCAACATAGTTGGTATGTGATCTAGTTCTTTTCCTTGCTCTGTGTTCTTCTTCTGGAATGCCAAATCTTTTTACATCTTGAATGAGCTCTCTAGCCCATGCAGGTTTCCTCTTGTGAGAGTTATCCTCATGGGGTGGATCTACAGGTTCTTGCGGATCTTCAAACTCACGAACAACTTCTGGAATTGCTTCAGTCATGGTAGTGTCTTGAAATCTAGTTTCCTTAGTTTCTTCATAAACTTCGATAGGTGCCTTCCTTGACTTGATGAATGTTGAGTTTTCATCAAATGTTACATCCCTGCTGACATCAATCTTCTTGAACCCTAGAAAGTATATTCTGTAAGCCTTTGAGCTTTCACTGTAACCCACAAAGATACCCTTCTTTCCTGAAGGATCTAGTTTGGTCCTCTTTTCCTTTGGGACATGAGTGTATACTAGACAACCAAATATTCTAAGATGGTTGACTTCAGGTTTCTTACCAGAAAAGACTTCTTCTAGTGTCTTGTTGTCCAATATCTTGTGGGGTGTTCTGTTCTGCACATATACAGCTATTCTAGCTGCTTCCATGATTGTTTTGTTCTTCCTTTCTGCAACTCCATTCTGTTGAGGATTATAAGGAGCAGTCAACTCCCTCTTAATCCCTGAATCACTGCAAAGCTTCTTGAAGTCACCTGAGGTGAATTTTCCACCATTGTCGGATCTGAATGTTTTGATCTTTTTGTCATTTTGATTCTCCATCAAGGTTTTGAATTCCTTGAACTTATCAAACGCCTCATCTTTTTTTTTCAAGAAGTATACCCAAGTTTTCCTGGAGAAGTCATCAATAAATGAGACATAGTAAACATACCCACTTAGAGAAGTGGATGACATAGGACCACATACATCTGAGTGGATGATTTCCATGATATCTTTTTCCTTGCTTTCACTGCTTGGGAAATCCTTCTTAATATTCTTAACTTTTTGCACATCCTTTGCAAACACCTTCATGTTTGGTCTTGATTTCAGGAAGACCCTCTACAGCCTTGCTTGCAATTGGAAGTGCGCTATAGTGCATATGAGCAAGTCTTCTATGCCAAAGTTCACTTGGCTCCATGGATTCATGCACCATGGCATGTTCAGGTTGTCCTTTTAATTTATACAAACCTCCCTCTTGCTCTCCAATCACAATTGCATCATCTATGGTCTTTCCCTTTGTCCACATTAGGACTTGTCCATCCACAAATGCAACCCTCATACCTTTTGCATCCAATGCAGAGATGGAGAGTAAGTTCTTCTTGAGCCCAGGTACATAAAGGACTTCTTTCATCTTCAAAGATTTTCTAGAATCTAGGTTGTAGGAGGATTCACCACTTCCTTTGATGGGATATTGATAATCATCCCCAAGTTTCACTTTATGCGGTGATTCATGTTCAGACAGATTTACAAAGGATTATTTAAACCTAGTCATGTGTTTGGAAGCCCCACTGTCAATTAACCAATCATTACAACCATGGGAGACAGTACCTGTGAGAGTAGAGATTAGAACATACTCTTCTTCACTTGATGAGTCATCATTACTATCATCAGTTTCTGCCCTAGCCTTCTTCTTTGGAGGTTCATCATCTTCGGCAGCATGAGCATGGTACCTTCTTTTGTTACCCTTCTTCTTCTTGCTGGAGTTGTTGTTGTTGTGGTTGTCCCTTTTGTTCTAGGGACATTCTGAAGCAAAGTGACCCTTCTCATCACAAGTGAAACACCTTAGATCTTTCTTGTCTTTGTGAAAATGATGAGAAGATTTCTTCTTGTGATGGGATGGCTCCCTCTTGAACTTGCCCTTCTTAGTGTGAGCTATGAGAGCTTGATCTTCATTCCCCATCTTCTCTTCTCTTGCCACAAGCCTTGCTTCTTCTTGAGAACATTCCTCCCATAATCTGTTGAAGGAGATTAACTTCTTTCTGGCACAGATCCCCTGGATAAAAGAGTCCGATTACCTAGGTAGGCCATTCAAAGTAGTCATAACAATTTCACCATTCTCCACCATTTCATCTACAGCTTCAAGTTGTTTCTTGATCTGAGAGACCTTGGAGAAATAGGATTGAATGGTTTCTCCATTTGACATCTTGACCCCTTTCAATTGATTCCACAGGGTCATCTTCCAATTTATGTTCTTTCCTTGAAATAGCTTGGTCAAAGAGTCAAACATAGCCATGGGTGTCTTTAGAGAAGACACATGGGGTATGAGATGGTCTTTGATAGAATCATCAATGATTCTCTTTGCCTTGACCAAGTTCTTCTTATGCAAAACCTTAGCCTCTTCATCCTCTGGGATAGGGATGTCTTCTTTTATATATGAGTCCAACTCATTTTCTTCCAGGATTAACCCAATCCTATACTTCCAAGCTCGGAAGTTATCAGCCCCTTCAAGCTTATCCTCAAGCTTGGTGTGGTGAGACATCTTAAAGAGTACTTCAAATGGAAATAGAAAAGATTTAGGTCTTACCACTTAAAATACTGAAAACTGGATCTGGTCCCGGATTAGGGTTTGTCGAAAAAACCTTAAAAATTCAAAATGTGAATTTCAACTTTCTGAAAGGATAGAAAGATGCGCCTTGATGAGCTGATCAGCCTGGTGTATTCAGAATTTGAGATCAACAAATCTTTACCCTTCATATTTGCCTTTTTGTCCTCCCGGGTTCACTAGGGAGAGCCCTTAATTAGGGTTTGAGTTTCCCGGAGATCTACCCAGCCAAAAATCTCAATCCAAATCTCTAAAATTCAATTTTTGCAAGGCGCTTCCAGCTATGTCTTCAGATTTCAGAAATTCCTATTTTTGTGGAAACCCTAAGTTTTAGGGCCAAATCTGAAAATGCTCAGAATTGAATTCTGATTAGACAGATAGATTCTCCTTGATGAGTAGAGTCAATCTACTATACTGCTTTTCCAAAAACTGTGGAGAGAAACCCAATAAACAAGAAACTCAAGTTTCCATCACTGCAAAATGTCTTCTTCTCAGGTTAGCTCTGATACCATGTTAAATTTTGAGCATTAATTCACAATACTCTTGGATCTTTATTGAGAGAATAACATATACAGTATATCAATGCATAACAATCACAATAAGCATGAAAAGCATCACAAGAATCAAAATCATGAGAGACAAGAGACACAGAGTTTCCGTGGGGAAAACCCTAAGGTGAAAAACCCCACAACTTCCTCAGAGATAGAGAGAGAAATGGCTCAACCAAAATACACTTGAGATAGTCTCCTAGAGAGGATGATCCTCCTCCTCACTAGTGCACCACTTTCTGAGTGAGAGAAGTGTGTCTTTCCGAATGATCCAAATAGAGATCTCCCGATCTCTATTTATACTTAACCTGTTTGCCCAGTTACACTATGGGGCCGACTTGTCTATCTAGATACATCCACAATATAATATATATTTCAGGGCCGACCCCACACATGGTGGTCTAATAACCCATCGGGAAGTACACACACTTGCGACACTTGTTAATCCACATGACGACACTTCCTTATAGAGGAATAACACATCTCTTATAAGGGTACAATAAATATATATGAAATACATAGATGAAATACATTCCGAAGTACTAGGAGAGACATCATAAGAATCAAGTCTTGTTTGAATTTTCACCTCATTATCACACATTAATACATTGGAATTGGGATCCTTTCCCACATGAATGGGGGTTGGTTTGTTTCCCCCCGGCGAGGGTATTGGTGTCGTAGCAATCATTTGATGATGGTGTTGTGGAAATATTTGCATCAAAATAGTGGGTTGTTGTTTCCCACCGCATCAAGCATGTTTGGTGCATATCCCATCCCAAATTTAGCATTTTACTTTCTCTTGTATTTCTTCTTCTTTCCTATAATGTCTATTGATTGGACTATGTGGATGTTAGAAGTTTTGGAAGGATTAGCAGATGTTGCATTTCCTGGCCAGCTATGGGTTGTGAAGTATGAATAAAAATTTGTTCCATTTGATGGGTAATGTGATCAATTTGGTTAACCGAATCCATCATACCATTGGCATGAGGTCAAGGTTGTAGCCTAGCTGGATCAGATGAAGGTTGTGTAGGTTGGTTCCAAAAATATTGGTTACTTCATAGAACCTGACCACTCCATTACATAATGGGGTTAATGGGTGGATTTCCCCCTTGCGGGCTTAGGCGCAAAACATATTGGTTACTTTATAGAACTTGACCACTCCTTTGATGTTGTCCTTGGATGTGATAAGAATTCCAAGGTGGGTTGTCCCCTTGCAGAAACTGACCCCAAGAAGATTGGGTACTTCCTAGAATATGACCAATGGGTGGATTTCCCCCTTGTGGAGGTGCCCCCCAATAATATTGGTTATCTATTAGATCCCAACAAAACCATGGCAGTTTTCCTTGGGCTTGAAAATAATTCCAATGTTGATTTCCTCCTTGAGGAGGTTGCATCCAAAAACATTGGTTACTTCCTGAATGTTGTTCATTCCATGGTGGAACATGATGGATGGATGGAATTCCCCTTGTAGGGGTAGGCCCCAATAAGAGTGGTTACTTGTTGGAACCTGACCACTCCATTGATTGTTTCCTTTGTTTAGATAAGCGTT
Organism: Larix kaempferi; assembly: GCA_027924585.1. NCBI lineage: Eukaryota > Viridiplantae > Streptophyta > Pinopsida > Pinales > Pinaceae > Larix > Larix kaempferi. The sequence continues at coordinate 12,102,126 of BSBM01000461.1, read as the reverse complement.
CCAAGGTTTATTTCCTCCTTGTAGAGGTGGGCCCCAAGAATATTGGATACTTCTTGAAACTTGTCCACTCCATTGCAGAATGATATTATTTGGTGGATTTCCCCTGCCATGCTACCTGTTCGGGATATGATATTGCACCCAGGATTTTTGCTAGGAAAATATTGGGGATGACAACCCGAGGCATTTCCACTAATTTGTGGAGCATAAACCCAATTGGAATTATTGTTCCATGGTCCATTTCTTCTGCCAGGAATATTAACAATACATGGTGAAGGGTTTCCCACGGAAGTAGAACTTGGAAAAATGTTAGGTATACCAAGAGGATTTTTTTTTACTCCTTGTGTGTTTTGACCTTGATTATAAAAACCATATGGAAAACCAATATTTGGTAAGGCACACCCCCCAGTAGGGATTCATGTAGACGAAGTGGATGTACTTCCGGGATTGGAACCTGAAACTGTACCAACTGGCACATAAGTGCTAGTTGAACGTGTGATAATAACAAGTATACTAACTGTTGGTATTGATGTAGAGGCCAAATTGGAATTATTTCTACCTCCTATAATGGTTTGAGGTTGCAATGATGTAGTCCCTTGTGCTCCTAATGAAGCCATAGGATCAAGTCTTGAATTTGCATGTTATTCCAATAACTGAAAAGAGGATTGATGTAATCCAATGAATCACCGATGTGAAGTACCACTAGGCCTAAAATATTTTTCAAAGGTGGGTTTACGTGAGTAGCTATGTTATTCTCTAGTGTTTCAATTTCAAATGGAGCAAGATTATCAACAATTCCTGTGTTTTCTTCATTAGATAATGGTGAAGTTTTAATATTTCTTTGATGATGATCTTCTCTATTATTGTTAATTGAATCTAGAAGTTGTTCAGTTTCCAAGTCAGAAGGTTGTGTTTTTTTATTCGTCTATTCAATGTAGCGGGGCCTTCAATTTCCGATGACTCACCTCACCGCCGCCATGATTGGCGAATCGGGAGAGTAGCCACTTTGAATATTTTGATAAAAGGATTTGTTTTAAAATGGTATTTTTAATCAAAAATAGTATCAAACAATCCCAAGGCACTCTAGACTCAACAAAAAGAAAAAGTGTCCACAGTAAAAGTCTCCTATGAATCCAAGCAAGTAAACTACTTTTCCAATCAATCGAAGCTTAGTGAAAACACTACAACAAAATAGCCCTTTAGGGGCGGTTTTGGCTTGTGGGGGTCTTGGTAAAACCCCCCCTAAAAGTTTTTTCAGACCTTTGGAGGTGGTCTGTTAAAACCGCCCCTAAAATTCATGGAAATTGGACTTTTGGGGGCGGTTTTTTTAAATCCGCCCCCAAAAGTCCTGGAATTTGACTTTTAGGGGCGGTTTTTGGAAAACCCCCCCTAAAAGTCATGAGAATTGAACTTTTGGAGGTGGTTTTTTTGGAACCCCCCTTGAAAGTCATGAGAATTGAACTTTTGGAGGCAGTTGTTTGAAACCCCCCCCAAAAAAGCCCAATTCTCATAACTTTTGGGGGTGGTTTGTCAAAACCCCCCCTAAAAGTCATGAGAAATGAACTTTGGGAGGCAGATTGTTTGGAACCCCCCTTAAAAGTCATGAGAATTGAACTTTTGGGGGTGGTTGTTTGAAACCCCCCCCTAAAAGCCCAATTCTCATAACTTTTGGGGGCGGTTTGTCAAAACCCCCCCAAAAGTCATGAGAATTGAATTTTGGGAGGCAGTTTGTGTGGAACCCCCCTTAAAAGTCATGAGAATTGAAATTTTCGAGGAAGTTTTTTTAAAACCCCCTAAAAGTCATTTATGCACGTGGCTTAGGTGTGTCAAATGGGTTCAACAATGCATCTCATCAAACTATTGGAGCTAAGCGCACACAAGCTATTGTAGTGTTAGGAAGGGTGTGCATCATCATTCAACACCATATCCCAATAGAGCTCTACAATTGAGGCAGTCATGATAGGTTTTTCACATCAAAGATGGTTCTCACACTCCAACTTTCCATGATCCATGGTCGAAATACAAACTTGTGCGCCATAACATTATCCTTTATGGCTAATGGGCCATGTGTAGGGCCCTAATCACCACATGATTCCTACATAAGGAATATTTAGCTTGCAAGTGGGTATGGTGGCCATTTCAATATTTACAACATCATGGATGGTTCTTGAAGCCTAATCAATGGTGTCCATGGTGTTAGATCAAAATCTAGTTTATAATGACTGGTAGTTACCTCAAGGTCTTGTGACATATAGGTGTTTCTTTGTACCACCACATAGGCCATATGCAAGGAATATTTATCTTTTGAGTAACACATTGTCATTGTTTTCAGTATTTCATGTCGTGGATGGTTCTAGGAGCCTATGTTATGGCCTAGGGCCAAAATGTAGGTTCTTGGAAAATAAAAATTTATTTTGAGACTCATGGGCCATGCATAGGGACTTGAGTCATCATACATACCCTAAATAGGGAATATTTTGTTTATAGTCTAATTTCTTGTGTTTATTTTTGCACTAATTTTGGTTTGATAAAATCCCATATAGTGATCATTCAAACCTTGATGTCAAAGTCTTTGATCTAAAACCTTGGTTATAAATAACCCAAGGTCAAAGTTTATTGTGTTAGTGTGTCAATTTGGTGTAGTAGGCATGTTAGTGATTGGGTTAGGGGGTAGTGGGTTAGGGTTAGAGGGACACTGGCTTAAGGGGATATTTTCTACAATTTCATAATGTGGTAGGCTTTGGGGATTTTTTGGATTAGAAGCGAGGAACATAAGGGCTCAGTGGGTTAGTGGGCAAGGGGTTTTGGTTTTGTTGATAATAGTGGTTAAGTGGTTTATAAGTTATCATGTTATTCGGTTTGGGGCTAGATGTTAAGGTTAGGTACGAGGTTAGGGGGTTAGAGGTTGAAGGTTCCTAGGTGCATGAATTCATTGCATGGATCAAGTGTTCCAAGTGCATGAGTCATTTGCATGGGTTGGTTGTGTTAGGTCAGTGTCTAATTAGTGGCATTATTTATGGTGGCCATTTCAATATTTGTAACACAAAGGATGGTTCTCGTGGCTTGGACTATGGCATGTGAACTAAATTTAGGGTCTAATGCCATATTAATTTTCCATGGGGTTGATGGTCCATGCATGTTAACCTAGATTACCACATAAGAATCTCTAGCCTACATATGAGATTGTCATGATCGTCATTGTCACCATCGTTGATGTCATTGTTGTTGTTGGTTTGTCAAACCTTCCTTACCCTCATTCCCAAAATTGACAAACCGGTTGATCCTGCAAACTTTCGTCCCATTTCCCTTTGCAACGTCATTTACAAAATCATAACCAAAGCCATCACCAATCGCCTCAAACCCCTTCTTCCTCATCTAATCTCCCTAGAGCAATCAGTTTATGTGGAAGGAAGAAAAATACTTGATGTAATCATTATAGCGCATCAGGCGATTCACACTCTCAAAGTCTCCTCCTCATCTGGTATGCTCATCAAACATGACATTGAAAAATCCTTTGATAGAACTAAATGGAACTTCCTTTGGGACACCATTCTCGCTTTTGGTTTCTCCCCCTCCCGGGTGAATTGGATTATATCCCTTGTCTCCTCAGCCTTCTTTTCCATTCTTGTTAATGGCTCCCCCTCTTCCACCTTCTCCCCTTCCAGAGGCATAAGGCATATACAAGGCATTAAAGTAATCAATTACAACAGTACCCATTCTCATCTCCAGTTTGTGGATGACACCATGTTGATGGGGAAAGGTGGGGGGAAGCCATTGTTACAGAAGCGAAATCCTTTCGGGAAATCCTCCATTCTTTCAGTGTGGCCTTAGGCATGACCATAAATAATCTCAAGTCGCAGATCTACTTCTTCAATACCCCCTTACAAACACAGATCCGCATCACCCAAATTCTGGCTTTTCAAAAGAGTTCCCTTCCGTCTAAATTCCTTGGTGCCCCTCTTGTTGACTCAGCCATCAAAAACTCATCCTAGAAAGAATTACTAGCCTCCTTGGAGTATAAAATTTCCTCATGGACCTTCAAAGCCCTCAACTTTCCCAGTCGCCTCATCCTTCTGAAATATGTTCTCCACGCCATGCCTCTCTACCTCTTCTCAATTATGGAGGCCCCTAAGTATGTTCCCAAATCTATTCGTAACTTAGAAAGAAACTTCCTCTAGAGCGGCACCACTCAATACATAAAATGGGCCTTAGTGGCTTGGGAAAAACTCTGCACTCCAAAATCTAAAGGTGACCTTGGACTAAGAGACCCCCTCACCCTCAATGAAGTGCTTTGCGTGAAGCTGCTTTGGAGGTGCTCCATAGAGGAGTCTATGCCCTGAACTAATATTTGGCTGCACAAATATGTAGGCAATGTGCAGCATTCTGAACTAATCCGACAAGATAATATCTCAGAAGGATCCCTCATTTGGAACTCAGCTTGGGCTCAAAGAGATTTTATTTGCAAACACATCTTTTGGGAAGTCAGGGATAGGAATAAGGCTCTCTTATAGGAGGATTCCTGGCAACAGTTGCCCTCCCTGTAACAACTCAACATCATCGAAGATCTGCATCATCACTTGCAGCAAAAAGGAAAGCAATTAATGCTTGCTCAGTATTGGGATCCTTTGAATAACAGTGACACATGGCGATCCTGGAATTAAGAAGAAAGATGGAACTAGAAATTTAACACCAAGGAAGGAAAAGCGTCCTGGGAAACTCTCAACTCCAGGAAAATTCTTATATCTGACAAACCAGACAAGCTCATATGGGGATACCAGCAGAAATGCTACTTTACCATCAAGGAATCCTACAGCTTAACTCATCCTAGACCACTCCAACCCAATGACATCATATGGACAAAGATATGGGACTTTCACATCAAATATGGTTCTCACACTCCAACTTTCCATGATCCATGGTCAAAATACAAACTCGTGTGCCATAACATTATCCTTTATGGCTAATGGGCCATGTGTAGGGCCCTAATCACCACGTGATTCCTACACAAGGAATATTTAGCTTGCAAGTAGGTATGGTGGCCATTTCAATATTTACAACATCATGGATGGTTCTTGAAGCCTAATCCATGGTGTCCATGGTGTTAGATCAAAATCTAGTTTATAATGACTGGTAGTTACCTTAAGGTGTTGTGACATATGGGCATTTCTCTATACCACCACATAAGCCATAGGTAAGGAATATTTAGCTTTTGAGTAACACATTGTCATTGTTTTCAGTATTTTCATGTCGTGGATGGTTCTAGGAACCTATGTTATGGTCTAGGTCCAAAATGTAGGTTCTTGGGAAATAAAACTTTATTTTGAGACTCATGGGCCATGTAGAGGGACTTGAGTCATCATACATACCCTAAATAGCGAATATTTTGTTTATAGTCTAAGTTCTTGTGTTCATTTTTGCACTAATTTTGGTTTGATAAAATCCCATACAGTGATCATTCAAACCTTGATGTCAAAGTATTTGATCTAAAACCTTGGTTATAAATAACCCAAGGTCAAAGTTTATTGTGTTAGTGTGTTGATTTGGTGCAGTAGGCATGTTTGTGATTGGGTTAGGGGGTAGTGGGTTAGGGTTAAAGGGACACTGGCTTAAGGGGATATTTTCTACAATTTCATAATGTGGTAGGATTTGGGGATTTTTTGGATTAGAAGGGAGGAACCTAAGGGATCAATGGGTTAGTGGGAAAGGGGTTCTGGTTTTGTTTGTAATAGTGGTTAAGTGGTTTATAAGTTATCATTTTATTCGGTTTGGGGCTAGATGTTAAGGTTAGGTACGAGGTGAGGGGGGTAGAGGTTGAATCTTCCTAGGTGTATGAATTCATTGCATGGTTCAAGTGTTCCTAGTGCATGAGTCATTTGCATGGGTTGGTTGTGTTAGGTCAGTGTCTAATTAGTGGCATTATTTATGGTGGCCATTTCAATATTTGTAACACAAAGGATGGTTCTCGTGGCCTGGACTATGGCATGTGAACTAAATGTAGGGTCTAATGCCTTATTAATTTTCCATGGGGTTGATGGTCCATGCATGTTAACCAATATTACCACATAAGAATCTCTAGCCTACATGTGAGATCGTCATGATCATCATTGTCACCATCGTCGATGTCATTGTTGTTATTGGTTTGTCCATAGTTATGTAAACCAATAAACCAACCATGGTTTAATATTTATAGGTTATGTAAACCAATAGTGGTTCTCATAACCTAAATAATGGTCCATGGTTAATAAATTTACTATATGATTCATGGTCCATGTGTAGGGCCCTACACATAATTACTTTACCTTACAAGCGAGATATTGTGGCCATTTCAATATTTGTAACATTGACGATGGTTCTTGTGGCCTATACCATGGCTTATAAACTAATTTTAGGGCCTAATACAATATTAATTTGCTATGGGGTTGATGGTCCATGCATGTTAACCTAGACTACTACATATGACCTACATATGGAATATCTAGCCTATATGTAACAATTCCCTATGTTTCTCTTGAGTGATGATTAAGGCCTTGCAACATCACATAATCTCTAAAGAGTGAATCTGATTTCAACTACAAGTGGGATATGTTGGTAATTTTTAGATCTGTAACACCAAAAATGAAAATTTTCCTACCAATTTCAACATGCTAGTAATTTTCATTCCATCACCCTTTCTTCTCATTGTTTTCCCCTTTTTGTGAAGGGTGACTCAAGTCTCTGCCTCCCATTCCACGTCTAATATGAGTTAATTAATTAATTAAATAATATGAATCTATTTTAGGAAGATGTCTGAGTCAATTAATTAAATAATATAGGTTAATTAATTAAATACTTTTGGCATATGCTTTTTATACATTTGAAAAATTAAAATAATATTGAAGAATTATTTATAAACTAGCCCTTCTTTAGAAATTTATAAATATTTTCTTTCCTTCGACAATGAAGGGTAAATTTAAAAATATGGATTTTATTTGAAGTGTATTTTAAAAAATATACTTCAATCTTTGGTTGCATACCTTCATCGGGCGAGACAATTGCTAAGTATTATTGGAGCCTTGCTAAGTAGAGATCAACAATGCATGCAGGGCAAAGATTGTGTTCAGCAGTTTCGATCAATAAAAAAATTGGGGCTATTATTATATGGAAATAGGGACCGTGCCGAATATATCGAATCGTTTTATCGAGTGGCTATTGGTGCACCCGTCCGTGCTACTGAGCTACCGATGCTTCCCGGACTTGACAACCAACTTTCCATCTTAATTAAGAACCACCCCTCCTTCTCAGAGTTAATATGGAGGACTAGACCCCTTCAAAAGGGCTAAGGGCTAGGAAGTATTTAATTTTGATCACTGCTTAGAAGGCTTTGTTGTGTTTCTCCGCTCATTAAGTAAACATTTTCTTCCTCTTTCCCATGGTTTAAAAAAAAAACAAATTCTTCCTCCGCTCATTAAGCAAACATTTTCTTTCTATACCTCTTGCGAGTGGTTGTTGGAATTTCTTTTGAAATGTTGGATAGCAACGACTCTCAATCGGTAAGTTCTCATTTCTGAAGCGCGTGTTTGATTGTTTTTGTTCACAATGGACATTTATGCTGCTCAAACATGTAGGTTTCTGTAATTTAAGCGGCTTTTTTCTTTTTCTTTTTGGTCCCTATATGATCCCCTTTCCTAGTCTTGAATGTTGCATACTAGGTTTCTGAGAATGCTTTCTGGTTCCTATGTTCCATTTCCCTCAATGGTTGTGGTCCAGCAGAAATTTTATCACAGAAAGCGATCAATGTTGTTGATTTATTTCTTTCTTCTATAGGATTGCTAACACAGATCAAAATTCCATTGTGGTTTTGTTTTTTTTCTAACCTGAATGTAAAGCCTGCAAATCAGACGAATATGCTCTAAAATAACAACATTCAGCAAGTCGTAGAGTATTCAGCAAAAATGACCAACAATTAAAATGACAAATTTACATTGTGAAATCGTATTCTACAGCTGTCAAATCGAAAAAGAGATAAAGAGAGTGAATCGCAGTTACCACAATTTTTTCAAGGGATAAACAACTAAAATTGAGAAATTTTAAGTGAGCCAACTAAAAATGACTAAGATAAACGACTAATTTAGTCATGGGATAAAATAAAAGACTAGATAACAAGTGACTAAAATAAAAATGACTAACGTAAATGACTAATTTAGTCACATAAATACAAATATGACTAGCTTTAGTCATTTTTAGGTGTGGTACGACGACAATGGAAAATTACAATTTTGACAATGAATTTGTACAATTTACTAAATTTTATCACTATAGATGGATTCAGGAACCCTATTTTAGGGGGTCTCTGAATCCATCCGTGGTGTTAAAATTTAGTAAATTGTAAAACTGTAGATGGATTCATGAGAGACCCCTTGTGTTACTCAGCAACATTTTCTTCTTTCAAGACACCCGAAATTAGAAAAGTTCATGTCTTTCCATGTTGGGGTTTTGGAAACTATAGGGGCCCTGACGTTATTTGACTGAAATTGCTAGGAAATCACGATCAAATTCAACCAATTTGCTCTCGAGAAAAATGTGTGAACTCATCATACCATAATATATTTTCTGCAAATGATGTTATCATGGATGCAGTCGGCTTGAGATAAACTAGAGTGATTATCATGCCATGTAAACATGAGTCACATTCCCCATCTCCAATCATAGTGGATCAACTTCTCTTTTATCCTAATATTTGTAGTTTTCCTAAGTTGACAAGGAACATTAAAATAGCAGTTTCCACACAGGGAACACCAAATATTTGTGTCTAGTGTATGTTTTGGTGATGGCTCACATAAAACAAATTACTAATTGATATTTAAATGTTTATAATGGCTTTTAAGGTAATCATGTTGATATTTATTAAGTTTTTTTTAAATATGTAATTATGTATGTTTCTTAATCACTAAGTTGTCAACCCCATTGAGCCTAGATTTATCATTCTTGGTGTGATTGAGGTTGGCCATGAGGACCATATACGATTTAAGTATGATATGATAAAATTGTTCATTTTGATGTTCTAAATAAATGGTGTTTATGTTTGTAATTCATTTTAGAAGTTGATGTTTCCAACCATTTGTAACTGCCTCTACAAATGCATATATTGTTCTTGTATAGTTGTAGCGTGCCTCATGACCCCTATTATTTGGACTGTCATGTTTAAGTGTGATTTCCATCTTAAGCTCAAATAGAGAATATTACTCTATATTTTAATGGTTATTCACTATTTTCATAATAAAATAGTAATATTTAATAATAATAACAATAAAATTCCATTCATAATAAAATAACAATATTTAATAATGATAACAATAAAATAATGATAACAATAATAATAAGATGATTATTACCCAAAGAGAAAGTTAAATACATTGAACAATGTCAAGTTGAATTTTTAAAGATATGAAGTTATATTCTTACTTTTCACATTGGATTTTTAAAGAGCTGATGATTTGAAATTATCTCATCTTTAATGGAGTATGGGTTGGATTCGCTTTCTTCTAGGAACTGCTAGGAGAAACCACTTTCAATGGATTTCCATCGCCAATGGCGTCCACCATCCAATGTCATATATTTAGCAAGAATATTTGTGGTTGTCATGATCTTCTTTAGTACATTCACAACACTTCAGAGGTCACTTCTACCATGCCAAAAGCACTTCTTTGTTGGCTTCCATTGTTCCTTGCCACCATCACTACTCAACAAAGAAACCCAAAAGGATTACAGGAAGACACCAAAGTCGATAATGTTGGCACACCCTGTAAGTAGGTAGAACTGAAGAAAGAACTGGAAATTATGTATGATGGATATGGAGGAAGTTTTGTAGTATATGGGTTTCTTCTGCATCTAGTTGCGTTCCATATTGTATTATATCATTACATAGTAGTCACATTTAATTTTTATACCTGAATTACAATAGATGGGTCGTAACCACTGGGTTCATGGTTCCATTGGAGGAAGGTCTAATTAAGTCCTTTTACTAATGAACCTATGAATTTTTTAAGGGTCATTTACATGTTAATGTTTTGGTTGTATAAGGAAGGTGGATAGTAAGTTGCCCTATTTAGAGTTATTTATTTATTTTCTTTTTATTTATATGATGCTCAACTTAACCAAAAACAAAAATGCAAAAGCTGTATTTTCTCAGAAAGAAGTACGGAGAATGTTTGAAAAGGGGTTTTCAATGCTCGTGAAGGTTGGGGAGGCCGAGAAGATCAAATAGTCGAATCACGAATGGAAAGTTTGTTATTGTTTGGTTTTGGTACAATATAGGAAAAAATTCAGGACGAGACGATATTACGTTTTATTGGCATGGGAAGCATATAACTTTATGGAAAGTCTTCTTTCTCTATGCCATCTAGCGATCCGAGCGATCTGAGAAATCCCAAGCAATTTAGTTTTTAAAATCCCAAGCAAGTGATCCCATCCCATTCATCTACCCCAGCAATCTCGTTCAGGGATGCCATCTCATTCATGCAGCAACCCCTATCCATCAATTTATCTATCCCAGCCATCCATAGTAGCTGTCATACCAGCAACCTTCATGACACAATGAATAAAAGGTTAATTTTGTAAGTCCTGCAGGCTCAAACAAAATGGGTGAATTGCCTATTGTATCGGCTCGACCCTTGCGGAGCGGGGATAGAGCAAAACGGCCATAATGAAGACGCTTACTGTATGCTCTGGATTCGATGCACTTCCATCGTAGTGTCTGAATATCGTCCCATAATTCTTCAAAACCGCTCTTACAGCCTAACATCTACTTCAGGATTGAAGAATTGGGGAGTAGGTATAAGAATCGATGAATTCACACCCTGGTTGTAGAATGACAACTGGAGCGAGATGATATTACTTCGTTTCATTCCATAATTCTTCAAAACCGCTCTTACAGCCCGACATCTATCTTCAAGATTGACCAATTGGGGTGTAGGTATAAGAATCAATGAATTCACACCTTGGTTATAGAATGACAACTGGAGCGCTTTTTGATAAATAACAGGGGTGGCTTTGCACCAAATTCAGGGAGATTGTAAATGGTGCACTCCCACATGATAAAAAACAAATTTAAACATGATAACTTTGTTTGTAACTATCTTATCAATATGTATGCAAAATGTGAAGATTTTATGGTTGCACGCCAAATGTTTGACAAAACGATTGAATGAAATCTTGTCTCCTGGACTTTCATGATTTCGGTATATGAGCAGCACGGGCATGGGGAAGAATCCTACTGCTGGAATGGAGTCAAATGAGTTCATGTTAGGCAGTTCCATTGCTGCCTGTGCTAGATTGGTGGCTCTGGAACGTAAAAACAGGTACAAATGATGTATGGTAAATGTGACAAATTGGTCGATGCAGACTAAGTGTCTGACAACATACCTAACACAAACATGGTCTCATGGAGTATAGTAATTGCAAGATTTGTTCAACATGGACATCGTGAGGAGGCCTTATTGTTCTTTTGCCAAATGCAAGAGGAAGGTGGGAATTCTATTCAATATACCTTTGCAAGTGTTCTCGTCACTTGCGGTACCATGGGAGCTTTAAAAGAGGGTAAGCAGGTTCAGGCCAATGGCATCTAAGTTGGGTTTGAGTCGAACATATTTCTTGGAAACGCCATTGTTACCATGTATGCAAAATGTGGAAATATAGGTAGTGCAAAGTATTTGTATGATAGGATGCCTAAATTAGATATTGTTGTCTCACGGAATGCAAATTCATCTATGGAATGCAAAGTGACAATCCAAGCTTGCAACTCTATTGAAAGAGGATAGAACCATTGTAATGTCCCCAGTTTGACCCCATGACATTAATATTATAAATGATGTAATATTGTTATGAAATCATGGTGAGGAGCTCAAGGCCAAGGCCCTGCCATCGATTTAGTGATGCATAAGGTTTACATGCTAGCCAGGCACATTGAAATTGTAAATATACATTTGTAATAAATACCCACAACTAGCTATGCAATGCAACAAGAGATGGGGGCATAATTTTACAAGGAATTGGGAGGGAAAACATTCAAACCATTGAGCCAATCAGGTCAAGCCAAGTGTCAATGAGAGAACCCATCAAACCCTCAACTACCCATGTTGACTTTTGTACCCAACCATTGATTTCTCCCAAGAGTTGGTTGAGGTAGTTAATGCCTTGGGAAGGGAGAGGTATGGCTGTACAAATTCGGGTATGGGCAAGCCACCCTTTATGGAAAAACGTGTTTGTCTCCTTGGGCAAGAATAGAGCCACGAAATTGCTCTCTAAGCCATTATGCAACCATCAGTCTTGCTCCCTCACGTAACTCTAGATGCCTGGGTGTTTTCCTCCATGGTTTTTCTGGGTTTCCCTTCATCTTTTTACCTGGGAAGGGGCGTTTTTGTATTGATTACCAGTGGGAAAGAAAACATAACGTTTTTGGGTCTTCCTGGAGGTCGTTTAGGCCATTGGAAAGGATCCTAACCAGTGGGGAGAAGTCGGTTTTGCTCCCTGGGGTTGAAATCGAAATTTCCACAGTTCGCTTGGGTGAACCACGAGTTGGGAGAGCCAATGTGGACCCTGTTTTGTGAACACCTCTATTGTAAATGTGTAACCCTGTCAATGATCATTTTTGCTGTGAGAAGAAAGAGTGTGTTGGGGTATGGGTAATGGGTAATCCATTGTTTTGGCTTGAGCTTGAGTGTAAGCCTCCAGGGTTCAAGTGTAGCCTAATAAACTGAGTTGGACTGGCTTGGCTGAGAGGAAATGGTTAATGGGATGTGTGTGAGCTGGAATGTTCCCTTTCCTTGTGAGAATCATGCCCAGCTCGAGGGTGGCCTTCGGACGGACTCAGTATAAGCTGTCGAAGAGCCTATGGCTGGGTGGAACGTTGTAGCGACATAGCTAGTTTCTTGGGACAATTGCACAATGAAGATAAGTGCCTTCTGTTAATGTATTTACTTCTGCAGTGCATCAATTTGATGACTGTTTTGATATGCTGGATGGGCATGAATTGTGTGTGTGGATTAGTTTTAAATTCCGTTGTGCATATTGCCTAATTTGTATCTGCACACTAATGTTTAAATTCTCATGATTTTAATTAGTGGGCTGAGTTTTATGAAATGCCCGGATTATTAGTGCCATGTTCCCTTCCTTGCATTGATTCAGCAGGTGGGTACCTTACAACCATTTATTTCTATTACGTTTGATCAATTCCTTAAACCTTAAAAGGATTTTCTTAAGAAATTGCATGCTTCATTTTTTGTATTATTAATTTGGGTAATTTTTGATAGGTGAAAAGGATGGTGGTGAGCACGTATCAACAGCCAGTGGAGCTGGTGATGCAGCTATGGATGAGCTTGAACAACAAACCCACGAGGTTTTTTCTGAGCATCTTACCACCGATGTTTTAGGTAGTATTGAATTTTTAAAGATTCCTTGCAGTGTTTGATGAATATGTGGCTTTGTATTACCATATCTGGAATCTAATATGGTTTTAGAGGGAAAAGAGCCAACCTGTAATAATTTCAGTCAATAGGTCAGTTTTGTTCATAAATCCCAATATATATGACAACATTATTAATGTGAATTTCTGAGTTCATTTCCAAGATGAAAGTAAGGCCTGATATTTTCATATTAATTATAATTTATATTTTTATTTATGGATCTTCTCATGTAATATTTCCTAATATCATTGTCTCTCAGTATGCATTCAGCCTCTTTTGACACAGCTCACGAGTCTCCCCAAATGGTTACAATGAAAGGGAGCTGAAGTTAGTTAAGAGACCAAGAAAATTTGGGTGAGTAACATCAACACTTGATATTGAAGGTGCTTAGTGTGTACATGAACATATGTTCAAATTTATTTTATTAAAGTGAAAATAATTTCATAACACATCAGATTATTTATGATGAAACTTTTGAAGAATGACCAAGATGTGAGAGTCACTACCACTTGTGTACAGGTTCCAGTAATGAGGGCACATGTGGAGAGCATAAATTTTGAATTTGAGAAACCACTCAATGAGGTAATCTACTATCAGTATTTTATACTTAATATTGTTTCTTGGAAAAGGTCTAATAAATATAGATGGTGATTATTTTGGGGTTTTTCCTTTTGTTGTTAAAAGCCTTTAATATTACAAAATATAAATAATAAAATATACAAAGGTTACAAGAAGGTTGGGTCTGCAGATTCTATCAGTTGCTTTCTTTTCTAGATATAAGAGCATATTTACCAACAATTGATTACAGGGAGGTTTACTGACTTTAAGTACTGAACCTCATACTCCTTGAGGTTTGAAAACATATAAAAACTCAAAAGAGTTGTAAAATTGCCTTTACTGTGCTGAGAAAGATGGCTGGAAGGTGGCCACAAATGCTATCTTCTTCTTACATTTCCTTGTTGATTCTTTCATTTGCTTACATACATCGTAAACATAGTGTTGGAACTGGAGAAATTGGTAAAATTGGGTTGAGAAATCCTCTGGTTACCTCCATCTAGGCCATTGTTGTTGCTTGGGAATCTTGCATCATTCTCATTAGGTTCTCTATCCAACAGGAAACAGAGAGTCTCACCATTGTTATCAAGTTCTTTTCAATTATTTCTACTGTTTCCTTCAAAACTTACTAGTCTGGTTGGTCAGGAGTTGGGCTTATGACCTTCACACAAGAAACCCTCCTCTCTAAATCACCAGCCTGGTATAATTTGATTTTCTCCCCTTCCTTCCCAGTTCCCCCTTCACTCTTCCCAATCCAATCCCAAGATCTGGAACACTTCCTCTCCACCTCTTTCCATTACTTCACCCAATTGCTAGGGATCTTGTAGTTTCGCTAAATATTGCCACTAGTCAAATATTAGCTCTCTTATGTATTTTGGTCCAGATATGGATTACACTATGTACTATTTTAGTTATATGCACCCTTAATATCCTATGTTGTTAAATGGATGCATCATTGTAGCACTAAAATGGACAAGACATAAACATGAAAGAAACACAACACATGAGATCATGCACTGTTAGTATAGTTAATAGAGATTTCCTTAGGGTTAGTGATTAGTCTTTACAGTGATCTAAATAATATATTACAAATGAAACTAGAATAATTGGATCTCCTCCTTAGGACAGTCCTTATAGCAACCTGGAAGAAGATAAAGGAAAGGAGATGGAAGAAATGCAGTATGAGAAGAGAGGGATAGAAGAAGTACTAGACTTGTGAAAGAATTCTTGATATTCGATTTGTATGTGTATGTATTTATACAGTTTGTACCACCCCTTAAGACATATGAAAATAAAGAAGAGTGCTTTGATTGTTGAAGTGAGATGGTAGTGAACAATTGGATCGACCTTTGATGGGACAGTTTGATCAAGAAGATAATTCCAATGCCTTGTCTAGTGGGTAATGGATACATTCACTAGATATCCTTGGCTTTCACTTGATACCTATAGATCAAAGGACATAGGCACATCCACAAATCAAGCAAAAGATACCTACAATCAAATGGTTAGAGAAAATCCCAGATTTAAATAAACATAGACAATTGCAAGACAAAACATACCACACTATTGAACTTTCACAGACATGCAATAGCAACCCAACTTGAGTAGGAAGTAGTTCCTAATTGCACAAGGAATGAAACACTAGTAATGATAAGTCGTATCACAATATCCTCCAAGACAAGCTCATCTTTGTTATTAAGATTACCAACAAACCATAAGCTCTTCTTTCTTCATTTTTGTAATAGTAAATTAAAATTACAAGTGTTTTGACATTTAGGAGCTATATGTGATTTAGTTGTTGAGCTCTCACTGTAGCATCACATACCCTGCCTGGTGTCGTGATAGGTGTTGGACATGTGGACATGTGACACATCCCTCAAGGGGATTCCCCTATTTTGTAGCTTGGTGGTAATAACTTTCATTGAATTCTTGGGTGGATGTGAGGTTTATATAGAGAAACAAGCGAGTGTTGTATGTAATTTTATTTTTCATATCTATTGAGTGTTGTTTAGAGGTTAAGAGACCTTCCTGTTGGTTAAAAAAATATAATGTGATGCTCATGGATGCTATAGTTGATTCTATTGTATGTAAAATACAATATATACCTGCTACTATGCATATTTTTGGGTTTTTCGTAATGAAAAATGGTGCAAAATTTCTTATGCAATATTTTCTTTTTATATATAATGAACTTTGGTTATATCAAATTTAGTGCCAAGTTGCTAACAAAACTCACTGTAGTCAGTTTAGTCCCAAGCAGTTTAAGACTCCTTTTGTACTCTTAATAGCATAATTTTTTGTTTCATGTTATTACAAACAACATAAATCAATTTATTTGTTGAAATCTTGACATATCTTTTCTAAAAACCAAGTTGTTGATTTGAGCTCAGGTTTGGTCTGGTGCATATATATTTTTTGTTGTTGTAAAAGCTGCAAATTATATTAAGCTAATAGAAATACAGTAGAGGTTAGAGTCAGCGGTAGTCTTATCCAGAGGTGCCAGCCGTAGCTATCAGCAGTGTTGTGACAATTCAAAATCAGATTGTACAAAAAGACCCTGTCCATTGGAGGGAAACCAGGGTGAAAATGGGAAGTGTTCATGGCCATAGAGGCATACAAAAAACTGGCAGTCATAAGCATAACCAAAATAGACAAAAAACAAGACCAAGACAACAGAAGAACCTTCTCAACCAGTTGTAGAGGGGCCTTCTACATCAGAGGGTGTCTCCTCCAGAATTGGACAGCTATAGCCTTCTGTGTCCTTCCAATCTCTTGCAGGTGTCGAAGCAGCATTCTTAGGTGTCAAAGCAGTGGTCCCAGGTGTCGACGTAGCTTTCATGGGAGGCAGAGTAGTCTTCACAGGATGACGAGAGGCGTGTGCAGGGAGCTTGACAAGAAAGGGTGTGGTCTTCCGGGGAAGGACATGAACGAAACCAGCCGGCTCATTGCACATGTGCTTGGCTAGGATCAGGCCCAAGGTGCTGGGGATGGGGAAGGAGGTGTGTGGTTGCTCCTTTCCCTTCAGAAGGTCCCTGCTGCGTGTCAAAATCGACGAGATGCCACCTGGGTTGAGCGAAGCCAGAGCGCCAAGGGCGGATTCAACTCTGACAGTAGACAAGGTGGTGCCAGGTGTAGTGCTCCCAGAACGAATGTCACAGCAGAAGGGTCGAGTGGGGGCATAGGAGTCCCAATAGAGCGTGTTTTCCAGGGTGCTGAGGGTGGTTGCCATGTTTGGCAGAGTTTCTCGCAGGGTTTGAGTGACATGGCGAGCAGAGGCCCAATTAGTCTGCATTTCCTCCATAAGCTAACCCATCATGTTCTTGACGAGCCAGTAGGGTCCCATATATGCTCCTGATTCTTGTTAGCCAAATTGTCTGCAATTATCCTGGCCTCCCAGTTATCTAGTAGAAAACAGACTGGGATGGAGACTTCGGCACAGTAGCCCTTCTTGGTG
Organism: Larix kaempferi; assembly: GCA_027924585.1. Classification (NCBI taxonomy): domain Eukaryota; kingdom Viridiplantae; phylum Streptophyta; class Pinopsida; order Pinales; family Pinaceae; genus Larix; species Larix kaempferi. The sequence goes on along the minus strand of BSBM01000461.1, from coordinate 12,084,681 downwards.
GGACTCGTCTCCGGAGCAGCATCATTCTTCTTGCTCTTGGTCTTGGCTCCCTTCAGCCTACCCATGGGAGCCGACGAGAGAATGATACAGGTGCAGGTATGCGAGAGCGGGAGGAGAACTGAAGCACGAGGAGCCTAGAGCACGGGGAGCTTGGAGCACGAGGAGCCTAAAGCAGAACCAGGCGAATGCGCAATGGAGAGCATGGTAACATGAGCCTTGTAACTTGAACCTGGAGCCTGATCTTCGCACGCCGGAGATCCATGTGAGTGGTTTCCAGGTAGGATGAGGTGACGTCAGGGGCAGGAGAATTAAAGAGCCTAGAGACTTGATGTCGCTTGGCTGACCTCATCAGAGCTGCGTGTCATGAGCCTGTGGCCTTGTGTCTCATGTCTGGGCTGAGGTGTCACTGCGTCGGAGCTGGAACCCGAATCCGGGAGGTCTGGTGCATATGTTAAGCTAACCATTGTACCTAATTAATATCATTGTCACCATCTAACCATTCGATTTTCTTTCTAAAATTTTGTCAACATCTCATTTCATATCTTCATAGGTTTATTGCAATATGTCTGGAAGGTAAGCAGTTGCAATTGTCATTTTCCAGCCTTAAATGGAAACGCACCAGACCAAGGCTATTAGGAGTAGGGAGCACAATTTTCAAAAATATTTGGGAAGCAGAGTGTTCTATGAGGGTTTTTTTTGTATTATATATATTTTAATATATTTTGATGCATATATATTTTAAAAAAACATGCAAAATGCCAAATACCTGTTATTTATGAGTTTTTTCACCATGCAGAATGTCAATACTCTAACATTAAAACATAGATCTAACCATTGAAGTGGGTAATTTACAAAAATAATTACTTGTGAATTTTTTTTGGAGAAGATACGAATGCTAATTTATAAAAATATAAGAACCCTAATTTAGAAAGGTAAAAGTTTAAAACATTTATCCAGAGAAGATAAGAAGGCTAAGTTAGAGGAGATAAGAATACTATCCAAGAGAATATAAATAGTATTTTAAGATTCACTAGTTAGGCTTGTGAAGGCTTGTCAAAGCCTTAGAAGATCATGCTTGAGCATGTATTATTGGAATCATATTTTGAACTGGAATTAGTTACTTTTCCCTTGGGTATTGTAACAATGCCCACTCCTTCAATTGCCTTTCCCCAAAGCAAATATAGAGTTGGATGTTGTAGGATATCTACCGCTTTCCATGTCTTCTTTTCTGCTCTTTCAAGTGGATAAGGTCTTTTGACAATATCATGTTCCTCAAATTTCTTCTCTCTAGTGGCGAGAATGTGGTTAGGGATTAGAATGACATTCCCCTCATCATTCAATGGCGGAAAAATATTTGAGGTTTGGATCCGTTGACATAGTACTTCCTTTAAACATGAAGCATAAAATGTATGGACAGGAGTACTAGTTGGAAATTCAAGAGTATATGCAACTTGTCTTACACTTGATTGTAATTTATACTTATAGGGCCCATAGTACCTTGGTCTAGTTTTTTTATTACCCATTCCCTTTAAAGCACGTCCAAATATATGGTTACAATCTTAGGAAAATCTAATTATCAACTTCAAATTCTCTTTCACTGTGGCACTGGTCTTCCTGGGCCTTCATTCAATCTTGAGAAGTTATGATATTCTCCTCCATTCAATGCAATCTCTATTGACTTTTCTCAAGGAAATCTCATAGAACAAGTACATGAGTGTCTTCCATGGTTCAATCAATCAGTTTAGGAGGATGCCAACTATAGAGGGCCTCAGAGGGAGACATAACCATGGAGGTATGGTAATTGATATTGTATAATTCTCGCACAGATGCAGCCACTTAGGCCAAGAAGATTGCAGGTTTGTCACATAGTTTTTATTGCTCCAAACATTTGTTCACTACCTTTGTCTGATCATCTGTAAATGGATATAGCTATTTCTAAGGGTCAACATGGTACCCTTAATCCTAAAGAGTTATTTCTGAAAGTTTCTTATAAACTTTTGATCTCTATCACTAACAATGTACCTAGGAAGTCCATGAAGCTAATCGATTCTTGTATTGGATGATGTCACCTGTGAAAGAAACTATGATATCCTTTATCTTTGCTTTGTCTTTATCTAGCAACATAGTGATAACTTTGGATCCTTGGCATGTTTGATAATATTTTCTCTTTCCATCCCAGTTGAGTCATGGAAATAGCATGTAGTTCTACCACTTGAGGTATGAAGTATTTGACAATCCCTTAATCAATATCAAAGTTAAAACCTTGTAACTTGCTTACCCACTTGGCTTGCTGCTTGGATAAAGTTTTCTGGGTTAAGAAGTTCTTAAGGCTTTAGTGTCGTACTAATGATGAAGTGTTGACCCAAAAATTACTACTTGAACTTTTTGATTGCTTGCATGATAGCCAACATTTTATTATCTTAAATACTCAAGGGTTTTAATTTTTTCTCTATTATCTTTGTGCTTTCAAAGGAGATAGCTTGTTGATTCTGCATAAGTCTGACCCAATACTGGTTCTTGAAGCATCAAATTCCATGAAAAATCTTGTGAAAAATATGGAAGTGCTAAAACTGGCTTGGATGTTGTTATCTTTCTCATGGAATGAAATGTAGCTTTTGCAACCTCTGTCCAATGGAACTGTTCTTTTTGTTATATCAATAAGTGGGGCCATGAGTCCTCCAAACCATATTTAAAAAACTCACCGTTGAAATTGCATAAACCCATGCATCTTCTCAACTGAATTTTGTTTTTACTTTTAGGCATGTTGGCCAATAAAGAATGGCTTGAATCTTACCAGCCCCCACCATAGGTGGTGGTCAAATGTGTGAAGTTTTCATTGCACTAGCCACACACACATAAGTGGTTCAAATCCCACCTCTTGTTCTCCTTAATCCCAACCATTTGTAGTTAATACGGGTAAGATGAATTGGTGAAGCCATGGGTTCTCTTTGTGCAAAGTTGCAAACCCATCTTCAAACCAGTGGTCAAATCTGTGAAGCTTGCATTGCACTCCCTGTGCATACATAAGTGAATAAAGTCAACCCCGTGTTTTCCTCAACACCAACCATTTGTGGTCGATATAAATAAGATGAGTTGGTGAAAGTCATGGATTTTCTCTTTGTGAAAAAAATTGGTCCTTGTGATCGGCATGTTTAGGCAATAAGGCCAATAAAATGTAATCTGTACCATGTTAATGAAACATAGCTCCTCAAGGAAAAAGAAATTACAAATACCAAACATAAACACCAACCGAAAGGGGAAAATAAATACTAAACGCCAATACAACAAGATTAACCCAGGAATACATTGACTGAATCTACATATATGAATGCACTAGAGCCCTAGACCTCTAGTCAAAGATTAGTAACCAAATGGAATTTCAAATAAGCATTTTCAATGGCACTTGGACGAAATGTTAGGCCATCCACTAGGATTCCATTCTCACTATTGTCTGCCCCCACCAAAATAGCATAGGTTTCACAGGTATAAGGACTGGTGCAAGTATAAGGTGCATGGACATGGCCCCTAAGCCACCATGGAAGTACGCTCTTTGCGGTACATCTACCTGGGGCATGTCACTAGTGAAACAAATACAATGGGTATTTGAAAAATTAAAACTTGCTCCACCATGAATTTAGCAAGTTGTGCTCTGCTGTGATTGAATGGGGAAAGAAAAAACAAGGAAAGGAAATTAAATTATAAGGGTAGCTCACCATAGGAAACGTTGGGGTGGGAAGTTGATTTGCAGTAGCCGCAGAAATACATAACCTGATGCATGTCCATTTTCTATGATGGAATGCAACCCCTGAAAATCTTTGCTTGCTAACAAAAATCTTCAACTATGAGTATAGGCACACCCATTTTCTATGATGGATATGTAATTTGAGCTTCACATGTTCAATCCTGATGGCCAACTGCATTTCTATCAACCAGCAAGTGACTCCATCCATAAATAATACAATCAAGAACTAAGGAAAACCATACTCTAGTGGTCTCAGATGAAGCCTGTTTCCTTGTGGCGGAAACATTGGATCCACTAGGACCAGCTTGAGAGATATGATCACTGAGCTTATTTCCTGAATTACAAATCAAATAACCACTTATAGATTGCTTCAAGCCTTCTAGAGTTTTTGGCCCCAAGGTCTGCAATAGAATTTTGAAGGTGTTCCTTCTTCAGCTGATGAAGCACTTTATCATTGTTTTTCGACTTGTATGAACTGCTCGATAGATCCCCTTTAGTGTCCATGTCCAAGGATTTCACTTCCCCCTTAGCTGAGGTTGATTTATCCCTGAGGGATCATGTATCCTTGTAAAATATAACGAATGAACTATGTTTGCCAAGCCTGTCAACACTATTAGAAACACTACTATAATTTGGAATGGGGATTTTTTTAAACATTATTCAACATTTGGAATTGTGCACCTGTCACATCCTACCCGAAGCATTTTTCCACTGTAGATGTATCAGCGTGATTACAACCTGTTTCCATATTTGACGCTAATCCCGCTAAACATGAAAGGTCCAAACGCCGAGTACATTTCAAGGAATAGGGATTCTCTATCTCCTTTGTGACAACATTTTTATCAAGAGGGTATGCATCATGCTTGACATTCTTCTCATCTCTGGAAGCTAAGCCAGAGGTTGATTCTTTAACTACAGTCTCAATGAGTCGATACCAATATCTTTGTTCAGAGCTTCCTGCATTGTTTCCTTCTACATAGCCAAAGTAAGATTGCCAACTTCTTCAGCTGATGCTTTTTTTTTTATGTTTCATCACTGTCCTCTTTATTGCTCACATCATCTACACCATGAAATGGTTTAATTTTGCTTGCACTAGTATTGACAGTGACCTCAGAGCAGGTATCATTAGAAGATGAAATAAAACCATTCCTTCAAATTTTCACAGTAAAAACCTTCTGTAGCTGTTGATTTAGAAAATCCTACAGTACCTGTTCATGTTTTTGTGACCAGAGCCCCTAGGGTTTGAGCCTAGCCTCTGATACTAGAATGTAGTGCATGGTAATATTTAACTGCTTAAATAACAATTACTTCTATAATGTCACTGCTAGAATCAACGATACAATGTTAAACATGACTATTTACAGATAACTTATAAATATTGAAAGTATCTTAAAAGGGAAGAGAGTCAAGGAAACGTACTTGGAAATGGAAACATGAAAAACTTGACCTACATGAGTGTGCGGCAGGCCACACCACCACCACCACCAACAACAATGGGAAACAATGTGTGGGGGACAACTCTCCACCCAACCTACCACTCAGTCAGAGATTGAGATCCCTTGAGACCTTAATCAGTGCAAATCTGCCAAATACAATCTTCTTACCCCCCTCAGAATCAACTAGATTTGAACTTGACTCCCCCTCAACTCCTCCTCACAACGAGTAGGTAATCCTCACAAAAAAACTCATGTAGTCAACCACTCTCATGGATGAATCTAACCAACAAAAACCAAATCCCAGAGATAGCGAAGAACCCCCATGAATTACTCCCTCTTCCCTTAAAAGCCCATTTTCCATATTATTAAAATAAGATTTTTTTTTCATAGATGACACTTGTCAACCATGCACAAATCCCACTTTTTAGCTTAATAAATCCCATTTAATCTTAAGTATGCACCTAATTATTAGTATTACCCTATTTTATTAATATTTGATTATTATGCACCTTTAGTCATGCACCTATAGTGATAACTTATTTAACTAGATAGGGTATTACACAATTTGCTTGTGAAGTTATAGTTCCCACTTTTATGATGTGCTTGTGTAATTGACAAAATGTTTAAATCGTCAATGTCAATATAGTTGCATTTATTTATGTAAATATTGTTTGTGCATTCCCAGTAGAGATGATCAGGAATTGTGACTTTTAAGGACCTAAAGAACTTATGTGATCTCCTGGAAGACAAGGATGGTGGTCCAAAGTGGCAAATGATGATGGAGCACTCCACACCAGAGATGACCTGCGAAGCTTGGCACCGTGAACCAAAGGTAATGCTCAAGGTTTTGACAATTCTTGAGTCATTTCTCCTCTTTTTTGTGCATGTCCAAGACCAAGGTTCAACAGTACATAAATCATTATGTTATTTCTAATATCAAAGCACAAACTACAACAAGATTGGCATTGAGAGTGAGAAAATGTTCTTTGATTGGCAGTGATTGATTCAGGTGATAGCAGATAATACACATTTTGATAGCTATATTATAATAGAGAAGCTTGCTACTAATTATTAAGGCCTTTGATAAGAGATAGTACTGGTAAAGAGGCTATGGATCAATGTACTGATTTAACGTAATTGATTGCTACCATTTTCTAGTCATCAAGTTTTTCAATATTTTTGTTGAGATTCAGTTATCATTTTAGTAGGTGGAACCCACTCTTCAAGGAGCATGGTTTTTATTTGTCATGTTATTTCTAGAGTGGCCCTACACAATATCGCACAAGAACAATCTTTGAGGATGTGGTGCCAGAGCTAGTAAGGGATTTTTTCTGGGATGACGACTTTCGCCGAAGTTGGGATGACATGCTCATTTATAATAAAATTCTGGAGGTGTACCCACTGACAGGAACCATGATTGTCCACTGGATTAGGAAGGTAAGATACAGAATTGGCCTTTTCAAGTTTTCCCTGTTTTAGTGTCTGATATGCTGTCCGTTTTGTTATTATTCATTGGCTAAGCTATCAAAATTGCTCTGTTTTATTTTTCTCAATTCTCTTAGATATAGTTCTAGCTTTTTCTAGGATTTGCATTTGCACTCCCACATTGTACTTATATTGATTGTATCCTTTTAGTCCCATTGACCTACTTTTGTTGTCATTCTTTGGACATTAATAAAATTATCTTATCTTATCTTATCTATGCTATCTAGTGTCTTATAATGTCAGTGGTGTTAAATCGAGAGTTTTCCTTTTTCTACAAGGATCGAGAATATATAATTGGTCATAGGATTTGGGAGTTTGAAAGGACATTTTTTTGTCTGGCAAAGGTACGTCTAATTAGAGTATAACTTATAATACATGTTGTATTATGGTGTTTATTGTTAGTGGTTATCTTTTATTTCATCCTGCATGATGCTGATATGCCTACTGGAATTGGAAGACCTTCCTTCATGTTAATGCATGCCTTTTCATCCTGCACACAAGGTACTAATGTCTTATTTTTGCACAGAAAAAAATTCAATTTTATTAATAAAAATAAAATTACATTTGATAGATGCTTTCTAGCATTCAGAGATCAGACTTCAAAATAGAGAGATTTTACATTTCTCTTCATCCTATCATTGTACAAACATACTGTCCAAGAGATTTCCATTAAAAAAAAAACTACATCGGTTTTCATATACCATATAAAAAAGTAGGTCCTCCAGATAAGTGCATCAATTTGTCTTAGTACGGTCATTATATAGTCTTCTATATCAGAGTCCAGGAACCAAAAATAGTATCCAAAACTAATTCAATTATTCCCACAATCATAGATAGAAAATCGCAGCACCAACTCAGAAATTCAGTTTAACAAAAAGGTCCAGGATTATGTTCTGTAATAAAGTCTTCCTTTTGTTCACATAAATGCCAGGATCCTGGAGCCATCTGGAGACCATCTTTTGAGAGGTAGTTTTCCAACCTATTCCTTTCTTTGTACACATGGAAGAAAGAGACCTCATTAATAGCAGGTTTGAAGTTTTGTAGTTCCTCATATATAGGCCTTGAGATGACGTTTTCATGGTACAAAGTTACAAACACCATTTAACCAGTTTATAAATTCCTTGACTTTTGTTTTCTTAGACATGGTTGCTATGGGTCACAACCAACATCGCATACCTACTTGCTGCCTATGTTAGGTTCTGTGCCTCCTATAATTTTGGCAGAAAAATTCTTTATTGATTCCTTTTAAAACCTTCGGGCAAGGAATTCCATGTATCTTACTTCACTGGCTGATCAAGCTACTCTTTATAGAGCCTTCAAAGAATGATTTTTGTGGTGGGATTACATCACAAGGGAAGGTCATATATGATAATGGAGTGAATAAAGATGGTGTTCTCTCCAACCTCTTCAAGAAGCTGCAACAAGCATCTCCTAGGTCATTTTAGGACAACCTCTGCTTAAAATTCATGTTAGGAGAGATTGGACACAATCATGGATGCTAATTACATATCTTGACAATGATCTGTGAATATTTAGAGCAGACGGGGGTTGACTGTTTGTACTAGTCAAAGAATTAATTTATCTTTAGAGTTCGTAATCATTGTATATTGGAAAACTTTACATTTCATATTGTGGTGTTCATTCCATCAATTTTTACAATTTTTGGAGAGGCCAGGCTGTATTATAACTTGAAAGCATCTCAAATTTACGAGAGTGCATGCATTCAGATATGTGTTATGCATTCTTATTTATTCTTGGCACGTTTTTTGGGGTCCTATTATAGCAAACATGAATGCTTATTATTTGGCTCTGTAAAATTTTGGTGTTCTGAGCAATGCTCTATTCAACCATTCTTGGTTTTTGTTATGCAATTGCTCTTTGAAGTTGATAAAAAACTACTATTAGTGTGAAAATACTTAACAATACAAGCAGGAACTTGTTATTCCTTTCCATGTAGAGAAAAAACAGGGTCGGGAGATTCATGGGTATTTTATTAGGAATGGGTTTGAATCAAATGCTCATGTAATTAATTACCTTGTAGCTATGTGTCCTAATTTTTGTAAGATCGATTTTTCATACCATATGTTTAAAAAAATGCCTGAGAGAGACTTGATTTCTTGGAGTGCCATGATTGCTGGGTTTGTTGGGTTTGCACAGGATTCTTAGAGTGCCATGATTCTGGAATATTTATGTCCATATTATATGATCAAGGTATTCCCTAAATCTAGTTTTTGTCATGCAATTTTTTATGTAAACACTTGTTGAAATGAGCTTTAAACTAATGCAAAAATGTGTATCTTTATAGAGGATGGAGAATGCTTGAATCTTAAGAAAGAAAGAGTTAGTCATTATTTACATGCAGATAGTTAGCAAAAGTTATTAGCGGTAACATTCCATTTCTAATAGTTCTTGTGAGTGCATAACATGTTGTCAACAAGTCTCTCATTTTTATTTTAAAATTCATGTGCTCATGTAATAGAACACCAAAATTGTTTTGACTTTTTTAGTTCAATCTCTCACTTTATTTTTTTTTACTTGTATTTTTGGATATTTATGTGTAGAAAGTAGAGCATGAACTCCTTTCCCAATATCAAAACCAACTTTTGTATAAGGAACATTCAAGGTGTTATTCCCTGCTAAAGGACCAGAAGGTATGAATTTGAAACATGAACAATGTGAAAATGTGAGGTACCTTTTCTAGTATGCTTTCTTCTAATGAAGATTATGAATTGAAATTGATCTTTCAAGGATGTATAGTTTTTTTTGTAGGATACCCAAAGGTTTGGAACTAATAGCCCAAATTTTCAAATAGGTATTTCTTTTTTCCTTGCTACTTGATTGAAAATTTGCCTAAATGAGATGCTTTTTAGAATTGGAAATGAAGTTTTCAGAAGATAGGACTTTTTTTTGAAAATAAGACCTCTTTTTTTTTATACAATCTATATTTTGGCACTAGAGAATCTTGAATAAAGTTGGTAGGTATACAACATAATTACCAGGTAAGAATTTGGGTGCAGATTTTAGTTTGATATGATTTGGAAAAAAGAAGTATTGGAAAAATTATAATTCGTAAAAGATATTAAATGTACATCTCATTAATATGAAAAACACATGCAAATTATTTTAGAAATATGTGTGTCTTCTCTAAAATGATACTTCCATAATATATATAGAGTTAAGAACATGATAGAATTCTCATCTATCTACATTTTTTCTGACAAACAAATGTCATATTTATTTAGGTCAGTAAGTTATAAACATATGCATATGTATTGAAGAATTTATTGGCATACATTTCTCCTAACGTTATAAGGATAGCTATGAGCACCTTGAGAGCACAATATATGGAGATTAGAAGAAAAAACCCAATAGAAGGAGATCTCCACCAGTGCATATATTGGGTCATCATAGGAAGATCAAGGGATTATTCCTAGCTCTAATTTGCAAGAGGTTTTGTGTTTGGGTTGTGAGGGAATACAATTACAATTGGGGTTTTTGTTAAAGGGCCTCGAGGCTTTCCACCTTTTCCTTCTTAGTGAAGTGATGGAGGCAACCTCAAAGTTGAGCTAATGATTAATTCGACCCCTCTCATCTATCTACATTCTTTCTAACAAACAAAGCTCATATGAACTATCACATGTAAACCTTGATTTTTTTGTTGGCATGTTATGATTGTCTTATGAGTTGAATCAAAACATTGGAAAAATTCAAGTGAATTTAATCATTGGTCGAATTTCCATATGGAACTACCCAATTTGGATAAATTCTTCTACCATGGTGTACAAGCTACAGTTTGGCACTAGATACATTAATTGGATCTCTGCAACACGTTTTCAAGCAATATGAACCACAAATCTAGTGTTGTATGGCTATTCAACATAAACCTCTATTTGTTTAAAAGAAAAAATGTATTTTTATTCATAAGAGAATGAAAGCCACATTCTTTAGGTGCTTAAAGAACGATGCAAAATATTCTATAAGTATATTGTATTAATTATATCAGGTATACATATATGTCTAATATACATAAGATATTATGAAAAACTACAAGGCACAATTATTCATAATATAGACTAATTATCCCAGCTTATCGATGTCCATGTATCTTCTCATTAATGGTCTTTGTACATGATATAGAATCGTCTAATTGTTTGCAGTACACTTGTTCATGACAGTGTAGTTTTCCTCCCTGGTGCACATAATGCATTCAAATTCAAATATTTATGAATGGAGGGCATTTAGTTCACAAATTTCCTATCAAGAAAATCACATGGACATCAAAGAAAATAGAATGAAAAACATAGGTTAGGTTATACTATCTTATTTACATCCCCCAATTCAGAGCTCCAATATGCTTCCATCCACACATATAGTTGTCAGGGAGAATTAGTACAAGAGAGACTCCTACAAAATTCTCTACTACAGCACTAGGCATTGGCTAAATGTGGAGAAATAGGAGGAACATTGATTTTCCTTGCACTAGTAGGCATTTCCTCAGAAGCATCCTTGTAATCTGATTCTAAGAAGCAGGATTCTCTATTTACATAGTTCAACAAAGCCTCCCCAACAAGGGCACTTAGTTTGGATGTATCTGGTTGGTGATGTAGCCCTAGTTCAGGTGTCATGATCGAGCTCAGAGAGAGTGTATGTGAAGGGATCTCTGATGGAAAGTGGAAGCAATCTAGGTTCGAGATTTTGGGTTTCCTCAATGAAGGAAGGAAGACACAGGGCTTTGTAATCTCATTATTTCCAGAGACCAAAGTTGTTGGATTTCTCTATGAATCCTTAATGAAATCATCCTCATGAATAACATCATTCATTCGTGATAGGATAGTGAAGGCTAGGCTCTCCAACACCCTTGAGTAGATTTCCAAAATTGAGTGGCCAACATCCAGTGACATCATAATTGACCAAACAAGCAGTAAGATTAAGAGTTTGCATCCTTCTTGAATAATTCCCTAAGTGCCTAGAGTTGATGTTAGTCAATACCAACACAACACAGAGAAGCATTTCAAAATCATGAATTGAATCGATATATCTAGAGAAAACAAACAAACCCAATTGTCAACCCATGGAAACAACATTTGAGCCTAATTTGAATATCAGAAACAACATTTAGGCATGTTGCATAACCCACTATAGCTAGAAAAGCACAAGCTGCGAAGCAAGATAGATGAAGGATGTGGTGATAGTGTTAGCTTTACTTCTTGCTCAGTTGTTGATTTTCCTCTAGCATCGACATGCTTCAACAAATCTTTCTCTTAGTTTCTGTATGCAACCATGATGGTTGTTAGTTAAGCCCCATTAATGAGAAGGGTGCAGTCACGTAGACATTTTTATAGGGTACATGCATGCTTTTTTAGAATTAGAATTTTTTTGTTTTAATATTTAGTTAGTTGTTCTAACTTTAGACAAGATGAACAAGAGAGGATTCTTCTAGATTTTGATGGGGCAATTTTCCCAATGCTAAAAGATGTATACGTGCAGACAATCTTCTCTAGTTGGCTGCTCTACTCTAGACATTCTCTCATATAGGTTGGTCACATTGCACTATGCAGATTTAGGGTGAGGGTTTCCTAGCCTAGCCTAGGAACACCACAAGGATGGTTGGAATTAATTGTAAACCCTAGGCATCCTATTTTCTAACGGAGAGATGGGGTTCATCATTCATATGATTATACATATATTGCATTGTATTTTTCTTCTTCTAGTTAATGGAAGACATATGGGATTGACTATTGTAGATTTGTTATTGTTTTCCTCATTTTCAAATTGTTATGTCCCCTATGGTTGATGCTTCTAAAGAATTGCAGAAAATATACAAAAAATGTTCCTAGTGATCCGCTAGATATTTTTGTTGAACTTATAGGGGAGGCAATCTATCTTAGGTAAGTCGGTCTCTCATGTCCTTGGTTGTCTTAAACATCTCTAAATATAGGGTTTGTGTATGTGATTGTGAGAGGATATTCTTCTTTGATTGAGATAGCACAACAAAGACCACTCACATTTTTGTTGTCTTAAGCATGGTTGTCTTTTGATATTATTGTCTTTTCTTAGAATTACAAATGATGCAATCTGGGTGTTCATATGCTCCTCTCCCCAATTCTGAAAGGGTTATAGCTCAATGGAAGAGCACCTGCCTTACAAGCAGGAGGTTGGTGGTTCGATTCCTCCGTGCCCTATTGATATTGCAATAATGGTATTTTTAATAAAATGTATTTTATTATGATTTATTATGGCTATAGAGGGGTTTTCAAACCGTCTTTGTATGTTTCTACGAGGGGGGTTCTAAACCGCCTTCATATGTTACTACATAGGGGGTTTGAAATTTCCCTTGTATGTTACAATGAAGGGGGTTTAGAATCGCCCTCGTAGGTACCTATGAGGGGGGTTTAGAACTGCCCTCATAGATACCTACGAGGGGGGTTTGTAACCACCCACAAAGGTTTGTAATAAGAAATTTTAAGGGGGGTTTCAAACCGCCTCTATAGGCCTCTACGAGGGGGGTTCCAAACTGCCTCTATAGGCATCTACGAGGGGGGTTACAACCCGCCCCTATAGGCCTCTACGAGGGGGGCTTCAAACTGCCTCTATAGACGTCTACGAGGGGGGTCACAAACCGCCCCCAAAAGTCACTTTTGGGGGCGGTTCCAATCTCACAAAAACCGCCGTTAAAGGGCAGAACTTTTAACATTGGTGCCTTTAGGGGCGGTTTTTCCAAAATCGCCCCCAAAGCCAAAAGCCCCCCCGTAGGTCACTTTTGGGGGCGGAAGACAACCCCCCCTAAAGGCCAAAAATGTAGTAGTGAAATATGGATTAGACAGCCTTCTGAAACTAGTATCTCCTGAGGGATATCAAGACTCAAACAATTACTAGTAGAAAATGTATGAGAAACAATTACAATAAACTTTAATCACCAAAGGCGCAAGTATTGGTTATTGACCAATCACCACCCAACTAGTAAAATATTCAAAGTATGTTTTAGGTACTGCAAGTGTCCCCCATTCACAATAGCTTATGTGATATCCTAGGAATAGCAACTAAGATTACCACTTCACAATCGACGGTCAGGAGGAACAGTTGAATGTCTAGGAAACTCTCATAACTAAGTATTCCACAAAAGTGATGTCACCCCAAGGACTTATCTCTAAAATGGAATTCCGTGATGAGTTCATATCCCACTAAAAAATAAAGAGGGGGGTACCACCCTTAATTTGCCATATTGAACTCGTGTTTGACGCATGTGTTAGATGCGTTTTCCTGACAAACGTTGTTTGCTATTAATGGATTTAAACTCTCAATAATCAATGCTAGTTTCAAAATTTTTGTATCCCAGGAGTGCTAACTTTCCAAACCTAATCTGGGGCACTAGCCTAACCTTGTTTGTGATATGAAAATCAAATCTTGGTTAGTTTTATATTAAGCGCTAATTTTAAGGGTACTTTGTTTAGTTTCAGGAGTGGAAGTGAAACGGGTTGTGTGTTGACTAGAAAAATTGAACCAAACAATGCAATATGCTCACTACTCTACCTATCAATTCGATGAATGCTCTAAACTAATGAAAATTTAGAGGTTCATGTGGGTCTTCCAAACATGCAAGTTGAAAAATAGAATAAAAATAAAAAATTTCTACAGCATGTATAAAACTCTTTTCAAATGTTTGAATGGGTTTCCAAATCTATGAAGTTTTGGTGATGCAAAATTTTTGGTATATTTTTTTATGTTTTAGGAACAGTTCTTCTGAAATATGGTTAATCATTGATTTCAAAAATCGATGTAAGCCAAACAAAGATCTCATTTGAAATCAATCTGATTATGTTACATGGGGGATCTATGTTTTTCATTTGTAGGGACACCCGAAAGTGCAATCAAAGAGGTTACACAGATGCCTTTCAAGAACCATGAAGTAAACGTTACAAATGGGATCTACTTTCTCGTTCACAAGATCGCCCAAAATCCCAAGTGAAGAGGATATGGTAGCTCGAGAACTGTATGCAAAAATTCAAATCTACTATGTTATAAGTGAGAACAACTTTCTCATTCACAAGATCACTCGAAATCCCAAGTGAAGAGTATATAGTGGCTCGAAAAGAAATTTCTTGAAAGATCAAATCCTAAACTATTACAAATGAGATCCGCTTTCTTATTCACAAGATCACTCGAAAGCCCAACCGAAGTGGATACGGTGGCTTGAACACAACTTATCTCAAGAAAATTAAAGATTAAAGCTACAAATCTCTAATTGTGGATGAGAAAAATGAAATATTGTAGATCCAAAACAAAAAATTACTAATTAAAGCCGTTTCTATGGTTTTGGAGGGGAAATTTTCAAATTATCTCAATGTGTAATGTTAATTTTTTTGAATTTTAATGCAAATATCTTTGTGAAATGTTTTCAAATGATATTTTAATGTATCATGGTTGTGATTTTGTTTCTTGTTTCATTTTGGAAAGCATGTGGAATTCAAAATTTTAAAATGCCTAAAGGTTTTTTAAACAATTTTGCATGTCTTTTCAATTTTTACCATTTGAAAACTATTCATGTAATCAATTTTTTGTTATAGTCAATCCTAATTTCATCAAATCAAGAATCTAAATGAAAAAAAAATGCAATCAGATCTAAAACAAATTATAAGAAAAATTTGAACAAAAAATGACAAATTATGCAATTATTAAGGGTTTTGGAGCGAAATTCAAATTTAAATATTTCACACTAAATCCTCCCAATTTTTTCCAAATTTGTGGTAAATTGATCCTAAAATGTTTTTAATTCCATGTACAGGTCTGCAAATATAAAAATCATGCCTAAAAGTGGCCCTAAAATAGTAAATTCTCACAACTAGTTATATCAATTTTCTTGCAAATTTGAACCAAAAAAATTGTAAAATCTCTCAAAATATACCAAATATTAGCTAATTAGGGTCCATGTAAGGTCCAAAATCTAAGTTAAGGGATTCCTAAGCCAATCAAAGCAAAAAAAAACACAAAACAACTGGACAAAAGTGAGGAAACTAGATCCAAAAATTCAAAACCCCCAATCTACGCAAGTGCATAATGCAGAGTAGTGTGGCATTCATAGGTTGGCGCACTCTGTACACGTTCAAGTTTAGTCATTTCCACACTATACGCATAGACAGGGTGCGTCACCCTATGGTTGATGCTCTGTGTTCAAATATAGGGTGCCTCAACTTTACAAGATCAAGAAATACAGAAAGACAAGCCCAATTTTCAATATTTTTGAGTTTTTAACTATTGAATAAGGCCATTTTAAGGCTTATAAGGGTTATTAAACTCGGTACATAGGTCCTAGCATAGTTTTAAGGCATTATTTAATTATATATTTAAGGTTGGAACACCAAAATTTTGAAAAAAAATTCAAATTATCCCTAGTGGAGTCGCCAATCTATTAATAGTAATTGTAGTATGGATGTGTCTACTCTAATTAGCTATCTTACTATGAATTGGTGAGATACAATTGACATAAATGAAGAAATTATCTAAACTTTCCTAAGATCTTTAACCATTTTGAATTCAAACTAAACTTGGAGTGAAAAGCTTAAACTCATAAATGGAAGGAAAATTGAATTGTTTCATATAACGTCGAAGAAGAAAAGATACTTACTTACAACCTTGCTTGACGTGAATCCATCCTCATTTTATTTGAGCCATCCTTCTCCATCCTTTCCTTTGATCCTACAATATCTTTGTTGACGATGAGTTTTCCAACCTTGAAATCCTTCCAACACGCCTTTACTCCCACTTTTTCTACCTTACTATGCCCCAAATTCTTTTTTTATAGTATTGGGAAATGGGAATTCAGGTTTCCACTTCCAATGTGGGATAATGCATTTTCTTTATTTTTAAATATTTTTACTCAAAAACCCACTTTCTATAGTATTTTCAGGCTTTTCTCACAAATTCAAAATTTTCAAGCACAATTAATGCAATTTTTGTGCATTTCTTCTCACTATTGATCGGTGGAGACTAGATCTGATCCTTCAAGTGAGCCATTCAATCACTGAACCTTGCCTCTTTAGGCTACATCTTTCTTCGCTCAATCCTTTCGATTATGGAATTAGTGATAAGATAAGAGAGGATCGTTCTCTTATGTAATTGTCTTGTGTCTTCATGTTGTGGGCGAATAGCAAAATGTGCTTCTAACCTTCACTTGGTAAGGGTGTTAATTTGCTTGTTTAACACATCTCACCTATTTTCTCAATAATCCTATGTTTTACCACTCATTATAGTATGCTACACACAATCATTGTCATGAAGTTTTAGACCCTTATAGCATTTTTCTGCAGAATTCAAATATGTAATTTTCTTTTAAAAATATATTTTTTTTCTTCTATTTTTATTGTGTCATTACTCAACTCAAAAAAAAAATTCTCAGTGTTTCTTCCATAACATTTTTTTTTCTTAAGCATTTAAAAATATGTATGTTGCACCACTAGACACTGGCCTTTTCATGTGATAAAAAATATCTTTCATTATCATTTTGATTAAGACCTTCAAAAGTTGCACCCACACTTGGTGTACTATTTTTGAGGTTCAATCACTTAGATAATTAAAAATGAAATTAAAAATTATTTAATTTATTTTGGAAAATAGTGTCGCACTTGTACTATTTTTTCTCTATATTTCTACCCGTTTTTATAGGTTGACTCCATCATTTAGGCACTCAAAGGTTGCACCTACAAAGACATATATCTTATCATTTCCCCACTAGTCCCCCCCCCCCCCAAAAAAAAAACTATTAGAAAAGATCAAACTTGATATAGTTATGAACATTTTCAATAAATGAAATTTACATATTCGGAAACATGATTCAATTTCCTACATTTCATCTGTTTTACTCAAAGCAATATTCATTGTGTAAGTATCTCAAAATACCATGTAAGTTGAGGAATGATTGTTTTTTAGTTTTCTATTGCATCTAATGTGTCAAAATAGATCCTCATTAGCTTGCACTAGCCCATAGATCCATATTAACTTATATGATACATTGAGAGAGATCAAATATCTTGACGCGCCAACCTTTCCTCAACTTTTGCACTCTTAAAAAGGCATGCAACTCAAGGGATTTGATCATTCTTGTTGCCTGGTATATCCAGAGTTAAGGTGGATCTCTGGTATTATCCCTCTTTAGGTATGCAAGAAGATTGTAGGGAAGTGGAAACCCATTTATAAGGACGACGAAGAAGTTGATGAAACATAACCCATTATCGTGTTTACTCTTTGAATATTCATGCTGATATAAATTCGAAGCAACTTAAGATAAATCCAATCACCTTAATAATCATAAGCTTTAGCTAGATCAATTTTTATTACCACAAGTGGCATCTTGTCTATCTTAATTGATGGCATCCCTTAATGAATTGTCCCAACTACATCATGTATGTGTTTATTTAAAGGAATGACAAATTGATTTTATGAGATAACACTTGATAAATGATATTGTTATCTATTAACTATAATTTTTTAAAGGAACATAAAGTTACATTTCAGGCCTCAAATATTTAAAAGAAGAATGGTCATTCTTTTTAGGAGCTAGAACAATGAAAATAAAATTTCAAGTTGCTAGAACTTCCTTAAATGCTCTATATTTTTATATTTTTATAACATTTTAAAAATGTCCTCAAGACCTATACTTTTGAATCAACGTATTTCTTTTGTATGCCAGAATCCCATTGACTTATGGGAGTGGCCTTTGGTCTAAGAAATGAAGACCCATGGGCATCTAAGCCATGAAAATCACTCGGGGATCGCACTCGACCTGGGCCACACCAACCCTCAACTGGTTCGATTTTGGGTGTCTCTTCCCAATTAACCCACCCCTAAGGAGATTTGAAATAGAGTTACCCTACTGATGAGACCCACATCTTAACAAAATGAGCTAGCAAGAATTCACCGGCTCAATAAATTATTATAATCTATTAATTATTATAATTCATATTATTAAAAATTATTAAGAAATCATGTTGGTTCTCTTTTCTGGAAAACAACTATGTCATGGAATTAAGGAGTCGACACACCACTCACAAATAGGGGATAGCTTTGTCATAATAAAAAAGAGAGAGTCATTCATTAACATCAAGGGATTAAAATGTGAAATTAATAGTTTGTACTCAAAACAACATGAGAGACCGAGTAAAATAAAATTAAGATTTACATTAAAAATATAATAAAGGAATTGATTAATTAATTAATTAGTTTTGTTAAATAATAGTTTATTATAATAATATCTTAGGTTAAACAAGGTTATATGTGGTTAATCTACCATGATTACCAACATCCATATGTTGTTAACCATGTTTAATTAAAGAAACATAAACAAGCATCCTTAAACATGGTAAAATAATATTCAACCATAATGGAACATGGTTCAATTATAGTTAACAAAAGTCAATTATAAACTGTTAAGATCCTAGTGGGCGGCCTTCACTAACACCTCGGGGTTTTGGTGTAACGGTTCGTATCATTTGGTATCAGAGCCTCCACCCAGGTTCAAGTCATAGAGCGGGTGGCAACGTCAGCATTGGAGTGTTCGTTTGAGGCTCGTACGGCTCAAAGGGGACGCCACTGTACAAGCTCACATCCAGCCCAGAGTCTAGACTGCGGAGCGTGGTGCAATGTTAAGATCCTAGTGGGCGGCCTTCACTAACACCTCGAGGTTTTGGTGTAATGGTTCGTATCATAAAAATTTAATGCAAACCATGATCAAGCATGATTAATCATATTTAAACATGCCCAATGATAATTAACCATCTATAAACATAGTAAAACATGGTTAAGCATGCTTGATCATAGTGAACTATGATTTACTATGATCACCCATCATCAACCATGGTCATATATAGTCAAGCATAGTTAACCATGATTCACCATAGTCTATATGGTCAACCATAATCAACCATGGGAAACCATGGTCAAACATACGTAACCATAGTCAAACGTGGATAAAACATAGGCAAATATGGTCAATCATGCTCACCCATAGTCATCCATATTTTACCATAGTCAAGCAAGTCAAACATTCTAAACTATGGTCAACCACAATAAACCATAGTCAAACATAATCATCCATTATATATCACAATCAACCACTTCAAATATAAGTAACGATGCCCATGTGTTTTATCATTTTTAGATTATCACACTAAAAACAAGTCATTTTAAACTACCACCTAACCACAACCAAACCCATCGGATAAACCCTAACATTTCTATAATAATAATTTCTATTCCCTCACGTTACTTTTTAAAGATGCTTAATTTATAATTTATAATTTGCACTAACTCTTCTAACTACCCGACCCTTTGGTTTAATTTGGAAATAATTCATTAAATTTTATAAAGAAAATTATTTAACCCAATGGAAGTAGTCCAAAACGTTCGTAGTTAGACAACTAAAATGAATAATATTTATTGTTTTCCATTGGGTGTTATTTGGAACCCATAGCATATCTTACCTTGAACTTCGCTACACATTCTTAATCCCTCGCTTCAACGTTGTTTGACCATATGTGAAAAATTCGCATTTCACGGGTGACCTTCAGTATTTAACGACTAGGCCTACATCGTTAATCTTCATAATCCTCTCCAATAGAATCATTATCATACTCCCTTCCAATAATATCGGTTGGTCTATAGTGCCATTTTATTATGGATCTTTTTCCGGCCCTGCCAGAGGAATTAGGTCGAGAATGTCTGGTGAGAGTGCCTTACACATCCCACAACAACCTCGCAGCAGTTTGCATAAAGCTGGAAGGCCACGGTGAAGAATCCCGAGTTCTATGAACATAGAAAAAATATTGGGGTTTTTGAGCAATGTATATGTTTGATGGAGATGCGGCAATATCATACTGATTATTAATATCACTCTCGCACGGAATGGGTGACTACTGTGTATAACCCACAGCAAGGCACCTAGGAAACATTAAAGTCTGCTTTCATAGTCAAAATTTCAATTCAGGGTGTTACTTGAAGTTTGTAATTAAACAGGTTTAATTTGTTTTATGATGGTCAAAAACTCAATTGTGGGTATTAAGAAGTTGTAAATAATTTTTTTTAATTTATTTTATGATGGGTTGTAATTTAATGGAATCAAATATGGTTTATAGTTCTTATTTTTAATTTTTTAAAATAGTTTTGTTTGTATGGTATAATTATGTAGTTTAATAAATTTAATAGTGTTTTAAGTTTCAATTTAAACTGTTTTTTTCATATATATTTATGTTATAATGATTTAGTTAAGTTTGTTAGTGGTGGAAAAGCTTGTATTTCAAGGATGAATTCTGAGTTAAGATAAATCTATACAGTAATATTTTTATAATTAATTTTGAGTTAAGATAAATCTATACAGTTATATTTTTATATTAATGTTAATTGTATATTATTTTTATTTTTTTACATTTTGTGTTTTATTAAACATACATATATATAGACATTGTTAAATGTATTTGGTTTTAGTGATTCTTGGATGGTGTCTTTTTCTCTAACCCATGTGCTATTTAGAATTACAACAATCTTACAATCACATATATTAGCTATGAAAATTGTATAATTTGGGTGCCATGAGGGTATTCGAGGGTGTTAAATCTATTTATGGATTAAAAAATACAATTTAAACACTCATAAATTTAGATTTTACCCAAAAAAAAATTTAGCGGAATCATTTTTAATGTATTTATCGAAATTAAAAATAGTTTAAAGAATTGCATTGTTGGATCTAAAGTTGCAATTATTACTTTCTCGGAGAGTTTTATTTCTTATTATAAATGCAAAAGGCCTAGTATATTGGATTTGATATATACTAATTTTTCCTTTGACCATAAAAATTTTAAGGTTTACAATAGTTCCACATAACGTAGTGAGTTTAATTATTTTTATCAAATTTTTTATTCTATTTAAGTGCAACCTCATTGGGTGATGGAATTGTGGTGTTAGTTCCCAATCGTCTATAGAATGATCTGTTCCTATGGCTAAGCATTGAATGAGACAGTAAGTTCCTATAGACTCTCGCGGATCATTAAATGGGAGCATTAGTTTCTTGCATTGGCTTCACTGCCACCTTCTCTTGCAGTGCTTCCTTCACCGCCATCCTACAACCTCCTACACCACCTTAACTATCATTGAAGAAAGTATGAGGATTTTTGTCACCACTAATAGTTAAGAGCATCATTATTACAGCCTCCTACACCACCTTCACTATCAATGAAGAAAGGATGAGAATCGTCATTGCCGCTATTAGTTGAGAGCATCAATACTGTTAGACACAATGGCACACTCAAAGGTGGGGGGGGGGGTGAATCAGTGGGACAACACTTTATTCCAATTTCACTTCTTTAATACTTAACCATAGATCATTAAACAATTTCACTTCAAAACTTAGGCATAGTTCATCATTCACAATTAACTATGCATCAACATTCATCAATTAAGCATGTCATCAACATAAATCATAATAGACACATCACAAGACAATTGTAGTAAACTTTGTTATATTTAATTTGATAATTTTCAATCAGGCCAAAACCTTTAGGTTAACATCAGCTACAACTGGTTGAGAAGCACCAACTTCTATTCCAAGACCCAGCTTGGTCTTTTCTTAGATCCAACTAAGAAAAAGGAGAGCAAGAACGAGCTTCCCTTCAAATACTTATCAATGTCATCAACTCATTACAGTCATGCACTTTTCATCAACTATTTCTCTTGTCATCAATTCTGCTTCAACAACCATGTCGACTTCTACGACTCTGTCAATCCATTCTGTTGTAGGTGTCACTGTCATCAATCTGTTTGTACCAAGATCTACAAATCATCATAGGTCAACATCACTTCAGCTTACATTCTACTATACAATATTCAATTTATTCACAAACATGTCATCAATCTGTCCACAAACATGTCATATTCATATACGGTTGTGAGGTGACTGTCTCTGTCTGTCCCGAAATTATGAGCACAAAAGATATCTTTACATCTTACTGTAACTTCCTCAGTGAAGCACAAAATTCAGAGAAAATAAAAGAGAGAAAATAAACCTCATTAAATCTATTGTTGTCTCAACCTTCCATCTTCGATTGCCTCTTCTTTTTCCAAAAATCAAAGATTAAACTTCATTATCTTCATGCTACAACTGCCTCACTGTGCACTCAAGAATATTCTTAGTATAATAAAAAAATCAAAGCTCACATCTCACTCCACTCTACACCTCTCAAAATGAGGTAGATGGCCCTTTATTTATACACATTTTCCATAAATTTTTCTAGGCCGACATACCAAAGAATTATCATTATTATTATTATTATTTTATTTCTTTTTGGATTACTTTGTAGAGCCGACTTCACACTTGGTCACCAATTTTTATTTAGCATGCCTACTTGGAGTATTTCCTTGTGTTGAGCATGTCATCGAGCTTCAATCAACAAATTCAAGAACCAGACAAGTGTGGGTCCAAGACCAAATCTTCATGTGCAAGGCATGTTCATCAAAACTTCATGGTCCAAGGTGCCATAATGCCCATGACGCTCCAAGGCTTCTTCAATAGGGCTACATAACATCTTCAACATCATGTACTTCATTAACCGAGCTTCCAGAATCACACATTATCTAGCTATGGCATGCAGTCATTTTTTCTTAATCCTTGTCGGCATCTTCTAACATTGCTAGTGGGAATATTCTATCACTGCTAGAGGGCATTTTTGTTTAGGCATGTGGGCATTTTCCTTCCAAGTGGAGGGCACTTTCCTTCTTACACTTGCGGTCATTTTCCATAGGCTTGTGGGGATTTTCAATTATAGCTGGCGGGCATTTTACTTGACTGAATTGTGGGAATTTTCCTTCCAAGTGGCAAGCATAATGCCTAAGGGCCTGCAAGCATATTTCTTAGTCATTGGTGGGCATTTTGCTTAGAACTATGGGCATTTCTTTAAGGGGCCCATAGGCAATTTCCATAGGGCCTGCGAGCATATTCTTCAAGGGGCCCGCAAGCCATTTTTATTGGTCCTGCGGGAATATCTTTAAGCTCATGCGAGAATTTTCTTAGGCTTGTGGGAATGGGATTTACCACATGTTTGAGGGCTTCTTCATGCGAGCATTTTTCTAAGGAAAAATATCAATCAAGCCACCAAGTATGTGGGTGAAAGATCAATTATTTTTCACCATAATGTCATCAAGTCACAAATGACCATAGAATGGGTCATTTGGACCACCTAGTGTTCCAATGCCCAACCTATCATATCCTAATTTCCATGTCATCAACCTTTTTATTCCTTTGTCATTAATGGCTTGTCATCAATGACAACCATACTGAAAAAACTCCCCCTTTTTCATTGATGGCAACCCTCTTCAATTACTCTCCCCCTTTGAAATTAATGACAAAGGGCCAAACACTTAGGCATCAAAAAGTTGCACAATGCCCAAAAAAATTGAATACTTGAATACATCTTGAGATCATCCTGAAATGTTTGCTCTACTTGGCATGAGTAATTTTTGTCTATAATCATGTCATGCTCCATCCAAAACAATGCCTGTTATTCTGTTGTTCCACCTTGTCATTTACTTGTCAATATGATTCTCCCCCTATCAGGTCTGTTGGTGTAGTTTCTTTGAACAAGCTCCCCCTTTCAAGTATACTTCTTCATTTGCTGACATCTCCCCCAAGTCATCAAGTGTCTACTTAATCGCTTCTATTCATACTTGACCAAAATAGAGCTTCAACTACAAGGCTCATCAATACATTACAACTCCACCCAAGGGTGGGTCATACCTTTAAGATTATTGTTCAACAAATCTCATATTTATGGATAAGATTCTTGGTTGCCAATAAATTTCCCTTTTTACTTTTTAGAATTTTCATGAATGATAGCTAGGATGCTCCTATCCTTCAACTGTCTTAACCAATGTTTTCACATAAGTCAGTGCTTGCATAATTCCTTTTTCTGTCTTTATACATCTGGGATTTGTGTATTCCTGGAGAAAATGAACTTCAACACATGTAGACCATAATCTTTGACTTCCTCAATACCGAACATTATGTGCCTTTTGTTGTAGTTGAGATGCTTCTTCAGCTGTAAACTTTTTCAAATGTTGTGTTATCTCCAAGACTTATGTGGTTCATTGGATGCCCCCCCTATCAACGATATCATTCAAGGTCAGTTTATGTCAAGCTCATGATAAAAGTTCTTGATAAGCAGTTTGATTATAACCAGCTCTGTCATATAATCTTATGCGAACAACAAGTGTTTCTTTAAGATATTATTTCCAATCATATCCATAGCTAGAGAGAGTCATTGGTGCACTTTTATGGATGAATACATTATTGCAGTTTCCTTGAATGGGAGTTTTTTTCACTTAGGTTCATTTTTGTTATTCACCACTATAGGTTCCTTCACTTGTCACTCCTCCATTGTTTAATTCAAAACTTGATGATGACATCAGTTCGTAGGTAGATGTTCCACCTACTAGTGATTAGGCCAATGGATCCTTCAGCTCTCCCACACTTACTGTTGTCTTCAAAGTTCGATTGTATGCTTCATATCTTCAAATCATAATTCTTATAGAAATAAAAATTGTTCCAATTAGCCCATGGAATGCGTCCTAAGGTTTTCTTCAAGTCTATCCTCCAATATTGTATACCCAGAATTGTCTTCTTCATGATCTGTGCATTCTTCAAGAGACCATAGACTTGAACATGTCTTCCTTGAACCCTTGGTCTTATGAATTGTACATGGATAATCTTCTGCTGCTACTATCCTTCTATGAAAATATTTCCAGTTTTTCTTCACACAAAAAAATCTTGATAACCAATTGGATTAAAAGTCATACAATCAGATAACAACAACAAGTGTTTCTTGAAGATGTCCTTGTCAATCATATGCATTAGAAAAAATATTAATAAGTTCATAAAATGTAAGCATGAATCAACATGTTGTTTCACTTCATTTGCTAACCATACTCCCCCTATGAATCAACATTCTTATTCTGAGTGTCATTGTCTCATTCATATTACTGTTGTCACAAATCATTGATTGTCATTACCAAGCTTTCAAACTCCTTTTCAAATCATACGATGTCATAGTCAAATCAGGTTGATTAATATTCTCTTCAAAATTCAAATTTTTTCACTCCTTCAAGTATGCTCCTGTAGCTGTTTTAAACATTTCAAGCTCACCCTATCGACATGCCAAGTTGTATCACCTATGATTTACCAAAATCCATCCCTGCCTTGGATTATTTTTCCTTCTGTAAATGTTTGCAATCATGATCCTAGGACTTGTTCTTTGCTTGGATTAATCATCTTTTGCTCTTGAGACCACCCTCCAAATTCCATGGAATCAAGGTGTGCTTAGGAATTTGAGAGACCCTAAGCTTGTCTTGCCAAATGGAAGCTATCTTTTGTGCAATGATCGACTTCATTGATGTTCATCAAAAGATTATTTTCATCCATACCTGAGAGTGTCCTTGACTTTGAGCATTTGTCCATTGGTCTTCAAATATTTCTATATTCTTCTTCTTCCAAGATTCATTGAGTTTCCTTGCTAATGGATATGAAGAACTCCTCATAGGTTTTCTTCTTGGACATGCACAATCTTGGGCTTTGTGACCAAAGCCACTACAGGTGTAGCATCTCATCTTATGGCAGTATTCACCAATATAACCAACATGATTGCATGTCCATCATCTAACTGTGTTATTGGGACTACCATAGCTTCTTCTTCTTCTTTCATGGAATGTGCAGTCAATAGCCTTCTGACCAAAACAAATACATGAATATCGATAACCATTAAAACTACTATCATACCTATGTGCTTGATTCCATCTTGGATTTTTCTCTCTTCTGAAATTTCTTTTATTAGTGTGACCAACTTCTTGCTGCATTATTGATCTTCCAAGGTTTTTGTTGTTATGTGCAGGTACATGAGGAGCAAATTTACTATCACTTTTGAAGGATGAGGAGCCAGTTTCAGGATTCTTGGGGGGTCGATTACCAACATCATATTTTCCTTCTTCTTTGTTGAAGCCAAGCCCAGATTTGTCAAATGGATATATTTGAATTGATCCAAGATCGCATCCAAGATAACTGAGCTATTTTTGAACTTGACATATGCATCAGACTAAATTCATTATTCTTCTTGAGCCCAAGCACTTCCATCTCAAGATTTTGGAAATTCTTCTCTTTCTCATACAATTGATGTTTCCATACTTCTTCTATCCTTTTGACTTCTTTCAACTGAGTCTTCAAACCAATATTGTCCATTCTTGTTCTTCAAGCTCTTTAGAGTCTTCACTAGTATCTTTTTGACTCATAAGATTAATATTCAATCTTTCAACTTCATCAGTTTTGTCTTTTAGTTCTTCCTGTAAGCTAGACTTGAGCTTCTTGAACAAATATATTGACATCTCATAGTATTTTTCAAGGGACTGCAAAATTTTCCTCTTAAGTATAGAATTGTCCATGACATCCTCTTCCCTTAAAATGGGTGCTAGGAGTTTCTTCTTAGCATCTTTAAGATCATTTACCATTTTATCAAAATCATTGCTACTACAATTAGAAGGATCCTTACCTTCACTGATGTCTGAATCTTCCTCCTTATTTTCTTCTTGCATCACATCTTTAGTAGACTTAGCTTATGTTTCCTCCTTTGTGTCTTGGTTTCCCTTTTGGTATTCACCTTCCAGCTTAAACCAAAGATCTTTGGCAGAGCTGTATTCTCCTATTCTTCCTTTGACAGAGCTTGAGAGTCCATCCATTAGAAACTTCAAGGAAATTGTGTTGTCCTTCTCGACATATTTCTGAGAAGCTCTCTTTGTCTTTTGGTTGGACTGGACAGGTGGATTGACCACGATTTCCCAAACTCTAAATCTCTTCAAGTAAGTTTCATTTTGATTCTCCAACAAAAATAATCTGATATGTAAAAAACGGGAACATCATTGTTGATAAACTTTGTTGGTCCTTCCATTTTGTGTCCACGGATCTCCTCCAAGCTAGTTCGTCTTGTGATGAAGTCCTTGTTCTGAAACCAATTGTTAGATACAATGGCACACTAAGATGGGGGGGGGGTGAATCAGTGGGATAGCACTTTATTCCAATTTCACTTCTTGAATACTTAATCATAGATAATTAAATAGTTTCACCTCAAAACTTAGATAAAGTTCATCATTCACAATTAACTATGCATCAACATTCATCAATTAATCATGTCATCAACATAAATCATAATATACACATCACAAGACAATTGTATGAAACTTTGTTATATTTAATTTGATAATTTTCAATCAGGACACAACCTTTAGGTTAACATCAACTACAACTAACTGAGAAGCACCAAATTCTATTCCAAGACCCATCTTGGTATTTTCTTAGATCGAACTAAGAAAAAGGTGAGCAAGACCCAGCTTCCCTTCAAACACTTATCAATGTCATCAACTCATTACGCTCGTGCACTTTTCATCAACTGTTTCTCTTGTCATCAATTCTACTTCAACAACCATTTCCACTTCTGCCACTCTGTCAATTCATTCTGCTATATGATCCGGATTTATGTGGGAATGAAACAAAAGATAGCATATACAGAATCATATACAGAGATATATTGCAAGAACACAATGATACAGTAAACACATATTCTATTAAATAACATAAATAGAACAGACTGTAAAATACAATAGCTAGAATGGTGGTAGCTATCTCTGAGAAGAGCTGTGGCCGCTATGCTCATTCGTGCCAAGATAAATACAAAGAGAGGCCGAAAGGGCCTATTTATCATAAGCATGAGGGAAAGAATCCCAAACATCCAAAAACCTAACCCTAGAAGATGAACCGTCATAAAGTTTGCGGCCCCAAGGTGGTTAGTTGAACAGTCAACGTCGCGAGGTCATAACTTTTCCATACGATCTCCGTTTGGGACGCTCGGTAGCTCATTGGAAAGGTCTATCCGAGATTTACAACTTCCGAATGGGGTCAAAATATTTTCTTGGCAACCATTTGGTCCCCCAAATTGCCAAAAAAGGTCGTTTAGGGCCTCAAAACGGACCCGGAAGTTTAGGACCCGAAAAACCGTAGAAAAATTACTAGAAAATTGGCAAAATGGGAAACTGTTTTGAGCCAGTGGAATAGGTGGGCGGCCACCGATATCCATCTAGATCACTATAGGTTTCATTGTCATCAATCTATCTGTACCAAGATCTACAAGTCATCATAGGCCAATCTTACAACTTACATTCTATTGTACAATCTTTAATTTGTTCACAAACATGTCATCCATCTATCCACAAACATGTCATCTTCATATACTGCTATGAGGTGATTGTCTTTGTCTATCCCGAAATTCTAAACACAAAAAATATCTTTACATCTTACCGTATCTGCCTCAGTCAGAAGCCCAAAATTCAAAGAAAATAAAGAGAGAAAAGAAGCTACATTAAATCTATAGCTATCTCAACCTTCCATCTGTGGTTGCCTCTTCTTTACAGAAAAATTAGAGATTAAACTTCATTATCTTCATGCTACAGGTGCCTCACAGTGTACCCGAGAATTTTCTCAATATAATCCGAAAATCAGAGCTCACATCTCACTCCACTCTACACCTCTCAAAATGAGGTGGATGGCCCTTTATTTATACACATTTTCCATGAATTATTCTACGCCGACATACCAAAGAATGATCATTTTTGTTATTATTTATTTATTTATCTTTGGATTACTTTAATGTAGATCCTACTTCACACTTGGTCATCAATTTTTATTTAGCATTCCGACTTGGAGTATTTCCTTGTGTTGAGCATGCCATCGAGCTTCAATCAACACATTCAAGAACCAAACAAGTGTGGGTCCAAGAGAAAATCTTCAGGTGCAAAGCATGTCGATCAAAACTTCATGGTCCAAGGTTCCATCATGTCCACAACCCTCTAAGTCTTCTTCAATAGGGCTACATAGCATCATCAACATGATGGAATTCATCAACCGAGCTTCAAGAATCACATATTATCTAGCTATGGCATGCGGTCATTTTTCCTTAAGCCTGCGGGAATCCTCTAACATTTTTGGTGGGCATCTTCTATCACTTATGGCGAGGATTTTTTCTTAGGCCTGCGGGCATTTTCCTTCCAAGTGGTGGGCACTTTCGTTCCTACACTTGCGGTCATTTTCGATAGGCCTACAGGCATTTTCAGTTATAGCTGGGGAGCATTTTTCTTGACCCAGTTGTTGGTATTTTCCTTCCAAGTGGCGGGCATAATTCCTAAGGGCCTGCGAGCATCTTTCTTAGTTATTGGAGGGCATTTTTCTTAGACCTGCGGGCATTTCGTTCATGGGCTTGTGGGCAATTTCGATAGGGCATGCGGGCATATTCTTTAAGGGGCCTAGAGACATTTTTATTGGGCCTAAAGGCATTTCTTTAAGCTCATCTGGGCATTTTCTTAGGCTTTTAGGAATGGTATTTACCACATGTTTGAGGGATTCTTCATGCGGGCATTTGTCTAAGGAAAAAGATCAATCAAGCCACCAAGTATGTGGGTGAAAGATCGAATATTTTTCACCATAACCTCATCAAGTCACAAATGACAATAGACTGGGTCATTTGGACCACCTAGAGTTCTAATGCCTAACCTACCATGTTCTTCTTGCCATGTCATCAACCTGTGTATTCCTTTGTTATTAAAGGCTTGTCATCAATGACAACCATAGTCAACAACTACTACTACTAATTTCCACTATTTATTTGTAGAAAACTATACCACAAAACCTACATCACCTTCTTGCATATATATATATCTATGCACCTACACTGCCTTCTACACCGACACTGCCTCATCCTATGTATCTGTAATTTTATTATTTTCATATCTAAATTTACTGCAAATCAGTACTAGTGCCGTATCCACAGTTGTTCTGGAACCTTTTCTTATTGATTTGTTGTAGAACCTTTTATTACTATAGAACATTTCCCATTGCTGCAAAAGTCAGAAGTCTTACGAATAATGTTGCCATATTTTTTCCAAGCTCCTTATATCGGTCTATTTTTACAAAGAATGATGTTTTTTGGTGTTGCTCATAAGTTATGGTACTTTAAGCATTACTGTAAACTATGAAAAGTTACACAGAGAGCATATATCTACCTATAAATCCTTTTCATTGCAGAAGGGCGTCAAATTTAATGGTGCGAGTTATAGTGAGCCGTGGTACTTTTGAAGTATGTCAAATTCACCGAATCAAATTACAGGAAAAAACATTAATCAATAGTGAATTACGTGCAAGTATATTTTGTTCATATATTTACTTTCAAATGGAAAAAATGTACCTATCACTTCTTGATGTCAGGAAGATCTAATGACAACCTCAATGGGTGAATGTGAGTCCTATTACAACAACAACCATTCCCTTCCATATTTCAATCAAGACACAAACAGAAGCCTCGTACCTTCCTTCGTTTTCCTCGATTTATTTTTGACTCTTGTCTTTGGACAAAGATCACTATTTCCGGCAATCGCTTACTCCAGGTAGAACTCATAGATGTGCAATACCTACTACTCATCTCACAAGTCTTTGCATCTAAAAAACCTAGGATACTAATAATAATCAGACGACAACAATCTTCTTTACGCCTAATCGTAATTATCCCTAAAATGCATCAAACATAATCAGAAGAACAAACTAATGGTAATTAGAGAAAAAATATGAGATTACCAATTACCCAATGAATGTACCAATCAGCCCAATCATACATGCCTGAGAATTCCAAATTTTGATAGTTCGCATAAATCCAAGAAACAACGATGGAAGTTTATGTTGTTCTCTAGGAGGCTCCACCTACATCAAGCTTGATAATTCTTCAGTGCACACAAAATAGCGTTACAGAAATAAAATTTTACAAAATTTTACAGTGAGAGTTCATAGTTTTTACTTCTCTTGCCCAAGTGGCAATCTTGTTATCGAAAACCTCATTTCCATTGCATATCTTGTAGACTTAGGTTTTAGAATACTCTATGTACATTCATTCATTCATTCTTGTGGGGAATTATGAGGAAGAATGGAAAAAGAAAAAAAAGGAGTCAGTGTGTATACCATTGAGCTCCATCAAAAAGCCAAAAAATAATTCATGGCTGCATTTTATATTATATATTAAATTTGATCGAATTTCCTTGTTCTCATGATATGAACGGGCACCTAGGTCATCAACTAGGAGAGAAAAAAGAACTCGAAGATTTACAATGCAACCAATTGTGGATGTAGC
This sequence comes from Larix kaempferi, assembly GCA_027924585.1. Taxonomy (NCBI): domain Eukaryota; kingdom Viridiplantae; phylum Streptophyta; class Pinopsida; order Pinales; family Pinaceae; genus Larix; species Larix kaempferi. Next base: position 12,052,777 of record BSBM01000461.1, on the reverse strand, counting down.
AAGCTAATTTAAAGGGATATCATTGTAGACAAGTTGTTATCATCTGGAATCTAGAACAAAAGGCTATTGAGCCAGAGGAAGAGAAGATGATGCTGGGGCTGGAGAGACTATAATGTTCCCTCCCTAGGGGCTCCATGGTCATCCCTCTGACTCATTCAATCCCCTTAGATTCACGAAAAAATTAAATAAATTAGTTAGGGATTAATTTTGACCTATGGTTATCTTGTATAATTAAATTAAACCATGGGAAATGATGTAATCCATAGTTTTGAATATTTAACTATTAATTAATTGTTTGTTGAGTTGGAAATGCCTAGGTGTCCCACGAGGGTGCAGAGGAAGTTAGGTGGACCCCTATGAGTTGTCTTCCAGAAAGGAATATGGAAGAGAAGCACTGGAAAGAAAGAAAGCAACTAGGAAGCAGTAAAGGAGCCAAAAAGAAGGAAAGCATTGAAAAGAAGGAAAGTAACAAAAAATTAAGGAAAAACAAAAGATTCCATTTTTTTCCAAAAGAAGGAAAATCATCCTAAAGCATAAAAGAAAAGAAAGCAACCAAAGAATTTTAGAAAGCTGCTAGTCCTAATTTTAGCTATTGAGAGCGGATTTTTAACTATGTTTAGTTTGAGTGGTTATGGGATGAAGTGTTGTGTTGACTTAAGTTCTATTTTTTAAATAACATGATCATTTTGTTTTATTAGATTTGAACACTTTTGAAAAAATAAAAAGGGATATATATATATATATATATATATATATATTGTTTCATTATTTGTTTAATTATTAAATATTAAATTTTTTTTAATATTAAATATTTTATAAAAATGTTATTAATTTAAGTTTTTTAAAATTCAGAATATTTTTATTATTTAAAAATGAGGAGGGCATATTTTTTAATGTATTTATTGAAATTAAAAATATTTTAAAGAATTGGATTGTTGGATCTAAAGTTGCAATTATTACTTTCTTGGACCTTAGAGTAAGTTTTAATTTGTTATTATACATGCAAAAGGCCTAGTATATTGAATTTGATATGTGTTGATTGCATATTAATTTCTTGTTAACCATAAAATTTTTAAGGTTTACAATAATTCCACATAGGGTAGAGAGTTTACTTATTTTTATCAAAATTTTAATTTTATTTAACTACAACCTCATTGGGTGATGGAAATGTGGTGTTAATGCCCAATCGACTATAGAATGATTTGTTCCTACCGATGACCATTGAATGAGACAGCAGGTTCCTACAAACTCTCGAGGATCCTTAAATGAGAGCATCAGTTTCTTGCACTTCCTTCACTGCCACCTTCTCCTGCATTGTTGCCTTCACCACCGTCCTGTAGCCTCCTACACCACCTTAACTATCATAGAAAAATTTTATTCTCTTATCTAAGAGGATCAACCTACATCAAACTTGATAATTCTTCAGTGCACACAAAATGGCGTTACAGAAATAAAATTTTACATTGGAAGTTCACAAATTTTACTTCTCTTTCCCAAGTGGCAATCTTATTATGGAAATCCTCATTTCCATTGCATATCCTGTAGACTCAGAATTTAGAAGACTATGTGTACATTCAATCATTCATTCTTGTGGGGAATTATGAGGAATAATGGAAACATAAAAGAGAGAGTCGGTGTGTATACTATTGAGCTCCATCAAACAACCAAAAAATCATTCATGCCTACATTTTATCTTATATAATAAATTTGATAAAATGTCCTTGTTCTCATGCTATAAATGGGCACCCAGGTCATCAACTAGGAGAGAAAAAAGAACTGGAATATTTACAGTGCAACCAATTGTATATGTAACGAGCTAATTTAAAGGGATGTCATTGTACAAAAGTTGTTATCACGTGGAAACTAGAACAAAAGGATATTGAGCCATAGGAAGAGAAGATGGGGTTGGGACTGGAGAGACTATAATGTTCCCTCCCAAGTAGCTCCATGGTCATCCCTCTGACTCATTCAATCCCCTTGGATTCATGAAAAATTAAATAAATTAGTTAGGGATTAATTTTGACCTATGGTTATCTCGTATAATTAAATTAAACCATGGAGAAATGATGTAATCCATAGTTTTGAATATTTAATTATTAAATTTTGTATTTTTTAAGCTGGAAATGCCTAGGTATCCCACGAGGGTGCATAGGAAGTTAGGTGGACCCCTATGATTTGTCTTCCAGAAAGAAATCTGGGAGAGAAACAATGAAAAGAAAGAAAGCAACTAGAAAGCAGGAAAGGAGCAGAAAAGCAGGAAATCACTGAAAAGAAGGAAAGTAATAGAAAATTAAGGAAAAATAGAAGTTTTCATTTTTTTCTAATGATTGGATAAGGCAAGTGGTCCATGTGCAATGTAACTTATCAAAGAAGGCACTAGAATCTTATAAAAGGAGTATGAGAGCCTCCATGGAGAATCTTTTATTTATTTTTAATTTGCGTTGAGGATATCTATGCTTATAGACCCGGGAGATAACATGTTATACAACTTGACGAGAAATTTATACTCAAAATGAGAACTTTAGCCATTAAAACCCATATTTTTGAATAAAAACCACAAAAAAACCTTGAAAAATAATGTGGTGCTATCGGTAGCACCACTTATTGATTTGGGGTAAAAAATATATAAATGAACCAAAACATGTGTTATTGTTGTTTGCAAAAACCTTAAAATCAAGCTCTAAATGGAAACCTAATGTTATTAGTAGCACACTTTTTCAAAAAATGGCATTTTTATATGACTTTATCATAATGGAAAATTGTGCTTATTTAATCTCTTAGTAACACTATATAAAACTTGGATTGAGTTAAACAAAAATTATTCAATAAATAATTTGACCACTCTTTTCATATAAAATACAAAAAATTATGATATTGATCATAAAATCTTATATTAAACCATAAGACGTAGAAACAATTCATATCAAAATTCAAGTATTCCTTTAGAGTTGCCATACAAACAATGACATATTAATAAAAAAGACAAAATGTTTCATTTGCAAATATTCAATCAACACATGGATTTTGACACACCATCATAAGCTAAATTTTCTTCATATGAATGAATGGATGAAGATGTAGATGACCCATATTCTTCTCTACTATCAATGAGTGCACCATCTGGATCTTCATGTATGCTGAAGATTCTATGTGCCATATTCCTTCTAGATCTACGCCTTTGTTTATCAAACTCCCATGTTGCAACTATTTTTGGTGCAAACAATCTTTTGATAATCTCTATAGTCTTCGAGTGAAGAGTGCCTTTCCTTGTCAATTGGAAGTCATAAACTAGTATGTCAACATCCTCTAATTCCAAAATGTCTAGGCGACGATGATTTACATTTTAACCTTTTATTTTTCTCCTTTTACAAACTTTTTTCTCAATCACCATCTACGGCTTGTACACACCATCAAATGGGTGTGTGTCTGTTTCATACCAATGTATTTCAATAGATATAACTTCTTCAATTTATTTATTGACTTTCATAACCTTTGAAATCCATAATGAATAACCACGTGGATCTTCTGTGGCCAAACTTGGAATCATGCAACCCTCCTTAATATCTTGTGCTGAGCCTTTGTAAAGGTCTTCCATCACCTCATGCCATGCAGATGATCTTCTAGACGCAATGTACATTTCCCTTTCTTCTGGTTGAGAAGGCTCAACATTTCTCTCCTCATTTTCATTTGATATACTTTGTGGCCAACTAAATGGAGCCTTAAAAAAACTATCTGCATTTGTAGAGTTTGTAATTATGTCATTTTGCTCCATGAAAAATGACTCCCACCAAACAGAATCAACAATATCAAAATAGTCATATGTATCTCTGATAGAATTTTTTATTTCTTCCAAGCATTGAGAAGAATCAACATCTCTATTGTTCCGACGTGAATTTTGAATCTCAACACCTGATTGCAACAACGATAACTTTGAAGCATACATTTGACGACTTGGGATGAATTTTAGAAATGCTAAATCTCATGTAGGCCCCCATTCTGTACCTGTTGAGTACTTCTTACCCAATAGTAGTGTTTTCCCATCAATATTATTTATATGAAATTGATGTTGAAAGCTAATGTCATTAAGTTTCTCAATGCACCTTTCTTCACCATGCGATCCCAAAATAAATCTTCGCATGTCAATAGTTTTTTCCAATGTTAATACAACATGATATGGACTATATGTTTTTCTAATAATTTCAGTTAATGATGGCTGGCTTCCAACATTCTTCATCCCCAATGTCACTACAAAATGACTAAAAATTTGATCAATATGGTAATGTGTATGCCCAACAAGAAGGAAACCAACTTTAACCCTCTGAAAAATTCCTAATTCAACAAGCATGGTTAGATAATCAAACACAATCTGATTTTTGTTTTCCTGGCTGGTGTTGTCCAAATGCAGATATAGAACTCGAGGAAGATTACCAGACCAATGAGTCAACACATGGTGAATTATGGTAAAGGTCATATTTGCATCATTATGAATATTGGGAGTTGTAAAGTAAACCCTTGGAGACATTTGACCATTAAAAACCATACAACCAACCAAGTGAAACTGAATAAAATTTTCCTCCTTTAAATTCTTTGGTACACGAACAAAATGTGGCAAAAGTGGTTTTTTTTGTTTTTGTTTTTTTGTTTTTTGTTTTTTTTTGTTTTTTTTTTTTTTTTTCCTTATCCATGCCATCAATTATCAAACCCATATACTTATGTGGTTCATCATAACACTTCGTGTAATGTTTGTTTAACTTTTTTCGTTCAACTAATTGTTGATTGTGATGTGCTTGAAGTTTTTTAACAACAGAATCTACAAATAAAATAAAAACAAAACATTGATAAGATTTTGTAATAGATATTTATTCCAAAAAAATAAAGTTGTTAGAGACATACCTCTCTCTATCCCTTCTTTGTTTAAGAGAAGCACATATACTGCAAACCCCCATCCTTGACCTCTTAGGAATACATACATCGTTGAACTCTATTTTCCATAGCCTTGTAAAGTATGCATATCTATTGAAATTGCTATTTCCTTCTACATCTTGAACAAATGCCTTGTATAAGTAGTAGATTTCCTGCTTTGATAAATTATCTGGAATGTGTATGGTTTCGTTATCTGGCATACTCTCTCCATGCTTACAAAAGAAGTCACGCATCCATGACATTGCAATGTTTGCTAACGGCTCACTAGCTCGTGCATGATATTATTTAGAATACAATGTAGGATCCTTTTCTAGCCTTATCTGGATTCTTGATAGTGTAATATTACCAATTGATTGGATTCTTTTGAATGCCCTTCTGCAAATCAAAATACTTCCAATGCGATAATCATAACCTGCCTTTGTAGAAATCATGCACCCTACCAAATATGAATTTTGCATATTTTTGTTTATTGATAGATATGCTCATCTTTTCTCTAAGGCATAATTGTGGTGTATTTTTTTCAGACATTTTTTTTGGGAACACTCACTTGAAATCAAATCAGTAATAGAACTGGTACTTGTGGAAAATATTTCCTCGACCTTGTATAACTAGAATGCTTTGGATTCATATAAAATGGCCTAGTCCTACAGTTAATCTTGCTCATTGGTACAATTTTCCTTTACATTTCATGAACCATTAAATCATCTTCATTAGAATGAATATCCTCATCAATGTAAGGAATATCATCCCTCTCATTGAGATTATCATCACCAAAATTAGTAGGAGAATGATTATTTGCATCATTATCAAGTTTCTCACTTGAGGTTAAATCAACATCATTGGTGGGTTCAACATCACCAAAATCATCATTTGTCCCACTAAAATCCTTGCTTGTAGGGAAATCATAATCAATGCCATCAAAATCCTTACTTGGAGAAAATAACCTTCATCATCATTGGTGCCTTCATCCTCACCAGAATCATCACCTGTCCCTTTAAAATCATCGCTTGGCGGAAATTCATCATCTGTGCCGTTAAAATCCTCGCTTGGAGGGAAATCATAATCAGTGCCATCAAAATCCTCGCTTGGTGGAAATTCATCTTCACCATTATTGGTGCCTTCATCCTCACCAAATTTATCATCCATCCCATTAAAATCCTCGCTTGGAGGAATATCATCATTGTTGCCATTCAAATCCTTGCTTGGACAAAAATCATCATCGCTACCATCATAATAGTTGTTTGGAGGAAAATCATCTTCACCATTATTGGTGTCTTCATCCTCAACAAAATCATCATTTGTCCCATTAAAATCCTCACATGGAGGAAAATCATCATTAGATCCATCAAAATCCTTGCTAGGAGAAAAACCATCTTCGACATTGTTGTTGCCTTTATCCTCACCAAAATCATCATCTGTCCCATTAAAATCCTCGTTTGGAGGAAAATCATCATCTGTGCCATCAAAATCCTTGTTTGGAGGAGAAACATTATTAGTCCAATTAAAATCCTTGCTTAAAGGAAAATCATCATCAATGCCATCAAAATGATTGCTTATAGGAGAAACATTATCAATCCCATTAAAATTCTTGCTTGGAGGAAAATGATCGTCAATGCCATCAAAATTCTTGCTTGGAGGAGGAAGATTATCAATCCCATTGAAATCCTTGCTTGGAGGAAAATCATCATCGGTGCCATTAAAATCCTCGTTTGAAGGATAATCATCTACACCATCATTAGTGCCTTCATCCTCACCAAAATTATTATCTATCCCATCAAAATCCTTGCTTGGAGTAAAATCAATTTTGTTGTCTTGTAAATCCTTGCTAGGAGGAAAATATTGGCTTGGAGGGAAATCATTGTTTGTGCCTTGAAAATCCTCGCTTGGAGGAAAGTATTGGCTTGAAGGAAGATCAATGTTAGTGCCTTGAAAATCATTGCTTGGAGGAAAATCATTGTTGATTCCTTGAGAATCATTTCCTTGAGCAAAATCATCATTGGTTCCTTGATAATCGTCACTTGGAGAAAAAATTTCATCATCTTCCCCAGTGTTTTTAAAATATCCACATGGAGGAAGCTCTTCATCATCACCATTAATGCCTTTAAAATCCTCACTTGAAGGTAAATCATCATCAGTGCCTTTCAAATCCCCAATTAAATGAAAATTTCCACCATCCTCATGTACATCTTCAGAAATTGAGATTGATTCAAATGAGTCCATGACTTTTCACTAAAAAGTATAAGATAATGAAATTTTCTCACACTCCTCACAAAAAAGTACAATGGTGCAACTATCAACCCCCAACAATCTTATATATAAAAGAACAAATTTTTCCTCCCAAGCATTCCCTAAAAAATTTCCTTTCAAAATTTTCCCTCCAGATTTTCCTTACAAAATAAATCACACATTTCAAACACAATCATAACACTATTAAAACTAATATAATTTATCATATAAAATTTGTAATAATAGTAATAAACTAACATTTAAACAATGCTATCCAAAATTTTTAATACAATATTAGTTATTTACATTAACTTTTTAAATCGAAAGTCATAACACTAGTCAAATTTCATTTAATGCTTTCTTCTCTAAGTTTAGAAATAATTCATTAGATAATTATACATTTTTTAATTCCACATTTATAAAACGAATAATGTTAAACTTAATATTAGCCATATAAACTATTTTGATTTTCTATTCTTCACGTTTGAAATTTCAGGTAATTTAATAGCTCTTTGAATGTTAGTTATATATATATATATATATATTTAAATAAATATTTCTATTTTATATTTTCTTTGGAAATGTTTGTCCTGTGCTTTTGTCATTTAATTTTAATCGCGCATTCATAAAACGGTAACAAAAATTATTTTATGCTATATTAATGCAGTTTGGTTTTCTATAGTCACCATTTGCAAACAACGATCCACAAAGCTTTGGAGACCATCGAAGAGCTTCAAACATTGTCAAGGTTAGTTAAATTATTTTTCGAATGTAAATGTTGTTTTTAAATACTTTAAATTTTTAATGTTTTGATGCAAAAAATTTTCCTTTGGGCTTCAGCACGCCCTCTATAAAAATTTGGGTAATTTTTTTTTTTTTTTTGCATGAGGGAATATGTGCCCATTGCATAGCCCACACCCACGGGCATAGGATATGCAATGGGACACCCAAACGGGAACCCATTGCATAGTTCATGGGCTATGCATTGGGAGACCAAAGGGCACCTGGGGAGAGGAGTGGAGCTTCTCCCGGTTGCCAAAGGAGTAGGTTTGACCCTCTCCTTTAGTAGTGGGGAGGAGCTCTGCTTCTCCCCCTGAGCGCCCTTTGGGAGCCCACAATGCCTGATGGGAGGGAATTATCGACGCTCAAAGGGGGATGGGGGGGAGTGGAGTTCCACCCCCGAGTCTCCTTTGGGCGCCCATAGTGCCTGCTAGGGCAGGAACAGTGGGTGGTGAAAGGGGGCTGGGGGGGAGCAGAGGGCGCCAAATGCATACTCTATGGGCTATGCAATTGGCTCCATTTAGGTGGCCCATGAATAGCCATGGGATATGCAATAGCGCATGGATATCGCATGGGCCTCCCAAACGATGCCCAATGCATATCCCACGAGCTAAGCAAGAGGCACCTATAGCATAGCTCGTAGGTAATGCAATATCCCATGGCTATAGCCATGAGCTATTGTATAGCCCATGAGTTATGTAATGGTCTTCCCAATGCATAGTCCTTGGGCTATGCTACGAAGCTCTCATAGCATATCCCAAGGGCTATGCATTGCCCATGGGGGCATGTTGAAGCCCCGATTATGTAAATGATGCAATTTTTTCCAAGGCTAGCAACATAGGGTGAAAACCCAATCTGAAAGGCTTCAAACAACTCTGCACAAGAGCAGTTCTATCCCTAGACTGTTTGGTATGGTTGACTCCCATGGATATTAGGCCTTCACTGGCACTTAACTGGTTTGATCATGATAGATCTATCTTCCTATGAAGGAAGATCAAAGGTATTCTAAATCTAAGGGTAAGTAGTTTTGCTTAAAGGAAAACTAAATAAGTTAGATCTAATTTGAGGAATGTGTTTTAAGATGCAGAACAATCCAATCTGAAAGATTGGTTAAATTATTTCACCAACACATAGACATATAAATTGGATCTAGTTTAACCAGTTTTAGATAAAATAAAAAATTCAAATTGAATAATTTTGCTTAAAGATTTTAGCACATTCAAGACTATTTTGTTATGCACTGCCAATTAACAAACTAGCAGTAATGAAACTATAAACATTGATCATTTGCAGAAATAGATAAATTAATTAAATGAATAAATTCACTTAAGACATAATAACATCTAGACTGTAAGTTCAAATAAATTCAATCTACAGATCAGATGCGTTCATTGAATAGCAAAAGATAAAACAGGGTTGATTTAATAATTAAGGTAAAAAATCGGAAATTATCAAACAAATTTGAAAAAATAGACAAAGTAGATGACAAAAGAAACTAACTTTTATTCATCAAATTTGCAAGAAATTACAATATCTCAGGTGAAACAACGTTTCTCCAGTACTTCTCTGGCGATTTCTCCCCCCATTTCTATGAGATCTCTACCCCTTAAATAATAATTACATAAAAATACAAAAGGTAAATTTCCCATAAAACAAGGATTACAAGATCAATTTAATCTAAGAATAGCCAATTCGAGTCCCAACTGGGCATCACACTTGAAGGACTCAATCTCATTCTTGCTTAGTTTGTGCCAAGTACCCAGAAAAATGTGGATCTTTTTCTCCATACTGACAGGTTGCTTGATCAACTTCTCAACTTCTGAAATCTTTATGTGCTCGATTTGTTGAATCTGCTCTTTGACTTGCTCACATCAACTATCAACCTACTCAATCATCAGCTTCGGTGGACAAGCCTTCTCAATAAGTTCCAGAGTTGGAAACTCTAGCATGACCATGATATTGTCTGCAGCATACCATCTTCTGCTACAAATTGCTTGTGCCTTTTTAACTGTTTTTTAAACCATCTCACAAGCATTCTTCCAGGCATCCAAATATGTTCTTATTCTGCTGAACTTGAAGCTATCCAAGACTGGGATATCCTCAGGCTTATCCTTAATATACCTTTGCCAATCAGTAATATCTTCAATGTCCTTGGAAGCTTGTTTCCTTTTTTCAATATGCTGCTCAAGAATAATAAAAAGTATCTCAAAAATATTATAAGATTCCTAAATATCATTGAGGTAACTAAATAACTCAACCAAAAGCTTGTAATGCTCCTCATTTATTATAAAGGCCGAGTAACGAGTCGGTTGATAGGTTCGAGCGGAATGTAGATGTTTACGATCCAAAGATGCACGCTTAGACGACTCTTGAGAATATGTGGATGATGGGGGGGTTGGGAGGGCCAATTTGGATGTATGGTTGGTTCTTTGGTCGGTTGCTTCTTTTGGTTCTAGAAGGAGCAGGGAGTGAAGGAATATGACTCCAAGGAAAATGTTTAGAGGGTGGTGGGTTCTCTTCCACAAACCATTGGAACGATTAAGCCTGGGGTGACATGTTTTTTGTTGACTTCCATAGCTGTGATAATGTTTTCTATATGTTCAAGCCTCCGCCTGCAGTAATGCAAGAGAACTTGCTTGGAGAGTGGGTTTCCATTCCCATTCCCATTCCGAAATCCCAGGGGGACCATGAATATCAGTCTATTAAATCTGTCGTTACTTTTTAAATTTAAATTTAAATTTATCACCCTGGGATGACCGCTAAATGAATCAATAAGCGATTGAACTCAGGTATGAAGAAATTCAATTTTTTTTAGTTCGTTTGAGAATTTAAGTCTGTTTTCAATTCGTTCCAGCATTAAAGTCTACTTTCATAGTCAAAATTTCAATTCAAGGTGTTAAGAAGTTTGTAATTAAACTGGTTTAATTTGTTTTATGATGGTCAAAAAATCAATTTTGGTTATTGAGAAGTTGTTAATAAAATTGTTTAATTTGTTTTATGATGTGCTGTAATTTAATGGAATCAAATATGGTTTGAAGTTCTTATTTTTATTTTTTTTAAATAGTTTTGTTTGTATGGTATAATTATGTAGTTTAGTAAATTTAATAGTTTGTTAAGTTTTAATTTAAAATGTTTTTTCATATATATTTATGTTATAATGATTTAGTTGAGTTTGATAGTTGTGGAAAAGCTTGCAGTTTCAGGATGAATTCCGAGTTAAGATAAATCTATACTGGTATATTTTTATATTAATGTTAAAAGTATTTTATTTTTATTTTTTAAATTTTTTTTGTTTTATTAAATACATATATATAGACATTTTTAATTGTATTTGGTTTTAGTGATTTTTGGATTGTGTTTTTTTCTTTAACTTATGTCTTATTTTTGTGTTAGAATTATAAAAAATTTACAATCACATATATTAGCTATGAAAATTGCATAATTTGGGTGCCATAAGGATAAATCTATTTATGGATTAAAAAACGCAATTTAAAGACTCCCAAATTTAAATTTTACCTCAAAAAATATATTTATGAAAATTAAAAATAGTTTAAAGAATTACATTGTTCGATCTAAAGTTACAATTATTACTTTTTCTCCGACCTTAGAGTAAGTTTCAATTTCTTATTATAAATGCAAAACGCCTAATATATTGGATTTGATATGCATATTAATTTTCCTGTTGACGATAAAAATTTAAGGTTTACAATAGTTCCACATAAGGTAGAGAGTTTAATTATTTTTATCAAATTTTTAATTCTATTTAACTGCAACCTCATTGGGTGATGGAATTATGGCGTTAGTGCCCAATCGACTATAGAATGATCTGTTCCTACCGCTGAGCATTGAATGAGACAGTAGGTTCCTACAGACTCTCGAGGTTCATTAAATGAGAGCATAAGTTTCCTGCACTACCTTCACTGCCACCTTCTCTTGCATTGTTTCCTTCACCGCCATCCTACAACCTCCTACAGAACCTTAACTATCATTGAATAAAGGATGAGGATTGTCATTCCCGCTACTAGTTAAGAGCGTCAGTACTGCTACTAATTTCCACTATTTATTTGTAGAAAAATATACCACAAAACCTACAACGCCTTCTTGCATATATATATCTATGCACCTACACTGCCTTCTACACCAACACCACCTCATCCTATGTATCTCTAATTTTATTATTTGCATATCTAAATTTACTGCAAATCAGTTCCAGTGCCGTATCCACAGTTGCTGCAAAACCTTTTCTTATTGTTTTGTTGTAGAACCTTTTATTACTACAGAACATTTCCCATTGTTGCAAAAGTCAGAAGTCTTACGAATAGTGCTTCCATATTTCTTCCAAACTCCTTATATCGACTTCTTTTACAAAGAGTGATGTTTTGTTGTGTTGCTCATAAGGTATGGTACATTAAGCATTACCGTAAACTATGACAAGTTACAGAGAGAGCATATATCTACATATAAATCATTTTCATTGCGGAAGAGCGTCAAATTTAATGGTGCGAAGTTACAGTCAGCCCTGGTGCTTTGGAAGTATGTCAAATTCACTGGGAAAAACATAAATCAATAGTGAATTAGGTGCAGGTAACTATATATTGTTCATATATTTACTTTCATATATACATAAATCAATAGCTAATTACTTTCATATATACACTGTTCAAATGGAAAAAATGTACCTGTCATTTCTTGATGCCAGACAGATCTAATGACAACCTCAATGGGTGATTGTGAGTCCTATTACAACCATTCCCTTCCATATTTCCATCAAGACCCAGACAGAATCCTCGAATCTTCTTTCGTCATCCTCAGAATATTTTTGACTCTTATCTTCGGACGAAGATCACTATTTCCCACAATCTCTTACTCCAGGTAGAACTCATAGATGTGCAATAGCTGCTGCTCATCTCACAAGTCTTTGCAGCTTAAAGACCCAGGATACTAATAATCAGACGACAACAATATTATTTGTGCCTGATCGCAATTATCCCTAAAATGCATCAAACATAATCAGAAGAAAAAACTAAGGGTAATTAGAGAAAAAAAATGTGGGATTACCAATTGCACAATGAATGTACCAATGAGGGCAATCATACATTCCTGAAAATTCCAAATTTTGATAGTTCGCCTAAATCCATGAAACAACGATGGAAGTTTATGCTCTTCTCTGGGAGGATCCACCTACATCAAACTTGATAATTCTTCATAGCGCAAAAAATGGCGTTACATAAATAAAATTTTACAGTGAGAGTTCACAGTTTTTACTTCTCTTTCTCGAGTGGCAATCTTGTTATGGCAAGCCTCAATTCCATTGCATATCATGTAGACTTGGGATTTAGAATACTATGTGTACATTCATTCTGTTGTAACAGGTATTTTATTAAATTTGGAATTATAGAGTGGATTTAGAATTTCGGACTTCAACTCGATTGAGTTTTTTCAAAATGAGTAAAGTCTTAAACTTAGATTCTTACATTTTTTCTTATATGAATTCACTTTCTATTCTATGCCCTGTGGGCTGTATGAAAAGATTAATTGGTTAAGTTCATAAAATGACATTAATATTATGTATGTTGCATTGATTAAGCAATTAAATTTTAATTTGATTTGGTAACTACTATGTCTATGTTGAGTTCATTGTTGGTCGAAAAATATGGCACAATTTTAGAATAACTCATATAAAAACTATTAAATAACATAATACTAATGTCTTTGTTACTATATGGGTGTAAGTAGGATACTCTAAGAGAAAGTGATTTTCATATTCAATGCTCACTCTCGCAAATATGACAAATTCTTCCCACCCATGGCTTTTTAGTAATTTTTCAACGCCTTCTTTCACTATGGAAATCATAAGAGTTCGTCCTTAATTTTCTTCTTTGAAATAGTTAATAATTTGCAAAATGACATTTTCCTCAATCTCTTAATGGTTTAACCAAGCCATCATGGTTTATTTATACCAACCTAGCTTGAGTCAAAGGTGGTTTTGACTAGATTTTAAAGACATTTTAGCTCCCATATTATTTTTCTTGTGCTTGTACATCACGAACTTAGTCATAGCCATGGAAACTCTCAATGGGAGAAAGACCCGTGACTTCGATTATTAGAGAGTACTCGGTAGGGCGTTACATATTTGCTCAGTGTTTCTCCAACTATTCTCTTGAGATGATACAACCTCAAACTTCACAAGCATACACGATAATGCCATGTGACAAACTTCACAACTATACCAGATAATGAGTGTGACTAGAGTTTCAAAGAAGAACATGTTTTTATCCAATTATATTAGGAGGTTGGCAACATTTTATAGTTGACAAGATAAAATATTGTATATTAAGTTTACTATGTTTAAGCTTATTGTTTAGACAATCTAAATCAATTATAAATTAGAATATAAACCTAATTTATTTTTATTATTTTTATTTATATTGTTTTTCTATTGGAAGCTAAGTTGATCGAGCATTACATATTGAATATAGACTTTGAAATAAATTTCTTACATATTATTAAAGTTGTTGAATGACATTAATAATCAATGTTTTTTAATATTAATAACTTTGATTTTCACTATTTAGATATTATATTAACTATTGTGCCTAGGTTGAGTTTCCATTTTAAGCATATGAGATTGACATCATTAAATTAGGGTCAGAACTATAATGATGTCCAATTATGTCATAATATCAACATTGTATTTGTTACTACAACAATTTTAATTATTGTCATAATAACTAATTTTATCTTTTTTTATTATGATGTTTTATTTTAGGAATTTCGCTCCACTTTATAGTGGACAAGTGAAAATGTTTGTCTAGGTTTTACCACCCTTCTAATGATCAAAATAAATTATGAATTCGAATATCAACATAGTTTATTATTATTATTATTATATTAAAATCTAGGTTGATGATTGTTTACTTTATTAATAACAGATTAATGTACGAGATATTTGATATTTCTTGCAGGTATAAAGTTATTTAATCACATTGGTGTCAGTAAACTCTCCATTATTTAGTAATATTAACTATTATAACAATCAAAATTAATTATGAATTATAATAGCAACAATGTGGCAAGTTTTCATTATTTACTAGTGAATTGTTTGAACATGTTAAATTGAAAAGAGCATATTAATATTCCTCTAAAACACGGATTTCATACAATATTTATATTATCATTAATATTTATATTTATTTAATACAATAAAGTTCATTAGATTTAACTCATGAATAATAAATTATGTGAGAAATTTCTTACATATGAAGTTATTTAACGACACATTCCTATATTTTGTTTGTGACTATTATTAACCATTTTATTAAAGAAATTAAATGTTAATACATTGTGGGTGTTGGGTATAAGTTATTATACTAGTACAATGTTGGCATCACTTTTAAAAAATATTTTGGAAGTTTAATTGTGTCGTTTAATAATCAAAATCAAATTATTATGAATTAGAATGTAACAGAATAGTATGGTTCCATTTATAACAAATATAATAAGGAATATTAAGAAAAAATCATATTGAATTTGATTATAAAAATTTGATTTAGTGACCAGTTATGTTGATCTAAACAAAACATTGAAAAGTTAAATATTGAATGGTGTTATATGTATTTCACATAAAGAATTGTCACATGAATTAACATTGAAGTTGAACAAAAACTTTAATATTATATGTACTAAATAATATAAAATTGTTCAAAAAATAATATGAAAAGAATATTTGATATACTTCAAACATTTATAAGTGTTTCTTCATGCATATTAATAGGTCCTTCAAAGAACAAAATTACATTCATGAATCATCTCCACCTAATCTCACTATATTCGATCAAGTAGATCGAGTACACAACTTCTACGCCACATTTATTTATCTTGGTCTTCCAGCAATTTTCTTTATTTGCATCCAAGCCCAAACTATTGTATTAATTGGAATAGATCCAAGTTCTGTGTCATCGGGATTTGGTACCCAATATTGTGCTAAAAATTTTCCCTTGTAATTCCTTGAACTAGGCTTCCACCAATCAACATTTACACGTAGAGTTCCACTCCAATCATCCTTGAAGTTATCTGAGGTGGATTTTTCCATCCAAATAATCTCTCCTACATCCTCACTTCATGAACTAACTATCAACATCTTTCCTTTATCAACATCAATCATAGGATTGAATGTTGGTTTTGTCTTGTTGCACTTGGGCCCAACATATACTGGTTCATTTGTCACATTATAAAAATCCCCATGCATAATACTTGAGATTACACTGATTGCATTATAGTCATCATTGACAATTTGCCTTGTCTTGGGCCAGAAATGCTCATAAATGCTCGGAAGTGTTAGGGGCCTGTTGGGCGTGGCCCAAGTAAACCACTTTTTGGGGAAGACAACTTTCATGGAACGAGGCTCCAGCGCAACAACTATTTTTGGAAGTGAAGTACAAGTGAAGCAAGGTCCAACAACGACCTATTTTGGTTAAGCAATTCTGTAGAATCTCGGAAGAAGGGTAAAGAATGACGCAAAAATGAAGGAAAGTGACTTGCCAGCCAGAGTGGCAGAAATCATTAGAGGCAAAACGAAGGATCAACAACAATAGGAGAGTAAGAGCGGCGGAAAGGGACACTCCACTATGCAGTTAGAGTCGTTCCGTCAGAAGTGAGGTTGTGAGAAGGGTGTTGGAACCAGGAGTGGAACAGAAAGGCCACCAGAGGCGAGTGGAGTAGCTGTCGACTATGACAAGACAGGTTAGTAGGGTAACCGCACTAGTTTTGGGGGATTTTTGGGTAGCGTGGGTTTTTGGCCCATGATGATTGTAAAGACGTGACCCTTGGGCATGATCTATAAAAAGGGAAATTTTGTAAGGGAGGGGTTGGTCATTTTTGGTCTCATTTTTGTATTGTAAGAACATAAGAGAGAAAGAGGCTTTGTAGCTAAGTGCACAGAGACCTATTGTAGAGAGAAGAGTCTGCAGCTGAGTGCGCAGACTAGAATTGTTGAACCCTTCCCACTAATATAAACAACAGTTGCTGTGGACGCATCTCCCATCCGGCAGGTGAACCACGTAAACGAGTGTCTTATGTGATTGAATGAGTGTGATTGTGCATACTTATGTTTATGTTTTCATTCATACTTATGATTATGTGTGTTTGTTCTTTTATATGTATTTTCACGTGTATGATGGATGAGAATAATATGTTAAGTATGGAATATGTATGACAAAAGGCACAAGTATATTAGAATATGTCGAATGGATAAGTAATAGGAATAAAACTAACTCGACAAAATCTGTAAAGTGTGTATTTGTTAAGATATGTAGTATGGAGTTGCACTGTCATATTGTATTGTGGCTGTTGCGAAGTGCGCAGCCCCAGTGCTCACTATAGCATAAGAAGTAAATACAAAGTAGGAGTGACATCGCACAGCTCACCAGCTTATTAACCGTGCATCACCTGATTACAAAAACCTGTTTCTGTAATCCCCCGTAACTTCACCTTGGGTGAGACCTCTTCTTATTCACAGGTTGTTTCCGAAAGGGCGGGTGAAGAAGGGTTTTGTTGGACCACAACTGAGCAGAACCTAGGTCGGTACAAGAAGGTTAAAGAAAGAGGTTCATAGCCAACAAATGGTTCTGTTTCCACACTTGAACTGGTGATGTGTTTCGAATATTGGAATCCTGAGAGAACATAAATACAAAACTGGGTGGATAATACAAAAAAGGAGTTTGCAAGGAAGGAGAAAAAACATCTGCGTTTCTCTGACGAAGAATGGTTGCAGAGATACCTATACTATGATATTTACAAAATTTTCTTCGCATTCTTCAGCAACGATCTATATGAGTGGCTATCAAGACTAGCAGAACAGAAGAACTGTTATCAAGGTGGGAGACCTACAGTGTGGAATACAAAACTAATTCAGAGACTTAAAGTAGTGGATATCCCAATCTCAAGAGCAGTAGACTTCTGGCTAGATAGCGTAGTAGAAGGCTATGTTTCAGAATTTGTTGTGGACACTTTGAAGTCTTACAGCGCAGCAGAGGCAGAATTCTTCATAGGATTCATAGGTATGTACCTAAACAATCTCAGTCTATACATTAAAATGTTGTTAGCAGAGAAAGGTGTCTTAAGAATTCAATAAGATTCCTAGAAATTTGAATCTGTAATGTTCAATAATATAGACAGTGATACTAAGGAAAATATCTACACATTATGACATGGTAAAAGATACAAGTATAGCACAGATAAGAGGTCTAAGGAACATGAACCTCGCATCTCTCTAGAGACTAAGCTATGAAGTAATAGAGACTGATATCAGGTTGAGACTGATAGTGAATCAGAGCCTAGAGTAACTACCTACCAGCCTATTACTCTACAGAAACTTCCATTTGACGAAAAAAATACTGCCAACCCATAGAACAACAATAGTAGTAACACGTAGGAGAAAGTACTCAGAACATTCCGAGCAGTAGCATACCTAACACATCACATAACACTATGCATCCTAGAAGAAGAATCAAATATGACATCAAGATGCCTATATTCAAAGGGACGGGTCTAGAAGACCCTGAGCAACACTGGTTTCTTTGTGAATCCATGTGGAATGTTAAGCAAGTACACGATGATGCTATAAGACAAGCACAGCTAGTCACCACATTTAGGGAGAGATCCTTGACATGGTTTATGAATTATTCTGTTGGATAGAATAAGACACTAGAAGATATTAGAACTGCTCTCATCGGAGAATTTAAAAAACCTAAGTCAGAATCACAGTGTATCATAGAGCTCAAATAAATTAAGCAAACACCAAGTGAGTGAGTGTGGGAATTTGATCAAAAGTTCAAAGTTTTGTTAGATCAAAAGTTCAAAGTGTTGTTAGAGCAAGTAAGCTTTAACATAGCACCACAACAGCACCAGGAATGGTTCATTGCCACATATCAGATTACCATTAATGCAACAAAAGGTTACTTCGCAGACAAAGACCCTAGAGATTGAGATGAAACTAGAGGCTTCACCTATAGGAGAGACTAGCGTATGTATGGTTCAAATACAGAACCAACTAGCAATTTTGACATTACAACTGCAATATATGAATAAAGGAAAAGAAACCTCAGAAGAGGCTTGGTTTACAAATTGTAAGGGAGAAGCTCACTCCAAAGAACATTATTCGATATTTAAAGATTACATCACTAGTGGAGCTCCAAACCCACTGAATTGGCAACAAAGACCATGGTGTGATATTTTTCGATGTTGAGGACATTGCCCAGAAGACTACTACTTACTTCAGAAGTATGTGCAAACACCAAATAACTTATAATCCACATTTTGTAAATCAGTTGGCCATGATTATAGCAACTGCAGAGCCTATTAACTTATGATAGAAACAAAACATGATGTCTACCGATTACAAGAAAAAACACCGCATAATAATGAAAATGTGCAGTATGATCAAGGCACGTTTAGAGGACATGGAGGATTCAAAGTTAGAGGAAGAAACATTGGACAAGGAAAGGGAAGAGGTCAGATAGTCGGTTATAACTGCGCTCAACCAAGACATCTATCCAAAAATTGCACGAATGCTTGTACTACGTGCAAATATTGTAAGTATTTTGATCATGTCATTGAGGCATGCCCCGTTCTCTAAGAAAATATGCAAGAGAGAAGACCAGAAGCAAAGAATCAAAACATATAGATGATCGCAGCTGAAAAACGAAATACAAATTGTAACATTCTTGCTGCGATGCAATGTGGAGCTACGACAAGTGCAGATCAAAGAGCGGAAGCTTCAACCTCTGAGAATCACCAAGATAAACAAAATCCATTTGAAGGGACTTGGATAATAAAAGCAATTGGAAAAACACCTTCTTGTAAGCTGAACAAAGAAAATGAAGTCTTCATGGAAGCAAGAGAAATCTTCAAAGAGCCAGAACTTGTCACTCCATGAATAAGGTTGCAAAGTGAGACTTCGCCTGTAAAGGATATGCTAGCTTCGTATGATCACTATCGTACTGTGACAGACACAATGAATCCTATTGTGTAACTATTACAGAGCTGCATGAAGCTGTTAAAACATGAGAATACCTTTGCAGAACTATAGATCCTAACGAGTCATTACGAGCAGCATAATGTAGCAAACGAAGCACATAGAATGGTTCATCATATTAAGAACCACAAAATAACCGGAAGGGAAATTAGACTAAATGCACAGATCCTGGAATTTGAAATGGATGAGATTATCCTTGAATTATGTTCAGAAGTAAATGTCTTAACCAAGCAGACATGGGAACAAATGGGAAAGCTGAAGTTATCATGTTCACCAATACAGTTAAGGCTACCCAATCAACAAAAGGTTCTACCCTTTGGATGGGTTAGCAAGTGTTTTTGTTGACATTGATGGAGTGTGAAGTAGAGCAGACTTCGAAGTGATTTAGATCGTATATGTTAGACAACCTTATCCTGAACTATTGGGGATAGATTAGGAAATGGATAACCTCGCAATTATCAACTTGAAAAAGAAGTAGGTGATATTTAAAGGAGCAAATATCAGGGTCATCACACCCTTGGATCCTTCATAAGGACCTAGATACACTGAACCAATAAGAGAAGAATGCAGAGTGCAATATTTGGATCATATCTACAAGATGGCGGTGAATCAAGAAGATTACAATAACCCAATTGATGATGGAGCACTGAGTTGGTGATGTGACATTTCTTGCATATCCGACTCAGATGCAGGACTAGAGAATTGGCAAAGCAGAATGCACGAAGTGTCTGCAAGAAGATGCGCGCAACTCACGAGATCACTGCACTGGATTATTACAGAGGTAAGTGAAATCGCTACTTAGGATGGCTTGACTAACATTCACACATTTTTTGAAGAATATCTTATATCAATTTCATACGAACATAAGATAGCAGCATTGGATACAGCATTGCGCTCTACATCTGCTAGATAGTGGGATGCGCACAAGAAGAATCTGACCACATGGGAAGAATGTAAGAACATGATGAAGATCAGGTTTCTAGAACAAAATAAGCTTGTACAAGTGAAATATAATGGATAAACTAATCCTAGAGATCATGTAGACCACTGTCTGAAAGCATGGACACATAGACCACAAGCAGAATGGGTTCATCTATTTGTACACACACTAGAGAAGATTCTGAAGAACTAGTACACAGAAACATAACTTTGTAGAGGAACGGTAGAATGGCCTGTCATGATTAAGAACTTCCAAGCAACTTTCAGTTTGGAAGATGAATGTCCAAATATAAATGAGGCATTACAGATCATCAAAAAGAAGGTATTCAATGACACACCAAAACCTGTGTATCACCAACCAGAATGGGAAAGACAGTTAGAACATGCCCTGGAATGTTATAACTTTGCTTTAGATGAAGAAGAAGAGGAAATCGATGATGATGACCCGTGAAATGTAAACATACATGAATCAGAAGGAAAGTGCGAAGTCGAAGGACCTCCATTGAAAATTTCGGATCTAAGTAATCCTGTAAAAACTCAGAAAGTGAACATTGGAATGACTCAAGAACTGAAGTTCGCTTCAATAGGAGATTATTTGGATGAAGAGACGACTGCGCAGATGTCATGTCCTGAATTTGGCATTGGGTCACAATGGCCTAATCACATTGGCCATATTCATTAGATTTGTCAAATTGATGCTAAAGGTCAAATAATTGCCAAGGAGGGAAATTACTAGTTTCCTAGGTTTGGGGTGGAAGCTTTGGGATAGTAAATAATGGGGATAATAAATGATGTTGGAACATTAGGATGGAATAAATATTTAATAAAGGAGATAAATAAATATATACAAGTGAAAATCAAAGTGGCATTTGATCATGAAGACACATGGAGGAAGTGGGAGCCACACAAGCTATAATGTATGTGCCACATGGCATCCTCTTCTTGCAATTTCGAATCTATGGGAAGCCTAATTTTCTTGGGATGAGTTATAAGTTCAATAATACTTTTCATGAGTCAATGAGGTCTAAATATAGAGGAAGTGTAACTCCCATGGAAGAAGAAGAGGCAATTTGGAGCGTGAGACACTTGGGCTAGATTCCCTAGCTCTATGACAACAATGATGAAGATGCTATGACACCTATGACACAAATCAGACCTGAAGGCTGACATATGACATATATGACATGTCAGGGATAAAACTAGACTCCAATAGGGCGCTCAAGGGTGTTAGGGCAGCTAAGATGCTTCCACATGTGATTTGGTGGAAGTGGGAGACTAGGAATTGTTGTACAAGTGGCGTTCTTTGGAATCTCTTTCCAACTTGAGTTGGCATGAGTCTCTTGGAAGGAATTCGACCCATGGAGGACATTAGAAGTTTATAAATGTCAATAACAAAGAATGAAACCAGATTTTGATCATTTTTAAAATTTGCAATTGCATTTGTGAAGAGGGAGAGCTAGTGGATAAGTAGTTTCTTGCCTTAGCCAATTTCGAGGGTAAAAGATTCCCATCCAAGTTGGTAATTGGAAAGACCATTCAGACCTTTCATTTGGAGATTTAATGGAGTCTTTATTTGAAGGTGTAAGCTACAGAGCAGCTCATGGTTTCTTCTATTTCTTCTCACTCCTTCAACCATTTCTAGTTTTGATGGCATATTCTTGATCCTTAAGGGAGGGCGTTTTTGGTCAGCTATTGTACTATTTGGGGGAGCTTCTAATGCCCCATTTATTTTTTAATATGAATTAAATACTCTGTTCTTCATCTCCAAAAATTTTCAGGTCAAAATTCTCAGTGGAAATGTGTAAATCACATTTTTAATGAAAGAACAATGCCATTTCCCCACGACCTTGTTGTGAACCAATGTAATGCTGATGATTTCGAATGAATGGATGATTCTATGATACATTTGGGATTAATAGACTGCCATGGATGTATTTTACAAGTTTCATGCATTGTACTTGAGAATTTGAAGTATTTTTACTCAGTTTAATTGCATTGGTAGAAGAAATAGTGTCATTTCCCCAAGGGTCAAATGAGTGATTTTTGGAGTTGAATGGGAGAGGGTTGGAACAGATATAATAATCAATTAATGGTGCAAATGAGACCTTAATAAAATAATTAATACATTCCCTACCTATTTTAATAAATTTGAGTGGGTTTGGAGGCATTTGGGAAGCCATTTTCAGTACTTATCCCAGGGGGATTTGAACCCCAAATTACTAGTAAAATTGCATGCTTGGTCCAGAATATTAAAAGGGTTTGTAGAGGTCTTTTGGTGGCCATATATCATCCCTGAACATAATATTCAAGTCCTAATATCATTCATACACCTTACTTGAAGATTTGAAGGCATTTGGAGGCAATTTGAGACCTAGAGACCAATACTAGTCAAAGGGAAATCACTAGCAAAGTTACCTACATTGGATAGAATTGAAAGAGGATTTGCAGAAGCATTTTTAATGTCCAAAGGAATCCATGAAACACATATTTATGTTCTAATATCATTCATATATCTTCTCAGAATATTTGGGATCATTTGGGGCAAATTTGGGACCTAGGCATCAAAACTAGTTAAAGGTCGAAATTGGAGAAAAAGTGGAAAATTGGGCATTTTAATAAAATTCCTAACAAGAGACATTACAACAGATAGCAGATTTACTCAAAAAATACAAAGAATTATTTACTATGAAGTTTTTTGAAATGAAATTCATTTTGGGCGACTTGGGGGTTATGAAACTACCTCTCAAGCCGGATGCGAATCCTATTAAGTAGATACCTTCTCGACTCAATCCAAGATATAAATAAAGGATAAAATAAGAGCTTGATAAGATGATCGACGCAGGAATCATTGATCCTGTAGAAGAGTCAAAATGGATAAGTCCCTTGGTTATACAAGAAAAGAAGAGTAAAGGAAAAATTAGGATCTGTGTAGATCTAAGAAAGCTAAACGATGCATCACTGCATGACCCATTTCCTACTCCATTCACAGATGAAGTATTAGACACTGTTGGAGGGAATGAAGCGTACTCTTTCAATGATGGATTCTCTTGATACCATCAGATCAGAATTGATACAGTAGACAGGAACAAGACCACTTTTTCCACAAAATGGGGCTCATTTTAGTATGCCCTTTGGTATGAAGAACACACTTGCCATTTTTTCAAGAGTAGTTGCTGCTGCATTCAAGGATTTCATCCATAAATTTTTAGAAGTATATTTTTATGATTGGACAGTATTTGTGCTATTAAAGAACCATTATGCCAGCTTAAGACTGATGTTAGTGAAGTGTAGACAACATCAGATCTCCCTAAACTTAAAGAAGAGCATCTTATGTGTTCCCTATGGAATTCTATTAGGACAGATTGTTTGTAAACAAGGGCTAATGGTTCATCCAGCTAAAATCGTAGTTATTGTGAACTTTCCAGCGCCTAATTTAGTAAAACAAGTATGCACTACATTGGGGCACACAGGCTCTTACAAGAATTTCATCAAAGGAAATGTGTAGATCACCGCGCCCATAGAAAATATGTTGAAGAAAGAAGCGAAGTTCATATGGACTGAAGATTTCCAAAAAGGACTCGAAACGCTGAAAGAAAGGATGGTAACTACACTATCTTAGTTTTTCCAGATTTGAGCAAACATTTCCACATACATGTAGATGCTTCATCCATTGCACTTGGTGTTGTGCTAGTGCAACCAGGTGAGGGAGGCATTGACCATCCTATTGCATTCTCAAGAAGGAAGTTGTCCTCAATAGAAAAGAATTACACTACGACAGAAGGGGAAGATTTAGCCATGGTGTACGCACTGCAAAAGTTCAGACACTATTTGCTAGGTGTGCACTTCTATATGTTTACTAACCATTCAACATTGAAATACCTGGTCAATAAACCAGTATTAGGGGGAAGAATCTATAGATGTGTGATATTTTGGAAGTAGGATCACTCAGCAGTAGCAGAACTCACTAGAATTCAGTCATGTAGTGCAGAAAGAAGAAGAAGAAATGTTAAATCAATAATCACTCATTACACAAAAAATGGAGAAAAACTGATGTATCATACATCAACTATAAGATGACACTTTGTAAAAGGAATAATAATTGAATACAATCAAATGGATTCGAATGCCTCCAAGGTCATTTGAATTATCCTCAAAGTGTTGCTTGGATAGCACATGGGGGCTTCGCTCAATAAACTGCTATCATAGCACATTCGTTCGTGGCATATGAAACAATACCCATAATTTCACTAAATATTGGAAAATACCTTCCAAAATCATTCTTTTTAACCCCCTCCCAATATGCCTTCCCAATTTAAAAAAACCCCTATTTTCACTAGATATTGTACGTATCAATTTTTTTATTAACATTTTTTATACCCCTTTATATTTCTACCTAGTATATTGATATGATACCCCTCTTATGACCACACATGCATTCTACAATGCACGTTGCTTCTTTCGATGTATATTCTAGATGCACATTACTTCACCGACAATGCAATTATTCAACAACATATCATTATGATTTGCAACATCTAATGGTCTAATGAAGAAATAGGAGTGTTAGCAGCTATTTTTCACAGGGAAAAAATGGGGGGAAAATCCAAGGGATATTGAGAAAAAACCAGATTTTGCTCTTGGTTTCCCTAACACGGTGATAAATGATGGGAGGAGAATGAAAAAAAGGCATTAAATATGCAAGGTAATGGAAAAATGGAGAAGAAACGCATTAAAGTGCAGTCAGATGGACCAAAGGTAAGCCTAAGTCTATAGTCCGAAGGAAATAATGCAAGGAGCATCCACTACGCTAGTATCCACCGTCAGATGGGCACCCAAGATGGATCAATGGTCCTCGTTTATAGTCACGGGGATAAAGCGCACGGGAAATAGCCATAAGGGTGGTCGCGATGGTGAATGCAGCCAGACAGGTGGCAGTAGGAGAAGCACGTCGTGAGGAGGATGGGCAGTAAGAGGTATTGTTTCAATGAGCATGCGATACCGCCAAAGCATAAAGGCAGAGCTCTGGCCACGTGGACAGCTCGAAGGAGCAGAGTAAAATCCTACGATCAAGGTTAGGTGCCCCACCATGGAAAATTCAATGTGAATAAGGTAAACGGTATAGATCAGCCTTAGGAAGGTCGACTGTCCACGGTGATCCTTTCGCTAGAAAGTTGCACGCCGGCTAGGCAGGAGGGTGGTAGCGATGGGGAAACCCCCTTTCCAGATGTCACCACCAGAGGCTGTCGCGGGGAAAGAAAGTAGTATTGAAAACCACATTAGGATGTTCGCGATACCACTCCATGGACAGGTGGAGCAATCCAACGGTAGAAATGGAAAGAGGGTCAAATCAGTGGCTAAAGAGAGCTGGATCCGATGGTAGAGATTTAGCACGTGAAGGATCAATGGCTGCGATTGGTAGGCAACTCACAGATAAGCCCGAAGGATAAACACACGCGATTTATATATATATATCCATCAATGGGTAAAGGAAGCATTTTTATTTCCCCCGTGGCCTGTCTCCTCTAGGCGGTTTCTAGCCGCAGGTAGGCCGAAAAAGACCGAGAGTTCTGTCGCCGAGAAGGCCGACGAAGACCCAATCTCCTACAAGATTCAAGGTTTGAAACTGTTCCAAAGGCATGGGGTTTTCCAGCCTGGTACAGAAGTTCAGTCCCATGTCACCAAAGCCCATCAAAGTATGAAAGTTCCATAGAAGTAGCGAGGAGAAGAAGGTGCTATGGATCCTGCTCTTGTTTTGGAAATGCCTAGAGCGGTCTATTCGGTGTTCGTCCCTCGAAGCCCCAGATATTTGAGGATGAAAGTCTCCTCGGAGAGGTTGGTCATTGCCCTATTTTTCCAAGAGCTGCTGGTGAGCTCCTAATATGGATGCCTAATTAGGGCAGCTTATACCAAGAGCCTACTTTAAATGTCAACCCGAGGAACGTACAAATTTGAGAGATGCATGCACTATCTGTGCTCTTTATACGATAATCTCTTGTCACAGTTTAAAGGGCGGTATCGATGTTCTAAAGATTGTCTACCAAATGTGAGGGTTGTCTACTTAATGTGAAAACTGATTACGCTACGAAATTGAATACTGGAAAGCAATGAATCTAATTAAAAGAATTAAACTGTTGAAAGAAGTAAATATGTTCTGAGAAGTAAAGCAGGGAATCTATTCTAAGTAATTAAAATGCTGAAGTAATTAGATGTTGATTTGTTCTAAGAAATAAAGATATAAAGACAGTAGATCTATTTGAAATAATTAAACTGCTGAAATAACTAAATGCTGAGAATGAAAATACCATAACAGAGCTATTTTACTATTGGGGAAACGAAGTCTGTAAGTACTGTTTGCACACACAAATTGAGTCTTGATCTATCTTATTCTACCAATCTAGAATTGAAATACGATCATTCTAATGCTTACCCATCTTCTACTAAGAATTTAAAAGAAACTAATCACGATGAGAAAATGCAGTGAACACCAGATCTAACCATGACATTGAAAGCTAAGCTATTACACATGTAATCGTGGATAAAAATATGCGTTTGCAAGAAAGAACCTACAGGCCTACTGACATCGTTTTACTATATTATGGAATGCATTCTAAACTACTACAAAAAACAATGACTCATTCAACGCTACCATATATCATGGAACTGTTCATCAATGTAAAACGCATACTTGGAAAAATACCTGCAGATAGGAATCTCCTGACCTACGTGTTGGAGGGGCCCTCCCCAACCCGTACTCAGGAGAGAATAAAAACTCAGAAACCCTTGTTGGAATTAATCATCAATATTTCATTAATATGTAAAATCCATGTCAAAATAGAAGTCTGTACTTCAGTATCTCAATAGTGCAGAAAACGTTAACAATAATTTCTTTCACAAAAAATAACAGCAGGGACCTCTCGCTACCCGAGAGGTCCATATTTATACGATTTAACTCTAATCCTAACTGATTGTCTAAGTGCCGATTCATCTTGAAAGTGGGAGTGTGTCCCCTATAAATCAAGAAACAGGGCGCCGAGCTTGTGGTGATCCTTTAGTCTTCTACACATCCTTCCTTTAATAAACCTGAACCTTCTCAATCATGCTTGGTTTCCATATAATCAGTTTAATTGATACGCATTCTAACATACAAGATTAATCATAAAAACAATTTCATTAAATCATTAAAGTAAAACACTTTTCCCACAATTGAGTGTGTTTCGTTACCATTGCTTGAGCTAGACTATGGAAAGAGGGTTATCAAAATAACTAAAAAATGGACCCATCATTCTCTCCCCTACTTGAAGGATTCACCCATCCTTGGGTGACCTGTTCCTTTCGACGATGACCTCCATGATATCCCATGATGCCACCTTAGGTTCCCCTGCCTATCTGAGATACCCAAAATTCTGATCCTCCCTGGCCCATCCCTTCCTCTCCTCCTCTTCATTAATCTATTCTTTGAGGACTGGGGAAAGAAAGAATGGAGGATTCAATCTCATCCCAATCCACCTTAGTTGGTTTCTTGCCAAGGATTCTTTATAGAGTATGGTTTTGAAGAGAGCATCCTTAAGCCTGAGGGGAGAGGAGTTCTCTTTGTTTTAGATCATTTGCCACCCTGCTCCACCTTTCCTTGATGGACTCATCAACTTCCTTTTGAGTGCTGCGGAGTGTAATGTCTAAGTGACTCACCGCCTCCTATTGTTTTGCGAGGAGAATGGGTATCAGCTCCTCGTCCTGAGTGAGGATCCTGTGATTATAAATTATTCCCTCAGGGTGAGTGGGCTCAGGTTTGATCATTAATGGAGTTTGCCATTTGGATGCCACATAGAGATGATAGTCCTGGCTCGCTCAATTTCGTGGTTCATCCACGAACACAATGCCCTTAACTGGAAATCACCCACATCTGGGTTTGGTGACCAGTTGGGCAAGCCATAAACTATGAAATTGTGCAAGAAGAACTCACTCTATCAGTCTTTCTCCATCTCTGTGGAGTTCAATGATGCATCAATAAATTCCTTAGGAGTGCTTACCTCTATAGGGAGATCTTTCTTCAATCTCTGAAGCTGGAATTTACCCCATTTTTCTTGTAAATAAACTGCATAGACCGTCGATCGTTGTTTGAGGTCACGCATTCTCTCATATATGCTGATAGTAGTGGCAAGAACATCCTTAATTTTGATAATTTCCTGGTCCTTCCTTGCCAATTTGCTCTGTGCTTCGGCCAAATTTTCTTGCAACTCTAAATTCTTCTGTTCGGCCTGCCGGAGCTCTTTTGCATGGTGCATCTTTAGGATTTGTGTCTTCTCGGCTGAGAATGGGGGAGGTGTGGCCTAGCTTCCTGGCCGAATTATTAATGTTTCCAACTCATTTCTGAGCCTTTCCAATTCTTCTCATGCTTCAGCAAGTTGGGAAACGACCTCGGGGTCCTCATTACGTTCTGGAGGGTTTTCCTTAAAGTTACCTTGCTCCTGTAAGCTCTGCCCTTCTCCTTTATCCATCTCTTCTTCCAGATCCTATTTTTCCTCTTCATTCCCTTTCTCTTCTTCATCCTCTTCTTCTTTTTCTTCTTCGTCCTCTTCTTCATTCGTAGTGGGATCCTTTTGATCTATAAAAGGATCAATGTCATCATCAGACACATTGGTAATCAAGGGGTTGGGTTCCCTTTCTTTCTCCTTGGAGACTCGGATTTTAGATACCTGTGTGAATCTCTTGTTGCGCCTCTTCGACCCCTAACTACTGGTAGGAATATTTGGGTTTGATTTGGGGGAGTCCTCTTTGGAGTGTTTTATTTTGACCAAGGTATCGGCCACACTGTCCAAGTCCATTTTTCTTTTTTCCCCTGATTCAGAGGTGGTCTTACTTTTTGATTCAGGTGGCAAGGGCGTAGTCCTCATTCTCTGAACGTCCTCAGCAGATACCACAATGAACTCCTCCCAGGAGAGCTCTGGAATCTGAGCTTTTAGATCCTCAACAACTATTACTTTGATCAGCCCATGATGAGCCAAAGCATCATCTTTTCCCTTAGCCACCTTCCTACTCATCTCTGCTAGTGATTGGAGCAGGAAAAATGGAATGCTAATATTGTTGTTTAATGAAATGTGACTTCTGTGCCTGAGAAGCTCTAAAATATGAAAATGGAAAATGGGATTATAGCTTAATCTTCTAGTGCATGTGATATGCCTTAGGACAATTGCGGCCATTTCATCCCATGGTGCTGGCATGGAGGGTCTCTTGACTCCATTTTTGTCCTCATCATAAACTTCTCCACGCTCAAAGAATGTTGCTTTTGCTGTGTGGTTTGCCTCCCGGTCGTTGCTACTCCAATGCAGGCCCATTGGAAGACCAGTGTGTTTGGCTATCATGTCCTCATCCACTTTTATGCATAACCCCTTCACCCAGGTGACGTACTGTTCATCTTTTATATGCTTGAAGTTTCTTGTGAACTCCTGGGCTACCCCTGTGTGGTATCCTCTCAGTACAAGGAAAAATGGCATCCATCCTGAGTTGCGAACGATTTGTAGGACTCTCGGGCTTTGATAAATGGCACTGTGATCTTCTAATTCACTCTTTTTAAAACCCTTCATCATTTTTTCGAATCTTCTCTATAACCAGACAGACCAGGGCTTTGGGATGCAGTTTTATACTTTTAACTTGGTCAGAATCTGCCCATGGGCTCAAGGAATGCAATGGTGGTTGCTTCTCGGGAATTCTGGGTGGTTACTTATATGCAAAATCATGGAATATGCTGCACCCAAATTCACTGCCTTTCTGCACCTATTCTTTTCATCATACTTGTACTTGCCACTTCTAATCCCCTATCTTTCATGATTGATCTCTGCCTTCTTATGATTGACCTCTGTACTTCATGTGGTGAAGGTTGCGATCATGATTTGCTAAGGGTGATGGGACTTTGGTAGAAATCATGAGTTATGAAGGTCATTCCACCATGCCGCTGATTTGAAATTGAAGCTATACTCAGCTGACTAGAAATGACTCTATTGTGGGAAAGTGGTTTACCATAAAAATCAAATAAAATCGTTTAGAGATTACCTTGGTATGTATGCGTACTTGCATTGATGAGCTGGTTCATTTTTCCTGCGTGGTGGATTCTGTAGTAATCGTGGCGGTGTCTGTAGTTGAGTTCTGCATGTCAGTAGTTACGTGCGTAGGGTGCTTTTTCCGATATGCGCATTTTGAATTTGCTGAGTATGTGCTTTTGAAAATTGTGCCCAATTGTGATTTATATTTGGATGATTGCATGGTTGGATCTGATTGGATCCCTTCAATAACTTTGCAGGCTCTCTTGAATATGTTTGAAAAAGGTTGGCGTGGTGTGTCTTTGATGAATTTTGTAGTAGATGAAGAATTATTTTGCATGTAGACGTGGCTGGCTTGCGTGAATTGCTTTCATCCTCACTTGAATATATGACAGCCTCGTTGGATTTATTTTTCAGGCTCGCTTGAATTGATGGCAGCCTCGCTTGATATAAATTGTTTCTTGGATGAATTGATGGCAGCCTTGCCTGAATGATTGGCAGCCTCACTTGATATATTTTGTAGGCTCCCCTGAATTGCTGGCAGCCTCACTTGAATTATTGTGCAGGTTCTCTTGAATAGGTTGATGCCCTGTATTTTCCGTTATTCCTTTGTTCTCTTTTTTTTGTTTTGTCTTGTTTCCTCTTTTTTCTCTTTTTTTGTGTTTTTTTTTTCATGAAATGTGCTGAAGCTTACTGTGTTGGAGCATGCTCTATCAGCATCAATTGTTGCTGGTAGAGTACTTGTGTAAATTCCTCTTTGGACTTTGGTTGTTTGTAGAGTTTTAGGCGGTGCCCATTCATGATCATGGGAAACTCATCATCATCAATTGTAATAATTCTCACAGCCCCATTGTCATAAATTTTCTGTATACTGTAAGGTCCAAGCCATCTAGTGGTTAGCTTCCCTTTGAATGTGTGAAATCTGGAGTCGTAGAGTAGTGCCCAATCACCCTCTTCGAATTTCTTGTCCTTCAAATGTTGGTCATTCCATTTCTTTCTTTGCTGTTGGTGATTTCAGTATGTGTAAGTGCTTGTTGGTAGTGTTCATCTAGTTGATTTAGCTGTAGCATGCGTTCTTTTTGAATTTCTGATAGGTTCATATTTAGATCGGCTGCAATTCTTAATGTTTTTACTTCAAATTCGATTGGTAGCATGACCTTTTTCCCATAGACCAGCTCATAAGGTGTGAATCCTGTTGTTGTTTTCCATGTAGTATTGTAAGCCCAGACTGCTTCACTAAGTCTGTCAGCCCAATCTCTTTTGTGAATTTGGACACTTTTTGTCAAGATTCTTTCTAATTCCCTGTTGGTTACCTCAGCTTGACCATTTCCTTGAGGGTGGTAGGAGGATGACTGTCTGTGCTTTACATTGTTTCTTTTCATCAAGTCTTCAATTAAATTAGATGTGAATTGTGGTCCTTGATCTGAAACTACTTCTCTTGGTAACCCAAATCCATGAAATATATGCTCAGTAAAGAATTTGGCCACACTGGTTTCATTTATAGAAGCCAGTGCTGCTACCTCGATCCATTTTGTAAGGTAATCAGTGCATACAAGGATGTAGCTCTTCTGATTGGACTGTGGGTTGAATGGGCCAACAAAATCGAATCCCCACTTATCGAATGCTTCTAAATATATTTGTGGGTGTAGTGGCATTTCTTGTTTTTGTGTTGGCTTTCCCATTCTTTGGCAATCATCACAATGGGACACATACTCATAAGCATCTCTGTGGAGTGTTGGCCAATAATACCCTATTTGCAAGATCTTGTAGGCTGTCCTTTTTACAGCATAGTGTCCTCCACAGGGTTCATTGTGGGTGGCATGCATTATGTCATGTACCTCATCTTCCCTAATGCACCTTCTAAGTACTTGATCTGGTCCCTGTTTAAAAAGCATTCCCTCTATCCATGTATATGTGGCACTTTGTCTTATTACTTTTGTTCTTTCTTTATAACTGTAATGTTCTGGAAACTTCTCGGAAACCAAATAGTTTTCTATGTCAGCAAACCATGGACTTTTTATTGATATGGAAAAAAGGTGCTCATCAGGGAAGTTATCTTGGACCAATTCATTATCTGTCCCATGTGTTACTCTTGACAAAAAGTCTGCTACGACATTATGCTTTCTTGCTTTATCTATTATAGTGATGTCGAATTCCTGTAGAAGTAGCATCCATCGAATAATTCTTGCACTTGTATTAGGCTTGTTCATAAGATATCTGATCATTGAGTGGTCAGTATGGATAAAACTTTGGTATCCTGTAATGTAATGCCTAGATTTGTTGATTGCATGTATGATTGCCAGAAATTCCTTCTCTGTGACTGTGTAGTTGAGTTTTGCCCCAGCCAAATTTTTGCTTATATAGTATATGGCATAGGATTTCTTGTCTTGTTCTTGCCCAAGCACAGATCCAATTGCTTTATCTAATGCATTGGTGTGAATGTGAAATGGAATTTCCCAGTTTGGTCCTTGAAGTATTGGTGTTGTGATGGTTTTCTGTTTAAGACTTTCAAAGGCTGACATGTAGTTGCTTGTCCATATGAACTCATTGTCTTTTGTGAGAAGTGAAAACATGGGGGCAGCAATTCCGCTGTAATTCTCAATAAGCCTCCTGTAGTACCCTGTCTATCCAAGGAAGCTTCTCACATCTCTTTGTTTGACAGGTGGGGGCAGTGTCTTGATTACTGATACTTTGGCTTGATCCACCTCTATACCTCTCTGTGATATATGATGTCCTAGAACAATTCCTTCTTCCATTAACATCCTGCATTTGTCATTGCTTAGGCACAAGCTCATCTCAATACATTTTTTCAATATTAATTCAAGGTTTTCCAATGCCTGGTCAAAGCTTTGTCCATAAGGTGTGAAATCATCCATGAATACTTCCATTTTGTTATTCAGAAAATCGGAGAAAATACTCAGTATGGCCCTTTGAAATGTTGTTGGGGCGTTACATAGACCAAAGGGTAAGATCCTATAGGCGTAAGTTCCCCATGGGCATGTGAAGGTCATCTTATCTTGATCAGCTTGGTGTATTAAAATTTGGTTGTAACCACTGAAACCATTTAGGAATGAAAAGTACTTGTTTCTAGATAATGTATCCAGCACCTGGTCTATAAATGGAAGTGGAAAATGATCCTTCTTTGTTGCTTTATTCAGCTCCCTGTAGTCCACACAAATTCTCCATTTGCCTCCTTTTTTGGGCACTATGACTAGTGGTGAGACCCACTCACTATCAGATATTGGATAGATGAACCCTGCGTCTAATAACTTTTGTAATTCCATTTTGACTATGCCTTTTAGTGCAGGGTTCATCCTTCTTTGTGGTTGCCTTATGGGAGTAGAACCTTCTTTGATGTAAATGTAGTGTTTGCAGATATCAGGATGTATTCCTTTCATATCTGTGAATTTATGCTGACTGTCTTGCCAGGGTTAATTTCCACGACTTTTACCTTCTCGATTTGTTCTGGCAGCACTTCTGTCCATAAGTCATCCATGTTTTGTTTTGAACTTTCACCTGTTTCTGTAGAAAAAAATTCTTGAATAACATGATTGTTAGGAGATATATTTTGTATAAATCTATCTATATGGCCATCTTCATCTATTGCCTTTAAAGATATTGCAGCATCAATTGTTAGGATAGGTCGGAGGTTTTGATTTGGTGTGTTTTGGTAATCATTAGTCCAATTTTGATATTCTAACTCTGAGGATTTCATTGCTAGTGGGTATATTGTTATCTTCTTCCTGGTATGTCCACTGGTGATTGTCATATTTCCTGATCGACAACCTATGTAAGCATCCACAGTTGCTAACCAAGGCCTGCCCAGGATAATTGGAAAGCCACTAAGTTTGCTTTTTATTTTGATTATTATAAAATCCGCTGGGTATTCCCAGGACTCGATATTTATCATGATGTCTTCTAGCATTCCTTCGGGATTCACAGTGGACGTGTCTGCTAGTTGGAGTACTGTTGTAGTTAGTCTTACCATTGATTGGAGTCCTAGGTATAACATGGTTTCTTTAGTCATGACATTGATTGCAGCTCCTAGATTGATTAAGCTTTTATTTATTTGCCTGTTATTTATGGTGACACTTACTACAGGACTACCGGGATCAAGATATTTAGGATTTATTATGACACCTAGCATCAAATCGGCCAATTGTCCGACTACAATAATAGTTGGTGGGTCACGCTTCCTTCTTCCTGGCTTCTTTAGGCAATTCTCTCTAATGAATTCTTTGCAGATGGGCACATCCCTTATGGCTTGTAAGATTCGGATTTGGATGTTTAAGTGTTTGAATTCGTTTAAGATTATATTCTCTTCCTCTTCTTTTGTATTCCGGACAAGTTTTTCTGGAAATGGAGGGTTTCTATTTCGTGTTAGTGGTATAATTTCTTCCTCAGGAGGTTCTGGTTCATCAGGATGCTTAACATAGGGTTCTGATGTGTGGTCCTGAGCTTCAGGTACAGGTTGTTGGATGTTGTGTGGGGGGGTATTCTGCAACGTTTTTCCAAATGGTAGGTTTATTTCATTTATTTCTATGGTGTTTACAACATAAGTTGGGAATTGTTTGATATCAGTGTTGTAAGTTTGCTGCTGTTGTGGGGGCCTGTTATTATTAGGATTTGGAATTGGTTGGGATGGAATAGGTGGAGGTCTAGGGGGTGGTTGAGGTTGTGGGGGTGGCATAATGAGTGGCTGTTGTAATGGCGCCCTCCAATTTGATGGATGTGGGTACTGGTTTGCATAGTTTGTAGTGGATGGAAACGGTGGGGGGTATTGAGGATAAGACAGTGGATAATATGGCTGTTGATAGGATGGTTGATATGCTTGTTAGTTTTGTTGCCATTGGTTTTTATTTGGCTATGATTTCCATGGAGTCGGTGCAGAGTTCCAATTTGGCTATCCTTCGTTATAGTAAGTTTGATTGCTCTGCTGATATGGCCTAGCAAAATTATTCCTCCTCTGATTTATAAAACAGAGCTGTTCTACAGTTCCTTCAGCTGCTGGGTCTTGAATGGATGCCTTACATGACGGTAAGAGGGGACATTTATCAGTGGAATGGTCATCGGTGCAGAGACCACATACTTCTATTGTGTTTAAGGTGCATTGCCCCTTCTCATGCTTCTTCCTACAACGAGGACAAAATACTGCCAAGGCTTGGTTAATTTCATCCTGTTTCTTTTTTATTTGAAGAGCATCAATTTGCATGGCTAGGGATTGCAGTATGTCATTTTTCATGTCATTCAGCAGGTTTCCTAAATAAAATTTTGTAAGTGAGGATGATGATCCACTGGTGGTTGTATGTGTATCCCTCATCCCATTCTTAGTTTTCCTAGATCTTGAGTAGTTTTTGAAGATTTGCAGGATCCGGTCAAAATATTTTTGGAATATGTCTCCATCTCCAAGGAGATTTAAGACCTCAAAATTCTCCTCTTTTACACCCCTGAGAAGGACAAGCTTTAGTGATTCAGGATCCAATGTGCAATGGCTGGCTTGTTTGTAGCTGAGTTGAAATCTTTGGGCATAATCTTCTAATGACTCTCTATCTCCTTGTTGCATCCTAAAGATTTCATCCCTAGTATCTTTGGCCTTGCAGTAGTCCCTATATTTTTCTAAGAATTACTGTTTCATTTGATCCCAGCTAAAGATA
Organism: Larix kaempferi; assembly: GCA_027924585.1. NCBI lineage: Eukaryota > Viridiplantae > Streptophyta > Pinopsida > Pinales > Pinaceae > Larix > Larix kaempferi. Next base: position 12,016,187 of record BSBM01000461.1, on the reverse strand, counting down.
CTATTTCCTTCAAGGCTCATGAACCACCGAAGTGATAGGTATTTTAGTGTGGAAGGAAAAATCCTAAGCTTTTGTGCATCAGTAGTGTAATCAAATGATCTACAAACTACCTCAAATTCAAACAAGAATGTGTCAGGATCCTCTGAATTCAACCCATGAAAGTTTGGCAGAGTGTTAGGATTGATGTTCTTCATTCTGGCATCTCCGAGAGGTATGCTAATGGGAAAAGTGAAAAGCTCCCTAGGTTCTTCCTCTTCATTTTCCATTGAGGTGTTTGAGCTGGAACTGCTAGTGAAGTTGCTTATGTTTGGATCATATGTGGAGTCAGTCTCATTTTCAGAGTGTAGAAATTCAAACTGAGAATGGTCAGAACTGTTATTACCGTTGTTGCTCATGGAATGCTTGGGCAGAAAGCGGTCAAACCTATCCCTTTGCCGACGAGGCATTCATTGGTAGAAGATATTTATGTTTTTGTTTTATGTAATTTTTGTTTCCTTTTTGTGGTTTTTAGGTGATGTCTCCTAAAAGATTTAGCACCTCCTTGGCAATGGCGCCAAAAAGTGGTGAGCTCCTAATATGGATGCCTAATGAGGGCAGCTTATACCAAGATCCTACTTTAAATGTCAACCTAGGGAACATACAAACTTGAGAGATGCATGCACTGTCTTTGCTCTTTATAGGATAATCTCTTGTCATAGTTTAAAGGGCGGTATCGATGTTCTAAATATTTTCTACTAAATGTGAGGGTTGTCTACTTAATGTGAAAACTGATTATGCTACAAAATTGAATACTGGAAAGCAATGAATCTAATTAAAAGAATTAAATTGCTTAAAGCAGTAAATATGTTCTGAGAAGTAAAGCAGGGAATCTATTCTAAGTAATTAAAATGCTGAAGTAATTAGATGCTGATCTGTTCTAAGAAATAAATATATAAAGATAGTAAATCTATTTGAAATAATTAAACTGCTGAAATAACTAAATGCTGAGAATGAAAATACCATAACAGAGCTATTTTACTATTGCGGAAACGAAGTCTGTAACTACTGTCTACGCACACAAATTGAGTCTTGATCTATCTTATTCTACCAATCTAGAATTGAAATACGATCATTCTAATGCTTACCCATCTTCTACTAAGAAGTTAAAAGAAACTAATCACGATGAAAAACTGCAGTGAACTCCAGATCTAACCATGACATTGAAAGCTAAGCTATTACACATGTAATCGCGGATAAAAATATGCGTTTGCAAGAAAGAACCTATAGGCCTACTAACATCGTTTTACTGTACTATGGAATCCATTCTAAACTACTACATAAAACAATGACTCATTCAACGCTACCATATATCATGGAACTGTTCATCAATGTAAAATGCATACTTGGAAAAATACCTGCAGATAGGAATCTCCTGACCTACGTGTTGGAGGGGCCCTCCCCAACCCGTACTCAGGAGAGAATAAAAACATAGAAATGCTTGCTGGAATTAATCATCAATCTTTCATTAATATGTAAAATCCATGTCAAAATAGAATTATGTACTTCAGTATCTCAACAGTGCAGAAAACGTTAACAATAATGTCTTTCACAAAAAATAACAGCAGGGACCTCTCACTACCCGAGAGGTCCATATTTATACGATTTAACTCTAATCCTAACTGTTTGTCTAAGTGTCGATTCATCTTGAAAGTGGGAGTGTGTCCCCTATAAATCAGGAAACAGGGCGCCGAGCTTGTGGTGATCCTTTAGTCTTCTACACATCCTTTCTTTAATAAACCTGAACCTGCTCAATCATGCTTGGTTTCCATATAATCAGTTTAATTGATACGCATTCTAACATACAAGATTAATCATAAAAACAATTTCATTAAATCATTAAAGTAAAACACTTTTCCCACAATTGAGTGCGTTTTGTTACCATTGCTTCAGCTGGACTGTGGAAAAAGGGTTATCAAAATACCTGAAAAATGGACCCATCAGCCACTTGTAAGTCGGCGGACCTCCTTAACCAAGCGTTTTGGGTTTGGCCTTGACAATAGGGATAACTCCCCTACCCTACTGATCGTTCAATGTAAGTGTTGGTCTGCCCGAAGTCGAAGAAGGATCGATACCAGACCCCAGTTTGAAATAGTTTCTGACTAAAGGTATCCTCCCACAGGAGACAAGTTCCTCCTGTACTAGTGACTTCAGGCCTCGCCCCCAGATGGGGGGAGGATTCTCAAATAGGTAAGCAAGGGAGACATCGCTCCTAGCCATACCGACCAACTAGGGTAGTTACCATGTCATTTTTCCTTCTGTGGTAAAGATGTTAGGAAATGTAGAGGGCCGGAGGAATAGATGATAGAGGCGCGAGTTGGAAGAAGTTCACTTATGCAGATGGTTGGATAGCCCAAATGGCCACGTGGATGATGTGACCCGTGTCTTTTGGTATATGGAGGAGAAGTGAAGTGAGGGGTTGTGACGTGAACAAAGTTAGGGAGAAAAGCGGATTGAAGGGATCTTTTTTTCTATCGAAATGATTGACAATGCAAGGGAGGCCACCTCAGTGTCGTCATTTGCACCACCTTCTATCTGGCAGGTTTTGTCAAGCGTGTTTCAGGTCGGCTTAAACTTGGGGAATCATTTCCACTTAATTGGGTAGTCCGATCAAGTTATCGTGGCGATCATGGCCACACGCAGCTGCTGTCCTCATCACCACAGTTATGGATATGGCTCTTTCACCCGCTCGACACATAGAAAGGATGGTACACCCGACGGCTTGGGGCATCTTTCAGTTGGGATTGGATCATGGAGAAAGAATAAGAATCCGAGGTGGTTTTCATGCTAGAGAAAGTGTGGTCCGAGGGGGAGGAAAATCATGCTCCTTCATCTCCTATAGCATTCAACCATGAGGAATCCAGCTCTGGTAGTGACGAGGAGGAAGAGGAAATATGGCAAGTGTCCAAGAGGATTCGGCCTTAGAAAAAATACAAGATTTCTGGGGAAAGAGGCATCCAGCGAGGCATGGAGATCGTTCATGATCTCATACTTCCTACTGAGGAGGCGACACCTCCTCCTCCTACGAGGGAAGCAGAGGCTGACAGTTCTCCGAAGGTGGAGGATTTCTTTGATCCACAAGGCCGTTTGAAGACTCTATAGTAAGTGTTAAATTTTGAGTATTAATTCACAATACTCTTGGATCTTTACTGAGATAATAACATATACAGTATATCAATGCATAACAATCACAATAAGTATGACTAGTATCACAAGAATCGAAAGCATGAGAGATAAGAGACATAGAGTTTCCATGGGGAAAACCCTAAGGTGAAAAACCCCACAACTTCCTTAGAGATAGAGAGAGGAATGGCTGAACCAAAGTACAACCAAAATACACTTGAGATAGTCTCCTAGTAGTAGATGATCCTCCTCCTCACTAGTGCACCACTTTCTGAGTGAGAGAGATATGAATTTCTGAATGATTCAAATAGAGATCTCTCGATCTCTATTTATACTTAACCTGTTTGCCTAATTACACTATGGGGCCGGCTTGTCTATCTAGATACATCCATAATAAAATATATATTTTAGGGCCGACCCCACACATGGTGGTCTAATAACCCATCAGCAAGTACACACACTTGTGACACTTGTCAATCCACAGGACGACACTTCCTTATAGAGAAATAACACATCTCTTATAAGGGTACAATAAATATATATGAAATACATAGATGAAATACATTCAGAAGTTACATATACATCAACACTCCCTCTTAACTAGGAAGGTATTTCTCGACACAGTTCTGCTAGACAAGTCTTCTTCTTGGGATCATCGTCATCGATGCATCGTCATCATCATCATCATTGCTGCTGCTATCTCAACCAATCTCTGACTCTACTCGTCATAGGAAGTTCTACAGAGCTAGTCCTTTTTCATACTGGATGTAGGCCCACCACCTGCAGGTCTTCATCATCTGTACGAACGGTCTGATAGAGGTGGCCTCTCAGGACTAATTTTATGTGCGGATGCAATACTGGAAATAGTATCCCAAGAACATTTATGTGCCTAACCACGACCGGAAATATCTCCCAGGACTGATTACATGCATCTCCTCCACAATACCTTTAAAGAGCATCCCAGGAACATTTATGTGCCGCAGCACAACCGGCAAGATCTCTAAAGAGCATCCCAGGACTTATTACGAGCATATAGCTCAACCTCTCAGATCTCCCGGACTGATTACATGTGGATAGACAAAACCCTTAAAGAGCATCCCAGGAACATTTATGTGCCACAGCACAACCGGCAAGATCTCTAAAGAGCATCCCAAGACTAATTACGAGCACATAGCTCAACCTCTCGGATCTCCAGGACTGATTACATGTCTTCGTAGTAATACCTCATCCCAAGACTGATTACAAGCACACAGCTTAACCTATCGGATATCTGAGGACTAATTACATACTACATAGAAATACTGGAAAGATTACCCCAGGAACATTTATGTGCCGCAGCACGACCGGCAAGATCTCCCAGGACTGATTACATTCTATTTGCATAACCTGCCACATATCATCTCTGACCTCCAAGTATCAATCTGATACTCATGATCCAACGGATCATCATCGCACAAGGCATCATCCTGATGCCCATGATCATACTGATCATCATCACTGTACCATCCTAGTACATATCATCTGGAGAAACATCCTGAAGCTCATCATCATGATCAACCTGATCATACAATGCATCCACCTGATGCATACCAAGTATCTACCCAATACATATCATCATACATGATCCATCTAATCATACAATGTATCCACCTGATACAAATACAAATACATGATACATATCAACATACATGATCTACCTGATCATACAATGTATCCACCTGATACAGATACATGGTCCAAGCATCCAACATGATGCATATACAAATACATACAAATGATCCAACCGAACATATCCAGCATCCAACATGATGCGTACATACATATAAATGATCCAACTGATCATATCCAACATCAACACGATGCGTACATACATACAAATATAAATGATCCAACTGATCATATCTAGCATCAACACGATACGTATACAGACATACAAATATAAATGATCCAATTGATCATATCCAGCATCAACATGATGCGTACATACATACAAATTTAAATGATCCAACTGATCATATCCAGCATCAACACGATGTGTATACAGACATACAAATATAAATTATCCAACTGATCATATCCAGCATCAACACGATGCATATACATAGCAGTAATTGGAGCATCGTCTTGATACTCATCATCCATCGCTTACATCCACAGCCATGTGAAGGATCCTCCTTCCAACATGCTTGGAATGGCTTTAGCAAATGTGTCCATCACTTCTTCCTCGAAGTGTCATCGATTTGAAGAACACCAAGCCTCTCCTTGAAGTACTCCAACTTCACCCTGGCTAGTGTCTTCATCAGCACATCTGCAATCTGCTCGTCAGTCGTAACATACAGGAGCTTCACAGCTCCTCTCTGCACCATATCCATGATATAGTGATATTTGATATCTATGTGTTTCAACCTGTCATGAAACACTGGGTTCTCAGACAGCTTCAAACGACTCTGGTTATTGCAGAATATACCAGTAGCATCCAATGGGAGATCAAATAACTCAGACAGTGGCTTTCATAGCCATACTACCTCACAACTAGCTGAACAAGCTACAACATACTCTTCCTCAGTTGTACTCAGTGCTACGCAGGACTGCTTCCTACTGAACCAAGAGATCACACCTGATCCCATACTGAAGCAGCACCCAGATGTGCTCTTCCTATCTGCAGCACTGCCAGCCCAATCTAAATCAACATAACCCTACAAGTTAAACTTTTGATTCGCTTCATACTTGAGCCCATAATCCACTGTACCCTTCAGGTACCTCAGGACATGCTTTACAGCAACCAGGTGAACACTCCTCGGATCCGTCAGGAATTGGCTCAATGTGTTCACTGCAAAGCAAATATCTGGTCTCGTGTTCGTCAGGTACATCAAGGAACCAATCATCTGATGATACATAGAGACATCAATCGGCTCAGATGAAGCATCACATAGAAGCTTTAGATTCGATGCCATGGGTGTGGCCATGGCCTTGCAATCCATCATCCCAAATCTCTTCAGGATATCTACTGTGTACTTCCCTTGACCAAGGAAGATCCCACCTGCATTCTGCCACACCTCCATACCTAGAAAATAATGCATCATTCCCAAATCTTTCATATCGAACTCAGCAGCAAGCTTCCTCTTAGTATCTGCAATCAGTCTGTCATCTCCTGTTACAAATAAGTCATCCATGTGCAGAAGTAGAATCACAGGATTCCCTTCCTCAACCTTGTAGTAAAGGTTGGAATCCGCTTTACTTTTGGTAAAGCCCAAACTAGATAGGAAACTGTCCATCCTACAATACCAGGTTCTGGGAGCTTGTTTCAAGCCATACAAGGCTTTCTTCAATCTGCACACATATGACTCCCTGTCATGTATTTCAAAACCGAGTGGCTGCTCCACATATACTTCCTCTTCAACTACACCATTCAAGAAAGAAGTCTTGACATCCATCTAGTGTATTTTCCATTACATTGCTGCAACCAGGGAAAGTACTGTTCTGATGGAAGTATACCTGGCTACAGGTGTAAAATTTTCTTCATAATCTATTCCTTCTTTCTGAGAGAAGCCATGAGCTACGAATCTTGCTTTGTATTTATCTACACTGCCATCTGTAGCATGCTTGATTTTATAGATCCATTTGGAAGTCACAACAGACTTCTCTTTAGGTCTTGGGACAACATCCCAAACATAATTTTTCATTATTGATTGGTATTCCTCAACCATAGCATCCTTCCATTCTTTCTTTTCCACTGCTTCTTCATAACTGGAAGGTTCTCTGTTCATAATGTCACAGAGTAAAGCAACATAGCTGGTATGTGATCTGGTTCTTTTCTTTGCTCTGTGTTCTTCTTCTGGAATGCCAAATATTTCTGCATCTTGAATGAGCTCTCTATCCCATGCAGGTTTCCTCTTGTGAGAGTTATCCTCACGGGGTGGATCTATAGGTTCTTGCGGATCTTCAAACTCACGAACAAATTCTGGAATTGCTTCAGTCATGGTAGTGTCTTGAAATCTAGTTTCCTTAGGTTCTTCATAAACTTTGATAGGTGCCTTACTTGATTTGATGAATGTTGAGTTTTCATCAAATGTTACATCCCTACTGACATCAATATTCTTGAACCCTGGAAAGTATATTCTGTAAGCCTTCGAGCTTTCACTGTAACCCACAAAGATACCCTTCTTTCCTGAAGGATTTAGCTTGGTCCTCTTTTCCTTTGGGACATGTGTGTATACTGGACAACCAAATATTCTGAGATGGCTGACTTCAGGTTTCTTACCAGAAAAGACCTCTTTTGGTGTCTTGTTGTCCAATATCCTGTGGGGTGTTCTGTTTTGCACATATACAACTGTTCTAGCTGCTTCTGCCATAGATGCATAGGTAGATCCTGGTCATGCAGCATTGCCCTTGCTACTTCCATGATTTTTCTGTTCTTCCTTTCTGCAACTCCATTCTGTTGAGGATTATAAGGAGCATTCAACTCCCTCTTAATCCCTAAATCACTGCAAAGTTTCTTGAAGTCACCTGAGGTGAATTCTCCACCATTGTCGGATCTGAGTGTTTTGATCTTTTTTTCAGTTTGATTCTCCATCAAGGTTTTGAATTCCTTGAACTTATCAAACACCTCATCTTTGTTTTTCAAGAAGTATACCCAAGTCTTCCTGGAGAAGTCATCAATAAATGAGACATAGTAAACATACCCACTTAGAGAACTGGATGACATAGGACCACATACATCTGAGTGGATGATTTCCAGGATATCTTTTGCCTTTCTTTCACTGCTTGGGAAAGCCTTCTTAATATTCTTACCTTTTGCACATCTTTTGCAAAAACCTTCATGTTTGGTCTTGATTTTAGGAAGACCCTCTATAGCCTTGCTTGCAATTGGAAGTGCCCTACAGTACATATGAGCAAGTCTTCTATGCCAAAGTTCACTTGGATCCATGGATTTATGCACCATGGCATGTTCAGGTTGTCCTTTTTATTTTATACAAACCTCCCTCTTGATCTCCAATCACAACTGCATCATCTATGGTCTTTCCCTTTGGCCACATTAGGACTTGGCCATCCACAAATGCAACCCTCATACCTTTTGCATCCAATGCAGAGATGGAGAGTAAGTTCTTCTTGAGCCCAAGTACATAAAGGACTTCTTTCATCTTCAAAGATTTTCCAGAATCTAGGTTGTAGGAGGCTTCACCACTTCCTTTGATGGGATATTGATAATCATCCCCAAGTTTCACTTTATGGGGTGATTCATGTTCAAATAGATTTACAAAGGATTCTTTAAACCAAGTCATGTGTTTGGAAGCCCCACTGTCAATTAACCAATCATTACAACCATGGGAGATAGTACCTGTGAGAGCAAAGATTAGAACATACTCTTCTTCACTTGATGAGTCATCATTACTATCATCACTTTCTGCCCTTGCCTTCTTCTTTGGAGGTTCATCATCTTCGGCAGCATGAGCATGGTACCTTCTTTTGTTACCCTTCTTCTTCTTGCTGGAGTTGTTGCTGTTGTGGTTGTCCCTTTTGTTCTTGGGACATTTTGAAGCAAAGTGACCCTTCTCATTACAAGTTAAACACCTTAGATCTTCTTGTCTTTGTGAAAATGATGAGAAGATTTCTTCTTGTGATGGGATGGCTCCCTCTTGAACTTGCCCTTCTTAGTTTGAGTTGTGAGAGCTTGATCTTCATTTCCCATCTTCTCTTCTCTTGCCACAAGCCTTGCTTCTTCTTGAGAACATTCCTCCCATAATCTGCTGAAGGAGATTAACTTCTTTCTGGCACAGATCCCCTGGATAAAAGAGTCCCATGACCTAGGTAGGCCATTCAAAGTAGTCATTACAATTTCACCATTCTCCACCATTTCATCTACAGCTTCAAGTTGTTCCTTGATCTGAGAGACCTTGGAGAAATAGGATTGAACGGTTTCTCCATTCGACATCTTGACCTTTTTCAATTGATTCCGCAGGGTCATCTTCCGATTTATGTTCTTTCCTTCAAATAGCTTGGTCAAGGAGTCAAACATAGCCTTGGGTGTATTTAGAGAAGACACATGGGCTATGAGATGGTCTTTGATAGAATCAACAATGATTCTCTTTGCCTTTACCAAGTTCTTCTTATGCAATACCTTAGCCTCTTCATCCTATGGGATAGGGATGTCTTCTTTTATATATGAGTCCAACTCATTCTCTTTCAGGATTAACCCAATCCTATACTTCCAAGCTTGGAATTTATCAGCCCCTTCAAGCTTATCCTCAAGCTTGGTGTGGTGAGACATCTTAAAGAGTACTTCAAATGGAGATAGAAAAGATTTAGGTCTTACCACTTGAAATGCTGAAAATTGGATCTAGTCCCAGATTAAGGTTTGTCGAAAAAGCCCTAAAAATTCAAAATGTGAATTTCAACTTTCTGAAAGGATAGAAAGATGTGCCTTGATGAGCTGATCATCCTGGTGTATTCAGAATTTGAGACCAACAAAGCTTTACCCTTCAGATTTGCCTTTTTCTCCTCCCAGGTTCACTAGGGAGAGCCCTGAATTAGGGTTTGAGTTTCCCGGAGATCTACCCAGCCAAAAATCTCGATCCAAAGCTCTAAACTTCGATTTTTGCAAGGAGCTTCAAGTTATGTCTTCAGATTTCAAAAATTCCTATTTTGTGGAAACCCTAATTTTTAGGGCCAAATCTAAAAATGCTCAGAATTGAATTCTGATTGGACAAATAGATTCTCCTTGATGAGTAGAGTCAATCTGCTATACTGCTTTTCCAAAAACTGTGGAGAGAAACCCAATAAACAAGAAACTCAAGTTTCCGTCACGGCAAAATGTCTTCTTCTTAGGTTAGCTCTTATACCATGTTAAATTTTGAGTATTAATTCACAATACTCTTGGATCCTTACTAAGAGAATAACATATACAGTATATCAATGCATAAAAATCCCAATAAGCATGACAAGCATCACAAGAATCAAAAGCATGATAGACAAGAGACACAGAGTTTCCGTGGGGAAAACCCTAAGGTGAAATGTTAAATTTTGAGCATTAATTCACAATACTCTAGGATCTTTCGTGAGAGAATAACATATACAGTATATCAATGCATGACAATCACAATATGACAAGCATCACAAGAATCAAAAGCATAAGAGACAAGAGACATAGAGTTTCCGTGGGGAAAACCCTAAAGTGAAAAACCCCACAACTTCCTCAGAGATAAAGAGAGCAATGGCTCAACCAAAGTACAACCAAATAACACTGAGATAGTCTCCTAGTAGCAGATGATCCTCCTCCTCACTAGTGCGCCACTTTCTGAGTGAGAGTGAGTTACTTTTTCGAGTGTATAAAATAGAGATCTTCGATCTCTATTTATACTAACCTTTTTGCCCAGTGACCTTATGGGGCCGACTTGTCTAGCTAGGTACATCCACATTATATTATATATAATTTAGGGCCGACCCCACAAGGTGGTCTAATAACCCATCGGCAAGTACAAACACTTGTGACACTTGTCAATCCACATGACGACACTTCCTTATAGAGGAATGACACATCTCTTATAAGGGTACAATAAATATATATAAAATACACAGATGAAATACATTCCGAAGTTACATATACATCAACACTCCCTCTTAACTAGGAAGGTATTTCTCAACACAGTTCTGCTAGACAAGTTTTCTTCTCGAGATCATCGTCACTGTTGCTGCTATCTCAACCAATCTATGACTCTACTTGTTAACACCCAAAAAGTGCTCACTAGCTCATTTCCCTATTCACATGACCCATTTGTCCACTTTTTCACCATCTGAGCCTCCGAAACCAACAAAAGGTCACCAAAATACCTTAGTACACCCCTTTTCCATTAAAAAAGATTATTTTTCCAAGAAAATCATAAAAAACCCTCAAAAAGGGTCCAAATTCCCAAAAATATTAAAAAGGGAATTAAAATATTATTTTTATTCAAAAAAGGAAAAAGGAGGGAAAAGTACCTAAACCATGTTGGTCAATACCATTTGGTTTCCACAAAACCACAAATGGTATTCCTCACCACCAAAACCTATAAAAAGGTGGTAGGGGCTCCTCATTATCCATCCTTCCATTATCTCATCCTTATGCTGCTGAAATCTCCCCTGAGCACTTTTAGCCATTGAAGCAACCTTGGAGAAAGAGACCTATTGGAGTTTGGAGCTACTCATCTTGGGAGTTGCTCAACATCAACCTTCACCATTGAAGGTAATATCGCAAGCACTTGCTTGCCCCCCACTTTTCAATACAAAAAATTATTTATTATGTTTCTTGTTCTTGATTTTGAAATGTTTACATTATTTGCTTAGATTCTTGTTTAGATCCATGAAAAGTATTGTTTAATTAGTTTATTGTTCTTTATTTCAATTGAAACTGCTGCTACTAGTTAGTAGGTGCCCATAGCACTAAGCCTGGTTGCAAAACCGGGCCAACAGTTTTTGGCGACTCCGCTTTGGTTTGAACTTTAGATCTCTAGTTTTGCCTTTAAATCTTAGTTTTTATGAGTTTTTAACCTTTAGATCCATAGATCTGCCATCTTAGACAGCAGATCCATTGCTGTTCTGAGATTTGGCCCCATAAACAGCCCGAAATTTTCAATTTTTGGGTTCGTTTCTCGGTTTCCGTGCACAGCTTCCGCCTCGCGGCTTTTTGCCAGACAGTCGCGCGGTCCATCGCGACTTTTCTGCGTTTTTCCGCGCGGTCCATCGCGGCCTTTTTCCAGACAGTCGCGCGGTCCATCGCGACTTTTCTGCGTTTTTCCGCGCTGCACACCGCGGCTTCGCGGCCTATTTCCGCGCTGTCCATCGCGACTGTGCGCCCAAAACCCGCGCGGTCCATCGCGACTGTGCGCCCAAAACCCGCGCGGCCCATCGCGGCTGTTCGTCCAAAACCCGCGCGGCTGAATTTTTTCATTCGGCCATCCCGATTTTGAAAAATATTTTTTACTGTACTTTCTGCCCATAGCACATTTTTTACAGTATTAAATTCTGCATATTTTACAGCTTTGAAAAAAAATTTTACTATTTAAAAATGCATATCTAGAAATCTTTTTAAAAATTTTCAAGAAAGTGAAAGAAAGACTCATTTTGCATTTTCATCTATATTCAAATTTTTTCTTGTTTACTTCTTTAGAATCTTTCCCTTAGCAATTTTTCTTGAAACGAAGAAATCCATTTATTTCTTTTAAAAAGAAGTTTATTATTTGCTTTCATAAATCCAAGAAATCCATTTATTTCTTTTAAAAAGAAGTTTATTATTTGCTTTCATAAATCCAAGAAATCCTTTATTTTTTGAGTTATTTTTTGAAAAGCATATTAATTCCTTTTAGTGAAAAAAGTCTTAAATATTTGCTTTTTATTTTCGAAAAATCCTTTATTTTTTGAAAATTTCCCTTCAAGCATTTAATTTTTTCAAGTTCAGTTTACAACACCTCACGTGCACTCACACGATCACTTAATTGAACTAAGACTTAAAACGTACCCTAATTTGAACACACTCTTAACCCCACTTGGGGAACACTAAAAGAATTCTTGTAGCTAGGTAGTATTGGGGGGATAGGTGTTCCAATAACACCCCTCAGTTCATACATCTGAGACATAGAAGTTGTCCAATTAGGGAGCTAAAATCTCTTAGTACTTTTTGGCGCGGTCACAACTGGTTTGTGGGAAGGCCTCTCCCCTAGGAGGGTTGAAGTCGCGAGGATGGTTCCGGAAGCCTGAGTGGGATACCGAAACCCATTCAGTAACCGAAGGGCTACCATTCGCAGTTCTCGGGATATCCCTGTATTGGGATATTGCGATCAAAGGACCAAACGGCAGATTTACCTTTTCTCGACGCGTCATGAACGGAGTATCCTAGTAGCCTGTCTTTTAGGATTGATTACCCGGTGTCCCTCCCGGTAGGGGGATATCTAGCCGTTGTCTCTACATTCATATTGTCTGACTTGGATTTCATCACCTTGCAGAGGATATCGTCTGTTTGAGTCACAATACTTTTAGATTAGGTGTTTGCATGATCTTTACCACCTTTTGAGTCTAGTTACACCTATTTTTTCTAGGAGCCGCTTGCATGTTGGTATTCTAACCGGTTGTTGCATTCCTCCACTTATTGTAGCACAGCTGCTAGGATAAGTGCATTTTTTGAGGATTGATTTTTTGGCCTGTGAGCCTTATTTTTTCACTCCCCTTCTTGCACCCTTGGTTGCATTAGGGTTTTGAGTCTTTTACATATATATCACCACCTGATACTTAAAACAATTTTTTTCATAAAAAACATATTCTCACCATTGAGAATTCTAGACGTTCTCGTCGTCTACGGGGCGAACTCCCAGAGTTTAGTCCACTTGGCTCTCCACGTCACGGACGCAGAGCATTATCCCTTGATTCGACACATCGTCAATCAATTAGACGGTCATCCGATTCTGACATACCCCACTTCACCTTTGATTTGGAGGTAGAATCCGAAAACCCCACCGAGTTACCACCAACCACAATTATGTCTGGAACACCAGTTGATCCACTATATACATTAACCATAGGTCAGACATCCGCAGACCCTTCTGCGGTAGTACCATCAACGGCAACAGCCACCCCCTTGGGTATGCCCAATATGGGTAACACTCCACATTCAGGAATGCCTAGCACAGGACCACCACTTGTCATGGGCATGCCCAACATGGGGGTCATACCCCCTTCGGTTTCCACAAACCCTATCCCAGGAATCCCTAGTGCGATTCCTAACCCAAGTGTAACTCCTGTTGCACTTGGGAGTGCTATCCCAGGAATCCCTAGTGCGATTCCTAACCCAAGTGTAACTCATGTTGCACTTGGCAGTACTATACCAGGAATCCCTAGTGCGATTCCTAACCCAAGTGTAACCCAAGTTGCACTTGGGAGCGCTAACCCATATCAGGCCACACCTTTTGGAGGGCACATACCCTCCATACCTAGCATACCTATAGGTGCTACTGGACCCCTACACCATACCACAATGGCTAGGCAGGTCCCGGTTCCGGTCACCACATCCGCTAGTCTACCATACATGGCAAGTCTCAACCTGCCAGATTTAGCTAGGCTCACAAATGACCCCATCAGGCATGATCCTGCTTGGCCCCATATGCCCACTAAGCTTCCCTCTGACATCCCTAAGTTTGAGGGTAAAGCCGGAGAAGACCCCCAAAATCACATCATGTCATTCCATCTATGGTGTTCCTCCAACTCCATAGTGGATGACTCAATCCGCCTACGGCTTTTACAACGCACCTTCACTGGTTCCGCAGCCAAATGGTATATCGAGCAACCCCATGGGACGCATTCCACATTTACCTCCCTTGCCTCGACCTTTCTACAATTCTTCCAGCTACCTGTCCGCTACGATGCGGGCGTCGAGATCCTACTGTCTTGCAGACAGAACATGGCCACGCATATCACTGACCATATTCATGATTGGCGTCGGCGCCGAAGCCTATGCAAGATCAAATTAGACGACCGAATCTTTTTAGACTGGTTCCTTAAATCCCTCCTTCCTCTCATTGCGAAGGATGTAGCATTTGAAAGACCCCAGTCGGAGGAGGATGCCATCCTTAAGGCCCAACAGTTTGATCGTATCTATGCCCAGTCAGGTTACCTATACACGATCATACCTGACGCCCCACGAGGTGACTCTGCACGCGGTGACACACCGGGGGCATCACATGCCGCTGATGGCATTATTGGCCAAATTACACCGCAAGCAAAACCTTTCAGTATGGTGAGCACCATGCCCGCCCCAGACCTTTCTAGGGCTACATCTAGTTCCGGAGCGACAACCTCTTATGCTCCAAAAAACCAAACCCATCACGTTCATGGACCCTCTTTTCCACAACATTGTTATGGCCAAGCGCCATCAGCATATGTACCTCCTACATACTATGCTCAACCTACGGTACAAAACCCCATGCAGTTCCCACAACAGCCCATGCATTACCCACAACCGGTTGCACCGGCTAACCTCACACCTCCACCAGCTCAGGGGTACCAACAACCCCAGCAGGCAACTGGACCACCTCCAGCTCCACCTGCATACTATCCACCGCAACCTGCTCCAACACCTGCGGCTCCTCAGAATCCCCCCAATGCTCAAGGGCATGTGTACGCACAACAACATCAGCCCCAATACCAAAATAACCAACGCAACCAGGGTGGGCAACCCAACCGCGGAAGAGGACGCAACCGTGGAAACAATCAAAACCGTAACCAAGCTCCACAACCTACCCATCCTCCGCAAGACAATAACGCGGCGCCCGCTCATCAGAATCCTGATCGGCAACCTAAGCAACCCAAAAATGCTAATTTACGAACAAACCATCCTTGTTCCATTTGCGGTGTCTATGGCCATTATACCCACGCTTGCCCACATCTCGAGCGAGTTCGACAACTATGGACAAATGACGCCCATCGTCAAGGGAAGGCGGCTCCTCAGCCACCACCCAACCCCCCACCACCTCCACAACAACTGTTGGTCCTCCAAAACCCTTTTCCAACACAAGGAGTGGTGAACACTCAGCCGTTAGCCCCCCAATAGGGCAACGTGCAACCGCAACAAATTACTTACGCAGCTCCTGACCAGCCCATGTTTGATTCAGGCACCCACCACTTATTGATGATGTCCACCGCCGACGTCAATATCCAAACCCGTCGGAATCAATACGGACCGACTTCTGAAGCCCCCCCCGCCGAAAAGGATACTAATGCTAATCCCACCGATCAGACATTGCGTATACCTCAGGTTCCACTCGATGGCGCTTCTAAAGCACCTCGCTTCCCCCTTCGCCGAATCAACAACAACCCCAATGCACGGGCTGCGTCCAATTACAACATTGTAGATGACTTAGCTCAATCTCCCGCAGCCATGTCTGCGTTAGAAGTCTTAAAAACCTGTCCTACTCAGCGCAAGACTTTACTTTCCGCCATTGGGGCGATTGACCCAAATGATTCGAAATTGATGACCTTTGATTTAGACCAATCTGAACCACGGCTGCCTTCTACCATAGCAGTCCAAGTTTCCGTTTCTATTCGGAATCTTGTCATCCATCAATGTATCATCGACGAGGGTTCCTCCACATGCGTCATGTCCACTTTTGTTTGGCAAAAGTTGGGATCCCCTGCTCTCCAGCAATCCACCACTGCATTGCGGGCCTACGATGGCAGGTCAGCTCAACCTCAAGGTTTATTACCCAAAGTACCCGTCCAATTAGGTGGGAAAACTGTGCTCATCGACATAGAGGTCATTAACGCCCAGCTCGACTATAACCTTTTACTTGGCCGCAGTTACATGTACGCCATGAAAGCGGTCGCCTCCTCCGTCTTCCGCACCATGATGTTCCCCCACGAGGGACGCGTGGTCAAAATTGACCAACTCACCTACTATGATCCCAACGCCCCTGCAGCACCCGAGAATGTTCTCCCCATGATTGAACAACCCGCTTCTAGTGCAGTTACATCCTTTGTGTCTTCTGTGGCACCCGGACTTTATTCGGATACACCAATGACCTCTACATTCCAGGCCATTCCACCACCGTCACCGGAGACCCAAGTCACAAACCTCTGTACTCTTTCGCAGAATACGCAAACGTCCGGTGGTCAACCACCATTGATCCCCAGTCACATTGGTGTTACACCCATCCACACCATCCCCTTCCTATTTCCTCCTTCGGGTGTAGTAATCACCCCGGTTATGGCTACCCTTAACCTACCCGGGCTAACATTGGGATTGCCCGTGTGGTATATTCTGCCTCCCGTTCGACTACCGACACCAGACGTCATCCTCCAACCGGTACAACCTATTGTTACCACAAATCAACCTCCCCCTGGTGTCGCGATCCCTTCGTCGCCAACGACACCTCCTCCTAACCTCAATATTCCTTCGTCGTCAATGAAACCTCCTCCTGGTCTCACGATTGCTTCGACGTCAAAGGATCCCCCTCTCCTTGCTAAGCCCACTGGGGGCAGAGGTCCACAACCATACACTGCTATACCACCTCCTAAGGCAGCCAAACCCCCACCGGTGTTTCGAGCTCCCCCCAAATGTTCATTATGCGATGAAATTGGCCATCCAACTCATCAATGCCCACATTTATCGGCACTCCAAGAGCATATGAATATGTTGTACGATGACATCGGCATCCCAGTAGTCAGATTAGAGCCACCTCTACAGCCTCGTGACAAATCACTGCGCACTAACCATCCTTGTGCGATATGCAGTGTTTACGGCCACTACTCTCACCATTGCCCTGATCTACCTGACTATAGAGCAGCGTTGTACGAGTTAAACAATGCCGACTTAGAGATATCTCCTCCCCTCATCGAGGAGATCCACCCCCCACCATCATCCTCGTCAGAAGAAGTCAATACGATATATATGATTTCAACAACCTTCAAACCAGAACCCCTTGATTTATGGTCTGACTACTTCAATACTGATGAGCAGATTTTGGAGACACTCACTGCACCCGACTACCCTTGGGATGATATGCATCATCGCTCGTACTTCCTCCCGGAAACATCTACCTCCACCGCATCCAACCAGCTATCAGTCGAGTCGAAAGACTTCATACCCGCTAAGGTCGATTGGTTAAAGGACCCTATCCCAGCACCGGATGCCTTTTAAGAAGGGAACATGTCAAACATTTCCCCCACTATACAGATAGACATTTCCACAACACCAGGGAAACCTGAGCTTATCTCGCTGGGCGCATCTTGCACTCAAGCTGAAACTCAGGCATACAAAAAACTCTTTCAAGAGTTCCGAGACGTCTTTGCCTGGTCTTATACCGAGATGCCTGGTCTCGACCCCGCCATTATTGAACACCACATCGATACATGGCCGGAAGTACCCCCTGTTCGTCAGAAACAGCGACCTATTCACCCTGCCAAGCTCCCCGCTGTTAAGGCTGAAGTCGAGAAACTTCGAAAAGCAGGTTTTATCTACCCTATTCCGTACACCACCTGGGTGTCGAACCCCGTTCCAGTCAACAAAAAGCAAGGCACCCTTAGAGTATGCACTGACTTCCGCGATCTAAACCACGCTTGTCCAAAAGACAATTTCCCCACGCCATTCATTGACCAACTCATTGATGAGTGTGCGGGCCATGAGGTCCTATCCTTCATGGACGGGTTTTCCGGATATAACCAGATTCACATCCGCAAGGAGGATCAGTACAAGACTGCCTTCACCACCCCATGGGGCACCTTTGCCTATCGCGTCATGCCATTTGGCCTTAAAAATGCTGGTGCCACTTTCCAGCGAGCCATGACCTATTGCTTTCACGACTTGGTCCATATCTTGCGAGTCTGTCTTGACGACCTCACAGCCCATTCCCGAAAACGATCCGACCACCTTAACGACCTCCGGCAAGTTTTCCTGCGTTGTCGCAAATATAAAATCCGCTTGAACCCACACAAGTGTGTCTTTTGCGTCCTGGCGGGCCGGTTGTTGGGTTTCATTGTTTCCCAAGATGGAATCACTGTCGATCCCCTGAAAGTCAAATCCATCTTAGAACTTCCCCCTCCTCGCACGCTTCGGCAGCTTCAGAGCTTGCAAGGGCGGTCCAATTTTCTTAGGCGCTTTGTTCCTGATTACGCCACCAAAGTCCATGGATTCTTACGCTTACTTCGTACCCACATACCCTTTGTTTGGGATGAGCAAGCAGACGCGGCATTCGAAGCCCTCAAGAAAGCTCTCACACAAGCCCCCTTGATATCCCCACCGGATTTCTCTCAAAACTTCACCCTTTACGTCTCGGCATCTGAACATGCTGTGTCCGGAGTTTTAGTCCAGGAAGATGCCTCCCACAAAGAGCATGTGATTTATTACGTCAGCCAGACCTTATCTGGCCCACCTCTACGTTACCCATACGAGGAAAGATTAGCACTAGCTGTAGTCTTTTCCGTACAAAAACTGCGACACTATATTTTGCTTAGTCATACCACGGTTGTCGCCGACTCCAACCCCATGGTCTACCTCCTCACCCGGCGGCTCCTTCAGGGTCGTGTCGCTAAATGGGTCATTATCCTCCAGGAATATGACCTTACTTTCAAGACTCCCAAAAGCACGAAAGCCCTCGCGCTTGCTCACCTCATTACAGATCTCCCATCCTCTTCAACATCACCCGTCATCCAAACGGACCTGATTGACGAGCACATCTTCGTCATTTCGTCTGACGACCCTTGGTACGGAGACATTTTGACTTACCTTCGTACGCAAAAATTCCGACCACACATCGATCGTGATGGACGCCGTCGCATACGACACCACGCCCCCCGATACCTACTTATTGGGGATGTACTTTATCGACGCGGCATTGATACTATATTACGCCGCTGCCTATCCCATAGTGAGGCAGAACAAGTCCTCAATGATTGTCATAGCGGTGCCTGTGGAGGCCATTTCTCCGGCATGGCTACCGCCCAGAAAATCATTCGGGCCGGTTATTTTTGGCCATCCTTGTTTACTGATTGCATCACCGCAGTCAAGCATTGCCAGAACTGCCAGCTATTTTCCCCCAAAGCTAGAACCCCCCCTGCCCCCCTTCATCCAGTCATCACTGTTGGACCATTCTGCAAATGGGCCATAGACTTCCTCGACTGCAACCCCCCGTCAGCCGGCGGTCACAAACACATCATTGTGGCCGTAGATTATTTCACCAAGTGGGCAGAAGCCATGCCGACCTATAATTGCAAAGCCGACACTACAGCACGGTTTTTCTTCAACCATGTTATCGCTCGTTTCGGAGTACCACAACAGCTAGTCTCTGACCACGGCTCTCACTTCGAAGATGCCGTCTGGAAGTAATTATCAACCATGTTGAAATTTGAACACCATTTCTCTTCCGCTTACTACCCCCAAGGAAACGGCCAAGTCGAAGCGATCAATAAAATCTTGAAGACCATTCTCCAACGCACTGTAGACAATCACAAATCCAATTGGCATCACATGCTTTTCCCTGCACTCTGGGCCTACCGCACATCAACCAAAACCGCCACCGGTTTTACCCCTTTCCATTTAGTTCACGGCGTCGAATCTGTCCTCCCTATTGAGTGCCAGATCCCAGCCTTACATATCGCCGTTGAGCTCCTACCGGATACTTCCCCGATCGAGCAACGTTTACTGCTCCTAGAGCAGGCCGATGAAGATCGGCGCACAGCCATTCAAAACATGGAAGCTGCTAAACAACGATCGAAACTAAGTTACGACAAACGCGTCCACCCAAGAACCTTTTCAGAGGGAGACCTTGTCCTCGCTTACGATCAAGCTCATGATAAAACCGGAAAGGGAAAGTTCGTGTCTATGTGGCAAGGCCCCTACATCATACACACCTGCCTCGGGCAGGGGGCATACATTCTGACCGATTCAGAAGGCAACACCTTACGCAACCCACGCAACGGGTTGTACCTTAAAAGATTTTACCCATAGAAAATCTCATGGACACCATCGTCCATTTTAGTATAGGCATACATTTTTTCACAAAATTTTTTCAAAAAACCTAAATATTTGTTTTCTCTGCATGACCACAGATGGAGCCTCTTCCACTCTGCCATGTCGGTTTCGCTGATGGTGCAAGCCGTTGGTCTCCCAATCTCGCCTCCGCAGCTTGGGTAATATACTCCCCTTCACATGAGTTAATTCACATTGATGGAGTATGTTTAGGTGCCGCCACCAATAATCAAGATGAATACGATGCCATGACCAGTCTCCTGGCCGCTGCTCTCCAGATGAGCATACATCACCTCAACGTTTTCTTGGACTCACAGCTCCTAGTTTCCCAGCTCAACAACGATTACCAGGTACGCGATCCGTGTCTTTTCAGAAAATTCCTGCGCACTAAACAAATGGTTAGACAGTTTGAATCCATTACATTCACACATGTCCCAAGACACCTCAATAGTGTAGCAGACAGTATGGCCAACAGTGTCCTCGACTGGCACACCAATCACATCATGTCATATCCATAAACAAAAATGCATCCATGTGCAAAACATGTGCCTCCATGGGCATATACAAAAACCAATATTGCATCCATGTGCATAACATGTGCCTCCACGGGCATAAAAACAACCAAAATAATGCATCCATGTGCATAACATGTGCCTCCACAGGCATATATATCAACAAACACACTGCATCCACGTGCATAACATGTGCCTCCACGGGCATATACAAAAGACAAATGTGCATCCACGTGCATACACGACAATCCTTATGTCACCGGATCCAGTTTTCCGCACAGATGACGATGCTTGAGACCTTTTCTCGCCCTCATCAATCCATTTTTGTTCGGTATAATTTTATCCCTTTTTCGGGCCGAGCAACCCCTTTTTTACGAAAAAGGCACTTAGGGAGTTTCTGTTAAGCTCTTTTCTGACTCCTAAAACAATGAAAAGATCGCCGAGCAATCTTGCTTCCTTTCATGCTCGATAAACATATTTGAAAGGGCGTCTACCTGGTATAAGTTTACCCCTTTTCCGGACCTCGTAGACTAATTACGAAAAAGGTATACTCTAGTCACATCGGCTAGAAGAGTTCTCCATCCGCATCATTTTATGCTTTTTCGGGCCTTGGATACTAAACTTACGAAAAAGAAACACCAATAGAGTCCACTTACCGTTTTCAGACTCTCTAAACATGAAAGAAACCATGAGCATGCGCCGTCCTGGGCTCACAAAATCCACAGGACTGTACCATTTCAGAGCATACTTTTATCCCTTCTTAGAGCTCATTAAAACCACGAAGAAGGAATCAATGGTGCCTCTTGGCGCTACAACACAACATGTCTACTCACAGAGCAGCTTCCCCATTTTGGTCGCCTTTGTTCAGAGTATTCTGCAGTATGTCACCCTGAAACTCCCTCGACAGCTACCATCAGCTGCACCCCCCCAGAGTCAGTACATACCCTTCAGTCCCGAAAAGATGATCCCCACACCTACAGTTAGTTCCCTACGCTGCCAGGCCAACCATATCATCATACTCTGAACAAAGGAAGTTTGAGTCTACCCATTTTTTGACCCAGTTATTTCCCATCCCCACAAGTATGTCAGTCCTACCAGCAGTACTACATCACTTCAGTTATACACCTCGTGCTCCTATCAAGGAAACATCATTGCCTTGTTAGTTGTTGGTCTCCCTCTGTCGACGACAACCACATTGATTCCAGAGGATAGACCTAGAGGTCCCTGTGTCTTGGAATCATTACCATTTATGATGAGTGCCTACGAATCATTTCGAGAGGAATCCTCAGTGCCTCTCCGAATGGTTGTTTCTCACATGCTCGACTTCAACACCTTGATCGCATCGTTGAGACTCGCACAGGGTATTGGTACGTTCAGTTATTCGTCGAAGACCCCGGATACCACCTGACTCCTCCACATATGAGAGTCTCCCTATGGATACAACCAGTTACACTCTGTCTATAGATATCCGGGTTGCACATGGCGACAGCATTCAGATTTACCCCTGTTTCATACTCCCTTGAGTATACAGTTACATTATTTCTCAGAGATGACTCATAGTCTTTGAGTCCCTACAGATGTTGGACACCTTCAGTTTCAGCAGTTCCACAGTTATTCCAGTGTATCAGTTATTGAGATCAGTCATGATCATGAGTATATCCCACAATCATGTCCCCTCTGGACCATTATGATGTACCAGTATATTTCTTTACGTATTAGATCCCCCTCCTTGGGACTAATTGTTTTGTATATGTCTTGATACGAGCATGGGAATGCCCGCCTCGTCCTTTATCATAGATTATACCTCATTCATATTGAGGCCATGTAATCTTTTTTGTTTTTGCAGCTTCCAAGGGCCGTGGCTCCAGTCTCCAACCGGTCTCTTCTCTCCCCTAAACCCCAGAAAAAAGGACAAAATAACTATGATGTCTATCGGCCATACGATGAGCTCCTGCCCTCACACATCAGGGGGCAATCTGTTAACACCCAAAAAGTGCTCACTAGCTCATTTCCCTATTCACATGACCCATTTGTCCACTTTTTCACCATCTGAGCCTCCGAAACCAACAAAAGGTCACCAAAAGACCTTAGTACACCCCTTTTCCATTAAAAAAGATTATTTTTCCAAGAAAATCATAAAAAACCCTCAAAAAGGGTCCAAATTCCCAAAAATATTAAAAAGGGAATTAAAATATTATTTTTATTCAAAAAAGGAAAAAGGAGGGAAAAGTACCTAAACCATGTTGGTCAATACCATTTGGTTACCACAAAACCACAAATGGTATTCCTCACCACCAAAACCTATAAAAAGGTGGTAGGGGCTCCTCATTATCCATCCTTCCATTATCTCATCCTTATGCTGCTGAAATCTCCCCTGAGCACTTTTAGCCATTGAAGCAACCTTGGAGAAAGAGACCTATTGGAGTTTGGAGCTACTCATCTTGGGAGTTGCTCAACATCAACCTTCACCATTGAAGGTAATATCGCAAGCACTTGCTTGCCCCCCACTTTTCAATACAAAAAATTATTTATTATGTTTCTTGTTCTTGATTTTGAAATGTTTACATTATTTGCTTAGATTCTTGTTTAGATCCATGAAAAGTATTGTTTAATTAGTTTATTGTTCTTTATTTCAATTGAAACTGCTGCTACTAGTTAGCAGGTGCCCATAGCACTAAGCCTGGTTGCAAAACCGGGCCAACACTACTCATCATAGGAAGTTCTACAGAGCTAGTCCTTTTTCATACTAGATGTAGGCCCACCACCTGCAGGTCTTCATCATCACTGGCCATACTGTGGAATCCTCAGGACTTATTACGTGCGTCACAAAACCTGGCTGCATCATCCTAGGCTATTACGAGCATACAGCTCTACCTGTAGGATCTCCCAGGAGCACATTACATGTGACCCATCACAAAACCTAGCTGAAGCATCCCAGGCTGTTACGAGCGCATGGCTCTACCTGTTAGATCTCCCAGGAGCACATTACATGTGATCTCACCACAAAACCTGGCTGAAGCATCTGAGGCCTTTTTCATCCTGTCTAAATCTCCCAGGAGCAAATTACATGTGGTCATGGCAAAACCCGGTTGAAGCATCTGAGGCCTTCTTCATCTTGTCCAGATCTCCCAGGAGCAAATTACATGCCATAGGACAAAACCTCGCAAGAGCATCTGCCAGATATCCCAGGGCACTGAATTACATGCCATAGGAAAAACCTCGAATGACTATCTGCAGATCTCCCAGGGCACAAATTATATGTACTCCCAAGCAAAACCTCGAAAGAGCATTTGCTAGATGTCCCAGGGCACCGAATTGCATGCCATAGGCAAAACCTCAAAAGACCATCTGCAAATCTCCCAGGGCACAAATTACATGCTTACCTACACGACCTAATCCACGGCCACAAAGTATCATATGATACTCATCATACATCATCCAGATGTACACATGATCATCTTGATCATCATCACTGCAACATCCTGCTGCATGTCATCTGGAGAAGCTCGTCATCCACGATCATCCTGATCATACAATGCATCCATCTGATGCACACCAAGTATCTACCTGATACATATCAACATATACAATGTATCTACCTGATACATACATAGATACATGATCCACACAATGTATCCATCAACATACATGATCTACCTGATCATACAAAGATACATGATCCACACAATGTATCCATCAACATACATGAATGATCCAACTGATCATATCCAGCATCCAACATGATGCATACATACACAAATGATCCAACTGATCATATCCAGCATCCAACATGATGCATACATACATAAATGATCCAACTGATCATATCCAGCATCCAACATGATGCATACATACATAAATGATCCAACTGATCATATCCAGCATCCAACATGATGCATACATACATAAATGATCCAACTGATCATATCCAGCAGAAACCAGAACATACTCCTGATGCTCATCATCCAACGCTTACATCCACTGTCATGTGAAGGATCCCCCTTCCAACATGCTTGGAATGGCTTCAGCAAATGTGTCCATCACTTCTTCCTCGAAGTGTCCTCGATCTGAAGAACACCAATCCTCTCTCTGAAGTACTCGAACTTCACCCTGGCTAGTGGCTTCATCAGCACATCTGCAATCTGCTCATCCGTCACAACATACAGGAGCTTCACGGCTCCTCTCTGCACCATATCCCTGATATAGTGATATTTGATCTCAAAGTGTTTCGACCTGTCATGAAACACTGAGTTCTCAGACAGCTTCACATGACTCTGGTTATCACAGAAGATACCAGTAGCATCCAACAGGAGATCAAATAACTCAGATAGTAGCTTCCGTATCCATACTGCCTCACATCTAGCTGAACAGGCTGCAACATACTCTGCCTCAGCTGTACTCAGTGCCACGCAGGACTGCTTCTTGCTAAACCAAGAGATCACACCTAATCCCATACTGAAGCAGCACCCAGATGTGCTCTTCCTATCTGTAGCACTGCCAGCCCAATTTGAATCAACATAAGTCAGTCTGTCATCTCCTGTTACAAATAAGTCATCCACATACAGGGGTAGAATCACAGGATTCCCTTCCTCAACCTTGTAGGAAAGGTTGGAATCCGCTTTACTCTTGGTAAAGCCCAAACTAGATAAGAAATTATCCATCCTACCATACCAAGTTCTGGGAGCTTGCTTCAAGGCATACAAGGCTTTCTTCAATCTGCACACATATGACTCCCTGTCATGTATTTCAAAACCGAGTGGCTGTTCCACATATACTTCCTCTTCAACTACACCATTCAAGAAAGCAGTCTTGACATACATTTGGTGTATTTTCCACCTCATTGCTGCATCCAGGGCAAGGACTATTCTGATAGAAGTATACCTGGCTACAGGTGCAAAATTTTCTTCGTAATCTATTCCCTCTTTCAGAGAGAATCTACGAGCTACGAATCTTGCTTTGTATTTCTCCACACTGCCATCTGCAGCATGCTTGATTTTGTAGATCCATTTGGAAGTCACAACAGACTTCTCTTTAGGTCTTGGGACAACATCCCAAACATCATTCTTCATTATTGATTGGTATTCCTCAACCATGGCATCCTTCCATTCTTTCTTTTCCGCTGCTTCTTCATAACTGGAAGGCTCTTTGTTCATAATGTCACAGAGTAAAGCAACATAGCTGGTATGTGATCTGGTTCTCTTCTTTGCTCTGTGTTCTTCTTCTGGAATGCCAAATCTTTCTGCATATTGAATGAGCTCTCTAGCCCATGCAGGTTTCCTCTTGTGAGAGTTATCCTCATGGGGTGGATCTACAGGTTCTTGCGGATCTTCAAACTCACGAACAACTTCTGGAACTGCTTCAGTCATGGTAGTGTCTTGAAATCTAGTTTCCTTAGGTTCTTCATAAACTTCGATAGGTGCCTTCCTTGATTTGATGAATGCTGAGTTTTCATCAAATGTTACATCCCTGCTGACATCAATCTTCTTGAACCCTGGAAAGTATATTCTGTAAGCCTTCGAGCTTTCTTTGTAACCCACAAAGATACCCTTCTTTCTTGAACGATCTAGTTTAGTCCTCTTTTACTTTGGGATATGAGTATATACTGGACAACCAAATATTCTGAGATAACTGACTTCAGGTTTCTTACTAGAAAAGACCTCTTCTGGTGTCTTGTTGTCCAATATCTTGTGGGGTGTTCTGTTCTGCACATATACAGCTGTTCTAGCTGCTTCTGCCCATAGATGCATCGGTAGATCCTGGTCATGTAGCATTGCCCTTGCTGCTTCCATGATAGTTTTGTTCTTCCTTTCTGCAACTCCATTCTGTTGTGGATTATAAGGAGCAATAAACTCCCTCTTAATCCCTGAATCACTACAAAGTTTCTTGAAGTCACTTAGGGTGAATTCTCCACCATTGTTGGATCTGAATGTTTTGATCTTCTTGTCAGTTTGATTCTCCATCAAGGTTTTGAATTCCTTGAATTTATCAAGCACCTCATCTTTGCTCTTCAAGAAGTATACCCAAGTCTTCTTGGAGAAGTCATCAATAAATGAGACATAGTAAACATACCCACTCAGGGAACTGAATGACATAGGGCCACATACATCTGAGTGGATGATTTCTAGGATGTCTTTTGCCTTGCTTTCACTGCTTGGGAAAGCCTTCTTAATGTTCTTACCTTTTGCACATCCTTTGCAAACACCTTCATGTTTGGTCTTGATTTCAGGAAGACCCTCTATTGCCTTGCTTGCAAGTGGAAGTGCTCTATAGTGTATATGAGCTAGTCTTCTATGCCAAAGTTCACTTGGCTCCATGGATTCATGCACCATGGCATGTTCAGGTTGTCCCTTCAATTTATACAAGCCTCCCTCTTGCTCTCCAATCACTACTGCATCATCTATGGTCTTTCCCTTTGGCCACATTAGGACTTGTCCATCCACAAATGCAACCCTCATACCTTTTACATCGAATGCAGAGATGGAGAGTAAGTTCTTCTTGAGCCCAGGTACATAAAGTACTTCTTTCATCTTCAAGGATTTTCCAGAATCTAGGTTGTAGGAGGCTTCACCACTTCCTTTGATTGGGTATTGATAATCATCCCCAAGTTTCACCTTATGGGGTGATACATGTTCAGATAGATTCACAAAAGATTCCTTAAACCCAGTCATGTGTTTGGAAGCCCCACTATCAATCAACCAATCATTCCAACCATGGGAGATGGTACCTGTGAGAGTAGAGATCAGAACATACTCTTCTTCACTTGATGAGTCATCATTACTATCACTTTCTGCCCCAGCCTTCGTCTTTGGGGGTTCATCATCTTTGGCAGCATGATCATGAAACCATCTTTTTCTACCCTTCTTCTTCTTGTTGGAGATGTTGTTGTCCTTCTTGTTCTTGGGACAATTTATGGCAATATGTCCTTTCTCATTACAGGTGAAGCATATTCTTCTTTCTTTGAAGTGATGTGAAGATCTCTTGGAGTGAGATGGCTCTCTCTTGGACTTCCCTTTCTTGGTGTGAGCTGTGAGAGCTTGATCTTCATTCCCCATCTTTTCTTCTTGTGCCACAAGCCTTGCTTCTTCTTGTGAGCATTCTTCCCGTAGTCTACTGAAGGAGATCAACTTCTTCCTTGCACAAATTCCTTGAATGAAGGAATCCCATGACCTGGGTAGGCCATTTAGAGTGGTCATCACCACTTCACCATTCTCCACCATCTCATCCACTGCTTCTAGTTGTTCCTTGATCTGGGAGACCCTTGAAAAATAAGATTGAATGGTTTCTCCATTCTGAAACTGTTAGAAAAACAGGATCGCAGAGCAATAACAATAAACAGAAATGCAAATAAAATCACACATACACATTACAAGAGAGACACAGATATATCGTGGTTCACCCAACTTGGGCTACGTCCACACTGAATTTTCCAGTCCTTATTATTATTATCGTCCAGCAAGGTGAAGGGATACAACCTGCAGCACAACCGCTGCACTTCCTCTTCTCTGTTTCACAGTCTCTCTCCTGATCTCAGAGATCTTTACAATGCATAAAACCTAATACATCAACCACCCTATCCGTATGATCTCAGAGATCTTTACAATGCATAAAACCTAATACATCAACCACCCTAGCCGTATGATCTCAGAGATCTTTACAATGCATAAAACCTAATACATCAACCACCCTAGCCGTATGATCTCAGAGATCTTTACAATGCATAAAACCTAATACATCAACCACCCTAGCCGTATTACATTGTCTTTATTTTATAAGGGAAATACAATGGGAAAATACCATGGGATACCCAAAACCATGGGCTCGCAAAACAGCTGGAGAAAACAGCCCCAAAAATTTTCTTTGGGGACGTTGCCCCCGAACCCCCATTTCTCGGGGGCGCTGCCCCCGAACCCCCGTCGAGGGACCGTTGGCCCCCAGACCCCCCAACTAGGGGGAATGGTCCCCCCTGGAACCCCATGGGGGGGCGATTCCCCCTCGCTGGGGTGAGTGTACAGTCCACTACATATCATATAAAACTGGGGTACAAACACGGCTGATACAATATCATCTATGAGACTAGAAGATCCGGCTCCACAACCAACAGAAACTTTACTCCTTTCAATTGGTTCCGCAGGGTCATCTTCGGATTTATGTTCTTCCCTTCAAATAGCTTGGTCAAAGAGTCAAACATCTCCTTGGGTGTCTTTAGAGAGGACACATGGGGTATGAGATGATCTTTAATGGAATCAGCAATGATTCTCTTTTCCTTGACCAAGTTCTTCTTATGCAATACCTTGGCCTCTTCATCCTCTGGGATAGGGATGTCTTCTTTCACATATGAGTCCAACTCATTTTCTTCCAGGATTAACCCAATCCTATACTTCCAGGCTCGGAAGTTATCAGCCCCTTCAAGCTTATCCTCAAGCTTGGTGTGGAGAGACATCTTAAAGAGTACTTCAAATGGAAATAGAAAAGATTAAGGTCTTACCACTTGAAATGCTGAAAACTGGATCTAGTCCCAGATTAGGGTTTGTTGGAAAAACCCTAAAAATTCAAAATGTGAATTTCAAATTTCTGAAAGGATAGAAAGATGCGCCTTGGTGAGCTGATCATCCTGGTACATTCAGAATTTGAGATCAGCAAAGTCTTGCCCTTCAAAATTGCCTTTTTGTCCTCCCGGGTTCACTAGGGAGATCCCTGAATTAGGGTTTGAGTTTCCCGGAGATCTACCTAGCCAAAAATATCGATCCAAAGCTCTAAAATTTGATTTTTGAAGGAGCTTCCAGCTGTGTCTTCAGATTCCAAAAATTCCTATTTTTGTGGAAACCCTAATTTTAAGGGTCAAATCTGAAAATGCTCGGAACTGAGTTCTGATTGGATAGATAGATGCGCCTTGATGAGTAGATTCAATCTACTATATTGATTTTCAAATATATGTGGAGAGAAACCCAATAAACAAGGAACTCAAGCTTCTGTCACTGCAAAATGTCTTCTTCTTAGGTTAGCTCTGATACCATATTAAATTTTGAGCATTAATTCACAATACTTTAGGATCTTTGCTGAGAGAATAACATATACAGTATATCAATGCATGACAATCACAATATGACAAGCATCACAAGAATCAAAAGCATAAGAGACAAAAGACACAGAGTTTCCGTGGGGAAAACCCTAAGGTGAAAAACCCCATAACTTCCTCAGAGATAAAGAGAGCAATGGCTCAACCAAAGTACAACCAAATAACACTGAGATAGTCTCCTAGTAGCAGATGATCCTCCTCCTCACTAGTACACCACTTTCTGAGTGAGAGTGAGTTACTTTTCCAAGTGTATAAAATACAGATCTCCGATCTCTATTTATACTAACCTTTTTGCCCAGTGACCTTATGGGGCTGACTTGTCTAGCTAGGTACATCCACATTATATTATATATAATTCCGGGTCGACCCCACAAGGTGGTCTAATAACCCATCGGCAAGTACACACACTTGCGACACTTGTCAATCCACATGATGACACTTCCTTATAGAGGAATGACAAATCTATCATAAGGGTAGAATAAATATATATAAAATACACAGATGAAATACATTCCGAAGTTACATATACATCAACATGAAAAAACCCACAACTTCCTCAGATATACAGAGAGCAATGGCTCAACCAAAGTACAACCAAAATACACTTGAGATAGTCTCCTAGTAGCAGATGATCCTCCTCCTCACTAGTGCACCACTTTCTGAGTGAGAGAGATATGACTTTCCGAATGATTCAAATAGAGATCTCCCGATCTCTATTTATACTTAACCTATTTGCCTAGTTACACTATGGGTCCGACTTGTCTATATAGATACATCCATAATAAAATTACATATTTCAGGGCCGACCCCACACATGGTGGTCTAATAACCCATCGGCAAGTACACACACTTGCGACACTTGTCAATCCACATGACGACACTTCCCTATAGAGAAATAACACAGCTCTTATAAGGGTACAATAAATATATATGAAATACATAGATGAAATACATTCCAAAGTTACATATACATCAACAGTAAGGTGGCACCCTGTTCATAATATTTGGTTTCCTATCTTAATCAAGTTGTTTCGTGCTTGACACGTATGCAATATTCCGAATTTGGACTGTCGAGGTGGCAACGTATTTTTGTTTGTTTTCAAAGGACTGATTCAAGACCAAGAGCCTATAAAAACTTTGTAATAGAATAATTAAGGGTTGGAAAATCACTCGGCTAAGGCCCGAGGGGCGAGCCCAATTTTGGAACTTTCACATTAATCTAATGTGCAGTGCCGGTGGTAGACTGTTTTGCAGAGATTCCTATGTCATTCTAACTTGTAGTCAGTTTTCTCCTTTTCCATATGTGTATGTGTTTTCTGTTACACTTTTACATTATGTTTTTCATTTCATGTATGAGATCAGTGTATAGTAGTTTGGAATTCTTGGAAACTCGCTCCAGCTATTATCTCAGATGTTCACAAAATATTTCTACTAAAGTGATATTGAATTCATCTTTGCTGGATGCTCATATCAATGGACTATTCTTATCCTCCTCTTTTACCACCAGGAAATATCTTTACGACGGCAACCGAGCAGCTACCTTGCCTCTGTTAGAGTAGTTCACACCATGGCATTGTTATCTGATTTATGTGTAATACCTTGACTCCATCGCCCAATTTCATTTTTCCTTGTGATTATCCTTCCCATAATTTCTGCACCTTTTGTCTCTTCATAAATGTGGCCTTTTGTCATTTGTTTAATTGAATATCTTTCAAGCAAGAGAGGTTGGTCTATGTGTTCTGTTGACGCCTTTGAATATTTCCAGTCTTTTGTTCAATTGTAGAGAGAGCCCTCTTAGACTATGCTGGGCCAGTAGCATTAGTCCAAAGTTGGTTAGTGGTTACCCCGACTTGCCCCCTCCCGTAGCTCAGGGGGTACGATTTGGGTGATAAAAAATTGGCGCCTCTGCCGGGGAAGGTTTCTTTTATCGTCCCGGTAGAATGACAAGGTTTAGAACTGATTGTCGATGGTGGACAGTGATTAGACGCTAGATGATTTGCATATCTTCCACCTGGCAACTCCACTCATTTATTTAATGTTTGATCTACGGACTCCACTAGAGAACAATCCCAGCCACCTCCGACATGGAAGAATTAAATTCCAGGTATCAAAGTATCAATCTCTTTAAAGAAGCTCTATTCTTCTATGTCGGTATTCTTCTGCCCTTATATATATATGCCAAAAAATTGTTGTCCCGTCGACGAGCTCTAGATCACAAGAGAGTTTCCTTTGTATATCCTTCACTCGAATTCGAAAGTATACACCTGTTCCCCCCCCCACCCCTCCAGAGTCAATCTTGTCCTTCCCTTTGAGCCTTGTATAATTCATGAACGACTCTATGAGACCTCCGAGAAAAAGGCCGAAGGTAGACCACCTACCCCTATTCTTTTTCCTTCTAGAGCTCAACCAAGATACAACCCCTTGAAGTTGCCTCCTGTCCTTCATGATTTCCCTCTGGGGTACCATAAACATCTCCTTGTCTTCGACGGAGAATCTGAGAGGATTACTATAGAAAAACATGTTCAAGGCTTCAAACATTTTCTGGATCTCTTTGAAATAGAACACGATGAAGTCTTTATGAGATATTTTGCAAAATCCCTCCAAGGAAATGTGAAAAGATGGTCTAGGCATATGCCGCCTGAATCTATTGATACGTGGGAGACGTTTTCTAAGGCTTTTCTAGGGCTCTGGGGAAAAAGAAGGTCGTGGGACCTGGTCCTTTCAAACTTTTACTCCCTGGGGAGGCGAGAGGATGAAGCTATGTCGCATTTTAATACGAGGTTTGCAAACTTCTACTATGACATGCCCAAGGAGATTTATCCCTAAGAGAATGCTGCAAAATTATACTATGCGTCTATTTTTCCTCCGGATTTGTCTTTTCATCTTCTGGAGAGGAAGTCTCCCAATCTGCAGCTTATGCTCGGGGATGCAGTAGAAGTTGAGGAGAACCTTAGAATGTCTGGGAAGCTATCGAGACCAAGTCATCATGGGAATATTGAAGAAGAAACAAGGTTAGAAAGGATACATGAGCCAAGGAGGGTCGTTCTGCATCCCAGTCGTCCCCACGAGAGGCAGAAAAATGACCCACTCAGCAAAACGCCGGAGGAGGGAGAAGCAAGTCTGTTCTGGGTGTCTGTTCTGGGTAGACTACGACCAGATTGCTGAGGTTTCTATTTCTGAAGGTCCCCATGGGATTCTCAATCCACCCAAATATGATGTCTATGAAAGCGACCATTTAGAAGACGTCATAAGTTTTTTTCAGGTCCCAGAAGTGCCCTAGAGGGAAGAATGTTTCTCCTAGGAGGAGGAGGAGGAAGAGTGTGGGAAGGAAGGCATAAGATCCGGCATGTATTCACAGCAAATCGACCAGATAGCTGGAGGGCTAGGGGATGACCAAAGTAGCCTACATGATCTATATACGGAATCCATCTCCTAGACCGAGGAGGATCACAGACTCTTCGAGGAAGTTTTCAGGCTGGGCCAATATCTCAGGTCAACAGGCCAACTAATTGAGGTGCTCGAGGGAGACCAAGCTAGACAGATAGAGAGTCGTGCAAGTTCTGCAAGATCGAAGTTCGGTTTTCAAGGAGAACAACTTTTCCCAGACCCGTTCCGAGGACAAGAGAGACTTTCACCTGGAGTTACAAGGAAGAATCGGGTTTTCAACCCAGGGATCATGAGCAACCCAGAAAGAAAGGTATCCGGAGTTGATATTTTCAGTCATACTAAGTCATGCGGAGGTTCCAAAATGCACAGGATTCGGGTTTTGAAAGATATTGGTCAGAGGTACGTTACCCCAGAGGCAAGCACAAGCACTAAGGGAACTAAACCGCATCTGTACGGTTCTTCTGAAAGAAAGACTACAGTCGTGTATGAAGCAGGTGAAGCATACCAGATGTTTTATGATCCGGTAGTCGAATATGTGAAAGACTTTCGCAGCAGGAGAAAGGGTCTTGTTTTCACTCTAAAAATCCTTGCCTGTTGCTGCCGTTTCAGGCCATGGACCTTTGCTTTTCTGCAGTCAGTCGAGCAAGACGAGAAGACCCGCCCAGGATGTCAGCTAGTTGCACTGGCACTTCTGCATTACTTAGAGCTGTATCCTCTCAAGTAGAGTAGGTTGTATATAAATAAGCCACAAGTTTCAGCATCTTCCATTTCAGTAATAAGTTTTAACTTGCAGCAATTCCCCTTCTGTTTTTAGAATGTACAGTTTCATTTTTGTTCTTAATTTCAAGAAGTCCCTAGTCTGCAGTAGGACGGAGCATTAAGTCCGGGGTTCAGGTCGCCATAGGAAGCACTGTGCAGCCATCTCCCCATAAGTTTTTCCGTGAACATTTTTAGAAGCCGCCCAATGGATCAAGCACCTGGTCTACCAGGGGTTCTTTGCTACCTCGCAGGGAGGATAGCATCCCCGAGTTGGATCTAGTTGTTAGCACCTATTTTTTACGGCGCATAAATGGGGGAAAAAGCCAAGGGATATTGAGAAAAAACTAGATTTTGCTCTTGGTTTCCCTAACCCGGTGATAAATGATGCGAAAAGAATGAAAAAAGGGCGTTAAATATGCAAGGTAATGGAAAAATGGGGAAGAAACGCATAAAAGTGCGGTCAAATGGACCAAAGGTGAGCCTAAGTCTATAGTCTGAAGGAAATAATGCAAGCAGCAGCCACTGTGCTAGTTTCCACCGTCGGATGGGTGCCCAAGATGGATCCTTGGTCCTCGTTGATAGTCCCAGGGATAAAGCGCACGGGAAATAGCCATAAGGGTGGTCGCGATGGCGAATGCCGCTGGACAGGTGGCAGCAAGAGAAGCACGTCGCGAGGAGGATGGGCGGTAAGAGGTATTGTTTCAATGAGCATGCGATACCGCCAAAGCATAAAGGCAGAGCTCTGGCCACGTGGACGGATTGGAGGAGCAGAGTAAAATACTACGATCAAGGTTAGGGGCCCCACCATGGAAAATGCAATGTGACTAAGGTAAATAGTATAGATCAGCCTCAGGAAGATCGATGGTCCACGGTGATCCTCTCGCTGGAAAGTTATGTGTCGTTTAGGTAGGAGGGTGGTAGCGACACGGAAACCCATTTTCCAGATGTCACCACCAGAGGCGGTCGTGAGGAAAGAAAGCAGTATTGAAAACCACATTAGGATGTTCGCGATACTGCTCCCTGGACAAGTGGAGCGATCCAACAGTAGAAACGGAAAGAGGGCCAAATCAATGGCTAAAGAGAGCGTTGGATACGATGGTATAGATTTGGCACGTGAAGGATCAATGGCTGAGATTTGTAGGTGGCTCACAGATAAGCCCGAAGGATAAACACACGCGATTTATATATATATAGCCGTCGATGGGTGAAGGTGACATTTTTATTTCTCCCAGGGCATGTCTGCTCCAGGCAGTTTCTTGCCGTAGGTGGGCCGAAAAAGACCGAGAGTTCTGTCGCCAGGAAGGCCAACGAAGACCCAGTCTCCTACAAGATTCAAGGTTCGAAACTGTTCCAGAGGCATAGGGTTTTCCGTCCAGGTACAGAAGTTCAATCCCGTGTCACCAAATCCCACCGAAGTATGAAAGTTCCACAGAAGTAGCGAGGAGAAGAAGGTGCTATGGATCCTGCACTTGTTTTGGCAATGCCCAGAGTGGCCTGTTCGGTGTTCGTCCCTCGAAGCCCCAGATATTTGAGGATGAAAGTCTCCTCGGAGAGGTCGATCATTGCCCTGTTTAGCCAATAGCCTCCTGTAAGTTGGCGAACCTCCTTAACCGACCATTTTGGGTTTGACCTTGAAAATAGGGATAACTCCCCTACCCTTCTGATCGTTGAAAGTAAGCATTGGTCCGCCCAAAGTCAAAGATGGATCGATACTAGGCCCCAGTTTGAAATAGTTTCTGACCAAAGGTATCCTCCCATAAGAGACAAGTTCCTCTGGTACTAGTGACTTCAAGCCTCGGCCCCAGATGGGGGGAGGATGCTGACACAAGGAAGCAGGGGACACATCACTCCCAAACATACCGACCAGCTAGGGCGGTTACCATGCCATTTTTCCTTCTATGGTAAAGATGTTAGGAAATGTAGAAGGTCAGAGCAACAGATGATAGAGGCACGAGCTGGAATAAGGTCACTTATGCGGATGATTGGATAGCCCAAATGGCCACGCAGATGATGTGACCCACGTCTTTCGGTATATGGAGGAGAAGTGAACTGAGGGGTTGTGACGTGAACAAAGTCAGGGAGAAAGGCAGCTTGAAGGGATCTTTTCTGCTATCGAAATGATTGACAACACAAAGGAGGCCACCTTAGCATCGTCATCTACACCACCTTCTATCTGGCAGGTTTTGCCAAGCGTGTTTCGGGTCAGCTCAGACTTGGGGCATCATTTCCACTTAATTGGGTAGTCTGATCAAGTTATCGTGGTGATCATGGCCACACGGAGCTGCTATCCTCATCACTGCAGTTATGGATATGTCTCTTTCACCCGCTCGATGCATAGAAAGGATGGTACACCCAGCGACTTGGGGCATCTTTCAGTTGGGATTGGATCATGGAGAAAGAACAGGAATCTGAGGTGTTTTTCATGTCGGAGCAAGCCTGGTCCGAGGTGGAGGAAAAGCATGCTCATTTATCTCCGATAGTGTTCGACCACGAGGAATCTAGCTCCAGCAATGATGAGGAGGAAGAGGAAAGATGGCAAGTGTCCAAGAGGATCTGACGTCAGAAAGAAGAGGATATTTCCAGGGAAAGAGGCATCCGGCTAGGCATGGAGATCGTTCATGATCTCATACTTCCTACTAAGGAGGCAGCACCTCCTCCTCCTACGGGGGAAGCAGAGGCTGACAGTTCTCTAAAGGTGGAGGATAGCTTTGATCTGCAAGGCCATTTGAAGACTCCACAGTAAGGTCGCACCCTGTTCATAATATTTGGTTTCCTGTCTTAATCAAGCTGTTTCGTGCTTGACACGTATGCAGTATTTTGAATTTGGACTGTCTAGGTGGCAGAGTATTTTTGTTTGTTTTCAAAGGACTGATTTAAGGCCAAGAGCCTATAAAAATATTTGTAATAGAATAATTAAGGGTTGGAAAATCACCTGGCTAAGGCCCGAGGGGCGAGCCCATTTCTAGAACTTTCACATTAATCTAATGTGTAGTGCCCGTGGTAGACTGTTTTGCAGAGATTCCTGTGTCGTTCTAACTTGTAGTCAGTTTTCTCCTTTTCCCTATGTGTATGTGTTTTCTGTTATGCTTTTACATTATGTTTTTCATTTCATGTATGAGATTAGTGTATAGTAGTTTAGAATTCTTGGAAACTCGCTCTGGCTATTATATCAGATGTTCACAAAATATTTATACTAAAGTTGATATTGAATTCATCTTTGTTGGATGCTCATATCAATGGACTGTTCTTATCTTCCTCTTTTACCACCAGGAAATATCTTTACGACGGCAAATGAGCGGCTACCTTGCCTCTGTTAGAGTAGTTCACACCATGGCATTGTTATCTGATTTATGTGTAATACCTTGACTCCATCGCCCAATTTCATTTCTCCTTGTGATTATCCTTCCCATAATTTCTGCACCTTTTGTCTCTTCATAAATGTGGCCTTTTTTCATTTGTTTAATTGAATATATTTCAAGCTAGATAGGTTGGTCTGTGTGTTCATTGTTGACGCCTTTGAATATTTCCAGTCTTTCGTTCAATTGTAGAGAGATCCCTCTCAGACTATGCTGGGCCAGTAGCACTAGTCCAAAGTTGGTTAGTGGTTACCCCGACTTGCCGCCTCCCACAGCTCAGGTGGTACGATTTGGGTGATAACAAGGAGATCACTTCTTGTATGTCACTAGAGCCAATGCACATAGTACAACATTAAGATTGCATGTTGCAGTTCCCCAATCGCTGACTATGCCTATTGTCGGCTAGGTATCCAAGCCCCCAAGGCCTGTAACAAGCTCTAGGAGGCCAACTAAACCTCTCAAGGCATGTAATCGGCACGAGTGGTTGGGTATTCAAGCCCCCAAGGCCTATCGAGTGCCTATAATAGGCCCTGGAGGCTTAGAGCCTCCCAAGGCTATTGGTAACAACTAGATGAGTGTTATTGGTAACAATTGGCTATCAATGACCACTATCTCTCGACTATGATCGACTAGAAACCCACTTCACCATGAAACCCCTGGCCTCAAGCATGCCTCAAGATGCGATTTCCCTACATACTAGTAAGCCCGAGCCTTGCCTCAACCCGATTTCTCATCCGGCCATGATCCCACCATCTCCATTTGGCAGATCTTTGTCAACCCGCCCATATAAAAAAGACCCCAAAGTATCTTTGTATTGTTACATTAAATGAAAAAACCATTTTCCCCTTAATATATTAGCAATATAATTTTTACGTTTTCATGAATATTTAATACCGCAATATGAATGAACGTGATATTGTATTGCCTTTTATTGAAGCCCCCATGGGATAGCATTGGAGACATCATCCAAACCAGTGACAGTAGTCACAAAAATCAAATAGTCAGTCAAATGAGTCTAACTGAGTCTGACTGAGTGCATGGGCATTGATGTAGGGAAGGATACTCCAATGTGGGAACCTGAGGAGCTTTCAGTAGTCAATAGAGCTCAACTAGTCTTAGTAGGTGCCTATCTAAGTGCTTCAGTTAGTTAACTGATCAATCATCCCCTGAATCAAGGAACTGAGTCATCAACCAACCAACTAAATGAAGTAACTCCTAAATAGGTGGAATAAGGCGCACTTGTGCTCCAGTGATGAAAACAAGGGCGCATCAGTGGCTAGGAGGGCTAAAAATGAGCAAAAACAAGCTCCTGGGGGCTGCAAAATAAGGACTAGGTGTTGGGAGACTGCCATACTGATGACTGGATGCATGAAAATCCATGCAGATGCATGCAGACGACTGGATGCATGCAGAATTGCATGCAGGCATGAAAAATATAAAAATGATGGTGAGAATATTCCAACACCCCTCGACAAGATATACTATGAGGAACAACTAAAATGGTAGGGCCCTGGTACCTGAGACCAAAGGTCACCCCGCACAACAATCTAAATAAATAGTGAGGATAGAGGGACAACCCAGTGGGAGGAAACCCCCCCTCAAGATAGACTGTGTTAGGATGATCAATCATGTACATCACTCACCCCAAATGGTAAGTCGACTTCTCCACCGAAGAAAGTTCTATCAGCAAGAGATGGATCAGTAATGTGAGAATGATGAAACCTTCCATTATGAAAATCAGATCTGGTCCTCCTCAGATCAAGTGTATCTCCAACAATATCTTTGAAAGATCTAAGAGTAGCGGCTGCCCATCTAGGAAGAAGAGGATCATCAAGTGCAAGATCATCAGGTTCTTATGGATTTGGATATTCCATTTCCTCATCTTCACTAATAGGTGCTAGATCTCCAAGTTCTTGTGTATCTAGATCTAGCATTCTCTCAAAAAGAGTTATATTCCTCTTAGGAAGAAGTGGATCATGCTCCAAAAACATGTCCTTGAGTTCTCCAACAATGGATGCAAGCAAATCTGGAGGCTATCTGAACTTGCTCTTCCTACCAAGCATGGTGGGAACAAATTCAAAAATATGAAGATCATTATGGAGCATGCGATTAAAACTAACTGAGGTAGAATAAATGCATGAAAGTGTCTGTAGTTCTTTGATATGTCCTTTGAACCGACATAGGTGAGATCACAACCAAATTAACTAATACATAATGGTGGTGCCTTGGACTTCAAATCAGATCCAAGAATGGATTGATGGATTCTTATGAACTCCCTTGAACCAGCAGGGGTGAGATGAAAACACAAATCACAAGGATATGCATGAGACCTGAAACCAAGCGAATGATGGTGTCTTCCATCTTTGGTGAAACTCTGAAAACATGTTCCAATGAAAAAATAGGATTCCATAGGAAGCATTTTATCAAGGAGGGATAATGCATTTCCTCCAAAATATGATTTTACCTCCAAAATACTCAGTAGGTCATCATCTTGCACATCAATAGGCTCATGGGAAGTAGAGATTTTGAAAGTCTCTTCAACTTCTTGTGTAGTAGCTGAAATCTCTTGATCAGAATTCAAATCAGAAGATGGATCAAATCTTGAAACCATGTCTTGAATTTCGACCTCATCTTGAACAACTTCATCGTGAGAGATGATGGAGGCCGAATCAGGAATAGAGAGAGCACTGAAGGCAATATTATTGGGCTTGTTATCCAAATGGATAACATCATCCGCTTCCTTCTTTCCAAATAATCTGTCCAATCTTGTCCAATTATCACTTGGATGTTCTGCAGGATCAATGAGGTATTCCTTATTGGAAATCATAGCAGTACATATTGTTGTTGAGGCTCTGTCACAATCATCTAGCCAATCTTCTTCCTCTTCATAGGAAACAAAATCTCTCTTAACACAAATACACATCTCAAAAAGACCATATCTCTTCAGGTATGCTGTCAGTTTTGGTTTCCATTATTCATAGTTGTATGAAGAGAGAGAAGGAATTACTTTCATATCCATTGAAGCTGTTGTAGAATTCGAATCTACTGCTGCAACTGCAGAAAACTGCTACAATTGTAGAAGACATCAAAACTATTGCAACTGTAGGAAACTTCAAAACTGCTACAACTACAGGAAATTGTTGCAACTGCAGATAACTTCGAATAACCTGCAAAAACAATGGAGATCCATAGTAGCTGCTAAATTCATATATGTTGAAGATGGATTTGAATGATGAAATAACCTGCAAAACAAGTGAGAATTGTAAATGGAGATCTGCTGCAATTTGAATTAAACACTGCCTTAGGACACTGAGCATATGTGACTGGGTCATTTACACATAGCTATACCTCATTGCATTGCTCCACTGAATTCAAGGAAATAGCACCAGGATTTGCTGTGGAAACCCACAAGATTCTAGTGCTCAAAGAAAGACAATTGCTCAAGGAATTGCTGCAACTCCTACTACTGCAATTCGAATAGATGCTGTCAGCTCTAATGCCATGTGATATTTTGGAAGTAGGATCACTCAGCAGTAGCAGATCTCACTAAAATTGATTCATGAAGTGCAGAAAGAAGAAGAAGAAATTCTGAATCAATAATCACTCATTACACAGAAAATGGAGAAAAATTGTTGTATCATACATCAACTATAAGCTGGCACTCTGTAAAATGAATAATAATTGAATACAATCAAATGGTTTCAAATTCCTCTAAGGTCATTCGAATTATCCTCAAAGTGTGGCTTGGATAACATTGGAGACATCATCCAAACCAGTGATGGTAGTCACAAAAGTCAAATAGTGATTCAAATGATTCTAACTAAGTCTAACTAAATGCATGGGCACTAATGTAGGGAAGGAGACTCCAATGTGGGCACGTGAGGAGATATTATTAGTTAGTAGAGATCAACTAGTGTCAGTAGGTGACTATGTAAGTGCTTCAGTCAGTTAACTGATCAATCAGCCTCTGAATCAAGGAACTGAGTCATCAACCAACCAACTAACTGAAGTAGCTCCTAAATAGGTGGAATAAGGCGCACTTGTGCTCCAGTGATGAAAACAAGGGCGCATCAGTGGCTAGGAGGGATAAAACTAAGCAAAAACAGGCTCCTGGGGGGCTGCAAAATAAGGACTAGGTGCTGGGAGACTGAGATACTGATGACTAGATGCATGCAATTGCATGCAGATGACTGGATGCATGCAGAATTGCATGAAGGCATGCAAAAAATAAAAATGATGGTGAGAATATTCAAACGAGATGGTTGTTACTCTTTTAGGAGTATGAATTCGAACTTGTTCTTAAGTCCGGAAGGCTAAACCCAGGACCTGACCATCTATCTAGAATTGAGTCAGGCAAAGAACCTACCAACCTAGAAGACAATCTACCAGATGGGCATTTGTTTGCTATCTAGATAGAAGATGACTATTATAAGGATATTATAGAATTTCTAACCATAGGTTTGACAACTACAGAGTTTACTACGTAGCAGAAGAAACAACTGGTAGTAAAAGCAGTTGAATTCACTATAATTGCAAAACAATTATACAAGTTAGGACCAGATGAAGTACTGCCCAGATGTGTGCTAGAACATGAGAACCCATTGATACTGGCTGAAGCACATTCAAGTGTTTCGGGAGGTCACTATGCAGAAAGAGCTACTACGCAGAAAATATTAAGAGGGGACTATGGTGGCCTACACTCCATAAGGATTCAAAGGAACATTGCCACAATTGCGATGTTTTCCATAGAACAGGGAAGCCATCTCACAAAGATGAGATGCCATTAATGCCACAGCTGACATTGCAAGCCTATGATAAATGGGCTATTGATTTTGTGGGAGCTATTAACCCACCAGGAAAGTGAACTGGTTCAAGATACATTATTATAGCTACAGACTATCTAACCATATGGGAAGAGGCAAAACCAGTAAAGGACTGTAGCACAGTTACTACCACACAGTTCAATTTTGAAAACATCATCACAAGGTTCAGATGTCCAAATATCCTAAGGAGCAATCAGGTAACACACTTCTTGAATAGAACAATTGAAGCCCTAACCGAAGAATTCAAGATTTACCATCAGAAGAGCACACCATATCATCCACAGGATAATGGCACTGTTGAATCTTTCAACAAGGTATTGGAAAATGTGTTGACTAAGGTATGTAATACAAACATGGATGATTGGGATCTATGAATACCAGTTGTGTTATGGGCATATAGGATAACTTGCAAGAAGTTGACAGGCCATACACCTTTCAGGTTAACATATGGACAGGAAGCTGTGATGCCAATGGAATACATAGTACCAAGTATGAGAATTGCAGCTTTCACAGACATGACAGATGATGAAACCGTGGAAGAAAGGCTACTACACTTGGTTGGGTTGGAGGAAGATCACTTCATTGCAGGATTTCACCATCAAGTGCAGAAAGACAGAGAAAAAGCATGGCATGATTTCCACATCAAATACAAATCCTTTCAGGTAGGATATCTTGTCCTCCTCTATGATAGCAAATTCATGAAATTTCCTGAAAAATTTAAGATGCATTGGCTTAGACGATATGTTTTCAAAAATTTCACTAATGGTGGTACAGTTTAGCTAGCCACATTAGCGGGAGAAAACCTACCAGGTATTATTAATGGAAGTAGACTAAAACCCTATAGGGATAGTCCTACTTTTCCAGACCTCATTTGATCAAAAACGAAGAAAATTCTAAGTGTCAAGTGCATTTGAAATTGGACACTAAGAATGCGAGAATAAGAGTCTGCACGCAATTTTGATAAAATGCAAAGTGTTTACAGAAATGGAAGCTGTACTGCAAAGCACGCAAAGGAAGCAGAAATGAGAAGTATCAGAACACTCACGTTGTGAGTTAAGAACGAGAAGACACAATGCACGGTGAACCTCGTAATTCACATATGACAGCCACTAGAAAGGGTTTTCACTACAAAGTCAAATGTATGTAAAAAGGACAATGCACATTGAACTAGGCATACCAGATAACCGCTAGTGCAATTCGAATGAAAAGATAACCATTACATTGTCGGTCGGTTTATTAGCCATTATCCAGTATGTCGATACTGAAAAATCCCCACTTTTAAAGAAAATCTTGTCCGTTTGGGCACAATCAATGATGGAAAGGATCGAGATCTCAGCGAGATATGAGCCAACAGACACAGCATTTAATGCCTAATTTAGTCATTCCCAACAAATTCAATGACAGAAAGGGCCGAGATCCTTGGGGGATTTGGCTAACGGTTATGACATTTAATGTTTAAGCTAGCCATTAAGGGCACACCGTTGGGGTGAAAATCCTATAAATGGTAAAGACTAGTTACTTACCAGTTTTACCACGAATTTGAAATTTTTACTAACTGTAAAAATCCTAAGTATTTGCCAGCTGAAAGCAACAGTTTCTTGCTAGTATATGTTTGAAGAGA
Organism: Larix kaempferi; assembly: GCA_027924585.1. Lineage (NCBI taxonomy): Eukaryota > Viridiplantae > Streptophyta > Pinopsida > Pinales > Pinaceae > Larix > Larix kaempferi. The sequence goes on along the minus strand of BSBM01000461.1, from coordinate 11,972,012 downwards.
TGACATTAGAAGAAATTTTGGGTACCTTCAACCGTTATGGTTTGGGAGGAGTGATGAAGTCACCTAAAAAAGAAATCCACTCCAAACCAGGGTGGCCCATCAAGGAATTCATCGCGGAATCAACCACCACGGTAGAAGAAAGACAAACAGGAAACCACTGGACAGGAAAATCCCAAGGACGCTGGTACTAAGAAGTTGTCTTCTCCACAAAGGAACCCACTGATGCCAATATGGCTTGTTCCAAAGTGTTTTAGCCCGAGAAGAAGCGATGCACCAGACGTGCTTCTTGAAAAGAATTCCCAATACAATATTCCCCTACCGTCGATGTCAAATCATGTGCAGGTGAAGTAGAATTTGCTCGGTAAGATCCCCAAAAGCAAATTTGTAGACTATGATTTGTTGAATTAGGAAAAGTTTGCGCAATTCCAACCGGATAAATACATGTACAGGAAGTATGATGAGGTTGCAAAGCAAATGAAGGTTTTCTCGATGGAATGGGTTGAGCCGCTCTCTAAATATGTACTACTCATTTTTTTGTAGATTCCACACTTTTAATGGAGAAATGAGCTCAACGTCGTGGTATGCACTCTACTTTCATGCACACACCAGGGGTATATATGGTTGGATCGTAAGGTAAACATCACTGTTGACCTTATCACTAGGATTACAAGCTTAAGCAAAAGGGGTGCAGACCCTTCAACTAAGTTCGCTGGGAAGAAAGAAGATAAAGAATTAGACGCAAAAATAAAGGTCGAATTCGACCTAACCAAAGGTAACAAAGGTTATGTAATTGATACAATTAAAAATGAACCTCTCTATTTCACAATTCAGCTTATTGAGAGACAACTTCTAAGGAAGTCTTGACCAAAAGAGTTTTCTACTGCCGTAGTATCCTTATCTACGAAGGCTGAGGATGGTTTTCAATACAACTGGGTGAACTATTTGTTCAATGACCTTTTAGAGGATGTCCGAGACACACAGGACAATGGATCACCATTTCACTTCATCTAGTTGTTGGTACTCATTTTTTTCATGGGGTTGAAGGAACCATTATATTAGAATGGTCTGCCAGTAGCCCCGAATTATTTCTGTGGGGTAAGATACACAAACATGTGGGCCTTAGAAAACCCAGATAAATAGAGATGGAGCAACCTGCAGTTGTTCACCTATTATGGGCAACTAATGTGGAGTCATTAAGAAGACTTCACGTATTACAAAGGAGGTGATGACTCGGGATATACCAAAGATGATATTCAAAGCTGGGATACACTTCATATATATACAGCCACGCATACTAATTACACCTCAAACATGGTATGAAGGACAATATCAGCTCGAGGCATAGAGGATCGACCTGATCATAGAAGATTGGCAAGTGGAATGGAAGATCGATGCGTCATCCACGCTCATCACCTCATCTGAGGAGAGCGAAAATGATCACCGAGAAAACAAAGATCCTGAGGTCACAAGTACGCAGGACCCAAATCCTGACCAAGGAGCAGGAGAGAAAAGGAAAGAACCTGATATAGAAGTGCTAGAAAAGCCACAGAAAAAGAAGACAAAAGCTACTAGAAGGCCGTTGGATGTGCAGATGCACGATGACGACTATGAGTTCATCGAAGCCAGCATATCATCATATCTTGAAGATGTAATGGGGCTGAAAAACACCAAGGAGGAGACATCAAAAACAAAAATAAAGGAAAATGTCATTGAGCTGAAGAGTATGGTTACCAGAATGGAACAAGTCCAACGAGACTTGATAAAAGAACAAGACCACGACGACTGCTTAGGTGATTCAAGCCAGCAGAGGAGAAGCCCTCCTGCCTATACCACGAGGACACAGGTAGTAAAAATTGATCCAATGTCTGTCATATTCCCAACAGATGACGTTGAAAGTGCGTGAAGGCTCGCATAGTTAGAAATCAATGTAGGGATGCTACCCATAGAGGGATTGCATAACCTGCATATGTAGATAGTAGAGGAAATCTATGAGAGAGACATAGTCTCTCATAACCAGTACCTAAGGCTAGAGGAAAAATACAAATAGTTACAAGAGGAATGTGTGCTGAAGACAAGGCAGCTTGACTACGTATAAGAAAAGCAACGCAAAATAAAGGAAGCAGTTTTAGCTATTTGCGTGAAGCTACCCGAATTTGATGAAGAGACGGAAATTGAGACAGTCATGCTAAAGATCAGTGGTATTGTCAACAGCCTAAAGGAAAAAATGATGGGGCTAGAAGTTTCCCATAAGGACAAAATTGATGACATGGAAGTTTCCCATCAAGAAAAAAATGCAGAGCTAGCATCTCAACAACAAGTAGGAACATTGGAGCAGGAAGAAGAAGCAAGAGTAGAGGCACTTAAGGCCTCTATAGAAATCATCTATACAGAAGTGGCAATATGCCAAATTTTTCTAGATGAAGTTTCTAAAGTCTGGGCCATGTTACAAGAAGAACCATAATTACAAAGCATCTGGGATGAAGTGCAACGGAAGCAACAAGATCTTGATTTTGTTAATGCTGTTATGAAAGACATGCTAGCACGGAAAAGGATGCAGAAGTTCACAGAAAAGAGAGAACTTCAGAGAGAGATGGAAACACTAAGAGCAAAGGAACACTACAACATTTTGACCCAAAATCCGATGGCTTTATTGTCGGATTTTCGACATTTCCTTGTCGCATGTACGACACTATTATTTTTTTTAGGCGTCGCTGGATTGTCGTCGGTTATCCGATAGCCCTCCAAGCCATCATTTCAGCGACGATTAATAATCCTGTCGGTTAACCGACGCCTAGGAGAGGTGTCGGTTAACCGACGCAAATCAAGCGACGCCTAGAAAAATTTAGAAAAACAAACCGACGGCTTCTTGCTGCCGATCAAATGCTCCACGGCGTCGGTTAACTGATGGCATGTAGATGTTATAGGTGTCGGTTAACCGACACTCCGTAGATGTTGTAGGTGTCGGTTAACCGTCATTTTTTGGATGTTATAGGTGTCGGTTAACTGACAGTCGCTAGATGTTCTAGGGGTCGGTTAACCGACATGCTGTAGATTTTCTAGGTGTGGGTTAACCGACAATATGCTAGGTGTCGGTTAAGCGACAGGATGTAAACATTTTTTGAAAAAAATAGCGGAGCGAAAAATAGGATATCGTACATTTCTGTACGGGTATCCATTTTCCGCTAAGATGTGACGGGTGCTACGTGGCTGTCACTGAGTGGAAGCGGAAAATGGATACCCGTACATAAATGTACGATATCCTATTTTCCGCTGCGGTCTATATTAACATGATAACTCGCAGGTATTAGCGGTCTAGGGTATTAATTTTTTAAGACCGCTGAAAGACTGTTTCCACCATTTCTGCTAACTCGTAGGTCTAGGCACTAACTAAGGAGGCTCCACCGTACATGTTATCGTCAAAAACTGCTGAAAGACTGTTTCCGCCATTTCTACTCGGATGTCAAGGTTTGATTGGTTCAGCTGCTACAGATACCAGATATTCTATCAACATTTGAACTGTGAGTAACTACAGTCATCCGTTACCCTCAGGTACACAATTTCTGAGTATTCCTCTATTGAATTACCTGCTTTCACCATGTTTACCAGTGTAAAAACCTTAGATTCCTCCGAAGACCTGATTTTTGACCGTTTCTGGGATGTATATGACCCAATTTCAAAACCCATTGATATCATTACCAGTCACAATGACCTCAGTACTGCTTCCCTTGTCAATTCCGAGTTCCATACCAAATTGTACAGTACTTTGATCCCTTCTACGTCATTGTATCCTTTACCTAGTTTCCCGGAATTTGTATCCTTATGTGCTGAAAATTTTTCAACCTCAGAGGGAGTAATTATGAATTACCAGGGTGACCAAATTATCTGCAAAGTAGACCCTCAAACCCTTAGGGAAACCCTGAAATATTCTGCTGATTTCGTTTCAACTTCTATCTCTTTTAATGAAGCTGAAATATCCCAGATTTACAAGAGAGTTTCTAGTGAGGATAAAGAACGAATGTATCAGAAGGTTTTGTTGAAACCAGTGGAGAACCTGTCTGTTCCTTTTTCATCTAAACTTTGTTTACCAGTTATTGCTTCCGCTGTAACCCTATTAAGTCAAATTTTAGGGTCAGACACTAGTTCGGAGGTAACTGAAGCAATGTTAGGAATTTTCCTATACCTAGATAGACCTGGAACAGCACCCCTTAGGTTTGATGAATATTTTTCCAAATAAATGTGTTTTCAGTTGTCCAATTTCTCCAAAATCTATCATTCCAGGTATCAGGCATACTTATATTCTTTGATAATTCATGCTAAGTTAGGAGCACTAGCCATTACAGACTCAGAAACCTTCAAGGAATGGCCTCCTTCTTCACCATTTTACCATGCCTGGTCTTATGCCAAATTCATGGATTTGATCGTACTTAATCTGTTCAGATTGTTTAATCCAGAGATCAGCAGAATTTCAAATCACTTGAAAGAAATCCTAAACCCTGATTTGATTGGAGATTGGTTCCTGGCAAAAAGCTTCTCCCTTGTCAGAGTCTTTGGATTCACTGGATCACCATATGTGTTGCCTATATTTTTAACTACCAGTGTATTTTCTTTAGAGGTAATGAGGCAAAGGATCTCTGCAGATAAAGAACATTTCACTGCCCCATCATTGAAAAGGAGTTCATGGATAAAATATCCTATGACTGTGGGAAATTTCATTTTAAAGAAGGAAGCAGCATTGACCATTATTGAAGAAGTTCTGAAGCAGCTTGATTTCCCTCAAGTACCACCTGTAAAATATGACCCTAAAAATGTTATTTCACAAAGGAGACAGGAGTATGGCAGAGGTATATTTCAGCACAGTCAGGCTGAAACTTGGATGGGAGAGGCCAATTCTCTTATATATGATCAGATCTGGATCAGTGAGCCTTTAAAGGAGATTTTAGAGGCTAGAGATCATATAGATTTTTCACAGTCAAATACTGCACAGGGAAAAGTGGAGCAGATATCTACCAAGAAAAGGTCAGAACCAGAGGCCACAGAGATGGATACAAAGGAACCTGAGACATCTAAAAAGCTGAAAACTACCATGGGTACAAAGATCATTGATGTTGAGCTGATAAGGGATCTAGTTATCACCCCTACTATTATTCAAGAAGAAGTATCACAGACCAGAGTTGAAAATACTACTGCAAAACCTAAAGAAAGCAGTAAACCACCCCCTGTACCGGTCATGCAATACAAGAAATATAGCTATGCTGTAGCTGCTGAAGGTCAATTTCAAAACAAGCAGAGTCTCCTCAAACATTACATTGATCAGAGAAATGAGTCTGTGATGCAAGAGCAAAAAAAATTGAATCAACTCAAAGAAAAATCTGATATGAAGAAAACATTGATGACAGTGAGGGATTCAGCAACTGGATCTTTAAGTTTGGCCATCAGTGATGATGAAAATGCTTCTGAGATTCGTTTAGAAATGGATCAATTACCAACTCCTGACAAGATTTGGTTCCAAAAACAAGCCAATGAAGTCGTTTATGCTGACTTGACTAGGGAGACCTTGGCACATAAGAATGCAGTGCAGAAAATAAAAAAATTGGAAGCTCACCTGAAGCAGGAGAAAGATGCAAACAAAGCATGGTCTACACAGGTGGCTTATTTACAAACTGAGCTGGCTTCATATAAAGAGTTGCCACCTGCACAAGGGGCAGAAACCCAGCCAACAGTCAAAGTCAAAACTGTTAATATAGTTAGAAGGAGGTCTAAAGGGGTAAATGTTAATGTTGATACCACACCTTCACCTAATTTGGTTAAGTTGCATGAAGAGATAGCTGGTTTGAATGCAAAGGCTGTGGAATATAATGCCAAAATTCTAGTCCTTCAGGAGCAGAAAGAGGCATTGGAGAAAGAGAAAGGTAAATTGCTTCAAGAAATTGAACAATTGAAATCAAACAGGGGAACTAGTCCTTTGTCACAATTGGACCAGATCATACATGACATTGCAGATATGTCTGTACATGAAGCTGAAATTGAGAATTTCAAGGAGAAGGTTTCAGACTTACAGGACACAATTTCTGAACTTAAACTGTAGATTGAAGAGATTAAAGCTCAGGATCCTAGAGAGCAGGAAATCATCAAGCTCAAAGAAGAAAATGATAAACTGAAAGATAAGATTTATAAGTTGAAAGAGAAAACCAAGGGAGTTCTGCCACTGGAAGGTGCAAAGCATTTGCTTTGGGATGAATTGATAGCAAATATCAATGCTTTCTGGCCTCAATTGATCATTGTGGAGGAGCATGAGAAGGCATTGGTAGTGGCATACAACAAATGTAAATTAGCTGAGGAAAAGTTAATTAACAGAACTCAAGAGGTAGCTCAAAACACAATTATTTTCCTCAGTAAAGCTCCTGCTTCTGAGTTACAGGTTTTAAAGGTGAGTAACAGAACTGTTCTGTTAGTAGATGCCAGGAGGGTGTTGCAGAAATATACTATGTTGAATTCAGTCAGAGGAAATATGTCCCACATTAAAAAGCAAGTGCAGGTGTTCAAGCAAGCCTTTTTACCATTGATTGCTTATGGTTTACCATCCTTTTGGGATGATGAGAATATGCCAATAGCATGGCCTGAATATAAAGAAATGTTTATTAAAGCCAGATCAGACCATAGCAAATTTAATGATATGGTAAAAGGACTTAAAGGCATGGTGGTAGTAAGCAAAATGAGGCAGGACTTCGAACTTCCATTACTTTTCAGGGAGGTTAAATCTAAATTGCCTGTCTTTACAGAAGGTCTTTTAATAGAGCTTGATGTGCTGTTGGAAGAATTATCTGATGCTTCTGTTCCAAAGGATGATGCTTGGAATGAAGTATTCAATGTGGGAGCATGAGTTCTTATACCAAGTTCAGGTCCAGGAAGTGCCAGTTAGATGTCCGTGAAGCATAAGTAAGTCAAGGTTGTCATATATTTGATACTGTTGCTAAGAACTATAAAGTTTAGATCCTGCAGAAGAAGTTTTAGGGAGTCCATGATGCTATCTTGCTGTCTGCAGTTACTACAGTAAGCAACAGTCACACAGATAGTTTATTTACAGTTGTTTTGGAAATATTCAGAGGAAGATGACAAGTTAATCAAGCGAGCCTAAAATCAAGCGAGCCTGTTCAGACAGTATGCGCCTTTGAAGGCTAAAATTATCAGAAAACATCAATGATATCTCTTTCCATCCTGGAAATGAATAGGATATTGTTGATCCTAAAAGGATTATTGACCTCATAAATATTCATACAGCTGTCATTTCTTTTTGTAGAGTTGGTTATGTAATAAATCGTCACTCTGCCATCTGTTTTAGAAGATAGGATTTAAGCTATTTTGCTGGGACATGATCCCACGTATGTAACTATTTCCTAGTTTTTTGCATCTCTCCTTTGAATAGATTAACTACAAATAGACCCTACTTCGATAGGGAGAGGGTTGGTCTTTGGTCGAAGAAATTCATATTGTAAAGAAGAAAAGACTCGTGTATCTGGGATTTTGTGAACTTCAATGAAAGAACAGACATACAGGTTTTCTCATGTTTAAGATTTCTTCCAAGTTTTGTTGCAAAATGTCTTCTATGTGAAATTCATTCATCTGTGTTATTTCCTCTTCTTTACTGTTAATTTAAATCTTTGGAATTCATGTTTCCATGCTCCACAGTATTTACAGTAAATACCATTGAAAGATAAACTGTAATAGAATTCATCGTTGGTGTTCTGGTGCTCTATTATAATTTACTTTTCCCTGTCTTTCATAAGTCTTTCCTGTTTATTTAAGGAATTCATAGTCACATGCTCCTGAAAATAAACAATCAATTCTCTACCTTCTGCTATCACCTTTAAAGTTTAATGATCTATGCAAAATGCATGTAAAAGGCCTTAAACCTCTGTGACCTGATTTACTCTTTCATTTGATTTAAGCCTCAATCCTTGACTCCATTGCCCAATGTTCTTTACTCTTGAACTTTCCCAACACCCTGATCACCATTGAAAACACTTGTTACCTTGAGAATCTGGCCTTGTTTCTCCTATTCCTTGATACATTTATCATACAGTGACAAAGAGAGAGCCCTCTCTGGTTGGCTGAGTCAGACAGTCATCCTAAAGATTGGTTGTAGGTTACCTTTGGGTTTCTTGAACACATCCTCAAGAAATTACGGAGTGATAACAGCACCCATGAATTTGAGAAGAGGAAGGGGGGGGCATCTCATTTCAATCCCTTTAAACTTTGTGGGACAAATGAAGAATGATGTTCAAACAAACATGAAGAATAAGAAATTATTACTTTGATCCCATTCCAATTGGATGTCCAGATGGTATAATACCAATTGCAAACATGAGAAGCTGTTGGAACTTCCCTCAAATACCTTGAAAATACACTTTTGTTACAACTATAACTAGGATAATATCAACAGCAGAGGTCAGGAACAACAGAGTTCTACACGCATAGCAATTGCAAGAGGAAGCATACTACACATATAGTACACATGTCATCCATTCATACCAAGCCCTTACATACATAACTACATATGACAGAATATTCAAAAGCAGGTCTCAACTATGCATAAGTCAGTGTTATGGGCAATTTCAATCAAAGCCACCACATATATTAAATTATTAATTTAAAAATAGGACAAAAATACAAGACTTACCGTATTGTATTTCTCGATCATCACAAGTCCTCACTGGGTTTGTTGACAACATGACCTTGTGCTGGTTAACAAGAGAATCTAGGGTCTTCTATACCCTGGGACAGATGAAATGGTTTAAAGAATGACAAATCACCATTATTTAGATTTGCAAGCTCCACCTTATGAATGTCTAATGACAACCCACTAATCATATTAGCAAACCAATTCCAGATTATCAATGGTGAGAACTACCATGAAATTTACCTTAGGAACTTCGTTAGTTGCAACACACTAAGACTATATAAAACCTCAATACCTCTGCTACAGGCCTGCTGTTCATCCACTGGCTTTCATCTATTTCTTGGGAATGATTTACTGAACCCTTCTTTTCTACTTCACATTGAAAAATCAATATAAAACCTAAATTAAATTGAAGGATGGGTACCTCTTCATATTTGTGGATTTGGAGCCGGATGTAGAGTTTGCAAAAGATGTTGAGGTATTGATGCACAGAATGGATTCCAACGATCCTCATCCTAAGACTTTGAAGATCTTCCAAACCAGAAAGCTCCAGCCCATCAAGATTTTCACTCTGCAGTTTAAAGAAAATGCATGTCTATAGTTAGCTAGAAGAAAGAAACATTGTAATAATGTGAAGTATCAGAAAGAAACATTGTAATAATGCATGCATTTTACCTTATTGAGCTCCTCTCTGTTTCGAGAATAGTTTAATATTCTCTACTAAACAGGGCCAACCACGTGAAGGTGGAAGCTCATATGGCCCCTCTCCCCCCTCACATCACTCTCAATTCCCCATACCCAATGCACGTGCTTGGAAATAAATGATCTTTTGTGCGAACATCGTGAGTTTCTTGTCTTAAAGGAATTACGTGCATTTGATCATTAATTAGTTTATAGCATTCATTAATTAACTCATTCATTCATTCATTCGTACATAGAAAAAAATACATAGTTGAAGACATTACTCCATAATATCAAAAATAATATCCGAGGACAATGCATAAAAAAATAATGTAATAGTGTACTTATTACAATCACTACTTTTTTTGACGCTTTTTTCTCTCCACAAATTCTCTAAGTGTGACATCCTCTTCTACCAATTGTTTTTTGTTTCCTATGCCCTCTGTAGCTTCCTGTGATCGTGTTTGTCGACGGGTCGTGTGCTCACGACGTGTATGCGGCTGCTGTAAGGTGCCAGGATGTACTGGAAAAATGAAGAAATATTAATTGCTTGACGTGTTTTTACTATTATAATCATTGTAAGTCCTTCATTAAGAAAAAAACATTAGAGCGGTGCTTTGTACCTGGCAACTCATGGGTGACATGAATTTCCTGCGTTTGATCTTCTGCTGTTGCCTCAAGTTGCACATGAAGACCCTCTGCATTAAAACATCAACACTTACAACAATATAGTATTTGCAATTTAATATTTGAGACTTTAATCCATGCTAGTTTTTTTTTAACACTAGCATATTTATTACCTGGATTTCGATCAACATGAACTTCAATATCTCTTTCTCATCCATCCTCTGCATTTTCTCTACTTTCGTTGTGCGCTTAACACAAAGAGACTCAATATTTTATGTACTAGTTTATTAATGAATATAGAACACAATGAATCAAGCTTAAATAGAATTTGTTTATTGTAGTTACCTGTTCGCAGGATGGTTCACTGGAAGAATTTGCTTGGCTACCACGGCTGCTTGTTCGATGTTCAACAACACCTGAAAACCCGCGTTGGTAGCCAATCCTCATGTCTTCCTCCGTTGGCAAATCGTGGAATCTTTGAGCCTGTAATTTTCAATTAGATCATCATTGTTGTTGTTATATCATCATGAAAACAATTTTAAATGCAATCTATAATTTCTATACAATAAAATAATTATTGATCATACTTACGATTCGTGCTTGCAGGTTGGAATATCCACCAGGGCCAAGCTTGTGTTGCCCATGTTTTTCTATTCTTGCCTAGGTGGCCTTCGACATATCTGGTAGCCTATAAAAGTATTTTTAAATACATTAGACATTGCAAAAAAATGGAAAATAAAGTGTAATAAACATATAATTGCATTGCTAAAAGTATTTCATACCTTCTAGCTGACTCGGGTACTGGCTTTCCCGCTATTTTTGCAGCTCTCTCCCTTGCATCATCCAGCAAGCCTTCCCACTCCATTGTTGGAATCATCGGAGGGCGCTCATACTTTGGATTATTTGCTAAGTTGTTCCGATATTTCTCCCGTACATAATGTAAATGTTGGCCAGCTTTTTCGAGAACCTTTTTTTGGTTGAAGGTTTCGGCACCAAAAAACCCAACCAAGCGAGCAATAAGCTCATCTTTCAAAACTTTACTCTGCCAGTTCCACCATGTGCGGATAGTGGGCCCAAACAGCTCTAAAGACCAATCATTAAGATGTTTATAAAAGACATCATTTCCTACAAAAACGAGTATGTGTTAATTAGTGTAAAAAGAATGATGCATAATTACATTCCAATAAAATTATAATATATAGTTAAAACATTTTGTAAATAGTACCTGGAATCTTCTCCATCTTGTAGGGAATGAGATCTTCGTCCACCAAAAAAGTAGTCTCAAATGTTCCTGTGCTAGTGACACGGAAAGATCCAGGAAATGCTGGGATGGCAGCATCAAAGTCATGCTCTTCTCCATGTACTGGCCCCTGATCCTCATCGGCACTCGCGTGTTCCGTCTGGGGTGTCTCATTTTGTGTTTCCAACTAGCCAGACGACAACGATACATGATCAGTGGCGAAGGGGGTGTCAGGATCAATGGTACCAGCATGCCTCTCACCTGGGAAAAAATATTCCTGTAGAAACAAATAATATTTTAGTTACTCATATACGAATAGGAAAAAAAATTGCATTTGGAATAGACTTATAATGAAAGAGTTTGCATCTTACATCCAAGCGCTTTACTTTAAGCAACACATGATCTATCTTTGCTTGAGTCTCGTCCTGCGTCATTTGCGTATTCGATATAAGCAGATTGACGACCTCCTGATTTAATTTTGTTTTTGCTTTTTGAACTGCATCCCGGATATTCTTTGAATTCTTGAGGTCAACATCATCAAGAATGTGCCCCAAATCCAAATCCTTTGGATCCATCTATAGATATGTATCATCGGACATAAAAATAGAAAACATTAATATCAATTTGAAATCATTCATATAATTAGATAACATAAATATGTATAAATACAGTTTCTGAAATTCACAATGTAACACATATTTCATTAAATTTGGAATTATACAAGGGATCTAGAATTTAGAACTTCAACAAGATTGAGTTTTCAAAAAATGAAAAACCAAAAAATTACTTAATTCACTCATTTCAATCTATATATTCACCATTTTTTTTACAATATTATCATTATAAGCTATATAAAATCAAATTTATACAAAGTTGAAGCATATCTTCCTAATATTAAACTTAGATTCCTTACATTATTTTATTATTATAATTTTTTAATTTGTAATAATATTTGAGTTGATCAAGGTTTACCTCATCTCATGAACAATAGATGTTGCAAGAAATTTCTTACCTATTAAGTTATCTAATGGCATTATTTGTATGTTGAAATTATTAACCATTTTATTTATAATTTGATAAAGCATATATTGTGCATGTGTTGAATTACCATATTAGTAAGAGATTGTCTCCATTTTAGAGTGACCTACAAAGTTATTTAATGATATAGCAGTCAATGTGTTTGTTACTGTAACAAATTTATGTATTGGCATAGTAGCTTATTAATTCCCAATCTTGATAATGGGTGGCTAGAACATGGGGATTTTTTCTCAACTTCAAGAAACAACAAGAACTGGAAATGCCTAGGAATTGGCTGAAACCTCTAATACCATGAAAAATTATTAGCTCATATAGTCACTGTAATATTGAACCTGTGGATGAGGACACTACCCCTAATCATATTTAGAATATTGACTAGAAAAACAATTAGTAACATAAACACAAGCAACAACATGGAAAACTAGGTCATACTCTATTTTATTTTCTTCCCTTTATATGTATTGTCGAGTATGGATCTAGAATTTAGAACTTCAACAAGATTGAGTTTTCAAAAAATGAAAAACCTAAAAATTACTTAATTCACTCATTTCAATCTATATATTCACCATTTTTTTTACAATATTATCATTATAAGCTATATAAAATCAAATTTATATTAATTTGAAGCATATCTTCCTATGCTTAAACTTAGATTCTTTACATTATTTTATTATTATAATTTGTAATTTTTATTAATATTTCTTACCTATTAATTTATCTAATGGCATTATTTGTATGTTGAAAGTATTATCCATTTTATTTATAATTTGATAAAGCATATATTGTGCATGTATTGAATTACCATATTAGTAAGAGATTGTCGCCATTTTAAAGTGACGTAGAAAGCTATTTAATGACATAACAGTCACTGTGTTTGTTACTATAACAAATTTATGTATTGGCATAATAACTTAGTAATTCTCAATCTTGATAATGGGTGGCTAGAACATGGGGGGTTTTGCTCAACTTCAAGAGACAACGAGAACTGGAAATGTCTAGGAATTAGGTGAAACCTCTAAAGACGTATTAGCTCCTATAGTCATTGTAATATTGTACTTGTGGATGATGACACTACCCCTAATAATCTTTAGAATATTGACTAGAAAAATAATCAATAACATATCTACGAGCAACAACATGGAAAATTAGGTCATACTCTATTTTATTTTCTTCCCTTTATATGTATTGTCTATTGTATGCCTTAGGACATTTTTGTCAAGTATATAGCACAATAGGTACTTAGGCACTTCACTTTTTCCCTTCATTTTATGGGATTATTATGAGCCCACAAGTTTCTACATGTTTTGGACATTGTTAACTATCAATTATTACTTTGGATTATGTTGATTGGTTAAGCCTAGATTCCTTTTTATAATATAAATATAATCATCTAACATTTAAAGAAATATTCATTATTCAATACTATATATTATGATATGTGGTTGGCACTATTTTAGAGCCAACAAGAGAAAATATTGTATTGGATAAAGTCTAAGTATACCAATTAAGGTAAAAAAAAATTATTAATTAAAATATAAATTTTATAGTACAATTGGTTTTTTTTCAAATACATGAAGAAAGAGGGAAAACCCATTCTAGTTATTGCAAGTGTCCAGTATTTATTTTTGAAATGTTTGAACATATTACATTAAAAAACATTAATTAGCTATTCCCATAATAAAGTTTTTATAGACAGTCTATAATATGTTGCTTGTAAGAGCTTTACTGGACTCCATTAACCAAGTTTGATGGATCGAGAAGTGTGGTACATTTGAAATCAATGAATTAGAATAGAAACATTGAAGTACATTGTTGTTTCTTACAAATACAAAAGTGAAAACCCACTAAACTTATTAAAAGTGCATTTAACAATCAATTTTTTTTATAAGTATCTGTGTGTCATTTAACAATCAAAATCAAATTATTATGAACTTTTATTGGTAGTGCATTTAACAATCAAAATATTTTATAAGTATTTGTGTGTCATTTAACAATCAAAATCAAATTATTATGAACTTTTATTGGTAATTTTTATTGGAAACATTTTACAGATGTCAAAAGAAAATATTTTATAAGTCTAGGCGTGTTTTTTAATGATCAAAATAAACAATTTTGTTATGAATTGGAATAGAAACAAAGTAGTACAGTTTAATTTATTTTATTATAATATATATTCATGAAGTGTTTGAATGTATTATATTGAAAAGAATACGAATTAGTTAGCCCAACATTATCGTTTTAATAGATCGTATCTAGAAGATGATGCTTTTAAATGTATTATTGAACTTGATTATCCAAGTTTGATGGAGTGAGAAGTTATGTCGATCTAGACAAAGCATTGGAATTTGTAATTTCCATGTTAGATATTGTTTGGTGTTTGAATGTATTACATTGAAAACAATGCTAATTAACTCCAAACATTTATCATTTTAATAGATCGTATCTAGAAGATGATGCTTTTAAATGTATTATTGAACTTGATTATCCAAGTTTGATGGAGTGAGAAGTTATGTTGATCTAGACAAAGCATTGGAATTTGTAATTTGCATGTTAGATATTGATTGGTGTTTGAACGTATTACATTGAAAACAATGCTAATTAACTCCAATATAGTTTTAATATGCCAAATTAACTCCAATATAGTTTTAATAGGCCAAAACTAAAAGATATTGATTTTAAGTGCATTATTGGACTTGATTATCCAAGTTATGGGAGAAGTTATGTTAATATAAACAAATCATTGAAAGTTTAATATTTCATGGTGTCATGTAATTTGCATGAAGTATCGTCACATGAATACATTGCAATTTAAACAAAATTTTCATATTTGTACCAAATAATATAAAACTCCTCAAATAAATTTGAAGAGAATATTCAATATACAAGAAAAATTGAAAAATGTTTCTTCATGTATTAATTGGTCCTCCAAAGAACAAAATTACATCCATGAATCATCTCCACCCAATCTCATGTTATTCATTCAAGTAGGTCAAGGACAGCTTGTACACCATGTTTATTTATCTTGGCCTTCTTGCAATGTTCTTTCTTAGCCATCCATGCCCAAACTATGGTATCAATTGGAATAGATCCAAGCTCCATGTCATCAGGATTTGGTACCCAATATTCTTCTAATACTTTTCCATTGTATTTCCCTGAACCGGGCTTCCACCAATCAACTTTAACATGAAGAGTATCACTTTCATCATCTTGAAATATATTTGAGGTGGCTTTTGCCATCCAAATCATCTCCCCTTCTTCCTCGTTTCCTTATCTAACTAGCAACATCTTTCCTTAATCAACATCATTAATAGGGTTCAATGATGTCTTTGGCTTATTGCACTTGGGTCCAACATACATGGGTTCACCTGTCATAGTATCAAAATCCCCATCCATAATATTTGAGATTGCATGAAGCGCATTACGACCAACATCTGGAGTTTACCTTGTCTTGGGCCAGAAATCCTCAGAAGATGAATCATGATCATTGTAATCTTCATATAAAGTATCAAGAACTCTTTCCCAATACTCTACCTTATTTTTCCATTCTGGTGTAACAATTGGCAAATCCTCACCACCCATTGTGTCTTTCCACATTTTTATGTATGATGTTATTCCTTCTTTTAGTTCTTTTAAATAGATTTCATTCTCTTTGGGATGTAAGAAAGATGGCTTCCCTATGGGCAATTTAGATCGACCTTCATCATCTGTATTCCATAACTCAACTGGTTCTGACCGCTCAACATCTCTTATGGATTCTTTATACCTTAATACCGAAACATCATTGAGTACAAGAAATTGGAAGTACTGAACATTAAGATGTCCAACTAGTGCATTTTTTCCTTCCTTGATGTATCCATTAAGGAAGCTTTTGAAGTCATACACCTTATCAATCAGTTTAGGTGGAAACACTCTTTTTTCTTCAATTTTGCGATATGTATCCATCATCTCAGGTAGAGAATATATATCTTTACTTTTCAAGCTGGAAGACATTCTCCCATAGGTCCCGTCTATGTCTTCATGGGTGTGTCCCACGAGCAAGAACCCAACCTCAATAGTGATGAAGACACCAAGTGCAGTGAGAAGTGATAGAAACATGAAAAGATAACGATTTTTATTATCACTTGCTGCATTATCCAATTGTAACAATAAATGTGGAGGAAGAGGTTTAAAATCGATATCTTGATTTTCTAATCTTCCATGAGATAAAAATTCATCCTTGTACACTCTACATTTTGAGTAAATAGAGGTGTCAAGTAATGCATTTGAAAGTGGGTTTCTTGAACTTCCACTCTCATAAAGAAGATCACCATACATATCAAGATGTGGGTCTTCAAGGTCCCTAAAGCACTTAGCAAGTGATGTAATGGTAAATTGTGATCCCATATGTACAAATGGTAGGGAGAAATGACCAAAACCTCCTGTCTTATGCCCATGTGTTAGCATACCTGTCAATGACAAACCCAAGTTTATTCCTACAATAGATTTTGATTTGACGCGTAGCCTTGGAATTGAAGTCTTTGTTTTATCCATTTTATCATTGATAATACTCAAATACTCCTTTGGAAACCTCTCTGACATGATTCTGTGGGCATAGTAGCAATGTCTTCCGCACATAACGATCTTGTTATGTTTGTTCAATCTAGTGCGTGCCGTTTCTTCCAACTCTTTTGTAGTTGCTGACTTCATTTGTGCTTTCAACACAATACATTCACCACATTTACTGAAGTTGGTGTTCTTTGAGAATGCCACGTCTTGAAAATGAGTGTTCCAAATCTTGCTCATTGTTGGTTGTGATATTAATGGACAATTGAGCTTTCCCAAACCCACATTGATCTCTTTTAACAAAGAGCTTTGTGTGTAAGTCGAAGGCAACAATCTTAGAGGAGAAGAAGTTCCATCTGCTTCAACTTGACGTGTTTGGTTTGGCGAAAAATCTGAATTGTCCATTACAATTTTATGCAGTATTTCTATGGCCGCCACAGTTTGTGCACGTGCTTTACATGTATTGGTGTTACCATGAATGGATTCCATATGTCCTTGTTCAAAATTATGTTGGTATCTATAGAAGGTGCTTTGAGGAATCTTATGTATCTTGTACCATGCTTTCTTACAAATAACATTACCATCAAATGTCATGTCCTTTACTTTTCTAATAATAGGAGGTAGGCCATGTCCATGGCTCATTGACATGATAGTGTTTGAAACAAGTGAATTCAATACAAATTCCCTGATACCATTTTTGTCTTTTCATTCCATATCCCTTCTAGCATTTGCAATGGCATTCCTATCCACATGTTGAAGACAATCTTGTTTACAACATTCATCTGCAGCCAAAAGTCGGACTTCTCTCTCTTTATCTACCTTGGTTTGACGTTTTGCAACTTTTTCTCTTGTCATAGCTCGTTTAATCTTTTTATATGGCCTCGATGCATTAAGAACATTGACATCTTGATCTTTTTGATTATAAAGATCCCCATCCCATTGGTATAAAGGACTTGTATCCTCTATAACATCCCATATCAGCATTTCCATGGGTGGCTCTTTGTACTTTGTTTTGACCCTTAACATCTCACCTATGTTGTCCACCAATTTATGTATTGGCCATCTAACCAATCCATGTATAGACTTATCCCCAATCTTGCATCTTTCACAATACCCATGTATCTCTTCCACAAAAACACCAAAGTTATCTTCACCTAGTGTTTCACCCACAACCATGTCATCCTCATGGACATTAACTATCATTCCTTTGGCAATGCACATAATTGTTCCTATGCATCCATGTGTAAGAGAAACCCTTGTACATGTGAATGCAGCCCTATCTTGTGGAATATTTATGGGTTGATCTTCACAATGAGGTTTCAAATCTATTTCTGGCCAAATCTCATAAGATTCTATTGCACCCCCTAGTGTTTCCTCAAATCCAGTTGGATGTGGTAAAGGAGCATCATTTTTTAACACCTTCTCAATTCTAACCACTATGCATCCTTTCTTTACAATCTTTCCATGAACCTTATTCCCAAGCTCTGTATTGAATATGGAGCCCTCACCCACCTTCACTCCATGTTGTAAAAGATCTACTTTGTCTCCAATAGAAAATGTTGAACAAACATTTGCACCTGTACACCAAACATAACAAACTTAGTATTTTCTCAAAAAAAATTCAATAAACTATGAATAATTCTTAACACATGCTTTGGTATTTGATTTACCTATGGTGTGCCTCAAATCTGTAGTCCTCCATGGATGTGTGTCCCCTTCATCAACATATTCCACAGTCAAATGTGGTTGAGTGACATCAACTATCAAAACCATAACATAACCTGCAACAACCCTTCCTCCACCATAATAAGTTCCAACTTCTGTAGATTCAACCTTTCCTAGCCCAATAACTTGACCATTAACCAGGAGGTCAACATAGTCCCCTTTTGTGAAAATTATACTTGCAGCCCTATCTTGTGGAATATTTATGGGTTGATCTTCACAATGAGGCTTCAAATCTATTTCTGGCCAAATCTCATAAGATTCTATTGCACCCCCTAGTGTTTCCGCAAATCCAGTTGGATGTGGTAAAGGAGCATCATTTTTTAACACCTTCTCAATTCTAACCACTATGCATCCTTTCTTTACAATCTTTCCATGAACCTTATTCCCAAGCTCTGTATTGAATATGGAGCCCTCACCCACCTTCACTCCATGTTGTAAAAGATCTACTTTGTCTCCAATAGAAAATGTTGAACAAACATTTGCACCTGTACACCAAACATAACAAACTTAGTATTTTCTCAAAAAAAACTTTCAATAAACTATGAATAATTCTTAACACATGCTTTGGTATTTGATTTACCTATGGTGTGCCTCAAATCTGTAGTCCTCCATGGATGTGTGTCCCCTTCATCAACATATTCCACAATCAAATGTGGTTGAGTGACATGAACTATCAAAACCATAACATAACCTGCAACAACCCTTCCTCCACCATAATAAGTTCCAACTTCTGTAGATTCAACCTTTCCTAGCCCAATAACTTGACCATTAACCAGGAGGTCAACATAGTCCCCTTTTGTGAAAATTATACTTGCAGCCCTATCTTGTGGAATATTTATGGGTTGATCTTCACAATGAGGCTTCAAATCTATTTCTGGCCAAATCTCATAAGATTCTATTGCACCCCCTAGTGTTTCCTCAAATCCAGTTGGATGTGGTAAAGGAGCATCATTTTTTAACACCTTCTCAATTCTAACCACTATGCATCCTTTCTTTACAATCTTTCCATGAACCTTATTCCCAAGCTCTGTATTGAATATGGAGCCCTCACCCACCTTCACTCCATGTTGTAAAAGATCTACTTTGTCTCCAATAGAAAATGTTGAACAAACATTTGCACCTGTACACCAAACATAACAAACTTAGTATTTTCTTAAAAAAACATTCAATAAACTATGAATAATTCTTAACACATGCTTTGGTATTTGATTTACCTATGGTGTGCCTCAAATCTGTAGTCCTCCATGGATGTGTGTCCCCTTCATCAACATATTCCACAATCAAATGTGGTTGAGTGACATCAATTATCAAAACCATAACATAACCTGCAACAACCCTTCCTCCACCATAATAAGTTCCAGCTTCTGTAGATTCAACCTTTCCTAGCCCAATAACTTGACCATTAACCAGGAGGTCAACATAGTCCCCTTTTGTGAAAATTATACTTGCAGCCCTATCTTCTGGAATATTTATGGGTTGATCTTCACAATGAGGCTTCAAATCTATTTCTGGCCAAATCTCGTAAGATTCTATTGCACCCCCTAGTGTTTCCTCAAATCCAGTTGGATGTGGTAAAGGAGCATCATTTTTTAACACCTTCTCAATTCTAACCACTATGGATCCTTTCTTTACAATCTTTCCATGAACCTTATTCCCAAGCTCTGTATTGAATATGGAGCCCTCACCAACCTTCACTCCATGTTGTAAAAGATCTACTTTGTCTCCAATAGAAAATGTTGAACAAACATTTGCACCTGTACACCAAACATAACAAAACTTAGTATTTTCTCAAAAAAACATTCAATAAACTATGAATAATTCTTAACACATGCTTTGGTATTTGATTTACCTATGGAGTGCCTCAAATCTGTAGTCCTCCATGGATGTGTGTCCCCTTCATCAACATATTCCACAATCAAATGTGGTTGAGTGACATCAACCATCAAAACCATAACATAACCTGCAACAACCCTTCCTCCACCATAATAAGTTCCAACTTCTGTAGATTCAACCTTTCCTACAATTACAATTTTATGCAGTATTTCTATGGCCGCCACAGTTTGTGCACGTGCTTTACATGTATTGGTTTTACCATGAATGGACTCCATATGTCCTTGTTCAAGATTATGTTGGTAGATATAGAAGGTGCTTTGAGGAATCTTATGTATCTTGTACCATGCTTTCTTACAAATAACATTACCATCAAATCTCATGTCCTTTACTTTTCTAATAATAGGAGGTAGGACATGGCCATGGCTCATTGACATGATAGTGTTTGAAACAAGTGAATTCAATACAAATTCCTTGATACCATTTTTGTCTTTGCATTCCATATCCCTTCTAGCATTTGCAATGGCATTCCTATCCAGATGTTGAAGACAATCTTGTTTACAACATTCATCTGCAGCCAAAAGTCGGACTTCTCTCTCTTTATCTATCTTGGTTTGACGTTTTGCAACTTTTTCTCTTGTCATAGCTCGTTTAATCTTTTTATATGGCCTTGATGCATTAAGAACATTGACATCTTGATCTTTTTGATTATAAAGATCCCCATCCCATTGGTATAAAGGACTTGTATCCTCTATAACATCCCATATCAGCATTTCCATGGGTGGCTCTTTGTACTTTGTTTTGACCCTTAACATCTCACCTATGTTGTCCACCAATTTATGTATTGGCCATCTAACCAATCCATGTATAGACTTATCCCCAATCTTGCATGTTTCACAATACCCATGTATCTCTTCCACAAAAACACCAAAGTTATCTTCACCTAGTGTTTCACCCACAACCATGTCATCCTCATGGACATTAACTATCATTCCTTTGGCAATGCACATAATTGTTCCTATGCATCCATGTGTAAGAGAAACCCTTGTACATGTGAATGCAGCCCTATCTTGTGGAATATTTATGGGTTGATATTCACAATGAGGTTTCAAATCTATTTCTGGCCAAATCTCATAAGATTCTATTGCACCCCCTAGTGTTTCCTCAAATCCAGTTGGATGTGGTAAAGGAGCATCATTTTTTAACACCTTCTCAATTCTAACCACTATGCATCCTTTCTTTACAATCTTTCCATGAACCTTATTCCCAAGCTCTGTATTGAATATGGAGCCCTCACCCACCATCACTCCATGTTGTAAAAGATCTACTTTGTCTCCAATAGAAAATGTTGAACAAACATTTGCACCTGTACACCAAACATAACAAACTTAGTATTTTCTCAAAAAAACATTCAATCAACTATGAATAATTCTTAACACATGCTTTGGTATTTGATTTACCTATGGTGTGCCTCAAATCTATAGTCCTCCATGGATGTGTGTCCCCTTCATCAACATATTCCACAGTCAAATGTGGTTGAGTGACATCAACTATCAAAACCATAACATAACCTGCAACAACCCTTCCTCCACCATAATAAGTTCCAACTTCTGTAGATTCAACCTTTCCTAGCCCAATAACTTGACCATTAACCAGGAGGTCAACATAGTCCCCTTTTGTGAAAATTATACTTGCAGCCCTATCTTGTGGAATATTTATGGGTTGATCTTCACAATGAGGCTTCAAATATATTTCTGGCCAAATCTCATAAGATTCTATTGCACCCCCTAGTGTTTCCTCAAATCCAGTTGGATGTGGTAAAGGAGCATCATTTTTTAACACCTTCTCAATTCTAACCACTATGCATCCTTTCTTTACAATCTTTCCATGAACCTTATTCCCAAGCTCTGTAATGAATATGGAGCCCTCACCCACCTTCACTCCATGTTGTAAAAGATCTACTTTGTCTCCAATAGAAAATGTTGAACAAACATTTGCACCTGTACACCAAACATAACAAACTTAGTATTTTCTCAAAAAAACTTTCAATAAACTATGAATAATTCTTAACACATGCTTTGGTATTTGATTTACCTATGGTGTGCCTCAAATCTGTAGTCCTCCATGGATGTGTTTCCCCTTCATCAACATATTCCACAATCAAATGTGGTTGAGTGACATCAACTATCAAAACCATAACATAACCTGCAACAACCCTTCCTCCACCATAATAAGTTCCAACTTCTGTAGATTCAACCTTTCCTAGCCCAATAACTTGACCATTAACCAGGAGGTCAACATAGTCCCCTTTTGTGAAAATTATACTTGCAGCCCTATCTTGTGGAATATTTATGGGTTGATCTTCACAATGAGGCTTCAAATATATTTCTGGCCAAATCTCATAAGATTCCATTGCACCCCCTAGTGTTTCCTCAAATCCAGTTGGATGTGGTAAAGGAGCATCATTTTTTAACACCTTCTCAATTCTAACCACTATGCATCCTTTCTTTACAATCTTTCCATGAACCTTATTCCCAAGCTCTGTACTGAATATGGAGCCCTCACCCACCTTCACTCCATGTTGTAAAAGATCTACTTTGTCTCCAATAGAAAATGTTGAACAAACATTTGCACCTGTACACCAAACATAACAAACTTAGTATTTTCTCAAAAAAACTTTCAATAAACTATGAATAATTCTTAACACATGCTTTGGTATTTGATTTACCTATGGTGTGCCTCAAATATGTAGTCCTCCATGGATGTGTTTCCCCTTCATCAACATATTCCACAATCAAATGTGGTTGAGTGACATCAACTATCAAAACCATAACATAACCTGCAACAACCCTTCCTCCACCATAATAAGTTCCAACTTCTGTAGATTCAACCTTTCCTAGCCCAATAACTTGACCATTAACCAGGAGGTCAACATAGTCCCCTTTTGTGAAAATTATACTTGCAGCCCTATCTTGTGGAATATTTATGGGTTGATCTTCACAATGAGGCTTCAAATATATTTCTGGCCAAATCTCATAAGATTCTATTGCACCCCCTAGTGTTTCCTCAAATCCAGTTGGATGTGGTAAAGGAGCATCATTTTTTAACACCTTCTCAATTCTAACCACTATGCATCCTTTCTTTACAATCTTTCCATGAACCTTATTCCCAAGCTTTGTATTGAATATGGAGCCCTCACCCACCTTCACTCCATGTTGTAAAAGATCTACTTTGTCTCCAATAGAAAATGTTGAACAAACATTTGCACCTGTACACCAAACATAACAAACTTAGTATTTTCTCAAAAAAACATTCAATCAACTATGAATAATTCTTAACACATGCTTTGGTATTTGATTTACCTATGGTGTGCCTCAAATCTGTAGTCCTCCATGGATGTGTGTCCCCTTCATCAACATATTCCACAGTCAAATGTGGTTGAGTGACATCAACTATCAAAACCATAACATAACCTGCAACAACCCTTCCTCCACCATAATAAGTTCCAACTTCTGTAGATTCAACCTTTCCTAGCCCAATAACTTGACCATTAACCAGGAGGTCAACATAGTCCCCTTTTGTGAAAATTATACTTGCAGCCCTATCTTGTGGAATATTTATGGGTTGATCTTCACAATGAGGCTTCAAATATATTTCTGGCCAAATCTCATAAGATTCTATTGCACCCCCTAGTGTTTCCTCAAATCCAGTTGGATGTGGTAAAGGAGCATCATTTTTTAACACCTTCTCAATTCTAACCACTATGCATCCTTTCTTTACAATCTTTCCATGAACCTTATTCCCAAGCTTTGTATTGAATATGGAGCCCTCACCCACCTTCACTCCATGTTGTAAAAGATCTACTTTGTCTCCAATAGAAAATGTTGAACAAACATTTGCACCTGTACACCAAACATAACAAACTTAGTATTTTCTCAAAAAAACATTCAATCAACTATGAATAATTCTTAACACATGCTTTGGTATTTGATTTACCTATGGTGTGCCTCAAATCTGTAGTCCTCCATGGATGTGTGTCCCCTTCATCAACATATTCCACAGTCAAATGTGGTTGAGTGACATCAACTATCAAAACCATAACATAACCTGCAACAACCCTTCCTCCACCATAATAAGTTCCAACTTCTGTAGATTCAACCTTTCCTAGCCCAATAACTTGACCATTAACCAGGAGGTCAACATAGTCCCCTTTTGTGAAAATTATACTTGCAGCCCTATCTTGTGGAATATTTATGGGTTGATCTTCACAATGAGGCTTCAAATATATTTCTGGCCAAATCTCATAAGATTCTATTGCACCCCCTAGTGTTTCCTCAAATCCAGTTGGATGTGGTAAAGGAGCATCATTTTTTAACACCTTCTCAATTCTAACCACTATGCATCCTTTCTTTACAATCTTTCCATGAACCTTATTCCCAAGCTCTGTATTGAATATGGAGCCCTCACCTACCTTACCTCCATGTTGTAAAAGATCTACTTTGTCTCCAATAGAAAATGTTGAAAAAACATTTGCACCTGTACACCAAACATAACAAACTTAGTATTTTCTCAAAAAAACATTCAATAAACTATGAATAATTCTTAACACATGCTTTGGTATTTGATTTACCTATGGTGTGCCTCAAATCTGTAGTCCTCCATGGATGCGTTTCCCCTTCATCAACATATTCCACAATCAAATGTGGTTGAGTGACATCAATTATCAAAACCATAACATATCCTGCAACAACCCTTCCTCCACCATATTAAGTTCCAACTTCTGTAGATTCAACCTTTCCTAGCCCAATAACTTGACCATTAACCAGGAGGTCAACATAGTCCCCTTTTGTGAAAATTATACTTGCAGCCCTATCTTGTGGAATATTTATGGGTTGATCTTCACAATGAGGCTTCAAATCTATTTTTGGCCAAATCTCATAAGATTCTATTGCACCCCCTAGTGTTTCCTCAAATCCAGTGGGATGTGGTAAAGGAGCATCATTTTTTAACACCTCAATTCTAACCACTATGCATCCTTTCTTTACAATCTTTCCATGAACCTTATTCCCAAGCTCTGTATTGAATATGGAGACCTCACCCACCTTCACTCCATGTTGTAAAAGATCTACTTTGTCTCCAATAGAAAATGTTGAACAAACATTTGCACCTGTACACCAAACATAACAAACTTAGTATTTTCTCAAAAAAACATTCAATAAACTATGAATAATTCTTAACAATTGCTAGCTTTCTAATAGAAAAACTCTAGCCATGAAGGGAAGCTAGCAGTCGTTAGCTTTCCAATTGATAACACTGTCCATGGTGATTGGTGGTTGCTAGCTTATACCTTCAGCTTGCGCCATGTGCTCTATTTTGAAATAAACACATGGCACAAGATCAAGGAAAGCTAGCGACTGCTAGCTTTCCTCCTAGCATAAGCATTTCTTTCTAGGATAATAACACATACTTATGCTAGAAGGAAAGCTAGTAGTCGCTAGATTTCCAATAGAAAAATCCTGTCCATGGTGATTGGTGGTTGCTAGATTATACATTGAGCTTGTGTCATGTGCTCTATTTTGAAATAAGAACATGGCAATAGATCAAAGAAAGCTGGCGACTGCTAGCTTTCCTTGTAGCATAAGAATTTCTTTGCATCATAAACACACATGCTTATGCAAGAAGGAAAGCTAACAGTCGCTATCTTTCCAATACAAAAACCCTGTCCATGGCGATTGGTGGTTGTTAGATTATACCTTGAGCTTGTGCCATGTACTCTATTTTTAACGAATGCTACCTTTCCTTCTAGCAAATGCATTTCCTTTTAGCATGACACACATGCTTACGTTAGAAGGAAAGCTAGCAGTCGCTAGCTTTCCAATAGAAAAACCATGGGCATGGTGATTGGTGGTTGCTAGCTTATACTTTGAACTTGTATCATCTACTCTATTTTCAAATAAGCACATAGCACAAGATCAAGGAAAGCTAGCGACTGCTAGCTTTCCTTCTAGCATAAGCATTTCCTTCTAGGATAATAACACATACTTATGCTAGAAAGAAAGCTAGTAGTCGCTAGCTTTCCAATAGAAAAATCTTGTCCATGGTAATTGGTGGTTGCTAGCTTATACCTTCAGCTTGTGCCATGTGCTCTATTTTGAAATAAACACATGGCACAAGATCAAGGAAAGCTAGTGACTGCTAGCTTACCTCCTAGCATAAGCATTTCCTTCTAGGATAATAACACATACTTATGCTAGAAGGAAAGCTAGCAGTCGCTAGCTTTCCAATAGAAAAATCCTGTCCATGGTGATTGGTGGTTGCTAGATTATACTTTGAGCTTGTGCCATGTGCTCTATTTTGAAATAAGAACATGGAAACAGATCAAAGAAAGCTAGCGATTACTAGCTTTCCTTGTAGCATAAGAATTTCCTTCTATCATAAACACAGATGCTTATGCAAGAAGGGAAGCTAACAGTCGCTAGCTTTCCAATAGAAAAACCCTGTCCATGGTGATTGGTGGTTGTTAGATTATACCTTGAGCTTGTGCCATGTACTCTATTTTTAACGAATGCTACCTTTCCTTCTAGCAAATGCATTTCCTTTTAGCATGACATGCATGCTTATGTTAGAAGGAAAGGTAGCAGTCGCTAGCTTTCCAATAGAAAAACCCTGGGCTTGGTGATTGGTGGTTGCTAGCTTATACTTTGAACTTGTATCATGTACTCTATTTTCAAATAAGCACATGGCACAAGATCAAAGAAAGCTAGCGACTGCTAGCTTTCCTTCTAGCGTAAGCATTTCCTTCTAGGATAATAACACATACTTATGCTAGAAAAAAAGCTAGCAGTCGCTAGCTTTCCAATAGAAAAATCTTGTCCATGGTGATTGGTGGTTGCTAGCTTATACCTTGAGCTTGTGCCATGTGCTCTATTTTGAAATAAACACATGACAAAAGATCAAGGAAAGCTAGCAGTCACTAGCTTTCCAATAGGAAAATAATAAGAATCTCTTTAAGTTCACATTTCCTAAATATTCATAATAGCCTATCCCATAGAGACCATCATTTAACTTGCTAGATGAATAACTTTTGGACATGTCAACATGAGAGAATAAGTGTTTATAAATGACAAGCTTTAAAAACTCAGCGTCTTCTTCCACATTCACCTCATAACAAAACTTCCCATTACATAGTGTTAGCACTTAGATTTTATTCCGGTTGTAAAAGAATAACACCTAAGGTAACCTATTTAAAACCAAGCTTTAGGTGGAAAACTCAGCCATTTTTCCACCAGAGAGGGCTCTCTCACAATACATATACAAGGACTGAAAAATATAAAAGTTCTCTCAAATTTTCTCAAAAGGATTTTCTGGTTGAAAAGGAAAACAAGAAACGTTGGGCATGGAGTCAAAGTTTCAAATATACAATATACTAGTAAGAGATTTATACCAAACAGATTTCCACAGAGGCAAGATAGCAATCATAAAACAGTCAATTTGATTTTTTCAGGTGGTACAGAAAGAAATAATGACATTCCATCAACAACAGGCATCTAACTTAGGATGAATCCATTGTCAACTTTGGAGAAAATAGTGAATATTTAAATGATATAAAATGAGGCATAACCAGTATGAATTTCAAATTATTTCAGACATTCATTTAAATATAGAAGAAAAACATAATGGAAGATATAACAAAGGAAGTGAACATGCACATATAAAGATAAAGAAAAAATGGACTGTAAAGTTGATCAACACATGAATCTCTGGTCTCAAAAGATGGGTATTTTCACTGTACTGCTTTTATTTATCAAAAAATAGATCTCCAAACATACACTGTCTCTCAAAAAATTTCCAACCCCTTCAACAATGACTCTCATTGTTCTTATACAAAATTTGGAAGAAGCTTGACATTACTGCTTCTTTTAACTAATAACTGAAAATATTTTAACTTAAAAGATAACTGTCTTTGAACAATAGATCACTGTCTCCAAATAATATTACAAATTTAAAATAAAAGTATCCTTTTTGCCACTTGGCAAAAATTTTGAATATCATCTTTTTGCCACTTGGTGAGAGTTTTGAAAGCCTCTATGGATGGACAGAATATCTTGTCCTTCCATATTTTTCCACATAAGTCCACTGGTCGGCCGCGGGTAAGTCATAGTTGGTCATTTCCTTCACCAAGACTCGCATTTCAACATGACCTGCATAAGAAACAGGAAGAAGGTTTCCACAGGTTGAGATTAGCATATTTAAAATTTCAAAATCCTCTGATATTTTCTCCATTAAATTTTTCCCTGTAAGCATATGATCCAGCTGGTGGAACTTTCTGTGATCCATCCTTATATCAAACAGCAATCTCTTATAATCATTCGGAGGAATCAATTCATTTTGTTCATTCCAAAAAGCAGGGAACCCTTTGTTTACTAATTTTTCAAATTGATTTTTGAACTTTACTACTTCTTCCCGTATTTCTCCAGCTTTAGCTTCAACATTCTCAACATGCGAGTATTTCCCCAAGATCCTTCTTGCCCATGTGATGACTGAAATTCTGTTCGTTATATTCATGGCTATCAGGTCTGCTTCAGTTAGACTGTTTAAAAATGTTATTGCTTTCTGGGCTACGTCTCTTGGCTTTTTACTTAAGCTTTCCCTGACGGCTTTGCAACTTTCGAAGGCATCTTTGACCACCTTTTCTTTGACTCTTATGTAATCCAGATATGATCTTAGTTTCTCAACTTCTTTTATAATTTGGTCCCACACCAGGTGTTTACAACCTTGCATAGCAGCTTGCCCTGTCACATGAGCTGCTAATCCTTTATTATTATTACTTAATTCCCGATTCTTTGTTTGCAAGGTTTTTATTTCTTTATTTTTGATTTCATTCTCTTCTGTCAGCTTCTGTATTTCAACCTTCAATTCTTTGATTTCATTTTCCCTTAAGCTTACCTGGGACATAGCCTGTAAAATATCATCTACTCCCGTTTTATCTTCTTGTGTGTTTGTTTGTACTTGTTGCTGACCACTTCCTGCTAATCTTTTCCTCGCTTCTGCCAACTGTTCTTCTAAAATGATTTTCTCTTTTTCCAAAGATATTTTTCATCAGAAAGCTTTAACATTTTAGCAGTAACATCATTGACTTCATTAGATAATTCTTCTTTTTATTTTTCCAATATTATCAATTCTACTCCTTGGATGAGTACAGTGTCTGGAATTTTTAATTTTCGTCTCAACGTCTGGATCGTATCGTCTTTCTCTTTGAGCAGTTTGGTTGCTGCATCTCCTTCTTTATTTATCAAATCTACTTGCAATTTTTTAATCTGTTGCTGTCGAGACTTATTCTTTGCGTTCTCCTGTCTCAATTGATTATTCAATTTATCCACTGAACTTTTCAACTTGTCTGCTCTTAATATGGCTCCCAAATAGTCTGAATATATGACTTCTCCAGTTTGTCTATGCAATAAAATTTTATCCGGGGCATTTATTTTAGACAAATCTATATTCATTTCTGAAATCTTATTTTTTGTGACAACTGAAAATTTCAAGGAATTTTCCTTGATATTTCTGCTAGTAAATAAGCTTACCTCAGAATTAGATATACTTCTAACCTTCGGAAACAATTGACTGGTTTGTTTCGCGGACTCCTGTTTATTTCGACTGTGCTCATCAAACACATCCATGATATTCTGGGGTCTATTTACATCAACCTCTACAGGGGTTTCTTCAATGTTGTACTCTTTAACTGTAACCTCTGGTATTTCTTTTTCAGCTATTTTAGCCTCTTCTGAAATTGTTGTTAACTCTTGTGGTTCATTCATTTTCAATCTTTTTCCTCTTTCTGTTTCTTCATCTTCAATGATCATTATGTCCTGTATGGGTCTTTTAGATCCAACCAATGCACTATCTATTTCGCTTTCTGTCCCTGTTGTTGTGTCAATCAATTGCATTTCTTTGTCGGATGCATCCAGAATGATTTCTTCTTTATATTCTAGCCAATTGGCTATGTCAGACATTCCTTCAACAATCTGATGGTTCAGGGCCTTGATACGATGATCCGTTCTTCGTTTTGATATGATGTTTAACGGGTCATACTCCATAGCCGTATCTGACTCAAAATTCATATCCTTCAACAACTTCTCTATATACACTACAGCATTCTTATTCTTTATTGTGAACGGACCAAATGTGAATGGGTATTTAATGTCTGTAGCTTGTCCATGAACCAAAAAATTGTTATCTTCCACAATCAACTTTTGTCTTAAGAATTCCAAGGCAAAAACCCTTAAAGTAAGAAAAGCTGGTAACACATAGGGTTTATGTCTGAACCCATAGAATCTGATTACTGTACTGTCTTTCGACAAAAACCAATCTCCTGTTGCGTATTCTGTACTCAATTGCATGGATGCCTGCATTTCCGGTAGTACTCTAGGCAGATTTTTTCCAAAAATCATTCCATAAATCTCTGAAAGCATGTAATTGATGTAATTGAACATGTTATTTTCTAGTAAAGTCGTGAAAATGATTTCTGGGAACTGCAACTTGTCTTGACTGGCTGTCATAATCATTTTCATCAAAAAGGCCTGAAACCTGAAATGTCTGAGAGTGGGAAAATTGACCATCTAGTCATGAATCTTTTCTGTTAAAAATGCTTCAAAATTAAGTCTAGGGATTTGATTTTCACCAATCCCTGACTGGACTGTACTCATTTTGTACAATAAACTCAATTGAAACTCGGTTACATACAAATCTGTATCCAAACCTGGAACTACGGCCAATAATGTCAAAACTAACTGGGTATTTTCATTAAAAAGATTGATATCTATAGGGTATGGGACCTCCGAAATGCTAGTCTTTGGCTTGAGACACGATGACAAAAACATTTTCCTATCATTTTGAGAAACATGATGATAATTTTCAATAATGGAGACTTCAGAGAAAACCTCAAGGTCAAGGGTTTGGGAACAATCTAATTCTAGGGCTTTAATTAACTCTGCTGGCTTTATTTCGCAAATGACTCGGGTTTTTTGGCTGTTTAGAACGACTTTCTCTTCCCGGGAGTAATTTTCGACACACCATGATATGAATTCTGGGAAAGAAGGGATTTGGTCGGGGAAAAAGGCTATCAAAGACGACTGGTGAACTCTGTGGGGGTCTGTCCCTTCCTTTAACAATTCACACAACCTAATTTTTATATCAGATATTGGAAACCTAATTAGGGTATCGTAGACATCTTCGTCTCTATCCTCTAGGGCTTCTTTTGATTTAAAAATGTCTATATCGTGCACAGTCTCCATTTAAACGTTTCTTTAAACAAAATTCTGTTTAAAAACGTAGGACAGGTAACCCGACCCTACCTGTATGTAGCCGCCTTTTGCCTTCTGTCGCAATTGCAGACCTCCACCAGTCTTCAGAGCTCTTCGGGATAGTGACACATGCAGAATGCCGTTATGTGGAGCCCCTTTTGTTTTATATAAGACTTTTGAATTAACTTCCCTACACCTTTATGAATGCGGTTCATATCTGACCATTGATCTCGAGACTTTGTTTTGGACCGTCAGATCTCGCCTCCCTTTATTCCATCTGGTGGTATCCGCGATCAAAAAGCTGTTTTCTTTTCCGGTTTATTCTCTGTGCGGATCAGCCACCTGCTGACACCTGTTCGAGTGGTTTATTCTCCGCGACTGCTCTTCC
This sequence comes from Larix kaempferi, assembly GCA_027924585.1. Lineage (NCBI taxonomy): Eukaryota > Viridiplantae > Streptophyta > Pinopsida > Pinales > Pinaceae > Larix > Larix kaempferi. The sequence continues at coordinate 11,939,964 of BSBM01000461.1, read as the reverse complement.
TCATATCCAGTGTGCACCTTCCTAGATGCGGATGAAACAATGGCCATTGATTGGATTAAGGTTTATATCGGCCCTCCGATTGCTACAAAGTATACGCCATGTGATATGACCCCGCCACGCTTGCTCTATCTGCCATGTATCAGGTCCCACCCTGCCACGTGTACTGACCCCACCACGCTTCCATATTTGGTGGTTCCACCCGGTGCTATGGTGGTTTCCTTTACCGCTATATTACATATGCAGAAGGATGAGGTTTGGACACATGTCCCGGCGGTATTGAGTCCGCTACCGCCCACATCTATTTGTCGTCGATCACTTTGGCGATGCGGGAAGCAATATCGGCCGTTGATCGGGATTTTTGACATCTCCGCCACCGAAACTTGATCGGGGTTTAATCTTTTCACAAATTTGCTTTCGGACTTTGCATAAGTGGGTTTTTTGCTCTTGTTTTTGAATTGTCAACCTTTTCTTCAACCTCCTTTGTGATAATTTCTTCCTTTTTTGGACATTTTAGCAAACTTTTTGGATTTAGTCATTCTCAAACCTTAGTGTCAACACATAGAATGCCAATCTTTTCTCTTGTTACATGAGAATTATGTCCAAACACAATGTATAGTTCAATGCACTTTGTGTCAGTGATTATCTTAGCACCCATTTGCATTTCATAGTTCAATACATCTTCCATCCTCTCAAATTCCTGGTGTATTTTCTCTATATCTAAAAAAATTGGATTTCTCTTTTATGATGGTCTACCTCTATACCAAGCCGGTAGATGTTGCAAGTTTGTTGAATTGTAGCAACAAGGGAATGCAAACTGTAATTAATCTATACCTTAGTCTAATTAATTTTTGTCCAATAATTATGCTTTGATCATTACACCTCTCAACTTTTGTACCTATTTTTGGCATTTCAAACTCCAAGCATTCCAATCTCCAACTAAGTATGACATGTCAGTTTCCTCGGTATGCACTTGTCACATTGTCGTAAATGTTATCAGGACTTCAAACCTCATTACTTGTTCAAGGTAGTGGGTTAGTGAATTAAAATTGGCATCTTGCCTCTCCCTGTTCATTCTTCCGTTGTGGAAGCCCATCCCCTGCATTTGCTTCTCAACCAGACATCTCACCCTTCTGCAGCAAGACCCCTGCATCTGCTGCTAGAGCAGGTTCTATTCTACTCCATGTTCTGTTCTACTTTTGTTTTATAGTTGCATAGCATTTCCAATGCAAGGCAAACAACTACAAGTTACACACCAAATTGGCGATCAATCCTAAATCTCTCTATAAAATTAATAGGTAGGACTAAACTATTATGACCCGACACTAAACTTTTCCATCTAGGTCGATTGATCCATAATGTAACGTCCGGAGGGATCTAATGGTCAGTGAACCATAGATTTTAAATGGCTAATGTCCCATATATTTTAAACGGTTAATGTCGCATAGGTTTTATATGGGGTTTCCATGAGAGGAAATAAAAATATTCTACTCTAAATGCCATCTTTTTGCAACTTATAATGTGTTAAACCATATCTTTATGGTTAATGCCTCATAGATTTAAAATCATATCTCAATAGATATCAGTGATTTTACTATCCCCAGTCAAGTTAAGCATCAAATCAATTGGATATATAAAATTATATACATCAAAACCTTCAACTTAAGAAATGTGATTTTCTTTACAATCTTTCATTAAATGGATATTTCCTACCAATTTCATTGAATTTAGGATAGTTTTGGAATGCCCTAAAATAAAGTGGAGAGGGTTTTATGGGGAAAGGAAATTAATAAAAGAAATTTGAAAACCTAAAATGCAAGATAAGCACCAATTCTCATATTTCATAATATTAAGAATCACTTTCAAGTGAGGATAGATGGAAGTGGATACATTGTGGAAGTTATCTTAATGTAGACAAGTAAGCAATGTGCTATATCCTCTAATGAATGATCTTATGAAGTGGAAGAACCATATAAACTGAAAAAGGCCATCAATAACACTAATCACTAGACTTTGTAATATTTGTAGGTTCATATTGACCTTCAACAATTAAGACACTAGAAATGGATGGGATGTTTGCAAAACTTTATCTCATAATCATTTATAAAAATGGAAATATAACACATAGGAAGACATCCTATTGATTCTATGTGCATTGAAGATCATATCTTTAGCTAATTTGGTGCACATGGATCCTTTCACTCATGATTCATACAAAGAGGAAAGAACATAAGATTACAATTTCATGAAGATATTTCATGGATACAAGGCCAAAGTCATGAAGAATCAATTAAAGTGACAGCAAGATTTAGTATCATCTCCAAGATGCATTTCTCAACAAAATATATAAGTGTTATACACCTATATAGGTGAGAGAAAAAAACTAATAACAGAGGCCCATAACTCTGATGTTGGAGGCCATTTTGGTTTTGAGAAAACAAATAATAACTTGTAGATATGTGTCTTGTGCCAAATTCAGGAAGATGTAGATTGGTTCATTAGAGGATGCATACGCCATTGCACTAGTAAGACCAACAATGGGAAGGAAGGTTTATATCAACATATACATATAAGTACTAGACCATGGGAGAACAATGCATTTTGTGGGAGGTTTTTCAAGAAGCATGTTACGGATTTTGTAAATAAAATAGCTTAATAAAATAGTGTATAAACCAGTGTACACCAAATATGAGAGTGAAACATAAATCCTAAAGTTATAATAGAGATGAATTAAATAATAAATCCTTATATTTATTCTCCATTATTTCTGGATTCATTGTGTTAAGGAGGGGTTTATCAATGTTTCATACCTACGATACGCAATCCATATTCTTACCTATCATGAAGATGGACTACATATCATAGGTCCGAAACGTCGATACACCCCTCCTTAACACAATGAATCCGAAAATCATGGAGAATAAACTAGCACACTGTGAAATCCTGAGAGAGAAAAATCATTATATTCATTAAGAGAATCCTTAATTATAATGATTGTAACTACATCTCTCTATATAATATTCCCTATCTCTCCATATAATATCCCCAATTGTACTTGTGGGTCCCCTATTAGGGTTATCCCTATTAAATATTCATGTAACCACATTACCTATATATTCAACCCCATATATACATCCCATGGAGTTATAACATATCACCCCATAAAAAGGATTCGTCATCAAATGTTTGTAGCTAAGGCTTTTATATGTGATGAAACCTAATAATAGTAATGGTTATTTATATTTGTTCTCTCTTGCTACTACTATTGATTATCCATCCATCTATATTTAATTTTTTTTTGTCAATTCTTCATGGCTTCCTTTCCTTTGATTGCATGTCCATTATTATAGCTTCTCCAATTTGTTATAGTTTTTGTTCTTTGATAACATCACATTAAATAATGGTCCCTTTTTGCCTCATTATATGAACCATTGATTATTTCATCTTCATCCTTTGTAATGTTGACACTTATTGTATTTTTTCCGATATTTCATTGTAAAGAGGTAGCAATATGGTTCCACCATTAATGGTGCTTCGTAAATTTTGATGCCCTTATCACCCCCTCTCCTTTTTGGTACAATGACATGCTCCAACTATTATAATTATTGACCTTCAATTTCTTCTACTTTTGAGATAATAAGATCATATTTTTCCTTCATATTCTGAAGATGATGTTCAAATTCAACAATTATTTTATGGTGACCTTCTTATACCTTCTCATCCTTCTCCTTTTGTACTAAATGGTTGATGTTATCCATCATTCTATCCTTCTTCGATTATAAATTGAACTTTTAATTTGACATATATTCAAAATTTAGGGTTTCTTCAACCTTCTTGCCAACATAATATTCAAGTGTTTAGGTAGTTTATTCATCTATAATCTTTCAAAATACTAACTAATGACATAGACCATATCCTTAGTCATATTATATGATTCCTAAGAGTGATCTACCCACAAAGTGATATTCTTAGCACGTACTATAGCAATGTAAGATAATCGAAGAGTTTATGGAAGCATGGGTATAGGCGAAAATAAGGGACTTCCTATATACCCAAAGGTACATGGAAGATTAAATCTCTAAGCATATTTTATGTAATGTGGTACTAATTGCTAGATACCAACATAGGTTCACTAGGGAGCCCAACCAAGTGACTCAAATTTCCTACATGTATGTTTCCTAGTATTGTTTTTTTCCTAGTAAATAGCATATATTTGTGTTTAAAGATGCTTGAACATGTTTCTAGCTTTAAAAAAATATGTAAAAATTGGACATGTGCTAGCATTGGAAATAATGTAACAACCCAAAAAAAAGGAATGCAGAAATTTTAAAACTTTTATTTCCTTTTCTTCAACAGGAGTTTGGCATAGGAGACAAGGGTGACAACTAAACCCTTAAAGTACATATGGACTCTAAGATTCAACAAGAAAATGTGAGAGGCAGGCGTCGAGCAGAAAAGAGTTGTCACATAAATGAGCGATCGCTCAACGGAGTTAACCAAACTGTTTTTCTCCGCTAGGGTCAACCTTCAAATATTATGAAGATTCTACCACAAGATCTACGATCGAGAACCGAGGGGGTATTAATTCCCAACTATATCGCACCATCACCATAATAGACTGATTGTTTTCTGCCCAAAACACACCACTCAACTGCTGCATCACAACCCAAAAATAATGGGTGGATCTCACAAGGAAGAACATGAAAACGCCGAGTTGACAAGTAGGGAAACATTCCAAAAAGTTATTGAGGGTTCTTGTCTTTCACTTAACAGTAAGTTCATGAAATTTAACAGTTATTTGCAGACCATCACCATCTCCACATCGCATGCACTCCACAAACGTATTACACGGGCCTTAATACCATAATTCACTTGGTACTTAACACACAATCACTTCAAATATATAAAATAATCGACTTAACCCTCCAACCTTTAAATCGAGGTCCCTGACACATTTCACAATCTTTTGATAGATCAGTCTAGGGCTCGCTTCCTGCATTTCACATACTTAGTTTCTTGAATATACAGATGGGGAGGCGAACGAAAGGATTGAACACAGATAACAATTCTTGATTGTAACCATATCCGAGAGCATTAACATGATCATACACAAAGAATTACACTGAATAATAAAATTTCAATGAATTCATCTGCTAGCTAGAGTTAATATATAAGGGAAAGCAGGATGGCAAAGTGTGTAGGTATTTCCCATGAGATGTTGCAGTTGTTTCTATGAACATTCCACGCACTAAACCCGACTAGACCAGAAATTGGATAGTATTTGGTTTAGGGACTGAAATTTTGTTAAGAAAATGCCAGAGAATTTGATGAGACAAGAATGCCTTATAGCACTAGGAGATAGGATGACATGGCAGAGAGATGTACCTGGAACTAATGTGGTGCTGTCAGGATGATTCATGGAGATGGATGAAACACCGAATGAAATGCTGATGCCCACCCACGCTCGTGAAGGTTATTTCGGCCTGCCAACTCCTGTAAAAAATTCATTACACATATCTTGAGAGTTGGAGATACCAACAGAAGCAATTTATGGAAATAACAACAAATAATGCATACGTTGAGGCTATTTAGTTTATATACCAGTTGGTGCAAGGAGGAAATGTGCCCTAAGCAGGCATAGACTGGATCTCGTAGTTGAGCATGTGCCTTGTAGGATGTGTGACAACTGTTTGGCAGCACTAGATTATGAGAATATATAGCAAATATTTCCAGACAATTCTCTCCCCAAAAATCTTATGAACTATTGCAAAATGCTCATCGCCTTCATCATAGCCTTAGTATGGAGAGAACAGCATCCTTTCACCCATTTCCTTCTAAAAAACTTGCAAGCCTTGAAGGCGCTCCTCCAATGCACAAGATTTGAACTACCGAGTCCCGACGGTGAGTTTTCTGAGGTATCCTTGATGGATCTTCTACCATGGTGAAGAATGGAGGAAATTGGTGAGGAACCGTCCTTTGGTAACTTTCGTGGAGCACGGGCATTTGAGATTTGAAATTCAAATTCGCTTTTTTGAACACCGTGTCTGAACATTGAAGGGACATGATATATATATTATGCATTATATACATGGACTTGGTATATGACATACATTAGATTCTTAATAAATTTGTGGTCAAAATAGGTTATTTTGATATAAGATTATTTTATTTTTTATATATTTATTTCTTCTTCAAATATAGGATCAAAATAAGATTGAGTTACAAATTTCTTAATTGAACTAGCTCAGACTTTAGAGTGCTAACAATATATTAAATGAACTAAATCTGTGAAGTTGGTTATTATTACAGCAAACTAAAGAGTTGATGGGCATAATTCTATGAAATCATATTTATGCAGACTAAGTACAATGCTTCGAAAGATATAAGTTGAAAATAGAAAAGCACTACAAACATAAAAGTTGAAACAATTTTAGAGGGCATACAAAACCAAATTATAATAAGGGAATTTCTCTACTCATTTTCATTACTCAAACATAACAATATATATACACATTTACAACATTTGCCTTACCACTATGTTTGAGGTCCATGGTAGACTCTCTCAATTGCCATGTCTCAAGACCATCTAGCTAACGTTACCCTCTCAAATGACAACCATTTTTTTATTATTCATGTTTACTCATGTTGCAGCTTCCCCTACGCTTCATCCATCTTCAACTACTCTTTAACTTCCATATGACTACTTGAGCACATCTTTGTCACTTCAACTTCCACATTGATATTTCATCTTCCCTTAGTGCACTTCATATGTCATGCATAGTTACCCCATGCTCATCATGTGCACTCATTGTCATGCACATTTTTTCTCACATGCACTTGACTCATAGTTGGAATAACTAACTTGCATCCTCCTTGGATGCACATTCCATTTGAGCACACCCCTCAAAGTATCGCATGTTTTTTTTTTGTTAATCCATGCATGATCGACATTATGTTATTTTCTCTTGCCGTACCACATTATATCTTCTATGTTTTCTTTTGTATCAAACTTGCTTGTGTAACACTAGCATGTACCAAGTACTGGTACATGCTAAGTACTGTACTTCCTTGAAGCCTGTACCAAGTCGCTTAAGTAGTCCTAGTCCCCTTGTTGTTACAACTATGTTTGAAATTCATGCAGGCAAGCATTCTTTGACATTGGTGTTCGTGGAAACAAAAAAGGGATCTGATTCATTGGAATACTGGTTGTGTTCCAATAGGTTTCCACTGTTCCAACAACTAGTATTCATGGAGACAGAAGCCAAAGGAGCGTGAGAAAACGACTTCAAGCATCGAGCTATTGACTCATCAACCGTGCGAGCTCCATCGACCATTCAACCAATGTTACATAACGATGTGCGGGCTCCATCGACCATTCAACCAATGTTACATAACAATGTGCGGGCTCCATCGACCATTCAACCAAAAGTTGTTTGATAGTGCATAGAGTCACATTGTATCGTTTTGTGCGGGCTCACAGTTATGATTGGAGACTAGTCCTTGGAGGGTGCACAAAATGGTACGTTGTGCAACCCCTCCGCAATGCCAAGAGTCGAGACCATGATCTGTGCACAAAACTAAACTCATTGTCCCATGTGCAAGCTCGACTCTACATGTGACGATACACATTTGATGGTTGCACCATGGTATTGCGGGCTCATCATATACACATTGGCCAGTGCAAACGCGATTTGTGCGAGCTCACCATCATAATATGTGACTGGCCTTAAGAGGGTGCACAAACTTTGCTTCGTACTTTGTGCAAGCTCTCGTCACATGATGTTGCAAATAAGATTAGACGCACAAAACGTATGATATAACCCATGTAACATTTCATCATTTTTCACCGCTTTTCATATGCCATTTCCGATATGTTACATGGGTGTATAAAGCTATTTTTCCAAGGATGCTTCTTCGAAAAAACTAAGTCTTTTCTTATTTTTCTTTTAGGTTCACTCTTTGGATGGTTTAGGGGTGAAACAAACTGAGGGTTTTCATAAAGTGGACTTTAAGCTTATGGAATCAGGGATAGTTTTCTCACTCATATTTTGTCAAACTTTTCAAGGATGAATTGCTTTTACAGAAAGAATAGGCAGTAAGGGCAGGGGGGGTTTACTATATCCAAGTGTATGGCATGATAATAAAAAAACCTGTAAAGGAGAAATATTAGACATGGTATGATAAAACATACCTTATAAGGACTCCGTCCAAATTGTAGTTGTATAGACATCATTAAAGAGTAACAACACTTGTATCAGTGGCCTTTAGCTCAAAATTTCAGGTGGGGCCCCACATCACATAACTTGGGGAGTTGTTGAGGGATCAATAGATTATTACATACACCAAAGGAGAAGCTCGAACTAGGCATAAAATTACTTGTGGAAGGTATTCCAAGACTAGGAAAACGTAGGGTTGGAATGTGTTTGCTAATAGATGGCATTATGAATGAAGAGACATTGGGAACATGTGGCATATGGGTAGAAGAAATGATTTTGATAACTAAATATACATAAGAAGCATTCATGTTTCCTCAAAAGACACTAGGTGTAGTGGAAGTACATCCCATGCTTGTTAGATTAACCATAATTTGGTTCTAGACATATTATGTTGTACATTTTGAACAAATTTAAAGGGATCTATGGGAAAAGGTACATCTAGTTGTATCAAGACATGATCGTCAGGTTGGGTCAAGGGAGGATTATAATGGGTCAGTGTCTAAATGTCAATAACTTCAATTTTAGGTGTCCCTAAATATTCGGTTAAGTTTGTATTTGTATCAGGTGGATACACAGTATGATTAGGTGGATCATGTATGATGATATGTATCAGGTAGATACTTGGTATGCATCAGGTAGATGCATTGTATGAATTGTGAAGTATGTTGAACTTGTGATATTCATTGACATTGATTGGTATATTGAATTACGCCTTTTATATTACTTATTTGTCTTTATTATCCATTGTTGACTCCATGCAAGGCACTAATATTATCCATAATGATTGTAGAATGGTATTTCCAGGTGTGTTGGTGCTTAGAGGGGTTATTCCTCCATTAGGGACTCTCCCATGGGTTTAGGACTTAACCAAAGAAGATGAGGAGTTAGGTTATGGTGACATTGGACCTATGTCCTCCCCACTTATTGTAACTAGCCCCTTGGTCCACACAGCCTAGGTCTTCTAGGGATGATAGTTTGTATAATAACAGGGAGGAGGAGAGGGGTTAAAGAGAGAGAGGGAGAGAGTGTGGGAGTTAGAAAGGAAAGGGGTTAAAGATAATCGGAGAGAGAGATGGGGTTAGAGAGAGAGTGGGGGGGTGGGGTAGAGAGGTGGTTTGTTATGGAAAAGGGGATAGAAAGGGGGATGAGAGGGAGGGAGGTAGCATGGGAGGTATAGATTAGCAAAGGGATAGATCTAATGAGTATGGTGGGAAGTATGGAGGAGGGGATTTTTGGAGGGATATATTGAGAAATGGTGGGAGGGAGAGAGAGGGGTAGGGTGTGAGAGATAGATAAGGAGAGATGTAGAATGGATATATTAGGAAATAGTGTGAGGGAGAGAGAGGGTTAGGGTTTTAGAGATAGATAGTACTTAAAACCAGAGTTTATTATTATGAGGACCCATCCTCCAACATAGTTAAGAGGGTTTTAGGAATAGTAGATTTCAATTATCCAAGACATGTTCCCCTACATACAAGGAAATCATCCAAATGGGTCTATTTACCCAATAGCTCCATTGGCCTAGTCATGATGGAGACATTCATCAAAACATTCTTACCATGTGAGCATTAACGAATTCGAGATAAAATTCTTGCAAAATTACCACCCATTTCGTATAGTTTCCCCTGATTATACGACGGGACAAAATGTGTTGCATGGGGTTCATTTTAGACACTATTTTTGTTTTTCATGGAAATATATAATGCCCAAGTATTTAATTAGCATGAACCACTGCTAAGGCAAACTCCTCTACCTAGGAATACCTAAATTCAAGGACAACAAGGCCCTTACCAAGATAGTATATGACATATTCCCGATATGAATCATCTTCTTGTACTAATACCATCCCTAAACTAGATTCGGTAGCTTCCAAATATAGCAGAAATATATACTATAGTTCAGAGGACTAAGTATCAGGGTTGACATCAAGATTTTCTTCAATGCATCGAGTGAGTGTTGAGTTTGGTCATCCCATATGAATGGTGCATTTTTTTGAAAATACACATGAAACATTTATCTATTTTGGCATAATTTGTGATAAATCTTCTAAGTAAGTTTGATTTCCCTTGTAGCATTTGAAGTTGTCGGATTGTTTTCAGGGAGGAGGTGGGGAAACTATAATATTGCATCAACCTTAAGGGAATAAGCCATAATCCTATACTTGGATACAATGAAACCAAGTAATCTTTGAATATCCACACCAAAGATGCATTTATTTGGGTTCAACCTAATGTTGTACTTACGACATCAAATGAATACAACATATAGATGTGCACATTGTTCGGCCCTTTTCTTAGATTTAGCTACCAAGTCATCAAGATAAACCTCGATGACTTTTCGAATGAGAGAGAGATGACTTTCCGAATGATCTAAATAGAGATCTCCTGATCTCTATTTATACAAACCTATTTTCCCAGTGACCTTATGGGGACGAATTGTCTAGCTAGGTACATCCACAATATAATATATATTTCAGGGCCGACCCCATACATGGTGGTCTAATAACCCATCGGCAAGTACACACACTTGCGACACTTGTCAATCCACATGACGACACTTCCTTATAGAGGAATAACACATCTCTAATAAGGGTACAATAAATATATATATGAAATACATAGATGAAATACATTCCAAAGTTACATATACATCAACACTCCCTCTTAACTAGGAAGGTATTTCTTGACACAGATCTGCTAGACAAGTCTTCTTCTTGAGATCATCGTCATCATCATCGTCACTGCTGCTGCTATCATATACGTGTACTTCAGATATAGGAGCATCATATAAATACCCAACTTAAAGAAATAGGCACAATCAAGCTAATGTGAAGTTTAAACTCAAGCAAATATGTCAATCAAAGGAGGAAACTGTTGTATTGCAAAGAAGCTCTGAATCACTAAAAAAGGAAAATGTGGCCTTCCAACGCAGTAGATCGACGATGTGATAATTTGACATAACATTCTCCAATGATTGTTTATGTTTAGATATATGCAAATGCCTAAAGTACTCAAATGCATTTCTAAGTAATGCTCTAGGTGCAAACTTATATGTTTTTATGCAGTTAAGTTTATCCGTACTCTACGACCCTTCATATTCCTTTGTGTGTCCGTCGGTGAACCGTTTCACCTGTCGCTACACACATTTCTCACAAACGTAAATTAGTAGCAATGTCCTCAATAATCACAATTTGATTTATAAATCTGTTGCTTCATTAAGCATCTATAGTTTACTCAATCGTTACTCGTTCGTCTAATCACATAATCAATTGCACAACTAGTCGTTAAGCACCATTCATATGTACAGTTTTCATATCAAAGTTAATTGTTAAACAACATGAAATCGTCCATTCACAATAACTACCCAAATGCACATATATCAATCAATCGTAATCATAAATATACTCAAAATAAAATCATAGGGTTATTTTATTAATGTTTCAAACAGTCAGGTCACTCAGCAGGTGCCCTCAATGTCTACAGTAGTCTAGGAGCACTACATACACCCCTACTTATTTAGAACTTCGTCCCGAAGTTCAGAATAAATGCGGAAATCTATGATGCATCTTATCTGCGTCCTCCCAAGTCGCACAGCTAGGACTATAAATGTCCCACTACACTTGACTTGATAAATCCGTGCTAATCATTAAGCAAGATGTAATCAATCAATTATCCCACCCCACACAACATAATTTAATTCCTTAATTCATTTATCAATTATTATCGTCATTCACATCTTCAGGTTTTCGTCAATCATTTAAGACATAACAAGGCTCAAGAGACCACTATATCAAAGTTGTTCAGCCGGGTCACTTGACAAGTGCCCTTAAGATCCACAGTCATTCTAGGGGCATTACATACACCCCCTCTTAAATAGAACTTCATCCTGAAGTTAATTTTTGTTCTTGTACTTTCGACACTAAGCTTTATCTTAATTTCCTATTATCATCTTCTTTCCATTCCCTTCTATTTTTCTCCAACAATCATGGCCATATTAAGCACAAGTGGTTCTAATCATTATTATTATTATTTTTTTTTCCAACATGGTTCCAATACATTCTCAAGAACTCAATCATAATTGTGTATAATATCAATTCGATAGTACATTCAATAACTGTCGGTCCCAACTAGATTTTCGATATCACTTATTCTTGTCATTAGTATCATCATGTTCAGCTCCATAATCTTATCATGTATTTCCCTTATCTCTTCGTTTATGTTGTCATAGGACCACTTCGACAGATTCATTAAGTCGCACAAAGTGTCTTCTTAACCCCATCAAGTTCCATCTCGAGGGCTAGTTGTCATTTTATCATGTTAGATTATGACCTAAGGTTAGCTTCATTGCGTTCTATTTATTATGCTAATCGTCTCCATACTTCTTTTTACGAAACATTGCCTTCATTTGACCAGTTCGATACCATGGTTAAATTTCAAGTTCGTAGTCATGAGTTTTCATAAAGGGTTTTGTCGTAATGCAAAATGCATGTCGTTGAGTTCAGCTCATCATACCAATCACATTGATATCTCGTTTTCAAATTTTAAGTTGGTTTCTCTTCCTCGACAATCCGTCAAAGTCTCGTCAATCTGAGCATCTTGGTGTCTTATCATTTAAAATTGATCAATTTTTCGTCATTCAGCAAATCCACCGATTATATCCGTCCACTTGTTTTCTCATCATGGCTATGTAGAAAAAGGTTTAAAATATCGTTGGTCTTTGTTCCAAGTTTCTCCGAGTAGATTTTTCCTAAAATACAATTTTACGTTATTGATACCATCTCTATTTGACAATTTAATGCTCGTAGTTAGTGAATGATTTTTTTTTTTTCTTCTTTTTTTTTTTTTTTTTTTATACTATAAGTGTCTACTCCTAAGTTATAGTTCTTTGGCTTTCCAAAGCATTTGTTCTGGAACAATTATTCCATATGTGAATTGGCAAGGATCTCTATCATAGTTGAAATATATCTTAAATAAGTAACACTTGCAAACGGATCAAACCCTAAGGGTACAATTTGACAAAAAGGAAGGCTATGTCTTTAATCTTACAACCTACAATCCCCTAAGTGAACTGTGAAATATAGGCATGTGTTAACTTTTCATCTAGTTCATTTTATAACATCAAGAAATATCATAACAGTATCTTATCTTTCAACCAGTTCATATTATCATATAAACGTAGTATAAATATAATAATACATTAGCCTTTCATAGTATCCCATAAAATAATTATGAACTATAAACAAGGCATTAACCTTTCCTTTACATCTTGCTATCCCATTAACAAAATATGAAATATGGTGATGCATTATCCTAAATTTACCTAATTCATTTCATCACATAAACGTAATATAAAATATAATATAATAATACATTTAACTTTTCAAATTACATAAGAAAGTACAAAATATAGATAAAATATTAATCTTTCTTCTACTTCCAGTTATCCCCCCAAAAAAATGTAATATCACACTACTTTATACTATCATGTATAAATAAAAAATATTACAATATCTTTCAACTAAATCTTATAATTATAATAAGGTATTATAAAATATAATAATACATTAACTTTTCATCCATGCCATAAAGAAATATGAAATAAAAACATGCCATAAAGGAATATGAAATAAGAACATACCATACATTATCATCCATTTCATGTCATTGCATAAATGAGAAATATTGCAATATCATTCAACTAGTTTTTATAATTATAATAATGTATTATAATTATTGACGTAGACTTACCACACGAAGCGCCATACAGTCCCATCGAAAACGTGCAGCTTGATCATGAGCCAGTTGCAGCCATATCCTGGAGATCTCATCGTACACAGTCTCTCTCCCGCCATATCCTCAAGGTTCAACGCCCACCTACCTGCATTCAACGCCCATCTACCTACATTCAAGGCAGTGCAGTCCATTGCAAAATGCCAAGAGACCTGGTCCTCATTCTCGTCCCGCAAATTCCTATAGCTAGAGCTGCTGAAACATTGTTCTTGTCCTCTGCAAATTAGAACCTGAATCCTATTGCGAGCAGCTGGAGCGGCTGAATCGTCCTCCTGTAAATTAGAACTTCAGGTACTCCTCGTCCTACAAATTCCTATCATTCTCGTCCATTTAGTTTAGTATCTGGATTTTGTACAAGGCCCATGGGGTATGGGTATTTTTGTGCCTTCTTCAAGTTATAAGAGGTTGCATATTTCAGTTACTGGAGATATCTGCGAGTCTGTTGTATGCTTGAAAATCTTCATCTGAACATTCCCATATAAATTTCATAGCAACGTTTAAATTTGTAGTTTGTATGTTCTTATCAGCTTTTAGAGGTTTGTACTGGTTCTTATACTTTGTAGTGCAACTTATACCGTAGCATGGATTTATATTTAGTGTACCTGACTATTGCTCAAGGGACGCTCCCTCCAGTCACTCATCCTAGTACTTTTGTTTAAAGCACTTCCTAGCACAGTCTTTGCAAGGTCGAAAAGCCCCCCTGGAACAGATGGAAAAACCTTTTGAAGGTCTAATTTAGGTGCTTCACAGTAGCGAAAACACTCCAGCTCTCCATAGGAATCAGAAAGATGCTTCAGGTCAGAGTGCAAAGCATACCCTAACTTCAAAATGCTAGTTGAATGAAATACAGCTTTAAGGCACAAGTCCAGTGCACCTGGTTCTTTGTTAAATAAATTCACCATCTCAAATATAAAAACCTTTTTTGCAGTAGCAATCTCTGATATCGAAACCTACAGAATTAAAGGTAATTCAAGGTTCCAAAACCTCCCATTTACAAACCTCCCATTTACAATACCAAGATGATTATTTTAGTTGATGATTATTTGAATGGCTTGTGTTACAGAATTAAAGGTAATTCAAGGTTTTGTAAATGTAGAACTATAGACTTATTTGATTATTCTGCCAACTCAATGCAAGTTTTGGTTACAACTCTTAGTTTTGACATTAACATGGTTGGAAAACATTAACATGGTTGGAAACTTTTAATGTCAAAAATAAAAATGTATTTTATTTTTAGATAATTTATTTTTTATTTATCAAATTTAAAAAATGTAGATGTTATAAATTGTGAAAACTTCAATTTTATAATACCATGAATCTGGGTTTTTGACAAATGGTACTGACATGATAACATGATAGTAATTTCACAATTGCATTTAATATAGGCCGTTATTAGGTTTTCTTAATATAATGGATCTATATTAAGCATAACCTCTTCTCAATTGAAATATATACTTATTGTTGTGCTCCAAACTAACTTTATATGAGTCGATTGAATTGTAAAAGTTTGTAACTTCATATGAGTAGGCTGATTTGTAAAAGAAATATATACTTATTCATGTGTTCCAAACTAACGGCATATGACTGGGTTGAATTGTAAAAGTTTGTAACTCCATATGAAAGTGTCTATTGTTTGGATTTTTTTAGTATTTTTTAAATTATTAATGATATTTTAATAGAATTTAATATTTATGTTAATTACTTTTAAACCATTCACATTATCACATTATCATTGATGTTTATCTTAATTAAAAAAAATTTATCTAAATTATCAAAACATTTTATGATTTTGGTTTGGATTGTTTATTTTATGAGATTGTTTAAAAAATAAATATTTGTCATTAGAATTATCAAAATATTTTATGATTATGTTTTTGAAAAAACATTTAATGATTTTGTTGACTTGAATTACATTACATCATTTAATGATTTTGTTTTTCCACTACCCTTGATCAATGCATTGATTGCATTATATCATCTCAATTATTGGCATATGACTTGTACCACATCTCCTTCATCTTCTTGCCACATATTTTCTACTCATCCCAAGGATTTTTTTGACTTTCTACTTTCCATAACACTTACTTAAAAATGAAGGGCTAACATAGAACATGTTATTATGAGTGTATAAATATTATTACGTCTAAATTTATGATAGAAATAGGAAGTGTTCCCCTTGTCATCCATAAGCAAATGGAATAGTTGAGTGATTTAATAAAAAAATTGTAAAAGGATTTAATAACAATCCACCAGTGTTTGGTCTTGGAACCCTCTCTTATTCTTGAGGTTTTGGAATCCTTAATTTTCTTTAAAATATAGATAAATTTCTAGGAAATAGTTTACATTGTTCAAATAGAGCCATTAGGTGTTTTTCTATTTTCAAAATATTGATTTTAAAAGTATACCATTAGTTAAAATTGATTTAAAATTTTTAATTGGATATATTTAAAAAATAATAATAAATCCATAAGTAATGAATGTTTTTTTCAATAAAATTGAGTTTACATTTATTAAGCTTAATAGAGTAGTAAACCTTTTTCTAATTTACTTACATTCAAAACATGAAATGAAGCATCCAATAGTTCATATTACCCCATCTTTGAAAAACCCAAAATTCCATGATGATGAACTTCTTTTCATCTTCAATATAATTTGCTATTTGTTATTTCATCTTGGTATTGTTTAACACAAGCCATTCAACTTTCAATTCACCTAATTAACTTTCAATTAAATATGGGCATCTAGGCCATAACATGGTTAATAAGAGAGGTAAAGAATTATTAAAATTGCAATTTCAACTTTAGAATTATTATGTAGGAAAATGCAATTTCGGCATTTTGATAATTACAAGTTTTAGAATTTCAACAAGTATAATTGAGAATAACTCACATTCTGTAAAATGAAAATGCAATTTCAACGATCATGAAATGCAATGAACCAAGAATTGAAAAATTAAAGATATTGTAATTTTTTATGAGAAATTGTAATGTGACCATCCAAAAATTGCAATTGTAATTTTTTTTTATCATTATATAATTACACCTACATATTTTTTGAATTTAATTTTATGTAGGATGTTAAATATAATAAATACTAAGACAATTTGATTAAATACATGGATTTATAAAACCCTAGATCTTCACCAAACCACTTAAACCACTATTTATTATTTATTTATATATATTTATTTATTTATTTCTTTTCCAAAATTTTAAATATTTATATATATTAAATTTAAATATTTTAAATTTCTCCCTTAAATATAAATTATAATATAAATTTTATCTATGCTAATTTAAATATAACTTCACCAACCACTTCAACCTTACTATAATTGACCTTAAAACTTTAAATCTATGAAGAACTTTTAAATTGAAAGTTCGTGAGTAGCTTTATATTTTTAAATATTAACTTTTAATTTTTTAAGAAACCTAGGTTATAACATTATATAGAATCTAATTAAATTTAAATAAAATAATACTAGCGCTATATAATTATACACGAAATTTAAATAAAAATATATACGAAATTTAATTAAATATAAATAAAATAACACTAGCATTATATAATTATATAAGAAATTTTGCCGAAACCCCTTTTATTTTGACATGGTATTTTTTTTTTTTATTCTTATCAACAACTAAATTAAATTAAATTAAATAATAATTAATAAAATAAAATAAAAAAAATTAATTTAAATTGAATTAATTAAAAAAAAAAAAAATTGAATTAATTAAATTAAATTAATTAATTAAATGACATTAAATTAAATTAATTAAATCAAATTAAATTAAAAGTCATTAAATTAAATTAATTAAATTAAATTAAACGAATTAAATTAAATGAATGTTAAGAGACACTACATTAAATTAATAAAATTAAATTAATATTTAAAAAACATTAATTTAAAATAATAATTAAAAAAATTAAAACAATATAAAACGCAAAAAAAAACCTTTTCTTTTACATGGTATTTTTTTTAAATTCTTATCAACAACTAAATTAAATTAAATTAAATAATAATTAATAAAATTAAATTGAATTGAATTAATTAAAAAAAAAAAATTGAATTAATTAAATTAAATTAATTAATCAAATGACATTAAATTAAATTAATTAAATCAAATTAAATTAAAAGTCATTAAATTAAATTAATTAAATTAAATTAAACGAATTAAATTAAATGAATGTTAAGAGACACTACATTAAATTAATAAAATTAAATTAATATTTAAAAAACATTAATTTAAAATAATAATAAAAAAAATTAAAACAATATAAAACGCAAAAAAAAACCTTTTCTTTTTCGCATGGAGATTGACGCCAAGGCAGGATCGACGGCTCTCCTTATTCCGCGTTGGCAACATGCACGCATGGTAAGGGTGGTTGGTGGTCGCGGAAAGGAAACCACCATCCCACGTGTTCATTCCTTACTCATCCGCATTCCAATAAAGCGGTATAGTAAACCGCTCATGGGCAACGCGGAAACCGTCTCACGTGCCGTCAAAAGTATGCCTATTTAAGGAGGAAATAAGGTTTTATTTGGCATTGTAGGGCTGCTTCGACTTGGCATTGTAGGGTTTCATATAACGTTTAATAAATATTTTTACCCTTCTATTATTCCTAATATTGTATATACATTTTTTAAAAAGCAAAGTATGAAGCAAATTATAGCATATTTATAGCAGCAGCATCAAAAACGTTTTCAGTGGTGGTGTCTCTACTTATTCTTGCAAAGTTTCGATTTAATATTTGGAGCTTCACCAATATTTATTGTGGCAGATTCAAGACCCGAGGGCTGGGGCTTGTAATTTCACTGCAATTTTCAACTTTGGACACTCGAATTATGACATAGGCGGCCTTGTGGCAGGCATGAGGCTGCATTCTCTCCTTCCCAGCCAGGAAAAACAAACTTGGAGATACTACGAATCTGGGGAGAGCTTGGTTATTGATTTTTTTTTTATGTACCTGGACGTTTTATATCTTGTTGGGTAATTTCTTGATGTAAAGATTTGAAAGTCTAGACTGACTGTTTGTTAATGAATGAATTACAGACGAGGCAATGAATCCAACATTACTGAGCTAGTATTTGAAATTGGTGGGATCTAACTTTAAACATGGATCAAACTTTGCATGCGTTGGTTCTACCATTAATCCAACCGCCACCACTTTCCCTTTGTTTGTTGAAGTAAATCATTTTAATAGATTCAGAGCTGAGGCTATGGATATATTTTCCCAAGGTAAATTTTTCATTTCTATTGTCATTTTTCATCAGCATAGGTTTATCTATTTGACTGGTTTTTTAGTCTCTCATTTAACACAGTTAGTGTAGTTAGTATGGGGAATTAATCAAGCCCTCAAATTAAACTAATTTTTTGGAAATCTATATCTAAAAAATGGATAAATTTTGTAAAAAGAAAATTGCATCTAAACTGCAAAATTGTCTTAATTGAGCATAAATATATTTCTATTTCCTTTAAATTATTAAATTCAGAATCTTACTTTCAATATATTTTATTTTTTTATGAAAATTACAATTTTATTTAGAGTCTAAACTGTAAATGTTGGTTAATAGGTTACCTTATTTTTGATAGGCCCGGCCGTCGGCTATTGTCAACCTCCCACAGCCGAATGTATTTGACAAGGACCTTTACTCCATGGACATGAGCTAGAACGATATCTCACACTCCTTCAGTTCCAATATCAGAGAGAACCAAATAAATACCCTGTCCATTCCCCATATTATTAACAAATTAACATCTTAACTTAAGGTTACTACGGTTTTCTTCGCCAATGGAATCTTATAATTATAGCTTTAGCTAATGGACATTTGTAATGTTACTATTTTGCAAAATTGGTACCAGCAAGGGGGTTGAAGTTTCGTGGTTCACAATACGGTACCTACCTATGAGAAGGATGTTTTCCCCAAGAGCCCGAACCCTTGCATTCGCAGCGATTTATTGGAACTTCATGCGGATGCCTATGGGCTGTAGAGAGAGTCTCCCTTAAGCATAAAGTGCAATCAGCCGGAGTACCTGATCCGAAACCCTTGATGGTCCAATTTGGTTCCAGAAGATCTGGTCCCCCGGGGCATGGTTGTTTCAGTGCAAATGATGTTGGCTCTGACATGCTGCATGCCAAACCATAAGGATAATAATATGACTGCCATAGCTTATTGGATAGCTCAATACCCTGGAGATAAAGTCTGCCAAAATTTTAATCTGCAACTGGAAAATGTGTGCCCAATGCCATGAATCACGATGGAAGAAGCCGGGAAATGGCATTGGCAATTACACATTAATTATGGTGTTCATTCAAAATTTATTATCTGTACGATGGATAGATATGATGTGAGAACCAAAGATTGCACAACAGTGTATTAGGTGAAATTAATTAATTATAGCTTTAAAAAGGGGCATGGTTGAGAGACACTACATTAAATTAATAAAATTAAATTAATATTTAAAAAACATTAATTTAAAATAATAATAAAAAAAATTAAAACAATATAAAACGCAAAAAAAAACCTTTTCTTTTTCGCATGGGGATTGACGCCAAGGATCGACGGCTCTCCTTATTCTGTGTCGGCAACATGCACGCATGGTAAGGGTGGTTGGTGGTTGCGGAAAGGAAACCACCATCCCACGTGTTCATTCCTTACTCGTCCGCATTCCAATAAAGCGGTATAGTAAACCGCTCATGGGCAACGCGGAAACCGTCTCACGTGCCGTCAAAAGTATGCCTATTTAAGGAGGAAATAAGGTTTTATTTGGAATTGTAGGGCTGCTTCGACTTGGCTCTTGGTTTCATGTAAGAGCCTCGGTGCTGGGCAGATATGTGGGTAATCTCATGGACGATGGGAGATATGATATCCATGGGACCCTCCTGGCTTGGCATTCAGTTCCCTGATGAGTCCTCGGCGTTGAGCACAATGCATCTTTTATATATTCCCGTCCTCTTATGTGAACTCAGTGCATGGGATTCGATGGTGGGCATTGATGTGTTAAGTGCGTGGGCCAATTGGCTCTAGTTGTTGAGTTCGAGCTGGGCACAATGGAAAGAAGAAAAACGCTTGGAGGAAAATTGATGTGGCGTTGGGTTTCGGGCGCTTGGTACACCTGGCTTGAGCGCTAGGGTTTCAAAGGAAGCAACATTTTGTATGAAATTCGTTTCGGACAAAACAAGCAGCAACAATGGAGAGCTGTATGGAAATCGTTTCATGCATTTGTCATGCTTGTAAATCTTCTTAGTTATTGGTCAAAATGGATCATATCGAGCTCAAATGAAACGATTTCTGCGTCGAAATTGCTGCGATGCTTGTATTATAAACAATATTGCAGGCAACAATATTATTTGAATATTTGTTTTATGCCACATTTATTGAAATGAATGTTTAAAACAAAATGTTACAGGCAAGAAGGCAGATCTGCATTAAAATAATAGGAAATGAAAACTGATCACTTTGGCTGCAGGTCTGAAATTTGGAGAACCCTCTGTAAATCCTGTGCGAGACTCATTGTTTCGTATTTATTATGAATACAATTTCTTTATATAAATGCAATGAAGTGTTTTTTTTTTGTTAGTATTAAATTTTAGATCTAAATATTATAACGGTAATATATATAGTGTTGTAACTTGGTTTATATGTATTTATTTATTTGTTTAAAAACATTGTTCATCCCAAATGCTTTAGCATTGGATTAATATTAGGGTTTGAATATTAAAAGAGTGTATATAGAAATGTTGTTGTTTTTCTGGAAAGGTTTGTTTAATGGGGTCTAGACTGAGCCCTAAATAAGCAGTTATATATATATATCATTCAAATTCTGTTTCTGTTACGCCTTACGAATAAATGGGAAAAGGCTCTTCAAATTATCTTTTTGCAGCCATCATACTGGTTTGTTATTTTCTAGTAAATTTCACTAAAGTTCCAGGTGTAGTTAGGCCCTAAGGTCTCAGTGTCTGAGCCTTGCGCTCTGATACCAACTGTAGTGCCCTATCTAGGCACTGGGTCTATTCCAGGTTATTAGGTTATACCTAGTTTTTCCCTTAATTATTGTTAGAAGAAAACAAGAGATTCAACCATCTATATTTTTGTTTCTGTAAATGTTTAACTGTCTGTTTTCTATATGTTTACATGTCTCTGCAGTTAAATAAACATAATCCTAAAACTTTCCATTTAATTCTGTTCGTTTGACATGCATAGCTTGGAAATAAAAGAAAATACATTCTAATTAAGCTGGTTCAGAAAAATACCTGAAATCGTCGATTGCAGTAAGATAAGAATATTTCTGGAATGGATTCTGTAAGTTACCTTAACAACCCCAAAATGATGTGTCCACCCTGCCGATCAGCTATTATCGTGCTGACCCTAGGGAATCAACGGATTTCCTAGCCCCCGAGCCCACAGACCGATAATCCCGACAGCCACTTTCCATGGTAATCATTAATGCATCCCCTTTTGAGGTAATAAGGTGGATTATATATTATTTTATATCATCCCAATTTCTCTCTAGTAATGGAATTATTCAATAATTTATTCAAACATATCCTTTTAATTTACTTGGGATGATTCCGTCCGTTAATTAAATTAATAATTTATTTAATAAATTCATTATTATTCAACCCACTATACTTTATAAAAGGGATTATTATCATTATTATTATTAATTAAATAATATTAATAATATAATAATAATAACAATAACAATTAATAATAATAGTAATTAATTTAAATTGTGAATAGTAATTTAAAATATTTATTTGGTTAATGGATAAGTGTCAACATAGTACCTCTGTGTATAAACAATGAAATATAATTAATGATTTAATTAATCATGATCAACAATTATATAGCACACTCCTCTATTATTAATGTTTAACTTTTATACTTCACCTTGAAGACACCTTTACTTGAGGATACTTACAATTAATGACATTTATTTTACACATGAGAACTTGATAATCTTTTACTAATTAAGTCATCCACTAAACACTTAATTGACTTATCCATGATAACTTATATCATTGTTAAATCTTGATAAGTAGGAAGAAGTTCAACGTGTCTCAACGTGTTTGAAACCAATAAATTTAAACAGTATTTATAGATAATCTGTTGGGGTTAATTTTTTTTAAAGACGTTACATGTCAGGTCATATATCAGATCCTTTTTTAATCCAAAGAATTGGGTGGGTTTAATTTAGGTTTAAAAGGATACAAGTTACCTCATATATGTCGGTTAGCTATCTTGTTGGTGTATGAGACTCCCTTGTTTACCCTTAAATACGATTGCTACTATCATTAAATATTCCTCTTTAATTATAGGACTAATAAGAAGAAATCCTCAACTCAAAGATGTAGTTCTTGAGCGTATGAAAATGAGAATCTAGAGTATGATTGATTCCTTTGAATTATTCCAATTGTTTCATACTTGATGGAGAAACAATAGTTGAGAAAACATGTTTGCAAAAAAGGTTGCATGGTTACCAAAGGGGAAACTAGTGGAAAATGGGGACACCCCCAAAGTGGTTTTGTTACCATAGATATCATGAATTGAGTTGTACGCCAAGGAAAGAATCCAACACTGTCAATGCATGTTAATCGTTCCTCAAGCATAAACATATGTACTAATACAAGACATTTCATAGACGTGCATTTAAATTCCTTGTCTGCAGGATCTTCTCCTCAATACTGTCCACCATGATGGTGGACTCAACTTAATCCCAAAATTGAATTCGACACAAATCACATTTGGGATAATTGGTTTATAGGTTATCTTTTTTGTTGGTATGGAATAGGGGACTGCGGATAACACAAGAAGCAGGTATTGAGCTTGACCCCGAAACATAATACAATTGATGCAGTGAACATATATCGGGTAAGCTTTAAATTTTTGGAATCATTCTGTCCATTATTGTAAGAAGGAGTCTGGGTTATGATTTTATGTCTGGTCTTGTGTTGGAATTTTTCTTTAAACTTTATTTGTATTCTTCATTTAAGAAACCTCATGAATTTATAATATACTTGCTCTGCTACTAGATGCATGTATCACATAGAGCCTTTGATTTGTATTTTTGACATTCCCCATCTCACTAAAATGGCCAATGATAGTGTCAATGAAATTAAGAAGATCCTCAGACAAATGACCTGCTAGCTTGTGGGCATGAAACATGCATATAATTGTAGTAACCCTCCTCTAGGGTCCCCTTGAACTGAACCTGAAACTTTAATAACTTCATACAAACAAATTAGCCATTATAGTTATTGGAAAAATAAAATAAAAAAAGTGAATAACTTAACAAAAATAAGCAAACCTTAACCTGTCAACCCGATCCAGCTGGTCCATTGTTGTCTGCGTCTTCCGTAGGATCCCTCCAGTAAAGCTCGTTTAACCATAGGCGAAGCAACCGTTAGCTTCGCCACCCAACGATAGGCTCATGCTTTCAGTCGCATGGCCTCCCCCGAGCTTTGGGTCGTAGAGCTCACACAAGTATTTCAGAAATTCAGCTTGGGCTTCCCTTCCCACCAGGATTTCTAAGCCAAACCCTTAGATAGCAGCAAGTCTTTGAGGCATTCAAAAATTACGACAATCGTCCAAATTCTGGGTCCCTTACCCATTCCCCAAGACTTACTTATAAAGGAAAATCTCATGCGACACATGTCGCTTCATGCATAATTAAATATTTTTAATTAATTATTTAATTAAAACACTCACCCATCCAAGTGTCAGTTTCTCTAGGAAGTGCACCAACACCCCTAAGTTTGCTCCAGTTTGTCCCCCAGATATTTTAATTAACTCCTAGCTTTTAGTTGACTAGGTGTCTAATCTTAGGATTCTATTTTGCTCCTAAATAATGATTTCTATTATTTTAAATGCTCAACAAAAATAACTATTCATGTGCAAATGCCTAAATTATTTTTATGCATTTGCTAAGTAATAATCTAGAGTTATTCTCATAAGTTTTTATGTAGTTAAATTTAACAATCAAACTCACTAGGATCACGGTGCCGCGTCGTTGGGCTCCTAGTTCCTTAATTTTAATTCCCTGACATGGCACCACTCCGTCGGGTCCAGTCATCCATGGTTTCCATTCCTTGGCATGGTACCACATCGTTGGGTCCTTGCATCCATTCTTTCCGTTCTCGACAGGGTACCGCATCGTCGGGCCCTTCTGCCACCATCTTTCTGTTTTGACTTGCGGGAACTCTTGTAGGGATTTTAGGAATCGTTACCATCCATCCTCCGTCTACAGGCTATCTAGGGACTAATGGCGTTGAGGAGTGAGTCCGTTCTCACTGCGCGCCCCCCAACTCGTACGTGACCAGCTTCGTCGTGGCCCACCTCGTACGCCCTCACGCTTTCCTCTTGAGCAAGCGGATCAGTGCTTATCTGCTCAAGCGTGGTATTCCGTCGGAAGTCGACATCGTCGTCTCTCTCCCTGTGTGTGATTTACTCGTACTCTACGACCCTTCATATTTCTTTGTGTGTCCGTTGGTGAACCGTTTCACCTGTCGCTACACACATTTCTCACAAACGTAAATTAGTAGCGCTGTCCTCAATAATCACAATTTGGTTTATAAATCTGTTGCTTCATTAAGCATCTATAATTTACTTAATCATTACTCTTTCGTCTAATCACATAATCAATTGCACAGCTAGTCGTTAAACATCATTCATATGTACAGTTTTCATATCAGAGTTAATCGTTAAACAACATGAAATTGTCCATTCACAATAACTACCCAAATGCACATATATCAATCAATCGTAGTCATAAATATACTCAAAATAAAATCATAGGGTTATTTTATTAATGTTTCAAATAGTCAGGTGACTCAGCAGGTGCCCTCAGTGTCTATAGTAGTCTAGGGGCACTACATACACCCCTACTTATTTAGAACTTCGTCCCGAAGTTCTAAATAAAAAAATGGAAATCTATGACGTATCTCAGTTGCGTCCTCCCAAGTTACAGAGCTAGGACTGTAACTGTCCTACTGCACTTTGACTTGATCAATCCAGGCTAATCATTAAGCAAGAACTAACCAATCAATTATACCATTCCACACATATACTTTAATTCTTTAATTCATTTATCAATTATTGTCGTCATTCCCATCTTCAGGCTTTCCTCAATCATTTAAGACATAATAAGTCTCAAGAGACCATTACATCGAAGTTGTTCAGCTGGGTCACTCGACAGGTGCCCTTAAGGTCCACAGTCATTCTAGGGGCATTACATACACCCCCTCATAAATAGAACTTCGTCCCGAAGTTAATTTTTGTTCTCATAATTTCAATGCTAAGCTTTACCTTAATTTCCTATTATCATCTTATTTCCATTCCCTTCTATTTTTCTCCAGCAATCATGGCCACACGCACAAGTGGTTCTAATCATTAGTTTTCTTTTTCATCCAACATGGTTCCAATGCACCCTCGGGACTTAATCATAATTTCACGCAATGCAAATCCAATAATACATTTAATAATTGCTAGTGCCAACTAGATCTCCTATATCTTCTATTCGTCTGGGACGATCTGTGATATCCAAATTAAATAAAGGTTATATTTCATCCATAGCTACACCATAGTTACCTAATCACCAATTTGCACATCAAATCCAATCATGAAGTCAAATTCATTGGCTATCCGTTCCTTCAAAACGAGAAGGGAAACGCCATACAGTATTAGGTAAAATACATACGGGTAAGTTATAATTACAGATAAATAAGTTAAGAGTGTCTATCAAATAGTCCTAAATCCCATTCCCATAAGACTACTTCCAAATCCTTACATGTCAGTTCTCAATTCGATAGGATTGCAAGTGTCGAGACATAGCGACTTAGTCGAACATCTTAAACTTTAACTTCTAGTCATTTCTTCAGTAATATCATGTCTTGATCAATGAGCTCATCATATCCTTAGCTCATTTCATCCTTTTTGTTGTCCTAGGACCACTTCGAGATACCTATCAAGTCGCACTATGTGTGTTTTCTTAGACTTATGAAGTTTGATATTGAGGTCTAGTCGTCCTTTCATCAAGGTTTCATGGCGACTTAAGGTTTAGCTTTGTTGCGTTCAGTTTGTTATGCTATTCGTCTTTATACTTCATTTTACGAAAATTATCTTCATTTGTCCATTTTGATACCATGGTTAAATTTCAAGTTCGTAGTCTTTAGTTTTCATAAATGGTTTTGTCATAATGCAAAATGCATGTCGTTGAGTTCAGCTCGTCATACCGATCACATTTGATATCTTGTTTTCAAATTTTAAGTCGGTTTCTCTTTCTCGATAATCCGACAAATTCTTTTCAACCTAAGCATCTTAGTGTCTTGTCAGTTAAAGTTCTTCGATTTAGTAACTTTACCAAATATATCCATTGATGTTGTTCCCACTACATATAGGCCCATGAAGTGGCGAAATTTCCGTTCAAGGAACTTTGTCTCAACTTTAATGCAAAAATAGTGTTGTCCATTCCATTTTCACATCCTTACTTATTTAGCACTAGTATATCAATCACCCTTTTCCTTTTTGATCAACATCTTGTATTACTTCCCTAATGTACATGTGCTAACATAATCATATAAGTTCCAGATAATTTGCTTTAAAGCATAATATAAACCATGCACTTGTATGTATTAACCCTTTTATATGTCATTTTCTATATACAAAACATATTATATATTTTGTTCTATTCTCATACTCCAATCTATATATAGATAGATATAGATAGATATATTTCAAACCTTTATATTTTAATTCATATTCTTTGTTCTTGGTTTACTTAATCATATAACATATAAATTGCATGTGAAATCAATAATTTAAATTAAGTATCCAAAATACAAACTTTAATAAGATATATTGAATCCCTTTCATATGCTAACTCTTTCTTTCATGTAAATCTTATTTATTTAAATATATATATATTATATATATAACTTTTAAATAAATCCAAAGATAACCTTGGATTATATTATTTGTATGAAGCCCTTCAATACAATATATGACTTATGTATATAATGCAAACTCCACATAATATATAAATATATGAAAAACCCTTTCTAACTTTCTTTATAAGTTCTATTATATGACATGTCATTCCAACATATATACATAATATTAAAAGTAACTACCATTAATTCATTCACCTATCCAATACTAAATCATGATTTCATGAACCGTAATAAGTTGGCACGCAATTTCTACATTTATATTTGAACTATGCGATATGTATTTATTTAGATGAATATACTAATGACCTTATCCTTTCTAAGTTTTATAATGATAAAACTATACCATCCCATTTAAAATGGATGATAATTAAATTTATTATCCTTTCATCTAGAATAATGTGACGCCCTTCTTGCAAAACAGGGAATTTTTTATTTTTATTTTTATTTTTTAAACATAATTTTATCAATCCCTTCTCTTCATGACATAAGTATAAAATTATTATATATATATATATATATATCAATATTTAGATACAATAAATAATATTCTAATTTTAAATTTCATTTATATTATCTATAAATATATATAAAACAATTTAGAATTTCAAATGAGAACTTGAGTCACTAGCCTTAACTCTCCCATTTTCTACCTAATATAAGTATCACTTATTCTTATCAAATAAGTCAAATGAGAATTAGGATAGCTAATTTTAAATTCTTTATTTTACAAAACATACATCACTTAATGTAAAAGCTATACTAATCAATTTACTAATCCTCCCTGTATTTTGAGTAACTTAGGCATTTTAGAATTCAAGGTCGATAAATAAGATATGTTATCCCTTATCGATTGAGTCGTTCCATTAAAAGTATTAATTCAACAATTCGATGTGTACAAGAAGTAAATGGAAAATAATCACCATGAACTCATGGGAGATTCTCATGTGAATGATGTATATATAGAGAGAGAGAGGGTATAACTATATGATATATGGTTAAGCACTATGTGAATTTCAACGTGACTCCTCCTTAAATATGCGTCTTGGAGAACTTATATATGTTTACATACATATGATCCATAGTGCTGGCAGGTTACACCTATTCACTCTAGTTAGCATAGTTCCTTCTATTTGTCTTAACGCATATCTCATGTAAGAGTTCACAACCTCCGAATCCATGTAATTCCCCTGTTGTAAGGCAGGGAATTTAAATACATTCCGATAACTTGCTTACTGCACTGTAGTTACACATGCAAATTCTGTTTAAAATTCCCATCAGATGATCGCCTTGGATTACTCGCCCGAAGGTCGGAGAAGAAATGGAGAGACGTTACAGTAAGAGATTATGTGATAGGTGGCAGCTGTCACCCATAACCTTGACGCATTCTCGGGATGTAGAGTTATAACTCCAAGTAAAAGTGAATACTCATCGGAGTATAAAGTTTAGGAAATCTTTCGATTTAAATAAAAGAGATAGTGAAATTCGTTCTATGTTAGTTGGACAGCAGCGATACTTTCGTAGTCAAGAAGGGAACCTAAACACAGAGTTAAGAGATCTCTTTCAAGGGTTATACGCATTCTTTGAAGGGAATCATAGAGGATCCGCTACTTACAGTAGTTTAAAATAACTAACAAATCAGGTTGTAGATTGATCTCTTGCGAATCTCATATTCATCTTTGGGGAAGATTAAATTATTATTATTTTGGGGAAGATTAAATTATTATTATTTTTAAAGGAGATATGTACTAAGTTTGCAATGAAACAGTATCTGAAAAGCCAAGAATCTTTATAGGTTTGAAATTTCAATTCATAACACTTTTGTTTCTTCTACAGGTCTGCAGGGTTATACGCATTGAGGATGAACGCGAGGATAAAAACCAAAAGAAAAGAGGTCCGTTGCTAAGTCATCTGTTGGACTGAATTGATATTCAGTTGACCGACGGCATAGGAAAACAAGATCTTCTGATGGTTAACTGGATTTTGGAGGAAATTTTTTTTTTTTTTTTTTTGCCTGTGCACATCCTCCTGCGCTGAAGTAAATGTAAATATTTGCAAATCAAATTTTACTAATTTACTGGACAGATGTTTCAATTATTAATTATGAGGAACATCATGAAATCTTCGGTACGGCAGACTCTTAACCACTTAACATCTACCAGAAAAAATTAAGGCATAAACGTTCAACATAACTACCTCAACATTTAACCATTTGTGAACGGTCATATATGGAATATAGAAACAAGGAAGAAGGATTATCTCGATGGGATTCGAGCACCGACTGAGTATTAAAAGAACGTGACAGGTATATTAATTAAATCCACAGAGTGTTCACCAGAAACACGACAGACTGGTAGATTCATCAATCAATTAAACATAAGGAAGGGATCGATCTACGAAAGCTTCGATCAATGTTATTGTAACATCTAACCGAACGAGCTTAACAACTCCAGTAGGGATTTGATCACAGCGATGAGGGTAATAACTGACAGGGCGGTTATGCGATCCAAGAGTTGAATCCCTTAATCCAAGGCCTGTAAAAAAAATTACCTCAAGGGAAACAGAAATGTCAAAGACGCAGAGAGAGAGAGAGTGTGTCAGACGCAGTAAAAGTCGCACGATGGGATCGTAGCTTCACATGCCTAAACAAGTTGTTCACAGAGTCGAAGCCAGGAAACTCGCCGAGGATGGATTCGCCGATTCTCTCTAAGACTGAGTGTAAAAGAACTAATACTCAGATTTTAAATCGAGAATACAAACAAGGAATTTTAGTCATGAACTCTTCATTCACAACAGATTACAAAAAGGTCATCATCAATGAAGAATGCGATCCGAGGATAGATCTACGATTTCTTCCTGTAGCATAGAGTTTTATAGATCGATCATCAGCACTGCAATAAGGCATGCAATTTGAGAAAGGGTCTACAATTTCTTCTTTGAGAACAGAGTTTAATAGGTTGGTCATCATAATTGCAATTGGGCCTGCAATCTGAGATTGTATATAATTTTAAAACAAACTTTTATGCTATCGTGAGTCACAGGAATCCTATAGTGTAACTTTACAATATAATTCCTGTATGTATTCAGAGCAAAAAAAAAAATATAAGATCAAATTTAGAATCTATTCCTGTGTAAAATCTACAGAGTTTAATACTCTATCTGGAAAATATTTACAAATTAATTGTTTTACAGTAACCTATAGAAGACTGATTTCAATGACTTATTGACTGTGTATATGTAGGATTATGTCTTTTGATAGAGATCTGATTCATGTAACCTTAGAGAATTAATATAGTTACTGAGATCTATCAAAGACCCGTTCTAAATTCAAGATTTTGTATAATATATGTATATATATAACCTCTGTAAAA
The DNA here is from genome assembly GCA_027924585.1 of Larix kaempferi. Classification (NCBI taxonomy): domain Eukaryota; kingdom Viridiplantae; phylum Streptophyta; class Pinopsida; order Pinales; family Pinaceae; genus Larix; species Larix kaempferi. Next base: position 11,908,641 of record BSBM01000461.1, on the reverse strand, counting down.
GAAAACGCAGAGGCTCAATTCGCCCAGTTCAATATCATGATCCCTTCAATGCATACATTGCATCGGAATAACAACAGAACAGAATTTTTTTTTTGAGATTGGAAATCTTTTTAATTAAACTATTGAACTATCAAGCAGGTACAGGGATCTATCAAATTGTCAAATACAATACATAAGCAGAGATTGAAATTATTTTAATAAAATGATTTCATCTATGGGATTATGCAGAGTTTAAATAGGATGGATTTCATAATCGTTCTTGACCCAGAAACCTAAGTATTGCATTACTCAATATCGTAACAGAAGTAAAAGAAATTCATGGATCTCAAAACTAATGATTTCTCAATACAATAAATAAAGTAAGGGATATTTCAATAGATATGAACCTGGAGAAATAGCTGCTCTGGTCAGATGTGTATTCCCACTAAGATTGCAGCTCCAACTCCGTTGTTTATTCATCCGGTGCCCTCAAGGCTCGACCAGAGTACGACAATCTAGGATATACACAACTGGTTACGGGACACAGCTCTTACACTCCATAAATGTGCACACAACTTGTATCTACCAGATCGACCACCAAAATCAAGTAAGACAGCAGTGCATGATTCAACGAATTGATCATAGAGAAAGCAGCAGGGTAGAACACGATTGTGGACAGGATTCGAGTTGATTTCGTGTTATCTTAAAACATCATTATGACCACGTTAAATCAGTTTCGACTACAGAACTCGCCTCAGAAGGGGAATCGTCCATGCAACAAAGTTTACACGGGATTGAACCTTTTTTTTATTATTTTTATTTTTTTGTTTAGATCAAGAGGAACCATACTTAAAGTGGTGTTTATGTCGATCTATTTAGATAGATCGATTGGATCCAGGTTGAAGAAGCACCGTATGAGAGATGAGAGGTCTACACAAATGGCGGTTGAAAAGTTAACCTACAGGTAGAAATGGATTAAGTGGCACTGAGTAGCCTGTGCGATTCAGGTGAAACTACAAGGATATTTGAAGATCATATCGTAACAGGTTCTAACTTCTGCGCTTTGACAAGTGGAACTATAAGTTCCAGGGTTGGTATGTTCCGTGAGAACTAGATGGAGATTAGGTCCAGGCCGAAATGTTCTGATCGGATTCAGCGCGCATTGGTAGATCTCCTACGAGAACTACATTTTCGATTTTTCCCATGCCAAGGATTCAAAGAAATGTTTAGATAATAAAATAATTGCATGTCCTAAATCAAATGCAATACCCAGAAATTTCGCATTTAGATTTTTTTTTTATTCGTATACCATAGATTCGAAATATAATACACAGAAATTGACAATCTACAGTAATATTTCCGATCTACATCATTATTTATGTTAGAGATTCAGATCCAACACATAATGATATTTCTGATCTACATCATTATCTATGCTAGAGATTCAAATGTAATACACAGTAATATTTCCGATCTATATCATTACGTATGTTAGAGATTCAGATGCAACACACAGTGATATTTCCGATCTACATCATTACGTAAGTTAGAGATTCAGATTACAAAGCATAGTCCCATTGGGTGTGCAGTGACTACCCAGTCATATAAATCAGAAATAACTATATTATACTTCATAACCAAGTAATTACAGAACACCTACTGGAACTAGTGCGATCTTCATATCGAACGAAAATAAGGGAGGGAAAATCTATTTACCTCTAATTTATCCGAGATGCTTGAAGAAGTCCTAGTTGAGAAGAAGAAGAAATTGTAGCTTCACTCCACCGTCGACCTCCACAATTCACCGACAAACCCATAAATAATATGAGTCTGGTGCCCTCACTCAAGGCTCGACCGGCTCTGATACCAAATGTAGTAACCCTCCTCTAGGGTCCCCTTGAACTGAACCTGAAACTTTAATAACTTCATACAAACAAATTAGCCATTATAGTTATTGGAAAAATAAAATAAAAAAAAGTGAATAACTTAACAAAAATAAGCAAACCTTAACCTGTCAACCCGATCCAGCTGGTCCATTGTTGTCTGCGTCTTCCGTAGGATCCCTCCAGTAAAGCTCGTTTAACCATAGGCGAAGCAACCGTTAGCTTCGCCACCCAACCATAGGCTCATGCTTTCAGTCACATGGCCTCCCCCGAGCTTTGGGTCGTAGAGCTCACACAAGTATTTCAGAAATTCAGCTTGGGCTTCCCTTCCCACCAGGATTTCTAAGCCAAACCCTTAGATAGCAGCAAGTCTTTGAGGCATTCAAAAATTACGACAATCGTCCAAATTCTGGGTCCCTTACCCATTCCCCAAGACTTCCTTATAAAGGAAAATCTCATGCGACACATGTCGCTTCATGCATAATTAAATATTTTTAATTAATTATTTAATTAAAACACTCACCCATCCAAGTGTCAGTTTCTCTAGGAAGTGCACCAACACCCCTAAGTTTGCTCCAGTTTGTCCCCGAGATATTTTAATTAACTCCTAGCTTTTAGTTGACTAGGTGTCTAATCTTAGGATTCTATTTTGCTCCTAAATAATGATTTCTATTATTTTAAATGCTCAACAAAAATAACTATTCATGTGCAAATGCCTAAATTATTTTTATGCATTTGCTAAGTAATAATCTAGAGTTATTCTCATAAGTTTTTATGTAGTTAAATTTAACAATCAAACTCACTAGGATCACGGTGCCGCGTCGTTGGGCTCCTAGTTCCTTAATTTTAATTCCCTGACATGGCACCACTCCGTCGGGTCCAGTCATCCATGGTTTCCATTCCTTGGCATGGTACCGCATCGTTGGGTCCTTGCGTCCATTCTTTCCGTTCTCGATAGGGTACCGCATCGTCGGGCCCTTCTGCCACCATCTTTCTGTTTTGACTTGCGGGAACTCTTGTAGGGATTTTAGGAATCGTTACCATCCATCCTCCGTCTACAGGCTATCTAGGGACTAATGGCGTTGAGGAGTGAGTCCGTTCTCACTGCGCGCCCCCCAACTCGTACGTGACCAGCTTCGTCGTGGCCCACCTCGTACGCCCTCACGCTTTCCTCTTGAGCAAGCGGATCAGTGCTTATCTGCTCAAGCGTGGTATTCCGTCGGAAGTCGACATCGTCGTCTCTCTCCCTGTGTGTGATTTACTCGTACTCTACGACCCTTCATGTTTCTTTGTGTGTCCGTTGGTGAACCGTTTCACCTGTCGCTACACACATTTCTCACAAACGTAAATTAGTAGCGCTGTCCTCAATAATCACAATTTGGTTTATAAATCTGTTGCTTCATTAAGCATCTATAATTTACTTAATCATTACTCTTTCGTCTAATCACATAATCAATTGCACAGCTAGTCGTTAAACATCATTCATATGTACAGTTTTCATATCAGAGTTAATCGTTAAACAACATGAAATTGTCCATTCACAATAACTACCCAAATGCACATATATCAATCAATCGTAATCATAAATATACTCAAAATAAAATCATAGGGTTATTTTATTAATGTTTCAAATAGTCATGTGACTCAGCAGGTGCCCTCAGTGTCTATAGTAGTCTAGGGGCACTACATACACCCCTACTTATTTAGAACTTCGTCCCGAAGTTCAGAATAAAAAAATGGAAATCTATGACGTATCTCAGTTGCGTCCTCCCAAGTTACAGAGCTAGGACTGTAACTGTCCTACTGCACTTTGACTTGATCAATCCAAGCTAATCATTAAGCAAGAACTAACCAATCAATTATACCACTCCACACATATACTTTAATTCTTTAATTCATTTATCAATTATTGTCGTCATTCCCATCTTCAGGATTTCCTCAATCATTTAAGACATAACAAGTCTCAAGAGACCATTACATCGAAGTTGTTCAGCTGGGTCACTCGACAGGTGCCCTTAAGGTCCACAGTCATTCTAGGGGCATTACAATAATACTTAAGTATTCACATCGAAAAACATGAATCCAAGAAGGAAAACATGAAATCTAAATTCCAAGAACTAAATATTGATTATGATAAAATTGCGTCAAACTCATAGATGCATTACAATATCATATTGGGTTTTGCAAGAGGTTCTCAACCAGATACATGATTTCCTAGTGTTTCAATTGCTTCAACGAAGGGGCATATTATTTATGAAGACATTCCAAGAAACAACTTTAGCACTCAATGAGAACAACATGAATCAAAAAGATCAAGGGAAAATTAAAGCAGGACAACAAATGGAAGAAGGCCACAATGGAAATTATCTTGGCTCTTAAACTTCTCATATATGCATTTTACTTGTCTTCTTTATTAGTAATTATGTAAAGCAGTATAGCACTAAATTTGAAATTCATAAGGTAGGTATTGTAAGAAAGAGAAAGCATCATGACCAATTAACATATTTGTTGAAAATATTTATACAAGAATACTATAATGTTTTTTGAAATTTTTGTACTTTTTATGTTATTTGGTTTGTCAACAACTTTTTTATAAATATATAACTACCTCTTTTTTGTGATATATATATATATTTCCTATGGGATAGAGGAGGGCATCTTTTAACACATTGGTGACCCATTCTAAGTTTTCCGGTTTTCCCCAAGTACTGAACCGGTAATATTGGTGACCTAAATAACTATTTTAAATAACTGCCAATCATTTATTTGAATGTTGTATTTCTAAATTTCATTTTGTAAACCTCCATGGTATAATCAACTCTATGAATATATGTAGGATGTAATATATGGCATTACTTGTACATAAAAATAGCTATCAACTCTATGAATGTATATAAGTATATGGCATTACTTGTACATAAAAATAGTTATCTCTATGAATGTATATAAGATGTAATATATAGCATTACTTGTATATAAAAATAGCTAAATAGCTAGTGTTTTTTATATTTAATTATTTGATATAAGTTTGTAACTTACAGATAGTTTCAATATATTGTACAGTTTCCATTCAAGTATTCTTGGCTTCATAGCTTCTAGATTATTGTCTATCAAAGAAGCAAGACCAACTAAGATGAAGATGAAGTTATGGGAAAAAATGGCATTGGCATTGGCATTAGCTTTAGTCTTAGCCAAACAAAAAGTAAAGAAGAAGACTGGATTAAAAAGAGGTTGAAAATCTTGGTAAGTTTATAGATTTTTTTTTACTTTTACAATTTTGTTTATAGATTTTTTTTTTAATTTTTACAATTTATTTTATTTAGTTTTTTTTACATGGTTTACATGGTTTATTTAGTTGTTTTTCTATTAGATTGAGTTGCATTATTTTCATTTTAAAAGAAAATCCTTTTCATTTATATGCAATATCTCATGTGCGTTCAAAACCGTCACTTTCTTTGATGCACACACACACACACACACAAGAAACTCTCAAAAAGTAAAGAAGAAGACTGGATTAAAAAGAGGTTGAAAATCTTGGTAAGTTTATAGATTTTTTTTTACTTTTACAATTTTGTTTATAGATTTTTGTTTATTTTTACAATTTATTTTATTTAGTTTTTTTTACATGGTTTACATGGTTTATTTAGTTGTTTTTCTATTAGGTTGAGTTGCATTATTTTCATTTTAAAAGAAAAGCCTTTTCATTTATATGCAATATCTCATGTGCGCTCAAAACCATCACTTTCTTTGATGCAAACACACACACACAAGAAACTCTCTCGTCACTCACTAAGTTCAAAAATAGCTTAAATCTACTCACTTAATACCTCCATAGGAGGGCACAAAAGAATCTTGTAGTTTAGGTAGGATTTTGGGGCTAGGCATCCAAAAACATAGTTGTTGTCCTTAGGGTGCTTTATAAATCCTTCTAAATCAAGTGGTCGTGTATAGCCACATGGGGCAAGTGAAAGAGCGGCGCCGCGCCATAGGAGGTCAAACCCAAGGTTGCGGGTGTATGTTCTCTCAAGTGGGCTCACCACCACTTGTTGAAAAGGAGACGACCCAATACCGTTCGGGGGATAACTGCTCTTTCTCCACTTGACGAAGGTACTTAGTGACCAACTTAGGATGTCACTCCTTATAGGTGATTGTCGTGGAAGCCGACAGTACCTGAGATAGATTTTGTCACAAGATCAAGGAAAGCACACGTCACAAGATCAAGGAAAGCTAGCGACTGCTAGATTTCCTTCTAGCATAAGCATTTCCTTCTATGATAAGAACACATACTTATGCCAGAAGAAAAGCTAACAGTCAGTAGCTTTCCAATAGAAAAATCATGTCCATGGTGATTGGTGGTTGCTAGCTTATACCTTGAGCTTGTTCCATGTGATGTATTTTGAAATAAGCACATGGCAAAAGATCAAGGAAAGCTAGCGACTGCTAGCTTTCCTTCTAGCATAAGCATTTCCTTCTAGTATAAACACACATGCTTATGCTAGAAGGAAAGCTAACAATTGCTAGCTTTCCAATAAAAAACCATGTCCATGGTGATTGGTGGTTTCTAGCTTATACCTTGAGCTTGTGCCATGTGCTCTATTTTGAACGAATGCTAGCTTTCCTTCTAGCATAACACACATGCTTATGTTAGAAGGAAAGCTAGCAGTCGCTAGCTTTCCAATAGAAAAACCTTGGGCATGGTGATTGGTGGTTGCTAGCTTATACCTTGAGCTTGTGCCATGCACTCTATTTTCAAATAAGCACATGGCACAAGATCAAGGAAAGCTGGCGATTGCTAGCTTTCCTTCTAGCATAAGCATTTTCTTCTAGGATAAGAACACATATTTATGCTAGAAGGAAAGCTAGCAGTCGCTAGCTTTCCAATAGAAAAATCATGTCCATAGTGATTGGTGGTTGCTAGCTTATACCTTGAGCTTGTGCCATTTGCTCTATTTTGAAATAAGCACATGGCAAAAGATCAAGGAAAGCTAGCAACTGCTAGCTTTCCTTCTAGCATAAGCATTTCCTTCTAAAATAAACACACATGCTTATACTAGAAGGAAAGGTAACAGTCGCTAGCTTTCAATTAGAAAAACCCTGTCCATGGTGATTGATGGTTGCTATCTTATACCTTCAGCTTGTGCCATGTGCTCTATTTTGAACGAATGCTAGCTCTCCTTCTAGCATAAGCATTTCCTTCTAGCATAACACATATGCTTATGCTAGAAGAAAAGCTAGCAGTCGCTAGCTTTCCAATAGAAAAATCATGTCCATGGTGATTGGTGGTTGCTAGCTTATACCTTGAGTTTGTTCCATGTGATGTATTTTGAAATAAGCACATGGCAAAAGATCAAGGAAAGCTAGCAGTCGCTAGCTTTCCTTCTAGCATAAGCATTTCCTTCTAGTATAAACACACATGCTTATGCTAGAAGGAAAGCTAACATTCACTAGCTTTCCAATAAAAAACCCTGTCCATGGTGATTGGTGGTTGCCAGCTTATACCTTGAGCTTGTGCCATGTGCTCTATTTTGAACGAATACTAGCTTTCCTTCTAGTATAACACACATGCTTATGTTAGAAGGAAAGCTAGCAGTCGCTAGCTTTTCAATAGAAAAACCTTGGGCATGGTGATTGGTGGTTGTTAGCTTATACCTTGAGCTTGTGCCATGCACTCTATTTTCAAATAAGCACATGGCACAAGATCAAGGAAAGCTAGCGACTGATAGCTTTCCTTCTAGCATAAGCATTTCCTTCTAGGATAAGAACAAATACTTATGCTAGAAGGAAAGCTAGCAGTCGCTAGTTTTCCAATAGAAAAATCATGTCCATAGTGATTGGTGGTTTCTAGCTTATACCTTGAGCTTGTGCCATTTGCTCTATTTTGAAATAAGCACATGGAAAAAGATCAAGGAAAGCTAGCGACTGCTAGCTTTCCTTCTAGCATAAGCATTTCCTTCTAAAATAAACACACATGCTTATACTAGAAAGAAAGCTAACAGTGGCTAGCTTTCAATTAGAAAAACCCTGTCCATGGTGATTGATGGTTTCTAGCTTATACCTTCAGCTTGTGCCATGTGCTCTATTTTGAACGAATGTTAGCTCTCCTTCTAGCATAAGCATTTCCTTCTAGCATAACACATGACCCTTATTATACATCATCCGTGCAGATCCAGCCGACCTTGCATATAATCAGACATGGTCTGGATGGATAGATGTCTTCTTGGATACCTTCTGTCGAAGAACAGATTGGGAGAATCGGCGTGCAAATTTCATTCTGCACCTTAAAGTCGATCTTGAAGTGGCTCATCAGAACTTCCAGTGGTTTAAGTTTAAACTGATCCATGAAGGTGGAACCTATCAACTACTTGAGCACAGAATTTATGCCCAGCAAAAATTTATCTGAAGATCTATTGCTGGAGAACACATAGAGTCCAGAGTTACAACCAGAGAGATTCCACTAGACTATAAAGTAGAATCACATTTCAGAGGTGAATTCCTGTGAGAGCCGAATCCTTTGTTTAAAGGCTCCGATATTGAAAGATGTTTCTCTCAGTTCCTATATCCGCCTCCTTCTCCTGTGCCATATGAACACGTGGACGAAGATGTATTGTTTGGTCATCATGCATATGACTCAGACGATTTTGAAGAAGAATGGCTGTAAGGACGTGATCCATACGACTGAGCGAAAGCAGCGGTGGGCCCCAAGCTAGCAGTCGCTGGCTTTCCAATAGAAAAACCCTAGGCATGGTGATTGGTCGTTGCTAGCTTATACTTTGAACTTGTGCCATGTACTCTATTTTAAAATAAGCACATGGCACAAGATCAAGAAAAGCTAGCAGCTGTTAGCTTTCCTTCTAGCATAAGCATTTACTTATAAGATAATAACACATACTATGCTAGAAAGAAAGCTAGCAGTCGCTAGCTTTCCAATAGAAAAATCCTGTCCATTGTGATTGGTGGTTGCTAGCTTATACCTTGAGCTTGTGCCATGTGCTCTATTTTGAAATAAGCACATGGCAAAAGATCAAGGAAAGCTAGCGACTGCTAGCTTTCTTTCTAGCATAAGCATTTCCTTCTAGCATTTTTTAGAAGAAAAACTTTTCTTTTTAATGAGTCTCTACTTGTGCTAGATGCAATGGATTTTTATTTATCTTTAAGTATTTAATATGTTTCCAGGACACATGACCCTTATGTTGTTTAATGAGTTAACAAAATGTAATGATAAAAGAACTACTTGGTTAATGACATAAAAATATGATGATTTAAAGGTCTTTTCTGATGGACAAGGGGGTTCGGTGCTCCATCAGGAACTGTTAGTGCTCAGTTGCATCCTTAATTGCTCAGCGCGTGAGGGTTCGTGTAGTAATTTAACTGTTGATTCTTTGCTCAGGCAGTTTGAATGTCTTGTTATTTCCTCTGATTTTGGCAGAATGGCTCAGCCAGGGGACAATACCGGCATCCAAGACATCAAGAAAAGTTTGGGGCGGCTGTATGAGATAGTCTCCATAGGAATTATGGATAACAGGGAGATAGCCTGCGTTATAAAAAAGATGGAGGACACTGTGATCTACACTTCCCTTCAAATCAGCAACCATGACTCCAGGATCGATGATAATGAAATCTCCTTGCGCGAGATGATGGCGAAGGTGGATATGATCTAGGAGGACCTTCCACGATTCATTTCCATGAACCAGGGCAGCAGCAACAATGTAGTAACTGTTGAAGGGGAGCGTCAGATGGAGGAAGAATCAGTGGTGCAGCCAGTCCACTTCAGGGGCCACCTGTAATCTGGTTTTTATGGACATATGTTTTTTGTCTTTTATTATGTAAGCAATATATAAGGGTATATACTGCCCGTTCTGTTAGTCATCATGGAAGAACTCTGTATATAGTTTTTTGGACCCTTTGCAGGCTTAGTCTACAATGCTCTATCTCTGCTCTGCAGGACTATCCTTCCTCTCTTTTTGCTATGTACTGAATGGCTGTGCACAGCCCCTTTATAATATACTCCTTTTTAGTTTTTGTTCAAAAAAAATATATGATGATTTATAGTCTATCATTTATATGGGTTCAATTTATTTATTTTTTTGTTCACAGGTCTTTAAGTAAACCAATAAACTTAATTTGGTATAAAAGCTATAATGAAGGAGGTCTTCTTTATGTATATTTTACTATGTTTATGTCTATTTTCGCATTAGAGGTAATCTATGTGTAACATTTAATTGTTATTAGCAATAGAAAACTAGAGGTAGTGTCTTTGTATAGTTTACTTGTTATTAGCAATAGAAATTATCTCAAAAATTATATTCTTGGTGTAGCCTCCAAGCTTTACATGAGGTCACAAAACATCACATGAGGTCACAAAACATAAATTAGTTAGGTAAGGAAAGCCTTGAACTTGTGCCATGTACTCTATTTTCAAATAAGCACATGGCATAAGATCAAGGAAAGCTAGCGACTGCTAGCTTTCCTTTTAGCATAAGCATTTACTTATAGGATAATAACACATACCTATGCTAGAAAGAAAGCTAGCAGTCGCTATCTTTCGAATAGAAAAATCCTGTCCATGGTGATTGGTGGTTGCTAGCTTATACCTTGAGCTTGTGCCATGTGCTCTATTTTGAAATAAGCACATGGCAAAAGATCAATGAAAGCTAGCGACTACTAGCTTTCTTTCTAGCATAAGCATTTCCTTCTAGCATTTTTGAGAAGGAAAACTTTTCTTTTTAATGAATCCCTACTTGTGCTAGATGCAATGGATTTTTATTTATCTCTAAGTATTAAATATGTTTCCATAACACATGACCCTTATTATTCTTGTGCATGTGAATAAAAGACATGTAATAGAATATTGTTTGATAATGCTCATTATTTCATGTATTTTTAAGACAATTTAAACTTATAGTCGACTATTTATTATTGTTTTTAGAAGCTATGGACTCTGGTGCAATGACAATTCCAAGGAATAATTTGAAGAAAAAACGAATTGCAAGTGACACACAAACAACGTCTCCCCCATGTGGTATGTTGGTTTTAAATATTATTCTCTCATTTCTAAATGGTTAGACTAGAAGACTATATGGTAATATTTGTGATTTTGATTTCATTTTATTTATAGTAATAATTGCTTATTATTGTTTTTAGAAGCTGTCGTCTCCAAAGCAAGTAAAATGCCACAATCAGCATTCAAAAAACAAAAGCGTCATTCAACTCAGATTATAAATTCAACAATGGGTTCTAATTTTGAGATGATTAAAAAGTTCAAAACATCTGCTCCATATGAGTATGTCGAAGATTGGTATGTTGAGATTGAAAGTCCCATGAATATGTTTCCAGATATGTATCTATTTGGATCCATGGATGGAAATGGTATACAAAGGCTAGGGATAATTGTTAGTTGCTATGCTCTCAATCATAGTCAGATCGATTTTCAAATGGAGGTAATTGAAGAAAATAAAGTGAAATTATTTTCTTGCCAAGTTGATTACACAAAATTTAGACCAGATTTGATTGATACTAATACAAAATTTCCAAAGTCAATAAAAAAGTCACAGTTTAAGTTGGACAGTTTTGAGAGCTTCAATTAATCTAGCTTAAAGAGTTGTGATGATCTTGTACAACGTATTACCAACGTTATGAAATATCGCTATGTGAGATGTAAGAAAACATCATCCGTGTTTCTTTATTTGCAACAAAGAGGTAAACTACTTGATAAAATACCAGATGATAAACTCGATGCTCAAATGCTTGCTTTGAGAAGGGTATATTTAGCTGAGCTAGAACAGAGCATTAAAGAAAGTGAGTTCATGCCTACTACAGAGTTTGTAAAATCCCAAAAAGAAGACTCTCAGATAGAGAAGCTTGCTGACCAATGCGATGAAATCCATGAAAATTTTAAGGATAGTTATTTATTTTCAAGCTCTTTTACCGTGAAGGTGGATGTTCGAAGATGTGTAGAAGCACCCAAGTTATATAAATTGAGATCACGGGATGATTTAAATGTTCGAGTATTAGTAAAATCATTCCTACAGAAATTTCAAGCATCATTGCCTGATGCTCTTCTGATTCCATTTGACACAAAAGAGTCTGATCCGATTGGAAACCCTGTGAAAATCATGAATGAAATGGATATAATTGCCAAGAACATCAATTTTTGGATAGTTGATGGGAAACACACCATTCAAGCAGCAAAAGAAATATTAACAAATCCTAAATTCAGTCTATCTGGGGAGGCAAAGCATAAGTACAAAGAACGTAATGCTCGATTCTTAGATCCATTAGTTGCTCCCAGTGTGGTGATTCGTATTTGCTGCCAGTCAAATTCTGCAAACACAGTGTTCTTCAAAACTCCATTCATTGATTTTGTGCGATCTGCAAGACAATTCCTAATTGCCACAAATAAATTAAAGAAACAAAAATGTGGGAATTCTAAGACGGCTGAAGACAAGGTATGCAATTTTTTTTTTTTGTTGCACTTAGTTTATATTGTTATAACTAAATTCATGGCTATTTTATTTTTGATATCAGATTCTTACTAATTTATATTTGTTATTTTTTAACAGGTTGATGATGAAATGTTGTGCTCTTTCTTCGATTGTCCACTAACAAACTTTGCTGAAAAAAAAGTCTTGTTATATCTTGATGATACTACTTGGGATAAATGAAAAGTTGTTTTTAATTGTTACAAACTAGGGACATTAATGTGTTATCCAAACCAACCTAAGGATCCAAACTATAAGACAAATAGTCTGAACAGTTTGGTATCAAGTTCTTTCCGTCCCCTTCAGGGACTAACCGCTGAAGAAATGTGTTCTGTAGCAGATAAACTATTGGATGGAACTGTCTGGTTTTCTATTCCAGTGAACCATCCAACCAATGCCATAAAAATGAAAGATTATTGTTCACAATTGAAAACCAAAAGAACAATTTTGGAGGCAATGGTAACATATTGCAAAAGTCATGATAAGAATCTGAATGATAAGATTCTTACAATATCCAATATTCTTGAGCATTATGGAATTACTGATATCATATTTGCCAACTTCTGTAAGACAATGGAAGGGTGTAAATATGTAAAAGGATCACGAAATACAAAAATAGAGTCCCTTTCTCCACAAGCCTGTGTGGTCCTTGATAGAATAATTGATGCATCGACAGATATACAGGAAATTGAGAACAATTTTGAATTCGGTTGTCATTATGGGGGTCCTAGCCTGTTGTCAACACTTTTGCACTCTTTTCCTTGTCAGTTTCAACCAATGTTATACACTGACTTTGTTGTGTTGGATACATTGGCTTTGAAAGATGAATCATTCCTTAAGGATCACTATATTGAATTGTTTCGATTTTTAATCGAAAAAAATGGGTTGAAAGATTTTACTATGATTATCTTAGTAGAAATTTGGTCTTGTAAGGATGTACGCCAAGCTCTGGAGATTGTTGTCAAGGACTCAAATGTCAACTATAAAATGGCTACCGGTCTTTATGAATATAAAGAACAAAATAACTATAGTTATGATATAGTTTTAACTATACATTTCTATAGTGAAGAGTAAAAAAGTTTAGAGGACTCAATATACTCTCACAGTTTTAGAGACATATCTGATGAAAATGAGAGAGATTTTGAATTCTGGGAAGAATTATTGCAAATGCATCAACAACATAGTGATCTAAATTTTATTATTTCTCTTTATGTGGGGAAAAATTTACAGCAGGCTTGCTGTACATATGGAAGAAGAATGGCATGTGTCGTAGAAAACGAGTTACAAAGGACTACCATGCTAACTAATCAAGAATCCTTCCAATTGCAAAAACCAATGTCTAATATATTGCTGTTGGAATATCCAGGTATTGTACTTGTTTTGTTCTTTCTCTAGTGATTCTTTGGATTCTATGCTATTTATAAATCTTGATTAACAAGATGTTTACAATAACTACTAATGGCGAAAATTGTAAAGAAAACAACGACGACACTTTGCAACAAAGCAATGATCAACATAGTGTGTACAATGTCGAAGAAGTTTTCGAGATGCAAATACAAAACGAAGAAAATACCATACCAGGTACATAATTTATTTTGTTTCTTTTGTTGTATTGTACTTGTTTTGTTCTTTCTCTAGTGATTCTTTGGATTCTATGCCTATTTATTTAATGAATTTCATTCGTTGATACATTTTATAACATTTCATATGTTTATTACAGTGGCAAATGAGGAGAAAAAAGACAGTGATCAAGGGAATGTGATAGAAAGCCATAGTCAAGAACATGATATCATATCAGGTACTTCACATGTCTCTTATTTTCAATTAAACATAAAATATGTCTTATAAAAAAAATTGATTTAAAGAAGTATTATTGGTATTTGATTGAAGGTTTGTTATTTTGGCTCTAGGTTCTATGAAGACAATACAAGAGAAGTGTGGCTTATCAATAACTAGTACAAAAAATACTCAAAGTGGGTGTATTTCTTCAACAATTTTTTTTAATAATAATTTATGTAGCATGAATAAAATGAATTTACTATGATATCCATTGTTGTTTTGCAGCTATTATAAGTCAAAAGAGATTAGTTATTTTTGAATTGAATAACATTTTCTATCAGAGCGTTGATGGTGATGCATCACAAAAAGAATTTATCGAGAAAATGGGAAGGGCCGTAGATTACACGATAGAGAAAAAATCATGTTGGTTTCGTCCACATGCAAAAACATTTCTTGAAATGTGTTCCAGAAAAGAATCTCTTGACATTGCAATTTGGACGACATCTTTGAAACAAAACACAACAAGAGTTATGAAAAAGATGGTTTCAGAAACATTACAAGCTAAATTTTTGTTTACATGGACTGCTTCAGATTGCAAACAACAAAAAGGAAAAAATGACATTGATAATTCAACACAAGTTATATACAAAAAACATCTGAAAAAAGTGTGGAGAATGTATTCTCAATATGATGCTACTAACACTATTCTAGTGGATTGTTCAATGGAGACAAAGAAAGAAAATCCCAAAGAAAATGTGATTATTGTCCCTTCATTTGATGGAAAGAATGAGGATAAATGGTTGATCGCTGATCTGTGGAGCTTATTGAATAAATTCTACAAGGCACCCGATGTTCGAGATATTTTGAAGAATCTTCAATGACTTTTCATAGTACATTAAGATGACTGTTATTCATTTCCTCTATAAACAAAATCTTGAAGTTTATAATATAAATTCTTGGTTCTTGGTCATTGTACATTTGATGACTTAATTCTACATGTGATGTGTTATTATTGTGTTTTATTTTATTATCAATTTAATGTCAATATTATTTCATAATACTCATATAAGGATTGTTGTTGTGTCATTATTATAAATTAACATATTATTATTTTGTTTATTTATATTGAGATATTGAGTTATAAAAAGTTAGTGATTTGAATAATAGTCTTATGTGTTTGCATAAAAATGTAGTATTCCATATTAATTAAATAATTGTATTAGGTTTTATGTATAAATTAACGTACAATTACTATGTTTGAGCAATTGCAGTATATTTATCAATTGCGTCTTAATTGATCAGTATAACTCTTACAAATCAGTGATTTGAATGTTAGTTCAATGTTATCATATGAAATTTTCTTATTTCTTAGAAATTAAAAAAATGGAAAATCATATCAGGTTGTATGCAAAAATTACCTATAATTAGCTTGTTTAATTGAAATTTAAAAAATTGTAAATCTAGGTGACGTGTATAAATTAACATATAATTGGTTTGAATTGGACCATTGTAACTATATTTTTAAATTGTGATTTGAATTTCATTGCAATGTGTTTATATGAATTTTTCTTATAATTTCTTGAAAATTAAAATATCGTATGAGGTTGTATGTAAAAATGAAAATATAAATAGTTTGCTTGATTTAAACTTAAAAACTGTAAATTTAGGTAGTATGTAGATATTAACATATAATTAGTTCAAATGAATTTGACTATTGTAATTATATTTTTAAATTGTAGTTTATTTCATTACAATTCTTAAAAATTAGTGATTTGAGTAATAGTTGAATGTGTTTGTATAAAAAAACTATTCCACGGAAATTACTTTTATTTTTTTCATTAAGTTGTTTGTTTGGGAGTGGAAATAAATTGGATATGTTTTGATGCCATTAAGCAATGAAGTTTTGAAGTGAAAATATGTTAATGTTATATATGTGGCAGCAATGCAGATGGGAGTTAATATCAGTCAGAAGATCTTGTTGATCTTTGAAATGGAAGGAGTATTCTTCTCGTCGTATTCCAAAGATGATACGAGTTGTCAAATTCAAAGAAAACCAGATTGGGAGCTTGGTGATAGATCCTACTTTTGTAGGCCTTTTCAATTAGAAGTATTAAAATACTGCCTAAAACATTATGATGTTGCGATATGGACATCAAATGTTACTAACAAGTACATTCGACAAGTACTTGAAAAATCAAATATGGATACAAGTGACTTTGAATTCATATGGGATAGGTCCCATTGTCACTTGCAAACAAAATTCAAATCATGTAGTATGATACAGTTTTATGAGAAAAGGCTAAGCGACGTGTGGTCCCAATATGGAAATAAGTATACAGAATCAAATGTATTGCTAATAGATACATCAAAGCCTACTTCTCAATTCCTCGGATATCGGTCAAACTGTATCTTAATAAAGGCTTATATAGGACATGAACACGATACTTGGCTTGTGCAAGTTCTATTCCCCTTTTTAAAGACACTTCATCGCATCAAACAGAAACGCAACTACATTCGAATGTTCAATAAAACATTGAGTTCTTTGTATTAAGTGAAGATATTATTTTATGGAAATTTGTTGACGATTACATTGCAATATTTCAATACAAGTTGGACACATTTTTTAGTGAATTAATTTGTATGATTTTATAACTTTTATAGATAGATGATAATTGACAATGATATATAAATACAATTATTAGTATTATTTATGATTGCTTTTAGATTGACAAGTTTTTGCATCATACAACACTTGATTTCCCCATTCAAAATATTTTCTAAATTTGTGCTCTTAAATCAACTATTTGTAATTTAAATCATCTCATAAAAGCCAACAAGGCATGCAAGAAACTCTCTTTAGTTTCATTTATCTATATGTATTAATACAAGTGCATTACAACACTTGATTTCTCTATTCAAAATATTTTTTAAATTACATACTCTTAAATCAATTATTTGTAATTTAAATCATCTCACAAAAGCCAACAAGGAATGAAGTTCTCTTTAGTTTTATTGATCTATATGCATTAATACAAGTGACACACAAATTTTGAATTAAACCTCCATCTATATAAAAGTACATTTCTTACATAAAATATTACTTCAATGATAATGAGTGCTAAGTGTACTAGAATTTAGATTAAAGCATGATGAGTCATAGATGAATGATTTTGAAAGGCATAGGCATTTGATTTCCCAATCTATAACTTATTGTAAATGTGTATTCTTAAGTTAATAGTTTATAATTGCAATAATCTCATATAAGCCAACAAGACATGAAATAAATTATTGACTGTTATTAGCCTATATTCATTAATATGAGGAGTTTATCAATGCAATATGTAATTTTTGAAATAAAACCCCATATAATTGAAGTTGCAATTGTTTTAAAACACAAATGAGTTTTTTGTATTAAGTGAAGATATTATTTTATGGAAAGCTGTTGACGATTACATTGCAATATTTCAATACAAGTTGGACACATTTTTTGGTGAATTAATTTGTATGATTTTATAACTTTTATAGATAGATGATAATTGACAATGATATATAAATACAATTATTAGTATTATTTATGATTGCTTTTAGATTGACAAGTTTTTGCATCATACAACACTTGATTTCCCCATTCAAAATATTTTCTAAATTTGTGTTCTTAAATCAACTATTTGTAATTTAAATCATCTCATAAAAGCCAACAAGGCACGCACAAAGTTTTGTAAATGTGTATTCTTAAGTTAATAGTTTATAATTGCAATAATCTCATATAAGCCAACAAGGCATGAAATAAATTATTGACTTTTATTTGTGTATATTCATTAATAAGAGGAGTTTATCAATGCAGTATGTAATTTTTATTGCTAATGAGTGCTAAGTGGTATTAAGGGTAGTACGAGATTGGTCATAAGTGAGTGACATTGAACTATAAGAAATTTGATTTCTCAATTCATTTTTTTGTAAGTTTGTATTATTAACTCAATTACGATTAATTGAAATAATCTCATAATAGCCAACAAAGCATGAGATACGCTCTATCTTTTATCTTCTTGTATGCATTAAATGAATGTATAAATGTGATATGTATTTTTTGGAATAAAATACAATGTAAAAACATTCCACAGGTAGTTGAAAAATCAAATACTGATACAAGTGACTTTGAATTCATATGGGACAGGTCTCATTGTCACTTGGAAACAAAATTCAAATAATGTAGTGTGATACAATTTTATGAGAAAATGTTAAGTGATGTGTGGTCCAAATATGGAAATATGTACGAAAAATCAAATATATTGCTAATAGATACATCAAAGCTTACTTCTCAATTCCCTGGATACCGGTCAAATTGTATCTTAACAAAAGCTTATATAGGACATGAACCTGATACTTGGTTTGTCAAAATTCTATTCCCACTTTTTAAGACACTTCATCGTATCAAAGAGAAACGCAACTACATTCGAATGTTCAATAGAACATTGAGTTCTTTATAGTAGGTGAAGATATTAATTTTTAGAAATTTGTTAACACGTACATTGCAATATTTCAATACAAGTTGGACACATTTTTTGATGAATTAATTTGTATGTTTTTAAAACTTTTATAGATAGATGAGAATTGACAATAATATTTAAATACAATTATTAATATTATTTATGATTGCCTTTAGTTTGACATTTTTTTGCATCATACACCACTTGATTTCCCCATTCAAAATATTTTTTTAATTTGCGTTCTTAAATCAAATATTTGTAATTAAAATCATCTCATAAAAGCCAACAAGGCACGCACAAAGTTTTGTAAATGTGTATTCTTAAGTTAATAGTTTATAATTGCAATAATCTCATATAAGCCAACAAGGCATGAAATAAATTATTGACTTTTATTTGCGTATATTCATTAATAAGAGGAGTTTATCAATGCAGTATGTAATTTTTATTGTTAATGAGTGCTAAGTGGTATTAAGGGTAGTACGTGATTGGTCATAAGTGAGTGACATTGAACTATAAGAAATTTGATTTCTCAATTCATTTTTTTGTAAGTTTGTATTACTAACTCAATTATGATTAACTGAAATAATCTCTTACAGGCCAGCAAAGCACGAGATATGTTCTATCTTTTATCTTCTTATATGCATTAAATGAATGTATAAATGTGGTATGTAATTTTTGGAATAAAATACAATGTAAAACCATATAATTAATTGATAATGAGTACTAAGTGGACTATTTAGACTCATTCGATATGTGCCATAAATAAATTCAAAATAGCATGGGGTCATATATAAAGTTCAACTAAAAGATTTGAAAAATATGTTTCAACATCTATTTCTTCGACATTTAAAAATCTTATCATTTTCTTTGCCTTTTGGTGAAAGTAATTCTCAGCCATGATTTCTTAATTCGATTTCTTCACACTTTCATTGTGCATGTATAATGTTGTACCTAACAACTATCCCAATTTTGACGAATTTATAGTTATTATTTGGTTCGACATCAATACATTTCTTATAATTTATTTTATTTTAATTTAATATTGTGATTTCCTTCCAATCATGCTATATTATAATATGTTATTTAACAATCAAAATATTTAATATGATACTTTGTTCACTTCAAATATAGATAGAGATCTTCTTGTAATAAAACATGCAATTATGTGTGCAACTTAACTTCATTAATCCTACATTTTATATCTTCATGAATATTTTTTCTCACGATTCAACAAATTACAAATTTTCATATACTCCTCCTAATTTATGGCATACCGAACTAGTTATAAATGATACAACATTTCATTTTTTATGATTGTATATTAAAAACACTTGGAGTAAATAAAATTTGTGATCAATAAAAACATTCTTTCTAGGATTAGTTTTTCCAATTTTAATGGAATATTTCTTTAATGCATAATTTTTACAAATTAAATGAAATAAATAAAATGTTTACAAAAAAATTCAATGTCATAGAAGTCTTTGTAATAGAATTTTTCTAGATTTAATGAAATAGGTGTTATGTGCTATATACCTGCTCATGACCCGATGAGCGTGGCATGCTAACATCTGTCGACATATCATCTGTCATGGGGCTCTTACCTCGACCCTCAGCCTACAAACAAAATATTGGCCACGTTGATATCATAATTAAACAAATGTACTTTCTAAAGAAGCAGGTAAGTAAAAATGTGGTATATATACCTGTTGCCTGTAGGGGGGTGTCGGCCTCCCAGGCTCCATTGGGGACTTGCCCCGATCAGCTGACTGCAACAAAGTAATTAAAAACATTAATTTCGCACTGAAACCAATACACGAGGAAAATCAAGGGCGGGGGGTGTTGAGATATCTTGGCTATTATTCACTTGTCGCCATGTTCCAAACCACTAGGTGGGTAATTGAAGCCCTTAATGGGTGGACCTGTGGGTGGTTGTGGATTGTAATCATCTCATTCAATTGAATTATTCATCAGCCCAAGGGCATCCTATCTATTGCACACTCTCTTGAAGTCTTTATATGTGTTTATGGTGTTAAGTCAGTAATTTGTTCCTTCAAATTTTGTTTGATTTGCATTTTATTTTAAGTTATTTATTTGCACTGTTTTGATTTCTCCCTCTTTTACGAAATTTTCTTTAGTTTTTATATGAAATTTTGGGCTTGCTTGTGAAATTTTCAAGTTTTAAACTTTAGGTTTGTTTTTGTTAAAGGGTTTAAAAGTCACCATACCAAATAATGGGTTCATAAACCATACTCTAAGTATAGTCATGTATAATCATCACTCTGACAGCTTTAGAACTCTATGCAAAATGACAAAAGGCTGTGAAAAAACACCAAAACAGTGTTAAAATTATTCTTGTAGCGCTGGAGCTCAAAATCACCAAAGGTGCGCTACAAGAATATCGCGACTCCAAAATTCCTCCGATTTTTTAGCAAATTTTGGCACGTTTGGAATGATGAATGACTAATTACATGTTTTAGACACCCCTGCAGACCTGTTAATTGAAGAGGCTGAAATCTTCAAAAAACTTGATATACCTTGTGTTTGTGCCAAAAATTGTTTCTAAGGCTAAAGAAACAAGCCAACACAATCTCAAATAAAACTCAACAAAGTAAACTAGGTTTTAGGTTTTTTGGAATGTTTTCTTGGTTATAAATTTGGTATTCAATCAGGGATTACATTCACCAGCTAAGCAAGAAACTAAATCATAAACAAGTAAAGACAAAGATACATCATATAATCCACAAATAACAATCAGCATATAATCTTAAAGTTCATTCAGGGCTGACAAGCATCACAAGTAAAGAAATCATGAACCAACAACGAATATATCAGTCCAGTAGTTCAACAAACTCAAAATAAAGCTAAAACATATGCTGAAGGGTAATAAGTATCATATATTTCATAGTCTGTCATCAAATGCATACAAGAGTCATAGTACTTAGCTCTGAACAAGTCTGCAGACCAAAATAATCTGGAGACCTCCTGAAGCTCCCAAAAATCGAACCCTCTCAATGACTTCCTAACATCTCTAAATACTATCCTTTTAAAAAATCAGTTAGGCCTCTAACCCTAACTGCCTTCCACCTATTCGATGAGGTCAAGTAATTGCAGAATCTTTAAAAAGTTACAAAGGATGCTAAAAATAGCATATCATTAACAAATCTGTTTGCTAACTAATGACAACTAATAGCATGTACAACTGTCTTATAGGTCTTTTGCCACCTCAGCCAGCATTGCGATACCATCTGATGCTTGGTCTTTCTTCTTAGCCTCCTTCTGCTCCTGCTCCATGTCACTTATCCTTTTGATTAGCTCTTTGTTTTTCTGCTGCAGGTCCTGGACTGTCTTCTCCAACTGTGTGCAATGAATGTCAGCAGCTCTTTTTCTTTTAAGTGCTTCTTTTGCATCAGCTACTAGTTCCTGAAAATTGTCATTTACATCTTGGAGATCTTCTCTTAACCTTCTGTTGGCCATCATTAGTCCATCATTTACCTCTTGCATATAATTCATCTGGTGTTTGTATTGCTTGACAATTTTCTGCAAATTTTCCCTGTCAGAGTTAGCTAATTTATCCATTGTAGAATCTTGTTCTTCATCAGGTCTCCAAGGAATGTCAAGCTTCTTGAAGATTTCTGTCTCTTCAATCAACAATTCTGTGTCTTCAATACTAGGATTCTGATTTTCTGTACTTGCTGCTTCGATTGAATGAGTTTCTCCTTTTAAACATTGTTGCAATTCATCTAGTTCTGGTTTATGATCATCCATGGACACTTCATCTAAGACAGTCACTTCGTTTGTATTCAATTTGGGATTCAACAATTTCTTCATGTTTAATCTCAACTTGTTCTTTGACCTAGTTTTAGGTCTCCAAAAGGATCTTGCTTCTCCCATCATCTTCAATTCTTTCCCTTGGTGCTGAATAGCAGCCAATTCTACTACTTCCAGCTTGTTCCTTTTCCTGTTAGGTCTTGTTGTTTTTCTATCTGAAGTATGAATTTCTTCTATTTCAGCTTTGACTTCTATTTTGGAGATAGGCTGTTCTTCTTCCAATAGATATCCCTCATCATCTGAGAGAATGGTGATAGGGCTTCTCGGCTGAGTGTGAATTTCCTCTTTAGGTACAACAACCACTTTTATATCAACCTTTTTCTCTTCCTAAGGATCTGCTACAGGCGCCAAATTCTGTTCAGGCCGTTCCTTCTTATCTTCAAACAGTGTATATTTGCCTTTAGAGCTAGCTGAGAATGTCTTTTGTTCATTGTCTTCCTCCATAGGCTCTGCTGCTTCCTCAATTTTGATCTTTTCCTTATCTTCCAGCTTTGACTTATGGCCTAACTTTCTCAACAAGACCTTACCCTTATCTGTTTTTCTCTTAGACTTTTGATCTTCAAAACCAGACCAAAAGATGAAGAAGTCCCAGGTCTTTCCTTCATGCTACAAGACAGTACTAATAATCAACTTGATAAATCCATGGTGAAAAATGGACTGAGAGGAATGATCTTTAGGCCCTTTCACCTTGTTGGACATTTTCTGTAAACTCTTCAAAAAGAAGAATGGCAGGTTCATCTTGGACACCCCCACCATGTGCTGAAGGAATCTAAAATGATATTTGTATACAAAAGCATACCTGCCCTCACAAGTAATATAGCTTTGTAATATCCTGATTGGTTCAACCCACTCCTTTCTGAGATTTTGGATAAGGACACCTTTATTCCAATCAGGTGTGACATTTGGTAAAAGAAATTTCTGTGGATCAAAGTCAAAGGGCAATTTCTTAAACCATTGTTCGCCCTCATCCTTAATCCCTGTGGCTTCTGAAATTAATTTAACTGTCAGCTTGAATTTCAAAGTATCAAAAATCACCATGTCATTCTTGAAACCCTGGGCAAACTTGCAGGACACCTTTGCATTATATCCATCAATCTTTCTGAAAAAATCCATCCAACCAGCTTGTTTGAACAGCTCCACACACTCAGGCAGTTTTTCAACCCATTCTACATCTGTTGGTTCAGCTCTGTTTATTTTACCACTCCTGCCCATTATTCTACAATCACTGCAAATTGAATGTATCCTCTTGTATTGTTTGTGAATAGGAGATTAATTTTGGAAGTTAAAAACACTATTGAATGTACAGGTTGTTCACAGCACTGACAGGGTTAAATTTCATAAAAAATGAAACTATTCTCTTCAACCCTCATTCAGCCTGGCATCGCAGATCATCAACAAATAGCTATTTCTTTGGTTAAAATTGCGTTTAAAAGCACAATTTAACCTATCCTTTGATCAATTTGAACAGAGTAAGCTCTGGCGAAAAAGCCCCAAATTTACTGTTATATTGGTTTTTTAGGAATACCTGTAAATTGCTTCACTGTTGTTGTTTGAAATCACAACCCAAACTGACAGCTGAGTCACCTTGGTTGTACAGATGTCCTCCAACCTTCAATTTAGCTGTTAGCAACGGAATTAGGAAGCCCTAATTTCCCGTGAAGCCCTCACCACCCCTTGCTTGTTCAGCTGGCGACGATGCTCGGTTTTTTCTAGTGGTTATGGTTACCTTATTAAGTCCTCCGTGTTTGAATATGCTTGTAGATAACAAATTCATGCCACATTAACTCAAACCATGTGGATATCTGTCAAAATGAATTACACCTGTGCTGATGATGAGCACGATTTCCGCACGACGTGCAAGCATTTGAAATCATGATATTTTCTGCATCAACACGTCATGAATCCTCTAAAACATATAATCAGTCATTCATTAGCCCAAGCGTGCCAAAATTTAATGAAAAATCAGAAGAATTTGGAATCGCGATATTCTTGTAGCACGCCTTTGGTGATTTTTAGCCCCAACACTACAAGAATATCATTAACACTGTTTTGGTGCTTTTAAGCAGCTTTGGGTCATTTTGCATATAGTTTTAAAAGCTGTCAAGGTAAAGATGATACATGACTCTACTTAGGATAAGGCTTATGAGCTCTCTATTCAATATAGTGACCTTTTAAACCCTTCATCAAAAACAGAAGCAGGATCTGGAAACAGAAATCCATTGTAAATAAATGCAGTCTTTAGTATTTTGAATAGGTAGCTTAGCCTAGATGAAGGTTAGCTCACAGAGCTCGAGAAGAGAGAGCAGGGTGTAGAGTGTGATTGATTACATACAGTGAAATGTAATAAAATGATGGAGAATCATTAAATTTCCTCTCTACTGTGTAAAATCTCAGTATATATGATTCATCTCATCTGTATATGTTGTGATATTTCTGTTATCATTGGTTGGATACATATGATTCAACAAATTTCATCTGAAAGCATCAAGTTTAAGGAATAGTGAAATGAAGTGTGAATTATTGGAAACGTTACAGTGTATATCCTAGGGTAAAATACAGTCTATATATATGTTAACATTCTGTTCAGCCGTGTGGGATTTGATTAGCCTTCTATTTCGAGTATACATCTGATTCGTTAAGGGAAACAACGATTCCATGGAATATTGTAATGGTTTGTGAGTCATCATAATTGTCACAGTGCAGAAGCCCTAGCTCACATGTACAGTCTATAAGTGGCGTTGATATGTATAACATTTGGGGATCAACGATCGAGAACAGAGCGGAGATTGATGAGCTAAGTAATGGATGGTTCTGATCACATAGGAGATTAACGATCAGGATGAGAGCGGAGTTGTGAAGTCAGAAATCAACGATCACGATCACAGTGGAAAGTGACGGTTCAAAGCTCGAGGCAAAGTGGAGTTTTCCACTGAGAGATACGTGTCGTGCATTGGGTGGAAGCGGAAAATGAAAAGAAGGTACAATTGGTACGATAAGTGATTTTTCGTTGGGGCTTAGGTCATGAAGAATGGTCATGTGGCGTTTAACTTAGAACAGTATAGCTGCGAACTGTAAAATGCACCTCATTAGTGCAATAACTTAGAACAGTATAGCTGCGAAATGATAGCCAAAGACGAAAAACAACTGGAAGGGAACATTCAAGAATTATTTCATAATTCCTCCACTCGACAGCTCTCACCACGATCAACTCAGGTGAATCATCTCGCAACACCAATGCCAAGAAGAGCCATATAAAAAATAAGTTATTTTTCTCATGTGCTCTGATACCATGTGAGAAACGACAAGTAATCCAGATAAGTTATTTTTCTCAGGGCCTCTGGGCGGAACCAGTCCTTCTTCCTCCTCATCATCATTAATTCGATATAAGCTCTCCTCCTCTTCCTCTACTGTAGGGCATAAAGAAGGACAATACATTGAGCAGCATGGCGGGTAGCAGCCCATCTCGCTCTCGTTCCAAGTTGACTGCACGATTACAGGCGCTGCCAGAAGAAATAGCATTCTGAACATTATCATATGGCTGCCTCGAATCCTAAATTTCTTCATTCTCACACTAACACAATATTGCAGTGGAACTAACCACTACTGGAAATCTTGCTGAATTTTGATAGAATTGCCAAGTATAGTGACAGTTATCTATTTTTAGTTCTGTCACAGAGTTAATTGGAAACTAAGAAAAACTAAGAGAAGAATGGTAAAGGACTGTATTAAGTGAAGATTCCACTATAGAAATTTTGGGAATCAAGGGTCTGCTTAGGTATTGCAGGTGGTGCCTGCATCAATAACCCAAGTTTCTAGTTGGAGGACTTGGACCGACTACAGAATGAACATTTATAGATGTAATGTCCCACACAGTGTGCATATCAGGCAAATGAAGCTATGGATGAGAATGTCACTTACTGAAGACATTTGGAATGGAATGGTAGCTCCAAATCAAGATGGCTGAATGGACTGAGCTTCAAATCGAAATGGCTGAATCGACTGAGCTTCAAATCGAAATGGCGGACTGAGCTTCAAATCGAAATGGCAGGGCTGAATGGACCGAGCTTCAAATCGAAATGGTGGACTGAATATTCTCCAAATCAAAATGGCGGACTGCTCCAAATCGACGAAATGGCAGACTGCTCCAAATCGAAACGGCGGACTGCTCCTGCTACCTACTTTGCTTCTTAAACCCCTACCCAAGCTCTATCCACCTCTATTCTACCTATTAAAGCTCAACATATTGCATCGCATCTAGTACTGCTTATGCGTAAACAAGGGAGGAAAAGGAACGAATGCTGCATGGGTTTAAAACCTATAGCTCTGCTACTGTTCGCACAGGACTGTTTAAACCCTATAGCTCTGCTACTGTTGGCGTGGGTTTAAAAAATTTTATGTTTTAAAATATGTAAAAGAATAGAATTTTGGCGGGTAGCATATGGTTGTAACCATAATTTAAAAACAACATTTGTTATGCCAAAATGAATAAGGCGGACGAGTCGAACCCGTGACCTATCCTCCCACTAAGTCTTATCCGCATGATACATATTCTATATTTACACACCTTAGCTCCTAACATCCCGAGATAAACACCAAAAGAGGAACCCATACAACATGACAACAACTACTCATTAACGCCCTTTCCTTTACTCATTAACTAGTACTTTATAACTAGATAACTAAAGGATATAGAATAACTAAAACTAAATAGAGTATGCAAAGGATATAGAATAACACTTTATATTAAAATTTAGGAGATATAATTAGCTCCTTAGCTGTTTGAAAGTTGAGTCATTAATTATCTTATAAGTAAAAGCCAGGGCTAGGACAACCCTATAGCCATCTTAAATAGACCACCTCATATTTTATCTATGCTTGGCCTAGGTAGCAATGTTGTTTGAGTATCTAGCCAAACTAGTAAAAGCATTACTCTACAATATTATACTTTACCTGCCTTCCAGCTCTTAGATCATGTCTAATAACAAACGACCAACCCTGTCTACCAGGAACTTTTGAGTAAAATACCTTAATGAGCTTCTCTTTGTTTCAAGAATATCTTAATATTCTCTACTCAACAGGGACAACCACGTGAAGGTGGAAGCTCATCTGCCCCCCCCCCTCACATCACTTGGAATGATGTTCAATGCACTTCATGATCATCTTCTCCATCCAAGTCTGCATCTGTATCATCTGATCCAGATTCAACATTATAAGGATTAGAGGCAGCTATATCATCATCGTCGTCGCTGTAATTAGTTTCAATAAATTGATCATGATCGTCAATATCATCTTCATCATGAACATTGTCTCTAACATCATCTTCTTCAACTAACTCTTCAACATCTTCCTGCATAACATTATGATCATCAACATCCAACTCATGTTGATCCTCTACATGATCACCTTCTTCTTCAACACCCTCTTCAGCTTCCTCTACAATATTATACTTTACCGGCCTTCCTCTTGGATCATGTCTAATAACAAACAACCAACCCTGTCTACCAGGAACTTCTGAGTAAAATACCTGTTCACATTGACTTGGAAGAACATAGGGCTCTGATGTTCGTGACTCAAGCGACCTTGTATTGACCATGGTAAATCCATTAGCATGTTCAATAACAGTTCTATCGGGATCAAATCAATTCAATCGTAGCCTGTACCATTTCACAACAAAAAGAATTATTTTGAATGATTTAAAGTCACGGTCAATGATATCTTCCAAATATCCATAATATTGATTTTCTGACAATTCTGGACGTCTGTCGCTTCTAGATGAAACATTAGTGACCTCAAAGACTGCACTTATCCCAGAATCACATGTTTTCCTTGTGTCATCCAACTTTTTAATGCGATATTTACGACCGTTGCACCACATAGCCTTGTGGTGTTTTACCTGCAATTGATAATGAACTAGTAAGTATTTTATGTTCTTAAAGTATGCAAATAAAATGAAATTAATCAAGATGAACATGAATATCGACGTAATTGAAAATATTATGGCTTATATATTTATAATATCATGCTTACCTGTTTATCTTTTAAACCATATGCTAAATCGATTTCCCTTTCTGTTAGATTGACATCTCCATTGCGATGTGCTTCTTTAACCAATGAAGCCACACCTTCCCATGATAGTCCTCGACTAGATTGATTACATCGTTCAATCCATACCTTCATCCAATCAAGATTGTTTGCGACGTACAAATGTAGTGCATCCCACTCGCGACCAACTGCTTGAAAATAAAATTACATAAATCAACTCAAAAATTTATAATTACATAGCGCAGTGTAACATTATAAATATTAATGATGCATATCATTAATGAATATTAAAATTGAAATAATTATGTACGATACTATTAAAATGTATTAACATTATTATTCTGTAACACCATTTAATAATTACCTTTGACCTTCCTCGATTTACCTTTCCCCATCAGGTACTCTCCTTCTAATTTCTTAGTGGAATTTGGATCACCAATGCATCGATCTAATTCGGTCTTAATAGACCCCAACCCTGGAAGATATTCAACAATATACACCATGGCCTGAAATACCATATATCCCTCCATCATAGAACCCTCTGGACGTGCTCTTTGTCTAACTAAAGCCTTCATAAATTTCAAGTGCCTCTCAACCATCCACATGGACCTTGCATGTATAGGTCCACACAATTCAATCTCCTCAACTTGGTGTATGAGGTAGTGTTCTTGTGCATTGAAAAATGTCGAAGGTAGAAATCTCTCCATTTGACACATTAAACGAGGAATTTCTCTCTTCCAATACTTTATATCTTCTTTGTGGATTTCTTTTGATGACAACCATCTACATGTAAAGCAAGAAAATAATGATATCATTTAACGACGAAAATTTAAGATTGTAGTACGTCAAATCTACATGATTGACTAAAACAAATGTCAATTCATATAAGTTATGCAACGAATTAAACAAATTACATGACGATGCGTGAAAAATATTGTTTCTAATTACCTCATGTATTTTCCAAGATCATATATGACCTGTTTGACATTATTGTCAAAGTTGTCTGGGAGAGATACAGGTAGAACATACTGTAACAATGAACACGTCTCATCAATATATTTTTCAAAATTAAGAAAAAAAAGTAAACAAAAAACATGCAGTATTGTAATATACCAATATATATACCAAAAATATAATTACCTTAATGAAGATATGCCAATCATGCGTTTTTACCCCGCCAAAATCACCTTTCCTTGTTAAGATATTCTTTATGTTCGAACAAAATCCTGTGGGAAATTTCATTTTTTGTATCACTTCTTTTACTGCATTGCTTTGTTGCTCAGTCAATAACCATGGAAGTGACCTTATATTAATTTGGTCTCCATCGTTGTTTAAATGTTCAATGATATCTTTCATTTCATGATTGGATTCATGAATGTCACTGCAAATTTTGACAATTTTTTCTTTGTCACTCCTTCCGTCTAATATTCGCCATAGTGTTTCAGTTACATTCTTTCCGATATGCATTGTATCAAACAAATGAACAACTAGTAAGTGCTCATAGTAAGGCATCCTACTAAATTGTTTCGGATAACTTTTCATTCCTCGTGGAAGCCCATTTACACCTTCATGATGTTCATGCAGACCATTAGTAATCAATATATAAGTTAAAGAGATTAAAATGTAGTATATTACAGTAAAAAAATTAATACAATCCAAAATAAAACATTAAAAACATATAAGAGATGATCAATACGAATATATAAGATAGACAAATTGAATCATACCTTGACGATTTCTATTATATTGCAACTTCCATATGTGAGGTGTCATTCTCTGTGGTTTTAATGCGGTCTCCTCTTTCCCCTTAAAAAGATGTTTTTCGGTAGTTCGATACCTATGATTCTTAGAGAGGAAGTGCCTATACTCATCAAACACTACCTTACACAAACTCTTTGAATGACGAGATTTCATCTTGGGACCACAAACTGGACATGCAAATTTTCCCTTTGTTTGAAGACCACAAAAATGTGTTAGCCCTGGAGCATCGTGAATTGTCCAGGCAAGCATTGCATGGAATTGAAATTCCCTTTGCCCTACTGGTCTAGAGACATCATACATAGTGACACCATTCCATAGCTTAAGTAGTTCATCAACAAGAGGCTCGATATATACATTCATATCTTTAACTTGGAACTTACCTAAAAGAAAACAACAAATACAATACATATAAGTAAATGAAAAATATATATGACATGAATATGCAACAATATTGATCTTCATGACAAATTAAATACTAAATATGCAATAAAAAAACACTGTTCTAAAGTACAAATTATACCTGGAACAATCATTGCCAACATTATATGCTCCCTCTTTATTGACATCCATGGAGGAATGTTATTGTTGATAACAAAAATAGGCCAGACCGAGTTAGTAGATCTCATCTCTGCATGTGGATTGACACCATTCGCTGCCAAAGAAAGTCTAGCATTACGAGGTTCTTCTTTAAAGTGTGGCCATTTTTCCTCCATGTCTGTAAATGCAGAACCATCTGCAGGCATTCGCAGAATATCATCTCCACTTCTATTCCGTGCGTGGTAATCCATAAATTGAGCTATGTTTTTGCACCTAAACAGTCGTTGCAAGCGTGGAATAATGGGAATATAACGAAGAACCTTAAGAGACACCTTTTTGGTTACTTGATCTGTTCGGTATCTACTGCTATGATATATAGGGCATTCTGTTGCAAGCTCATACTGATTATAATATAAAATATGATCATTAGGACATGCATCAATTGCTTGATACTCCATTCCAACATATTTCATGATGGAAGTTAAATCTCGATATGTGAGAGGTAATTTATTTGATGTCGGTAAAAAATATTCACCTATCAAGCTGTTACAACAAATTTAAAAAAAATGGTTAGTATAAATATTTGAAGAGCATGATATTAACGACAACAAATACATCCTTATCTTTTGGAGTATGTTATAAGATCAAAGTGGTTTTGATTGAAAGGTGTGACATAGTTTTGGAGTATATGCACTAAAGTTGAGATCCGACGGATCACATATAATCACATGCGTACCTTAACACCAACGTGATGGATGTGTTTGAAAAACCATTCATAACCTTTAAGTTCATTATCAGCAACACAGGAGAGAGAACACTTATGGGGGGCCTTCAAAAAGCGGTTCCGTCGCCTTCTCAAGTGTAGGTAAATCATTAATATCTTCGAAGTCATCAATTGGCGGTGCATGATGTTGATCATTGTCCATTCTAACATTAAATGCGTCATTGATTAATGTATTTGCACCATCATCCTCAATTATGTTATCGTCATCATGATCATCGTTTAATTCCATATGATCATCATTAACTTGATCATGATCAGTATTCGAAGGACCTGCATATTGTTTTTCCTGCGCTAGTTGTTCCGCAATTACCACATTCTCCATGTTCGGAACAGCCCTAGGAGGCCCTTGCTTTATAATTACAATTAAAACATCAAACAAAGAACGTTAGTCATGTGATCGATTAATAAGTAACAAAAATAAAAATGATACAATATACAATTACAAAAACTCTCAATATAAAGACCGTGTTAAGTCATGAACTTGTTTCCTTCGATTTTATATTTTGATTGTGATTTTGATTTTAATTTTGCTCGTTTGCTAAATTTTTCTCATTTTGCTTCCTTTAGGAATTTTTTGATTTTCAAATGAAATTTTAAATTTTTTGCTTGCTTTTAGATTTCTTATTATTTTCTTTTAGGATTTGAAGGGATAAATAGGATTTATATTAAGTAAGGATGTCACAAACATACTCAAAGAGTGTGGTTTATCATTTAAATTGGAAAAATAGTCGAAATTGGGCAAAAATTTGAATGCAGATTATTCTTGTAGCGCAATCATGAAAAGTTAATACAGTGGCGCTACAAGAATATCGCGCCAGCCAAAATCATTATTTTTTAAGCTAAATTTTCGCATGGTTTCATTGCTAAGTGACTAATCACATGAATAAAGGCTGTTGATACGTGTTGCTCCAGTAGTAATTATGAAAACAAGTGCTGCTGGATCGTCGAAGAGATTATGGAGATTAATAGCTGGAACAGTGCATATCATGACAGGAGGAGGTGTTAGACGAATTTGATGTGAAAGGAGTTATTTCACAGATACATCACGAAGTTGGAAAATAGGTGGAGAGAGGACAGGTGCCTGAAAGCCAGAAGTTGTAGTTACAGAGAAATTATGGCTTGCTCGTTCTTCCAGCTGGTAGTGAATTAAAGACCTGAAGACACTTGCACAGAGGAATTGAACAACCAGGTACCTAAAAAATTGATTTAAACATCCACAACAAAGCGAGAATAGGGTATTCCGCATTAAACCGATAGCGGCTGCTAAATTAGGGTTTTTTCTCAGAAAAGCTTGTTTTCTTAAAATTCATTAGGGAAAACATGAATATAGGTTCTAAACAAAGCTCCTGTCAAAAATAGATCAGTTTAAGAGTTCTTTGAGACGCTGTGACAAGTGGAAATTTGAAATTTAGTGATACATTAAGCCACTACTTCTTCAAAATATGAAAGCAGCCTGTTAGCTCATCAATAGAACTCCAAAAGTACATAGGTTTCAATAGTTGAAAGCAGATGGGTAAAAGTGGCAAAACAAATAGAATCGAACCCACTGAGCTAAATTGGATTGACAAATTTCCAGATTGTGCAAAGCTTTTTCAAAATGCTGGTTGGTTGGATTTCTTCAGGAAAATCAATGGCTATAACACTGAGGTTTCTTATAAATTTTCCCAAAGCTATAAGGAGGACATGATAGTATTTGATACTTTAAAGTTTAAACTGACAGTGGATTTAGTTGTTGAAGCTACAGGAGTCAAGAATGAAGGTGAAATGTGGTTCAAAAAACTGCCTTTCACTTTTGATGATCAAAGGTACCTTTTGCCTGGTATTACTCCAGACTGGCGCAAAGGGGTGTTAATCCAGGAGGTCAGGGATGAATGGGTGTAGCCCATTAAAATTCTACAAAGCTATATCACTTGTGAAGGCATATATGCTTATGTTTTCAAATACCATTTTAGATTTCTACAGCATCTGATTGGTGAATCCAAAATGAACCTTCCTTTCTTCTTATTCAGAAGTCTGCAAAAGATGTCAAGCAGGATTAAGGGGCATCATGATCATACTACACAATCCATCTTCCATCATGGTCTGATTAAGCTTATTATCAGCACAGTTCTACAACAAGAAGGGAAGAAATGGGAGCATTTCTTGTTTTGGTCTGGTTTTCAGACCAAGCAAAAAGAGCAACAAGCTAAAAAGCGTGTAGACAAAGGTCAATCTCTAGTCAGAAAACTAGGTCAGGAGAGCAAGTCTGAAGACAAAAAAGAAATTAAATTTGAAGAAGAACCAGAACCTTTGAAGGGTAACAATGAACCTCAAAGGGTTGTAGCTGACAGTAAAGGTAAATATTCATTGTTTCCACAACAAGAAGATCAGCCTGAGAAACACATTGCGCCAGCAGAAACTCTCAGTGAAGAGAAAATTGTTGTCACAGAAAAGGGTGCTCTAGAAAAAGAGGACATTAAGGTTCAACGAAGAAGCCTCATCACTGTCCTATCTGAGGATGAGGGATATTTACTAGAAGAGGATGAATTCACTCTCAAAATTGAAGCTGGGATGGAATACACAGAAAAGTACAGTCAAGAAGATAAAAAAAAGAAGCCAAAGAAAGAGAAAACCAAAATCGAAGGTATAGAGCTAGCCACAATTAAGCATCAAGGAAAAACTTTGAAGATGGTAAAAGAACTTGTTTCAGAATGGAGACCAAAAACCAGATCTAAAAACAAATTAAGGCTGAATATGAAAAAGTTGCTAAACCCTAGAATGAAGACAGAAGAGATAAATGTAATTGATGATGAATCTTCAGATGAAGAACTCAAGATCAAGACGGAAGCAGTTATAAACAGTCCAGTTTCTGAGCATACAAAAGAAAAAAGGTCATTGAAGTCAGCAGAAGATTCCAGTCTCACTCAAACAAAATTATCTGCTGTGTTTCTAGAATTAAAAGATGAAATAATAAAGGAACAACAAAAGAAGGAAATTGAGGTTTCTTATTCTGAAAATCAGAACTTGATAGATGAAACTACACCCATTGAAACAACAAGTCAGGAGAACCCTATTTTTCATGGTGTATCTTCAGAGCTGTTACAGGAAGATGAGGATATTTTCATAAGACTGAATGTCCCTTGGCTGCCTAGTGAGATGCAAAATACCATAACAGGGAAGGTTTTTGACTCAGACATGGAGAACCTGCAAAGAACCATCAAACAATATAGGCATCAAATGGCATGCATGCAAGAGACTAATGATGGCCTAGTCTTAGCAAATAGAAGGCTAAGAGAAGACTTACTGGAAGTGAATGAAAATTATCAAGAGCTAATAACAATGTCTAAAGAAGCCTTGAAGAGAAAGAGAAGCACAGATTTGCATAATGCAGAATTGAAGCAGAATGTCAAAGACTTGCAACAGAAGAATGAAAAGCTTACAAGGAAGTTAGTAGAGACAGAAGATGAGCAGAAGAGAGCTAGAAAAAAGGCTCAAATCTCAGATGGAATAGCCTTACTAGTCGAAGCTGCCAAAGACCTTTGAGTTGGCAGTTAGTCAGTTACTTATGGAGATTTTAATAGATGCTTTAATTAGTTAGTTTTTTAGTTATGTTCTAGAGGAAAGACTTTATTTCACTTTAACCCATCGAGGATTTGGTTGAAAGCAGTTAGGGTTTAGACCCTAACGAATTTTGTAAAAAATAGTATTTAGAGTAAGAAGAAAGACAGAAACAGAGTTCGATTTTTGGCTGGCTTAAGGATGTCTGTGACTTGTTTATGAGCGCCTAAGTACTGTAACTCTCATGTGTATTTGCTGAATAGAATTATGAAATATATATGATCCTTTTTACCCTTCAGTCTGTGTTTTGGATTCATTTTTAACTTGTTTAGTTACATAATTGATAAATTCATTGCTGCTTTATGGTTTGTATGCTGGTAGTGCTTGTCTTTGATGAATGAACTTCAAACACTATACAGTAATGTAATACTGTAAATTTAAAACCTTAGATTATACAACTTAAAAGTTATACACCCATTAGCATGCTTGCCAAACTAAAGATTCAGGTTGCTCATGTCAAAGGCTGGCCCAATATACATGGTGTTAATGAATGGACATGACTCAGAAAAACAACTACTACAACGGCTCTGTCTCATAATTTCTGCTGTTTGCATGGCTGTAATTAGAGAACATGCATGAGAACTGCCTATTAGAGTGCTTTTACCTCATTCATTTAGTTGTCTTTCAGTATAATAACTAATATGTTCACAAGTATCATCACATCACACTTTTTCCAAGGTTATGCTATGTCTAATCAGCACACCAGGCTTAGTATTGTTTCCAGGATAGCAATATTTGACAAACTGTCATCTCACTATCATATATTTAGTCATGCTGTAATCTAATCACTTTAGCAATTTCCCCCGAGAATAAAGTTTCAAGGTCAACACAGCTTGTCAGTTATGAAATCCACTCATGGAGTAACATTGACAATTTCAGGAATCCTACCCCACATGAAAAGGAGATCGAGTTCTAGGTTGGAATGGCCAATTTCACTTAAGGTTTCAGAAATAGCAAGTTTTTATATGACTTTAGCTTGGTCAAATCAGCATGCTTTCCAACCACAGTTAAGCAACCAAGCAAGATAAACTGCAGCTTTTATTCAAGGCCTGTTTGTAGCTTTGGTAGGATTAGCATAAATGCTAATTATAATAAGACAGTCAACTTGCTTTCCAGTTTGTCAAACCTAGCAACAGAAAATAGGATTAACTTGGCTTTTTGACAAAATGGTAAAACGAATTAGGGTCGTTAAAAATCCAATTATCAAGGATGCCACATTTCCAACTACAAATCAAGGCGAGTTTAATGTTTCGGAAAATAAACCTAAGGTTTTTAGCATGATGACCTTTTGCAACCTCATACTAATAGTTAAAACATGTCTGCATGAGACATTTCAAAAGGACAAGTAGGCTTTTACAGATTTCATAAAATGGAGCGCACTAACAAAAAGGAAAAAAGCATTTGAATGGAATCAAACATGGATGGGTATATATCAAAAGGTAAACAACAACTAGTGGCCGAGTTCCTTGATATGGCTACAGACAGATTATCATAAAAGAAAATGTTCTTGCAATAATTTTAAAGTTTTTCAATTTTAAATTTTTCGTATTAATAAATATTAATTTTAATTTAGCTTAATTTTCAGTTTTATTAATTATATTTATATTTAATTATAAATATATTAATATAATTATTACTTATAAAATTACAAAATTATATATATATATATATATATATGTCTACAGTACCCCGACGTACCCAAGTACCCTATTTCAAAAAGTGGTGTACCCGTACCCGTCCCAGTACCCAAGTACCCTGGCAACTTAGCCTAAAACCTACTTTTACTTTATTGTATTTTTGAGATTGTGTTGGCTTGTTTCTTTGTGGCCTGGAAACAATTTCTGGCACAAACAGACCGCATGATATATAATGAATTATGACTTACCAATGGATGATATTCATGCCCCCCCTCAACATGTCCATGTTCCCTACAATGTTTTTTAGCTGTTGAGATCAGTAACCTTCTCTTATTAAAGCCCCTACATCGATTGCAAGGACAATAACATTTTCCATCACCCCTTCTTTCCACTCCATCCCACAACCTAGCAAGCAATTCTCGATTTTGTTCAAGATGATCTTGATGACCTGTAACATTATTGTTACGTGGCATTTTATTACTCAAACCCTAAGAAAAAAGTACGAGCAAACCCAAGTATATGATGAGTCTTCTTTTCCACAAGGGTTAGAACCAAATCCACAATATATGAGTCAACCCTAACTCAAGACAAGACCAAGTATATAATGAGTCTTCTTTTCCACAATGGTTAAAACCAAATCCACATGAGTAAAACCTAACTCAAGACAAGACCAAGTATATGATGAGTCCTCTTTTCCACAATGGTTAAAACCAAATCCACATGAGTAAACCCTAAGTACTCAAGACAAGACCAAGTATATGATGAATCTTCTTTTCCACAATAGTCAAAGCCAAATCCACAAGAGCAAACCCTAAGTGAGGGTAAACCCTAACTCAAAACAAAACCAAGTATATGATGAATCTTCTTTTCCACAAGAGTCAAAGCCAAATCCACAAGAGAAAACCCTAACTAGTGAGGGTAAACCCTAACACAATAGGACAAACTTTCTCCAACAAAGATTTACCAATGATAAACCAATTAGAAATTAACCAAGAGATACTTCAAGAGAGAAGTCACCAAAGAGCAAGACCAAAATCCGAGACCAAGTGGGAAGATCCCCACAAAGGCACAAGGCCAAAAACCAAACCCTAAACAAAGAAATTAACCAAGAGATACTTCAAGAGAGAAGTCAAAAAAAGAGCAAGACCAAATTCCAAGACTAAGTGGGAAGATCCCCACAAAGGCACAAGGCCAAAAATCAAACCCTAAACCAAGAAATTAACCAAGAGATACTTCAAGAGAGAAGTCACCAAAGAGAAAGACCAAATTCCAAGACCAAGTGGGAAGATCCCCACAAAAGCACAAGGCCAAAAACCAAACCCTAATACTCCTCAGAAATTTCGCATTTCTTGTCCAAGAGATTTGTGCGAGAGTGAGTGTGTGAGATTATGAACCTAGGCCTACATCTCTATTTATATGAATGTTTGCAAATAATGGCCAAAAGCGTCGAATATGCGACGGCTCGTTTAGTACACGTCGGCTATGCGACGGCTATACATATTTCGTATATCTCTCCTATTAAACGTGCCCTCTTCACCGTCGCTTAACCAACGTGTACTAAACGAGACGTCGCGTAACCGACGTTTACTAAACGCGCCATCGCATAGCCGACGCTTGTTGCCACATTTTAAAAAAAAAATTGTACACTTGTGTTTTTTGGTAAGTTTATAAAGATAAATCCACGCGCCGTCAGATTTTTTCATCGGATTTTGGGTCAAAATGTAGTAGTGGAAGCTAAAGCTTCCTCAAGATTGCAGCCCTTGTAGGAAGAGGCACTAACCCTGTGTTACACCTAAAATCTACCCATCATCCTGATTTAGTGTGTACATCCCTGAAGTCACTTGGACTAATTGATCATTTGAGAGGATTGGTGCTCACTTTGCACAAACCTTTTGAGAGGTCGTCGCAGGTTGCACACTGGCAACATGTGACATCGCAGGTTTCTCTTTAGCAAGGTGCAACGAGGTCTGTTAATGGGAAAAAATAGCCATTTCTAGATCCTTCTCTAAACTTGCCCATGTGGGGGCTTATCGCTGATCTCTTGGAGAGATGGTACTCGACCCCTAACCTATTGGGAATATCCCCTATCTCTCTCCTACCATCTCTCATCCTATCCTATCCCTAACCTCATCCACTTAGTCCTATATATGTGAAGCTCACTCCCATACCAAGGGGAGGAAGACTATGGTATCTACATGCTGGTGAAATCTCTCTTGGACACTTTCCCTCACCTCTTGGAGACTCTCATGCTTCCTTGGAAGGGCTTGGAAATTGGCTTGTGTGGAGAAGGGCTGCTACATTATGTCATTGGTTGTAGTTCTATATCTCTATCATGTACTCCTCTATTTGCAGTAATACAAATGCTTTCCACCAATATTGTCTCTTATGTATAATGATGTTGTGTTGTTTACTTGCTTAACTGTTTACATAGATCTCTTATTGTATAGATGCTCTTTGCTCGTTTCTCTTTTCTGTGTCTTGACAGGTCTTGTAGCTTGGATCTAATGACCATGGGACATGGAGCAACATAGCAGGAGAAAGGATAGCGAATCAAAGACGTAGGACATCTAGCACTTGATCCTTAAGTAGATCTACGAAACACATTTGTAGTCTGTTTTATTTGTTCTAGACTCACATTGAGCTAGGGAGATCTGGCTCGCCTCCGATTGAGTGGATTGTCTGTCAACAAATCTAGCGACCATACTAGGGAGTTTCTTTGTCTAGTAGTCATTAATCTGAGTCATTTTCAATTGATTGCTTGACACAAGCCTTGTTATCATTTTTGTCATTTTTCCTTCTTTGGAGTGATTCCATGGTCAGATCTTCACATTGAAGATCCTAATCTTCTTCCTTTGAGTTTGTATAACCTAGTTTCAAACCTGTTTGTGGTTCATCCTTGAGAGATCTGATTCATTTTTGAATCTATAACTCGCCTGTCGCACCTGGGCAGTGAAAACAGAGCGACACTGTGTTTTCCTGAGCTTCTTCCTATGACTGTAGCTTGCTTGTCGCGACCTGTGCATTAGTGAACTGCGACGTTGTCGCACCCTTTGTATAGGTAAACTGTGACGTCGCACTGTCTGCAAAGACAGACTGTGACAATCAGTCAATGCTTGGCATACAAACATCCATTCCCTTGTTTGACAGTCTGAGCCTTGGTTTGTTGTATAAACTCTCTTCTGTGCTACATCATTCGGCCAGAGATCCCATTTGTGCTTTGTTTGGTCTGTTTGGATTGATCTTGGGTTCCGTTTTGGACAAGTCTGAAACTGGTAGTGTTGGGCATCTTTGTCCCCTCCACCTTCATCATTTTCACTCTTGCATTCCCATCCTTCCATCCCTGATCTGATTAGTACATTAGATCAGCTCCCAGACCTCATCTGCTTTTGTTTTGAGCTTTGCTTGCTTAGTTTGCTTCCTGCTGTTTGATTTTAAGTCAAGTGTGTCTTTTTGCTTGGTTTGAGTGCTTCTCTTTTCTTGAATTTTCTAAGTATATGAGTGCCGCAAGTAGCATTTTCTTTTCAGTTATTTAGATCTGAAAGAAAAAGTTGTTCAAAATTTATTTGCTTTGATACGCTCATTGAAAGATCAAAAGTGCTTCTTTCCCATTGTTTCTCAAGAAAATTATTGAAGAAAGATTGTTGTGCATTGGAATGTTTTTGGAAAAGTTGAATGGAAATATATTGGTTGTGTTTTTCTTGAATTATGAATCATTCATCTTCTTGAAAAAACTCAAGTACTTTCGATTTTTTGCAAAAGGTGATCCATGTTAAGGAAAGGTAGATGCATTTTTGTTTCTTGTTGCCTTTAGATCATTGAAAAGAGAAAGTGAAAAGTTTGCATATTCCATTTCAGAATTCTTTCATTTCATTACTTAGCATTGTTTTGATTTGAAAAGCAAAAGAAAAGAAAAGAGAAAATACTTTGATCTGGATATTAGTGTTGTGTACTTTTTTTTAGTTTCGTCGAAAAAGAAAAGAGTACTTTCATTGTCAAATTTGTATGAATTGAGATTGTGTTGCATTGAGTTTGTTTTGGAAAAATCATTGGAAAAAAATTTCTCCTTCCCATAGGTAGAATTCATCGAAAGAAAAGATCATTTCGTGCATGTAGCTAGGGCTTGCATTATGTTTCTGATTATGTACTCACCTCATGCATTCACCTAACCATCCAAGATAAAATAAGCGGTAGAACTAGGTAAAATTTTTAGTAACTTGTGTGTAAGTTAGAGACGTGTTCCTGCGTCGTTAAGCATGGCAGCTGTCGTTACTTGCCAGAATTGTAGTCCATGGGTATTGTAGTCTTCCAAGTACATTGGTATATCAAGCTCCTTCACGTACCCACCGAGTACCATAATACGTACTTGGCGCATATCGAAGGGTGTATCACGTACTCGACACGTATATCGGAAGGTCTTGTGCCAACGGCTGTGCATTAGAAAACACCACTACGGATTTGAGCTCCCACGTACCTTGCGTATATTGGGAGACACCATTAGGATTCCTGAAACCAACTGAGTTAACCATTTGGCTGTCTTGGAAAAGCAATACACCGAGAACAACACTCGGGGAGATTAGCACACACGTCCTGTCCAGGTAGTCAGGTATGTAGGCAAGGGTATGGTCCCAATCCTCCTTATCGCGTCATTCTGTTGGACCCTACAGTATATCACGGTTTGCAAAGCCTTGATAATTCTGTGAGGTTCCAGACTTTTGAATCCACTTTGTCACATAAGTTTGCTTGTTGCCTTAGTTTGAGTAGGTTTTCTTGGACTGCTTTTCTTTTAGAATACCTTTAGGAGAGAGAGACGTTGTTTTGGCCCTTTTTGGCTGATTTTCTTGATACTCTAATGGATTTTCCCTGGAGAAGGTCCCGTAGGATGTTGAACTTGCCACCCAAATTTCCCCTTAATCTGGAGGTTATTTTG
Organism: Larix kaempferi; assembly: GCA_027924585.1. Classification (NCBI taxonomy): domain Eukaryota; kingdom Viridiplantae; phylum Streptophyta; class Pinopsida; order Pinales; family Pinaceae; genus Larix; species Larix kaempferi. Next base: position 11,866,922 of record BSBM01000461.1, on the reverse strand, counting down.
AGGGTAAGAATGGATCAGCATAATGCGGTTGTAGTTATTGAAGTAGGGAAACCTACTTTGAATATTGGCAGACATTTGTTTCCACTAGATTCACCTACCTCTCATCCCACGCAGGATGAAGAAGCACATACCCCCACTTCTCAAAAGCTTCCTCCTATCATCCCAGGAGAACCTGGATCGTTGGAATGGATAAACCAACCCGAAGACGACCCTATAGCAACTGTTGGTCCTTTAGTATCTTACTGGAAATCCTCTACAGAACACCTAGTGGCTCATTTTGCCATCTCATCCCCACCTAACTGGACTACTCCAGAGTTCACTAGGCCTTACTATAGGCCAGACCCTGCCGAAATTTTCAGCCCCATCCATGAACATTTGGAACAGTTACGTGTCAAAGGAGATGAGCTTCGAAGACAAAGTCTGGAGAGACACTCTGAAGAGTTCCATAATCGTCATTTCCAAATAAGACTTGACGACGGAACCATCCCAGTTCATTTGATATCTTTCAGATCACCTGAAGTACCCCACCACATGACCACTAATGAGACTGGTCAACCCTCGCAGGAGTCCAGTCCTGCACCTCAAGTGAACCAACTGGTGGAAGGACAATGGTCCAACACACCTATCACTACCACAGTTACTTTACCAGTTCCTCCCCCACCTCAAAATTCGAGGGGAGGATATTCCATTCCTACGAATTATCTTATTGGTAATGTTATTACCACGGTAGCTAGTCAACAACCTACGTTGGTTCAACCTCTGAATAGTGGTCAACCTGTTGTGGCTGGGGGGCAACCCCCATTTCCTAACCAGAGTATAGTTGGTGGAGTCCCCAACGGGCCTTCCGTTGGACCTACCCGACCCGCTAGACCGTCCACCACGGGATTATCTCATGTTGGAGTGCCGTCGAATGTAACCCAACCCTCATGGAGTCAAGTGTATCCAGGTTTTGTTAACCCTGCGCTGGGCCAACCTAATCTCGGAAACGCACCATACAAGATACCTTATCCTGGGAATCCTTACACTCTATGGGTACAAAAACCTGTGTTGCAACATGGACCCCAATCGACTATCCCTCAAGTACCACAACCCCCGATCGGACCTCCTCCTCCTCTTGTTGGAGGCAGTGCGCCCCCACCAAATATTGGTGGAGGGCCACCCCATTTTTCCTATAATCCCCTCCACCCTTCCAGTGGTGGCGGGAATGGTCCCCCACCCCTTCCAGGTGAAGGAGGCGGCGAACTGCCTTATCATGGAGGAGGAGGACATTTCCCTTCGGGTGGTGGTGGTGGTCCACCACCCCCTCCATGCAGAGGCGGTGGAGGACCTAATTACCCTGGTGGTGGTGGTAGTGGTGCGAACCCTCATCCTTCCGGAAGCGGAGGTGGTGGGGGTCCCCATCCATCTGGCAGTGGAAGTGGCCCACCACCCCCTCCAGGTGGAGGCGATGGTGGGCCACCTTATTATGGTTATGGACCCCCACCTCCTCCCGGTGGTGGCGGTCAACCTCCACCCCCTCCCGGAGGTGGAGGCGGACCCCCACCCTATTGGAATGGACCACCTTATGGTGGCGGACCTCCTTACGGTCTGGGCGGCACACCCCCCTACGGTCAATTTTATCCTGGTACACCTTATGGTCAATTTAATCCTTACACGCCATATCCGTATTATCAATACGCGAAGCCTAATCCACAGCTTCCCTTTTTGGCTACTTTGGACCTACCTGACCTGTCTTGTTTAACCAACAATCCCATTTACCATGGATCTAACTGGCCACCGATTCCGGTAAAACTGCCATCCGATATACCCAAGCTTGATGGCAAGGCGGGTGAAGACCCGAAAGATCATGTAATGACATACCATTTATGGTGTTCATTGAATTCCTTAATGGACGATTCAATTTGTCTTAGACTGTTTCAGAGGACTCTCATCGATTCGGCTGCCAAGTGGTACATTGAGTTGCCACCACACTCTTTTCTTGATTTTGGCTCCCTTGCTATGAACTTTTTGACTCATTTCCAGTGGCCTATACGGTATGAGACTAGTACGAAACTTTTAACCTTGCTCCGTCAGAATACCGCCACTCACATTTCGGATCATATCCACGAGTGGCGAAGGAGATGACGTCTCATTAAAGCTCCCATTCCAGATCATCTCCTAGCAAACTGGTTTACAAAGTCACTCCTTCCTGTCATAGCAAACGATGTTGCCATGAGAGGTGTTGTCACTAAAGAACAAGCCATCGCGAGTGCCCATTTGCTCGACTTAGTATACACTCAGTCTGACACTCTGTTCAACATTTTTCCTGACGCACCCTAGGACATTAATGATCCCACGAAACCACAGAAGGGACCCCAAGCTGATGGAATCATTGGTTCCCTTACCACCCATCCTGCTACTAGCACTGTTGGATCATCTAATCCAACCCCGGTTGGCCACAACACCGCCAAGTCTACCCCTCTTGTTGTAACTGAAGAGGTGAATTCTATTCAATCAACTTCATCTCAGAAGTTTAATGGCAAAAAGAAGAACAAGGGGAAACCCAAGAAATCTTCTGCCCAGTAGGAAACGAAGAGCACTCCCGAAGATACTAAGCAGAAAAGGAAACTGAAGTATCCTTACTCACTGTGTGGAGAAGATCATTTCTCCAAAGAGTGTCCCCATAGAGATGAAGTTTAGAAGTTTCTTAGGGGTAAAATGACTCCCGCAGTCCTCAACGATCCGTTTCCTGCTCAAAATCAGCAGATGATTACTCAAACCCCCTCAGCCCAGGGGAAATCATCCAATACCATGCATGTTCTCATGTTATGTAATGAGACGATCAATTTGAATACTCACGTGCGATCCTACGAACAAGTCCCTTTGAAGGAATCCGCTGGAAGTAATACTGAAAAAACTTCCGACTCTTTGCCTGATGTCACTATACCTTCGACTTCTCTTATTATTGAGAAGCCATCAAAGACTTGGCCCAAGCTCCTTGCGCCATGTCTACCTTGGAAGTTTTTCAGAATTGTCCCAATCAACGCAAAACTCTCCTCACCGCCATTGGTGCAATTGACCTGGATTCCTCGAACACCATCATGTTCCGACTTTAAAACCATAAGTCGAGGCTCTAACACCAGCTCGCATTCCAAGTTACTGCGAACATTGCTGGGAAGATGGTCCATCACACCCTTCTAGATGAAGGTGCCTCTACCTCTGTCATGTCGATCGCCTGCTAGAGAGCCATCGATTCTCCTGAATTGAATTGATGTCCTACCATGTTGAAAGCATTCGACAGCCATGGCTTTCAACCTCATGGGCTCTTACAAGCTCTTGCAGTTGAGTTGGGCAGAAAGACCATAACCATTAATGTGGAAGTGGTCTCAGCCTCTTTAGATTATAATCTCTTGCATGGTCATGATTGGTTTTACACCATGCACGCGGTAGCCTCCTTTGTCTTCCGCATAGTACAGTTCCCCCACCAGGGCTGAATTGTTACTATCGACCAACTCGATTTTTGTACACAAGACATCACTACTCATCCTGGTGACCATATTCCTTCCATCGGACAGATGGGAAAAAAGTATGAGAGTGTACAGGTTGGCCTATTGAAAGATTCATCTCTCATGGGCATTTATCCATCTGTGGATCCCCCTAATCATGTCGTGACAGTGAACATGATCTCTACAGAAATTTTATCTCACTCCAATGATGCTTGGCTTGTACTTGATGAAGCCACAACACATCTGTTTGGAGACATGATGCCTCTTTCACCCGCTGAATGCATTTATGAGGCGATCCAAACAGCGCCGGAGGACTATTCATCCATGGTTTCTCCTTCCTATTCTCTACAACGGACGTCCTCTCTACCTGATCTCTTGCTTCAGACTTTTCATTCAGACGAGTCCATCATAGAAGTAATGAATGTAGACGACGGTCCATGGGATGATCTTCATCACAGGTCATCTTTTCTTCCCCCGTGGAAGTACATAGAGAATAACATACATACCCTCTTTTTCACTGGATATCTACCCATCCACTCATTTTCCCATCCTCACATGTTCTATAGACTCAGAGGGAAACTTGGCTAACATTGAGCCAACCACTGTGGTAGACATCTTGGTGAAACCAGGTATAGTGGAACACATTCGCATAGGCCAGAAGTGTTCCCCTAAAGAAATTGCTATTGGCACGGCCTTATTCAAGCGATTTTGAGATGTTTTCGCTTGGTCCTATGAGGAGATGCCTGGGATAGACCCCGTGATTGTCTCTCACAAGATAAAAACCTATCCCGACATCAAGTGCGCCAAAAGTTGCAACCAGTACACCCCCATAAAACTGCAGCAATAAAGGCAGAAATTGAGAAGCTCTTAAAGGCTGGCTTTATCTATCCCATCCCATTGACGGATTAGGTCTCAAATGTCGTTCCCATGAACAAAAAGTAGGGCACCATTCGCGTTTGTGTTGATTATCGGGACCTTAATTGGGAATGTCCAAAAGAAAACTACTCGACCCCTTTCATTGACCAGATCATCGACAACTGTGCCGGAAGCGTTATCTTTTCATTCATGGATGGCTTTTTCGGTTACAGCCAAATCGAGATCAACCCAGCCAATCAGCATAAGACGGATTTCATCTTCCCATGGGGTACATTCGCTTATCACAAGTTCCCATTTGGCCTTAAAAATGCTGGCGCCACGTTCCAGTGGGCTATGTCGTACGCTTTCCACGATATTAAGGACTTTGTGGAACCTTACTTGGATGATCTCCCTGCTCATTCAAAGCAGCATGAGTTCCACATTGATCATCTGACGGCCATATTTCTCAGATGCAGATGGTACAATATCCGTTTGAATCCTCATAAGTGTATATTTTGTGTCAAGTTTGGGTGCCTCTTAGGATTCATTGTCTCGAAATATGGGATCTGCATTGATCCCTTGAAGGTGGAGGCCATCATCAACCTACCACCTCCTACTGATGTTACGAAACTTCAAAGTCTCCAAGGGAAGGTGACTTATCTACGATGTTTTTTCTGTAATTTCACGGAAAAGACTCAGGGATACATGAAACTTCTTAAGAAGGACATCCCATTCATTTGGGAAGACCAAGCTCAAAAATCTTTTGACAGTATCAAACATGCTATTACGCATGCCCCTGTGCTTCAACTGCCTAATTATTATCACGATTACATTTTGTATCTCGCCACTTCTGCTACCACTATCGCCATGGTTTTGGTACAAGAAGATCAAAACGCTCAGGAACATGTGATATAGTATGCGAGTAAGGGTCTCACTGACACAGAAACTAGATACTCACATGTCAAAAAACTAGCTTTTGCGGCAGTCATTGCCATCCAAAAGCTCCGTCATTACATCCTGCTCCACACCACCACCATCATTTCCAATTCAAACCCCATGTACCACGTACTGACACATCAAGTACTTGGGGGCAAGTATTCACACTGGATTGTGATACTGCAAGAATTTGATCTTCTTTTCGAAAAGGCTAAGTCTAAGAAGTCTTTGGTGTTTGTTGAGCTCATCTGCGACCTCCCCCATTCTGATGTAGAAGTAGAGCACAATGGTTCGTTTCCCGATGAAATATTGTTTCTCATCAGTATGTCTGACCCATGGTATGGAGATATCCTGTTATATCTTCAGACCCAATGCTTCGATCCTCAACTGTCTCACGACGATCGTCGTAAGATACGCCGCCACACAAAGTATTACTTGATCATAACTGATACTTTGTATCGCCATGGCATCGATTCCATTCTTCGACGTTGTCTAACGCATGAGGAAGCCGAACGCTTTCTGAATGACTGTCACGTTGGGGTGTGTGGTGGTCACCTCTCCGGGATGGCTACTGCCTAGAAGATTTTGCATGCAGGATACTACTGGCCTACTATCTTTAAAGATTGTATTGAGGCTGTTAAGAAGTGTCCCCCTTGCCAACACTTCCATATGAAGAAGTGCACGCATCCCGCCCCATTACATCCGATTATTGCCGTTGGCCCATTCACAAAATGGGGAAAAGACTTTATGCATTGTAAGCCTACCTCGGCCGGGGGTCATAGTTACATCATCGTAGCTGTGGATTACTTTACGAAGTGGGCCAAGGCTATGCCTACATACCAAAATGACGGCAAAACCACCGCACTCTTCATGTTCAACCACGTAATAGCACGGTTTGGAGTTCCTCGGGCTATAGTCACTGATCATGGTTCTCACTTTCAGAACCATATGGTTGCTGAATGAGCAACAGGTTGGGTTTTCGCCATGAAAACTCAACTCCCTACTACCCGCAATCCAATGGACAAGTCGAGGCCATTAACAAGATCTTGAAAACTATGATCCGAAGGATGGTAGGGACACAAAAGTCCAAATGGCACAATATGCTCTTCTCAGCATTATGGGCCTACCGAACTACCGTTAAAAACGCCACAAAATTCACTCCTTTTGAATTGGTATATGGTTTGGAGGCTGTTTTACCAATAGAATGAGAAATTCCGTCTCTTCAACTCGCTGTAGAACTTCTTCCTGACACTACTACTGAGGAAGAACGACTCTTGTACATAGCTAAGCTTGACGAGTCCTGTCGCGATGCTGCTCTTGCTAATGAAGCACATAAGAAACGCAGCAAGGCCCAGTACCATAAGTCAGTCGAACCTCATATCTTCAACGAGGATGACCTGGTCCTCACTTATGACCAGAAGCACGATAAGCTAGGAGCTAGGAAGTTCGATTCCATGTGGCATGGACCTTACATCATTAAACATGTGTTGGAAAAAGGAGCCTATGAGCTCGAAGATTATGATGGCATCTCTTTGGGTGAGCCCCGTAATGGGATTTACCTAAAGAGATACTATGCTTGATTTCTCATGCATAGACTGACTTGTATATACTGTACATGGCGTGTTTTTGTGTGGTGTGACACATTTTATTTTTCAAGTGTCTTAGATCTTGTTTTCCGCTCCTTACGACATGTTCTGTCTACGTGTGCAGATGGTGACGTGTTATGGATTCGCGGACGGCACCAGCCGACATACCCGTAACCTTGCTTCGGTAGCCTGGGTACTTTATTCCCCTACAGGTGAGCTCATTAGCTCAGGAGGAAATTGTCTAGGGTTTGCGACCAACAATGTCGTAGAATATCAAGCTGTAATCGGAACCCTGACCGATGCCATTTCCTTGGGTATGGACCACATTGTCATCCATATAGATTCTCAATTAGTGGTTTCTCATCTCAACTGGATTTACGCTATCTGTGATCCTACCCTACTCCATCTCTTTAGATGAATATGTCTCTTGGAAAGGTCATTTGAATCCATTCAATACCTGCACATTCCACGAGAGTTGAACACAGTTGCTAACTCGATGGCCAATTTCATCATGGATTGGTACATTGCACACACATAACAATCATAATATGTAAAAGCATTCATAACATGTAAATATAATGTATAGAAGCAAACATGTAAACGAGATCACATCACTAATCATTCAAATACACATAATGTATAAATCGTCGATAATATATATAAATCACTCAAAAGTAGTGCTGGTACAAAATCTAAAGCACGTTGCCTTTCAGTGAGTCTCTACAAAAATCAGAAGCATCATAAGCTTTCGGTAAGTACAAACTCTGAGGCTTCTTAAGCTCTCAAGTACAAGTATAAAAGTGTCTCAGGCACCACGCCTGATCCACACACCCCTGACTCGCACAGCTCTCTGTCGCTATGTAAGGAAGCAGTCCATAATACGAGCCACCTTGTAGAGCAAAGCGTTGAAGTGTACAGACGCTCCAACCCCAAATCTCTACATGGGCCTCAGAAGGTCATCAATAGCAGGCTCTGGAACCTCCACAGTCAACCCTAACAAGTTCCGGTACACATCCTCCATCTCCTCGATGGTGGCATGTGCACTTGCAGGAATCACTGCTTCCCCGCCTTTGTCTCTCCTCGCTAGAAAGGAGAGACCCACCGGCCGTACAAGGCCAACATCTGCACACACAATGTATTGGTCAGCACTACATCAAAACAATAATATAATTCACAAAACTTAAAAATACAAGGGTTTTTGTTCTTACCGATATCACCCCATGCTGCACCCTCTGGCAGCACCAAGTCGGGATCCTCCCAAAAGTCTGTGCCACTGTAAGGAAAGTCCTCCAACATGAGCATCTGGCCCTCTAGCCAGCTGAAAAACTCAGGACCAAAAGTGATGATGGGACCCCCACCATGGAGGGTCATCAACTCTGCCCACCTGAGCATATATGGATATCTCAGATCCCTATCATCCACTATCACCTGCGGGCGCAAGAGAGGAACCCGTTCCAATAGGAACGACACTATGATAGAACCATACCCAAACTGCTTGAGCTCCCCTCACCGACACTTGGTCAGCTAAGCTGGGATGTTTGTGAGGAGACCCTCACACCAGTTGAAGACCATGGGGGACATACAGTCCTCCGCATATAACATCTGGGTCTGAGTAGATGTATGTGGAGCTTGGCTACCTGCAACCCTGGTAATAGTAAGCAGTACAGTCCTCAGTGGATGACTCACCACATCTTGAATGAGTATCTTCCCACTGGAGGGACGAGAAGTAGTAACACAGTGTTGTGACACCATGTCCTCGATAGTATGGTCATTGGCTCGCGTCCCAGTGAGTTGTACCACATCCCCTCTTCGGGACAAACCGGTCAGAAAGTATATGTCCTCAATGTCAATGTTGAGGATGTGCTCACCTATGATGAAGTATTGTTGGGCTGCATCCCAACTCTGAAGCATGTGTGTCAAGAACGGCACCTGGGCTCTCACCCCTTGTACCTGAAAGAATTTGAGCAAGCCACAGTTTCGCAAAGCAGCCACACATTGTGGATCATTTGTGGCCTGCTCATCTTCCAACTCATGTTCTCTTTCTCTCCACTCTAAAACCATCTTTGTTTGCTGGGAACCTGTCAAAAGGAGCATTTAAAGCATGTTAGGACTTTCTCCAACTGGCAACAACTTATTTTTTGGGATATATTTGATGTTTGGAATTGGAGTTTTCGCCACCACAGGCTACCATCAAATACAGCGTGACGTCATCGCAGGTCCCATTTTCGAGACTTGCGACGACCTAGGCTCGTCGCAAATCCCGAAAGGGCCACTTGCGATGAGCCGAGGGTGTAGTGGCCCCTCCCCAAACCATCAAAAAACTCAAAAAAATGCATAAAAATGCAAAAACTAAACCACTACAAAGTTGTTGGTTGAGATTTAGGCCTACCTAGTCTGGACGGCTGGTGAAATGGTGGATCGTAGCTCCCGGAATTGACGATGGAAGTTTTGGCTCCAAATCGGTACTTCTCCACCCAAATTGGCAATTTGAATAATGTTTCTATTTTTGGCCTATATTTCTATTTATAGAATGAAATGGAATATTCCTTTTCAAATATTTTGATGCTTTTGGGCCATTTACTATAGTTTCGACCGTTTGTCGTTATATTTGGGCTATTTGACACTTTTTCTAGTGTACAGGAGTCATAAAAATGGTCTTTCATAACGTTTCTCACATCACCAACGGTAATTATAGGTATGAACACCCCTTCGTGTGTTTTGTCATTATTATTTTTGGTTAGTTGCATTAATTGCATGAGGATGAGTTTACTATTCGTTTGTTCTCATACTCACCAAATCATGAGAACAAGTACTGAGTTATGATTTATCACTTTTCCGGGCTTGTTAAACTTCCACGGGAAATTACACCCCCTGGAGTCCATAGTTAAGCTCTTTTCAGACTCCCTAAAATTGAAAAGATTGCCAAGCAAACTTGTCACGTTCATGCTTGTGAAAGTATTTGAATGGTTGTCTTCCTAACAATAGTTTACCCCTTTTTCGGACCAGGAGGCACTAACTATGAAAAAGGAATACTCCAGCCAATCATGACTGGAAGAGTCCTCTCCCTCGTTGTTTTACCCTTTTTCGGGCGATGAGGCTAACTTTACGAAAAAGGACCGTTGGAGTCTTCTTTAGTTCTTTTCAGACTCTCTACATATGAAATGACGACCGAGTTTGCCTTCTATGGACTCGTTGAATTTTCATGGATTGGACTCATCTATGAGATGAGCTATATCGAGCATCTGGTTACCCTCATCAAGCTCATAAAAAACACATGACGTACTCATCGTTCATGATGGGGAAAAAGGAAAGTGTTTGTGTTACAAACCTTAGTGGAAGTATATAGTCGTTCTTGAACATGGCACTCATTTGCATTGCATATAGTACTTGGGTCATCTATTTGTCTATGAGTCCCCGCTTACTTTCTGAGTCTTGTTACTCCTCTGAGTCAATCGGAGAAAGCTTCCATCATCAGTTGCATTAGAAGTTTGCGTCATTCTCGTGTCAATACTGCCAAGTCATGCCATGCCCATGTTCAAGAACACATTCATCACTCATCATTTTGCAGTCAGTACACATGTCATCATGCCATTGTTACTTTGCATCGGTCTCACATGTTATTGTACCATCTGATCCACTCTACACATCTTTTGTCGTGTTTCGTGTCGATTGATGGGGGATTCATTATTTCCCTCCTTCGACGGATTCATCCTTGTCGACTTCAGCACATCATACGAGGATTGAATCTAGAAACCAACCAAGTACCTTGGCCCTGCATGCCTCAATGGCAGGTTACCTCGCTTTCATCATGAGTTTACATGATTGACTCTTGATTGAAAGATTTCATCTTGCGTTCGACTTCAACTCATTTATTCACGCTTGATGGTATGTACTATGATAGCTTGGGAATCATTGACATTAATGACGATCTCCCTCACACTTGTTAATGGTTTACATCAATGACCGGTAATCAAGTGGTTTCTACCATGTTCGACGTCAAGACATTTGTAATCACATGGATAGATTCATATCATTGCAGGTTCATCTTGAAGACCCTGGAGAGTCATGTTTTTTACCCAGGTTGCGATGGAGTTTGTATTGAGTCATATTACACGGATCCATTTTTGTATTGGTCGTGGTTGTGTTATCATCTCATCATGGATCTATGCTTGTGTCTAGTAGCCATTATTATGTTCAGTCGGTCATTACTACCATGGATTTGCAATGTATTGGCCAACAGCCATGTTGTACTACATATGAGATTGTCAATTCAGAGTCAGTTGTACTATAGCAACATCCTTCATCTGACGAGTCTTTTGCCAATATTTCTATCAAAGCACTTCACCTGTACATCCTTAACAGCTTCATGCTTTGGGGGGCATTCTGTTACACCTAAAATCTACCCATCATCCTGATTTAGTGTGTACATCCCTGAAGTCACTTGGATTGATTGATCATTTGGGAGGATTGGTGCTCACTTTGCAAAAACCTTTTGAGAGGTCATCGTAGGTTCCACACTAGCAACATGCGTCGTCGCAGGTTGCTTTTTAGCAAGGTGCGACAAGGTCTATTAATGGGAAAAAATAGCCATTTCGAGATCCTTCTCTAAACTTGCCTATGTGGGGGCTTATCCCTGATCTCTTGGAGAGCTGGTACTTGACCCCTAACCTATTGGGAAGATCCCCTATCTCTCTCCTACCATCTCTCATCCTATCCTATCCCTAACCTCATCCACTTAGTCCTATATATGTGAAGCTCACTCCCATACCAAGGGGAGGAAGACTATGGTATTTACATGCTGGTGAAATCTCTCTTGGACACTTTCCCTCACCTCTTGGAGACTTTCATGCTTCCTTGGAAGGGCTTGGCAATTGGCTTGTGTGGAGAAGGGTTGCTACATTAAGTCATTGGTTGTAGTTCTATATCTCTATCATGTACTCCTCTATTTGCAGTAATACAAATGCTTTCCACCAATATTGTCTCTTATGTATGATGATGTTGTGTTGTTTACCTGCTTAACTGTTTACATAGATCTCTTATTGTATAGATGCTCTTTACTCATTTCTCTTTTCTGTGTCTTGATAGGTCTTGCAGCTTGGATCTGACGACCGTGGGACGTGGAGAAACATATCGAGAGAAAGGATAGCAAATCAAAGAGGTAGGACATCTAGCGCTTGATCCTTAAGTAGATCTAGGAAACACATTTGTAGTCTTTTTTATTTGTTCTAGACTCGCATTGAGCTAGGGATATCCGGCTCGCCTCCGGTCGAGTGGATTGTCCGTCAACAACCTGACAGAAGAAATTGAGATGAAGTTGCAAGATCTCTGGGAGACAGAGGATACTATCAAGGAGCAACTCGTGAAGCCTATCCCGGAGGAATTATTGCCACAATCAAGGGATGTGAGCAAGAGACTAGGGAAACAATTGCGAAGCTTAGTGCAACTTTTCAACAATTCACTGCGCAAGCAAGCACTTTAGTGGATGCATAGATGAACCAGCCAACTTGGAGTGGCTCGGGGACGAGCCACATGTGAGTGTTAGGGGCTTGTTGGGCGTGGCCCAAGTAAACCTCTTTTTGGGGAAGACATCTTTCATGGAGCGGGGCTCCAGTGCAACAGCTATTTTCGGCAGAAAAGTACAAGTGAACGAGGTTCAACAGCAACCTATTTTGGTTAAGTAATTCCATAGAATCCTGGAAGAAGGGTAAAGAACGACGTGGAATTGAAGGAAAGTGACCTGTTAGCTAGAGTGGCAGAAATCGATAGAGGCAGAACGACGGATCAACAGTGATAGGAGAGTAAGAGTGGCAGAAAGGCACACACCAGTATGCAGTTAGAGTCGTTCCATCAGAACTGTGGCTATAAGAAGGGTGTCAGAGCCAGGAGTGGAACGAAAAGGTGGCCAAAGCCGAGTGGAGCAGTTGTCGACTACGATAGGATGGTTTACCAGGGTAACCGCACCAGTTTTGATGGATTTTGGGTAGCATGGGTTTTTGTCCCACAATGAGTGTCAAGACGTGACCCTCGGGCACGCTCTATAAAAAGGTAAATTTTGTAAGGGAAGGGTTGGTCATTTTTTGTCTGAGTTTTGTATTGTAAGAACATAAGAGAGAAAGAGGATCTGCGGCTGAGTGCGTAGAGACCTATTGTAGAGAGAAGATTCTACAGATGATCGCGCACATTCGAACTCTTGAAACCTTACCATTAATATAAAAAATAGTTCTCATGGATGTATCTCTCATCCTAGGGGTGAACCACGTAGATACGTGTGTTATGTGATTGAATGAGTGTGATTGTGCATACTTATGTTTATGTTTTCATTCATACTTATGCTTATGTATGTTCGTGCTTTTATATGTATTTTCACGTGTATGATGGATGAGAATAATATGTTAAGTATGGAATATGTATGACTGAAGGCACAAGCATATCGGAATATGTTGAATGCATAAGTAATAGGAATAACACTAAGTCAGCGAAGTCTGTAAAGTGTGTATTTGTTAAGAAGTGCAGTCTGGAGTTGCGCTGTCATATTGTATTGTGGCCATTGTGAAGTGCATAGCCCCAGCATGCATTGTAGCATAAGAATTAAATGCGAATTAGGAGTGACTTTGCACAACTCACCAGATTATTAACCATACATTACCTCATTATAGAAACCTACTTCTGTAATCCCCCATAACTTCGCCTTGGGTGAGACCTCAGCTTATTTGCAGGATGTTGCCGAAAGAGCCGGTGAAGAAGGGTTTTGTTGGACCAAAACTACACAGAACCTGGGTCGGTACAAGAAGGTTAAAGAAAGAGGTTCATAGCCAAAATTCCATCCACTATTATATGATCATTGTAGATTTAATTTAATGCATCGAGAACTCTTTCCCAATACTCTACTTTATTTTTCCATTCCTCTATCACAATTGGTGAATTCTCATTTCCAATAGTGTCTTTTCACTTTTTTATGTATGATGCTATTCCTTCCTTTAGTTCTTTTAAATATACATCATTCTCTCTGGAACCTAAGAAACATGGATTCCATGTGGGAAATTTAGGTCAACCTTCATCATCTTTATTTCAAAACTCAATTGGATCTGACCACTTGAGATCTCTAATCGATTCTTTATACCTCATCACTGGAACATTATTAAGTACAAGAAATTGGAAGTATTGGACATTAATATGTATGACTAGTGCATCTTTTCCCTCTTTAATGTATCCATTAAGGAAACATTTGTAGTCATAAACTTTGTCAATAAGTGTAGGTGGAAACACTCGTTTTTCTTCTATTGTGCTATATGTATCCATCATTTCAGGTAAAAAATATATATCTTTACTTTTCAAGTTGGATAACATTCTTCCATAGGTTCCATCTATGTCTTCATGGGTGTGACCCACAAGCAAGAACCCAACCTCAATAGTGATGAATACACCAAGTGCAGTTAATAGTGATATAAACATGAAAACATAACGATTCTTCTTATCACTTGCTGCATTGTCCAACTGTAACAACAAACGTGGAGGAAGAGGTTTAAAATCAACATTTTGATTTTTAATCTTCTACGAGATAGAAAATCATCCTTGTACACTCTACATTTTGAGTAAATAGAGGTTTCAAGTAATGCATTTGAAAGTGGGTTTCTTGAACTTCCATTGTCATAATGTAGATCACCATACATATCAAGATGTGGGTCTCGAAGGTCCCTCAAGCACTTTGCAAGAGATGTAATGGTAAATTGTGATCCATGTGTACAAATGGTAGGGAGAAATGACCAAAACCTCATGTGTTATGCCCATGTGTTAGCATACCTATCAATGAAACCCAAGTTTGTTCCTGCAATAGATTTTGATTTGACAGGTAATCTTGGAATTGGAGTCTTTGTTTTATACATTTTATCATGGATAATGCTCAAATACTCCTTTGGAAACTACTCTGACATAATTATGTGTGCATAGTAGAAATATATTCCACACATAACAATCTTGTCATGTTTGTTTAGTCTACCTTGTGCCTTTTCTTCCAACTCTTTTGTAGTCGCTGACTTCATCTGTGCTTTCAACACGATACATTCACTACATTTTCTAAATTTGGTGTTTTTTGAGAATGTCACATCTCGAAAATGAGTATTCCAAATCTTGCTCATTGTTGGTTGTGATATTGATGGATAATCGAGCTTTTGAAGAGCCTCATTGATCTCCTTTAACACAAAACTTTGTGTGTAAGTTGAAGGAAACGATCTTAAAGGTGAAGATGTTCCATCTTCTTCAACTTGACGTGTTTGGTTCGGTGAAAAATCTAAATTATCATTCACAATTCTATGCAATATTTCTATGGCTACCATGGTATGTGCATGTGCTTTACATTTTTTGGTATTTCCATGAATGGTTTTGATGTGTCCATGTTGGAAACAATGTTGGTAATTATAGAAGGTGCTTTGAGGAATATCATGTATCTTTTACCATGCTTTCTTACAAATAATGTTTCCATTAAATCTCATGTCCTTTACTTTCCTAACAATAGGATGTAGGCCATGGCCATGGATCTTTGTCATGACTGTGTTTGAAAGTAGTGAATTCAAGACAAATTCCCTAATACCATTTTCATTCATTTGTTCCATACCCCTTCTAGCAGCTATAATTATTTTCCTATCAACATTTTGAATACAATCTTGTTTGCAACATTCATCCACTCCCAAAAGTTGGATTTCTTTCTCTTCATCTATAATTGTTTGACATTTTCATCTTTTTTTAGCAATAACTCGTTTAATCCTTTTATATGGCCTCGATACATGCACATCAATTATGTCCATATTTTCATCATTGTAAAGATCTCCATTCCATTTATTTAAGGGAATTGTGTCCTCTATAATATCCCATACCACCAATTCCTTGGGTGGCTCCTTGAATTTTCCCTTAACCCTTAAAATATAACCTTTATCATCCACTAACTTATTTATTGGCCATCTAACCAAACAATTTATAGACTTATCTCTGATTCTACATCTTTGGAAATTTCCATATATGTTTTCCACCAAAACACCGAATTCCAATTCACCTAGAGTTTTATCCCCAACCATGTCATCCTTACGGACAAAACCTATCATCCCTTTGGAAATGCTCATGATTGTTCATGTGCATTCAAGACTAAGAGAAACCTTTTTTCATGTGAATGTAGCCCTATCTTGGGGAATATTTATCAAATGATCATGACAATGTGGTTCCAAATCTGTCCAAATCTCTAAGATTCCAATGCACCCCCTAGTGTATGCTCAAATCCTTTTGGATGTTGTAGAAGAGCATCATGTTTTAACGCCTTCTCAATTTTAACCACTATGCATCCTTTCTTTACCATCCTTCCATGCACCTTATGCCCAAGATCTATATTGAATATGGATCCCTCACCCACCTTCACTCCACATTCTATAAGATCTACCTTGTATCCAATAGAAAATATGGATGAGACATTTGCACCTGTACACCAAATTAAATAAGGTTAGTATTTACTCAAAAAAAACATTCAACATCGAAAGTATTATCAATAACATTTAACACATGCTTCAAGATTTTGATTTACCTCTGTTATGCCTCAAATCCATAATCTTCCACAGATGTATGTCCCCTTCATCAACATATTCCACAATCAAATGTGGTTGAGTGACATCAATTATCAAAACTGTAACATAACCTGCATTAACCCTTTCTTTGCCATAATAAGTTCCAGTCTCTGTAGAGTAAACCCTTCCTATCCCAATAACTTGATCATTAATTAGGAGGTCAACATACTCCCTGCTTGTCAAAATTATATTTTCCATTTTAACTCCTTCCAATTCTGTAACACACAATTGAATTGTAACTCGTAAATAAGGTTAAACCATGCAAATTGTGTCTTGTATTTTAGCAAATACACAACCTTCAAAAAATTATATTAGTTACAATAATTCAAAATATTAAGGAAGCCATTTTGTTCGAGATGAAACATTGTTCCCCACCATCTAGTACATGCTATCAAAATGGACTTTACATATAAATTACACAAAAATAAATATATGAATATTTGACAATTATAGATCCAAGTAGTATCAGAGAATAACAAATATAAACTCATATAAATTTACAACAATGTTTCTATTTAACTTTGTTCATGGAAATAATATTATAGATGTATGTGTATAAATCGTGCTCATAATTTTTTTTCAAAAGTTGGAGAAACACAATAAGGTCCTTTGTAAAATCTAAGAAATTCCAACAAGGAAGATATGCTCTGCGTCAACAAATGTCCCATGAGAAGGAGCAGTTATATTTATAGCTCACTTAGTGAAAATGTTTGATGTTTGAACTTGAGATTGGTAGCAAATACATTGCACCATGAAGGAAATCTAGCACATGTTAGCGTTCTTTCAAGAACAAGCATAAAAACATTTCTTTCAACATTGCACAATGAAGGAAAGCTAACACATGATAGCTTTCTTTCTAGCACAAGCACAAAGACATTTCTAGAGAGCAGAAGGAAAAGTAACACATTGTTATCTTTCCTTCTACACAAGCATAATGACATTTCTTATGACAACATTGCTCATTGAAGGATAGTTAACGCATTTTTAGCTTCCCTTCTAGTACAAGCGCAAGGTCATTTATAACAACATTTCTTGTGAATGAAAGCTAAGATGTGTTAGCTTTCCTATCAGTACAACCACATTGTCATCAGTTACATTCCACCATATTTAAGGAAATATAACGCATGTTATCTTTCCTTCTAGCATGAGCATAACAACATTCCTTACAACAACAACGCACATCGAAGGAAAGCTAACGTGTTATCTTTATTTCTAGCACAAGCATAGAGACATTTATAGCAATAACATATCTGGCAAATGAAAGAAAACATGTGTTAAATAGTGGGAACACATGTAGAAATACACTAGTGGGAAAAGAAGATCCATTAGCAAGCAATCAACCCAAGTAGGGATGCTACTAACATCCAGTCAGAATTGCATCCATGGGTTTCTTGTTTACTGTTGGTCAATGAACCTACCGACTTCTTGGCGTGCAACTATTCAAATTTTTAAATTGGCAGAGGAATAAAATAATAGGGGGAAGATCCTACTAGAGGAATAGAGAGGTGAGCCTACTTCTAACAGGAAGGATCTATACTAGTACAACCACATTGCAATCCAATACATTGCACTATTAAGGAAATATAATGCATGTTCGCCTTCCTTCTAGAACAAGCATAATGGCATTTTTTACAATGACGTTGCACAATAAAGAAAAGCTAACTCCTGTTGGATTTCCTTCTAGCAGAAGCACAAGTGAATTTCTAACAACAATATTGCATGTGAATGAAAGGAAACCCATATTAACTTTCATATTAGTACTGTAAAATTACCATTAAATGGCTTGCACCATGAAGGAAATCTAACGGATCTTAGTTTTCCTTCTAGCAAAGGCATAAGGGAATTTATTACAACATTGCACACTAAAGGAAAGCTAACACAAAGTTAGCTTTCCTTCTAGCACAAGCACAAGGGAATTTACAACAACAACATTGCATGTGAATGAAAGCAAACACACGTTAGATCTCTAACGCATGTTACCCTTCCTTCTAGCACAAGCATAACATCATTTCTTACAACAAAACTGCACAGTGAAGGAAACCTAGCACATGTTAGCTTTCTTTCTAGCACAAGCACAAATAAAGTTTTAGCAACAACATATCATGCCATGTTATCTTTCCTTCTAGCACAAGCAAAAGGGAATTTTTTACAACAACATTGCTCTGTGAATGAATGCTAATGCATGTTAACTTTCCTTCTATCACCTGCATAAGGGCATTTATAACAACAACATTGCACGTGAATGAAAGCTAGCACGTGTTAGATTTCCTATCGGTAAAACCACATTGCCATCAAATAAATTGTACCATGAAGAAAATCTAACATATTTTACCCTTGTAGCACATGCATAACAACATTTCTTACAACAAAATTGCACAGTGAAGGAAAGCTAGCACATGTTAGATTTCTTTCTAGCACAAGCACACATAAATTTTTAGCAACAACATATCATTGCTAATGAAATCTAACGCGTGTTAGATTTCCTACTGGTACAACCACATCGCCATCGAAAACATTACACCATGATGAAAATCTAACGAATATTAGCTTTCCTTCTAGCATGAGCATAACAACATTCCTTACAACAACAATTAACAATCAAGGAAAGCTAACACATGTTGGCTCTCTTTCTAGCACAAGCACAAAGACATTTATAGCAAAAAAAAATCATGAAGAAAGAAATCTAATGTGTGTTATCCTTCCTACTGGTAGAACTACATTGCCATCAAATACACTACCCCATGAAGCAAATCTAATGCATGTTATCTTTCCTTGCAACACAACCATAAGGGCATTTCTTAAAACAACATTGCACAGTGAGGGAAAGATGAGGCATGCTGGATTTCATTCAATCACAAGCATAAGGGAATTTCCAACAACAACATTGCATCTGAATGAATAATGCATGTTATCTTTCCTATTGTTAGAACCACATTGTCATCAAATGCATTGCACCATGAAGGAAATCTAGCGTATGTTATCTTTCCTTCTAGTACAACCATAAGCGAATTTATTACAAGAACATTGCTAAGAAAATGAATGCTTACATATTTTAGCTTTCCTTCTACCACAAGCATAAGGGCATATCTAACAACAACATTGCATGGGAATGAAATCCAACTCGCGTTAGCTTTCTTACTAGTACAACCACATTTTCATCAAATACATAGCACCATGAAGGAAATCCAATGCATGTTAGATTTCATTATAACACAAGCATATCAACAATTTTAACAACAACATTGCATAGTGAAGGAAAGTTAACATGTGCTAGCTTTGTTTCTACCACAAGCACACATACATTTCTAGCTAAAACATATCATCGAGAATGAAAGCTAACACGTGTTAGATTTCCTATTAGTACAACCACATTTCCATCAAATACATTGCAACATGATGTAAATCTAAAGCATCTAAACTTTCTTTCTAGCATAAGCATAAGGGCATTTCTTACAACGACTGCACATTGAAGGAAAACAAATGCATGTTAGCTTTCCTTCCATCAAAAGAACAAGGTATTTTATAACAAAAACATTGCATGTGAATGAAATCCAACACGTGTTATATTTCCTATCGGTACAACCACATTACCATCAAATACATTCTACTATGAAGAAAATATAACACATGCTACCCTTCCTTCTAGCAGAAGCATAACATCATTTCTTACAACAAAACTGCACAGTGAAGGAAAGCTAGCATGCGTTAGATTTCTTTCTAGAACAAGGACAAATAGATTTTTAGGAAAAACATATCATGGCATGTTATATTTCCTTCTAGCACAAGAAAAAGGGAATTTCTTACAACAACATTGCTCTGTGAATGAATGCTAATGCATGTTAACTTTCCTTCTATCACAAGGATAAGGGAATTTCTAACAACAACATTGCAAGTGAATGAAAGCTAATGCGTGTTAGATTTCCTATTGGTACAACCACATTGCCATCAAATACATTGTACCATGAAGAAAATCTAAGACATTTTACCCTTCCTTCTAGCACAAGCAGAACAACATTTCTTACAACAAAACTGCACAGTGAAGGAAAGCTAGCACATGTTAGATTTCTTTCTAGCACAAGCAAACATAAATTTTTAGAAACAACATATCATGGGGAATGAAAGCTAACGTGTCTTAGCTTACCTGCCGGTACAACCACATCTCCATCAAATACATTGCACCATGATGAAAATATAAAAAATGTTAGCTTTCCTTCTAGCACAAGCATAACAACATTCCTTACAACAACAATGCATAGTCAAGGAAAGCTAACACATGTTAGCTTTCTTTCTAGCACAAGCAGAAAGACATTTCTAGAAACAACAAATCATATTGAAATAACGTTAATGCATGTTAGATTTCCTACTAGTAGAACTACATCGCCATCAAATACACTGCACCATGAAGGAAATCTAATGCATGCTAGCTTTCTTTGCAACACAACCATAAGGGAATTTCTTACAACAACATTGCAAAGTGAAGGAAAGCTAAAGCATGTTGGCTTTCATTGGAGCACCATCATAAGTGAATATGTAACAACAACGTTGCATGTGAATGAAAGCTAATATGTGTTAGCTTTCCTATCATTACAACCACATTGTTGTCAAATACATGGCACCATGAAGGAAATATAGTGCATGTTATATTTCCCTATAGCACAATCATAAGGGCATTTCTTACAATAGCATTGCTCAGACAATGAATGCTAATGCATTTTAGCTTTCCTTCTAGCACAAGCACAAGGGAATTTCTAACAACAACATTGCATGGAAATGAAATCTAACTCGTGTTAACTTTCTTAGTAGTACAACCACATTGTCATCAAATACATATCACCATGAAGGAAATACAACATGTGTTAGATTTCCTTATAACACAAGCATAACGGAAATTTTAACAACAACATTGCATATTGAAGGAAAGTTAACACGTGTTAGCTTTCTTTGTAGCACAAGCACACATACATTTCTAGCTAAAACATATCGTGGTGAATGAAAGATAACATGTGTTAGCTTTCCTATTGCTACAACCACATGGCCATCAAATACATTGCAACATGATGGAAATCTAACGCATGTTAGTTTTCCTTCTAGCACAAGCATAATGGAATTTCTTACAACATTTCACAGTGAAGGAAAGCTAACGTGAAGTTAGATTTCCTTCTAGCACAAGCATAAGGGAATTTACAACAACAACATTGCATATGAATGAAATCCAACGCGTGTTAGATTTCTATCTGTACAACCACATTTGAA
This sequence comes from Larix kaempferi, assembly GCA_027924585.1. Taxonomy (NCBI): domain Eukaryota; kingdom Viridiplantae; phylum Streptophyta; class Pinopsida; order Pinales; family Pinaceae; genus Larix; species Larix kaempferi. The sequence continues at coordinate 11,845,202 of BSBM01000461.1, read as the reverse complement.
CAAATACATTGTACCATGAAGAAAATATAACTCATGTTACCCTTCCTTCTAGCACAAGCATAACATCATTTCTTACAAAAAAATTGCATAGTGAAAGAAATCTAGCACGTGTTAGCTTTCTTTCTAGCACAAGCACAAATAAATTTTTAGCATGGCATGTTATCTTTCCTTCTAGCACAAGCAAAACGGCATGTTAGAAAAACAGGATCGTAGAGCAATGAAAATAAACAAGATGCAAATACAAATTACATAAACACATTACAAGAGAGACACCAATATATCGTGGTTCACCCAAGAAGGGTTACATCCACACTGAAATTGATAGTCCTTATTATTATACCATCCAGCAAATGAAGGGATACAACCTATAGCCACGGGGGATTCACTAGAAGGAAATATAATATCACATTCATTCATATTGGGGTATTAAATAATCATGAAAACCTAAAAATTGTATTGTTTATATATTAAGGGGAAAAGGGTTTTTTTTATTTAATGTAACAATACAAAAATACTTTGGGGTCTTTTTTATATGGGCGGGCTGACAAATATCCTCCAAATGGAGATGGAGGGATCACGGTCGGATGAGAAATTGGGTTGAGGCAAGGCTCGGGCTTACCGGTACACAGGGAAATCGCGTCTTGATGCATGCTTGAGGCCAGGGGTTTCATGGTGAAGAGGGTTGCCAATTGATCATAGTCAAGAAACAATGGTCATTGACAGCCAATTGTTGCCAATAGCACTCAGCCAGTTCTTACCAATAGCCTTGGGAGCATCTAAGCCTCCAATGCGTGTTATAGGCCCTCAATAGGCCTTAGGGGCTTGAATACCCAACCACTCGTGCCTATTACAAGCCTCAGGAGGTTTAGTCAGCCTCCTAGAGCTTGTTACAGGCCTTGGGGGCTTGGATACCTAGCCCACAATAGGTTTAGTCAGCGATTGGGGAACTGCAACATGCAATCTAAATGTTGTACTATGTGCATTGGATCTAGTGACATACAAGAAGTGATCTCCTATCTCTTTAGTAGACCATTAGATGTTGCAAATCATAATGATATGTGGTTGAGTAATTGCATTATGGGTGAAGTAATGTGTATCCACAATATACATCGAAAGAATCAAGGTGCATTGTAGAATGCATGTGGGGTAATAAGAGGGGTATCATATCAATATACTAGGTAGAAATATAAAGGGGTATAAAAAATGTTAATTAAAAAATTGATACATAAAATATCTAGTGGAAATAAGGGTTTTTTTAAATTGGGAAGATATATTGGGAGGGGGTTAAAAAAAATATTTTGGAAGGTATTTTCCAATATTTAGTGAAATTAGGGGTATTGTTTCATATGCCACGAACGAGCGTGCTGTGATAGCAGTTTATTTAGTGAATCCCCCGTGCCTGCAGCACATCTACTGCACTTCCTCTTCACAGTCTCAGAGTCTCTCGTTTTGATCTCAGAGATCTTTACAATGCATAATAACTAATACATCAACACTAGCCGTATTACAATGTCTTTCTTATAATGGGGAATACCATGGGAAAATACAACGAGTTACCCAAAACCATGGGCACGTAAAACCACCCCAAAAATTTCCTTAAGGGGCTTCACCCCTGAACCCTCGCTGGGGCGACTGTACAGTCCTTTTGCATATCATATAAAGCTAGGGTACAAACATGGCTGAATAATAATATCTATGAATCTGGGAGATCAAGCTCCACAACCAACAATGTCCCACTTGGGGACTGATCACAACAATTCCACCGCTGCTGCACTTGGTGCACCTTGGACTTGGAAAATTTCTCATCTTCACCTTCACGCTAGAAGGCCAACTGAAACTGAGTAGGAACTGAATTTCTCTTTGATCACTACCTTTGTGAACATGTCTGCAGGATTATGGATAGTATATATCTTTTCCAACTTCAATAGTTCATCTTCTAGAATATAGCATATGAAATGGTACTTGAGTTGTATATGTTTAATCCTGGAATGGAATGTTGAGTTCTTTACAAGATGAATGGCACTTTGGATTTCACTATACAACCTACTATCCTTCTGCTTATTACCCAATTCCTCCATAAACCTATGCAACCAAATCATCTCTTTACTAGCCTCTGTAACAACAACATACTCTGCTTCTGTTGTTGAAAGTGCAACAACCTTTTGCAGTTTCCAAAACCAATTTACTGTTGTTCCACCTATAGTAAACACATACCCTATGGTGCTCCTCCTACGATCCTTATCACCTGCCATATCTGCATCAACATATCCCTGTAGAACACTGTCTGAACCTCCAAAACATAATGCCTAAGTGGTAGTACCTCTCAAATACTTGTGAATCACTGTACTGCCTTCCAATGTTCTTTACCTGGATTGTTCATATATATGCTCACAACTCCCATTGCATGTGCAATATCTGGTCTTGTGCACACCATGGCATACATCAAGCTAGCAACTACTGATGAATAGGGAATCTTGGACATGTAATCTATCTCTTCCTGTGTCTTGGAACACATTTCCTTACTTAGTTTGAAATGGCTGGCCAAAGGTGTACTAACTAGTTTTGCATTCTGCATTCTGAACCTCTCCAACACCTTTTGTATGTACTCACTCTAAGACAATGTCAATTTGCGATTTTTCCTGTCTCTTTCTATTCTCATACCAAGGATTTGCTTTGAAACACCCAAATCCTTCATCGCAAACGAATTAGCTAACTTGTTTTTTAGCACATTTATTTCCTGCATGTTACACCCTACAACAAGCATGTCATCCACATACAATAACAAGATAATATATGTTCCATTATCTAGCCTCTTGAAATAAACACAGTGGTTATAATGACATCTACTATAACCTTGTTCTATCATAAACCTATCAAATTTTAAATACCAATGCCTTGGAGCTTGCTTCAAGCCATAAAAGCTCTTTTTCAACCTGCACACCAAATTCTCCTTCCCTTTGACCTCATACCCTTGTGGCTACTGCATATATATCTCTTCCTCCAAATCCCCATGGAGAAAGGTTGTTTTACATCTAACTGTTCAAGATGCAAATCTTCTACCGCCACTAGACTTAAGATAGTCCTCACTGAAGTCATCTCAACAATAGGAGAAAATATTTCATCAAAATCTATACCTTTCTTCTGTGCAAACCCCTTTACAACAAGTCTGGCCTTGTACCACTTCTTACCTCCTTCTTCCTTCAACCTGTAAATCCATTTGTTCTGTAATGCTCTTTTACTAGTAGGAAACTGAACCAAATCCCAAGTCTGGTTTCCTACCAACGAGTCCATCTCCTCATACATTCCTTTCTCCCACTTCTTTCCAGTTTCCACCTACATTGCTTCTTCATAACATTTTGGTTCACCAGCACCAGTCATCAATAAATAATACATTGAAGGAGAGTATCGTTCAGGGAGTCTACTTAACCTGGTAGATCTTCTTACACTTGCAGGAGTTTTAGGTACTTGCTGATGTTCTTGATTTTCTGGCACCTTTGGAACTTCATTTTCTTCAATTTCATCAAGTACTATGTACTCTGTGTTTTCCTTTTCCTATTTCTTTCCCTACAACTGATCTTTATACATGACCTTTTCTTTGAATATCACATATCTACTCCTAAATATTTTGTGATTTTCATAATCCCATAAGTGATAACCAAAATCATCAACCCCATATCCAATAAAGTTACATTTTTTGGATTTAGCTTCAAGCTTTGTTCTATTTTCTTTATCAATATGGACAAATGCTTCACAACCAAAAGTTTTCATAAATGAGTAGTTTACCTTTTTACCTGTATATACCTCCTCTAGAATACCACCATCCAAGGCACTTGAAGGTCCTCTAATTATTAAATAAAAAGCAATATGTATAGCATCTGCCCAAAATTGTAAGGGAAACCCTGTGTGAAATCTCATACACCTTGCACGCTCGATGATCATTCTATTCATCCTTTCGGACACACCATTTTCTTGTGGTGTTCCTGGGGCTGTCTTCTCTCTACGAATCCCATGGTATGAATAGTAAATATCACACTCCTTGCCATGGTACTCACCTCCATTATCAGATCTGAGACACTTCAACATTTTTCTTGTCTCATTCTCAACCAAAGCTTTCCACTTCTGAAAAGTAGCAAACACATCAGATTTATGTCTAATGCAATAAACCAAAGTTTTTCTAGTTGTATCATCAATAAATGTAACATAATAATGAGAGACACCAAGATATTGTACCTAAGCCAGTCCCCATACATCTGTATGCACAAGCTCTAACTTTACATTCTTCTTACGTTTCCCAACCCTGAGAAATCTGACTATCTAGTGTTTTCCATAAACACAGTTCTCACAGAATTCCAAACTTACCTACTTTAAATCTAGCAACAACTTCCTTGAGTGGAGAATCTGCATCCCCTTCTCATTCAGGTGGCCAAGCCTATGATGCCACAATGTTGTATCTGTTCCTGTGGAAGCTAAAGAGATAGAATGGTTAGTATTATGAGGACATAAATACAACGTACCTATCCTATCTCCTTTTTCTATCACCATTGATCCTTTAGTGAACATCCACCATGTTTCTCCAAACGTAGATAGATAGCCACCATCACCAAACTGCCCTGTTGAGATCATATTTATTTTCATAGCAGGAATATGCCTTACATATTTCAACAGCCATTCAGTTCCATTCTTAAATTTTATCCATACCTTACCCATTCCAACAATTTTACATGGTTCATCATCACCTAATAAGACATGTCCAAAATCACTTGGAACATAATCATGAAAATATTTCCTATGGGGTGTAGGATGACATGAATCCCCTAAATCTACTACCCAATAATCACTAGTATTATATAATGCAAGAATCAAAGCATCTTGTAACACATCACCTGCTACATTTGCTTCCTGGGTAGTTTCCGGCTATCCATCTCCTTTATTATTTAGAGATCTACAGTCTTTCTTCAGATTTCCTTTATTTTCACAGTTCCAACACTCTATCTTTCCTAATCTGGACTTGGATCTTCCCATTTTAGACTTGCATGATTACCTTGGCTCTTTCCTTTCTCCCTTTGTCTTCCCCCGCTCTCCATGGTCAATGCATTACCTGATGTCTCACTGTGTTTTTTCTTTGCATTTACTCACTAAGAATAACACCAATAACATCATCAAATTTCAAGGTGTTTGAACCAGAGACAGAGTTACTTACAACCATGACCAAGCTATTATATCTTTCTGGCAATGAACACAAGATTAGAAGAGCCCTAACCTCATCATCAAAGTTCACACTTATAGAACTTAGTTGATTTGTAACCGTATTAAATTCATTTAAATGATCAGCAACAGATCCACCTTCAGACATCTTCATATTAAATAAATGCTTCATTAGAAATACCTTGTTGGAGGCCGAGGGTTTTTCATACAGCTTACCCAATGCACTCATAAAACCCTCCATTGTCTTTTCTTTTGAGATATTGAAAGCCACCGACGAAGCCAGGGACAACCGTATTGTTCCTAGTGCCTTTTTGTCAAGAACCTCCCATTCTTCATCCTTCATAGTCGTCGACTGCTTTTCTCTTCTTCCCAACAATAGGAATAGATCCTTCTGGTATATATAGTCCTCCATTTGCATCTTCCATAACTGGTAGTTTTGGACATTAAATTTTTCAACCTTAAAATTTCCTTCTTTCACCATTGCTCCCACTTGAACCAGAAACCCTACTTTCCTACGGGTTTATCTTCCAAATAGACCTTTGGCTCTGATACCAATTGTTAGAAAAACAGGATCGCAGAGCAATAACAATAAACAAGGTGCAAATACAAATTACACAAACACATTACAAGAGAGACACCAATATATCGTGGTTCATCCAAGATGGGCTATGTCCACACTGAAATTTTCAGTCCTTATTATTATACCATCCAGCAAATGAAAGGATACAACCTGCACCGGATCCGTTGCACTTCCTATTCATTGTCTCACAGTCTCTAGTTTTGATATCAGAGATCTTTACAATGCATAATACCTAATACATCAACACTATCCATATTACAATGTTTTTCTTATAAAGGGGAATACCATGGGTTACCTAAAACCATGGGCCCGTAAAACAACCCTAAAAATTTTCTTCAAGGGCTTCACCCTTGAACCCCCGCCAGGGTGAGTGTACAGTGCTTTTGCATATCATATAAAGCTGGTGTACACACACGGCTGAATAATAATATCTATGAATCTGGGAGGTCAGGCTCCACAACCAACAGGGCATTTCTTACAACAACATTTCTTAGTGAATGAATGCTAACGCATCTTAACTTTCCTTCTATCACAAGCATAAGGGAATTTCTAACAACAACATTTCACATGAATTAAAGCTGACGCGTGTTAGATTTGTTATTGTTGTGCTAGAAGGAAGGGTAAAATGTGTTATATTTTCTTCATGGTACAATGTATTTGATGGCAATGTGGTTGTACCGATAGGAAACATTTCTTACAACAAAACTAAACAGTGAAGGAAAGCTAACATGTGTTAGCTTTATTTCTAGCACAAGCACACAAATTTTTTTAGCAACAACATATCATGGTGAATGAAAGCTAGCGCGTGTTAAATTTCCTAATGGTACAACCACATCTCCATCAATTACATTCCCCCATGTCGGAAATCTAACGGATGTTATCTTTCCTTCTAACACGAGCATAACAACATTCCTTACAACAACAATGCACAGTCAAGGAAAGCTAACACGTGTTAGCTTTCTTTCTAGCACAAGCAAAAAGACATTTATACCAACAACAAATCATGGAGAAAGAAATCTAATGCATGTTGGCTTTCCTAATAGTATAACTACATCACCGTCAAATACATTGCACCATGAAGGAAATCTAATGCATGTTAGCTTTCCTTGCAACACAACCATAAGGGAATCTATTACAACAACATTCCACAGTGAAGGAAAGCTTAAGCGTGTTGGATTTCATTCAAGCACAGACATAAGGGAATATCTAACAACAACGTTCCATGTGAATGAAAGATAATGCTTGTTAGATTTCCTATCGTTACAACCACATTGTCATCAAATACATTGCACCATGAATCAAATCTAGTGCATGTTATCTTTCATTCTAGAACAATCATAACGACATTTCTTACAACAACATTGCTCAGACAATGAATGGTAACGCATGTTATCTTTCCTTCAAGCACAAGCACAAGAAAATTTCTAACAACAACATTGCATGGGAATGAAAGCTAACCCGTGTTATCTTTCTTACTAGTACAACCACATTGTCAGCAAATACATAGCACCATGAAGGAAATCCTACGCATTTTAGCTTTTCTTATAACACAGGAATAGCGACAATTTTAACAACAATATTGCATAGTGAAGGAAAGTTAACATGTGTTAGCTTTCTTTCTAGCACAAGCACACATACAATTCTAGCTAAAAGATATCATAGCGAATGTTGGGGTCCAAAAATGTCTACCTTTTTATAGGTGTCCGTTTAAGAAGTTCACTTTAAATATCGACCAGGGAACGCACAAACTTCAGAGTTACTAAGCACTATATGTGCACTAAGTTGAGAGGATCTTCGTTGTTGAGTGTTTGCTATGTCCTAAGTAATGTTGGGGATTTTTTCTAATGGGAATGAAGCAACTAAAGATTTATCACAATCAAAAATAATGAAAGCATGGAACTTAATCTAGAAATCAAGAAACTCAATATAAGAAAGCATGAAACTTAATCTAAGAAAACAAGAAAATTAATCTAAGAAATCAAGAAACTTAATCTAAGAAAGCACGAAACTTAATCTAAGAAAATAGGGAACTTAATCTAAGAAATCAAGAAACTTAATCTAAGAAAACATGAAAGTTAATATAAGGAAGCAAGAAACTTAATCTAAGAAATCTGAAGTATGTCTTTTCTTAAAGCTAGGAATCTGACCTAATCAAACCAGAGATATTTTTGAGTTGAAACAAGAAATCATCATTCAAGAGTATGGATCTAATCTAGTCAATATAAAATAATGGGAATATAAATCTCGGAATTTCAGTTACGAATGGTAGCTATAGGACTAGAGATGCAGTCTGTCAGAGCTACAGATCAGTATTAAAGAACTATGGAAGAAAGACGTTTTATGCGCAATATTGAATCTGATCATCGAATGAGTATTAAAATTAACCTACACACACATATATTCAGAATGAACAACAGGATGCATGAAAATGTGGAAAACAAAGATACAAAACTCCTGAGCTATGCAAAGAGGGGTCCCTCCTCAATGCACGTCACAGGAGGAGAATAAAAATTATAAACTCAAAGATTGAGAATAACGTTGGTTCTTCATTATAAATTCATAAGTTCCATTATAGTTGTAGAAATTGCAAACTGAGTATCTGAACTAAAAATGCCAAAGATTGTTTCCAAAGATGTGCGATAGACCCCTTGCTACTCAGGTGTTTATATTTATTACAAAGTTATACCCTAGTTTTACATTGAAAATCACGATCCTAAATAAAAGGAAGCTTTCCTACATATTAGAAGAAAATAGGATCATTGCGTCTCTTGCGATCTTCAATCTGGAGCTCGGCATTGTCATTCTTCCTGTTTACCTGCACTTTGTCCACACATGGATTTATTCACATGATTAGTAAATAAAATATGATAAAACACAAGAAAAATACAATTACTAAATCACTTCGTTTAATTATCAATCAAAGTGCATTCTTCCTTATAGAAAGGAGTTCTTTTATGATCATTTCTTTGATTATGTGTGGCATAAAGAGTCTATGGAATACCTATATCATGGAATAATCATATCCTCTGAGCTTGAATTTGTTAACCATCCTAGGGTGACCCATCCTAGGGTACGATGGATTCTTTGATGTTCCAGGTAACAATGCTAGCAGCTCCTACCTATCGGTGATATCCTAGGCTCTGTTCCTCTTTGGGTCAAGCCCTTCTTTCTTCGTCCTCATCAATGTGATATTTAATTATCAGCGGAAGGAAGAACGACGAGCTCATCTTCATCCCGATCCATCTGAGTTTTTTATTCATCAAGGTTTCCTTGTACATCCTTTCCCTTCTTAGTGCGACTTACAGTCTAAGGGGCGAATGAGGTTCATGCTTCTTTATCTCTCCTGAAATTCTCTTCCATCTATCGCTTATGACTTCTTGTACTTCACCGAGTGTTCCCTCTATGGTCATCTCAAAATTCTCAATGGATCCCCATCATCTCGAGGATGATGGGGATCATATCCTCATCCGATGTTATGGCATGATGATCCTAGACAACCTTCTCTAGGCACGTGGCTTCGACTCTTATCCAAAGTGCGCTCTCCCATTCCTCCATTTGGTAGAGGTGAACATCTTGTGACCTTTCTATCTCGTGGTTCATCCATGAACAAAATTCTTTGAGCTGGAAGTCACCCATATAAGGATTGGGTGACCAATTGGGTGAATTAGGCATGACCAGGTTGTGAAGAAATAACTCACACAGCTGATCCTTCTCGACTCCTATGCTCTCCATGGAAGCATCTACAAATTTTTTTGGGGTGGTTATTTCCATGGTTAAGTGATGTTTCAATCCGTGTAACTGAAAATGACACCACTTCTCCTTAAGGTATACCGCATAAATCCAGGATGGAGGTATGGCCCCGACAATATCTTCATATAAGTTGGTGGTAGTGTTATAGGTCAAACCTGCACCTCTCCATCCAAGTTGTCCTTTTGTGTGATCAACAAATCAAGGTGATCATGGTCCAGGTTTGACCTATAACAGGTAGTGACAATAGTGGTTTCTAGATGTGATATATGTTGGTCCTTTTGTGCCAACAATTCCTCGGTTTTGCTCAATTTTTCTTGCAATACCTGGTTTTTTTGTTCTTCTTGCTTTAATTGGCCAGTGTGTTGCATCTTCAAAATATGAGTTTTCTCATTCATGAATGGGGGTGCATCGAATGACGCGGTCTGGGATTTATGGATTTGTGCCTCAATCTTCATGGCTACTAGCTCTTCCCTAACTCTTGCTAATTCAGATAGTGCCTCAGCCAGCTGCTCATCCTCTTTAATTTGCATTTCTTCATTTGCAAGGTTCTGGAGTGGCGTGTCTTCTATTTCTGGTGTAAAAGGGTCTCGTTGTTCTTCCCCATCATCCTCATAGTATGAATGGTCTTGGGGTATGGGGATTTATTCCTCTTCCTCTTGTTTTTCCTTTTTATTTTAGTTTTTCTTTTCCTCCCTAGATTTTGTCTCCTGCCTCAGCCTTCTTCTTTTCCACGTAAACCCATGCAATGTCCCTATAGGTTTCTAACAGGAGGCGTCTCTGTAATTTTTTATCTTTACCAAAGTCTTGGCTACAACCTCATTGTAATCGTTGTCTAATTCGATTTTCCTTTTGACCCCTAATTGGGTGGTTGATTTTTCCTCTTTCTTCTCTGAGATGGGGGTTGCGCTCATGCTTGGAATGACCCTCATTCTCTGGACATCCTCGGTAGAGATATGGATGAACTATTCCCAGGGTATTTTAGGGACATGGTCCTTCAATTCTTCACATATGATTAGATTGATTAACCCGTGATGAGTTAATGCATCCCCTTTTCCCCGTGTTACCTTCCTACTCATCTCCCAAATGGATTGTAATAGGTAGAAAGGTATGGTGATATTGTTGTTGGGTTTTATCTTCCCCCTGTTCCTCAGGAGATCAAGTATCCTGAATTGGAAGGTAGGTATATAGCTGAGTATCCCTGTGTAGGTAATGTATTTGAGGACGATCACGACCACTTCATCCCATTATTTTGGCATGGTTTCTCTTTTAATGTCATTCTTTCCTTCTTCATACTGCTCACCATGCCCAAAGAAATATATTTTTGCACTAATACTAGCTTCCTTGTCGTCTTCCCCCCAATGTAGCCCCTTGGGTAGGCCCATGTATGTTGCAATTGTTTCCTCATTTAAACAGATGCACAACCCCTTCACCCTAGTAACATACAACTCTTCTTTTAAATTCTTCAGGTTTTTAGCAAATTCTAAGGCTACTTCAGTGCCATGGCCTCTTAGCCTAGTGATGAATGGTATCCACCCCGCTGTACGAAGTGTCAACAGTACTTCAGGTTTTTCATAGATTGAGGCATGGTCATCTAGTTCACCTTTCTTAAACCCCTTTCTCATCTTCCAAAATTACTGAATAGCATAAAACCTTGAATCTTGAGGGTGGTAGACCGAATGAATTACTTGCTTGCTCGGGGTTGATCACCAGTTTGTTGCCTGAGTACCAAATCCATCTTGCTATGCCCCCCTTTGTTGAGAAAGATTTGTATCTTCCGGTTAGATCTGATTACTTATCCCTCTCCATCTTATTTTCTATTTCTGCATTAACTTTCATCATTTGACGCCATGCTGGTGCTTGATATCAAATGATATGGCGGGATACAAAGGTCACAATTTCTTAATTTGGGAAAGGACATGGTGGGATTCTAGTGGGATACAAATGTCATCATTTCTTAATGTGGTCCAGCCATCATTACCCAGCACGGTTACTCTAAACCGTTCCTCTGTTTTTTCTAAAAAGATGTCCTCAACTATGAATTATTCCTTTTGTACGGAAAATGATTTGATTGAAAATGCAAGAAAATAATTTAGTAATTACCTCTTGTGCTTAGCATACCTTGGATGCTGACATGGATTTTTTGTAAGAACTTAGAGTTCTATAGTTGGTTATATCGTTGTCTATAGTATTATTTGTCATTTCCGTAGTTGTGCTTCTATAATGTCTTTTTTAATCTGCGCAAGACTTTTCTTTGGAAATTTTCGCCTTTGTTTGGTTTGTGCTAGCTCGCTTGATATTTTCTTGTGCCTGGTTGAAGTTCTTTTCCTCTGTTTTTTGCTGGCTCGCTTGATATTTTCTTTTGCTTGGTTGAACTATTGCTTCTTTCTTTATGTGCTGGCTCCCTTGATATTTGTTTTTTCTTGGTTGAACTTTTGCTTCTTTCTTTATGTGCTGGCTCGCTTGATAGTTTTGTTGGTTCAGTTGTTTTACGCGCTCGCTTGATAACCTCTTCTGCTTGATAATCCCTTCTGATACAATTTATTTTTGCATTTTTGTTTTATTTTGTTATGCTATTTTTTGTCTTTTCTTTTTCCTTTTTCTGTTTTTCTCTTTTTTCTTTTTTTTTTCTCTTTTTTCTTCTCTCTCTCTTTTTTTTTATGTATGTATATTTTTCAGTTTGATTGGAGGATGTTTACGTCCTCTATTAGCATCATATTTTTCTGACAAAGAGTTTGAGTGAATTCCTCCTAAGACTGTGGTTTCCTATATAATTTGATCTTGTTCCCATTTACCATCATTGGAAACTCTTTTTGGTCTATGGTTTTGATTCTAACTGCTCCATTGTCGTAGATTTACCAATGATATATGGTCCCAACCATCATGTTGTAAGTTTCCCTTGGAATTTCTGAAATATTGAATCATATAACAATGCCCAATCTCCTTCCGTGAACTTCTTTTCCTTTATGTTCTTGTTGTGCCATTGCTAATTCCTTTATTGTTGAACGATTTCAATGTGAGCCATATCTTGTTGGTGGTGCTCATCGAGTTTGTTTAATTGGAGCATACTCTCTTCTTGGATTGCTGAAAGTTGCATGTTTGAGTGGGCTTCTATTCTTAATTTATTGATCTCAAATTTGATAGGGAGCATTACTCTTTTTCCATATACTAGCTCATAGGGGGTAAAACCCGTTGTTGTTTTGCAATTTTTGTTATAAGCCCAGACTACTTCATTTAACCTCTCTGCCCAATCCCTTTTATGCAATTGAATAGTCTTTGTTGGAATCTTCTCAAGTTCTTTGTTCATTACTTCAGCTTGTCCATTGGCTTGTGGATGGTAGGAGGAGTACCTTTGATGCTTTATTTTATTTCTTCTGAGTAGGTCCTCAATGAGGTTTGATGTAAACTATTTTCCCTGGTCAGAAACTAATTCTCTGGGAACTCCAAATATATGGAATACCTGTTCTATGAAGAACTTTTCTACACTTGTTTCATTGGTTGTTGTGAGTGCTGCAACTTCATCCCATTTAGTTAGGTAGTCCGTACAAACTAGAATGTATTTTTTTCTGATTTGAAGGTGGATTGAATGGGCCGGTGGAGGTAGTGTTTTAATAATAGTGACTTTCGCTTGATCTACCTCAATTCCTCTTCGGGATATGTGGTGACCCAAGACTATCCCTTCTTGCATTAGGATTCAACATTTATCATTGCTAAGGCATAAACTCATTTCGATGCATTTATTTACGACCAATTCTAAATGTTGTAAAGCTTGATTAAAACTTTGTCCATATGGTGTGAAGTCGTCCATCTAGACTTCCATTTGGTCATTGATAAAATCGGAGAATATACTTAAGAAAGCTCTTTGAAAGGTTGCTAGAGAATTACAGAGTCCAAAGGGTAGTACTTTGTATGCATATCTTCCCCATAGGTAGGTAAATGTTGTTTTATCTTGGTCAGCTCACTGGATTTGGATTTGGTTATAACCACTGAATTCGTCCAAAAATGAAAAAAATTGTTACATCTAGCGTATCCAACACCTGATTAATGAATGGTAGAGGAAAGTGATCTCTCTTGGTTGCCTTGTTAAGTTCCCTATAGTCTACATAGATTCGCCACTTTCCTCCCTTCTTCAGAACTATCACTAAGGGTGAGACCCACTCGCCGTCTGAGATCAGATAAATGAAACTAATACATATGAGGAAATTTGCCACGGTTTTTCGTTGTTATTTCCACGTATTTTCATCTCAATTTCGATGATCATGGTGTCGTTTATACGTGGAACCTGTTTCGTGGATACAACGAGGAACTTGAAAAGCTATCACAATAGAGACGAAAAATGTTGGCCACGTGTCTTCTATAAGGTGGCCTTGAAATTAATTTTTTTATTCATTTTCTACAAATCGTTCCTAGATCGATGAAACCACGTCCGTATAATGACGAAAAGTTGTCGCAAAGGCATTGCACATAAATTTTATTCCATGAAATATCATCTCTCTATCGATGGTTTTGCTTCGAACAGAAAGAGGGCTAGATATACATGCAAAGCTATTCCATCACAAGTATCGGTGCACGTGCACCGAACAGAACAAATGAAGGTAGAACGTCCGACGGTTTTGCTAATTTGCTTACACAAAACACCATCTCTCTAGCGATGGTTTTGGGTCAAAACAATGAGAGAGTTTTACTATACTTACGACCATATGCCGTCGCAAGTATCGATGCACATTCCGCAAACAGACCAAATGAAGGAAGACCCTGTGACGGTTTTGCTATACTTGCGATGATTTTCTGTCGCAAGTATCGACAAACATGCGTTGAATAGACCAAACGAAGGTAGAATGTCTGACGGTGTTCATATACTTGCGACGAATTTGTGTCACTATATCGATGATACCTAGAAGTTAAAAAAAAAAAACCATCAATGCTTATTACCAGCAATCTGGAACCCCTTGCGAACATCTTAAAGGCCTCCTGTGGGCATACTTCAAGCACTGATGTGGACATTTTTAAGTGATGTTGCGGGCATCAAAGTGGATCCCACTATGGGCATAAGTAATGTCCCATGTCAGCTTTTAGTAAAGAGTATTGCGGGCATTATTATGAAGCCATGTGGGCATTTTAATAAGGCAGCTGCGGGCATTTTGGAGGACATGCCTACAGGCTTAAACCAAAAGGCCCTTGCGGGGATAAATTGTGGGTTCCAGGCGGGAATGACAATGAAGCATTGCATGCATACTGGAAGGTTAAGTAAGAAGGGTTAAAATGGTGACAAGCCCACTTTGCCAATGTGGCAAAAAGATTATATATATATATATATATATATTTGATGAGGACACTATGGAAATTAAATATTATTTGATAAAATAAAATAACCAAAGACAAGTCGGCCTTCAAAAAATTCAAGGATATGAAAAGTATAAATATAAAAGACAAGTTTTATTTGAGTGTGGATTTTTGAGTGGAAGAATTTGGAGGGACAATAGCTCTAATTTCGAGGTTTGGAGAAGATGAGGACAGTTTGGGTGGAGTAGCAGCAGCGACAATAAAACATTCTTGTTTATCTCTTATTTCTGGGTTGGTTACATGATGTTTGGATGATGATAGAGCAGCAGCATAATGATTAAGGAAGACAAGTACAACAAAATGAAATTATCTTTGTATCTTTGATTTATGGGGCTTCAATGAGTGATTAACAACTTGGTGACATGATGGTGATTGAGTATTTGTGACCTTTTGGGTCCCTTACATGTACATCCTTGGAATGAGAAACAGCCATGGGAAATGGGTGATAATTGTGGGCATTGCAGTCAAATTTATACGTGCTCATCACATCTTTTGAAGAGTATGATTTTACACTAAGACTAAAATACATGAGGAGGATTCCCTTCCCATTAGGCCTCCCCCTGCTACGTAGTACTTGAATGTCCTTCTGCAACATTGTTATGGGAAACAACCTTGGGTTTCCAAGGGATTCCAGTTCATCTTATTCTCTGAGGGAGAGATCCATGATTCAAAGTATGGAGTCCTTGGTTGTGTTAGGCCATGAAATTTTTAATCCATTCTTGTTAATATAAGACCTTATTGAGTTGATTACTCCTTGCAATAGCAAAATATTGGTTCCTAGAGAACCCTTTCTCCATAGTGGTACAACTAATTTTCACCATGTCATATTTCACTAAGAATTTTGTCTTAGTGTGTGATGACTATTGTCTTGACCTAAGAGTGGCATTTCAACACAATGGATGCCTATTATCCTTCACTAGTAAGCATCAATTAAAAAATAGAAACCAAAATTCAAAATGCTGATTATGATCCCCAAACATAAAATAATTATATACTTGATGCATTTCAAGACGGATCTTCTAAACACTAAAACAACCAGATAACATGGAAAGCAGAAGGAGAAAACCATGGCAAAACCCACTTTAGAAAACACGTCAAAATGCTTACCTTATCATTGTCCTTTCGCTAGATCCATTCGCCCATACAACTTGATAAGAGTTGTCCACGAGATGCATGTCCGTCACCAAGACCCGCATAAATCATCCAGACATAATTTTTATATGAGTAAATAATATATAAGCGAATAAACAACCATTTAAATCCTACTACAAAGTCCTGTAGAAATCAATAAACCATGAAATGTTAAATTTATTAACAATATTTTAAGAAATAGACATGCATTTAAAAATTTACAACCATCTTTAATACATACGAATAAAAGAGTATTTATACCTTATTGAGCTCCTCTCTGCTTCGAGAATAGTTTTATATTCTCCTCATGAAATATCATCACTTGCTCTACTACATGTGAAGAGCTACTAGCCATAATTCATCATACTACAAAAAACATAAGGTGCACTGAATTCCTCTTTATTGAAAAATAAATAAATAACTCAGCCCCTAGGGAAAAAGAGTAATTGTTCACCTGGAAAATCTGTGTAGGATCTTTGTAGTGCATTATGGTGGTAAGTGTTGGAATATTCACACCATCATTTTTATATTTTGCATGCTTGCATGCAAATTTTCATGCTGCATGTTTTACATGCCACTGCATGCATCCAGTCATCATCATGGTGGCCTCCCTATCACCTAGAGCTTACTTCTAGCTCTCTAGATCCTATATATAGCCCCCATTTGGCCTCCTACCTACCTGATGCACCCATCTTGACTGTTCTGCATGGCAAGTGTTCCTTTCTCACCTACCACACTCAGTTAATGTGCCTTTTCTCACCTGACTTTAGTTATCACTCAGTTAGGGTGACTTATCTCACCTACCAGGATTTGTCACTCAGTTAGTGCATGGATTGAGTAGTTATTCCAATGATTTCTCATCCTAACTATTTGTAGCTCCTAGTTAGCTAGTTTTGGAGTGCCACTTGACCCTATGACAATCTTAAGTGCCCCCCTTGGAGTCTCCATTCCCTGATTTATGCCTAGATGGTTATGTTAGAATTAGTTGGAAACATTTGGCTGACTCTTACCATTTATGACTGATACTACTGACTGGATGATGTCTTCATAGTTATCCAAGCTATACTTTGAGCTCAGATTCGAATTCCCAACTTGGATAATGTGAATCCTATATGATGCCTCATCATAGATTATTGTATCACATTATTTACATTCATTATTCATTGTATGATATTGTTATTGTTCATTATTCTGTGTTTATGAGTGATTATTGAGTGCATGCTTCTCTTCTTCTTTGCAACGTTCTTGAGAGTTTGATTGTGAGTTTGTTACAATTGCAAGATCCCTTCTAGATTATCACATGGTATCAAAGCAAGAAGCAACTATTTGAATTGCAACCATTGTAGCAGTTGCAGCATTTCAGTGAGAAACTATCTTTCACTTGAGCACCAGAATCCTCTGAGTTTCCATAGCAAATCTTGGTGTTATTAATTGAATTCATTGGAGAAATCTAGTGAGGTCTAGCTATGTGTGAAGGACTTAGTCTATGTACTCAGTGTTCAAAAGGTAGTGTTCAGTCAAACTGTAGCATTCTCCATCAGCAAAAAATTCTCTTGTTTTGCATGTTTATTCACCCGTTCGAATTCTTCTTCAACTATTCGACCTTCTATGTTCAGATGGATCTAAAGCTCACATCTTCCAACTATGTTGAGTGAAAATCCAAGATGGCTCTCTTCATGCGAACTAAGGGCTTCATCCGAATACTCAACGGAATGATGGTAGAACCTCTCAGTGTAATTGAAAAGTCCAAGTACTTGGATAGGCTTGATGAAGCAGTTGGCCTCCTCCTTCTCTCAATTTCTGAAGATATTCACTTCCATGTCATCGATATTACATCTCCTAAAGAGTTTTGAGACAAGCTCGAATCCCTTTTGAGACAGAAAGATCATATGCAAGGACACAAATTGGAGAATGAACTCATATGTTTGAGTCCTAACAGCTTCGAATCAATCAATTCCTTCCTCACCAAGTTCAAAATCTTGATATCACAGTTGAAAAGATATGAGATAGTGAAAGAAGACAAGCAGCTTATTCTTGCCATTCTCTCAAAGTTTGGGCCAAACTTCTCAGTTTTTGTCTCTACTTTCCAAACAACTCAGATGTCCATTCCAAAATGGAATTTTCCCTCACTTGATGACTTCATCCAATCTCTTACTCAAGAGGAAGAGAATTTGACCTCCATGGGAATGATCAAACCCAAGTTGGATTCAGCCCTTACAGCTGCTGAGGCCAAAAGGGAGAATGGTAAATGCAAGCAAAATATTTCTGATAAGAGATCGAATGATACAAGGCCTACATATACTCCATATCAGTTAGATGGGGCTTCGAACTCAAGGAAGACCAAGCATTCTCAGAAGAAAAGATGCAAGTGCACCTAGTGTCTTAGAGATTTCCATCCTGAGAGTGCTTATATGAGGAAAGCTATAGATATGATGGCTCAGTTACTTGAGAAGAACAATCTTCTTGTGCCTACATGTACAAAGAAGAAAGATCCTGATACTGAACCTTCTAGATTTGATTGCAAAGAAATATGTCATGCCCTCATGACAAGTGCATCAACAAATTCTTCTTTCATCATATATTCAAGAGCATCAAGACACATGTCTTCCTCCAAAGATATCTTCTCCAGTTTAGAAACCTAAGTTGGCCCTTCCATCAGATTGGGCAATGATTAAGAAGTCTCCTCTCAGGGGATTAGAAGAATCAATCTTGACAATGGTTACTTTTCTGATGTGCTTTATGTTCCTTCTCTTGCAGAAAATTTACTTTTAGTGTACCAAATGACCCGTATTGGAGAGCCCAAAAGAGTGATCTTTTCTCCAAATGAAGTCGAAGTACAAAACATGGTTTCAGGGGAAATCATTTCAAAAGGTGTTGCAAATCATGAGACAAAGCTCTATGAGTTTTCACACTTCTTACCTCTCTCAAAGGAGTCTTCTCTTCGCTCTCATACTCATGAAGAGAGTAGACTATCTCATCTCAACTACAAGCGTTTGAAAAACTTGCAAGATCAAGATATGGTTGAAGGTCTTCAAATCAGCAAGATTGCTCATGGAACCTACAAAGGTTGCTTGAAAGGAAAGGATCGATCTAAGAAGATTGAGAAAAAGAGGACTCTTGAAGAAGTGCAAATGCTAGATCCAGATCCACAAGAACCTAAAGATCTAGCACCTATTAGTTTAACTCCTATGGCAAAATGTGCCATCACTACTCCATCCACTAGTGATCTTGTTGAAGATCCATCATCATCATATTCTAGTTCTTTTTGAAATGATCTCACCTATGATGGCTCAAGGGAGATATTAGAGATCTACATGCATCTTCAGAAGCAGTTTCATGATGTTCAACTTCATCAGATTCAGAGTTTGGAAGTGATGATGAGCCAGTTTCACTTGCTTCTTCACATGAGTTTTCAGATTCAGAGTTTGAGAGTGATGATGAGTTTTAAGAGAGCAAATATTCATCACATGATAGTTCGGATTTGGAGTATGAAATATCAGCTTCACATGCTTCTTCACATGAAATTAAGTGTTGATGATCTCCAAGGGAGCAAACCTTCATCACATGGCAGATCATATTTAGAGTATGAGAGTGAATATGATGAAGAGCAAATGCTAGATCTAGATCCATAAGAACCTGAATATGTAGCAAATGCTAATGAAGATGAGGAAATGGGAGATTCAGTTCCACAGAAACCTTATGATATCTCAATTGATTTTCCTCCTCTTCCAAGATGGGAAGCCACTACTCTCATATCTACTGAAGATCTTGTTGGTGATCCGACCGATTGACGGAGAACCACATCAAATTTCAAGAATGGAAGGTTTCATCCTTCTCACATTATTGATCCTTTTCAAATTGATCAACCCTTCTTTTGAAAAGAAGGTCAATTGCCTCCTTCAGGGGTGAGTGATGACATGCTACTTAATATCCTTCAACATATTTTGAGGGAGGGATTTCTTCCCACTAGATTTTCCCTCTTTCCTCACTTAGTTTATTTAGATTGATTGTACGGGGTGACCTTTGGTCTTAGTCACCAGGGCCCTATTTTACTGTTTTCAGTTATTATCTCATAGTATAGCTTGTGGGGAGGTGTTGGAATATTCACACCATCATTTTTGTATTTTGCATCCTTGCATGCCACTGCATGCATCCAATCATCATCATGGTGGTCTCCCCAGCACCTAGAGCTTGCTTCTATCTCTCCAGATCCTATCTACAGCCCCCATTTGGCCTCCTACCTACCTGATGTGCCCTTCTTGACTATTCTACATGGCAAGTGCAGCTTTCTCACCTACCTTCATTTATAACTTAGTTAGGGAGCCTTATCTCACCTACTAGGAGTTATCACTCAGTTAGTGCATGGATTGAGTAGTTATTCCACTGATTACTCATCCTAACTACCTGTAGCTCCTAGTTACCTAGTTTTGGAGTGCCACTTGACCCTATGACAGCCTCATGCACCCCCCTTGGAGTATCCATTCCATGATTTATTCCTAGATGGTTTTGTTAGACTCAGTTGGACACACTTGACTGACCCTTACCATTTATGACTGATACTACTGACTGGATGATATCTGTATAGTTATCCAAGCTAGACTTTGAGCTCAAATTCAAATTCCCTACTTGGCTAATTTGAATCCTATATGATGCCTCATCATAGATTATTGTATCAAATTCTTTACATTCATTATTCATTGTAGGATATTGTTATTGTTTATTATTCTGTGTTTATGAGTGATTATTGAGTGCATGCTTCTCTTCCTCTTTGCAACATTCTTGAGAGTTTGATTATGAGTTTGTTACAGTTGCTAGATCCCTTGGAGATTATTTTAGTATGTTTTTTTGATGTTGCTCATTATTGGAAGAGGTTGTTGGACACAATGGATCACTGAGAGGGGTCCTATAGGTTCATCTTAATTCTGTCCATACACTTTACACTATCTACATCCACATCAAATAATCCTCACAATCAATTTTTCCAAGCTTCATCATGCCCAACATCTTCTCATTCTTTCCATTTATATTATGCACATCAAACTGCCCTTACTGCTACCCAGAAATCAAGGATAAAAAGTCTTCATCATGCTACTGCTATATCATCAACGAAGCATCATGTTTTCAGCAATCAGCCAACCCATAAATAGGAGATAAACAAAAAATATGTTTTAATGATGTTGCTGCTCCACCACCGAAACTATTCTCGTCCCGACCCTCGAAATTCAGAGCTCACTCACACTCATCCGAAATCTTCCACACAATTTAATTCAAATCAATGGTTTGATTTTTATTTATACTTGTCTTATCCATGATATTAGGAGGCTGAATTGTCATTTTAGTTACATTTAATTCAAATATATTTTTTCATTCCATGTTATCTTCAACAAATATATATAAATATATATTTGGTCTTTTAGCCACATCATTGGTATTCATGCCTACATGGTTTCCATTTTTATTCCCGCATGGACCCCACTATTATGCCCGCAAGGGTCATTACAAAATCCCCGCAGTCTCCTCTCAAAAGGCCCGCACTGCTCTTCATGGCAACTCTGAAAATTCCCACAATGGGATATTTAAAAATGCCCACAGGCCTTGAATAAAATGCCCACACACCCTCACCGAGATGCCTGCAATGGGCCAATAAGACCTTCCAACCAATACCCTCAATGTGGCCATCCAAGATTCCCACGTGGCTCTTCAAAAATGCCCGCAGCTACCTTTTTAAATATGCTCACAAGGCTATGATTTATGCATGCAGCTCCTTATCAACGTGCCCGCAAGCACTTCAAAAATGACCGCAACAAGGTCTTTCAAATTCCCACGAAAGCATTTTCTTAGATGCCCGCAAGAGCACTAAGATTCCCGTAGCTCTCCAAAATTCCTTTTCATCAAATGCTCCATGTCATCTATCATGTCATCAATGTCCTTGTCATCATCTCATGGTTTCCATGTCAATTGCTTGTCCTCTCTTTGCCATTTTCCCATTTCCATGTCATGCCCTTTGTTCTTATCCTCCATACTTTCCTTCCATGCTTACTACATGTATTTGTCCTTCATGTTTAGCCTTATGCCATGTCATTGTCCTTTGTCACATTTTCCAGTGCCTTCCATAACAGCACTCTCCTCTCAAAATGCCCGCACTGCTCTTCATGGTCACTCTGAAAATTCCCACAATGGGCTATTTAAAAATGCCCACGGGCCTTGAATAAAATGCCTGCACACCCTCATAGAGATGCCTGCAATGGGTCAATAAGACCTTCCAACCAATGCCCGCAATGGGGCCATCCAAGATTCTCGCATGGCTCTACAAAAATGCCCACATCTGCCTTTTTAATTATGCTTGCAAGGCTATGATTTATTCCCACGGCTCCTTATCAACGTTCCTGCAAGTGCTTAAAAAATGACCGCAAAAGGTCTTTCAAATGCCCACAAAGGAATTTTCTTAGATGCCTGCAAGAGAACTAATATTCCCGCAAGAGCACTAAGATTCCCACATCTCTCCAAAATGACTTGTCATCAAATGCTCCATGTCATCTATCATGTCATCAATGTCCTTGTCATCATCTCATGGTTTCCATGTCAATTGCTTGTCCTCTCTTTGTCATTTTTCCATTTCCATGTCACGTCCTTTGTTCTTGTCCTCCATGCTTTCCTGCCATGCTTACCACATGTCTTTGTCCTTCATGTTCAGCCTTATGCCATGTCATTGTCCTTTGTCACATTTTCCATTGTCTTCCATAACAACACTCTCCTCTCAAAATGCCCACACTACTCTTCATGGTCACTCTAAAAATGCCCATAATGGGCTATTTAAAAATGCCTACAGGCCTTCAATAAAATTCTTGCACACCCTCATGGAGATTCCCGCAATGGGCCAATAAGACCTTCCAACCAATGCCCGCAATGGGGCCATCCAAGATGCCCACATGGCTCTTCAAAAATTCCTGCTGCTGCCTTTTTAAATATGCCTGCAAGGCTATGATTTATGCCCGTAGCTCCTTATCAACATGTCCGCAGGTGCTTCAAAAATGACCACAACAAGATCTTTCAAATGCCTGTAAAGGAATTTGATTATATTCCCGCAAGAGCACTAAGATGCCCGCAGCTCTCCAAAATGCCTTGTCATCAAATGATCCATGTTATCTGTCATGTCATCAATGTCCTTGTCATCATCTCATGGTTTCCATGTCATTTAGTCTTTTTCATTAATGTGTTGTCATCAATGAGAGCCATATTCATCATAATATGAAAAGTTGATCCTTCTTATGCAACCTTCTCAAGAATGGAAAAAATTGGTCAAGTTAGTATCAAATATGCCCATAAGATAAAAACAGTCCCTTGAGCACATCATGGGAAAGAGACATGTTAATCAACAAAAAATTTACAACTTATTTCTACTCTATTACTAGGAATGATCAGATGTAGCAAAAAAATCATCATGAATTACCTTTTGGCACTGAGAAGTAGGTTGCACAGTCGAGCATGCAATTTGTAGTTTAGAAACCATATCATAATTTCCTTGGAGACACTCCTCATGTAATAACATCACTTTATCTACTACCTTTGAAGATTTGGACATATCAATTTATGGTCCACATATGTGCCATGCAACAACTAAAAGTTTATCATCACTATATAGGAAGGGTTCAACTTGGAAGATGTGATCCTCTCATCCTCATTTAGGTTCTGCTGGAATCTGACTTTCAAAATACCCAACCAAGGGGAAACCAAACATGGAAGCACACTTGCACCAACAAAATTAGTGAACCAAGCTAGCACAGTTGTAACATTAAAACATAATTTTCATCTCTTTCAACTACTCCATTAGAACATAATGTTCATCTCTTTCAACTACTCCATCAAAACATAATGTTTATCTCTTTCAACCTTAATACTCCCAAAGGCCAATAGGTCCTTTTGTTAAAGTTGAAAGAGATGAAAATTATGTGTTGAAATGGAGCACCCATGAATGAAGTGTTGTACATTGATGAAGAGTGTCAGAACCGTAGTCTTTATATATACAAATTCCTTAGCACTTGAAAAATTAGAAACCAATAACAAGGAATCATAATACTACCTACCAATGCATACCATGCTGCAAGACTACCATTAAATATTGTATGTTCCATTAAACAACAAACAGCGCACCAAAATCACAAAACAAACATGTCAAAATCATATGTGATGACTTACTTGATGGGAAGAACCTTCCTTGTACTTAGATTTTAACTTTCACATCAAATATTTCCTTTCAGAGACAAATGATTGAGATAAAACTGAGTAGGAGTAAAGTGGGAAGGATGCAGAAAATAAGGGTTGGAAGGAAATCAAGGACATCCTTGACATGATGCTAAAGTTACACAAATACCAGGTTGCCATGGATAATGCTATGGTGAATAAGAGAGGGAATTGTAGATGAGATGAATCAGCTATCCCAAAGTAGCAAGCTACCAATGCAACAGACAATCACCAAGACTTGGATCCTAATTGGGGGTAGTTGAAGGGTAGACATTTTCAGGTAGAGGTATCAACCAGCAAGAAGACCAAAAAATCAGATAATGAGTTATGAGCTCTTGGATTCTGACCTATAGTTCTCATATCTTTCTTATTTTGTTTTTAATTTCCCAAGGCATGTACTGAGCTTCACGAGAGAAATATAAACACCAGACTTGATGATACTCTCCTAGTATTCCCTTTTTTATAATTTTTGAAGTAGGTTGATTTGATGGCTTCTTGTGGTGTTGAACTTAAGCTAAATATAATACTTTTCTAGTTTAAATAAAAGTTAAAGGAAGAAGAGAAACCACTTAAGGCAAGCAATTTCCTTTGGCTAAGATGTTATATATATATATATATCTTAATAGAATGAAATAGAATTTAAGGATACAGACAAACACATTAAGGATAAAGAACACGTCAAAACCCTTACTTATCATTGTCCTTTAGCCAGATCCATTCGTCCATACAACTTGATAAGAGTTGTCCACAAGATGCATTTCCATCACCAAGACCTGCATAAATCGTCAAAGACGGAATTTTTATATCAGTAAATAATATATATAAGAAAATAAACAGTCATTTAAATCCTACTACAAAGTCATGTAGAAATGAATGAACTGTGAAATGTTAAATTTATTAACAATATTTTAAGAAATAGACATGCATTTAAAAATTTACAACCATCTTTAATACATAGTAATAAAAGAGTATTTATACCATATTGAGCTCCTATCTATTTCAAGAATAGTTTTATATTCTCTATTGAACAGGGCCAACCACGTGAAGGTGGAAGCTCAATTGGCCCCTCCCCTCCTCACATCGCTCTCAATTCCCCATACCAAATAAATGATGTTTTTTACATAGAAAACATATAAAAATTCATGCATAACTAGGCTAGTCATTAAAACATATAAACATTAAAACTCCTGAAGAATAATGAGCTAATTCATATAAACAATGTTTCATACTAACAACATCGATATACATCCAAATACAAGTCATGAATTTATACATCTACTTTTTCTTTGATTTATGTTTTTTTGCATTGTAAAAACAGACGATTGGGGTATTATCATCATCAATTGGTGGAATATCTACAAAGCCATGTCCTGCTAGTTGTTCGGGTACACAGGGTACTACCAAAGGACCGAACACCAAGAGCAACCACTTCACACAAACAGATCACAGATCAACACACCGATGTTTTGACGTGGTTTAAACCCTCTTGAGGGAAACACTCCACGGCCCCGACCAAATAGCTTCTACGGGACAATTTATTATGCAAAGAAAGAAAGTTACAAATGAGCTTCTCATAATCGATCAACTAAACAATGACCCTCCATGCTCTTTAAATAGAGATCATGGACCAATCGGGTGTTAAGCCACGGATCAAGGTTAGGTTTGATCTAAGAGAAGTTGAGCCGTCGGATCACTCTATGTCGGAAACATATCGTGACCGTCGGATTAAGTATATACAAATGCATACTAATGCATACTAAAGAAACACACTATCCCTAACGGATATATTACACAAGTTGATCTTAACTAACTCCTAAGTGTCTAAATATCCTAACATCCCCCCTTAAGAACAACTTGGGATAGGATTGAAGGATTTACAAAAGTGACACTATTAGGAGAAGGAAGGAGGCATTAGAGCCTATCCCCCCTTAATGACAAGTTCCTGAACTCCTAACATAGATCGAAGTTTAGAAAACTTCGCTTCTGTAAGAGACTTGGTGAAGATGTCTGCAACTTGATCATCTGTAGGGCAAAAGAGCACTTCAAGAACACGATCATGAACAAGATTTCTGATGAAGTGCATGTGTAGCTCAATGTGTTTGCTGCGTTGATGTAGAACTGGATCTTTGGCAAGCTTGATGGCACTTTGATTGTCGCACCAAAGTGGAGTAGGCTGCTGCTGCTCGAATCCAAACTCTGAAAGGATCTGTCGAAGCCATAAAGCTTCCTGACTGGCATTGACGGCTGCTCGATATTCTGCCTCTACTGAAGAAAGAGCAAGAGCTTGTTGTTTCTTACAAGCCCAAGTAATAGGTCCAGATCCCAGACTGAAAACATAACCTGCAGTAGACTTTCGATCATCAGGATCGCCGGCCCAATCTGAATCAGTGAAACCAACGAACAAAGGTTTTCCCCCTGTACTGTAATGAATCCCAAACTGAACTGTACCTCGAATATATCGAAGTATTCTTTTAGCTGCTTTCCAGTGACTTTCATGAGGTGTCTGCATATAACGGGCAACTCGACCAACGGCAAAGGAAAGGTCAGGACGGGAATGAGTCAAGTATAAAAGACTACCAACAAGCTGACGATACAGTGTGGCATCTACTTCAGGTGAAGTACAAGTGGCAGAAAGTTTGACTCCAGACTGGAAGGGAGAAGGGGCTGGTTTACAATCTTCCATGTGAAAGCGACGAAGAAGGTCACAAGCATACTTAGACTGAGAAAGAAAGATTCCTTCTTTGGTTTGCAGAACTTGGAGACCAAGAAAATAATGCAAATGCCCTAAGTCTGACATTTCAAAAGTTTGTTTAAGACTAGATTTCACATGGGTTATAAGCTTAGGGTCACTACCAGTAAGAATAAGGTCATCAACATATAGAACAAGTATGATGAGATGGTTTCCTACTTTCTTGGTATAGACATTGGGGTCAGAATGGCATCTAGAAAAACCAGTGTCAAGGAGAAAGTTATCCATTTTGGCATACCAAGCTCTAGGAGCTTGCTTAAGGCCATATAAGGATTTCTTAAGGCGACAGACAAGGCTAGAGTTATTCTGAACATAGCCAGGAGGTTGTTCCATGTAAATTTCCTCCTGTAAATCACCATGTAAGAAGGCAGACTTGACATCCATTTGATGGACTTCCCAGTTGTGTAAGGCTGCAAGGGAAAGAACAAGGCGGATGGAGTTCATTTTGGCGACGGGAGCAAATGTTTCATTGTAGTCAATCCCTTCAACTTGGGAAAAACCTTTGGCAACTAACCTTGCCTTAAGTCTTTCAACACTTCCATCTGATGCATACTTAGTTCTGTAGACCCATTTACATCTGACAAGTTTTCTTCCTTTTGGAAGAGGTACAAGATCCCAAGTATCGTTCGCCATTAAGGAACGATATTCTTCATCCATGGCTGCATCCCAATCTGGATTCCCTGAAGCTTCTGCAAAGGTTTCTGGATCATGATTCTCGGAAACTTGAGCCAAAAGAGAAGAGGCTCGCTGAAACTGAGAACGTGTTCGACGTTGATCTCTAGGATCACCGGCAAGATCACCAGCTGCTTCACATGTTGAACGGACCCATCGAGGAAGCACTTGTGCTGGTGCAACTGGAGGAACATGAGCAGGCGGAGGTGGATTTTCATCCTCACTGTCATCATCAGAAACTGGAGTTGGAAACCTGTCAAGGAAGTTGGAAGAAGAAGAAGAAGGCACAAACGCCGAATCAGGCTCGCAGGCCAAAGATGGCACACTCGCCGAGTTAGGCTCGCAGGCCAAGATATTTTCATCAAATTTAACATCTCTTCTAATGATTATAGCATGAGAATGTGGTTGAAGAAGTCTATAACCTTTTACATCTTCAGAATATCCAACAAATATGCACTTTTCACTTTTAGGCTGCAATGCTTTCCGTTTTTCATCCGGAATGTGAGCCCATGCTTCACTACCAAACACACGAAAGTGACTTACATCAGGTTTAATTTTACTCCATGCTTCTTCTGGTGTTATACCTTGTAATGCTTTTGTGGGGGTGCGATTAACTATGTAATTTGCACAATTTATGGCTTCAGCCCAAAATTGAAGACTTAGTCCCTTAGATTGGATCATACAATTAGCTATTTCTTTTAAAGTGCGGTTCTTCCGCTCAGCTACACCATTTTGTTGTGGTGTATATGGAACAGTGTGCTGTTGTTGGATGCCTTGTTCAGTGCAGAAAGTAGTGAACTGTTTGTTAACATATTCTCCTCCATTGTCAGATCTTAACTTGATAATTTGATGACCAGATTGTTTTTCAACAAGGGCCTTGTAGGCCAAGAACATGTTAAATACTTCGCTCTTAAGTTTTAGGAAATAAACCCAAGTGCGTCTGGTGTAATCATCAATGAAAGTTAAGAAATACTTGAAACCAGAAAAGGAAGCAGATGGAAGAGGACCACACAAGTCACTATGCACAAGCTCCAAGGGAACCGAGGCGTGCCAAGAGGCACGTTTGTCAAAACTGTCCCGATGATGTTTTCCGAGTACACAACCGGAACAAACACCATCTCTGCAAGATACCATCGGAAGACCTGTCACCATATTTTCTTTACATAGTTGTTGCAATGAGCGATAATTTAAGTGACCAAATCGCTCATGCCAAAGTTTGCTCAAGTTATCACGATGAGCAACAAAAACCGAAGGGAAAGGTGATGACCCAAAGTTGTTAAACTTGTACAACCTGGTAATATCATCAACAATTCCGGTAGCTAGAACCTGTTGAGGATCTTTAAAATCCTTGATTACAACTTGGTGAGGTGTAAAGGTCACAGTTTTACCTTCACCAGAATGAGTGATCTGATAGACTGATAACAAATTGCAGGAAATTCTTGGAACACATAGTACATCACTAAAATGACCATTATCTACTGGAACTGTTCCAGCTCCTACAACACTTAGAGATCTATCATCACCAACAAATATTTGTTTGGTGTTACATTCATGCATAGTAGAAAAGATGGCTTGATCCTTAGCCATATGATAAGATGCTCCAGAATCAATGAGCCATTCATTTGAAGTAGAAGAAGAAGATGCATTATAAGAATAACCAGAAGCATAAAGTGCATGTCCATGAGAGGTAGATTCTGAAGGCGAATCTAGGCTGATGTGGTGCTTCTTCATTGCTGCTTCCAAGGCTGCCATCTTCTTGAAACACTTAGATTCATCATGATTATCTTTCCCACAATAGTTGCAATGACGCTCAGTCTTCTTGCCTTTTGGCTTGGATCCTTTGTCATTTTTTAAAGAAGGAGTTGACTGAGAGGGTTTTGGACCCTTGTTTGACTTATTATTGCGAAAATTTTGTTTCTTGGGAGGCTTGGACTTTTCTTTCTGTTGGGACAATAAGGCTTTCCCAGATGTATCTGCATTGTTGATTATTCCAAGATGAATGAGTTTATCTTGTTCCCTAATCAAGGAATCACAAAAGGATTCAAGACTAGGCTCTTGATAGCTAGCTGCATTCAATGACGCTTTCATGGAGTAAAATGTAGATACAAAAACAGAATATGCAGGTCCAAGTTTGGAAAGAATATGATAAATGCATTGTTTGTCTTCCCTCTCAATCTTACATTCTGCACATAAGAGCTTGAGAGTTTTGTACTTAGATAAATAATCTTGAATGCATGAAAAGTCACTTGGATTTAAAGAAATCAACTCATTTTCGAGTTGGTGACCTCGAATTTCATTGTGTTTACCAAACACAGTTTCCAACTTGTCCCAAGCAGCATTAGGTTCATCAATTCCAGATATGTGGAATCGCAAATCAGTAGAGATTGACATCCCAATCAATCCACGAGCTTCATCACATCTATTTGCCCATTTTATTTTCTTATCATCATCAGTGGGTTCTTTTTCTTTCCTTGTTGTAATTCTGAAAAGTCCCCTACTTCGTAGAACATCCTCCATACGAGATTTCCATGAGAAATAGTTGGAACTGTTAAGTAGAATATCACAAAGGGCGGCCATATTTGTAAATTAATAGCTGTAAAAACAGAAACCAATAGTCTGGATGTGAAGAGCTCGAAAAAATAGGCGGTTTCAAAAAAAACGGCACTGAAAACGGACTTTGTATGATGAAGTTATGCTTGAACAAAGAAACTGTTGAAGATGTCCCCAATAGTGACGTGGCAGCTAGTGAATGTCCAGCAAAAAAAGAACCCCCCTCTTCCCAAGATGAACCTTTTGACTATCACTTTACAAAAAAGTTGCTTTTAAGTGAATCACTTTTGTAAAATAAGTGATTTCACTTTTACAATGATATTACTTTTAAATAGTGCAACAATAAATAAAAAGCTTAAGTGACTCACTTGTATTTTTATTTTTTATTATTTAAGTGAGATGCACTTTTACAATAAAGTAACTTGAAAATAGAAATTGCATGCACTTTTCTTTTTAAAAGTAACTTCCTAAGACTTGAACTCAAGACCTATTAAGGAATAAAGCAACTTTAAGGAATAAAGCAACTTTGGACCAAGTGAGCTAGTTTAAAAGGTATGTAAAATATGGAAATGAGGAAGAGGTTTTTTTTTTTTTTTTTTTTTTTTTTTTTTTTTTTTTTTTTTATTACTCTTCTTGCTCGGTTTGCGTGCTTGCCCTTTTTCCTGCAAAACAAACCACAAAACGAAACAAAAAAAACTTTTCCACACTTGTGGAGTTAGATCTTGTTAGCTTGCCCGGAAAGTCTGCGTTTTCTCTCTGTTTCTGATTTGCCGAGATCGCGCAAAGTGCACGGCAAAGAGCATACGCAGCCGAAAAAAACCCTTTCCCTTTCTGTTTCTGATTTGCCGAGATCGCTCAAGGTGCACGGCAAAGAGCATACGCAGACGGGAAAGCAACAATCCGAACCAAAAAAAAAAAACTAACAGTAAAAAAATGAAATATGAGATTTTTTTCTTTTCAAAAACGAAATAAAAAAATGCGTCACTGTAACATTATACCTTCAGATCTGATGAAAAACGCGTTTCTGGAGCAACCGGGAACCGTTTTCGATCAAACGAAAACTATTTCCCAATGGAAACGATGCTCCGGACGCAATGGAACACCTCCCACAGCCCAAAAATGCAC
Organism: Larix kaempferi; assembly: GCA_027924585.1. NCBI lineage: Eukaryota > Viridiplantae > Streptophyta > Pinopsida > Pinales > Pinaceae > Larix > Larix kaempferi. The sequence goes on along the minus strand of BSBM01000461.1, from coordinate 11,813,859 downwards.
AGAAATACCAAAACTAGAAACCCTTTCGAGTTTCGGCAACAACAGTTCAAGATCTAGATCATAACCGGAAGCGGCACTTCATAAAAGCTCTGATACCATGTTCGGGTACACAGGGTACTACCAAAGGACCGAACACCAAGAGAAACCACTTCACACAAACAGATCACAGATCAACACACCGATGTTTTGACGTGGTTTAAACCCTCTTGAGGGAAACACTCCACGGCCCCGGCCAAATAGCTTCTACGGGACAATTTATTATGCAAAGAAAGAAAGTTACAAATGAGCTTCTCATAATCGATCAACTAAACAATGACCCTCCATGCTCTTTAAATAGAGATCATGGACCAATCGGGTGTTAAGCCACGGATCAAGGTTAGGTTTGATCTAAGAGAAGTTGAGCCGTCGGATCACTCTATGTCGGAAACATATCGTGACCGTCGGATTAAGTATATACAAATGCATACTAATGCATACTAAAGAAACACACTATCCCTAACGGATATATTACACAAGTTGATCTTAACTAACTCCTAAGTGTCTAAATATCCTAACACTAGTGTTTGTGTTTCTATGCCCTCAGGTATCATACTTCTTGTATGTCGTTGAGTAGGGAGTGGAGGCAGTTCTGAAGGGGTGTGAACTACAACAACAAAAATGGGCATAAGATATGTTGAAATATTATTGAAATTAATAGTTCATTATTTTGATTAAAATTACAATATTGCTCTGTACCTGTCTGTGTAGTTGTGACAACTGGTGTGTTAATTGTTTCTCTACTTGCTAATTCCTCTTTCGGTTCACCCTCCTGAGCTACATGATCTTCCATTGAAAGAAGAAATTTATAAGTATACGTCAAGAAATAAATATCTATAATCACAGTAGATATTTCTATTTCCAAAGCACACATACTAGAATGGCTACTCTTCTCCCAACTATCATGGGACATGCACACCCCAACATCAGCTGGTATGTGCTTAGTAGCGCTAGATTCACTGTTGCGGTTGCACTGTTGCTTAAAATAAAACATAAATATTTAGTTATGGGTGATATAATAAAAAATGAATATACTTTAATAGTATAGTGCAATGATGTCCTTATTCATTTTATTTACATGCATATGCGTCATTGGGGAGAATGGAGTCTGCCCCAAGCTTTTCCGATATTCAATCAGAATTTTAAAACCATACTTGAAACCAAGATTTAGGTCTTCCTCGGTGGCAGCCTCTTGGAATGTATTTGCCTACAATGCATAACACATTTAAAATTTCCAGTATCAAAAAGAGATATTTGTTTGCTACTGTGAAATAAATACTCCCCAAAGTTAATCATTTAATTCTTATGATTCGGGATCTTAGTTTTCTATAGCCACCCTGGCCCAATCTATGTTGCCCGTGTTTTTCCACTCTAGCCTTGATTGCTTTGGAGGTGTCAGGTAGCCTATATATGAAAATTTTGAAAAACATTAGATATCAGAATTCTTACTTAAAACAAAAAGAAAAAAATAAATGTGCATATTTCACTAAAAAGATGATATGTGGTGTACCTTGCTTTTCCAGGTCATGGTTGTTTTCCTTGTCGTTTTATCAATTTCTCCTTTGCATCCTCTATGAGCGCGTTCCACTCTTTCTATGGAACCATGAGAGGGCACTCCTGCTTGAGGTCAAGTTGCAATTTATCCCTATATTGGGCCCTGGTATATTTTAAATTCTCGCCAGCTAACTTTGAAACCACTTTCTTGTTGAATGTATTACCGAACAAGTTTACCATGTGGTCTATCAATTCATCTCTCTTTGCGCTCTCTTTGTTATTCCACCATGTGCGAATGGTGGGGCCAAACAACTCCAATGCTTTGTCATTCAAATTCCTATAGAAAACATTGTTTCCTACAAAAATGTGTAATCCATTAATTTTTAATAATTTCAATTTCATGATTAAAATGAATAAATTAATTAATAAACACCTGCAATCTTTTGAATTTTGATCAAAACACAAGTGTCATCCGCCATAAAGGTGAGATCTAGTTATCCGGTTCTTTTAACTCGTGTTGCTCCAGGAAAAGTTTCCTAGTCATCTATAGTACATTCATCTCCATAGTCATGTGGAGTCCTAGGCTCCGTCTCATCATTATCTGGCATGTCATGCCGATCAAAATCAGTGTGCTCATCAATGGATTGGAGGCCAACCGTAGGAGCGTAAAATATCCTCATTGGTACATTGCTTTGTCAATGTTGTTGTTGCATTGGAGCATCACTGCTACCTATACCTGTCTCAGCAGTTTCTTTAGGCATGGGTTGTAAAAAATCCTACAAACAAAAAAATTTACTTTATCAGATCACTTGGAAAAATAGAAAACATAATATTAGATATGAAATCATGTCATAGCTTAAAAAAATGTGAAGATGCCACTTACGCCATAATATTTTATTCGTTCTTTCAGCTCTTCAATCCTTTCCCTGATCTCATGTGTCATGGGCCTTATGCGATCCAAGGAAAACATTTCTATGTTTTCCTTTTTCGGGCCTTCTTCATAGTTTCCATTGGTCTATGGAATAGTAAATTTCATCCTCAAGCTCCTCATCACCCAGATCAAGTGCACTGGACTAAATTCATCAAACAATAAAATTAAGCAAAATAATTTTAACATCATTCAAACATTGTTATTGTAATGAAATTTAGTTACTATTAAGAACTAACACTTACCTGATGCGTTTTTGTGGCTGGTGACTTCCCACAGTCCTCACCCTGACACGATAAATCAATCAATAATTCATCATAAGCACATAAAAATACGAATTTCAATAGTGGAAATCGAATGTTAACTGAAAAAATATAAACATTTAGTTGTTATATTTAACACTTACCTGATGGGGCACAGAGTGTGACCTTCCACGGTCACCCTGGACCATGGAAGCAGCAGGTGCCTTTCCACGGGCGCCACCCTGACATAATAAATCAATAAATAAATGTTATGAAAATAATTGTAACATAATAAGAAATGAGATATTGCAATAATATTTATTTTTACCTTAGAAGTAGACGACACACATTCTGTTTCATGACAAACATGGGTAGTCCCCTGCCATAATGTAGTAAGCATGTTGTCACATGGAAATCTTCTGGGGTTGGAGTTTCTAGTTATTGTAGTCATATTTAGTTACTATATTTAGTTGAGTAAATAATTGTAACATAAACAAAAATGAGATATTGCAATAATATTTACTTTTAACTCTGAAGGAGAAGATAGATGTTCTGCTCCATGGCGATGAGCAGACCCCTTCCACAGTGTAATAAGCATGTTATCATATGGAAATATTCACAATAAGCACGAAAAAAGAGAATGGTAACTTTGAAAATCGAATGTCAATTGAAAAAATTGAAACATTTTGTTATTGTAGTCATATTTATTTACTATATTTAACATTTACGTCATAAGGCATAGATTGTGACCTTCCACGGTCACCCTGGACTGTGGAAGTAGAATGTGGATTTTGACTACTACCACTCTGACAAAATAAATCAATCAGTAAAAGTTGAGTCAATAATTGTAACATAAAAAAAATGAGATAAGCACAACATTGTAATAAGCATGTTATCACATGAAAATATTCATAATAAGCATGAAAAAGTGAATGTCCTCGGTGGAAATCGAATGTTAAAATAAAAAATCGAAACATTTAGTTATTGTAGTCATGTTTAGTTACTATATTTAGCATTTACTTGATGAGGCATAGAGTGTGACCTTCCACGGTTACCTTGGACCGTGGAAGCTACATCTATTCGATTTAAGTTGTAATCGATCAACAACTCTTCACCTGAATGTATTGTTTTGTTGCACATATAAATATTCTCTCAACATCATAATTACATGACCCTCTATTGGCAATAAAATATTGCATGCGTCTACGAAATCTTTTCCTTACCTTTTCAGATCTAGTTAATATAGAATTGGTAGATCTAGTACAACACGTCTCACTTTCAACCTCTCCGAGTATCTCTTCATCATCACTCCAAGAAGATAGATCTGACAGATACCTATTTGGTGGTACCTACACTCGATAAAACAAGAATATAAGTTACCAAGCAGATATAATTTAGCATGCAAATATATTTACTTGTAATGTTTTAATATCAAAAGTTATTTCTTACCAAAAACTTTATCAAAAGCTAATTTTCTCTCAAAGGTGTAATTTCTTTTAGAGTTATTTATATTTGAATTATTTTTAAGTATAAGACATGATTTGATTTGATTTGGAATTTGTTCACAACATGGATATAGAAGTGTGTTTCTTGGGCCACTTGACTAGTTAATGCATGCAAAGAGGTATGGGGTTCCCCCTCATATAGATCATGTTGGGGATTCAATTTGGGGTTCCATCACCAACCTCCATGAAGTATCCTCCTCAACCCAAGCATCATTTTTCCCTCCCTCCATGCCTCCATGCCTAATTTTTTTTAAATAGGATAATATGGTGAAATGTCACCAAATTTAGACAAATTTTAGGTACTTTTGAGTGGTTTTTCACATGGAAATGGATAGGGTGATGTTGGATCCCGAATCATCTTATCACAACCCTGAATCGTCTTACACTACCCAAGACCATTTTCTTACCATTGCTATGGTGTTCTGTAACATGGAAATATCGAATTTGTTTGGTCGTGATGGTCGGGTCGAGGCCCATTCTCTATCAAATGGGGGTCGGATGGGTTCAGGGCTCGCATTTGACATGGGTCATTTTTCCCCTCAAATATGGCCTATATTTCTTATAAACCCTCAGAAAAATGAAGTAAACTGTGAAACATCTATATTTAGTGTGGAAACGGTTAAAACCATGGGAATTTCCCAAATTCCTATGCTGTTAGGGTTGATGGGATTACTGAATTCATTGGGCCTTTCGTTATCCTTTGGAATGCTGTCAGGTTGCCTCCCTTGGGAATGTGGGTATCCTCTGGATTGGTATCCCCTGCTCCTCGATTTACCACTACTCTGCTCATCAAATTACCAATGCTCTGGATGCTGCTAATGAACCAATGCATAGGAGTAAACTTGTTCTTTTTTTTTTTGCTCTGGATCATGCTAATGAGCTAGTGCGTGGGAGTCTTTTCCTTGTATTTTTTTTTTCATTTTTTTATTTGCATATTTTATATTTTGTGTTTTGTTTTGTTTTTTATTTGCATCTTTATTTTTTGTTTAGTTTATTTTGGGTTTTTTTTTATTTGCATATTTTATATTTTGTTGCATTTTAAATTAATTTTAGTTAAACAACTCTATGTTTTCAATTTAATGTAATGTAATTTAATTTAACTAGGATTTTGTCATAATTTTGGTTGCATTTATTACAGTGAGATCCTATACATAACGCCCTTCAAGGATGAATATGATGATGATCACGATGATCACAATGATGATGATGATGATCATGATGATGAAGACCAGGAAGATGATCGTGATGGTGACAACAACGACGATGATCATCACCGTCATTATCATCATCATCATCATCATCATCATAATCCTTGTGATCGTCATCACCATCATCTTCGTCGTCATCATCATCATCTTCATAATCATCATCGTTGTTGTCATCATCATCGATCATCCACATGATCTTCTTCATCAGCATCATCTTCCTTATCATCATCATCATCATCATCATCATCTTCTTCACCATCAACATCTTTGTTATCAACATCATCATCTTGACCATCATCATCATATTCATCATCATCATATTCATCATCATCATCATCAACATCTTCATCTTCATCATCATATTCATCATCATCATCATCATCATCATCATCATCATCATCTCCATTATCATGATCATCATCTTCATCATTGTCATCATAATCATCATCATATTCGTCATCGTCATCATCATCATCATCTTCATCATCACAATTTTTGGGGGAGCTTAGTAAATGAAGACGTCTACATGATAGGGGGAGCATCCAGTTGAGTGAAAAATTAAGGATTGCTCCTAACACCCATTCCAATGACTAATCTGACAATTCAATGTGATTTGAAAACAATCATTACGTAGGATCAGTTTCAAAGTTTCAAAATTGTTTAAAAAATACAAATTCAATTTCACTCAAATTCAATATGATCCGAGGAAGTAGTAAAAAAAAATACAACTTTTTGGGCCCTATGAAGCCTCATGTTCTTAGATTTTTGTGCATGAAGAATCAATACTTATGGACCTAGTACGGTGTCTTAAAAGAGGAAGATCCTAACTGAGCAGTTTGGTAGTTATATAAAGTGCATACTTTATAGGAGTGACTAATCACTCACAACCATTCTATTATAATGTTGGACAAGCTCAGAATACTTTAGTGAAGACCAAGGTAAATATCTTGTCATCACATCTTCATCATCATCATCATCTTCATCAGCATCATCATCATCACCATCACCATCATCATCATCTTCATTTTCATCATCGTCGTCATCATCATCATCCGGATCATCCTAATCATCATCTTCATAATCCTCATCATGGTCATCATCATCATCATCATCATCATCATCCTCATCATCATCCTCCTCCTCATCATCCTCATCATCATTGTCCTCATCCTCATCATCATCATTTTTGTTGTCATCACCACCACCATCATTGATCATCATCATCATCATCTTCATCATCATCATCCTCATCATCTTCATCTTCATCATTACCATCATCATCATCACCATCACCATCATCATCATCATTGTCGTCATCATCATGGTCATCTCCCTCATCCTAATCATCATCATGATAATCATGATCATCATATTCATCATCCTCATCCTGGTCATCATCATCATCATCATCCTCATCATCATCGTCCTCATCCTCATCATCATCATCATCATCATTGTTTTCATCATCATCACCACCATCATCATCATCTTCATCATCATCGTCTTCATGATCTTCATCTTCATCACCATCATCATCATCATCATCATAATCATCATCGTCGTCATCTCCGTCATCCTAATCATCATCACGATAATCTTGATCAACTCCTTCATCATCCTCATCCTGGTCATCTTCCTCATCTTGGTCATCATCATCATCATCATCATCATCCTCATCATCATCGTTGTCATCCTCATCACTACCACCATCATTGATCATCATCATCATCATCATCATCATCATCATCTTCATCTTAATCTTCATCTTCATCATCATTATCATCATCATCATCATCATCATCATCGTCATCTCCCTCATCCTAATCATCATCATGATAATCATGATCATCATCTTCATCATCCTCATCCTGGTCATCATCATCATCATCATCATCATCATCCTCATCCTCATCCTCATCATCCTCATCATCCTCATCCTCATCCTCATCCTCATCATCATCATCATCATTGTCGTCGTCATCACCACCACCATCATTGATCATCATCATCATCTTCATCATCATATTCATCATCTTCATCTTCATCATCATCACCATCATCATCATCATCATCATCACCATCATCATCATCATCTCCCTCATCCTAATCATCATCATGATACTCATGATCAACTCCTTCATCATCCTCATCCTGGTCATCATCCTCATCATCTTTGTCGTCGTCATCACCACCACCATCATTGATCATCATCATCATCATCTTCATCATCATCATCTTCATCATGTTCATCTTTATCATCATCATCGTCATCATCATCGTCATCTCACTCTTCCTAATCAACATCTTCATCATCGTCATCATCGTCATCATCATCATCTTCATCATCTTTATCATCTTCAGCATTGCCATCATCATCATCTTCATCATGATCATTATCTTCATCACCACCACCAATTGAAATATTGTAACTTCGAAGAATATTCTATTATATTTTATTTTTGTAATTTATTCGGAGATGTTTTATTCCTCCGTCAGGATGTCATTATTGTATTTTATTATGTAAAGTCATTGAGCTAGGTAAATCCTTCCTTGTAAGTTGGGGCAATAGAATTTATTTGAGTCAATTGTAATGGGGCAATAGATGCAATATAGGTTGGCATTGGTTAGCATTGATGGTAAATAAGATGAGAGACATGGCCTATGATGACATATATATATTTCTATGTTGACAAGAGCCATGGATGAGGTGGTATGATGACAAAGCAGATGGTTGGCATTGGGAATGAGGGATAATTTTAAGGACCCATACTTATTTAAAAGTGTATAAACCTTGGCGAATCTTACCAATTCTTAAAATGTAAACTATAAAATATTTGGCGATATTTTCTAAAATTATTTCAATTTCTAAGGATTTTATATAGTTTATATAATAATTTAGCGAATTTTAGAGTGAAAAAAGTTTACCCCATCAAAATTGGGCGCAATGGGGCTTCAAAAAATGTAAATTGGCGATTCTTTTTTTGGAAAAAACATGGAAAAATAGCCCATGGGCTAAATTTCGCCCCTAAAATTATCCTTGTTGGGAATATAAGTAATGACATGGCATGTATGATGAGTGATGATATGACACGTGTGATAAGGATGGAATGACACGTGATAGTTTTCTAGTGCCATCATCAAGACAGTGTAGCAATCTGACAACATTTTGGAAAAGTATGACAAGTTTGTGAAACTTGGAAAATTAATAGTATGGGAAAATGAGTGAAAACTTCCCTAAGAGAATGCCCACCATAATTCATGGTTTGAAGATAATTCCCACACCATCATACCAAGCTATAGCTTGTTAAAGTGTATATCTATTCATGGTCTCAGTTAGCCTTAATAATGTTTTAGGAGAAAGATATAAGCCTACCAAAACAGGGGTTCAAGATAAACCTTGAAGAATTTCCTGAAAATGACTAAGTGTTGGAAAAACTGTCTCAAGTGACCTCACGAAAATGACCGCCATAAATTGTGGGTTGAAGAAAATTCCTATACCATATGGGAATATTGTAGGTTGGTGTTTTTTCTACCCAACCATGGTGTCAGTTTGTCCAAAGAGACTCCGAGGAGGAAGATATGGATCTGCCAAAAGTGCTAGTTAGCCTAATTTGCACTACTTCAGTAAAATGCCCGCCAAGGAGAGAGAAAGTAACCTTGGAGGATGAAATTGGTCTTTATGGATTCACCTTGTTGGCCTCTACCCATTGGGTGTCACACTTCAGATTTGATGAAAATAAAAATTTCATCATGTTGACCTAGGGTTTGACAATGTCTAAGTGTTGAATTAATAGGTTAGAAGGCCATTTTCAAATGCTCGCTAGAGGATGTGTGTTTCAGAAAATTGGAAAAGTGACATGAATTTGTTCCTTATTGAAATGGATATCCATACATACTTTCAGTTTGCCTCATCATGGTCATATATGCAAAAAATATATTTTCCAAAAATAGGAAAAATATCATTTTTCATATCAAATAAGGGAAAATTAGCTATCAGAAAATTGAAAAGGCATTTTGGAAATGCCCGCCAAATAGGATCCTTGCACTGATAATTTTTCCAGATGACATGGGAATACTCGATGATATGGATATCCATTTTTGGTATCAATTCCCTTCCTGGTACTCGCACGTGGGAAATATTGATCTTCCAAATCGAAGAAAAATCATATGAGTCATGTTTTAATTTAATAAACAGAAAATTAATTTTGAAGAGGCACGATGATGAAAAGGTATAAGGGAAGTTTGAAGAGTTGAAATGATTGAAGGGTGAATTATTTAATATATGTTCACACATTTTAGAAGGAAGAAGTGTATCTTGGGTGTCCAAGTTGCAGTAGCAGCAAGAATAGGCCAAGACAAATGAAATTCCAGAATTGAAGAAAAGAAATCAGAAAAGGGTGGAAAGGTGGAGCTAGGGTAGGTTGTTGCCTGCTAAAAGTGTGAGACACCCAATGGATAGAGGCCAACAAGGTGATTCCATCCAGACCAATTTCATCCTTTGAGACCTCTTCTTCTCTCCTCGGCGGGCATTTTACTGGAGTAGTGCAAAGCAAGATAAGAAGCACTTATGGTAGATCAATATCTTCATCCTCGGAGACTCTAACTCTTCACCAATGATATAGTTGGATTCACCAAAAAAAATTCTAGAGACACGTACTCTCAAAATAATTTTAGACACCAACCACAAGACATGGAGGGCATTTTACTAAGGTCACTCGGGCATTTATACTGATTCTATACTGATAATGTCATGTCCCCATCATGACCCTATTGCATTAAAATGTAAATGATGTAATATTGTTATAAAATCATGGTGAGGAGCTCAAGGCCAAGGCCCCGCCATCGATTTATTGATGCATATGGTTTGTGTGCTATTCAGGCACATTGGAATTTCAAACATCATGTAAATATACATTTTAATAACACAACTAGCTATGCAATGCAACAAGAGATGGGGGCATTATTTTACAAGGAATTGGGAGGGAAAACATTCAAACCCTTGGAGCCAATCAATTCAAGCCAAGTGTCAATGAGAGAACCAATCAAACCCTCAATTACCCATGTTGACTTTTGTACCCAATCATTCATTTCTCCCAAGAGTTGGTTGAAGTGGTTAATGCCTTGGGGAATGGGAGGTATGGCTGTCCAAATTCGAGTATGGGCAAGCCACCCTGCATGGAAAAATGTGTTTGGCTTCTTGGGCAAGAAAAGAGCCATGAATTGCTCCCCAAGCCATTATCCATCAACCAGCTTTGTTATCCCATGCGTTTAGAGCTACTTGGGCGTTTTTCTCCATGGTTTTTGTTGTGTTTCCTTCATTCTCCTAGCTGAGAAGGGTGTTTTTGTGTTATATACCAGTGGGGGAAGAACGGGAATGGAATTGGGGGTTCCATAAGGACAGTTTTGGATGTTGAATGACCAGTGAGTTGGGAGAGAATTCGTTTTCCTCCCTATGAATGTTTTTCCCCATCCCATAACTTGTTTTTCGTTGGAAAAGATTTGGGGAAAACCCATGACCATCCTGCTGGTAAATCCATTGTTTTGGCTTGAGCTTGAGAAAGCATCCAAGGTTCAAATGTAGCCTAATAAACCCAACTGTGGACTGGCTTGGCTCAGATGAAATGGTTAATTTGGGCTTTGCATGAGCTTGAATGTCCCCTTTTCCTTGTAAGAATCATGCCCAGCTCGGGGGTGGTAGTTGTGTTGAGCGATTGATGAACAAAACTGACCTATGGTTGGGTGGAACGTTGCAGTGACATAGCTAGTTTTTTGGGACAATTTCCCAATGAAGATAAGTGTTTTTCTGTCTATGTATTTACTTCTGCAATATTTAAATTGATGATTGTTTTGATATGCTGGATGAGCATGGACTGTGTGTGGATGATGTTTTTAATTCCGCTGTCCATACTTGCTTGATTTACATCTGCACACATTGGGTTTTATTTGTATGAATCTAATGACTTTGGCTGAGATTATGGCAAAGCCCCATAGATTGGCATCATATTCCCTCCCTTGCCTTGGATGGATGGGTGGGTATGTGACAGATAATTTTTGCACTTTTCTAGACTGGTCATATATGCATGGAACATTGTTTTGGCAGATCCATAACTTCTTCCTCAGACATGTTTTGGACAATATGATACCATGGTCAAGTAGACATCTCAACAAGGTACAATCTGACCATACGGTGCGGGAATTTACTCTAACCCCCAAATTATTGCGTGCATTTCCCTGAGGCCAACTGGACCAGTTTTCCAACACTTAGCCATTTTCAGGAGTTTACTAAGCATGTAAAAATTAGTAAAAATTGCTCTAAGAGAATGCCCACCATAATTCATGGTTTGATAAAAATGCCCACACCATCATACCAGGCTATAGATTGTTGAAGTGGCTATCTATTCATGGTCTTAGTTTGCCTTAATCACTTCTAAGGAGAAAGTTATAGGTCTACCAAAACATGGCTTTGCACCAGAGGAAGTAAAATTGACTAAGTAGCCTCAAGAAAATGCCTTGCATAAATCATAGGTTAAAGTAAATGCCCACAGCATATGGTAAGGATTTACCCTATTGATTTGTCTACCTGACCATGGTCTCAATATTTCTTAAGCATGTCTGAGTTGAAATTTATAAGTCTGCCAAAAAATTAGCTAGAAATTAACTAGCCAAATTGAGAAAAAACTTGTTTTGCATATTAAGAACAACTGAAATTAGGCTAGGTGTTAAAATCACAAGGTTAAGGGGCTATTTGCAAATGCCCGCCAATAACTGTCCTTGTGGGGATAAATTCATCAATTGACATGAACTTGTTGCTTGTTGAAGTAGCTATCCAATGATGGTTTCAGGTTACTTCTTAGTAGTCACATGTGCAAGAAAATTAACTTGCCAAAGTAGGAAAAATATTGTTTTGCATATTATGAACAAGAGAAACAAAAGAGGTCCAAATTCTAAAAAATGGGTAAGTGTTGGAAAATTGGTCCAAGTGGCCTTGGGAAATTGCTCGTTGTACCTCATAGGAGAATGATAAAAATGATCTAAAACTATAATGATATAGCTTGTTGAAGAGGCTATCATACCATGGTCTTAGTTCTCAAAGAGGGTTTTTAATGACAAAGTTAAAGGCCTGCCAAAATAGAGTTTCAAGCTGTTTTTTCCCTAGTGGTAGTAAAAATTCCCAAGTGGCCTCAGGAAAATGCCTTCCATAATTCATAGGTTAAGGTAAATTCCCTCCCCATAGTGTCAGGCTATAGCTTGATGATTTTTCTACCTGACCATGGTATCTGATTGTCTTGAGAGTTTCTAAAAAGGAAGTTATGGGTCTTCCAAGAAAGTGTTTCAGGCAGATTGCTCCAGTCTAGGAAAATGCAAAAATTGCCTAAGTACAAAATTACTTGTAAAAATGCCTGAGTGACCTCAGTAAAATGCCCTCCATTTCCTGTGGTTGATGTCTTAAAATATTTTGAGAGTATGGATCTCTAGACTGTTGATTAGTGCATCCAAACGTATCATTGGTTTGTCCAAAGAGTCTCTATAGGTGAAGATATTGATTTGCCAAAAATGCATCCTAGCTTGATTTGCCAAAAATGCATCCTAGCTTGATTTGCACTACTCCAGAAAAATGCCCACCAAGGAGAGAGAAAGAGGTCTCAAAGGATGAAATTGGTCTAGATGGAATCACCGTGTTGGTCTCTATCCATTGGGTGTCTCATACTTCCATGTTGATGAAAATAAAAATCTCCTCATTTTGAACTAGGGTTTGACAATTTTGTCTTAGTGTTGAATTGGTAGTTTAAAAAGCTAGTGTTGAATGTATGTTTTGGTAGGCCATTATCTTCTTGGACATAGACCTTTTATCGCGAATGATTCAATGGTCAAGTGTGTAAATCCTCCACCTGAAAGCTTATTGTTGGGCGTAGTTGTGATTGATGTCACCTCAATAGCAGCATTTGATGCAGTTCCATCTTTGGATTATATCAGTTGGGCGGTAAAAGTTTGGATTAACTAACTCAAGAGTAAAATGAATGTAATTTTTATTAAACAATAAATATACAAACTAAATATGTGAATATTCAATTTAAAGTATTTTTTAAAATAGGGTAATTGATGGAGCCCAAGATGTCTCCAAACAACGAGGAAGTTAATTATTCCTCTTTAAAACTGTATAGTTTTTTTTCAATATATAGCTTTTCTTTAATATAAATTTTTTGGATGATTTTTCATTCAAAGTTTTTTTGGAAGGGAAGTTTCCTTCTTATGGTGTATTTTTGAATTGTTTGTTTTCTTGAACTAAATTAGTGTCAATGAGAGAATCCATCTTGCATGCATGAGTCTTAATATTTAGAATATAATATTAACTAAATAAAACATGGATAGATGTTTTTATTACTGTGTTTGATTGGAAATTAAAATCTTTAATAAAAATTTCAATAATGAAAGGTAATTTCTTTAATAGCACTTTACTATTTAAGGGCATGTTCTGAAACTAAACGTTTTGTGATGGTTAAAGTAAGAGTTCAAAATGTCATAAAAATTTGATTTGAAGGGTAAAGATAAAATGAAATTCCAACCCTTCTTGCGTGCAATCATGAAGCCCAATCATGAAAAGAATCAAAATGACTTTATTGATTGTTTGATCTAAGAGTTAAGAGTTCTCAGAATATTGATTGTTTGATCTAAGAGTTAAGAGTTAGCATATTAATTCATGAATAATTTACTTATAGAACGTTTTTTTTCAACGAAAAAAAAGTTCCTTGTTATTCATTAAGTGAATCAAAGAAACTTTCACTAAAACCTATCCCAAGGATAGAATATTTGAAAACAGACTATGCAGTCTTTTCCAATAAATCCGATAATGCTTGCCACTATTGAGTAATATACCATCATAACCATAGCTATTGATTACATCAAAAAAATAACATAGATACAGAGGAAATCTTAACCAAAAAGCCCCTAAAGTGGGTGCATCGAATTTACAAATGGATCATAAAGGCTAGACTAATTAATAAAGACAAACATAAAACATTTCCCCCGGATGGTGATCAGTGAAGGGGGTAACCTGAAGAATACCATCTGCCAAATGTAATACCTTCTTTGACAATAAATCATCTCTAAGATTGAAAGAACGAGAGATGTGTTGTATAGAGTAGTCGTGGAATTGTTCCAACGAGATGGTAATTTACTTATAGAACCATAATGACTTTATTATATAATTAGTAATGTGCTTTAAATTTGAATAGTCAAACATACATACTATAGAATCAAATAACAGAGAAATCACAACATTACAATTAACAGAATATAAAATAATATTGCACTACATTTAAGAAACGAAATCACAAGCCCAACAAATAGTTACTAGTCTTATAGTCATTTGAATATTGAGAATTCATAATGCAATATTTCAATAGAAGTATCCATTTGTTACAAATTGGCTTTCAAAGAGGCTTTCTTCTTGAACCAACAACTCATGTGCAAACTATGAAACTAGTCATGCTTTACTTCTTATCCTTTGTAGCAAAGTGAGAAGTGGAAGAAATAAGTAATCCTACAAATTACCACAAGGAAGAAATTTAACCAAAACATTCTACTTGCAGGGCCAAAGTGTTTTAATACTTATAGAAATATATTTAAATGCCCAAGGAATATACACAAATATTATATCCACCATTGATATATCTAGAATTTTTAGAAATAGATTTAAATGCTAGAGGAATATACACAAATCTTATATCCATTAATATATCTTCGTCAATATTTCCGATTACAATTGTTGATATACAACTATATACCAAAATAGACCAATATTGTTTGTTGATTACATCAAATGTTTATATCACTAATACGATAGAATCCTACTCCCTAGAACCTCAATAACATGAGCTTCTATTTTACAAAAAAAGATAATAGTGTGCATACAAAAAATTAATATAGACGAATAGAAGGGCCTTGGAAAACTAACAGAAAATGAAACAAGTAAACCTAATCAGAAAAGTAAATATCAAGAGACCATAGAGGGTGGGCCGCGTGGTTCCCTCAACAAATATCCATTGACTTTTCCTCTGAGGAAGGTGGTCTGTCAGCTGGAGGGGACTGTCCATAACCTACAGAAGTCGTTGGGATCCCTTTGCCATCACGAGGTTAGGTGGTTTCATGTTGTTCATGAAGGAGCTTCCACATCTGTTCGATCAGTTCGACATTGTTATCTGCGAAGTTCCGGTCCATGGTATCCCCTATTGAATTCTTCAAGGACTCTAGGTCCTCTTTGTTATTTTCGAGCAAGTGCATCAATGATGCCAGTCCTTCCAACAGAGCCGCGACTACTACCTTCCGCCATTATATCATGCGAAGCTAGATCTGAAGAATTGTTGTAACAAAGCTTCTCGTACGGGAGCTCATTTCCACTAAGAAGAGCACTGTTTAGAATCCAGTGCCTGCCCTTTTCTAAAACTTCAGCAACCAAACAATGAGGAGGGCTAATGGGGGGAAAAACCGCCAAAGACAGAGCTATTTTAGACAGCATTTTCAGCAAAAACCAAGGAACAGGGGCAAATCCAATTTAAAGGAGCGAAAATGAACACAAAACCCTGAACATGGATCAGTAGAAATATACATAAGCGTCGAAATTAAATATCAAAGTACTTCAATGAGGGTTATATGACATTACTAGTCAGAGACCTTATGTGAGAGTAAAGACTTGAGACCTTACCCTAATTGAGACCATGTGCGAGACCTTACCCTGACCGACCTTCGAAGTGACTGATGGGAGAGATTGGTTGCTAGGGTTTGAATAGGCTATCCAAAAAGTCTTTGATGTACCTTGTTGAATAGGCTATCCAACCATGGTATCATTTATTCAAAAGAGTACTTTCAGTTTTCCTTATGATGGTCATATATGCAAAAGATCAATTTGTCAAAAGTAGGAAAAATATTATTTTGCATATTAAGAGCTAAATAAAAATTGCCTAAGTGTTAAGATCATAAAGTTGAAAAAGCATTTGGAAATTCCCTCCAAAGAGTGCCCTTGTGCTGATAATTTTTCGAGATGACATGGGCATGTTCCTTGGTGATCTGGCCATCCAGCTGTGGTATCAATTCCCTCCTTGTTGCTCTCATGTGTGAGCTATTGGTCTCCCAAAACTAGAGAAAAACTTGATTATTTATAAAAAGGATTAAGGGTTAAAAGGTCTATTATGCCCGTAGGGGCTAAAGAAATTCCCACAAGGGATAAAAGATGCCCGCAAGGGTTTATCTATGCCCACAGGGGCTTAGGTTAATCCCACAAAGGCTTAGGTTAATCCCACAGAGGCTTAGGTATGCCCGCAGGGAGGGAAGTTAAGCCCGTAGGGGATTAAGGATTCCCGTGGGGGCTACGGTAAAGCCCGCAGGGGCTTAGGGATGCCCGTAGGGGTGGAAGTTCATCTTGCAAGGGCTGAGATTAAGCCCGCAGAGGCTAAGTTCAGGTGCTATCATGAAGTTAGTGTTGCAATCTGACATCATTTTGGAAAAGTATGGCAATTTTTTGAAACTTTGGACTATGACTAAGTATGGAAAAATTAGTCAAAATTGCTCTAAGAGAATGCCTAGCATAATTCATTATTTGAGGAGAATGCCCACACCATCATATCAGGATATACCTTGTTCAATAGGTTATCTAACCATGGTCTCATTTCTTCAAAAGAGTGTTTTATGACAAAGTTATAGATCTACCAAAACAAGCGTTCAAGCAGTTTTAGACATTCTAAAAAATGGCTATGTTAAAAAATTGGTCAAAATAGCTCTAAGAGAATGCCTGCCATAATTCATGGTTTGAATAAAATGCCCACACCATCATATCAGGATATACCTTGTTGAATAGGATATCTAACCATGGTCTCATTTCTTCAAAAGAGTTCTTGATGACAAAGTTATAGATCTGCCAAAACAAGGGTTCAAACAGTTTTAGACATTTTGAAAAATCGTTGTGTTCAAAAATTGGTCCAAATAGCCTTGGGGAAATGCATGTCGTACCTAATAGGTGAATGGTAAAAATTAGCTGAAACTATCATGCTATATCTTGTTGAAGGGGCTATATTACCATGGTCTCAGCTCTCAAAGAGGGTCTTTGATGACAAAGTTAAAGGCCTGCCAAAACAGGGTTTCAGGATGTTTTCCACCAGAGGTAGTAAAAGCGCCTAAGTGGGCTCAAGAAAATGCACGTCATAATTCATAGGTTAAAGTAAATTAATGCACCATCTGTTCAGGTTGTAGCTTGTTGATTTGTCTACCTGACCATGGTCTCATTTTGTCTTGAGAGTGTCTAAGGAAAAATTTATAGGTCTACCAAAACAGGGTTGTAGGTAGTTTTGCACCAAGTTCAGTAAAATGCCTGCCAAGAGAAACAGAAGATGAGTCTGAGAGTTAAATCATCTTGGGTGTTATCATTGAGGTATACTACATCATCTAGTGGCATTGGTTCAGGATTTCGATGAAATAAAAAATCCACCTTAGAAATTGCACAAATTGTCTAGGTATAAAAATATTGGTAAAATTGCCTAAGTGACCTCAATAAAATTCCTGCCATTTCCAGTAGTTGATATATTAAATTATTCTGAGAATATGGGTATCTAGAGTGTTGATTGGTTCATCCAAGCATCTCATTGGTTTTTCCAAAATGTCTCTATAGGAGAAGATATTGGTTTGCCAAAAATGCCTCCCAGCTTGATTTGCACTGCTCCAGAAAAATGCCCATCGAGGAGAGAGAAAGAAGCTTCAGAGGATGAAAGTGGTCTTGATGGAATCACCTTGTTGGCCTCTACCCATTGGCTGTCTCACACTTCAAATTGGATGAAAATAAAAATCTCATCATGTTGACCTAGGGTTTGACTTGTCTAAGTGTCAAATCAATAGTTAAAAAGGTCAATTGGAAATGCCCACAAGAAAGGTTCCTTGTGCTAATAAAATTCATAGGGCGACATAGATATGTTCCTTTCTTGAAGTAGTTAACAATACTGATTCATCCCCCCCTCTTAGTATTGAACAATATTCCAACAATTGGTACCAGAGTAGGATCCTTTAGTATAGTCTAAACCACTGGAAGGAAGATCCTATTAAAAACCACTATGGATTAACAAGAAGACATTGCATCCCACAGAGCTCTAGTAATTGATAAAGAATACTATGGATATTGGAGAGAAAGAATGTGTGCATACTTACAATCATTAGGATGGGGTGCATACTTACTAATGAGTGCATACTCAATAAAAATGGAGGCCATACTTGATGGAGTATCTCAACCCATCAAAGAAAAGATAGGACAATGCGTCTTAGCTAAGGAACTTTGAGTCAAAATGGAGAAGCTTTATTCAGTCAAAGAAATAGTAAAATTAGACTTTTCTATTTTCAAGAATGATGATGAAGAAACTTGCAGCCATTAGGAAGATGAAAAGAACAAAACTATACAAGAAAAAATTTAATGACAGGAATAAATTCTTCTATTCCATGGAAGATAGTAAAGATGAAGAGATTAGTAAAGATGGATAAAAGACAAAACTGATGTGATACCTAAAAGAGCAATGACAAGCAGAGTCCAACAGATCTTTTTTGGTCATTGCTAATGATGCAATAATTTTGGACATATGGATAGAGAATGTAAGTTGAGGAAGAATTCTTCAATAAAATTCCAAGATCAAAGGAAGGGATGGAAGAAGATGGAAGTTGTGAAGTAGAAAGATCAAATATTCCTCAAATATAAAAGGAAGGTTCTATGGATATTGTCACTGCTGTCATAAGTTTGGTCACAAGGCTGCTAATTGCAGAACCAAGGTAAAAGATCAAAGTACAGAATCCAAGAAACAAAGAAAGTCAGTAAGTAGGGTACCTCATGGAGAGATATGGAGAAGAAAGGAAGAATGCAAAGAGTCAGAGGAAACAAAGATTCCAAGCATCAATGAAGTACTTTCCAAAGATGATGTTCAGCATAATAGTGCTATAGATGAGAATGAGATACATTATGATGGAAAGCTATATGAAGATGTAAAATACACCGATGGAGAGAAAGATGATGAATGTCTTTTCTAAAGTCTCTCATGACCTAAAGAGAGAAACCGTGAAATTAGCATTAGAGGGGATCATATACTCTGGGGGAGTAAATATAAAAAAATTGCAGTTGGTATTTGAAAAATAATTAATATAATTTGGTAAAAATAAAAGACTATCATCATCAAAGACAAGAAGTAGAGGTGACAAATTGAAGAAAAGCAGTTTGTCTAGAAAACATCTATGGGACAAGCACACTTAATGGTTGAAGTGTAACAAAATCAAAAGCATAATTAGAGAAGATGGAGGGGAAAACTTAGTAGAAGACAAAGGAATGAAAAAGGAAGTGATGACATGACAAGTATTATGATGTACCTTGTTGAATAGGCTATCTAACCATGGTCTAAAATGGCTAAGTGTTGAAAAATTGGTCAAAACTGCTCTAAGAGAATGCCCACCATAATTCATGGTTTGAACAAAATTCCTGCACCATCATATTAGGATATACTTTGTTGAATAGGATATCTAACCATGGTCTCATTTATTCAAAAGAGGTCTTTCTGAAAAATGTATAGATCTGCCAAAACAAGGGTTCAAGCAGTTTTAGACATTCTGAAAAATGGCCAAGTGTTGGAAAAATGGTCCAAATAGCCTTGGGGAAATGCACGTCGTACCTCATAGGTGAATGATAAAAATTATCTGAAACTATCACGCTATATATTGTTGAAGAGGCTATCCTACCATGGTCTAAGTTATCAAAAAGGAGGTTTGATGACAATGTTAAAATTCTGCGAAAACAGGGTTTCAAGTTGTTTTGCACCAAAGGGAGTAAAACTACCTAAGTGGCCTCAATAAACTGAGACCATGGTCTCATTTTTCCTCAAGCATGTATGAGGAGAAATTTATAAGTCTTCCAAAATAGGGTATTAGGATAAACTTTGGAGAAATTCCTGAAAATGACGAAGTGTTGGAAAATTGGCTCAGGTGGTCTTGGGGAAACGCCCGCCATAGTTTGTGGGTTGACGAAAATTCCCACACCATATGGTCATCTTGTAGGTTGGTGTTTTGTATACCTGACCATGTCCTCATACTGACTTGAAATTTCCTAAGGGAGAAGTTATGGATCTACCAAAACAATGTTTTAGGCAGATTGAACCAAGTCTAGTATAGTGCAAAAATTGTCTAAGTGTAAAATCACTAAAAATGCCTAAGTCACCTCAGTAAAATCCCCACCATCTCTTGTGGTTGATGTGTTAAATAATTTTGAGAGTATGTATCTGTATAATGTTGTATGGTGCATCCAACCATATCAATGGTTTGTCCAAAGAGTTTCTATAGGTGGAGATATTGATCTCCCAAAAGTGCCTTCCAGACTAAATTGCACTACTCCAGTAAAATGCCCGCCGAGGAGAGAGAAAGAAGCTTCAAAGGATGAAATTGGTCTTGATGGAATCACCTTGTTTGCCTCTACCCTTTTGGTGTCTCACACTTCAAATGTGATGAAAATAAAAAATCTCATCATGTTGACCTAGGGTTTGACAATTTTGTCTCAGTATTGAATTAACAATTTCGAAGTCTATTTTCAAATGCCCACCAGATGATGTGTATGTATCAAAAATTTCAAAATGTGACATGGATCTGGTCCTTATCGAGGTGATTATCCATCCATAGTTTAAGTTTTTCTTATGATGGTCGTATATGCAAAATATCAATCTTCCAAAAGTAGGAAAAATATTATTTTGCATATTAAGAACTAAAGAAAAATTGGCTAAGTGTTAAGATCATAAAGTTGAAAAAGCATTTGGAAATGCTCGCTAAAGAGTGTCCTTGTGTTGATAATTTTTTGAGATGACATGGGCATGTTCCGTGGTGATTTGTCCATCCTGCTATGGTATTAGTTCGCTCCTTGGTGCTCTCATGTGCGATCTATTGGTCTCCCAAAAGCAGAGAAAAACTTGATTATTTATAAAAAGGCTTAAGGGTTAAAAGCTCCATTATGCTCGGAGGGGCTAAAGAAATTTCCACAAGGGATAAAAGATGCCCAAAAGGGTTTATATATTCCCATAGGGGCTAAGGTTAAGCCCACGTAGGCTTAGGGATGCCCGCAGGGAGTGAAGTTAAGCCTACAGGGGCTGAGGTAAAGCCCGCAGGGGCTTAGGGATGCCTGCAGAGGGTGAATTTAAGTCCGCCGGGGCTTAAGGATGCCCGCAAGGGATGAGATTTGTTAGGATATTCCTATACTCCATCCTAGTCCTAGCCGCATTTTCATTATTTTCATTTTCGGTCATGCATGCACTTTTAGGGTTTGCATGCATTATTTAGGGTTTTCATGCATTTGCATGCATCCCAGTCATCAATCCGAGCATCTAGCCCTCAGTTAGCTAGCCCTTAGAGCTTCCTTCCACTCAGTTTCAGCCCTCCTAGAGCTTAGTGCGCCCTCCTTTCACCTACTGCATGAGAAAGGCGCCCTTCCTTACCTACCATTCAATTATCTTCAGTTGTCTTCAGTTCTCTCCTTGATTTAAGGCTAGACTGACTCTCAACTGACTGTATCACTCCGATGGACCTCCAGTGAGACTTGAATGCCCATTCTGACTTCATTTAGCTCCTCATGTGCCCTCCACTGAGCCTCCTTCATCCAGTTAGTTCTGGTTACACTCAAATACACCTACCACACTCAGTTAGACTCAATTTGACTGATGGTTGATAGTTACTTGAGCATTGATGACTCCACTGATGATGCGATAGACTACTAGTTGTGCTCCGATGACACTCCAATGATCTTTTGATCACTCCATGAAGGATAATTCGAATTTCCACCTTAGGCATTCGAATACTCATGCATTGCACTATTTATTTGTCCATATTGTGATTAATTAATTAGTGTGTGTGAAGTATTTTTGCTTCTATCTAAGTTCTACTGTATCATTATTTTGTTGCTCATTATACTGCATTGACCACTCTTTTTCTATTTTCCTACTTAATCATATTTACTCTTGTGAGGTATACATCATCTCTTAGATCTGCTGTGAGGATTTTCACATGGTATCAGAGCATGTTGAGAGTATTGTTTATCTACATTCCTAAGAGTTTTTTGCAGGTTATTATCAAGATTTCAAGTGCAGTAGTTGCAGCAGTTTTTGCATTTATGCAGAAGTAGCAGTTGCAGATATTCTCTATTGTTTTTGGAGGTCTTCCACAGCTTCAATGAATTCAGAAAAAATCCCTCCTCTTTCTTCATTCAACTATGATGAATGGAAACCAAAAATGATATCATATTTGAAGAGCCATGATCTCTTTGATTGTTATTTTGAAAGAGAGCTCGAATCCTCTGAAGAGAAGTTTGACTGGTTGAATAAAGGTGACATGGCCTTTGGAAGGATGATGTTTGCTATGCCTGATTACATAATGTACCAAATCATTGATGATGTTGAAACTCCAAAAGAGCTATGGGCCCATCTGGATGAAAGATTCGGCAAACAGAATGAAGGATTTGGTCCAAACCCCTTCAAGAGCAAGCAAAGTGATGCATTCGCCCTCATTGATGATCTCATTGATCATGAACTAGTATCAAACACATCTCATATTGAAGTTGTCCACAAAGAAGAAGAACTTGCAGATTCTACACTCATGCTCCAAATTTCTTCTCTTTCTGTGCCAGCTCACACTCTAGATATTGAAGAAGGTCCTAAATCCTCTCTTGCACCAAAGTCTATTGGTCTGCATCATGATCTATTGAATGTTTCGAAGGTCAAATCAGCTATTGGAGGTAATGCATTTGCTTTCCTCAAGCAATCACCTCTTATTTACTACTATATGATCATTATCCCATGCTTTCAAAAGGTTATTGAAGAATATGTCCATTGTCATTTGCTTGGGATAATTTCTCATGCACATCATGGTTTTGATCTCACCCCTGCTGGTTCAAAGCAGATCTCAAGAAACCATGACCATTCGCTTGGGATAATTTATCATGCATTTACTGGTTTTGATCTCACCTCTTATGGTTCAAAGGAGATCTCAAGAAACCATGATTCAAGTCTTGTATCTAATTTGGATTCTAAGCAATCACTACTTGGGATAATTTCTCATGCATATGATAGTTTTGACCTCACCGATGCTGGTTCAAAGGAGATCTCAAGAAACTATTCTTCAAGTATTGAATCTGATTTGGATTTCAAGCCATCATATGATGGTTCTTTTTGGCATGATCTCACCCATGATGGTTCGAAGGAGAAGACAAAACACTATCTGCATATTCATGGTTTTGATCCTACCTCAACTGATTCGAATCATAGGTTCAAGGATCATCCTCATACTTGTGGGTTTGTTCTCATAACATTCGATCTGAAGAACAAGTACAAGCACATGCTTTCTAAGCATGATCCACTTCTTCCCAAGAAGAAGATACCTCCAGACATATGACCAAGCATCACACATGCTTGAGTTTGGAGCATTTATTTTTGTGTGTGCCTTATAGTTTATTTTGAGGGGGGGTATTTTTCCCATGAGGTTTTCCCCATTTCCTCGGTTTATTGACTGTTATTATTCATTGTATTGGGTGACCTTTGGTCTTAGTTACCACGGCCCAGGATGGATTAAGGGGGGGTGTTAGGATATTCCTATACTCCATCCTAGTCCTAGCAGCATTTTCATTCATACATGCACTTTTAGGGTTTGCATGCATTATTTAGGGTTTTCATGCATTTGCATGCATCCCAGTCATCAGTCCCAGCACCTAGCCCTCAGTCAGCTAGCCCTCGGAGCTTCCTTCCACTCAGTTTCATCCCTCTTAGAGCTTATTGTGCCCTCCTTTCACCTACTGCATGATAAAGGCACCCTTCCTTACCTACCATTCAGTTATCTTCAGTTATCTCCTTGATTTAAGGATAGACTGACTCTCAACTGATTGTATCACTCTGATGGACCTCCAGTGAGACTTGACTTCCCATTCTGACTTCAGTTAGCTCCTCATGTGCCCTCCATTGAGCCTCCTTCATTCAGTTAGTTCCAGTTACACTTAGTTACACCTACCACACTCAGTTAGACTCAGTTTGACTGATGGTTGACAGTTACTTGAGCATTGATGACTCCACTGATGATTAGATAGACTACTATTTGTGCTCCGATGACACTCCAGTGATCTTTTGATCACTCCATGAAGGATAATTTGAATTGCCACCTTAGGCATTTGAATCCTCATGCATTGTACTATTTATTTGTCCATATTGTGATTAATTAATTAGTGTGTTTGAAGTATTTTTTCTTCTATCCGAGTTCTACTGTATCATTATTCTGTTGCTCATTATACTGCATTGACCACTCTTTTTTTATTTTCCTACTTAATCATATTTACTCTTGTGAGGTATACATCATCTCTTAGATCTGTTGTGAGGATTTTCACAAGATTAAGCCTGCAAAGGCTTAAGGGATACCCGCATGAGGTAAGGTTAAGCCTGCAGGGGCTTAATTAGGATGCCCATAGGGGCCTAATTAGGATGCTCACAGGGGCTAAAGTTAAAGCCACATGAGCTTAAGCATGCTCGCAAGGGGCTTTCCTGCATATGCCCATGAAGAGGCAAGGGGCATAGGTTTGTTTCCTGCATAGGGAGAGCCCGCATAGGGATAGCCTGGATGCATGAAGCCCGCAGGCCTAAGAAATCCAAAGAAGTTTTTTTTAATTAATTAAAAATATGAAATAAACAAAATCACAAATAAAAGACTAATTATCATATTTGAAGGGGCACAATAACAAAAAGGCATGGGCACAGTTTGAAGAGATGCAAGGTTTAAAAGATGAAGAATATATATAGCAAATGTGTCGAAAATTGCCTTAAAAGTATGTATTTATAGATCAATGATCGAGGATCTATCGATGCCAATGCTTGAGTTGACCCGCGTGTAAAAATACAAGAGCCATTGGAAGCTGGCATTGGTTTGGCGGGTGTGCAAAGATAGCGATAGGTCGTCAATATAGAGACGAAATTTCATCGAAAATTAAAAAAATGTCAATATTGCCACGGTTTTTCCGCCATGATAAAAAGAAATGAAAAGACATCTTAAATTTCATTGTATTAATCCACGAATGTTCAAAACGTGCAAATATTTCATGGAAAAATCCGCCCGAATGTACTAGTGTAAAACTTGCATCGAGTCATTTTTGCAATTCTTTCTTAACTATATCTTTTAACGTTGGATTCATCCTTCATGGGGGTTGTATTATCGAGATAGATCCCTCTTTGATGAAAATATAATGTTTGCAAATATCTGGGTGTATCCTTTCATATCTGCATAGGTCCATGCGAAATCTCTGCTATTTTCTGAGAGTAATTTTATTAATTTATGTTCTTCTTCTTCTTCTTCTAAATGTGCATTAATATTGATCGTCCTCCCAGGAAATATTTCCATGATTTTTACGTGTGGAATTTCTTATTCAATGGAGAATACCTGCTTCCACATTTTTTCTGTGCTGCTTTGAGAGTGTATATTTTCATGTTTCCATCTTACAAATATTTCTTCAAGCATATCATGATCAGGATACATATTTTGAATAAAATTAGCTAAATAAGCATCTTCATCCTTAGCTTTTAGGGTTAGGGCAGTTCTTTTGCTAAGGATTGGTTGCACATTTTGGTCATCCATGTCATTGTAATCATCCATCCAATTTTGGTGTTATGTGTTTGTAGATCGTTTTGGTGGTGGGTATATTGTGATTTTCTTTCATGCTTTTCCACTGGTAATTGTCATATCCCCATATCGACAGCCTATATAGCCATCTATTGTTTCCATCCATGGCCTCCCCAGGATGAGTGGGTATCCACTGAGCTTGCTTTTGACTTCAATGACTATGAAGTTTGCGAGATATTCCCAAGATTCAAAGTTGATAATTACATCTTCAAGGATACCTTCTGGATTAATAGTGGATGTGTTAGCTAGTTGTAGCACCGTTCTTGTCAGTCTTAGAAAGGGTTGGAGGCCTAGGGCTAGCATCGTGTCTTTTGTCATAACATTTATTGAAGATCCTAGATCGATTAGGCTTCTTGAAATCGGATTTTTTTTTATGGTTACATTGACGATCAGGCTCCCTGGGTCAAGGTACTTTCGGTTAATAGAAATACCCAACATAAGGTCTGCTAGCTGGCCTATCACATTTATGGTTAGGGATCCCTTTTCTTCTACCCAGGTTTCTTCAAGCAGTTTTCTTTTATGCATTTGTTACAGATTGGGACATCTTTGATTTCCTGTAAGAGTGGGATTTGTATA
Source organism: Larix kaempferi (assembly GCA_027924585.1). Classification (NCBI taxonomy): domain Eukaryota; kingdom Viridiplantae; phylum Streptophyta; class Pinopsida; order Pinales; family Pinaceae; genus Larix; species Larix kaempferi. Next base: position 11,787,173 of record BSBM01000461.1, on the reverse strand, counting down.
TTTAAGTGTTTCAATTCATTAAGTATGACATTTTCTTCTTCCTCTTAATGGTTTTGTTTTAGCTTTCCGAGAAATGGAGGATTAAGTAGATTATGTTCTGGTATTTGTGATATAAATTTAGGCTGCTGATGTTTTGGATATGCATCTTGCTCGGAATATGTTGCTTCGGGATTGTTTTGATAATGGGGGCCCTATAGCATTTTACCAAATCTCAGATTGATCTCGTTTAAATCGAGTGTATCTACGACATATGCTGGAAACTGCATCACTTCATTGTTGAAGGGTTTTTGTCATGTCCTATTGTTATTTAGATTTGGGATAGTCCAAGCAGGGATTGCAAGTGCTCTAGGGGGGTATTGATTTTCTAGACGTGACATTATAAGTGGTTGTTGCAGTGGTGCTCTCCAATTTTTTGAAGATGGATATTGATTTGCATAGTTGATTTGTCATTGTGAAAAAGGTGGGGGAAGTATGGTTGTTGGTAAGGAGTTGTATTTTGCTTCCATTGGCTTGGAACTCCTTGTAGAGGCCATGAAATTTGTGCTAGCAGATTCCAGTTTTGTTGAGGGTTCTGTTGATTAAAATAGGCTTGATTATTGTTTTGGAAATTAAGGTCTAGCAAAATTGTTTCTTCGCTGATTAACAAAACAAAGTTTTTCTATTGAGTATTCTGAGGTAGGATCTTGTATGGAGGCCTTGCATGATGGTAGTAAAGGGAATTTATTTGTAGTATGTTCATCAGTACAGATCCCGCAAACTTCTATTGTATTTAATGGGCATTTCCATTTTTCATGTTTCTTTCTACATCTTGGGAAAAATACTGCTAGTACTTGGTTAATCTGATCTTGTTTCCTTTTTAGTTGGAGTGCATCTAATTGCATGGCCAATTATTGAAGGATATGCGTTTTCATATTTTCCACTATATTCCCCAAATCGTATTTTTTGAGGCTTGGGCTTGAAAAGGATGATCCCCCAATGATTGGATGTATATCTCTTCTCCCATTTTTTCCTTTTCTAGACCTAGAATAATTTTTAAAGATTTGCAGAATTTGATCATCGGTTTTCTGAAAGATGTCTCCATCACCTAACAGGTTCAATACTTCAAGTTATTCTTCTTTGATTCCCCTAATAAGTACTATTTTTAATGATTCCTGAACCAAGGTACAGTGAATAGCTCTTTTATAGCTAAGTTGGAACCGTTGTGCATAGTATTCTAGGGATTCTTTTTCTCCCTGTTGCATCCTGAAAATCTCATCCCTAGTGTCTTTTGCTTTACACTAATCTCTACATTTTTCTAGGAAGGATTGCTTCATATAGTCCCATGTGAAAATACTATTTCATTTCAAACTCATAAACCATCTGAGTGATAACCCTTTCAGTATGGAAGGAAAGTGTCTTAATTTTTGTGCATCAATGGTATAACCAAAGGATCTACAAATTACTTCAAATTCAAACAAGAATGTGTCAGGATATTCTGAGGTTAAGCCATGTAATTTTGGGAGATGAGGGGGATTGATATTTTTCATTATAGCATATCCAATGGGTACACTTATAGGGAAGTTAAATAGTTCTTTGTATTCGTCTTCCTCATCTTCCATGGTAGTGTTTCAACTAGATCTAGTGAAGAAGTTATCGAAGTCTGGGTTATATCTGGGTTCAGTTTCTTCATCAGTGTTAAGAAATTCAAATTGAAGGTGTTCAGAACTGGGATTGCTCATAGGTAAGTTGTAATGTCCCTTATTAGGAATTTTATTAAAATTGCAATTTTCCACTTTTTCCTTGGTTCGACCTTTGACTAGTTTCGATCTCTAGGTCCCAAATTTGCCCCAAATGATCCCAAATCTTCTGAGAAGGTATATGAATGATATTAGAACATAAATATGTATTTCAGGGATTCCTTTGTACCTTTAAAACACTTCTGCAAATACTCTTTCAATTCTAGTCAATGTAGGTAACTTTACTAGTGATTTCCCTTTGACTAGTATTGGTCTCTAGGTCTCAAATTGACTCCAAATGCCTTCAAATATTCAAGGAAGTTTTATGAATGATATTAGGAATTGAATATTATGTTCAGGGATAAAATATGGCCACCAAAAGATCTCTACAAACTCTCTTAAGATTCTGGACCAAGTATGCAATTTTACGAGTAATTTGGGGTTCAAATCCCCCTAAGGTAAGTACTGAAAATGGCTTCCCAAATGCCTCCAAACCCACTCAAATTTATGAACAGAGGTAAGTAATGTGTTAAGGATGTTATTAAGGTCTCATATGCACCATTAATGGTTTATTACAACTGTTCTCACCCTCTCCCATTCAACTGTAAAAATCCCCAATTCGACCCGTGGGGCAATGGCACTATTTCTTCTCCCAATGCAATTAAACTGAGTAAAAATGCTTCAAATGCTCAAGTACAGTACATGAAACTTGTATAAGACATCCATGGCAGTATATTTATCACAAATATATCAGAGAATCATCCATTCATTCGAAATCATCATCAATACATTGGCTCACAACAAGGTAGTGGGGAAATGGCATTGTTCTTCCATTAAAAATGAGATTTATACATTTCTACTTGGAATTTCAACCTGAAATTTTTTGGAGATGAAGAACAGAGTATTTACTTCATATTACAAAATAAATGGGGCATTAGAAGCTCCCCCAAAGAGTACAATATCTCACCAAAAACGCCCTCCCTCAAGGATCAAGAATATGCCATCAAAACTGGAAATGGTTGAAGGAGCGAGCTGCAATAGAAGAAACCATGAGCTGACCTATAGCTTACACCTGCAAATAAAGACTCCATTAAAGCTCCAAATGAAAGGTCTGAATGGCCTTTCCAATTTCCAACTTGGATGGGAATCTTTCACCCTCGAAATTGGCTAAGGCAAGAAACTAGTCATCCACTAGCTCTCCCTCTTCACAATTGCAATTGCAAATTCTACAAATGATCAAAAGCTGGTTTCATTCTTTGTTATTGACATTTATAAACTTCTAATGTCCTCCATGGGTCGAATTCCTTCCAAGAGACTCATGCCAACTCATGTTGGGAAGAGATTCCAAAGAACACCACTTGTACAACAATTCCTAGTCTCCCACTTCCACCAAATCACATGTGGAAGCATCTTAGCTGCCCTAACACCCTTGAGCGCCCTCTTGGAGTCTATTTTTATCCCTGACATGTCATATATGTCATATTTCATCCTTCAGGTCTGATTTGTGTCATAGGTGTCATAGCATCTTCATCATTGTTGTCATAGAGCTAGGGAATCTAGCCCAAGTGTCTCACTAGCTCCAAATTGCCTCTTCCTCTTCCATGGGAGTTACTCTTCCTCTATATTTCGACCTTGGATGATTCATGCAATGAATAATACCTTTTGGACTCCCCCAAGTATGTTACCATTCACCTTGAATTCGAATTGGTGAGAGAATGATGCCAAGTGTAGTGGGGAAATCTAGCCATATGTGAGTCCCACTTCCTCCATGTGTCTTCATGATGAAATGCCACTTTGATTTTCACTTGTATATATTTATTTAGCTGCTTTATTAAATATTTATGCCATTCTAATGTTCAAACATCATTTATTATCCCCATTATTCCAAATCCCAAAGCTTCCACCCCAAACCTAGGAAACTAGTAATTTTCCTCCTTGGCAATTATTTGACCTTTAGCATCAATTTGACAAACTCTTATGAATAGGGCCAATGTGATTAGGCCATTGTGACCCAATACCAAATTTTGGACATGAAAAATCCTCCCTTCCCAATATTGCTTGTCCTCAAGCAATTTTAAATGTGGGTGTTGAAGAACCTGCTTTCTGTATAATTCTTTGAAGTTGCCATTGAATTGCCCAACCTTGAGTCTTTGAGTTTCCATGAAGATTTTAGAGAGGAACCACCATGCTTGCTGCTGCACTAATCTGATAAAAATCACTTTATTAAGTGGGGAAATCCATCTCCCATACTGCTTGTTTCCCCAAAAAATTTGAAACCAATGAGATAAAAATTATTCCAGGGTCCCATTGCTTGTATTGCACCCCAACAACGAAGAGTGCTCTCCAACCCATACCATAAGATAAGATGATTCCTGGATCCCATTTTCTTGTATGCATTCTTCCAAACATCATGAGTACAAAATATATATCATCAAAGTACATAACTACATAATGAAAATGTACATCAAGGAGGTGCTTCATCAAAGAATCATGAAAGTGCTTGTACCTCCAAGCAAGTAGACCACGATTTTCCAAGTGCATACAAGCTTCAAGTGACCAATCAAATATGCTCCAATGACATTGGTGAGGATCCCATGTCCTATAATGCTGCTCCAAAAGGATTTGATATGCATCAAAATATTCAACCATGTATTCTTTCATCCAAGAAGTGAATGAAGAATCTCCACTAAAACCTGAACCAAATAATGAGCAGAAAAAACAAGGAGACTTCAAATGACTCAAATAAGTCTCACCCATACATCCATGAATGTGAGAATCATAAAGATGTAACAAAGTATGTGGCTGCCAGCAAAAATGTTCTTCCATCAATCTATTCACCCAAGTGTTGGATGAAGTTCCTCTAACATCAAATGAACCCAGTGTTGAGCAAGAAAAACCATGAGTCTTCAAGTGACTCAAATCCATATCATAGGTGCATCCATGTAGATGTGAATCATCATAAAGTGACAAATTATGTTGCTGCAAATGTGAATAAGAATGTGCTCCAACCATGTCATCATAAAAGGTAAATCTAGGAGTTCCATACTCCTCATGTGGCACCATCAAAAAGAACCCTTTCACCCATACTTCATTGAGACTAATACTGCAAAACATGGAATTGTAGGATGTAGGAGAATGAACTAACTCACCCAAATGATCAAAAAGTGCAGAAGTTTCATCATGGGAAGGATCCATGTGGCTAGTATCATGCAGCTCCTTCAAAAGTGGGAAACCTTTGTCATAGATTGGTTCCAATGTAGAGGAATCATGCTCTTCTTTAAAAATTGCATAACCTTCATCAAGAGACAATTCAAGTTCCTCTTCCACCACATCAAGTGTTTGGATCTCTTCAAGTTCATCTTCAAACACATTAAGCACATTCAAATTCCCACATTTCTCATGATCCACCATGTCATGAGAATCCTCCAAACAATCTACCATTTGACAATCTGAAACATAGGAGGAAAAACAAGTATCTTGCAACTTTTCAAGAAGTTGCTCATTTTGAATTGTAAACTTATGAATATCCTCATTATTCTTCAAGTATGCATAATGTAATAATTCATTAAGCTCAAACAAATGGTTTCTATCAAAAAGCAAAGACATGAAATTACCTTTGATGTGGCACATTGCTCTTTGAATCTTCTCCATATCTTCAAGGAAGGATGTTTCCTCCAATGAAGTAGCTCTCCAACAAGAATTTGACACCAATGCTTGAGTGTCATGGAGAATGCTGAGGGACTCTTGGATCTTCTTTTCATTCATATTTAAGGACCCTTCAAGAAAATGAGGCTCTTGCAAATGAACCTCCTCATCTTCTTCATTTTTGCTTGGACCAACTTCATGAAGCTCAAGTGGTGATGGGGAAGTTGATCTTGGTTCTTCTTCAACTGCTACAAGGTCTTCATTATCATGCTTAATGGAACTTGGGCTTGCAGCAACACTTTCAAAAGTGATCTCTATGTCACCAACATAGAGGTGTGAGCACCCATCAGTAGGTACTCCTTCATAGTTTAAGCATCCATCAGTAGATGCTCTTTGGTTCATGTCTAAGCTAGAAGGTGTCTCGAAATGATCTTCCATATTTTCAATAGAATCTTATTCATGCTCTTGTGATGTCTCTTCATTTTTCTCCTTAAAGCAAGCTGATGCATTTTGCCCCTTGTTTTCCTTAGGATCAGTATATTTGGAATCTCTTCTTCAATAAATCTCAAAAGCTCTCCTCAAGGAGGACATCATTTCATGCACACATATATGATACTCGCTCCAAGGTTTTTTACAAGAAGGGCATAAAGCTTTCTTCACTAACTCCACATCTTCATTTTTGGGCCTATTTTCAAAAACATGTTCAGCATAGTACTCAAAAGACATGGCATTTTGTGTATTTTTGCTAAAAGCAAGATATTCTTGATATTTTTGATATTGTTGGGGCAAGGTTTTATATTTTGCTCTCCATCTTTGGAACTCACTCATAGAATTATCCTTGGTGGGTGTGACACACTCATATTCATCAGATTTAAAGTCATAAGAATAATCTTCATTTCTCTTGAAATTGTAAGAAGTGTTGCATGATGGCACCTCTTCCTCATACCATTCACATTCTGCTTCATATTGCTCATAAGCATTTGCATATTCCTCATAAGAATTGTACTCATAGGATTCATCATAATAGTAAGACATGGCTGCCAATTATTCTTGAATGTATGTACCTAATACACAGGTGCAAGGACCATGCTCTGATACCACTGTAATGTCCCTTATTAGGAATTTTATTAAAATTGCAATTTTCCACTTTTTCCTTGGTTCGACCTTTGACTAGTTTCGATCTCTAGGTCCCAAATTTGCTCCAAATGATCCCAAATCTTCTGAGAAGGTATATGAATAATATTAGAACATAAATATGTATTTCAGGGATGCCTTTGTACCTTTAAAACACTTCTGCAAATACTCTTTCAATTCTAGTCAATGTAGGTAACTTTACTAGTGATTTCCCTTTGACTAGTATTGGTCTCTAGGTCTCAAATTGACTCCAAATGCCTTCAAATATTCAAGGAAGTTTTATGAATGATATTAGGAATTGAATATGATGTTCAGGGATAAAATATGGCCACCAAAATATCTCTACAAACTCTCTTAAGATTCTGGACCGAGTATGCAATTTTACGAGTAATTTGGGGTTCAAATCCCCCTAAGGTAAGTACTGAAAATGGCTTCCCAAATGCCTCCAAACCCACTCAAATTTATGAACAGAGGTAAGTAATGTGTTAAGTATGTTATTAAGGTCTCATATGCACCATTAATGGTTTATTACAACTGTTCTCACCCTCTCCCATTCAACTGCAAAACTCCCCAATTCGACCCTTGGGGAAATGGCACTATTTCTTCTCCCAATGCAATTAAACTGAGTAAAAATGCTTCAAATGCTCAAGTACAGTACATGAAACTTGTATAAGACATCCATGGCAGTATATTTATCACAAATATATCATATAATCATCCATTCATTTGAAATCATCATCAATACATTGGCTCACAACAAGGTAGTGGGGAAATGGCATTGTTCTTCCATTAAAAATGAGATTTATACATTTCTACTTGGAATTTCGACCTGAAACTTTTTGGAGATGAAGAACAGAGTATTTACTTCATATTAAAAAATAAATGGGGCATTAGAAGCTCCCCCAAAGAGTACAATAGCTCACCAAAAACTCCCTCTCTCAAGGATCAAGAATATGCCATCAAAACTGGAAATGGTTGAAGGAGCGAGCTGCAATAGAAGAAACCATGAGCTGCCATGTAGCTTACACCTGCAAATAAAGACTCCATTAAATCTCCAAATGAAAGGTCTGAATGGCCTTTCCAATTGCCAACTTGGATGGGAATCTTTCACCCTCGAAATTGGCTAAGGCAAGAAACTAGTCATCCACTAGCTCTCCCTCTTCACAATTGCAATTGCAAATTCTACAAATGATAAAAAGATGGTTTCATTCTTTGTTATTGAAATTTATAAACTTATAATGTCCTCCATGGGTCGAATTCCTTCCAAGAGACTCATGCCAACTCATGTTGGGAAGAGATTCCAAAGAATGCCACTTGTACAACAATTCCTAGTCTCCCACTTCCACCAAATCACATGTGGAAGCATCTTAGCTGCCCTAACACCCTTGAGCGCCCTCTTGGAGTCTATTTTTAGCCCTGACATGTCATATATGTCATATTTCAGCCTTCAGGTCTGATTTGTGTCATAGGTGTCATAGCATCTTCATCATTGTTGTCATAGAGCTAGGGAATCTAGCCCAAGTGTCTCACTAACTCCAAATTGCCTCTTCCTCTTCCATGGGAGTTACTCTTCCTCTATATTTCGACCTTGGATGAGTCATGCAATGAATAATACCTTTTGGACTCCCCCAAGTATGTTACCATTCACCTTGAATTCGAATTGGTGAGAGAATGATGCCAAGTGTAGTGGGGAAATCTAGCCATATGTGAGTCCCACTTCCTCCATGTGTCTTCATGATGAAATGCCACTTTGATTTTCACTTGTATATATTTATTTAGCTCCTTTATTAAATATTTATTCCATTCTAATGTTCAAACATCATTTATTATCCCCATTATTCCAAATCCCAAAGCTTCCACCCCAAACCTAGGAAACTAGTAATTTTCCTCCTTGGCAATTATTTGACCTTTAGCATCAATTTGACAAACTCTTATGAATAGGGCCAATGTGATTAGGCCATTGTGACCCAATACCAAATTTTGGACATGACAGAAGTTTGGCAGAAAACGTCCAAATTCATCCCTCCTCCGCCTAGGCATTTAAGGTATTTTTAGATTTTCAAAAAATTTATCTGTGTTTTTTATAAAAAAAAAGATGTCTCCTATAGTTTAAGCACCTCCCCAGAAAAAAAAAAGCCAAAAAATGGTGAGCTCCAGAAATGTCTGCCTTTTTACAGGTGTTCATTTAAGAATTTCACTTTAAATATTGACCAAGGAACGTACAAATTTCATAGGTACTAAGCACTATGTGTGCACTAAGTTGAGAGGATCATCATTGTTGAGTGTTTTCTATGTCCTAAGTATGTTGGGGAGTTGTTCTAATCAGAATGAAGTAACTAAATATCTATCACAATAAAAAAGAAATAATAAAACATGAAACTTAATCTAGAAAGAAAGAAACTTAATCTAAGAAAGCATGAAACTTAATATAAGAAAACATGAAACTTAAACTAAGGAAGCAAGAAAGTTAATCTAAGAAAGCAAGATTTTTTATTTTATTTTATTTTATTTTATTTTTTTTGGTAAGCAAGAAAAAAAATATTAAAATGAAGCCTTCAGTACAAAAATTTCATGACTTACAGGGCCTTTCATGCCCAAAGTTTCTGCAAGACTATCTACAAAATATCCCCACTACTAGAATTATCCGTTCAACTATCCCTTGTACAAAAAATTATCTACCCCTTTAACTTGTATTACAATAAACTTATTCAAATTCTGTCTCAAAATACCTACAAAAATATTCATCATAACTATGGAAATGGAAACTACATCCGTAGGGAAACAAAATACACAGAAAGATGCTATAGTGAAAGACCAAAAGCACCGTACAAATTTTCTGAACAAAAAGAGACAAAGCATCAAAAAACATTTATCCCAAATAAACCAACCTGGATCCCATCATTTTGGAACTTGGGAGACGTTCCAGTGGAGCAAGGTCCTAGAACGAAGGCCATCGAGCTTGCGATTGTCTGCAAAAGTATACTATAATGAAGGACCGTGAATGGGGCATGTCCCTAGAGAGTGAGAAACATAAGTACTCGCAACAGTACCTATAGTCTCCAATGGCAGGCCAAGCTTTAGATAAATGTGGTCAATTTTCTTTTGCATCATACGGTTATCTTCCAGTTTCTCCTTCCACGCTTTCATCGGTTCCACCTCTCCCAGAGATTTGTTTTCCCTATACATCATAATGTGGGCCAAAAGTTCCTTGGTCACCCAGTAGGTGGTGAAAATCCTATCATAAGCGGAAAGATGCCCAACTGTGGTCCTTGTGTCACACATCCATTCTTCTACCTCCTCCTTGATAGTATCTATGTCCATGGATTTCATGTGATTCCACAGGTCCCACTCAACCTTTTCAATTTCATCAGATAATAGGTGTATGCGCTTCCGGAAGAAATGGGCGACTTGCCCTTCTTTCTGCAACTCCCAGGTTGACTTCCTCCTTCCCTTAGTCTTTTTACCCTTACACTCTTGCCGCTTAGGAGCCATTGCAATAGTTTCCCAATACTGCAAATAACACCATAGTCGCTCCTTGCACATAAAATAACTCCACAGAAAATAAAAAAATAGAATGCGGAGAGGATGCGAGTGCCTCAAATAAATAGTCGAGATGCTCATCCCAATTCCGACAACCATACTCAATCCTCTGAAAATGATAATGAGTTGCACGAGAATCCCATACAACTCTGAGCTGCTCTTCTCGGTTCGTCGTACCTTTCCCTTCAATGGATAGAGGTAGCTGCAAGATTCCCCCAATATTGAAAATCAGAGCGAGTTCATAGGCATTCATATCCTGGTTTAATACTGAGGAACCCACCTCGCGTAATGAGTGCAGATGGGATGAATTTCAGGTGTTGAGTGGGATTGAAATGTGTACCCTCGTCAGGGAATTCGAGTCATGAATCGTGTGCCCCATCAATTCCTGGTACATCCTGATGTCATGGGCCACCAATTGGATACACTAGATCTACCTATCATTACCACCCTTGTTTAATTCCGTTCCCCGATGTTTCCAATAGGCCGACCACCTTATTTCCGTCACATTTAACGTGGGAAAAGGACCAAGTGTGGAATCTTCAAATGAGATCAGCAAGCCTTTCAACCTGGTATATCATTCGCCAGCTATTCACTACTTTGGCCACCTTTTGTCCACCTTGGATATTTTTATCCATTTGGATGATGATGTGTGAGTCACCTTCAATGACCATGGGTTCCCAACCATTGTGGATTGATAGTCTAATGCCATGAAGTAAGCTTTCAAACTCTGCCACATTGTTTGTATCCTGAAATATATTGCCATGATAGTATCAAAGAATAACACCCTCGCTGTTTTTGATAACTCCACCAAAACCAACCGAGCCAAGGTTCCCTTTGGAGGCCCTGTCAAAATTTAACTTGAAATGGCCGCATGGAGGGAGGTTCCAAAGAAGTGGACTTGCAGGAACCACCTTTCGAGCCTTAAAAATCCTCCAACCTTGTGGAGAACAATCCATTCCCCGTCCCTCTGGGATTCGCTTCTCGTTATCATCCATTTCCCAATGTCTCTCGGTCCATGGGGTTATTATGATGGTATCCTATATATGCTTATTGATTTGGTTCTAAATTGTCTGCAGAATATTTGTATTACCTTAAAAAATCCACCCATTTCTTTCTTTCCAAATGGCACGCATCAAGGATCCTGGAAACATGAGCCATATTTTGAGGATGACAGGATTTTCTAAAGCCTCCTTATCCCATACTTTAACTGTCTGCTGAGGTTTCCCTATGAACCGATCTGTCCTTCGGAATATTGCCATACCATAGTCCCACAGAGAGGAATCCATGGGGCAAGAGTCCAAAATATGATTCTTTGATTCATCATCGCCTTCATAGAGCATGCAACAAAACGTTCCATGCACGCCTCTTCTCATGAGGTTCTCTCCTATCAGAATACTCCTTTATGAGACCAGTCATATAAAGGTATATATTTTGGGACATGGGTTATAATTCCATATCGCCCTCCAGGTCATCCTGTGTTGCATGTCTTCTTGCTTGAAGCTAAGATCATATGCTTCTTTAGTGTTATAAATTCCTTTTGGTTGGTACCCCCATCTTAGTTTATCTGATTGGTTCTGGATTCAAATGCACCAGTCCTATAGGGTCACCATAATATTGGTTATCTCTTCTATTGGAAATATGTGGTTCCACCAATTCTGTGGTTTCCATTCATGAAATTTTTCATTTACCTATTCTTCTCTCCATAATTGACAAACTTTTATCAGGCCCAGACCTTTGGCACAGGACCAGCTATTGTGCAGCTCATGTTGGGCAATGATATTTGGCATCTGTTTCCAAGAGTCACTCCAGAAATTGGCGTCTTTTCCACCCCTTATTTCTTAGAAGATATGTTCTTGGACAATCCTTTTGTTCGCATGGGTGTAATTCTAGACGTGGGATCCTTGTAATTTTTCATGAAATCTGATGAGGTCTTTTTTTGGTTTCCCTTGAGCATACTTACTGTGCCACAGTTTTTCCCAAGGTTTATATTTGTGCAACACCCAGTGCCATCAGATATTTGCACCTAGAACTTCATTATGCTTCTCCGGATCTCTCAGTCCGAGACCACCCCGATGCTTTGGTTTGCAAATAGTGTCCTAGATAACCAAATCCCATCGATGTTTGACTTGATTTCCTCCCCACAGGAACTATCATTGGATTGTTCTTATTTGCTTTAAAACTGATTTAGGAGAAACTAAAGTAAAAAAAAGGTAGATAGGCATGGCTTGGAGCACTACTTTCACTAGCAAAATTCTACTGGTAAGGTTGAGAGGCTTATAAGCCCAATTATCGAATTTCCTTCTTAATATCTCAAGGAGGTCCTCCCACGATACTTTCCTAATCACCCCTTCAACTAGAGGAGCACCGAGATATTTGGACAGAAGGGAGCTCCCTTGGAATCCCAGGATACGAAGAATATTCCTCTGGTGAATCTTAGGAGTGTTGAAGAAGAAGACCTGGGACTTAGTGTTATTCACTTCCATCCTAGAATCCTTTGTGAAAGTATTCAAGCATTTCTTTAGGGATCTTGCTTCTTAAACCGATGAGTGTCCCATCAGCATGGTATCATCTACAAACTGTTGGTGGGAAATAGTCTCAGATCCATTATGAAGGTTCAATCCTTTCAGCTCCCTACTTTCAATTTTGTCTTTGATAACCCTACTCAGCCCTTCTTCCATAAGAATGAACAAAAAGGGGGATAAGGGGTCTCCTTGTTGGATTCCCAGCGAAGGTTTGAAAGTTTTGGTTGGGACACCATTTAGGATGATAGAGAAAAATTCCATAGATGTAATATTCATTATCCAATTGACCCAATCCTAATGGAAACCATAGTCCTCAAGCATTTCTTTCATAAACTGCCAGGTTAGTTTATCATAGGATTTTGAGCTATCAAGCTTTAACAACATACCTAGTTTTTTAGTGACATTCAAAGATTGGATAAATTCGTGGACCAAAATGATACCATCCATAATTTGGCGACCTTCAACAAACCCTGACTGTTCGTGGGACACTAGGTCAGGAAGGAGAGGCTTAAGCCTGTTGGCTAACACTTTTGTTATAATCTTGTAAATGACATTAAAGAGCACTATAGGTTGGAATTTCCCAGGGGATTCACCCCTTCCTCTTTGGGGATTGTTACACCCAAAATCTACTCATCATAAGATTCAGTGTATACACCCCTGAAGATACCTGGACTAAGTAATCATCCTGGGAGGATTTGTACCCAATTGTGATAGGTTTTGAAGGGTCATCGCAGGTTGCACACTAGCAACATGCGACGTCGCATCTTGATCCACTGCAAGGTGTGACGAGGTCAATTAATGGGCAAAAATATCTTATTCAAGATCCTTCTCAAAACTTGCCCATTTAGGGGCTTATCCCTGACCTCTAAGGGAGCTGGTACTCGACTCCTAACTCTTTGGGAGGATCCCCTATCTCTCTCCTACCATCTCTCAACCTATCCTATCCATACCCTATCCACTTAGTCCTATATAAGTGAAGCTCACTCCCATCCCAAAGGGGGGAAGACTATGGTATCTACATGCTGGTGAAATCATTCTTGGAACATCTCCGCTCACCCATTGGAGAACTCATACTTCCTTGGAAGGATATGGCAATCGGCTTCATCGGAGAAGGGCTACAACATTAAGCCTTGGTTGTGGTTCTATATCTCTATCATGTACTCCTCTATTTGCAGTAATACAAATGCTTTCCACCAATATTGTTCATGTGTGCAATGATATTAAGTAGTTTACTTGCTTAACTGTTTACTTAGATCGCTTATTGTATAGATGTCTTTTACTGGTTTCTCTTGTTTCTTGTCTTGACAGGTCTTCCAGCTTGGATTTGACGACCGTGGGATGTGGATCAACATTCAGGAGAAAGGATTGCATAGTAAAAAGGTAAGACATCTAGTACTCGATCCTTAAGTAGATCTAGGAGATGCACTTGTAGTTTGTTCTATTTGTTCTAGACTCACTTTGAGCTAGGGAGATCGTGCTCGCGTCCACTTGAGTGGATTGTCCGATAACAAATCTGGCGACCATACTGGGGAGTATATAGAGTTTGGTTAGTAGTTGTCAATCTGAGAGTCATTTTCAGTTGATTGCTTGACACAAGCCTTTTATTTATTTTTATTTTTTTTTGCCATTCACTTCTTGGAGTTGATTTCACTATCAGATCTTCATATTGAAGACTCTGATCTACTTCCTTTGAGTTTATACAACTCATTCCCAAACCATTTCATTATTCATTATTGAGAGATCTGATTCATTTTTTAATATAGACTTCTCCTGTCACACCTGGGTAGTGGAAACAGAGCGACACTATGTCATACTGAGTCTATGTTCTTTACCTGTTAACTGCTCATCGCATCCCTTGCATTGGCAAACTACGACATTGTCGCACTTCCCGTGTACGCAAACTGCGACGTTGCACTGTGTACAAGGACAGAGTGTGCCGATTTGTCAAATTTTGGCATGCAGGCATCCCTTCTCTATTTGATAGTCTGGACTTTGGTTTGTTGTATGAACTCTCTCTGTGCTGCAAGATCCAACCAACGACCCCACTTGTGATTTGTGTTTTGAGTGTTTGGTTCTATTTGGATTGATTTTGGGTTGCATTTTGGACAAGCTTGAAGACCACTAGTGTTGGATACTCTTGTCTCCTCCACCTTCATCCATTCACCTTTGCATTCCCTTATTTCCATCCCTGATCTAATCAGTACATTAGATCAGCTTCCAGACCTCATTTACATTTGTTTTGAGCTTTGCTTGCTTAGTTTGCTTGCTGCTGCTTGATTTTGAGTTAAGTGTGTCTTTCAGCCTGGTTGAGTGCTTGTCTTTTCTTAAGTGTTCTGAATGTGCTAGTGCTGCAAGTAGTGTGTTCTTTTCAGTCATTTAGATATAAAAGCTCAGTTGTTATCAAGTTTACTCTTTGATGCATCCACCGAAAAAATTAAAAAAGTGCTTCTTTCCCATCATTTCTTGAACATTATTGAAGAAAATTGTTGTGTATTGGAAAATTCTCGTTTGTGTTTTAGAAAAGTTGAATGAATGTATGATCTATTGTGTTTTTCTCGAATTATGAATTGCTCATTTTCTTGAAAGGCTCAAAGTACGCTTCGATTTTTGCAAAATTGATTCCATGGTAAGGAAAGATAGATGCATTTTTTTATTTTTGTTTCTTTTAGATCATTGAAAGTGAAATTGAAAAACTTGCATATTCTATTTCAGAATCCTCTCTTTTCATTACCTAGTGTCGTTTTGATTTGAAAAGAAAAAGAAAAGAAAAAATGCTTTGATTTGGATAGTAGTGTTGTGATTTTTTTTTTCGCCGAAAAGGAAAAGAATACTTTCATTGTCAAATTTGTTTGAATTGGGAATTGTGTTGCATTAAGTTTCTTTTGGCAATACAATTGGAAAAAACTTTCTCCTTTCCATAGCTAGAATTCATTGAAAGAAAAGAATATTTCGTGCATGTAGCCAGGGCTTGCTTTATGCTTCCGATTATGTACTCACCTCATGCATTCACCTAACCATCCAAGATCAAATTAACGGTAGAACTAGGTAAAATTTTTAGCAACTTGTGTGTAAGTTAGAGACGTGTTCTGGCATCGTTAAGCGTGGTAGCTATCGTTATTTTCCAGCACTGTATCCTGGGGGTATTGTAGTCTTCCACGTACTTATCGGCATATTGAGCTCCTTCACGTACCCACCAAGTACCATAATCCGTACTTGGTGTATATCGAAGGGTGTATCATGTACTCGGTAGTATATCAGAAGGTCTCTTGCCGAATGGTTGTGCATTAGACAGCACCACTATGGATTTTAGCTCCCACGTACCTTGTGTATATCAGGAGACACCACTAGGATTCCTGAAACCAACTGAGTTAACCATTTGGCTGTCTTGGCAAAGCAACACACCGAGAACAGTGCTCGGGGAGATTAGCACGCACGTATTGTCCAGGTAATCGGGTATGCAGGCAAGGGTATGGTCCCAATCCTCCTTGTCGCATCATATTGTTGGACCCTACAGTATATCGCGGTTTGCCATGCCTTGATAATCCCGTGAGGTTCCAGAATTTTGAATCCACTCTATCACATAAGTTTGCTTGTTGCCTTAGTTGAGTAGGTTTTTTTGGACTGCTTTTCTTTTAGCATACCCTTAGGAGAAATGTTGTTTCAGCCATCCTGGCTGATCATCTTGACATTCTAGTGGATTTTCCCTGGAGAAGGTCCCGTAGGATCTTAAACTTATCACCAAAATATCCCCTTAATATGGAGGTTATTTTGAGGGTAAGAATGGATCAGTGTAACGCAATCATAGTTACTGAAGTGGAAAACCCCACTTTGAATGTTGGAGGACTTTTGTTTCCACAAACTCCTCCAGATTCACCTGCCTCTCATCCCCCGCAGGATGAAGGAGCACAAAATCCCGCTTCACAATACCTTTCTCTCGTCATCCTGGGAGAACCTGGATCGTTGGAATGGATAAACCAACCCCAGGATGGCTATACCGCAGCTGTTGGTCCTTCAACAGCTTATTGGACATCTTCTACAGACCACCCAGTGGCTCATTTTTCCATCTCATCACCACCTAACTGGACTACTCCATAGTTCTCTAAGCCTTACTATAGGCTTGACCCCACCTAGATTTTTGGCCGCATCCATGAACATTTGGAACAGTTACATATTAGAGGTGATGAGCTTCGAAGACAAAGTCTCGAGAAACACTCTGAAGAGTTTTGAAATCACCATTTCCAAATAAGATTTGATGACGGAAACATCCCAGTTCATCCAATATCTTTCGGATCACCTGAAGCACCCCACCATGAGACCACTAATAAGACTAGTCAACCCTCACAAGAATCCAATCCTACACCTCAAGTGCACCAACCGGTGGAAGGACAACAGTCCAACACAGCTGTCACTACCACAGTTACTTTACTAGTTCCTCCCCCACCTCAGAATTCAAGGGGAGGGTATTCCACTCCCACGGATTATCTTATTTGTAATGTTCTTACTACGGTAGCTAGTCAACAACCTATGTTGGTTCAACCTTTGAATAGTGGTTAACCTGTTGTGGCCGGGGGGAAACCTCCGTTTCCTAACCAGAACGTAGGTGGTGGAATCCCCAACGGACATTCCGTTGGACCTTCCCAACCTGCTAGACCATCCACCACGGGATTATCTCATGTTGGCAGGCCGTCAAATGTAACTCAACCCTCATGGAGTCAAGCGTATCCAGGTTCTGTTAACCCTGTGTCAGGCTAACCTAATCTCAGAAACGCACCATATGGGATACCTTATCTCGGTTATCCATACACTCTATGGGGGAAACAACCTATGTTGCAACACAGACCCCAACCGACTATCCCTCAAGTACCACCACCCCCGATCGGTCCTCCCCCACCTCCTACTGGAGGCGGCAGGCCCCCACCTAACCTTGGTGGAGGCCCACCTAATTTTACCTACAATTTCCCTTACCCTTCCAGCGGTGGTGGGAATGGTCCACCACCCCCTCCCACTGGAGGTGGCGGGGGACCACCCTATCATGGTGGAGGAGCACATTTCCCTTCAAGTGGTGGTAGTGGTCCTCCATAGTGGTCCATCACCCCCTCCAGGCGGAGGCGGTGGAGGACCTAATTACTATGGTGGTGGTGGTGGTGTTGGAGACCCTCATCCTTCTAGTGGCAGAGGTGGTGGGGGCCCCCATCCTTCTAGCGGCGAAAGTGGTCCCCCACCCCCTCCAGGCGGAGGCGGTGGTGGGCCACCCCATTACAGTTATGGAACCCCACCTCCTCCCGGTGGTGGTAGTGGACCTCCACCCCCTCCAAGTGGTGGAGTTGGACCCTCACCTTATTTGAATGGACCACCTTTTTGTGGCAGACCTCCTTATGGTCCGAGCGGCACACCCCCCTACGTTCAGTTCCCTTCTGGTACACCTTACGGTCAGTTTGGTACTTATATGCCTTATCCGTATTATCAATAAGCGCAACCTAATCCACAACTACCCTTCCTGGCTACTTTGGACTCGCCTAACCTATCCCATTTAACCAACGATCCTATTTACCATGGATCTAACTGGCCACCGATTCTGGTGAAACTTCCATCTAATATCCCCATGTTTGACAGCAAGCTGGGTGAAGACCCTAAAAACCATGTGATGACATACCACTTCATCTAATTCCTTAATGGATGATTCAATTCATCTTAGATTGTTTCAAAAGACTCTCACCAATTCGACTGCCAAGTGGTACATTGAGTTGCCACCACTCTCTTTTCTTGATTTTGTTTCTCTTGCCATGAACTTTTTGACACATTTCCAGCTGCCCATACGGTATGAGACTGGTACCGAGCTTTTAACCTCGCTCCGTTAGAATACCGCCAATCATATTTCAGATCATATCCACGAGGGGTGAAGGAGACGACGTCTCATTAAAGCTCCCATTCCAGATCAACTCCTAGCAAACTGGTTCACAAAATCCCTCATTCCTACCATAGTAAGAAACGTTGCTATGCGAGGTGCTGTCATTGAAGAACAAGCCATCGCAAGTGCCCATGTGCTAGACCTAGTCTACACTCAATCCAACACTTTGTTTGACATTCTGCCTGATGCACCCCATGACATTAATGACCCTACGAAACCGCTTTGTTTGATCTCTTACTTCGGACTTTTCATTCAGACAAGTCCATCATGGAAGTTATGAATGTTGACGATGGTCCGTGGGATGATCTCCATCATAGGTCATCTTTTCTTCCTCCTTTGGAATACATAGAGGACAACATCCATACCCTCTTTTCACCAGATATCTACCCATTCCCTCATTCCCCCATCCTGACATGTCTTACGGACACGGAGGGCAACTTGGCCAATATTGAGCCAACCATCCCGGTAGACATCTCAGTGAAACCTAGTATAGTGGAACACATTCGCATAGGCCAGAAGTGTTCCCCTGAATAAATAGTTTTTTGCACGGCCTTATTCGAGCAATTTCGAGACGTATTTTCTTGGTCCTATGAGGAGATCCCTGGGATAGACCCCGAAATTGTTTCTCACGAAATAAAAACCTATCCCGACATCAAACCTATACGCCAAAAATTGCGACCGGTACACCCCCGAAAGACTGCGGCAATTAAGGAAAAAATTGAAAAGCCCTTAAAGGTTGGTTTTATTTATCCTATCCCATTGATGGATTGGGTCTCAAACGTCGTCCCTGTGAACAAAAAGCAGGGCACCATTCGCGTCTGCATTGATTATTGAGACCTTAACCGGGCTTGTCCAAAAGACAACTACCTGACCCCCTTCATCGACCAGATCATCGACAATTGTGTTGGAAGCGTCATCTTCTCATTTATGGATGGCTTTTCTGGTTACAACAAAATTGAGATCAACCCAGCCGACCAACATAAGACGGTTTTCATTTTCCCATGGGGAACGTTTGCATACCGCAAACTCCCATTTGGCCTTAAAAATGCTGGCGCCATATTTCAGTGGGCTATGTTGTATGCCTTCCATGACATTAAGGACTTTGTGGAACCTTACCTAGACGATCTCCCTGCTCATTCAAAGCAGTGCGAGTTCCACATTGATCATCTGATGGCCATTTTCCTCAGATGCACATGATACAATATCCATCTGAATCCTCATAAGTGTATCTTTTGCGTTGAGTCCGGACACCTCTTATGATTTATCTTTTCGAAGGATGGGATCCGCATTGATCCCTTAAAGGTGGAGGCCATCATCAACCTACCACCCCCGATTGATGTGACGAAACTTCAAAGTCTCCAAGGGAAGGCGACTTATTTAAGACGTTTTGTTTGCAATTTCGCGGAGAAGACTCAGGGGTAGATGAGACTGCTCAAGAAGGACGTCTCGTTCATTTGGGATGACCAAGGTCAAAAATCCTTCGACAGTATCAAACATGCCATTACGCATGCCCCCATGCTCCAACAGCCTAATTATTATCGAGATTACATCTTATATCTCGCTGCTTCTGCTACCACTATCGCCATGGTTTTGGTAGAGGAGGATCAAAATGACCAGGAACATGTAATATACTATGCAAGTAAGGGTCTGGATGATGCTGAAACTAGATATTCACATGTCGAAAAACTCACATTCGTGGCGGTCATTGCCCTCCAGAAGTTCCGCCACTATATCTTGCTCCACACCACCACCATCATCGCCGACTTGAACCCCATGTACCACGTCTTGAGACGTCAGGTGCTTGGGGGAAAGTACTCATGCTGGATTGTGATACTGTAAGAATTTGATCTTCTTTTTGAGAAAGCCAAGTGTAAGAAGTCTTTGGTGTTTGCCGAGTTGATTTGTGACCTTCCCCGTCCTGATGCAGAAATTGAGCACAATGACTCCTTTCTGGATGAATCATTGTTTCTCATTAGTACAACTGACCCCTGGTATGGAGATATATTATTATATCTTCAAACCCAATGCTTCAATCCTCAACTCTCTCGCGATGACTATCGTAAGATACGTCACCATGCAAAGTATTATTTAATCATGAATGATACTTTGTATCGCCGTGGCATTGATTCAATTCTTCGACGTTGTCTCACTCACGATGAGGCTGAACGTGTTTTGAATGACTGTCACACTGGGGCATGTGGCGGTCACCTCTCTGGGATGGCTATAGCCTAGAAGATTTTGCGTGCAGGATATTTTTGGCCTACTATCTTCAAATATTGTATTGAGGCCGTAAAAAAAAGTCCCCCTTGCCAACACTTCCATACGAAGAAGTGCACTCACCTTTCCCCATTACATCCGGTTATTGACGTTGGCCCATTCGCAAAATGGGGCATTGACTTTATGCATTGTAAGCCTACCTCGACCGGGGGGCATAGTTACATCATTGTAGCTATGGATTACTTCACAAAGTGGGCTGAAGCTATGCCTATATACTAGAATGACGGCAAAACCACCGCACTCTTCATGTTCAATCATGTAATAGTGCGGTTCAGAATTCCTCAGGCAATTGTTATTGATCATGGTTCCCATTTTCAGAACCATGTGGTTGATGAATTGAGCGACAGGTTGGGTTTTTGTCATGAAAATTCATTACCCTACTACCCATAATCCAATGGACAGGTCGAGGCCATTAACAAGGTCTTGAAAACTATGGTCCAAAGGATGGTAGGGACACATAAGTCCAATTGGCACAACATGCTCTTTTCAACGTTATGGGCCTACCGAACTTCTATCAAAATTGCCACAGGTTTCACTCCTTTTCAATTAGTATATGGATTGGAGGCTGTCCTACCTATAGAGTGTGAAATTCCGTCTCTACAACTCACTGTCAAACTTCTTCCTAACACTACTACTGAGGAAGAACATCTCTTGAACTTAGCAAAACTTGACGAGTCCCACCAAGATGCCGCTCTTGCTAATAAAGCACACAAGAAATGCTTCAAATCCCAATATGACAAGTCAGTTGAACCTCGTATCTTTAATGAGGGTGACCTGGTCCTCACTTATGACCAGAAGCATGACAAACTAGGAGCAGGAAAGTTCGAATCCATGTGGCATGTACCTTACATAGTCAAACGTGTTTTGGAGAAGGGAGCTTATGATCTTGAAGACTATGACAAAATCTGTTTGGGTGAACCCCGCAATGGGATTTACCTAAAGAGATACTACGCTTAAATTCATCAAGCTTAGACTTTCTTGTATATACTGTACATGGCGTGTTTTTTTTCTTTTGTGTGTGCTATGATGCTTTTGTTTTTGAATGTATTTAGATCTTGTTTCCACTTATTATACCATGTTCTTTTTGCATGTGCAGATGGCAATGTGTTATGGATTCATAGACGGCGCCAGCCAGCATATTCGTAACCTTGCTTCAGCAGCCTGGGTACTATATTCCTCAATAGGTGATCTCATTAGCTCAGGAGGAAGTTTCCTAGGTTTTGGGACCAACAATGCCACAAAGTATCAGGTAGTAATCGGAACCCTAACTAACGCCATTTCCTTGGGTATGAACCACATTGTCATCCACATGGATTCTCAATTTTTGGTTTCCCATCTGAACTAGGTTTACACCATCCATGATCCCACCTTACTCCGTCTCTTCAGACGAGTACATCTCCAGCAAAGGTCATTTGAATCCGTTCAATACATACACATTCCACGAGAGTTAAACACAGTTGCTGATTCGATGGCCAACTTCATTTTGGATTGGTACATCACACACACATAATATTCATAATATGTAAAAGCATTCACAACATGTAAATAATGTAATGTATAAAAGCAAACATGTAAACAAGATCACATCACTCATCATTTTAAAACACATAATGTATAAATCACCGATAATGTGTGTATATATATATATATCTCTCAAAAAGTAGTGCCGGTACAAAATCTGAAGCACGATGGCTTTCAGTGTGTCTCTACAAAAATCTGAAGCATCGTAGCTTTTAGTAGTACAAAATCTGAGGCCTCTAAGCTCTCAGTACAAGTATAAAAGTGTCATCAGGCCGGACGCCTGACCCGTACACCACCCCTAGCTCAAACAGCTCGCTGTCACTGGGTGAGGAAACATTCTACGGTCTGAGCCACCTTGCGGAGTAAGGCGTTGAAGCACACGGACGCTCCAACCCCAAACCTCTACATAGGTCTTGGAAAGTCATCAATAGCTGGCTCTGGTACCTCCACGGTCAGCTGGGATATGTTCCTGTACACCTCCTCCATGTCCTTGATGGCAGCATGAGCACTTGCAGGAACGACTACCTCCCCACCTCTATCTCTCCTCGCCAGAAGGGAGAGACCCACTGGCCATACGGGGCCCACATCTGCACACACGTATTACGTACTTGTCAGCACTGCATCAAAAAAATGATATAATATACAAAACTAAAAATACAAGGGTAATTTTGTTCTCACCATGTCACCCCATGCTGCACCCTTTGGAAGCATCAAGTTGGGATCCTCTCGGAAGTCCATGCCACTGTATGGAAAGTCCTCAACCATGAGTAACTGGCCTTCCAGCTAGCTGAAGAACTTACGACCAAAGCTAATGATGGGTCCGCCACCATGACAGGTCATTACCTTAGCCCATTTGAGCATATAGGGATCCCTAGGCTCCCTATCATCAAGTAGAAACTACAGACGTAGAAGAGGGATCCGCTCCAAGAGGAATGATACCACAATCAAACCATAACCAAACTGCTTGAGCTCTCCCCGTCGACACTTGGTCAACTGAGCTTGGAGGTTTGCAAGGAGACCCTCACACCAGTTGAAAACCATGGGGGACATGCAGTCCTCCGTATAAAGCCTGGGTCCGAGTAGCCCTGTGTGGGGCTTGGATACCCACCGCTCTAGTAATAGTAAGTAATATGGTATGTAGTGGGTGGCTCACCACATCCCTGATGAGTATCTTCCCACTGGAAGGTCGAGAGGTAGTGATACAGTGCTGCGATATCATGTCATCAATTGTACGGCCACTGGCCCATGTTCCAGTAAGATGTACAGTGTCCCCTCTTCGGGACAAACAAGTAAGAAAGTAGATATCCTCAATGTCTATCGTGAGGATATGCTCACCAATCACAAAGTATTGTTGGGATGCATCCCAACTCTGGAGCATGTGTGTCAGTAGTGGGATCTAGGATCTCAAAGAACTTCAGTAACCCACAATATCTCAAAGCATCCATGCATTGTGGATCATTCGTAGCTTGTTCATCTTCTAGCTCATGTTCCCTCTCTCGCCATTCCAATACCATATTGGCTAGCTAGTAACCTGCCAAGAAGGACATTTAAACACTGTTAGGTCCTGCTCCAACCTCGACAAGTCCATTTTTTGGATTCTTTTTGATGTTTGGAATTTGCAACTCCGCCATCGCATTGTACATTTGCGTACAGTGCGATGTCATCGCACTTCTCCCATTCGAGGCTTGTAATGACTCGGTCTCGTCACAGGTCCCGAAAGGGCTAACTGCAACGAGCCGAGAGCGCATTAGCCCTCCATAAACTCATCAAAAAACCCAAAAAATGAACCTAAAAACAAAATCTAATCCACTGGAAAGTTGTTGGATGAAGTTTAGGCCTACCTAGTCCGGATGGTTGGTGAAATGGTGGATTGTAGCTCTCGGAATCAGCAAAGGAAGTTTTGGCTCCAAATTGGTACTTCTCCACCCAAATTGCCAATTGAAACAATGTTTTCTATTTTTGGCCCATTTTTCTATTTATAAATAGAATGGAATATTCCTTTTCAAATATTTTGATGCTCTTGGGCCATTTATCATAGTTTTTGACCATTTTTTGTCATATTTGAGGCTATTTGACACATCTTCTAGTGTGCAGGAGTTGTAAGTGGTCTTTTGTGTCGTTTCTCGTATCACAATGGTCATCACAGGTATGAACATTCCCTTGAATGCTTTGTCGTTATTTTTGCAACGGTTAGTCTGTAATTATTGCGTGATGATGAGTTTACTCTTCGTTTGTTCTCGTACTGGCAGAACTATGAGAACAAGTACCGAGTCATGATTTATCACTTTTCCAGGCTCATTAAACTCCCACGGGAAAGGAAACCCCCCGGAGTCTACCGTTAAGCTCTTTTTAGGCTCTAGAAAAACGAAAAGATTGCCAAGCGAACTTGTCATGTTCACGCTTGTTAAAGTATTTGAATGGTCATCTTCCTGGTGATAGTTTACCCCTTTTTCGGACCAGGAGGCACTAATTACAAAAAAGGAATACTCCAGCCAATCATGATTGGAAGAGTCCTCTCCCCCGTCGTTTTACCCTTTTTCGGGCGATGAGGATAACTTTACGAAAAAGGACCGTTGGAGTCTTCTTTAGTTCTTTTCAGACTCTCTAAACATGAAATGACGACCGAGTTTACCTTCTATGGACTCGTTAAATTTTCACATTGAAGTGCCCGTCATGGGACAAACCCCTCCTATCACAGGTCCGAAAAATATTTGGGATTGGACTCATCTATAAGATGAGCTATACCGAGCATTTGGTTACCCTCATCAAGCTTGTAAAAAACACATGAGGCACTCATCATTCATGATGGGGAAAAAGTAAAGTTTTGTGTTACATACCTTATTAGTGGCAGTATGTAGTCGTTCTTGAACATGACACTCATCTGCATTTGCATACAGCACTTGGGTCATCCATTTGTCTATGAGTCCCCGCTTACTTTTTGTGTCCTATTACTCCTTTGAGTCATTCAAAGAAATCTCCCATCATCGGTTGCATTATAATTTGGCGTCGTACTCATTGTGTCAATACTGCCAAATAATGCCATGCCCATGTTCAAGAACGCGTCTATCATTTTTCATCTGCAGTGAAGTGTACCCATCACCATATCGGTTTACTTTGCGTCAGTCTCACATGTTACTGTACTATTTGATCCACTCTACACATCTTTTGTCGTGTTTCGTGTCGATTGATGGGGGATTCATCATGGCCCTCCTTCGATCGAAGGATTCGTCCTTGTCGACCTCAACTCATCATCCGAGGATTGAATCTAGAAACCAACCAAGTACCTTGGCCCTACATGCCTCAATGGCAGGTTACCTCACTTTCATCATGAGTTTACATCATTGAATCTTGATTGAAAGATTTCATCTCGCATTGGACTTCAACTCATTTATTCACGCTTGATGATATGTACTATGATACCTTGGGAATCATTGACATCAATGGTGATCTCCCTCGCACTTGTTAACGGTTTACATCAACGGCTGGTAATCAAGTGGTTTCTACCATGTTCGACGTCAAGACATTTGTAATCACATGGATAGATTCGTATCATTGCGGGTTCAGCTTGAAGACCCTGGGGAGTCATATTTTACCCAGGTTGCGATGGAGTTTGTATTTGAGTTATATTACACAGATCCACTTTTGTATTGGTCGTGGCTGTTTTATCATCTCATCATGGATCTACGCTTGTGTCTAGTAGCCATGATTGTGTTCAGTCGGTCATTACTACCATGGATCTGCAATGTATTGGTCGGCAGCCATGTTGTACTTCATATGAGATTGTCAGTTCAGAGTCAGTTGTACTGTAGTAGTGTCCTTCATCCGATGAGTCTCTTGCCATTACTTCTATCAAAGCACTTCACCTGTCTATCTTCAACAAATTCATGCTTTGGGGGGTATTCTATTACACCCAAAATCTACTCATCATAAGATTCAGTGTATACACCCCTGAAGATACCTGGACTAAGTAATCATCTTGGGAGGATTTGTGCCCAATTGTGCTAGCTTTTGAAGGGTCATCGTAGGTTGCACACTAGAAACATGCGAATCCGCATCTTGCTCCACTACAGGATGCGATGAGGTCAGTTAATGGGAAAAAATAGCTTATTCGAGATCCTTCTCGAAACTTTCCCATTTAAGGGCTTATCCCTGACCTCTAAGGGAGCTGGTACTCGAATCCTGACTCTTTGGGAGGATCCCCTATCTCTCTCCTACCATCTCTCAACCTATCCTATCCATACCCTATCCACTTAGTCCTATATAAGTGAAGCTCACTCCCATCCCAAAGGGGGGGAGACTATGGTATCTACATGCCAGTGAAATCATTCTTAGCACATCTCCACTCACCCATTGGAGAACTCATACTTCCTTGGAAGGATATGGCAATCAGCTTCATTGGAGAAGGGCTAGAGCATTAAGCCTTAGTTGTGGTTCTATATCTCTATCATGTACTCCTCTATTTGCAGTAATACAAATGCTTTCCAGCAATATTGTTCATGTGTGCAATGATATTGAGTAGTTCACCTACTTAAGTGTTTACTTAGATCACTTATTGTATAGATGTCTTTGACTGGTTTTTCTTGTTTCTTGTCTTGACAGGTCTTGTAGCTTGGATCTGACATCCATGGGACGTGGATCAACATTCAGGAGAAAGGATTGCGTAGTAAAAAGGTAAGACATCTAGTACTCAATCCTTAAGTAGATCTAGGAGATGCAATTGTAGTCTGTTCTATTTGTTCTAGACTCACTTTGAGCTAGGGAGATCCTGCTCGCGTACGCTCGAGTGGATTGTCCGATAATAGGATAAGAGTGAGAAAGGTCGAATTGAAGGCTCTTAGGACTCCTTTATCCTTTAGAGAGTCATCCACAATTCTCCAGACTTCATCTTTGATTAAATCCCAAAAGTGATGGAATAAATTCATGGTAAACCCATAGTTCCCAGAGATTTTCCATCATTCATTTGATTAACATCCTCCACTTCCTGAAATTCCACAAGATCCATCAGGATTTCATTTTGGGTTGTCATCACCTGCCTGGCGATGTGTCTAGTGATCTTCCTTATATGTCCATATAGATCCTTCTTGTCTTCCTTCATGATGGTTTCGAAGTACTCAAAAATTTCATCCTCCATAGCTTCCTATGTTTCTATATACTGACCATCATCTTTTTTAACCTTATTAGTTTATCCCTTTGGATATTTTGAATCACTGAGTGGTGGAAGAACGTTGTGTTTAGTTCTCCTTCCTGCAACGATTGGTTCCTAGACTTTTGTTTCCAAAATATCCCCTCATGTCTTTCTCTTGCATTGAGCTTATCCAAGAGGATCTCTTCTCGTTGTTTCAGTTCATTAGTGTATCCATAATTCATGCCTTCCTGCTGAAGATCGTCTAACTTTTCAGTTAGAAACTTCTTATCTTGGAATATGTTCCCAAATTCCTCCTTATTACAAGTACAAATTTTTAACTTTAACTTTTTAAGTTTTTGCTAGAATTGGTACATCAGAGTTCCCCTGATAGGTTCCAACTTCGCCCACTATTTTCTGACAAGCTCCTTGAAGTGCTTGTCTTTGAGTCAGAATTGTTCGAACCAAAAAGGGCACCTGATGGGGGGACCACCATCTTCCCAAACCAAACTTATTGGCCAATGATCAGATCCTGCCGAGGGAAGGACCACCGTGGTTGCTTCGATGTCCCCAGTAATCATTGTCTCAGGTAAAAGGAATCTGTCTAGAAGAGAGGAGACATGATTCTCACCACCTCTTATGTTATTCCATGTATACCATCCATTCCCAGTTTCTATGTCAACCAATCCATTCTCCTGTATGAAATTTTTGAAAGAGATATTGGTCACTTACATACTTCTCCTTCCTCCTTTCTTTTCTTCTAGGGAGGTGATCATATTGAAATCAGCACCCACAGCCCAGAAATGACCTTCATTCTCTTGCGCTTCCTTATTTAGGAATGATAAGAAGGCAAGTTTTGGGCCATAGACATTTGTTAAAGTACCTCTTACCTCTGAATTATATAGCTTGAAGTCTGCATTTATAAAGAAACTAGTTGCTCTGAAGTTGTTGAAAAGAATTGTCATAGGGTTCCACAGGATCGAAATTCCTCTAGCAAATCCCCAAGCATCAATAGCTTTCACCTGACTTCCCCACCAAAATTTTCCACCTAACAACTGCATAGTATCCAATATGCATTTGGTTTCTTGCAGAAATAACACCTCTGGATTTTCCTTCCATAATTTATTCTGTAGGGTCTTCATTTTTCTTGGATTGTTAAACCCTCAGATATTCTAGGTTATTATCGTCATTAGATACTCCTATTTAATTCTAAGAAGGCTGCCCTTATTGTCAGGTACTGACCTGATTCGACCAGTCTGGTTCCAATCTCTACAATTCTCTGTCGATTCGTCTTTTGCCCCCATTTTTCCCCTTCCTCGGTTTGTTTTCTTTTGCTTCCCTTCATTGGATATTTATCAATGCCCATATGCAGGGAGGCTTTGGTTCTAAGGATGGCCTGCTGAAGAAGTTCCAACTCCCTCTTGGATACATATCCGTACCCTTTTTTTACTGCATTCCTTCTCTCTCTCGTCCATATCGAGATATCCTAGGTCCATGTACTCTATATCCTCCATTGTTTCTTGCTCCATGGCTTTTGCTACTGCCTGCATCTGAACATTTTCAGGACTGATTGTGGATTTGTTTCCATCCTCCCAAAGACTTTTATCCTTTTTGGGATCTTCCTCCTCGATCTCCATGTTGTTCAGGGTCGTAAACCTATTCCCAGTCTGATTCTTCTTGTCTTTGTTCTATTTTACTTGAGGTGGGTGGGGTATCTTTCTATTTTGTTTCTTGTGTGTAATATCCCTCATTCTAACCTTAGGCTATATTGCCTTCAATGTCAATATTGTGCATATGTACGATTCCTAGCATGGAGCTCAAGGCCAAGGCCTCACTAGCCAATGTCTAAGGTTATTGTAGAGGAAAGTATTTGACAGTTGATTATTGATGGGTTGTTAAGCCATGAAGAAATGTAAATGATGTAAATATTAACATTTCAATAAAACACCTAAGGGACTGGATATGGAGGCAACGTGAGAAACAGGGGTTGTATATCCACTAGGTGGATTGCACCCTATGTTGCCATGTGTCACCTTGTGAATTCGTATGAATCCCCATGCTGACATTAATTCAGTTGCAGAGGGTGGTTGGGAAACCATGTTTATAAAGTCGATGGAGTATGGGGTGGCCCTGCAGATCCGTATGGAAGGGTATGGCTTTGTTTTGCTTGCCCGAAAAGACATTCAAGGGCCCGAAATGAGGGAACCCTTTTTTGGGGACTACCTAGAGGGATTCATTCATTCATGCAAACTCACAAACCCATAGAACAGGGGGTAGAGAACTAGAGGTCACGATTCTATGGAGGCACAAATCGAAGAGCCAAGTATTAACAGAAAACCGTGATTTAGAAGCAGATAGTGGAAATCTGTGAGGGGATTCACGTGGGCATATTTCTGGAAAGATCTAAGAGTATATTTAAGTGCGAAAGGAATCAAAGAGTTGGGTTTGAGAGTGGAACTAGTGAAATCTCAAGTATCCATTGGTTTAGAAGTTCGGACTAGCCATACTTGCCCACGTTAGTGCTGAGGGAAGGGGCTCCTAAGGAACTATGTAGCAGAGATGGGGACCTTACTTAGGCTGAGAGTGGAGGTGATGGGGGTTCCTGGGTTGTATGTAGCCAAGGGGATATGCTTGTAGATCTATCATTGAGCTCAATGAGTTAGTGAACTCAGTCCCTGCCTTCCCACTTGCTTGACAAACCCATTGTGTGATGAACACCCTGATTGACTATGAACCAGTTCAGTGAGTGAGCCCGAGTGATACTCCTTAGTGGATACATAGCCCTAGCTCGGGGGTGATCTATGATTGTTGAAATAATAGAGGCTAGGTAGATATCTATCGTTGGAATGGAATGTTTCATTCCATAGCCGGTTTCCTGGTGGTTTTCAAGTAAACGATAAGTGCCTTGTGGTGTTTTGAATAAGGATGTTTCATGGGTTTATGGTTATGTTTATTACATACCAGCTATTGATTGAATGAATTCATATGGAAGTGGTGTTGATGTATATGTAACTTTAGAATGTATTTCACATATATGTATATTGTATTCCTATAGAGATGTTATTATTCCTCTATACGGAAGTGGTTGTATTCCTATAGAGATGTTATTATTCCTCTATACAGAAGTGTCGTCATTTATATTGTAAGTGTCGTAACTTATACTTGATGGGTTATTAGACCACCTTGTTGGGGTCGGCCCTGTATAAGTCATGTGGGTCAAAGGGTTATTAGACCACCCTATTGGGGGTCGACCATGTGGGTCAAAGGGTTATTAGACCACCCTAGTGGGGGTCGACCCAGTCAGCATTATGTTAAGTGGTTAAGTTGAGGACGACCTAGTTGAGTAAAGGTCAAGTCAAGTTAGTGTATAAATAGAGAGTGCATCTCTCTCATTTCACACATTCTATTCTCTCACTCACACTTTGGAGAGTGGCGCACTTGTGGAGGAGGAGGCTCTGCTGCTAGGAGAAGACTATATTTTGTATTTTGGTTGTATCATTGCTCTATCTATCTCTGAGGAAGTTATTGGGGTTTTTCACCTTTATGGTTTTCCCCAAGTAAATTCTGTGTCTCTTGTGTGCTTGCATTATTGTGTCCATCATTGATATGCTGTAGATTTGCTGTACATGTTGTTCTCTCAGTTAAGATCCTAGATGAGATTGAACTAAATTATGAAAATTTAACATGGTATCAGAGCTATCCTGAAAGAAGGCATGATATGGCATGTATGACACTTGTTGCACTTACGATGCTAGGGCTTGATATAGCAAAAACTAGTCATCATAGCACTTTCGCTATAAATCCGTTTTGGTGAAGTGTTCGGATCTGAAACTTTTACAGGTCGAAGATTATATCCCCATGTACCTTGTGTCCGAAGGAAAGCCTCTAATTCGTTGTACTTTGTGATTTCTGATCTGTACAATATAGGGTTTCTGCCTCTTCCAGATCTGAGTCAAAATCAGGTGACCTTGGGAAAATGGTCATAACTTGGGATAGGAAGATCCAAATGAAATTTCGTAAAAAGTGACAAGTAGTACACAGACTGTAATATCTCAAGAAATTTGTTTAGAGGCTGAAGTTGAACCAATGACATGTGGCACACCATACAAGTTCAATCTCCTTTATTATCCCATAAACAGGTCACGTTGCGACACTTGGAATAACTCTCTCTCAGAGAATCCAATTGAGGTTATAACTATCAGGATGGAAATATAACAGGTCAGGATATCTCAAGAAACTTTTTCAGAGGCCAAAGTTGAACCAATGACACGTGGCACGCCGTACAAGTTCGCTCTCCTGTATTATCCCATAAACAGGTCACATTGCGACACTTGGCATAACTCTCTCTCAGAGAATCCAATTGAGGTCAGAACTGTCGAGATGGAAAGATAACAGGTCGGAATATCTTAGGAAAATTTTTCAGAGCCTGTGCATTGAAAAGTTCAGAGTTACACCAGAAACAATCAGGTACA
Organism: Larix kaempferi; assembly: GCA_027924585.1. NCBI lineage: Eukaryota > Viridiplantae > Streptophyta > Pinopsida > Pinales > Pinaceae > Larix > Larix kaempferi. Next base: position 11,755,317 of record BSBM01000461.1, on the reverse strand, counting down.
TATTTCTATCAAAATAGAATTATTTTTTAGTACCTTCATTCATGGCTTCAGGAATTTAGGGCTTTGGAGAAAGTTGGAATTTTTGTAATCGGAGACCACGGCTGGATGATACTAATCAAAATCAAAATTTAGAGACCAAGATCAGATTTTTTGGTTGGGAAGAAGGCCGGGCTTGATCAAACGCCAGTTCGGGACTTTGATCGGAAAGATGAAAAATTAGGGCTTCTACAAAAATTGGAATTTTGGAAATCTATGACCACGGCTGGAAGCTCCTCAGAAAAATTGAAGCTTAGAGTTTTGAATAAAATATTTTGGTTGGGTGAAGCTCCGGGAAATTCAAACCCTAATTCAAGGTCCTCCCCGGTAAATCTGAAAATATAAAAGGCAATTTCTAGGGGTGAAACTTTGCAGTTTTCAAATTCTGAATATACCAACTTGATCGGCTCATCAAGGCGCATATTTCTATCCTTTCGAAAGTTTGAAATTCAAAGTTTGAATTTTTGGGGTTTCTTTGACAAACCCTAATCTAGCTCTAGGACCAGTTCTTGCAAATCAAGTGGATTGGGTTAATCCTAGAAGAAGATGGATTGGTCACCTAAATAAGTGAAGAAGTTCCTGTCTCAAAGGGAGATGAGGCTAAGGCCTTCCATAAGAAGATTACAAACAATCTTGACAGCTATGGCTTACAGGTATGTTTCATGGTTAAGTTTATCATATGTTTGTCTTCATATCATTACAGTACAATCTTGATTAATTACTGGACTTGTCGTATCACCTTAATAGAAGATATTCATTGATTAAGGTTTTGACACTTATGATTGTACTAATGCATCTTGATGTTGTATGAGGTTTATGTTATTTGCTAACACAAAAGGTACACCAGGAAAGTCAAATCATGTTCTACTTCAAGAACATATGCTCATGGTGACATCAAGACAAAGATTCATCCATTGTCATGGATCACATAGAAGATCTACTTTCGAGGTATGTATAACTTGGTTCTACAATGGTTAACTTATGAGACATGCAAGTTACTAGCACAAGTCATTGAAGAGAACCAGAAGACATTATGCGGGTATGTTAGACATAACTAGCTAGCATGCTAATCCAGGTATTTTTTTCCTATATAAATCTAGAATCCTACCTTGTGTTAGGATCTTATACTGTTGTGTTGTTGATAATGATTATTCATGAAGTCATAGGTTTGAATAATAATGGTTGTATGCATATTGTGTTTCTTACCATAATTGATGATATGACTAACCAGAAGAATCATGAAGGTATAGGTTTGAATAATCATGGGTTTTATGCATATTATATCTCTTATCTTGATTGATGATTCAACTAACCTGAAGAGTCCTACGATCAAATAAGAATGTGTATGAGTAAAAGAAGACTTCCCTGAAACCTTGAATACTAATATTTATTATCTGTGAATGATCATGAATATACATGTTTAAGATTATTGTGTTTTGATGGTATTAAGATTATACTAATAAATGTGTGATTATGTATGAGACCTCAAGGATAACATAATGATGATACTAATAAGCATTCATAGTGATTAAGTATGGATGTAAGTTCAAGGACAGGTAATCCAGGAAGCAACGATCAAGAGGGAGCACACTCCAGTTGTTCCTGCAAGAAAGCAAAGGAGCACACTTCAATAGTTTCTGCAAGGATGCAGATATTCAGAGGGAGTTGACCACTTCTCACAATCCACATAAGAATGGAGTTGCATAAAAGAAGAAAAGACTGAGAGGGAGTCAACCCAACAAACAAACAAAGATAAGCATTTGAATTGTCATTACTTGCATATTTTATTGTTTAAATAATACTGTTCAATAATGTATATACTGATGTTCCTAGAATTAGGTTGTGTATTATGCATATTAGAATAGTTGCATTGATGAACAGTATACTACTAATATGCATGGGTAAGTGGCCTATGGCACTGTACAACATTCCATTGCTACTTATCTAGAATGAAACCTCTTTGCTGACATGTTGGGAGTTGTGCACACTCTTAACAATGTTCTGGTAGAGATTGAAAGGCATCTAGAAAGTTACGGGATATGGATAAATGTTGTATTGAAGCATTGGCTAAGATAATTGCATGACTATATGACATATTTTTATGTGTAAGAATTTGTTCTGAAAACTATGAAATGTTTTCTAATCATGCAATTTAACTTGTTGTGTATGAAAGATCGTATGCCATCACCTACAAAAGAAGAACTACAACATTTGTTCAGCAACAAAATTATCTATTGAAGATATTGAAGTTCCCAGGATATGGGAAGAATGCCATGATCCGTCGATCATGAAGAATGATGATTGGGATGTAGTCCCAAGACTTGAAGGGAAGTTTGTTATGACTTCCATATGGATCTATCAAGATCAAGCATGCTGCAGATGGCAGCATAGAGAAATATAAAAGTGATGAAATAGAAGATACACCAGATGGATTTCAAGACAACTTTCTTGAATGGTGTAGTTGAAGAAGAAGTGTATGTGGAGCAGCCACTTGGTTCTGAGACACATGACAGGGAGTCATATATGTGCAGAACTTGGGTATGATCCACCACTTTCTAAGTATGGAGGTGTGGCAGAGTGCAGATGGAATCTTCCTTGGACAAGGGAAGTATGTAGTAGAGATCCTGAAGAGGTTCGGGATGATGGACTGCGAGGCTATGACATCGAACCTGAAGCTTCTGTGTGATGCTTCATTTGAACCAGTTTATGTCACTATGTATCATCAAATGATTGGGTCCTTGATGTACCTGAAAAACATGAGACCAGATATTTGCTTTGCGGTGAACACATTGAGCCAGTTCCTAACAGATCCGAGGAGTGTTCACCTAGTTGTTGTAAAGCATATTCTGAGGTACCTGAAGTGTACAGTTGATTATGGGCTCAAATATGATGTGAATCAAAAGTTTAACCTGCAGGGTTATGTTGATTTAGATTGGGCTGGCAGTGCTACAGATAGGAAGAGCACATCTGGATGCTGCTTCAGTATGGGATCAGGTGTGATCTCTTGGTTTAGTAGGAAGTAGTCCTACGTAGCACTGAGTAAAGCTGAGGCAGAGTATGTTGCAGCCTGTTCAGCTAGTTGTGAGGCAGTATGGCTACGGAAGCTACTGTCTGAGTTATTTGATCTCCCATTGGATGCTACTGGTATTTTCTACGATAACCAGAGTTGTGTGAAGCTGTCTGAGAACCTAGTGTTTCATGACAGGTCAAAACACATATAGATCAAATATCACTATATCAGGGATATGGTGCAGAGAGGAGCTGTGAAGATCCTGTATGTTGCAACGGACGAGCAGATTGCAGATGTGCTAACGAAGCCACTAGCTAGGGTGAAGTTCGAGTACTTCAGGGAGAGGCTTAGCATTCTTCAGATTGATGACACTTCGAGGAAGAAGTGATGGACACATTTGCTGAAGCCATTCCAAGCATGTTGGAAGGAGGATCCTTCACATGGCTATGGATGTAAGCGCTGGATGATGAGCATTAGGATGATGTTCTGGTTTCTGCTTTGTATGATCAGTTGGATCATTTATATGTATGTACGCATCATTTTGGATGCTGGATATGATCAGTTGGATCATTTATAGGTATGTATGCAACATGTTGGATGCTGGATATGATCAGTTGGATCATTTATATGTATATGTATGTACGCATCATGTTGGATGCTGGATATGATCAGTTGGATCATTTATAGGTATGTATGCATCATGTTGGATGTTGGATATGATCGGTTGGATCATTTTCATGTATTTTGTATATGCATCATGTTGGATGCTTGGACCATGTATCTGTATATGTATCAGGTGGATACATTGTATGATCAGGTGGATCATGTATGGTGATATGTATCATGTATTTGTATTTGTATCAGGTGGATACACTGTATGATCAGGTGGACCATGTATCTGTATATGTATCAGGTGGATACATTGTATGATCAGGTGGATCATGTATGGTGATATGTATCATGTATTTGTATTTGTATCAGGTTGATACACTGTATGATCAGGTGGATCATGTATGATGATATGTATCAGGTAGATACTTGGTATGCATCAGGTAGATGCATTATATGATCAGGATGATCGTGGATGATGAGCTTCAGGATGTTGCTCTAGATGACTTGCAGCAGTATGTTGCAGTGATGATGATCAGGATGATCATGTATACATTAGGATGATGTATGGTGAGTATCAGGTTGATACTCTACGGCCGTGGATCAAGTTGTGTAGATGAGCATATAATTTGGCCCTGGGAGATTTGCAGATAGTCTTTCGAGGTTTTTCCTATGGCATGTAATCTGGCCCTAGGATATCTGGCAAATTCTCTTTCGAGGTCTTGCTCTGGGAGGACATATAATTTGGCCCTGGGAGATCTACAGATAGTCTTTCGAGGTTTTGCCTATGGCATATAATCTGGCCCTGGGATATCTGGCAGATGCTCTTTCGAGGTTTTGTCCTATGGCATATAATATGTCCCTGGGAGATCCGATAGGTTGGACTGTGTGCCCGTAATAAGTCCTGGGATGCTCTTGCGAGGTTTTGCCATGACCACATATAATCTGTCCCTGGGAGATCCTATAGGTAGAGATGTGTGCTCGTAACAGCCTGGGATGCTCTTGCGAGGTTTTGTGGTGACCACATATAATCTGTCCCTGGGAGATCCTATAGGTAGAGCTGTGTGCTTGTAACAGCCTGGGATGCTCTTGCGAGGTTTTATGGTGAGGTCACATATAATATGGCCCTGGGAGATCCTATAGGTAGATTTGTGTGCTCGTAACAGCTTGGGATGCTCTTTCGAGGTTTTGTGATGCATGTAATAAGTCCTGAGGATTCCACAGTATGGCCAGTGATGACGAAGACCTGCAGGTGGTGGGCCTACATCCAGTATGAAAAAGGACTGGCTCTGTAGAACTTCCTATGATGAGTAGATTCAGAGATTGATTGAGATAGCAGTAGCAGTGACGATGATCCAGAGAAGATGACTTATGCTGGAAGACCTGTGTTGAGAAATGCCTTCCTAGTTAAGAGGGATTGTTGATGTATGTGTAACTTCAGAATGTATTTCACATATATGTATATTGTATTCCTATAGAGATGTTATTATTCCTCTATACGAAAGTGGTTGTATTCCTATAGAGATGTTATTATTCCTTTATACGGAAGTGTCGTCATTTATATTGTAAGTGTCGTAACTCATACTTGATGGGTTATTACACCACCTTGTTGGGGTCGGCCCTGTATAAGTCATGTGGGTCAAAGGGTTATTAGACCACCCTATTGGGGGTCGGCCATGTGGGTCAAAGGGTTATTAGACCACCCTAGTGGGGGTCGACCCAGTCAGCATTATTTTAAGTGGTTAAGTTGAGGCTGACCTAGTTGAGTAAAGGTCAAGTCAAGTTAGTGTATAAATAGAGACTACGTCTCTCTCATTTCACACATTCTATTCTCTCACTCACACTTTGGAGAGTGGCACACTTGTGGAGGAGGAGGCTCTACTGCTAGGAGAAGACTATCTCTTGTATTCTGGTTGTATCATTTCTCTATCTATCTCTGAGGAAGTTATTGGGGTTTTTCACCTTTGTGGTTTTCCCCAAGTAAACTCTGTGTCTCTTGTGTGCTTGCATTATTGTGTCCATGATTGATATGCTGTAGATTTGTTGTACATGTTGTTCTCTCAGTTAAGATCCTAGATCAGATTGAAGTAAATTCTGAAAATTTAACAAGTGGAGAAATAGGAAACTTTGTATGAGTAGGGTTGTATACTTATTCTTTGTATCTAAACTGGTGTTTGAAGTTGTTGTGGTGCCATGACGAATGTTGGATGCATGCTATATGTGTGCGGTTTATATATGTCAAATCTATGATTTGGTTTAGATGGTTAATAGGGCTGAATGCCAAAGTATTATATATTATGTTGTTGTGCCTTTCATTACTTTACTCCTACACCTTGCATCTTTTTATTATGCTGGTATTCATATACATCTATGCTAGAGGAATAGGGATAAATGTCTACATGCCATCCCTGAATCTGTTTAGAGGAAATAGGCAAAGTATAATCCCTTTGAAGGGTGGATAATGCTTCAGTTCCCTTCTGGTTATTGATGCATGGACCTTCCTACATGAGTTATTTAGTTTGTTATGTATATTTACTTTTTGTACTTATGTTGTACTTAAACATGTTTCCCTTGATGAATAGGATTAAGTTCAAGTCTAAGAGGTGCAGTCTATTCCATTCAAGACTATGATCGGGAAGAATAGGCACCCCTGTGGACGAGATGAAGGAGAAAAGACTTAGCAGGAAGAAGGCTAAGGTCATTCAAGGTGTATTTTTGCATGGAATGTTCATTTGAAAAAATTACGGGGTTGGATACCTCTATTGGGAGTGGAAGTTACACGAATAGAAAAATCTCTCCAAGAGCTTTCCAACGGTACCAACCTTTCCTCATTTCGATATGGGATGAGGAAGTTATGCATCTCCAAAGTTTGTAGTTGGAAAGTAGCGGGAGGAGGGAAGTTAACAACAACATTTCCATCTAATACATTGTGCCATGAAGAAAATCTAATGCATGTTAGCCTTCCTTCTAGCACAAGCATAACAACAACTCTTACTACAGCAATGCACTATGAAGGAAATCTAACACATGTTATCTTTCTTTCTAGCACAAGCAAAAAGACATTTCTAGATACAACATTTCATGTAGAATAAAATCTAATGCGTGTTAGCTTTCCTACTAGTACTACCACATCGTCATCAAATACATTGCACCAAGACATAAATCTAACGCATGTTATCTTTCCTTCCAGCACAAGAATAAGGGAATTACTTACCACAACATTGCACAGTGAAGAAAATCTCACGCATTTTAGCTTTCCTTCTAGCACAAGCACAAGGTCATTTCTGACAACAACATTACATGGGAACCAAAATTAACATGTGTTTTCTTTCTTTCTAACACAAGCACAATGAAATTTATAGAAACCACATACCATGGTGAATGAAAGCTAATGTGTCTTAGCATTCCCACCAGTACAACCACATCTCCATCAAATAAATTTCACCATGATGGAAATCTAATGCATGTTATCTTTCCTTCTAGCACAAGCATAAGGGAATTTCTTACAACAACAACATTACATTTTAGCTTTCCTTTTGGCACAATGACATTGCCACCAAATACATTGTACCATGAAGAAAATCCAACGCATGTTAGCCTTCCTTATAACACAAGCATAACAACATTTCTTATAAGAAAAATGCAAAGTGAACCAAATCTAGCATGTGTTTGATTTATTTCTATCACAAGCACAAATAAATTTTTACCAACAACATGTTATGGAAAATGAAAGCTAATGCATGTTAGCTTTCCTATTGGTACAACCACATCTCCATAAAATACATTGCAACATGATTGAAATCTAATGCATGTTATCTTTCCTTCTAACATGAGCATAACAACATTCCTTAAAAAAAAATGCACAGTTAAGGAAATCTAACATGTGTTAACTTTCATTCTAACACAAGCACAAACACATTTCTAGTAACAATAGATCATGGCGAAAGAAATGTAACGTGTGTTATCTTATCTATTTGTAGAACTACATCGCGATCAAATACATTGCACCATGAAGGAAATCTAATGCATGTTAGATTTCCTTCCAACACAACCATAAGAGAATTTCTTACAACAACATTGCATAGTGAAGGAAAGTTGAAGCGTTCTGGATTTCATTCAAGCAAAAACACAAGGGAATTACGAACAACAACATTGCACATGAATGAAAGCTAACCCGTGTTAGTTTTCCTATCAGTACAGCCACATTGTCAACAAATACATTGTACCATGAAGGAAATATAACGCATGTTATCTTTCCTTCTAGCATAATCCTAACAACATTTCCTACAACAAAAATCCATAGTGAAGGAAATCTAGCACATGTTAGGTTTCTTTCTAGCACAAGCACAAAGACATTTTTAGAAACAACATATCATGGCGAATGATATATAATGCATGATATATTTCCTACTGGTACATCCACATCACAATCAAATACATTGCAACATGATGGAAATCTAACCCATGTTAGCTTTCCTTCTAGCACAAAGTTAAGGGCATTCCTTACAACAACATTGCATAATGAAAAAAATATAACATGTTTTAGCTTTTTTTCTAGCACGAGCACAAAGACATTTCTAACAACAGTATATCATGGCGAATGAGAGCTAACACATGTTACCTTTCCTACTGGTAGAACAACATCACCATCAAATACACTCACCATGAGGGAAATCTAATGCATGTTATCTTTCCTTCCCACACAACCTTAAGCGCATTTCCTACAACAACATTGCAAAGTGAAAGAATGTTTACGTGTGTCGGCTTTCATTATACATTATAGTAGAAGCACAAGGGCATTGATAACAACAACATTCCATGTGAATGAAAGCTAACTCATGTTATCTTTCCTATTCGTAGAGCCACATTGTCATCAAATACATTGCACCATGAAGGAAATCTAACGCATTTTATCTTTCCTTCTATCACAAGCATAAGGGAATTTCCTACAACAACATTGTTCAGTGAATAAATGCTAACGCATGTTAACTTTCTTTTTATAACAAGCATAAGGGAATTTCTAACAACAACATTGCATGTCAATGAAATCTAACCCGTGTTATATTTCCTATCGGTACAACCACATTGCCATCAAATACATTGTACCATAAAGAAAATCTAATGCATGTAACCCTTTCTTCCAGCACAAGCATAATAGCATTTCTTACAACAAAACTGCATAGTGAAGGAAAGCTATCATGTGTTCGTTTTCTTTCTGGCACAAGCACAAATAAATTTTTAGCAAAAAAATGTCATGGCAAATGAAAGATAACATGTGTTAGCTTTCCTGCTGGTAAAACCTTATCGCCATCAAACACATTGCACCACGATGGAATCAAGATGATGATGATGTCAACCATATGGATAAAATTTGTAAAAAAAAAAAAAGAGGGAAAATGAAAAAACAATTTTTTCTTATATATTATTTGAAGATGTGTGGATTTTATGTCAAATGTATAGACTTTTGTTTATTAAATTTTTGTCTTATGTTCTATAAATTTTGAAAAAAAATTTAACATATGAAATATATAATAAAAAAACTGATTAATACTTCATTTTTTAAAGAAACGTTTTACCATATTTACTCTTATATTAGCCAAAACATTTCAAAACTGACTTGTACTTAACTTAGATTAGATTCATTGACAAAGTTCTTGTCCATGTTTACTTATGCATTTTAATTGTAACATGACAAATTGATCGAAAAAAAAGGATCTATAGAAAAACTATTTTATCAAAAATACTTTTTCTCAAGTAATCTAGTCTTGTATGGAAATCATTTTTAAAATACCAAATTTAACAAACTTTTAAATAAAGTCAAAGCATAATTCAAATTCGACAAAGGGATTATGTTTCCAAAAGTTTCCTCACTTCTAAATCTATTGTTTTTAAATGCTTAAAAAACTAAACAACCAATTTTACTACATGATTAGAAAGTTGATGTTTACTGCATGACAAAGAAAGAGATCGTGGGACTTGCATCGAACGCTATTCCCGAAATCCATGGGACTCGGGACGCAAGCTCAAAAACCCCGTGTAGGATAAAAGACAATCAAAACGTTCCGCTTTTCTGGGGATTTTGGGTCCAAAATTGGTTGAAAAAGTATGCTGGAAATTATTATTTTCGTATGTTTGTAATTTCAACAATCATGACTTATTCTAGAGTAATTGCATAAATTTAAAACTACCCAAATTACCAAAATTACGATCTGAGTGATCTAAATTATGATTTTGGTAAAAATTATTCTACCAAATTCCAACAAATCCAAGACGTTTTAATTAACCCTCATACAGCTCCGAAAAACCCTACCGCCTATCTCGGAGCTCAGTCATCTCACGACCAACTACTTCCTTAAAACCACATTACCCAACCGCACCAAATATTCCCATTATTCCTTCATCCTCTCTTGTATTCGACTCGCGAATCGCAGATCGAAGGTTTTGTTAGGAATATTAGAGAAAATGGAGGCCGTCCAAACTACTAAGCCCAATCGAGAATGGAAGCCGGCCAAGATACAGCCTGAGCCCGCACGCTCGAGGCAGACGACTGATTATCATGGCACCGGGTTTAGCATGAGGCGCTGCATTGCTGTAGCAAGGAAGCACAGAGGCAGACTCTACATTCTTCGTCCATGTATCACTCTAATTCTTTGCGGACACATTTATGGAAAAGATTAGGGTAGGTGTTCTATGTGTTTTTGATTTTGATGGTGTTGAATTTGTTTTTAACATCACAAATAGTCTGATATTTAGATCACTCTAAATAAAAGTATTCCTAAATCATTATAAATTTGACAAGTTAAAAGGTTAGAAAAGTCATGATTATAATAGTTATTTTGAAATTATGACATGATATAGATGTATGTATGCAATCTAAAATAAATTGTTTTTCGTCTTCAACCCTATTATGAGTCTCACTATGGAGAGCATTAGAGTTGACTCCTAAATTAACAATGTTGATTTTCTTTTTTAAATTAATTCAAACAAATATATACTTTTGATCGTGTAGATTAGGGTTAATAACCTCTTTATAGTTTATAATTTTCTCTTATTCTCTATTCTTTATCGCATCACAATGTTTTTAATTTTGAGATTAAAGTTATAAAACACTTTTGGATTTGCTCTATCTTTCTCCACAATTCTCTAGAGATGATGAATCTCTAAAGTTCACAACCATATAAAAAACATGATTGGAAAGAGTCTCAAAGAAGAGTTTCTTCTTATCCCAAAGCCAACGGTTTATTGATTTACAACTATTTTCAAGGCCATATTAAAACTTCCAATCTCCATTCACCCTTTTCCAATGCTATATTTCAAACTAAGCCTATCATGAAATTCACTTCTTATATTTTTGTATGGAGTCACATTCTCAAAGCTATTCTTGTCATACATGGAATCAGTGCAAGTGATATTTATGGATTTCATTTTCATGACATGGACATAAAGGTATATAATATATCATACTAGTAAATTTTGTTTTTTGGAAATGATACATTGAACATTAATTTCACTTGCTGGATTTGGAGGACAAGCATTTAATTATATGAAAATTTAACACATTAAAAGAATAATACTTTTTTGAAGAAATATCATTATAAAAACAATTGATATAATTTGTATTTTTATTAGTTTTGAAGTATTCAATTTTAATATCAAATTTTCATTTCTATATTGAAAAAAATGTTATCCATCTTCATAAATTCACATTATTATTATTTAATCATATATTTTCAAAATTTTATATTTTATAAAAAACACCTTTTAATTAACTACACATTATTATGACCTGCTAAGATTCAATGATGGTAATGGTAATGATATTACAGCTGTAATTGCTAAGATTCAATGATGATAATGGTAATGGTAATGGTAATGATATTACAGCTGTAATTGCTAAGATTCAATGATGGTAATGGTAATGATATTACACCTATAATTATATTGATGCCTAAACAAATATTTTGGTTCTCTGTAACGCTTGCAACTTTCTTGGATAGTTGATAAATGAGAAAAGTTAGGGATTTAAAAGGGATTCCCATTCATGTGGGAATGAGATCATTAGGATGGTTGGAGGGGTATGCCTTCATGAGCTCTCCTATCATTAGCATTGGGGTTAGCTATAATTAAGTGAGAAGGTCCAATCCCATTGACATAGCTCGTTGATCTTCGGTTCCATTGACATAAGTGGTTGATCTTCGGGTCGTCCTCGCAAACATGAGGACATACATCATGCTCTCCACTGCATAATATTATAAATGAGTCAATGCATGCACAATTGAATTAGGTAGAGAGGTCTAATTTAAATAAATAAATGTCCTCCTTTACAAAACCCTAATTGATGAAGGATATTGGAACACGCGAAGACATAAATTTTTTAAGAACATCATATTATGTCTTCAAGATCCTTTCAAGCTAATCAGAGGTAAAGATATTGGCTATTTGATCTTAAAAAATGTGGCGTTTTGTTTTTGTTCTTTCACTTTTGAAGGAAGGATTATAATTATTAAAGTCTCTTTTATGGTGTTGGAATTAAATATCTTTTTAGTTAAGCTTAGATCAATGGTCTAGGCGGAGGATGCATTTCTTGTTTGTTAGTGATTGTTGATCATAAAAACTTAGAAGGTTTTCGTTTCACAACATAGAGGATATATGAAAAGAGATATGAGATTCTAATCTTATGTATTGATACAGAATAAGCATGGTTAATTTTGATTCATTAAATTATGAATACTAAGTATGCAGTTCAATTAAGACAATATTTTAAAGTTAAATAATGTATTTTTTTTTAAATTATTAAATTATTGACAACGATTTTTTGAAAATTACTTTTATATTTGCATAAACTTATTTACATTTATCTTAACTCCACTCGGGATTTACTAATAGTTGATAGGGATCAAATCTTTTGATGTGAAAACTTTTCCTCGAATTTCATACTTAAAAAAAAGTTTGTGAAGAGATTTGATCCCTCTCTACTTTTGTTAGATCTTGAGTTAAGATGTATCTATAGTAGTTTAAGATGTAAATCTAAATCTTATCTATAGTAGTTTAATATGTTAATCTAAATCTCTAGTATCTGTTCAAATCCCTAGTATCTGGATCAACTCTCTAGTAGACATTGTAAAAATTTTATTTACTTAATACTGCATTATTTTATTAAATTGCCACTTGCGAACTTCACAATAAATACTAAATTACACTTCTCCCTCATATTTCTTTCTCATATTGTGTTGTATAAATAGCCTCCTAAAGCAACCAAAGATCTAATAGCGGATGAGTATATACAATGCCCACACTCCTCTTAAAACTTACTTTCTATATATATATATATATGCACATTGTTTTGAACATTAGGTTGCAGTGCATATTGTAAATTTTTTTACTTAATATTCTATTATTTTATTAAATTGTCACTTGTCAACTCCACAATAAGCATTGAATATGGATTTACACTTCTCCATCATATATTGATGTATAAATAACCTCTTAATGGAACTAAAGATCTAATAGGATCCAGGTAGAGATTGGTATGGAGGAGATATTAGATAGGAATTGTTATGGAGGAGAGATTAGATTGATTGTGGATTCATGTTTTATTTCTTTAAATTATGGGAAATTTGTACTTCAAATTTATTTCATAAGGAGAAAGTTGGAATTCGATAATTAACAAATTTTTAATGAATAAAACTAAAAATGATAGTTAAGTTGGACTAAAAAACTCAATAATGATTATGTCAATGGGATCTGCATTAGGTGGTTGAAAATTGAGACTAATGATTATGCCAACTGAATCTAGTTTAGATGGTTTTGATTAATGATTATTGTCTTCTCTATTCATTTCTTCTAAATGTTTTTTTACCAACAATTTTTTTAGGAATCCTCTAATGCCTTATTTCATTATGGATCTCATTAGAATTTGTATCATTTTCTTGAAATATCTTAATTTTATTGTATCATCTAATTCTTGGTTGCACCACAATTTCTTGCAAACTGATTTCTTGATAGATTTTTTAGTGATTTGACAAAGACTTGACATCTTTATGTACACCTAGTTGAACCACATGTAGTTTTTATTAGAGTTCGAAGCAACACCCAGTTGAACCACATGTAGTTTTTATTAGAGTTCGAAGCAATTTTAAGAAGCCTATTATCTTCCATGTTATTTATCTTATTCTTTTATATTAGATACCTAATCATAGCCATACTTTTAATAAGGAAAAAATATATAATACTTTATTATTATCTTTAACTCCCACTTTGTAATAATACAATAACTAAATCAACATGGTAATGTGATATGGTATACATAGTTTATTATTTTATGTTTTTTTTGGAAATTTATTTTCAAAAAAAAATAGTATTTTAATTTTCAATTTTATATAAACTGTCATCATTTTTAAATAATTTATTATTGTTATTTTTATTTTTATTTATTTAAACATTTTCTGTCATCCTGTAATAATCAATAATGTGCTATAACCAGCCCATTAGGATCATAACGTATATTAAGAAATTATTACATCTGTAAATTTAAAATTATTATAGCAATGATCTTAACGATCGTAAGTTACAATACGGAAATATAGCACTTGTATTTCCTAAACTATATAGCACGTTGGCCGGAATGATAGAATATTCCTATTTAGGGAAGAGACAAACTTTAATGAATTCTTAAACGTCTTTCAAAAACACTTTCCATTTACGGAAGAAACAATCTTTCACCAACTTGAACAAATTTAAACGTAGACATGTTATTTGAAGGTGTGGAGATTTTTTTGTCAATCTTGTCTAGATTTAGCTATAAATGAACTTTGACCTTCTGACATGTACAACTTTGACGAACTTCAGTAACAAACTTTGACCAAATCACTAAGAGAAGAGAACTTTGACACGTAGTTAAACTTAGACTTAATATTAATGATGGTATTTACTCATAAATTGATGTGACAATGAGGATAGCTATAATTAAAATTAAAATTTAGATAATTAAATATTTTTTCTTATAGTTTATATTTTAAGTATGTAATTCCAACAACCTAAAAATACAATTTTATTTATTTGGATTTTTTTTTGCAGAACGACAATCATATAATCCCCATCATTTAGCTTAGAAAACCTCTCATTACCAGCCTAAAAACAATTTAACCTAATATTAATGATCAACCGCTAATTACAAAAGAATTAATTAAACATTATTCCCAACCCAAAACTCCATGGTAAAAGGCCAGCCCATGCCAGGCCAGAATCAAAGTGCACGAGAATTAATTGGACTCTATTCCCGAAACTCCATGGTAGGAGGCCAGGCCATGCCAGGCTCAGCTCAAAGCGCACCGACAGTGCAATCTTAGTTGCATACGGCAAACCGAGGACTTAAGTAAAACCCAAAGGCCAACACTCATCTCGGAGCTCTCACATCTCACCGCCCCGACCTCCTTTGAATAACATTTAAAACGCAAACGAACCAAATATTCGATCATTCCCGCATTCTCTCTGATATTCGGTTCCCGAACCGCAGAGCGGGGGTTTTGTTAGGAAGTATCAGAAATATTCGATCATTCCCGCATTCTCTCTGATATTCGGTTCCCGAAACGCAGAGCGGGGGTTTTGTTAGGGAGTATCACAGAAAATGGGTCAGTGCTGTTCTAGTGCGACGAAGCCCAGACAGCCCAACGCCAAACGGTCGAGGAAGGCGTCCGATCATCATGGCCCCGGGTTTAGAATGAGACGTTGCAAGGCTGTAGCAAAGCAGCACAGAGGCAGACTCTACATTCTCCGTCGATGTATCACTTTGCTTCTCTGCTGGCACATCAAGGGGCATGATTAGCTTCGGCCATTTTTGCTGTAAATTCAGTGGAATACCGGTTGATTGGGACGAAATAGTAAGCAGCGGGGTTTCCCATATGTCTTTTCTATGTTTTCTTCAATGGCGGTATCGTCTATCGGTGTCTGTTTTCAGAGATCGGCTGTAGACGGAGCTTTTCTTTATCGCTTCTGCAGGGATCCGAAAGATTCCCCAAACGACGAGTTGGGATGGATATTTTGTTGTTTATGGAACCCTAAATCTTGTTCTGTTCTTGTTCTTCGGATGATCAGGAAATCAGAGGAAGGTAGCGATCAAAAAGCTATTCATATGTGTAAACATTCTATTCTTTGATGTACTCTGGTTCGGTTCAGTTGAATGTGATTCAATTGTTGCCGTTTGAGAACATTGACGATTATAATGCAAGAGAGTATTTATGAAAGAAAATATTTGAAAAATGAATTATATGGTACAGAAATTAACATGTGATTTAGTCCTCGATGGGGATGCTGGGGATGTTGGAGTTCTATATTGGGAAGAATGGGTTGAAGATACTATTACTTATTTTGGTTTCATGTTTTTCTTTGCATACATGTTTTAGACTTAAGATGTTTTGAAGCCTAGACTTTGTTTTTTGATGTACAGGGTTGTTTTTTGATGTACAGGGTCAGTTAACTTCTGTTTTGAGTATTTTCTGTAATTATGTCAATGAACTATGTATGTAAGCATGAACTGATAGTCCAGGTCTAAGTCAAGTTATCAAGACTTTATTTATACAGTTATGCTTTGTACTTTTTTATTTCTAATGAAATAACAAAAGTACGGTTTTTTTTCCTTCTTGAAAAAAGAAAACATGTGATTTAGTTAATATTTAACATTTAATTTGATCCTTAATATCTAACATTTAAATGTATATGATTTTTTTGGGATAGAATTAGTAATAGCTTGAGTTTTTGATGGGTAAGAAAAATGTATTTTCTTTTAGGAGGTTATAAGTTCAAATGCTAACGAGGTAGGGTATGTACATCTGCATCCTATGTATATCTAAGTCTAAGTGCGCAGAGGGGGATTTCTTGTCCCATAAACAAGAATGTGGTCTCATACACCAAAAGGAGGGTCGATTCTGCCATACACGAAACTAGTGTTTGGCTTGGTTGCCATGTTAAAGATAGATTATTATTTTATTATATTATGATATTGTATGTGATTTTTTGAGATAAAATTGTATTGAAGTTTAGAAATTCTTTCAGTAGAAATTCAACCATCAAGATTTAACCAAATCTAATTTTTTTTTTTGTAAGCTAGAGATAGAACCTGATATTGTCTTCATCAAAATGTACAGTTTGAAATCGGACCCTCTCTTAAACGAGAAAACAGGCCCCCAAATATAGATTGAAACAAAGTTCAGAGAAGTATTCTTACTAAGTAAATCAGAGTTATGCTTAAAAAAGGGAGATAACCAGAACTGCTGGCGCTCGTAGGCCATATCAAAAAAATTCTAAACAAAGAAAAAAAAACAAACATAGCTAATTGCTGGTGTAATCCTGTAGTTCAACCTTGGTGGGTTGGGTGGTCGGATCTTTGGCCAGGGTGATCTTGAAGTGCCGAGCGAACGGGTGTCGGTTGAACAAGATTTGCTTCAAGTAGTCAAGCATTTCATCTTGTGGGAGGAGAATTTCCGCATAAGCCTTGTTTCTGTCCGTGAGGGCCTTTCCGAGCACCAGCTTCCTGGACCAATGAAAGTCTAGCACTTTCTGGTACAATGTGGACAACCAAATCTGATTTTAAATCATGAAGTTTCAATTAAACATAAAAAGAAAACAAAAAAATTATGAGAAAAATAAATAAAAAAATATAGATTCAACAAGACATTATTGAATAACTATTATATTAAATGTGTATGTTATTCATGATAAGATTAATATTGGTAGCTGATTTTTACACTTGAGATGTGTAACATTTGCCATATATGTTAATAAAAGAATTAATTAATATTCAAAATATTTAATGAAATTCTATAATTAAAAATATATGTAAAATTAAACAATTTTAATACATTAAATAGATATAAATTTATATCGAATTTTATAATTGTGAAATGTGTTTTTATATACTAGTTTAATAAATGTAAACTTTTAAAAATAAAAATAAAATAGTAATATTCATAATAATAATGTTTATACTTCGGTGGCTTCATAGGTGAGGAGGTTAGGGTTCGATGGTATGGCGGCAAGGGTCTGAGCGTGACTGTGGCGTCAGCCATGCCCTCGGCAGACGACAGCAGGTCGTCAGAGGCGTCAGCCGATGGCACGGATCCCCTGGCAGTATCGTTTCGGGCTCAAGGTCACGTTTAGCTGGGGGTAACAGTGGTAAGTAATTTTTTACTGTTTTTTTTAACTCTCCTTCCCTGGCGGTAGTTTCTCGAACCTCGCGGTTATGGAGCCATTGGATGTAGTGGATTATAGTAGCGACACGCTACACCCTAGAGACATCTGGAGCTCGCCACCTGGCGATACTTGGTTTTTGAGGGGCGATGGTGGTTTTGGCAGTGGTAGTGCAGCGGATTTCCAGCTGAATGAAGGTCTGTTTTCCTCTGCTGAGAGGGCCTCTCTGGTTTATTCTCCGGCGCCTTCCCTTTTGGCTTCTCCACTCTGGGACAGGAGCGGTGAAGGCTTTGCACTGACGAGTAGGGCTGACTCTATCTGGGGTGTAGCGATCCCGCATCAACCCTCTCCGGAACCGGTAAGCGCGGGTTTGGGAGACCTCCCTGATTTCTTGCTCTCCTCGGATGGCTCCCATGAATCTCCGGTGAAGGAGTTGAGTGGTGTGTCAAACGCTAAGGAAGTTCTACTGGGTTTTCCAGACAGCGGAGCCTCGCAGGGAGGTGACTGTGCTACGGATTTGGACTGGGCCGAACATAGGGGCTTCTCTAGCCTGGATGGTGTCTTGGTAGGAAAGGTTGTGGGCTGTGGTGCAGGATTTGAGGGTTCTATAAGCCCACGGGCGAAGACGCGTAGAAGGTGGCTCAAGAACTTGGGCAAAGCACCTAACTATGCCTTGGGGGAGGACATCGATTTCCAGCAGATATTTGAAATGGTAAATTCTGTACTGGTGGGCAGAGTTTATGGCAGGGCTGTGAGTCTTAAATCTTTGATACAGTGGGCTTCCAGTGTCTAGCTGAGTCATTGTGGGTATGTTCCATGGATAGTGGGACTCTCTGGAGGTTGGTTTGCTTTCCACTTTAACGCAGATGCACATGCTGCTTGGGCGCTCAGTCTGAACTGGTCTATCTTCAAGGCTCCACTACTTCTCAAGCCATGGAACCTGATGTTTGACGCGAGCCATGAGAGATTGGATACCATCCCTCTTTGGGTTCGGCTTCCTGGGCTACCCTTGCAGTACTGGGCTGAAGATCATTTTAGGAGCATTGGCAATCTTTTGGGAAGCTATTTGGAAGCCGACTTCTCATTCCAAACAACTGCAGTGCAGAAGGTGGCCAGGATCCTGGTTAGCATCAATGTTCGTGAGGGATTATTTGAGAGTATGGATTTGAAATGGGGACCCTACTGCTTCACACAAACACTGGACTATGAAAATGTGTCGTTTTGTTGCAGGAGATGCCATGCATATGGACACCCGGTCGTTGAATGCTCTCTGCCTGTACGTATGAAGATTGGCAAGAATTTGAAGAGGAGGCCCGTGGAGGAGGAAGCAGGGGTGATTAGGGGTGAAGATGAGCAGGGAGAGAAGGATTTGGAACAACCCTTGGAGGAGAATAACTTTAATGTTGTTATAGATGAGAACATTCAGGAGAAGGATTTGGAAGCTGTGAACATTCTGGAGAAGGATAGCATTGTCCCTGAGCTGAACGTTTCTTTGGACATAGCAAAGATTGACCGAGGCATTACAGCAGACAAGACAACGGAGGCCTCGACGCTTTCTTTGGCTCAAGTCCCTGACACGGCAGCTGGTACTTCTTCTGCTCCTTCCATAAACCCTTCCTTCAGTCTTTTTTTTAATAACTTTGTTCTTCCTGGTTTCGATTGGGTGGACGGCCTTAGGAATTTAAATATCTCTTCAAAGCCTATGGCTCTTCTACCCTCTATTCAGGATGATGTTGGCTCTTCCCTTGTGGCGGAAACCACCCGGGTTATCTGCCCTTCCCTTGTTAATGTTGATGATTCTCCTGTATTAGTTCAAGTGATGGCTGAGACCTCTTCACCCACTGGCTCCTCGGAGTCTGGCTACTTCTTACGTTCCATGAACAAAGCCAAGGGAGGAGGGTTAGGGTTGGAAAAACCTAAAAAACCTAAAACCAGAGGAAGGAAGTCTTTCATCTCACAGGCAAAAACCAGCGCGCGTTCGGATATTCGGAATGGTACACAACTTTCTATTGAAAGGGCACTTAGAGCAGTGAATGCCCACTTGGATGGGTTGTGATGAAGATTATGTCTTTTAACTGCCGAGGTCTTGCTGGTCCCTCCAAAAGACCAGCACTGCAACGGATGCTGCAACTTGAGCATCCTGATGTTCTACTTTTACAAGAAACAATGTGTGGTGGTGTTGAGGCTATTGACAGGCTCAAGGCTTGGCTTCCTGGGTGGTGCTTTGAAGCATTGGATGCTAGGGGTCAATCCGGAGGATTGGCTATTGGATGGTTAGAGACTAGGGTTTGTGTATCCTCCACTTGGGGGATGCAGTCGGTGCTGGGAATTTCCTGCAAATTCTTGGATTTTGATCGTACCTTTACTATTGTTAATATTTATGGTTCTTATTGTGAGAGGGAGATGTTTTGGAACTCACTTATGAGGAGAAGCCAGCTCAGGGGGGATTCTGTGATTTTGGGGGGTGACCTTAATTTTTCATTGGGACATGCTGAGGTTTGGGGGTCGCACGCAAATGTGGACCCTCTAGCAAAATTTTTTGTCAGAAAGTTAATTGAAGGCAACTGGATTGATGTGGAACCTGTACTGCTGAAGCCAACTTGGAGGAATAAGAGAATTGGTCTGGATAGTGTGGCTAAGAGACTAGATCGTTTTCTACTTTCTGAGCATCTTGTGGAGGCATCTTTTTTTTTTCGACAATGGATTGGATCAGGGGGTAACTCTGACCATGAACCTATTTTATTGGAGATGAAAGACGGCCCCAACAAACCTCCTGCTCCTATTAAATTCAACAAAGTCTGGCTGGATGACTCGACCTTCCTGGAACTGATTCAGCAACATTGGGTACGTTTTCATACTGAATCGATTCACTCTGTTTCCTTTCATTTTGCTGAAAATCTCAGAACTCTTAAGGAACCCATTAAATCATGGGCAGCGGAGAAGAGAAGGAGGGATGATAAGGCTCTTTCTGATATTGAAGGTGAAATAGCCACTATTGAGGAAGAAGTGGGGGGTGGTTATAGCTCTCAACCGTCTAAGGACCGCTTAGTTCTCTTGGAAAATCAAAGGAACCGCTTGCTTATTCAGCTCGAGGAAACTTGGAGACTGAAAAGCCATGCGATATGGTTGGAAAGCGGGGATGAGAATTCTAAATTCTTCCATGCTTACGCAAAAGGGAGGAGGTCTGCTAATACCATTTGGATTCTGGAGGATGCTGAAGGTAATTCTTGGTCAACTTTTGAAGGGTTGGCTTCAGTGGGGGTTTCTCATTTCAGGGATCTATTCAAAGCCAGTGAGGGTGTGAATATTGGAGAGGTGATTCGGGTTGCTCAGCTTTTTCCCAGGTTTGTGGAAGCAGAGGATAATAGGAACTTGATGGCTCCCATTTTAGGGGAGGAATTAAGAAAGGTTTTGGCTAGCTTTCATAAGGATAAGAGCCCTGGGCCCGATGGGTGGACGATCAAATTTTTTATTGCTCTCTTTGATATCATTGGGAATGATCTGCTAGAACTTGTGGATGACTCGCGAAGAACTGGTAGGGTGCCTGCCAGCATTAACTCCACATTCATTGCACTTATCCCTAAGGTGGACACTTCTTCTACTTTAAACGACTTTCATCCTATCTCTTTGTGCAACTGTGTGTACAAGATAGTCACAAAGGTAATTGCTAGTAGACTAAAACCTATTCTATCCTCTCAGATCTCTGACGAGCAGTTTGGGTTTTTGGAGGGGTGCCAAATTCATGAGGCTATCGACATTGCTCAGGAAGGGATGCATAGCATTAAGACTAAAAAACTGAAAGGAGCTATTCTCAAAATTGATCTATCCAAAGCATTTGATAAGGTGAGCTGGATGTATATCCGACTCATGCTTACCCACTTAGGCTTTGAGATTGGCTTTATACGCTGGATAATGAGTTGTATTTCCACTGTCTCCTTCTCAGTCTTAATGAATGGGGCAGCAACCCAGTTCTTTCATTCTGGCCTTGGATTACGACAGGGTTGTCCTCTCTCTCCTCTTTTATTCTTGCTGGTGGCTGAGAGTCTGAGTAGAGCCATCAAGGCAGCCAAACGGGTTGGAGATTTCGAAGGGATTTTGGTAGCTCCTGGTCTTTCTCTAACTCATCTGCTTTTTGTGGATGATATTCTGATCTTCTGCTCTGGTTCTAGATTGGATGTTGTTCGGCTTAAAGAGATTTTGCAACTCTTCTCAACTGCTACTGGAATGGAAATTAATGAAGGGAAATCCACCCTTACTATCTCTCATCTGAGGGAGGAGGAATATATTTTATATTCCACTTCATTTCCTTTCATGATCCTCAATCTTTCGGAAGGGTTAAAATACCCGGGCTTCAATTTGAAGCCTAATGATTTCTTAAAATAGGATTGGACCTGGTTGCTGGATAAACTGGAAAGGAGGTTGAAGTGTTGGAGTTTCAGGTGGCTCTCGCGTGCTGGGAGGCTTGTTCTTGTCAAGCCGGTACTGGAAGCCATTCCAGTTTATTGGATGTCACTTGCCTGGATACCTAAAGGGACTTTGGAAGCAGCAAGGAAGATTTGTTTTAATTTTATGTGGAATGGAAAGGATGATGTTCATGTCACCCCTTGGGTGAGATGGGACAGAATTGCAGCTCCAAAAGCTTTGGGAAGATGGGGCCTCAAGAATATTTTTCATTTCTCTAAGGCTTTGGCTGCTAAGAGTGGTTGGCGTTTAATTAAGTCTGATGGCTTCTGGGATAAGGTTATGCTACAGAAATATGTTGAACCTGACACCGTGGAAGAGTGGATAAGATCTCCACACAAGCAACATCTTGGGGGCTCTGTCATCTGGAAAGCTTTGGTGAATTCTTTTGATATCATTGAGCACAATCTCGCTTGGGATGTTGGCAATGGTCACAGGCTTCGGATCAGTCGCTACCCTTGGGTTGGATGCGAAGGCCAGCACATCCTGTCTGATGATTTGATGGAGGCGCTGAGGCAACAAGGCTTACTCTCACTCAGTCAGTTAGCGGATATGGATAATATTTGGATGGGAAGACCTCTTTGGAGAAGGCCCGACTCATTCGGTTTAAGAGTGGAGCTCATAGATGAATTAAGACTTTACATCAGAGCACTCTGTAGGGATCAGGTTTTTTTTACTGACGTAGATGATACTCTTATCTGGGATGGAGATCCGACGGGAAACTACACACCTAGAAGTGGTTATCAGTGGATCAGTGAGAACTACAAGCAACGTGATCTGGTATGGTGGTGGAAAACGGTTTGGAAACTTCATTGCCCTCCCAAAGCCAGACTCTTCCTGTGGTGTACCTTGGCTAACCGGATTCCGACGTGGGAAAACTTGCAGAAGCGCAGTTTTCATGGGCCTAGTCGATGTTATTTGTGCAATCGATGTGAGGAAACTATCCCTCACCTGTTCCTGCAGTGCACTTTCACCATGGAGGTTTGGAACATTATTTCTCGAATCTTAAAAACACATCTTCCTTGGGCTGGAAACTCGTTTGACGATGCATGGAGGAGATGGACTGATAATGTGGCACTGAAATCTTTTAAAGCTCTTCCTTCGATGGTGTTCTGGGGCATTTGGCTCATGTATAACAGTGGGTTGTTTAAAGACAAAATGGGTACTCTGGCTCAAGTTGCAATTAACAGCTGTGGGATCTTTCTTGCACTCAAACGGGCTCGACGTCCATCCTCCCCTCGTAATATTCTACCTGTTGAAATTGATAGATCCCTGCCTTGGGGCTTCTTTGATGGGGCCTGTCAAAATGATATTTGTGGGGGAGGGGCTGTTCTTTACATCTCCCCCATTCACTACTATGTGATGGCTTTCGGTTTTGGAAGGGGAACCAACAATTGGGCTGAGATTCTAAGCCTCAAGATGTTGATTTCTTATGCTGTGGAACTTTCTATCCTGAAATTTAACGTTTTTGGAGACTCCTTGAATGTGGTAAATTGGGTTAATGGCACATATTTCTGCAGCAATCGGAGGATTGCGGCTGTTTTGGATCAAATTCAGAATGTCACTCTCACTCTGGAAACTTTTACTTGCAGGCACATCTTCTGTGAGAACAATGCTGAGGCGGATGTGGCCTCCAAGGAGGGACTCAACTTGGGGGTCGGCACTTGGAAAATTATTGAATTTCTGAATGGAAATGTGCATGACTTCTACCATAGACCATTTATTGAATGATCGGGACATTGGGTCCTTAGCTCCGGGTTCAGTCACAGGTGTTATATTTTGCGGAGACAGCTTTTTTGCTCATGCAGATTTTGTACATAAAATAGAACATTTTGTATTCGACAATACCAGTATTAAAAGACATCATCGAAGTATATACTTGAGTTTTGTAATTGATGTTATTTCTCACACAGTGAGAACATCGTAGTTTTTTTTGGGCACACTACAGGGTGATTGTCACAGCTGTATTACACTCCACTCTAGATGAGTGAGCTGATCAATGTAATTTCGTACTCCATGGATGAAATGAAATTACGCTTTTTTTTCGGGGGAAAAAAAATAATGTTTATACTTCATTTATATTTTTTTTGTTGTTTTTATTGTTATGTCAAAAGCATTTTATAGACATAGTAATTAGGTGCATGTAAAACCATATATCTTATATTATAATTAGGTGCATTTACCATGATATATTTTATAGAATATTTAGGTGTATACATAGTAATATATGTTAGACAAATTAAATTAAAAATAGTGACTTTCATGAAAATGAAAAAATAAAAATATGAAAAGAAGGGAATCATTATAATAAAATAAATTGATATAGATCTATTTTAACTTCACATCAATAAAGAACTAAAGGGACCAAACCTTTTTTAGAATGTAAATATTGAAGATATGTTTAAAGTTAAGGGATTTGATTCTAGATTTTTGGTACATAAAAATTAACATGGATCATTAAAATCAAGATTATATAAAGAGAGCTTTGAAAAATTAAGAAATAAAAGTAATAAAATTAAAGTGTATGAGAAGAAGAGAACTGAACAAGATTTTGGATACATGAAAAAAGTTAGGAGTGAATGAAAAAATCGAACTAGTGGAGAAAATAGGAAGAGAGGACAGGGTGAAATGCTCACTTCTAAATGTTATATTATACATTTAAAATGTTATAAATGTTAAAGGTTGATTAAAGTTATTTCGAAAATTTTAATTGTAGAGAAAGAATTTTTAATATCTAAATTAAATTTCAAAAGATAGTTTTAAAAAGAATATCAAAATGTGAATTAAGATAAAGTATCTAAATTAAGGAAGGGAAGGAATGAGTTAGATTGAAAAGATAAGAAGTAGTAAATAAAAAATATAAGGTTAAAAAGAACAAAAATGAGGGATGATAGGCTTATTAGATTTATCTTTGAAATATTTAAATAATCGTTTGATGGATTTGTAAGTTTTAAAAAAGGTTTTTCCCATGTTGGGTACAAATCGTCCTTGTCTTGTCTTATAATGTATGAAACCATGCGATCTAATAGGTAGTTAATGCCCACCTCCAAGTGGCGGTAGACTCACTCAATATTCTATATGGCTAGGAATATTCTTGTTGAAGATATTATTATGGTTACTCACGGTAGATCCATCCCCCTCGAGCGAAAATATCGTATACACAAACTCTGGCCTATTGCCTCGATTGTAATCATAGAAATGCCATCTCCATTCTTCCCTTGCATACCTTGGATCTGCGTCGACATATTAGAAGGGGACATCTCTTATTAGTGCTTATGATGACACATGACTATGTTATTGTGCTTGATCCCATATTGGTTTTAAATTTTAGTTATTTTATCGCTATGTCTAGTAGTCCTTCTTGTAGTGGGTTTGATTTTGTTTCTTCATCCCACTTGTTGAATCAGTTAGCTAGATAACACTACTCTACCTGGGCTCATGTTTTCCAATCTCATAAAATGGCATTCTTTGGATAAAAGTTTTATCCTATAAGCTTTACTTCTTTTTATAGAAATAATTTAGAATGGAAACCTGTTGACAAATTGTGGTTGTGTGGTTGGTATAGATGTGTGGTTGGTATAGTTTCTCGAGTGATAAGTCAATCATTACAACATATTTATATCTCTATTTTTTATTTGATTTTCAATAGAATCATAAACTTAAAAAAAAGGGTTTTGAAATTTTTTTAACATAAAAATAGAACATTATATTACAATGATACCACTCACATGTACCTCCATTCTTCCCCTTCTTCCTCTCTAAATTTTATGGAGAGGAAAATGCTTGTGCCTCTGTATTGTAGATTTTAGCTTTATGAAAACAACGAGGCTAAAGAAGAAAGAATATATGAAAAGTTACCTTGGATGGTAGACATTGCTCTCTAAATTTTCTCCATGGCTTGAAGGAAAGATGAATCTTCCATTGAAGCAGGTCTCCAACAAGACTATGACACTAAAACCTATGTTTCATGGAGAATGTACAAGGCCTCTTTGATCTTACTCTCACTCATCTTCAAGGGACATGCAAGGAAATGAGGTTCTTGAGGATGAACCTCTTCTTCTACTTTGGTGGGGTCCACTTCATGATGTAGTTCAAGTGGTGGATGAAAAGTTGACTCTAGAACAAATTTTGCTACTACAAGCTCTTCATATTCATGCTCAGGGGAACTTGTGCTTGCAACAACCTCATCAAGTGGTATCTCTATGTCACCAACATAGAGAGATGAACATTGATGTAGGGGCATTGGGGCCTAGGAGAAATAGTTGAAGTTGGTCGATAGAAGAAGGCTGACCAAGGGGTTGCCGCCGACCATTGGTGCAAGCAGACTGGCAGTCGAATCTAGGAATTCGAACAAGAAGCTGTTGAATTATGGTCGACAAAAGCAAAATTTGATGGAGTTGAAAATCGACGAAAGGTCGAATATCAACACCGACAAAAGCAACAAAGGCCAAGCGTTGAGTATGGGGAGGACGACAACCATGGAGGTTAAGTGAAGTCGACAAGTTAACTTGACGATTGACGATGTAGAAAATGGTCGATGTGTCGAAGCATAGACCGGTCGGAATTGGATATCGATAAGAGTGACAACTGTAGAAAACTCGAGGGGCAGAGAGGCCGAGAAGTGCAGAAGTCGAGGAAACATACCTATAGCCGTTGTCGGTAGTTGAGGTTAATGACAGTTAAAAAGGTGGTTGTGATCATGCCATATGTCACCAGAGGATAAGGTTGTGCAAGAACGAACAAGGGAACTGAAAACTGCACGTCTGTAGGATCAGTGATAGTTCGACGAAAAGAGTAAGGATGCCAGATAGGGTGAACCTCATGAACAACAACAGAGCGGAGTATAATACCTGTGCAAAGGCTCAAAAGAGGGGATCGATGATTGATCACAAAAGATATGACATAGGAAAAGAGGAGAGCAAAAAAAGAAGAACAAAGTAGAGTAGTGACACCAAGCCGAGTCACGCAACTACTTCTATGTATTGTAACAAGCTGAAGCCGACTTGATTATTAGTTTGAATGTAATTTTGTAAATGATACAAGTAATAGAGGCCAACTGTTGGAGGAGCCTAAGTCATCCTGTTGACTAGGTCCTCTACCCAGCCTATTGTAAAACATGTCGACAGCTGTGTCGACTAGTACATGTCGGGTCAATCGGTTAAACTGACAAGTTGTTATCTAACTATTTATAAAAAATATATATATAGAATGGTGAGTCGATCATAGAGTTAACTAGAACTTGGATATGTTCTTATGTAATGTTCTGCATATCTTGCTAAGTAATACAAGGCTTGTGTTTCCTCTCTGTCTATTGATAATTGTATCTGTATCTTGGTCGGGAATCTCTTTCATCCTGTACTCATCGGCTTGATCTTTCTTGTCAATGTGTGTTATCTTGTCGGTCGTGCGTCATGCTCTTTTCTCTACAGCTGCTTTTATTTCCTTTTCCAGAATTATTCCCCCAGTCTTTCGTCATTATGCAGTTTATAAGACTTGCTGTTTGAAAGGTTGCTTATAATGCTTCTCTCCCAAGGTGGTTATAACCTCTTTTTTTTCATGCCTTATATCGCTTCAGTCGAGCGCCATTGCAAGTTTCTTGAATACACTTCCTTGTAGGGTTTTTAGTCAGACTGAGCCATTGGTATTGATGTCTTCAAAAATATATGGACCCATCCATTATATGTGAAACTTCTTCGGTTTTCCTTTTACGTGGTTGTTATATAGCAATGGCAAGTCACCAACTGATAGATTTTTGTGCCTGATACTTCTGTCATGCCATGCTTTTTGCTATTGTTTTTGGATTTCTTGGTGATGAATTGCTATTTGTCGAGTCTCGTTGAGCTTCGACAATTGAGATAGGCATTATTTTCTTGCATCTTCGACATCAATGTGCAACACTTCAACAATTTGTGGTGCTTCTTGTCAAAAGTGCAAGGGGACGACAGCTTCTTAACCATATACAAGTGTGAAAGGAGTCTGGCCTGTCTTTATTTTATATGTTGTTCTATATTCCCATAGCATGGAAGCTATCTTGTCGTCCGAGTCATCTTTTTCGATGTTGCACATTTTTGTTAAGCCTTTGGTAAGTGTTTTATTAAAGGTTTCTACAGCATCATTTGATTGTGGGTGATAAGAAGTACTTATCCTATGCTCGATTAAAAATTCTTTTGTAAGAGTGCAATTGTTTTGCAGACAAAGTGAGTTCCCTGGTTGTTGATCAATGTAAGTGAGCATCTGAACCTTGTAATAATATTCTAGTATGTGAATTTTGCAGCTACCTCACTTGAACAAGTTTCGACAGGTTTTTCCTCTGCCCATTTGGTGACATACTCCACTGCAGTGATGATGTATCTCTCACCTGTTCGCCTGCCAAGTATTGGAAATGGTCCAATAAAGTATATTGCCCACATTTCAAATGTTCAACTTGGATTTACGGGGACAAGGGACATTTTTGTGCTTGGCAGAGGTCGTCCCATTCGATGACATTTATCACATTTACTTACAAAATCTCAACAGTCTTTGTGCATTGTTGGCCACCAAAGTCCATACTGCAGAATCTTCCTTGATGTGATGTCGGCGTGATAATGCCCTCTTGCGCGTCCATAATGCGCCTCCATCATTATAGTATTCAAGCACACATTGTCGTATTATTTCATCAAGGCCAAGTTTATAATGGAATCCATTGATAAGTTAGAGTGTAGGGTGCAGCTTTCATTGCCAGCATCTTCTTTTTCTTTTCTGGCATTCCTTCTAGGGTTTGTCCATCCTCTAGGAGTTGTACAATCTCCAAAATTTCTGAGGGGATAGCTCAATTCTAAACAAGTGTGCATCATGTAGATCATCTTCAATACCTGTTGGGTCTTCTCCCATGTCGATTCGTGACAAGTGGTCTGGTCCAACATTTGCCTTCTCTGGTCGAACTACAACTTCAAATTCAAATTCCTAGAATAACAGTAACCAGCGACATAATCTTCCATGGTGAAACAACTTATTGAATAAGTACTTTAGTGTTTGATGATCTATATAAAAGAAAAAAGGTTTATCCAATAGACAATGTTGGTATTTTTGTAGTGCAAATACCATGCCCAGTGCTTGTCTTTCGGTTGTTGAATAATTTATTTCTACTTTTTTCAACTTTCTGTTGCTGATAGCATTAGGGTAATCCATACCATCATCACCAGGTTGTGTTAAAATTGCACTGACTTCTATGCCTGACACGTCGATATGAACATGGAAATTGATTAACCAGTTTGAGAATTAGAGAATGGGTGCTTCGACAAGTTTTCTTTTCAATATGTCGAACGACGTATTGCACTCCTCGGTCCACTTGTATTCTTGATTTTATTTTAGTAATTCCTCCAAGGGATACATCATGTCAGAATAATGCCGGATGAACTTTCGATAGTATCCCATGTGGCCCAACAAGATTTGCACTTGCTTAGAATTTACCATTGGCTTTAGATCGAGGATGATCTTGATTTTGGAATAATCAAATTTTATGCCCTTCTTACATACGAAATGGCCCAATAATATTTCAATAGGAGTTGCAAAAATACATTTGTTGATGTTCAATGAAATTTTAATTTGTCGACATCTTTCGAGCATCAGCCGTAGCCATTTGCAGTGATCCCTCAACATAGAGTAGATGGTCCAATCATCAAAGTAGACAGCCATAGTTTTATAGATATATTCTTGAAAAGCTTTGATGACAATTCAAGAGAAGAAAACTAGTGCATTCTTCAAACCAAATGACATGACTTTATAAGCAAACGATATGAACTTGCAGACAAATGTGGTCTTCTTCTGATCTTTTTTAGCAATGAGCACTTGGTTGTACCCGGAAAATACGTCTGTGAATGAATAGCACTCATGCCCTGCAACTTCATTAATGATTTCATTAGTGAAAGGAATAGGAAAAGGGTCAGTGAGCTTACTTTATTAAGTTCACAAAATTCGACACATATTCACAGTCATGTCGGATCATGCTTTTTTGGTTCTACGACCATCAGAATCACCCATTCTAACTGATCAATAGGATAGATGATTCCTGCTGCAAGCATACTATCGATCTGCTTTTTGAACATTTATTTATATTTGTGTTCAAGTTTGTATGTTATTTTCTTTACTGCCTTGGCATATGGCTTGATATCAATCTTAATTTCACCCATTTCTTGTACAAGCCCTTTCAACTCTTTATAATCTCGTGCAAAGACGTTCTCGAATTCTTTGAGTAGATTAGTGATCTCTGTTGTTTTCTCTTCATTCCAGTAGTCACCAATTTTTTCCATTTTTGGTCTGTCATCGTTAGAGATGTCTACTTCTTTTGTCTTTACTTTCACATCCATCCACTCTAGAGCTCAGCTGTCATTGGTTGGTCTTTCCCCTTATTTGATCTATGTGAATGCTGGAGGGAAATATTTTTTTGTTAATCTTTCAGGATCCTCTTTCTCTATGGCCTCCACTTTGAAAGTTGTTAGAACTAGATTTGATATAGCTGGATGATCCTGCTTCCATTGGAAACTTTTTTCGACTATTTTCTATGTTTCTAATCGCAGTCCTGTCGAGTGCTAAACTTTTGTTGACTGAATGTGATTGAAAGTAATGGTTGGTCAGACAAGTGGTTACTTATCTAATGGTACTGCATTCTTCGTCTATTGCAGAAACTTTTTGATTTCATTGCTTGCCTCAGTTAGTTGTTCCTTTTGTGGAGAAAATTTGAAGTCTTTGATGAAATTTTCTTTAAGTTATTTCCAAACGAAGGAACAGCCATATTTGGGAAGTTGTCTTATACCACTTATTTGGGAAGTTGTCGAGCGTATTTGGAAAGAGGTGCAGCCATGCTCTTTCATATTTATATCCCAGTCTTCTCCACTCCCTTCTGCATTTGTCGAGGTGAGCTGTTAGGTCTTGTCCCTGTGTGAAAATCGGGATTTACTCCCGACTTGTCATTTTCTTACCCAAACCTTTCAATAAAATATGATGATGTAATAGTCCATGTTTGGAGTCTCGACTCATGTGTGTCCCATCATCTCGCATCTTGTCATGTAAATGTTTCGACTAGACTCTGCAATCTCCCTTGTTCTCTGACATGCTTTCAAACTTCATTGACATGTATTGATGGAGATTCTCATTCTTTGTATCACAGTGGCAGTGTGTGTCGCTGCATTCATCGCTAGAGCCCAAGTTGGATATTCGCGTATTTTTCATTCGATATATTTGGAACAGTCGAGACAGAGAAACATTTCTTTGCTTTCCTATTAGAAATGGATTCAATTGTCCAACATTCTTTCGGTTGTAGCTCTTAATTTTCTATTTTCTAGTCGTATAGCTCAGCGTCAGAGTTATATCCGAATTCTGTAGGATCTCCAAGATCAATTTCTCCTTGTGTATTGGCCTGAATATAATCTTCGTTATTGTTTATTTGATATATCTATCGTATGTCATTATCATCCTCCATTGGTTCTGACCATGGTTCTCCTTGACATGGGAAAATATGTACTATCACATTTTTCCCATTACCATTGAGTTTAATTCGACCTTTATCAAGTGATATCTATGCTTTCATTTTTCCGCCCCATGGTTTGCCGACCAAAGCTGGAAATGAACCAACTCTGTCTTTTGGATTTATAATTTCAAAGTCGACCTTATCACTATGCCTTTAATGGAAGTTTCGACATTTCTCCACATGCCAATTGGCTCAATCAATCATTGGTCAGTGAGTTTAAAATAAATTCATGATTCTTGAAGATGAGGTTGACCTAATTGTTCCCAAGTATCACGAGTCATGATATTAACATGCGAACCAAAATCGAGGACAACTTGTCGGAAACAGTATCCACTTATTTTGAGGTCGATGAGAGGGTCGACATCGCTCTTATATTTTTGGTTTAGTCGAAAATTTTTTTTAGCTTGTCTTTGCTCGACATATTTATTTTTAATATTGTGTAACAAGTCAGTTAACTTCCCAATAGCTTCTTCTTTAGTCATTAAATTGACCAAGTCATTAATAGCTTCATGTCGAATTTCTTCATTATCTTCTTGTGTTGCTAGTTCATGAAACATATCAGATGCATCCTTATACACATATTTTTGCTTATTTATATTTGGATAATATTCGTTATTTATTACTTTTCTTATCTGTGGATTATCTTGACCAATGTGAGTGCCTTGTCTTGTTACAATTTGCAAATTCTTTGTTCTCATCACATCAGATTTTGGAACACACGATAAGACATTAACATTCTTTTTATTTGTAATTTTCTCAAGCATAGTAGGGAAATCCTCTAAAAGTGATCCCTTACTCCACATTTAGTACAAAATTTAAGATCTATTTGATCTTTATAAGGACAATCTAGATGGTGATGTCCTTCACTCAGACAAGTGAAACATTTTCTAGGTCGATGAGGTCAGAAATCTCGACTTGCATTGCCGCAACCTTGACCTGGGTATCCTCCGCGTCAATTTAGATTTCCATTATACCTTCAACTGTCGTATCTTGAGTATCTATTTTGTCTATCATTCTTGTCTAACCTACCATTTCTATCATTCCAGTTGTATCGATCACTTCTTTTGTTCCGGTCATTTTGGTTGTATCTATCATTTCTTTCATTTATGTCGTTTCGCTGGTCGACAGAGTTTGTCTAGTACATTGCATGATAATTCTGATTGTTCTTTCGATTTAGATGTCATTCTGTTATAGAATGCATACTGAATTCACATATCTGACACCACTTAGCTTGTTTGTTCTTCAGATTGTATGGGCAGTCATTTGTAGTATGTAAGTCGTAATATTGACAGATATCACGGAAGCATCTTCTTTGAACAAGTCTAATGTCTTGTCGTCAGTCCTCCTGACGACATTGATCTTTTGAGTGTCCTACAGTAGAACATTTTGTACACCAAACTTTCGGTCCTCTCAGAATGATATCCCAGATGGATTCCTACATTCTATCTAGACGTTCTTCAATATGTCTATCGACAGGTACCAAAGGATATTCGTCATCCCTCTCAATTTCTAGAGCCTTTTTCAGGGTGTCTTCATATGAGGTGACATTCTGCCAGTGGATGTGCACTTGATTTTTCGTAAGAGTACAACAACGAACCATTTGATCAAGATTTTTTCTTCATTATCATAATAAATCTAGCTCAAGAGCTCTTTAAACTATTACCATATTCTTTTACGGTCTCTGTTGGTTTTTGGACTGTGGTATTTAACTTCTCGACAGGTAGGTATTTTGCATCTGAGGTTTTGAAGAAATATAAGAAGTGTTGTTTGATTTGTGTTTTCGTCACATTTGGTGTTTTATCAATGTAGCCCATGTACTAGGTGAGTGCTATTTTTCGTAAAAACTAACAAACTCATCCATCTTTCGTTCTTCACTGGTAAGTATATTGGCTTCCCATATTGATTTGCACATGAACCAATGTTTTTTGGGATCTTCATCACCCTCATAGAATGGAAGGTGTGCTGTCGTATGCGACATGTCTACTACTACTTCGACCTCTAGGATAACCAGTGGAGTCAGTAGATTATTTCTGGAGACATAATTACTTGTTAGGTTAAACTCGATGGGTACTATTTCCAAACATGAACTGAGAGCGGGTTCTTCACCTTCACTATCAAATACTGGAGCTTTGGTCGGTTCGTTGGGTATCAGAAGTAGGATTTCTTCGATTACTTCTATGGAAATCCAGGTGAAATTTTGCTCAATCTGGACTTCGCTTCTCCTTGGCTATTCCGATGAACTTAACGATTCACTCAATGATGGTAGTTGTAAGGGGGGTGCTTCTTCATGATCTGAGTAGAGTAGATAGAAACTTCTATTGGAAAACTCAGGATGAAAATTCACCTAGTTTCATTCTTTTGGTTGATGAATCAACAGTGTGTCGACTTCATCACCTTCATTACTTCGTCGAATCCAAATTCCCGACTGGCCAACGTGAAGTCCTAGATATTCTTCGACAATATCCTGCACTCGAACACTCCGAGTTAGCTGCAGAGGAGAATGAGGTATTATTACCTCATGCATATTTACTTGGAGAACTCTACCATGCTCTATCCACAAGCCTTCATCCATCGATGACAGATCTTCATCAATTCCCCTTTATTCTCAGGCTAGACCTGAATCCTGCAGATTTCCTTCTGCATCTTTCACGATACTCGGTCCTTGTTTCTTCCGGACCGCATTGGCCTACTCCCTCAGCTCTTCATGCCGCTTTCTCCTCTTTTCTTGTTCAATTTTTTGGATGTTCGGAGTGATTTTGTGACTCAATGATCTATCTTTGTCGAATTTGTTGGATCTTCCGTTGCTGGTCACGTCACCTTTTCATATGTCGACCTTCTTCATGCATCTACTCCATCAGAACATGTTTGGCTACACCCCCAATGTCGTCCCGAATTTCTCTAGGAAACTGGGGAAGTGCGGAACTTCATTTCTTCAATATATACTACCACTCACGCTCTTATAAGAATTTCTCCCACTTTCATGATTTTTCCTCCCAATTTGAGTTTTGAAGTGGTGGGAGCAATAAGAGTTGTGGCTCGACAATGTGCGTAGCACCTTTTCCAATAAGGAACTTGAACAAAAGTGTCGGCAAAGAACACAAAAATTGGTCGGTAAGGTCAGCGAAAAACCTTTTCCTCACGTCGTCAATAGACACTCATTGTTCAATCGTACATTCTTCACAGAACTCATCAAAATCTTCTCGCACCATTCAGATAAATTCGTATGACCTCCATTAATCAGCTTCGAGATCAATTTGCGCTCTTTTTCATCTACTGGTCTTTTCATCCAACAACGTTTTTAGCACTAGTGGCATGGATTCCATGAACTTTTCATGTGTCTCAGAAAAGATTCTCTCTCTTGCTTGAGCAATCATCAGCTTGTTTCTTCTTGCATAATTTTGCAGGTAATTAGCAATCTTTCTCTCCCACCATTCCTTAATCTCTTGCTATGATATCGTTCATCATGCTCACTATATTTTTATGTATGCATCGTGGGCAACATAACCAATGTTGTAGTTGACGGGTTTACATTGTTACCAATGATACATATTATATATAAGCAATCAAACACATGAAAAATATACATTCGTCAATAGACGGAGAGGAAACACAAGCCTTGTATTACTCGGCAAGATATGCATAACATTACATAAGAACAAATCCAAGTTCTAGTTAACTCTATGATCGGATCACCAGCCTATATATATATTTTACAGAAATTTATGTAATGACTTGTCGGTTTAACCGATCGACCTGACAAGTACTAGTCGACACAACTGTCGACATGTTTTACAATAGGTCGGGAATAGCACCTAGTCGACATGCCAACTTAGGCTCCTCCAACACCAACTCATTGGAATTTCTAGTTCACATATTGTGTATTATGGATAGGTTTGTGTGTGCTGCGTGAAATAAGATAAGCGAGAAAGGTCCTACCGATATGCCTTGCGTCAAGTGGTATCATAGAAGGAAGAACCTATGAGTAGGAGAGATCCCGATACCAACCTATCTTAAGTCAGTTGGTACTAGAGCGGGAAGAGACTACATATGCATTAACATATCCAACTGCAGTTGGGTAGAGTTGTGCATGTCTGGGGGAAGTTTGGTTACGATTTGACAAGTGGATATTTTCAGTTGCGGTTGAAAAGAGTGAGCAAAAGCTCAACAATGGCACAAAGAGTTGTAAATGTCTGTGGTGTAGGATGAAGTGTGTGAGGAGGCACAGTAGTAGTAACAGTAGATCGTGAAATTTTTGACAAGTGGATGAGAACAATGAGAAGTTTGACCAATGAGTCCGCAACAATCAAAGAAGCACAAAGACGTGGATTCTTTCCCGATGCACTTGACCATAGTGATGAATAAGTCGAGGAAGTGGAAGCTCAGGATGTAGTAGAAGAAGAAAGAAAAGATAGATTCATCAAGCTATTGACTGAAATGAGGGGTAAAGCAAAAATGGATGTACCTACCTATTCAAGAACTTTGGATATAGAAGACTTGATAGACTGGATGAGAGAGATGGACACATAATTCGATATAGAGCACTTAAAGGATCCCAAGTGGGTTAAAATTGCCTATCTGAAGTTTAAGGGTCATGCCTCGTTGTGGAGGGACAATGTACATGCCGAAAGAGTCAAGAAAGGAAAGAAGAATATTAAGTCTTAGGACATAATGGTTTCCAATCTTAACAGGAGGTTCTTTCAAAATGACTACATGATTTCCTTTTACAGGAAGTTGCAGAAATTTTGATAGAAAGAGATGACTGTGAAGGAATACACAGAAGAGTTCTACAAATGGCGATTAGATCTTGTCAAACGGATGAATGTGAAGAAGTGGTCGCAATATATGTAAATGGTTTGAAGTATGTCATATAGGAGGAGTTGAGCCGATTGAATTTCAAGACCATTGGTGAAGCCTACGAACTAGCCCTGAAGGTGGAGGAAAAGATATTGAGAAGAACAACATCGACTATAGGAAATATGACTGGTCAAGGTGCGAATACTGCTCCCATAAAAGGAAAAAGTAGTGGGACCAGGAGAGAAGCCATCAAAGATAACTAATGTGCAGAAGGAACATTGGCGAGAGAAAAGGCACAAGAAAATCGACGGGATAGTCGAGAGACCTGTGGTCATGGAGCATTTGGTCAAAGTGGTCCAGCAGAGAGACGAGGTGCTTCCAGACTAGCTATAGTGTGTTATAAGTGATGAGGAGTGGTACACAAAGCTTATGAATGCACACGTCGACGAGATGACATGGGCTATGAGAAGATGGGTTCTACATCTGATAGTGGTGATGATGACAGAGAAAAAAATCAAAATTGTACGACCAGAAGGACGTTTGTTCAGAACCACCAGCGAGAAGAGAAGGAGATGGTGCAGTAAAAGGCCATTTTCTGAACCAAAGTGTTGATTACTGACAGATACTGCAAGACCATTATCAATGGAAGTAGTACATAAAACCTATTATCAACGATGGTCATCGACAAGTTGAGTTTGAAGTGTCAACAACACCCAAACCCATACATGAAATCTTAGTTACAGAAAGAGCATCATGTGAAGGTAACCAGACAGTGCATGATCAACTTCAAGGTTGGGAAATTTGAAGACAGTGTACTATGCGACATAATCCCAATGGACATTTGTCACTTGTTGTGAGGAAGACCATGAAAATATGATCAAAAGATCATCTATGATGGATGATCCAACATAGTCACAGTGTGGAAAAATGGCACATGGAGAATGCTGAAGCCAAAGGAGGAGGACAACGCCAACTGCAAGGAGGGAGAGTGTGACTATTGGGAGAAGTGAGTGCTAATGTGCTTAGCAAAGGAATTCCTGACAGAGAAGGAGCAAAAGTCGAGATGTTTTGCCATCATTCCAAAAGGACCATGTGTTGAATGGTCGAATACGTAGAAAATTCTGGTCAAAGTAGAAAGGATGCTGGACAAGTTCGATAGCATCATGGTCGAAGAGAAATCAACGAGATATCTAGCGATGAGAAGCATATCCAATTAGATCGACTTGATTCCAGGGTCCAGTTTTCCAAACAAGGCACCACATAGAATGAATTCGACAAAGAGTGGGGAACTCAATCGACAAGTCGAGGATTTGTTGGACAAAGGATTGATCAGAGAAAATATGAGCCCCTGCATAGTGCTAGTTGTACTAGTGCTGAAGAAAGGAGGAGAATGGAGGATGTGTACAGACTCCTGATCTACCAATAAGGTCACGGTTAAGTACATATTTCCATTACCGAGGATGGACGAGTAGATTGAATTTTTGAGTGGATCTCGATATTTCACCAAGATCGACTTGAAGAGTGGATACCACTAGATGAGAGTCAGATAAGGCGATGAATGGAAGGAAACCTTCAAGATGAAGGAAGGACTATATGAGTGGTTAATCATGCCCTTTGGATTGACTAATGCACCTAGTATGTTCATGATGCTGATGAATGAGGTGCTGAAGCAATTCTTGGGAAATTTTGTTGCAGTGTATCTCGACAACATTCTGATATTCAGTCGAACCAAGATAGAACATTTGGAACACATTCGAGAAGTGTTGCGGAAGCTGCAGGAAGAGAAGTTGATGGTGAACCTGCATAAATGCTTCTTCTTGAAGGAGGATCTGGTGTACCTGGGATTCGTAATCTTTGTTAAAGGGTTGGTGATGGACCCAAAAAAGTTAAAGGCTATATTGGAGTGGCCAAAGCCGATGAGCATGACAGAAGTGCAGAGTGTTGATGGACTATCAAGTTTCTACTAGAAGTTCATAAGAGGATTTAGTTGGATATGTGCACCACTGACAGAGTGCATGAAGAAAGCAGAGTTCAAGTGGACAGGAGTTGCTCATAAATCCTTTGAAAAGTTGAAGCAAAAGGTGACAGAGAGCCTAGTAGTAGCTCTCCTAAATTTCGACAAAGTTTTCCAAGTTGAATGCGACACGAGCAGAATGGAGATTAGCGCAGTGCTGAGCCAAGAGGGCCGACCAATTGCATTATTCAACGAAAAAATAAATGAAACAAAGCATAAATATTTATTCTATGATCAAGAGTTCTATGCTATCGTTCAAGAATTGAAGAAGTGGAGGCATTATTTGTTTCGCAATGAATTTGTGTTATATACAGATCACCAAGCACTAAGGTACTTGAACACTCAGTAAAAGTTTAATCGGTGACACATGAAGTGGGTGAAATTATTGCAAGGATATACCTTCATGTTGCGACATAAGTCGGACAAGTCAAATAAGGTTGCCGACATGCTGAGTCAAAGAGTTGCATTGTTGAACAAGACAACAGTTCTGGCGACGGGAATAGAGTTGGTGAAGATAGAGTATGAGAACGACAAGGATTTTGCGAAAGCATGGAAGGCTAGTCGCAAACCATGGAGTACTGACACAACCCCATAATTGGATTATTTTATTCAAGAGGGATACCTATTCAAGGGACAACAATTATGTATTCCTAGAGGATCAGTAAGAGAAAACCTAATCTGAGTACTGCATAGTGGTGGATTAGTAGGTCTATTTGGCATCGACAAGACCAAGGTGTTGTTCGAGGAGAAGTACTAATGGCTAGGGATGGAAACATATGTCGGTAAGTGGGTTTGACAGTGTAGAATTTGCCAATTAGAAAAAGGTTGAAGTCAGAACACGGGGTTGTATGCACCATTGCCAGTGCCAAATGTCCCATGGGAGCACATGAGCATGGATTTTGTGCTAGGTTTGTTGAAGAAACAACAAGGTAACGAATCCATCTTTGTGGTAGTCAACATATTTTCGAAGATGGCACACTTTATTATGTGTCGGAAGATGAGTGACACCACAAGCATTTTTGTATTAATTTTTAAGGAGATAGTCAAACTACATGGGTTTTTGAATATATAACGTTGAAAAAAGATACCACATTTATTGGTCATTTTTGGAGAACCCTGTGGAAGAAGCTAGACACAAAGTTGTAGTTTAGCTCAGCATACCATCTGCAGACTAATTGACAGACCGAGATAGTAAACAAAATTTTGGGAAACCTTTTGAGATGTTTGACAGCTGACATACCCAAGGAGTGGGAGAATGTTTTGGCGCAAGAATAAATTGCATGCAACAATTTTGTGAATCGGTCGACAGGTATGAGCCCATTTTCATATTTTTCAAGGTTGAAGACACATGGTGTGGTGGATTTGATTGAAGTACCAATAGAAACTAGAAAGAGTGCAGATGCAAATACATTTGCAGATCACATGAAGGAAGTACATGAAAAGGTACGCAAGCGGATCGAAAAGAGTAATGCGACATACAAGTTAAGGGATGACAGGAAGCATAGGCTACAGCCGTTCAATGAATGAGACTTATTCTATGCACACTTAAGGAAAGAAAGGTTCCCGACATGAACATACAAAAAATTGAAGCTGAAAAAGATTGAACCATGTAAGACTCTAAAGAAGATTTCAGAGAATGGTTATTTGTTGGAGCTACTGAAATAGTCAAACATTTATCTTATGTTCAATGTATCATATTTGTATAAGAACAAAGAAGGTTTGATGAGAAACAACGTAGAAGTGTTAGACATCGGTTGGGCATGACAGATTCCATATCGACAGAAAGAGGAGATCACCAAAGTGGTGGATGAGTGCGAAGTTGGACACACAAGGAGTTCACGGAAGAAATAATACTTAGTCCGATGGAAGCACAATGAGATGGAAGAGGCGACATGGATTTCCAAGGAGGAATACATAAGATTGATGGAGAAGTCAAGTTTTTTTCACCTAGGAAGACTAATGCAGGGGAATCGGGGCCTAGGAAAAATAGTCAAATTTGATCGATAGAAGAAGGCCGACCAGGGAGAATGCCGACCACCATTGGTGCGAGAAGACTGGCAGTCGAAGTCAGGAAGTCAAGCAAGAATCTGTCGAGGTATGGTTGACAAAAGCGAAAGTCGACGAAAGGTCGAATATAAACACCGACAATAGAGGAAAAGGTCAAGCATGGATGATGGGGAGGATGATAGCCGTGGAGGTTTAATGAAGTCAAAAAGTTAATTTGACAACTGATGAAGTAGATAATGGTTGACATGTCGAAGCGTGAACCAGTTGAAAGTGGATACTGATAAGACCAAAAACTGTAGCAAAGTCGAGAAGCACAGAGGCCAAGAAGTGCAGAAGTCGAGGCAACATACCTACATCAGTTGTGGGTAGTTGAGGAGGTTAATGATAGTTAAGAAGGTGGTTGGGATCAGTTCAGAGGTCACCACGGGAGAAGGTTATGCAGGCATGAATAGGGGCACTGACAACTGCAGGTCTGTAGGATTACTGATAGTTCGACGGATAGAGTAAGGACGCCTCAGGGAAGCTAGATAGGGTGGACCTCTAGAACAACAACAGAGTGGAGTAGAATACTAGTTGGAAGGATCAAAAGAGGGGATCAATGACTGATCGCACAAGATATCACATTGGAAGAGAGGAGAGAAAAAATAGAAGAATAAATTAGAGCAGTGACACCGAGCCAAGTCGCACGATTACTTCTGTGTATTTTAATAGGCTGAGGACAACTTTACTATTAGTTTGCATGTAATTTTGTAAATGATACAAGTAATAGAAGCCAACTCGTTGTCATTTCTAGTTCACATCTTATGTATTGTGGACATGTGTGTGTGTGTTGCGTGATATAAGATAAGTGAGAAAGGTCTAACCAGCCTGCCTTGCATCAAGTGGTATCAGAGTAGGAGAGATCGCGATACCAACCTGCCTTTGCTTAGTTGGTACCCAAGCGGGCATATCGTGTGTGTGCGTGAATAGCTCCACCTACAGTTGGGTAGAGTTGTGCACGTGTGGTGGAAGTCCGGTTGCGATTGGACAAGTGGATATTTTTTTGCTGTGGTTGAAAAGAGTGAGAAAAAGCTCAACAATGGAACAAAGAGGTGTAAATGTCCATGGTGTAGGACGAAGAGCATAGGGAGGTGTAGCAGGAGTCACAGTAGATTGTGAAATGTTCATTGAGTGGATGCGAACAATGAGAAGTTTGACCAATGATGTCACAACAATCAAACAAGCATAGAGATGTGGATGCATTCCCAATGTACTTGACCATAGTGATAAAGAAGTCGAGGAAGTGGAAGCTCGAGAATCAGTAGAAGAAGAACTAGAAGATAGATTCATCAAGCTATTGACTGAAATGAGGGGTAAAGCAAAAATGGATGTACCTACCTACTCATGAAGTATGGAACCAGATGACTTGATAGAGTGGATCAGAGAGATGGAGAAATACTTCGACATAGAGGAGCTAGAGGATCCCAAGAGGGTTAAAACCACCTTTCTGAAGTTGAACAGTCATGCCTCTTTGTGGTGGGACAATGTACAGGATGATAGAGTCATGAAAGGGAAGAGACAGATTAAGTCTTGGGATAGAATGGTTTCCAAGCTAAAGGGGAAGTTCTTGCCAAACGACTATGTGATTCCCTTGTTTAGGAAGTTGTAGAACTTTTGACATAAAGAGATGACCATGAAGCAATACATGGAATATTTTGACATACTTTCAATTAGATTCGGTCGAACTGATGAAGGAGAAGAAGCGGTCAAAGGATATGTAAATGGTTTTAAGTATGTCATACAGGACAAGTTTATCCTATCAAAGTTCAGGACGGTTGGTGAATCCTACCACCTAGCCCTGAAGGCAGAGGAAAATTTGTTGAGAAGAACAACATCAACTAGAGGAAAGATGATTGGTCGAGGTGCAAAGAATGCTCCCACAAAAGGAAAAAGTAGTGGGACCATGAGAGAAGCCATCGAAGATAACCGACGCACCCTCCTTAGCTTTATGGATGTTTCCTTATTTTCTTCACTTGCATGCTTTGTCTACTTTCCTACT
Organism: Larix kaempferi; assembly: GCA_027924585.1. Taxonomy (NCBI): domain Eukaryota; kingdom Viridiplantae; phylum Streptophyta; class Pinopsida; order Pinales; family Pinaceae; genus Larix; species Larix kaempferi. The sequence goes on along the minus strand of BSBM01000461.1, from coordinate 11,712,659 downwards.
TTATGCACTGCTTTTGTCAATTTCCTTATTTTGTTCTAACACCTTGCTTTTGTGTTGTTTTCCTCCAGTTTCCTGTTTTCTTCTTTGCTTTTCCTTTTCTTTCACTTTCCTCTTTGGTTGAAAACTCACTAAACCAACCTTAGATATCCTTATGTGCCCTTTTCATCATCCAACTCATCATCACATGTAATTAATAATTAAATACAAAAATAAAAATTACATCATCTTCCATTTAATTAATTGAAACAACTATAATCTGAATCTTTATTCCTAGTTAATTTAATTTCCTAGGGTAATTTACCAATGTTATCCCACTCATCAATTAATTAATTTATTTTCACTAGGATCCATGGGGTTTTAAGGTGACATTGGTTGCTTCCTCGTGCTTGACAAAATGGGAACATGACAGTTGAAAACCTCTAGTGTTACAGAGGTTTTTATAGTATCAAGAAAGAATAGTTATTATGAATTCGCGTCTTAACTATGAGTTAAGAATAAATTTTTTACCAATTAAATAATTGGGATGCTATATTAATTTCCAAAGGTTGGAGGTGTTATTTCACTTGACATAGAATGCTTCGTCTAAAAGAATTGACCATGAGCAGATTTAGTACAAGATGTTATGGGAATGCCCAATTGAGGTAATGATAATTCAACCACTTATACTATGAAACAAGAACTTTATACTATGAACGAGAACTCTAGACATTAAAAGGATGATTTTTGCCAAAAAAACACCAAAAACACCTCCAAAATATAAAAGTGTTGATACTAGTATACACGTTTTTTTTTCTAGGGTAAAAAATAGGGCCATGGCCTAAACATCCCATACTTTTGTTTACAAAAACTTTAAAATCAACCCCTAAATTGGAAAACGTTTTTTTTCTTCAAAAGATAAATTACAACTTTTTTGAAACTTGCATATTAAATAAACAAAAAAATTCATAAATAATTTCACCACTCTAACCATATAAAACAAAGAAATTATGATGCGATTCATAACAAAATAATATATTAGACCATACAAGAACAAATGATTCATATAAATATTCAGAAACTCATTTGGAATTTCAATTACAAACATCATACTAATAAAAAACATCTAAAAGCTACCTCAACCCTTAAACTAATCTATATATTAAAAATTTAGTTTAGGATGATAAAGAAATTCATGGCACTGATAAGTCGCTATTTTGAGTTTTTTTAAACTTCATTCGAGTCTCCAATCTACTTCTCCGCTAGGCTTTGAGTTGACAAAGAAATTTCCACAGTTACAAAAACTAACACCTCGTGAGAGCAAAGCAATGTTTTCAACATTAGAATTTAAACTTGGCTTCCTGGTCTTTGAAATGAAATGAGCTACCTATTGTTAAAGCCATATATTATTGCTTAATTTCAATAGAAAACAATAAATAATAAAAAAATGTTAAGCCATATTGAGAAAACCAAGGATGACGTTAGTAGAATCTCACCCATTAAAATAATAATAAAACCCTTTTTATAAAAAAAACCATAACACAAAACCATAGCCAAAAAATGTTTCTTAGTACGAACAAACTAATATCACCTTCGCAAAATATAAATGTCCCCCGTTGGAATATGATAAATCAATCGAAACATGCATTACCTTATTAGAAGGTTTCACTATTATCAAGGTGTATCGACGACGACGGGAACTGCTATAAGATACACGGGGAATGATGTGGTGTAATTATGTATATGTTTCATTGTGTGAAAAGGCCAAAGTGTTTACATTGTGGAGTAATTTTGTATGTGCTTTATTGTTTTACAATGACAAAGTATTTATACTAGTTGTTAATTTTTTTCCTGTTTCACATAGTGAAACGTAGTTACCTGTTTTGTATAGCATGTTATTCTGGCTATTTAAATCTTTATAATTTTTCCAGTTGTGTATATGATGAATAATGCAATGTTTGTAAAGTTTGTGTAGGTTTATTTGTTGTTTGAAGTATATGAAATGGATGGTAATGTATATGATGGGTGAAGTGTGTAGTTTATTTACATAGTCATGTATATGATGATTGGAGTGTGTAGTCCATTGTTTTGTATAAGCTGTGTTTGTTTTGCAATTTAGGAAATATTTAAGTGTTTTTAATCATAGTAAGTGGAGTAGTAGTGATAGGGGTTGTAATTAAGTAGTATCTTATATTTTTGTTCTTAACTTTTAGAGGCATTTGATCGAATTGTATATGCATTGTAACTAAAAGTGTTTATAATGATATGAGTCCCACATAAACTTAAATAAATTAAATTATGTGTAAATAACGTAATGTGTTGTATGGATTCCTAGTGTGTAGCTAAGGCTATGGATTGACTAATGAATTACTAAGTCTATAATTGTTATAAATATGTTTTCCAAGTACTATTTGGTAAACCTTTGATGAAATGTTGAAGATATGTAAAAATTATTTTGTAAAGCTATGCATCTACTAAAGGGGAATATGAAAGAGTGAGCTCTACCTTTAATCTCATTCAAAAATTTGATCTAGAAGTCAATCCTGGAATGCATGTGATTTTTGGTGAGAAAGTCTAGTTTACTTAGTTATGAAGTCATGGTACTATAATCATCATAGAGAAGTGTGAAAGGTCACTCATTTTCATAAAAATAAATACCCCACTTTCATGAAAATTCTCTCATCCATTTCAATGAACACACTTTCCATTTTCATTTATACACTCACTATTCTCATGTTCAAGAACCAGCCAAGTTTTGAAAACTCGAGAAACTTGAAAATGACCAAATTAGCAATGAAAGAGTACTTCATGGATGTGCTAAGAGAGATGGATGATTATAAAGAAGCATTGAAGCTAAGCTACTATTCATTGAGTGCCTTAGAGCTAAGCCATTTTTCTTCAAGACCTTCATTGCAAATTGTAAATATTAAAAAGGAGAGAATTCCCGAGGCTATTGAAGAATATGTATAAATGTTTTTCACTTTAGGAAGTGGAAAGTGAAGTGATTCTAACTTTATAAACTGGACTGTAGCCGTGGATATTGTAAACAAGTGGTATTTTATCATTTTGGTGAATTGTGATCTATACAAGGTGTTGCTGGTGAATTTTTCTTAACGGTATTGTTAGGCATTTTTTCTTAATGGCTTGTTATACATCAGTTAAGGTATGGCAATTATGGTTTCCAACATCGTAATGAAGAGAGTCGACTGGAGTGTGGGAACAATTCACGCGGCATTCATAGACATTGTTGAGGAATCTGAGGGTATTTCCTTCATAAAATGTTATAAATTTTGCTGAATTTAGGTGTACACATTGTAGGATCTTTGTTGTAATGCTGTTGGGGATTTGCTGGGCGGTTTGTTATGATTGTGGTATCGCAATTACGGTTTTCAGTATCGCGATAAATGGGTAAGAGCATCAAGTGTGGGAACATTTTACGTGGAGGTCGCAAAATTCGTTGGAAAAGTTGATACGCTTTCTGTGGTATGGGCATCTGCAGCGAATATATGCCATTGATAAATTCCCGAATATATGGGAATCAAGGAACAAAGCTTCAAAGTGATAATCAGGAAAGTCTCGTTACAGTCACATGATGTTTACAAACCCTTTCCTGAAGACTCGGGAAGAGGAGGCAAAGGCCTGAAAGAAGGAGCCACCACGGAGGTTCTCCCACCTACAGCCCCAGCTTCGTTCAGCCATCCCAAGGAACCCAGTAAACAGTAAACCACGGATTATGAGACCGGGGACAATTCCTTTAGGTCAGAAATATCGGCTCTCCACTGCCTTCAAATATCACACTTGAAACCCTACTGCTCAAATATTTCTTCATTTCTTCAATTACTTTCTCTCTCTTGCTTGCTTCATCGCTCAGGCCTGCAATTGCACATTGGAGCGTTTGCTGGGAAAAATGGGACAGTGCTATTCTACTTCTACTGCAACTAAGCCCAAAGAAGAATGGAGGGCAACCAAGCCACAGCCCGATCATCATAGCCCCGGGTTTCGCAGGCGCTGCTTGGCTGTAGCGAAGAATCACAGAGGCAGACTTTACATTCTCCGTCGATGTATCACTATGCTTCTCTGCTGGCACATCCACGGCAAATAATAGCTGAGGCCGTTTTTCCTCTAAATTTTGTAGAACAACGGTCAGTTTTGTCGAAATAGAGCGCAATTACTAGGTAATTTCCCACTCTTTTGCCTTTGTATTTTTTTCAATGGCAGAATCATGGCTTCTTCAGGGATCCAGAGGATTCTTCAAAAAGGTAGTTTCATATCAGTGGGATGTATATATTGTTGGTCACAGAATAGGAAATCTTGCTCTGGTTTTCACTTGGGCCTTGGATGACGACGATAACAACAGTGGAGATTGGAATAGGAAGGCAGCGTAAATATGTTATATGCTCGCGACGTATAAATATGAAATGGGTTGAGAAGGGAACTGTCAAAATCCTTCCGTGTTTGATCTGGTTCTTCCTTCTTCTTAGTTGAATATTTTTGTACCTGGTTATTCATTTTCTTCAATAGTTATAATCATTATTACCGTCCTCTCCGATTAATTTTGAGTTATCAGATTTATAAAGTAATTTAATTATGTGATTTATTATATTGCTTTTATGATGTTTAAAAAAAATGAAATTTTCATTTGGGAGTGTAGGTTATAAATAATTATAAACTTCTCCATTGCTCTTGCCAAAGATGGTGAAATTGGATAACAAACCCTAAATCAGTTAGGTGATTAGGGTTTTCATCATTCATTAAGCAGGTTCCTTACTTATCTTGTCGCGTGTTAGGAGGTTCATCTTTCATTTACATTTTCTAATCTGTTAGCGGATCGTTTCCATTTTCAACACTCCAATCCACTCGGTTCTATTCTTGCCTCGCATACAAAAAAACGAAGGCCATACAGTGGAGATTGATTAACAGACGAGGCATGCAAACTATTTCAAGAGCTTGAAGGGTGAGAGAGAGATTTTGATCTCTGAATCATACGGAACTCCCTGATCTACAAGAGCCTGTTCATGATAATGGTGGCTTCGGATCTGAGAGACCGTTAGCAGGCAGACCGTTCGTCTACAGAGTTTGTATATACGTTAAATATTACAAATGAATCTCATTTCTGCGAGGAGGTTTCCACAGTGTTGACCCTGAAGAGCCTGCGGACTATCTCTTCTGATCTTTCTCTTTTACAGGAAACAGCCAACATTGCATTTATTCGACGGCCATGAAAAGCGGCCCAATGAAATGGTAGAACCCTAGCACTATTTCTGGGTAATTACAGCTTCTTAGTTGGAGACGTTAACAAAATAATTGCAGCACTCCGTCTAAGCAATCCTTCCCAGAAGTTTATCATGCCGTGATCAAATCCGTCAAGGTGGTTCGACATAATTCTATGTTACAATTCCCTTACATTGTTGTTGAGGACAGAGTGCTCTATATGTTGAATCCGCTTTAAATTTTTCAGAATCTCCCTCGATCTTGCAACTTTATTCGATTCTCTAAATCAAGGAGTTTGCTCCACTGCTTTTTAGGGTTAAGATATCTTTCTATATATGTCATATGATATTGCTGGAAAAATTGGCTAGTAATTGACATAATATATGAATTGAAATGAAATTCTATCTTGATATCAGAACTAAAACTTTGTGTAATTTCCAATGTTTGATAGAATCTGGTATGCTGATTTATTAAATCATCTGGATCATTCCCAATTTAAGCTATTACAATGTCTAGATTCTTTTTTATCTCTTTTCTTTACACTAACCCAAAGTTGAATCCTATTTTAAATTAATATATAAAAATTTACATTTAATATAATATGTTATATTTAAGCCCTGAAGATGGTCTGAGCCCGGGCTGCCAAGCCTTTGGCTCTCTGTCACGAGGTCCTCTCGGTAAGTAGAGTTAGGCTCCTTTGGATAGAGGGGAGGTAACCCGTTCGAATGGATCTGATTGGATTGTCTTATATATATATATTCTTAAATTATAGATTTTTTTATTTTTTGGTCTCTACTACTTCAATAGTTAAATGGATCTGATCGGGTTGTCTTTTATTTATTTATATATATATATATGCGCTTAAGTATAGTTTTTTTTGTTTTTTTGGTCTCTACTACTTCAATAGTTAAATTATTTTTAATTAATATAGGAAAACAAACATTTAATATAATATATTATATTTAAATTCGTATATACATTTTATTTTCAAATCGTTAGTTATAAAGTGTGTTTAGTTTATTTTTAATTTATTCCAAGTATACACAAAGAGGAAAGGATAAACGCACTATAATTTTATTTTGATTCATTGATTTCAAAGTTATATGCATATAAATGTTATGGATATCATTCGTTTACATTTACACTTTAGGGTTAGTTTGTAATTGCAAGAGAGGTGTATATTAATTTAAATGTTTTAATAAATATTTATTTAATGCTAAGCAATGTTAATTAAATGGTTTGTTTGAAAAACATTTTTTAAGTATTGAAGTTTTTAGGTATTTTTTATATGTAAATAATTGTTTTGATTGGTCAAACCTTTTTAGTTTGGATGTTTTGTGAAAACTAAGTATATTATAATAGAAATATTTTTAACACTATGATAATTATATTTAATCTTTAGTTTACTAGTATGTGTGATAGGTCGCAAATTAAGTTCTATGAACAAGTTATATGTTAATTGTTCTGCATGCTTAGTTGTATTTACATGTTGTATATGTCTTAACTACCTTTTATCCATGCATGAGGTGTTAGTTATCCATGCATCAACTATTAGTTTTTTTTAATTTTTTTTATAGTTCTATTTATTTCATATTTTGAACGAAAACCATAAAGTCAATTTGAAAAACATAGATGATAAACCATCCAAAATTTTAAGATATAAACACATATTGGTGTAATGAGTTCCGTCCTTGGCTGCAAAGACTATATGAATCAATTTGTTCAACTTCAATTACTCAAGCACATTTTCCAATGCATTATAGCCTAAGTTTTTTTTATGCAATTTGTCTTCTTCCCAATGAACAAATTGAAGGCCTTATTTGGCATTTTTTTAGGCGACTATGCTAGTTCAAACATTCGTCGCTACACATTAGACATGGGAACGGGTTACTGAATGTTGTATTCATTTTCTAGACAGGTGGAAAAGGTTTCGTGAAGACACATTGAGAAATCATAAAACAGGGGGTTCCTTCTGTATCTTCATGTTTGGTGATTACTACGCATAGAGATCTGAGCAAACTGCATCCCCTTCGCAAATTGCAGCTTCCTCTCTCACAACCATGGATATAAATATATGTGAACGTAGAAAATTTGTGTGGGAAGCATCTGTTTTGCTTGTAATAATATATATTCATTTTCTATTGGTATGGGTAACCTCCAGCTCCTATTGGTTTTTGTTGCAAATATTAATTAAGATTTGTTTCTTATCTAGTTTGCGACTGCTCACTCAGTCACTCAAGTTTGTCAGTGAACAATGTGAGTCATTCTATCATGTGAGTCATTCTATCAGGATATGGAGTTCACGTCTCACTTTATTTACGCGGTTGCATAGTAGTTTAGACTTCAAGTTCTTAGATAGATCTTAATTAAAAATTTTATGTTCTAATAGCTCGAGAGAAGCGAATTTTGGATCTTTGTATTTAAATTAGAAAAAAATAAAGTCGTTTTAAAACTCTAAGAAGAAGAGAGAAGTTAAAGTAAGTTTTGGAGTTTATAGCACTCCCTGATATTTGGGAGCTGAAGCTCTTGAAACACAAGTTGCTGAAGCTTGGGAGCACAAGCTCTCTGTAAATATCCACGGCCGTCGCTGATATTTTAATTTTCCTTTTTTTATTCCACGTAAGTAAATTTCATGTCGCACACAGATTCTTTTGTAAGTTTAAGTTTACTAAGACGTGAAAAGTGTAAAGATGTCAAAATCACCATGCACAAATTTATGATCTTGTCCTAAAATATCCCGCATTAACTTATAAGTTTGTCCCGCATTAACTTATAAGTTTGTGGGTTCACAAGAGGTCATAAATTAAAAAGTATTTACTTTTGTATGTGCACATTAAATATCTTTTATTACTAAAAGGTCAAATAACACTTTATAATTCTTTTTATAAAAGTTTGATTTATTGCGCAAAGTGAATGATTGGTGCACAATAAGGTTACAAACTCCGCAAAAGTCAATGAGTGTAAAAATTGCACATTAATCTGTGAGTAGTTAAATTGTAGAGTAAATTCTCAAATTGCGCAGTATTTCCTTGATCTAGTATGAGAGAAGGTTATCAAATTTTGGTTTAAGAAGAGAAGCAACTATGTTTTACTATAAGGTAATTTTGAAAAATAAAAAAAATGGCCTCCAATGATGGTGCACAAATGTCAAGTCTGCAAACTCCAATTTTTATAGGCAATAATTATGAATATTGGTCTCTTACTATGAAGGCTATGTTCAGAGGTCAAGATGTATGGGAAATAGTTGAAAATGTCTATGTTAAACCAACAAAGATAGCATACAGTGCTCTCACACAAGTAGAGAAGGATATCTTAAAGGAACAAAGGAAGAAGGATATAAAATACATTTTTAATATACATCAATCAATGCATGAAAGAATACTCCCAATAGTAGGAAGACCAAAGAAAACCAAGGAGGGATGGGATACTCTCCAAACTAGCTATAAAGGTTTGGATAAAGTAAATATTTCTAAATTGCAGATTCTTATTCCATGCTTTCATATATTTACATTTCTTGTCTTTCTTAATTAGCATTTCAAGTTTTCCTAGATTGAGTTGTTGCTTTACATTTAATGTCTTCCTTAATTAGTTTTTCAAGCTATTTCCTTTGCAATTTCATATACAGTGCAGGAGACTTCTAAGTTTGTACGAACTCCTGGATTGATAATTTAAGTAATGAGCCGAGGGATTCAGTTTTATAGTTGCAATTCTTTAGCCCACAACTTTTTGACACCATTATTGGGGAGTTACTAAAATTGCATTAGGAATAGTTTAATTTTTTATTGGAAAATTAAAAAAAATAGCTTGCATCCATCCATATGATTTATATGTGTCAAACCCCCAATTTTGCGGTGTATGTTTAAACAGGAATTCATGGCCGCCATCATGCTGCTAAATATATTGTGGGAGAAAGGAGGACGAATTAATGCAAGAATTTTCTCAAGTCTGTGTTGTGCACCAATAAATCCAAACAGAAATATATCTACATCCCAAACATCTATAAACGAAGGGATCCATGAGCAAAGTACAAATGAAGAAGATGAATATTTTCCTTTGTCTTTATATTTCAATGAAGGTTACTATGGAATCCATGAAAACGAATTTTTTCTCATCCATTTAGTCATGCATGTGAAAGAGAATGAAAATCCATGCTTTTCTCTCATCCAACTTTGCATACATACAAAGGAAATAAAAGATTCATGGATAAAATTTGATTGGGATAAGACATTAGAGGCTGAAGTTGAGAAATTTCTTGCATTCAGAGAACAAAAGATCTAGAAAGATCATGACTATATTGAGTCTTGGTTTCAAGCAATCATCAATAAGTGGTACCACTCCAATATTCAACATTTCTTGGCACCTTATCCACTGGTGCAATCGTCTCTCATATAATGGCATCTATTCAGGTATTTTTTCAAAATTGGATATGAGTTTTCCTAAGATTCTTATACACAAGTCGATGCATTGGAAGTATTCCTACACTTGAGAAAAGAGTTCATCTTTTCCAAGTAGGGTAGGGTAGGTAGATTTGATTTTGTGAATAATAAAAAAAAATAATAAAAAAATTCCTGTGGTGAAAACCTCTTTGAGGTGCCTAGGACGGATCTCTGCTTGAAAACCTCCTTTGAGGCAGGTAAATATATGTAGAAATAAAATATTACTCATGGTGAAAACCAGCAATGGATCCATGAGGAAGAGCATTGGTAAGTACGAGCAATGGCACCCTTTATTTGAGAAAAATAAAAGAGAAAATATTGTACTTGGTTCTTCTTACTTCTTCTCTCACATACCATGTAAGAAAAGGATTAGAGCTTATATTTTATGAAGTACAAAGGGGTCAAAGCATGTTCATACAAATTCAGGGATCAATCTCATTTTACAAGGAGAAATCAAAAGTAGATCATTTGAGCATCAAGAAGCAGTATCATCCGATGTCCCAGATATTACTCCTAGATGCATGCATATCAGAGGCTGAAATTTTTACAGGTAGCTTGAAGATTTAAAGAAAAAGTTTCGACATGGGTACGATGTTTTGACACATACTCTATGATGGTTTGAAATAAAGGTTAGAAAAACATTGAGGGTGTATATAACATGTCCCTCTAGCTCCTCATACAATTTTATAAAAAATGGATGAGCTTAAGGTGAGTTAAAAATTCAATTACAGTCAACTACAGAAAGCTTGCATATTTAAAGGGATATTTGACATAGGTACTATATTTTTATCATTGCTCATTCATAAGTTGGAATCAAGGTCTGAAAAAAACTAAGGGTGTATAGAACATGTTCCCCTATCTCCTCATACAATTTTATAGAAAATGGATGAGTTTAATATTGTTAAAAAATTCAATTAAAGTCAACTACAGAAATCTGCCAAATTTGAGGACAACTTTGACATAGGTATGGTGTTCATCTCATTACCCCCCTCAAAAGTTGGATTCAAGGTATGAAACAAAATTATGGTGTAGGGGACATATTATTCTATATATACATGAAGTTTCATTGAAAAATGTTAAGTTTAACTAGGGTAGAAAATTAAATTACATTCATGTACAAATCTGTAGCAATTTGACGTGGATGCATTAGTTTTATTCATACTCACTAATGGTTTGAAAAGAAGGTCTGAAATTTTTAGAGAGAATAGAGAACATCCTAATATATTTATGCATAAAATTTTATCAAAAAACGAGTGAGTATAACTAGTTCAAAAAAATTAAATACAGTCACCTATAAGAAGCAAGGGGATTTGAAGGTAAATATGGCATATGTTGGTATTTTGATTGTTAATCCTTAATGACATTGAATCAAGACTTTAAATGTTTACAGAATGTAGAGGATATCCTCTTTTATTACCTTGTACTATTTCATAAAAAATAGAGTTGTATAAATGCCTCAATCATTTCAATTATAAACCTCCATCCATGAAATCTAGAAAAGTAGAATTGGAAACCAAATGAAGGATTTTCCAGTCTTCCAATGGCAGAGTTTTCAAGAGCTCAAAGCCAAATTTGGGGAGATCCATTTTTCATACAAATAAATTAAATCCCATCCAATCAAAAGAGCCTGCAATTATTTCAAGCAAGCCAACTCTCATCTTTTCAAGTGAGCCTACAATTATTTCAAGTGAGGTAGCCCTCATTATTTCAAGCGAGGAAACCCTCATTCTTTCAAGTGAGTCTACAAGTATTTCAAGCGAGCCATACCATCCATGAAATCAAATGATTCAGATCCAATCCCAATTTATTCAATGCTCAGTCATCTCAAAGACCAACATGCATGCAATCATTCAAAGGGTAAGAAAATTTAGGTAACTTACTAACCAATTTCAATTTATTCATTTAAACAAGAATGGAAGGCTAAAAGGTATATCATGAAGTTTCAAAATTCGATGGCACTAAAAAATGAGTTGGATATTGCATTCATTCAGACTCCAGATATTATGGTCCATACTAATATTCAACGTGGGCATCAAAATAGAGTCGTGGGAAGGAAAGTTGAGACATTCTATTTTATGAATTCAATTAACATATGAAGAAAATCAATTGTGATAAATTGCATGTTGTTGGAACACAAGTCATGGTAAAATCAGCTATAATAAAGTCACAATGTTGGATATAAATCCCATCACTTTGCATATTTAAGTCCTGATACAAGTGGTTAAGAAAAATAAAATGAAGAGGGCACAAAACAACATGTTTGATACTACAGAGAAAAACACAATCAACAACTAGAAACTTTCTTTCTCTTGCATGACATTTATCAACTTCTCAAGAATTGTTTTGTTGCATAAGGGCATGCAAAATATTAAAGTTGGGGCGTATGATGGGCCCCTAAAAAGGAAGATTATTTGTCTCATATAATGGAACATAAAATAATTATGAGGAGGAATAAGGAATTAAAATTACAAGATAAATTTAATTTTATGACATTTTTTCCTAAAAGCCAATGTGTGTTTGCTTTAATGAATATCTTAACATTGTTTAGTATTGTTCCTTGATTTTATTATTCATTGGATTTATTTATGAGCTAATATTTTTCAAAGTATTATTCATTCGTGATGAAGCTATAGGTGGGAGATTATCTAAAATCTAATTTAAATAGATCAAGTTATAAAAATCAGCTCAATCTCTCTCAATCAGTTCACTAGAGTTTGTTGGAGACATTTAAGGGATTATGTCCCCTCTTGATTTTCATGAGCTTCCAACACATGGAAGAAGGACTCAACATCATCCCAAGTCTAAATAATTTATTTCAAGATGAATTTCTAAAGAGGAAATCAATCCCACCAACTTGCATGTAGATTATTAGTTAATTGGGAAAACTTCCACAAATCAAGGAACTGATTTGCATGAGTAATTTTTAGTTATTCTTGTATAAATAATTGTGCATATGATAACATGATGGAAATATTCTATTATTGTTCTTCTCTTATCATTTCCTTTCTTTCTCTCTTTCTTTTCAAAGAGAATTTGTAAAGGGAAGCTTGTTTCCCCATTGTAATGGAAGACTTTTAATGAATAAAAGCTATTTTTCTTTCATATTTGATATACTTGACTAAGAAGGGGCTCACAGAGTTTCCTTGGGTTGGTACAACTCATTGGAACGATTGAGAACCTCTTCATGTCTTTCATTTAATTTATTTTAGGTTGTTTCATTTGATTCCGTACATTTTTCTTTCCTGTAGTTTCTTGTAACGTTTCTATAGTTTCCTGTAACATCTCATATAGTTTCCTGTAACGTTTATGTAGTTTCCTGTAACATTTCTGTAGTTTCATGTTGCATTACTGTAGTTTCCTGCATAATTGTTTTTCTTAAAAATAGATTAGGGTGTGTGCAAGAAGATGAGGGTCACTTTAGATGCAATCCTACTTTTTCAAAACTCGTTTCTGATACATAAAAACATAACGCGTTTCTGATACTTAGCACTTGGCATGGTAAAAACCAAGACTGACATGTCACTAGACATGTAGGATAGGTAACCATAACGCGTACGCGTTATAGAACTACAAAATGCGTACGCGTTATGTAGTTACAAAACGCGTACACGTTATTGAAATCTAAAATCAATTTAAAAACACAGTCTCGACCACCCCCGACCACCCGCGATGCTCTTCACGCATCATAAATGTGAATTAGAGGTTGGACGAGGATGGTTTGTGTGCCCTGGAGTATTGGTGGAGCTCGATTTAGTTGGAGGAGAGGCAAATTCACCGGTGGATTGTCATCTAATCAAGTAATTCATTCACCCATACCATTTTTTTGTCATTTCTTAAGCTAAATTACTATTTTTTATTGTTTAAAACAACCTAGTTTTGTAATATTTATAAAATTGGGAATAACCCAATCTCTAATTAAATTCACATCTCCCTCAACCAAGATGAGTGAATAATTAAAATGAATCCCTTTTCAAAACTCAAAAATTCCTAATCCAACCAAAAATTGAAAAAAATAGAACTCCTCCCTTTCTACAATGTATCCGTCCACATGAAACCCAAATTTCCAACCCTCAAAGGCCATTTCCCATGATACTAATTAAATAATTTTCCTTGGTAATGGCCATAACAAGATGAAATGCATGCACAAGCGTGAATAGAAAAAATCCAAAAACAATTAGTAACTTGCTTTCTCAAAATTTCATCACAATCATTTGTCCATGAACATAATCAAAATTTCATCAGAAGTGTATGTAGCTATACATTTCCTCTTAGTTAATCACCCTTGACTAAATGCCAAAACACATTAACAAAGTGTCTCTCGGGCCTGCCCTATCCACACCCTCGATCAATCTACTCAACACTTAGGGACTGTCAATTCAACTCAAAGACTTCATATAGAAAATCACTATGTTTTTTATTTAATTTTCTGAACTTGCCATACAATGTAGAGATCGATTTTGCAGAGAGAAATTGTCTATGTTTTGAGAAGTTGACATTGTTGTTATTGTCATTCTAATCACAATCTCTAGTTGATTATTCAACATATTAATCATTGATAGTCATCTCAAGTACATATGTAATCATATTGGCAAGACAAACTCATACATATCCATTTCATTCCATGCCACTTTGTCCTCCCCTCCAACCACAAGGCGTAATATGTTGAAATCAATAAATTTAATGTTAGCTTATGAAGTTGATGGAAATATTGTTTTCTGCAAGGGACGTAAAGGCCAAAACATGTCAAAATAACACTCCTAAATTCTAAGAAGTTTAAACCCAAGTTTGCACGGAAAAGTCACCAATGAGGGTTAAGAAGTGCCTTAACTTCTAGAAAGAAGTTGAACGGAACTTACTTTTTAATTGTTAAATGTTTAATTTTATGTTATAAATGTATGTAAGTGAATGCCATTAAATTGCTTACTTGAGTTTGATTTAATACATTTTCATTTTTGAATAGACGTCATTATATACCATGTATATGTTTCTAATGATTTTCGTATTGATGTTTTTATTGCAGTTGCGGCTATGGACACAAATGCTGAGATACTGATTGAGCTTGCCCACTTGAGGGGTATTAGTGCAGCTTTTAGTGGTGGTGACAGGATTCGCCGCTCAGTTGCATCAACCTTGGATGCAATTGTTGACACCATTTCACTGTCTAGCAATGTACTATATGATATTACATCATATAGAGAAAGAAAAAGACAACAATATGTTGATGGGCCAGGCTACAATGTAATAAAAAAGTTGAAAATATCCAAAGAGCTCATATTTGCATTGTTTAGGGACCCTCGGATGAGGAAAATCCCAAATGCAAACAGGCCTCATATCTCCATTGAGTGGTGCACGTTTCAACCATTTGTTGATAACTGGATGGACAGATGGTACATGGTTTTTGATATGCCGCCACATAACAACAGGGAAATTCCCTTGTATTTCCTTCGAAAATGTATGCAGAGTTCGTGTTACATAAACACGTAAACTATTTTGACATCATGCAGTTTCAGGGGATCGGTGGGGGGATGCCCCAAAACTGACCCAGTGCGAGGCTTCGAGACCAGGATCTCCCTATCCCTGCACCTCGCAGGCAGTTTCCTGGGCCAGATGTCCCACCTGCACATCGTGTTATTCCATAGACATGTGATGCATTTTTGAGTTTGGCACGGGCGGTTGTTCGCCATGGCACTATGGTTCAACATATGGGTGAGGAAAGGACATATGTCCTTGATGTGGTACATACACCAACTCGTCACCATGCAGGACCATCCACTAGTGCAGGACCATCCACACATCCCCATCCTAGTATTGATCCTCACGAGTGCACATCATGTGGTCGTCCCTGCTATGGTCTTGCCTCAGATGCTTCCTTTAGTGGGTTTTTGAGAGAGGTATGTAGATGGTTAATTGTAATAAATTCTTCATTTATTTTCGTCTTTGTACACATATATATAGTTTGAGCTAATATATTAATTTTGTGAACTTGTAGTTGATGCTTTATGCCGGCAGTGACGCCCCAGAGTCAGATGTTCCAGACTCTACAGGGGGGCATGATGCTACCCATTTGGCAGGCCCATCTTATATAGCACCTATTTCCGTATCTCACACCGAGGTAAACATTTAAAAATTCAGTTTTTTAATACTTGTTAATTTGTTAATTTCCACATACTTTACATTTAAGTTCACTAATGCTATCTACGGTCTAATATTTACAATTATTAAACTTGCAGATGCCAGATCGTTCACTGGGGCAAGGTAATGTGGAGGTAGCACCCATGGTCGTACCGTCCAATGAAACATCTGGGCTCCAGGTAAACAATTAAAAATGACATTTTTTAAATACATGTTTGTTTGTTGAATCATGCATGTCTAAATACATGAACACTTGCTAACTGTAGGCACCATCCGAGACATCTGGACCATTGCCTGGATTTGTATCTCCCGCTAGGCCATTCGTGAACAAGGGTCGTTTGTATGTGAGGCGTTCTACTCCTAGAAAGACTCCAACTGCCCACGACCATGGGCTTACTCATACCATGGTAATGTATATCCTTCGATGGTATTTGTTGTTTAACTTGAAATCCAGTGCATAAATCATTTTTTGTTAATGTTTGAATTGAATGTTTACTGCATCAGGAACCCGAGTTGTCTACTCAAAACCTCGCATCGATGGTTGATGCAGTAGTCAGTTCCACATCTTCAATGGCAACTGATCACACACAGGTATGTAACTATTTAAACATTATCTTTACATAGTTTATTATTGTTGTCTATTGTTTATTCATGCATTTCTAACTATTTCAACATTTCTTCATTGTAGCCACCACTAGCAGGAGTAGTTCTTAGCCGCCTTGGTTCGACCATCTTGGATGTTCAACCAACGGCTCCATCTGCTACACAAGCAACGCAATCTCCTTTGTTAGTTGAGGTGAGATGTCCTTCAGTGACTAAGTGTTTCATGCACTTTCCATGCACCAGTTGATAATTGTTGAGCTAATGTATTAGTGTACATAGTTAGTTGAATTTAACAATTGATATTTAATTTGTAGGATCCACAGACGCACACTGATCCTAGAGATGTGCCTAGAGGATCAACGTCGGAAAAGAACAAGAGGAAGCTTGAATTTTGATGTGTCTTATGGGATATATGTATATTTGGATACATGTACATGTAGCTTTGATAGTTTTGGATATTTTTGAACACATGTGCTTTTGGATACTTTTGGATATATATGTACTTTTCGATACATTCACTTTTGGAGACATGTACATTGACTTCATTGTGCATGTACTTTTGGAGACATGTACATTGACTTCATTGGATACATGTACTTTTGGATATATATGTACTTTTGGAGACATGTACATTGACTTCATTGGATACATGTACTTTTTGATATATATGTACTTTTGGATACATGTACTTTTGGAGACATGCACTATTGGATACTTTTGGATATACATGTACTTTTGGAGACATGCACATTGACATTTCACTTATAAATGAATGATACATTTCACTTTGTATTTGTTCTTCGGTTTCCGCGTGTTCTTGTGTCAATCTAATGTGTTAATTTGTGTGGATTATCTATTACTCATGAATGTGCTATGTCAAAAGAACAAATTATTATATTTAAAGGTTTCAACGGACTCACTACATGCATGCACTAATTGGTATCTAATTAAAATTTGTGATTTTGGATGATCATTACAAGTTATGTCAAAGTTCTTGCTCATGTAATTTAATCAAACTAAGTGCAATACAATGTTTTTCAAGGTTTCAATGAACTCACTCATGCACACTAATTGGATAGGTGTAATTAAAATTTGTGAGTTTGGATGATTAAATTACAAGTTAAGTCAATGTTCAAGTGTAATTTAATAAAACTAAGTGCAATACATGCTACACATTTCATCAACGCCCAATATTTGATTGTACAATTAGATTCAACACTACATATGAGTAACTACATACAAGTGCTCAAAGCAATATTGGTGAAAGGAACAAACGTTACCTCGAGATTCGAGAAATAAAGTGCCTTCTAATGTTGGTTGGGAAGGATATGCTTGGATATCCTTATGGCTTGGAGATCATCTTCATGTAGATAAGTACTCTTGTTGTCATGTGTCATTAAGGTTTTTTCATGTGGTAAAATCCTTCAGGGTTAGGGTTTGTTCATGGTTTCATTGTACTTGATTTCTAAACATATAATTATTCTAAGAAAGGTTGCTAGGTTTTCTTCCCCATGAGGGTTTCCCGAGATAAAATGTTGTGTCTCTTGTCCCTGAACAACATTTTCATGCAACTTCCAGCTCGACATAGCCTAGAAACCGGACATCGGACAGACAAACCGTCGACTCCGTTGGTCTCCTGGCATGCGATTACCTCTAGGGGGCCCTCTCCCTCGTCTCCCCATGGCTCAATGGCTTCATTGTGCATTCATTTCGTAAACTAGGGTTTTGCTCAGTTTCATTGCATGCAATCTCACATTGGTGGGTCAACTCTGCAAAACCCTCCCCCGAGCTAGTGTTGGCAGTGTTCCCACATCGGCATTTCCCACACACACCCGCAGGAGCCAACGACACACAATCTTGCTGCTCCATTTGCTTTTTGGCTCCCGGGCGAAAATTCAGCAAGTGTCCTTGAACGACATTTTCATGCGACTTACAACTCGACATAAAGAAAAAACTGGACATTGGACCGACGAACCGTCGACTCCGTTGGTCTCCTGGCATGCAATTACCTCTAGGGGGGCCTCGCCCTTGTCTTCCCATGGCCCAATGGCTTCATTGTGCGTTCATTTTGTAAACTAGGGTTTTGCTCAGTTTCATTGCATGCAATCTCGCGTTGTTCGGTCAAATCTGCAAAACCCTCCCCTGAGCTAGTGCTGGCAGTGTTCCTATGTTGGCATTGCCCACACACACCCACAAGAGCCAATGGCACACAATCTTGTTGCTACGTTTGCTTTTTGGCTCCTGGGCGGAAATTCACCAAGTGTCCCTGAACGACATTTTCATGCGACTTGAAACTCAACATAACTCGGAAACCAGACGTCGGACTGACAAACCGTCAACTCTGTTGGTCTCCTGGCATGCGATTACCTCTAGGGGGGCCTCTCCCTCGTCTCGCCATGGCCTAGTCGCTTCATTGTGCATTCATTTCGTAAACTAGGGTTTTGCTTAGTTTCATTGCATGCAATCTCGCATTGGTGGGTCAAATCTGCAAAACCCTCCCCCGAGGTAGTGTTCCCATGTCGGCATTTCCCACACACACTTGCAGGAGCCAACGGCATGCAATCTTCCTGCTCCATTTTCGTTTTGGCTCCCGGACGGAAATTCACCAAGTGTCCCTGAACGACATTTTCATGCGACTTGCAACTCGACATAACTCGGAAACCGAAGGTCGGATCGACAAACCGTCGACTCCATTGGTCTCCTAGAATGCGATTACATCTAGGGGGCCCTCTCCCTCCTCTCCCCATGGCCTAGTGGCTTCATTGTGCATTCATTTCGTAAACTAGGGTTTTGCTCAGTTTCATTGCTTGCAATCTCGCATTGGTGGGTCAACTTTGTGAAACCCTCCCCTGAGCCAGTGTTGGCAGTGTTCCCATGTCGGCATTGCCCACACACACTTGCAGGAGCCAATGGCACGCAATCTTGCTGCTCTGTTTGCATTTTGGCTACTGGACGGAAATTCACCAACTGTCCTTGAACGACATTTTCATGTGACTTGCAACTCGACATAACTCGAAAACCGGAGGTCGGATCGATGAACCATCGACTCCGTTGGTCTCCTGGCGTGCAATTACCTCTAGGGGACCCTCTCCCTCGTCTCCCCATGGCCCAGTGGCTTCATTGTGCATTCATTTCGTAAACTAGGGTTTTGCTCAGTTTCCTTGCATGCAATCTCGCATTGGTGGGTCAACTCTGCAAAACCTTCCCCCGAGCCAGTGTTGGCGGTGTTTCCACGTCGGTATTTCCCACATGCACTTGCAAGAGCCAACGGTACGCAATATTGCTGCTCCATTTGCATTTTGGCTCCCAGGCGGAAATTCACCAAGTGTCCCTGAACAACATTTTCATGCAACTTGCAACTTGACATAACTCGAAAACTAGACGTCGGACTGACGAACCGTCGACTCCGTTTGTCTCCTGGCGTGCGATTACCTCTAGGGGGCCCTCTCCCTCGTCTCCCCAAGGCCCAGTGGATTCATTGTGCATTCATTTCGTAAACTAGGGTTTTGCTCAGTTTCATTGCATGCAATCTCGCATTGGTGGGTCAAATCTGCAAAACCCTCCCCCGAGCCAGTGTTGGCAGTGTTCCCACATCGACATTGCCCACACACACCCGTAGGAGCTAACGACATGCAATCTTGCTGCTCCATTTGCTTTTTGGCTCCGGACGAAAATTCACCAAGTGTCCCTGAACGACATTTTCATGCGACTTGCAGCCCAACTAGAATGCCTTCCAATATACTATGTATAAAAACATCCAGCATCTTCCAATTTTTTTTCAAATATTGGATCCACTGCAACAGAAGAGATGCATTCTCCTTTGTCAAAGCATGTGAAACACCAGAAAGATTAGCATTCGGAGGAAATAGATCTGGAGTATCTATTACATCAAGGTGTCTTCGAAAGAATGAAACTAAATCATTAACTAAATACATCAAAGCTCCTACACAAGATGGTAGTGTAAGGTGACCTTCAGAAAGGGTTGAAAAGCCCATGGTAGTCCAGGGATTCCTTCCCATTAACTTGGCCCAATTACTCATGGATGCAGGCTGGAGAAAATTCAGAGAGCCTCATACCCTAATGATTTTCCCACCTTCATCTACTAGGGGAATATTCTTGCAAAGACTGGTAAGCTCTTTGGACCAGACGTAGTTATTTGCAGATGAATAGTGCAAAAAATGTGCAACGGTGATAACAAGTTTACTGTCTGTTGAGTCTGATACTACATCTAGGATCTGCTCAACCAACTTTGAGATAGAAGGCTCTGTAATTTTAGGATACTGATTCAACCACTCATACAGTTTCTCACCATTTGGTCAGACACAATATGTGTGACTCCTTTGATGAAAGATAAATTATGGTGTGGACGACAACATTTGATACACTAGCCAAATCTATGTTGTTGGAAGAACTTACATATTTCAACAAAGGAGCGTTTTGCAGGTGACTTGAAAATCCCTTCCAATTTTCAGCAATAAAACAAAGAAGTTCAACGTACAGATTTTCAGGCAAGCTTGTCAACTAATCAGACAACCGAATACAGGGAGATAACCACGCCCAAAAAATTCAGGCTATCATAAAACTCTTGTTTATCGATGGACTATGTGTACATTATGAGAATCTAGATGAATGAAGTAGCTCTGATGAACTTGTTCTCTTGCTCTCTCAAGAATGCGTTTAAAAGTAGGGAGTATTGTCTGAGCTTCTGTTGGTTTACATACTAGCAGGTGTCCCTGAAGGCCTTTTGGATACGAGACGGAACGAGCCATGGAATGACGACCGTGGCTCAGATCGACGAACCGTCGACTTTGTTGGATTTAGGACGTCCGGATAGTTCTATGGGTTCCCCTCGCCTCGGGTCTGGTAGCCTAGGTGCCACCTTGCAGGTCCATCTTGGAAGCTAGGGTTTTGCTCAGTGTGGGAGTGTGCAATTTTTGCACATGGGGGTCTACTTTGGAAAATCATCCATCGGGAGGGTATGTCTAGTGTTCCCAGCCTGAACCTGCCTATACACACCTGCAGGACTCCCCAGAACCCATTTTTGTTGCACGGTTGGAGTTCTATGCCCCTGGCAGGTATCCAGCAAGTGTCCCTGAAGGCCTTTTGGATGTGAGACGAAACGAGCCATAGAATGATGATCGTGGCTTGGATCGATGAACCATCGACTCCATTGGATTCAAGACATCCGGATAATGCTAGGGGTGCCCCTCGCCTCTAGTCTGGTGGCCCAGGTGCCACCTTGTAGGTCCATCTTGGAAACTAGGGTTTTGCTCAGTGTGGGAGTGTGCAATTTTTGCACACGGGGGTCAACTTTGGAAAATCATCCACCAGGTGGGTATGGCTAGTGTTCCCAGCCTGAACCTGCCTAGACACACCTGCAGGACTCCCCGAAACCCGGTTTTGTTGCACGGTTGGAGTTCTATGCCCCCGGCAGGTATCCAGTAGGTGTCCCTGAAGGCCTTTTGCATGCGAGACAGAACGAGCCATAGAATGACGACCGTGGCTCAGATCAATGAACCGTCAACTCTATTGGATTCAGGACATCTGGATAGTGCTAGTGGTGCCCCTCACCTCCGGTCTGGTGGCCCAAGTGCCACCTTGCAGGTCCATCTTGGAAACTAGGGTTTTGCTCAGTGTGGGAGTGTGCAAGTTTTGCACACGTGGTCAACTTTGGAAAATCATCCTCCGGGCGAGTATGGATAGTGTTCATAGCCTGGACCTACCTAGAAACACCTGTAGGACTCCCCGAAACCTGGTTTTGTTGCACGGTTGGAGTTCTATGCCCCCGGCAGGTATCCAGCAGGTGTCCCTGATGGCCTTTTGGATGTGAGACGGAACGAGCCATAGAATGACGAACGTGGCTTAGATTGATGAACCGTTGACTCCATTGGATTCAGGACGTCTAGATAGTGCTAGTGGTGCCCCTTGCCTCTGTTCCGGTGGCCCAAGTGCCACCTTGCAGGTCCATCTTGGAAACTAGGGTTTTGCTCAGTGTGGGAGTGTGCAATTTTTGCACATGGGGGCCAACTTTGGAAAATCATCCACCGGGCAGGTATGGCTAGTGTTCCCAGCCCGAACCTACCTAGACACACCTATAGGACTCCCCGGAACCTGGTTTTGTTGCACGATTGGATTTCTATGCCCCCAGTAGGTATCCAGCAAGTGTCCCTGAAGGCCTTTTGGATGCGAGACGGAACAAGCCATAGAATGATGACCGTGGCTCCAATCAATGAACCGTCGACTCCGTTGGATTCAGGACGTCTGGATAGTGCTAGGGGTGCCCCTCACCTCTGGTTCCGTGGCCCAGGTATCACCTTGTAGGTCCATCTTAGAAACTAGGGTTTTGCAGGTCCATGATGATGATGATGGTGATGATGATGAAGATGTTGATGATGATGGCGTGGTCTAAGGTGGTGCTCTCAAATAGCTAATTCATTATGAAATATTTAACAAGACATGAATTAAATTTAATATAAGTGTATTGTTTAATATAGTGAGCATGAATTGAATTAATTTTGTTGGGTGAAGCCAATAACCAACATGGTGAACATAATATAACTTTAGGGTTTACTGATCATATGTAAAAAATGGCATATTCATAAACTTGACATACAAGAGAACTTTTGGCATAGTTATAAACAACGTAAATGTTAATTTGGCATATCAAGAACACAAAATTGACATATTCATATGAAACATACATGTGAAAATTGAGCATATATCAATATTCAATTACAAATAGTATAAATAGTATAGTATTAAAAGTATGTAACATACCTCATCATGCTAGATCCCACCTATTATCATACAACCAAGCCCTCTGGATCATCTCTTATACTGATGGTATCCATTAGTATCTCGTGCTCTGTATCCGGTAAGAAGTAGCGTACCTTCGATGTATTTCGGCTAGGCATTGTTCGTACCTGGAGGTTTGTGCCAATGATTAAGTTGGTAAAGTGATACACACTTGCACCTGGTTTGTAATCCCTGTAAACATATCGACCCTTCTTTCTTGCATTGATGTCCTGTGTCAATTATTCACCTTTAACAACCATAGACCCAGTTGGGAAGTGGTTTTTTTCATTGTCAGTCATGGACATAATGAGGGTTTTCTTTCCATCTATGCAGCGTGCCAACCAGTAATCACCACCCCATTCACTATCTTTTGAGGAAACAACTGCGTATATGTTCCCTGCATAATATGATTGTAGGTATATGATCAAAATATTTTTCGTGCAATACAAGGCCATTAATGTGCATTTGAAGACTACGTAATAAACAAAAATGTGTTAAGGAAATGCATCATACCAGGTTGTACAAGGTCCGAGACATGATCAAAATCTTTAGAAATAGATGATTGGTCTTCTTCCAATGGAGTTAACTCAACAATTGCGCGTTGATCAAGTGGAAGTGATATGCGATCCCATCCATCAACCCAATCCAATGATTCACACCCATCCCAGTCACCATCACAACAAGGCAGGCAAAAACAAGCGAGTTTTCTGGTCCAAATTTCAAATATTGGGTTATCAGAGCTTCGAACCGAATGAAAGCCACGAGTCCCAGGCATAGTCTTGCATTCCCATGCATGTGAACGATCTATGTCTACCACCTCCCAAAAAAATCTCTCCACATGTCTCTTTCTTGTGGATTCTACTCGCATAGTTGATTCCTCTCCCATTATTGATGTGCACCACCTGACTGTAGATTGAGCATTTAGAATATTAGATTATGTAGATACTTTCAATTCCTCTCTTCGTAGGGCTGTTTTGACACATGCTCCGGCTACATCATGCTCTCCTTTACCATGCCCAGTCTCAAAATAGTTCCACATATGTGGCACTTTGTAGTTTTTATGCAATGAACACAACCACTGAAATATGCATGCATTTTTGAACTGACCAGCACACCCATCAAACCAAATCCAGTGTCGATCCATTTGTATGTTCCTTCCCTTCAAGTGATCATAGAACATGATGAAGTAATGATGTAGATAGTGGAATTCGTGGAACCTATCATCACTTATGTAGAAGTGATATTCCTTCAGAATTTCTCTTTGCTCTTCAGTGCTATTTGGGCCATGCCTATATGTGATATGGACCATCAAGGAAACCTGCTCAGAGTGATAATACTGACTTTGGATCTCATTTTGAGGTTGCAGAGTGTAGTTCTCGGCAAAATCAACAACTAAAAGTATAGTACCAAGGGGAAATGTATCTCTGCATATTCTAAACTTGTCATCCTGCCATCGTGACACATGGACATGCTGAACATATTGATGTGTCTTTTCAATAAATTCCTTGATGAAGTCACTAACTTGTACCTGGTGACACGAAATGATCTCGATGTCAGTTTTTTTTGTAAGTAAGGATTGAAATGTAACCGTTACAACATAATTTTATAGATATAAATGCATACGTAAGATGTCACCAATTGTATTTTTTTGCTTTCTTTGCCTGGGACTATTTCATAGTTGATATATTTGAAACTTTTCATGTCTATAACCATTTTCCCAAATTCACTGTCTCCATTCTCGTGCATACATTGGCTCAATAATGCCATTCCAGCACAGTTGGAGCATGTTCCATCCAAACAAGATTTTGCATAGTATGTTTGCTCCTTGAGCCTATTGCACATGATGCTATGAATGAATTCTCTTGATGAAGTCGGTGGTATTATCATGGAGCAATCCTGCACATGGTTAGTATGCAACACACGACGAATGTACAAAAATGTTTCATAGTAATATTCATATTCTACATGGTATCTACAACAACAAGTGTTACGAAGAGTATTTATCCTAACATACCATGGATTACATTTCTCAAAATATATTTGCCCCAAGTTCAATTGTCTATGCTCAATCCTAAATTTCTCGTAAAGTTCTGTCTATGTTATATCAAGAAGATGCTTAGTATGTGGTTCACGATCCTCTGAACCCCTTCTCAGTTTTAGTACATCCTTTCGGTTTGAAAAAGGCCTTGTGTGATCATGCCAAAAACTGTGCACTAGTCCCTTTACTGCATCAACTAGCTTCATGTCACGACGTGGCAACCTACCAACAAAGGCCCAAAAATCTATCTGATCGGTTGTGTCAAGAAGTTCTCTTCTAATAGAATACTTATGGAGGCTTTTTACATTCAAATTAACTAGTTCGGATGTAGGCCTGAGAATACGAAGGACCTTGGTGTTCTTATTTGCAATTACTTGTGACAACACATGACGAGCAGCATTGCGGTCCTTTGAAAGTGTGTTCTTACCAATTTTACCAAATGCATCTACTAGGATTTTAACTATATGAGAACTTGGTTCAGAATTCTTTATCATCTTTATCCCTAACTTTTTCCTAACAACATTAATGCTCCTAGATTTTAACAATGATAAAAATAATCTACATTTATCTCCATCACATTTAGAAACAAAATATTTATCAAGTATCTGTTGAGTTTGATAAGAAATACTACGTTTAGATAGCATACCTTCAATGGAATTGATGAGACTTTCATCAACTTGTATACGCTTCGGAGTTCTTCGACGTGTGCTTGCTAATGGAGGTAAGGGGGTTGGAATTCTACCATGTAGCGCATCACCAAGACGCTCTGGCGTTTCAGTAGTAGCTTGGTGTCCTTCATTCTCTTCCTGGTAGTTGGATGGTGGAAGTCCAACATCCTCATCGATGGTCTGGATAACATTCTCTTCTTCAACAGTAGGCAAAATGTCCAATGCCTCTCTGACTTCATCGCTTGTATAACCACATCTGGATAGAAAATTTTGTGTTTCTTCATGAGCTTCATCTTGAGATGGTAACTTATCACTTTGACTTGAAGTGGGAATTGAAACATTCCCTAATGAGCACCTACGTTTTGCTTCTTGATTACTTCCATGGGGTGCTTGTTCAACAACTATTGTGGAAATTGAAGGTCCCTCTTGTCGTGGATTAATAGGATGAACCATGGTATCCTCTACAATTGGATTTGGATTAGTTTCCAAAGAAAGCCTCCGATTCATCATGTATATTCTTTTATTTCCTTTCTCTTCTTCAATGACTTCTTGAGGTCTCTTATTCCTTGCTGATTTTCTTACTCGGTTATGTGCACTCCCCATCACCACAATAATCAATTCAATATAGTTTGTTTTTGTTGCTCCTCAATTACAAGCTCTTCAATAATAAGCAAATGGAAGTTAAATCATAAATTGTTTGGGCTCTTTGCTTCTCCTGTACACTTGTGTATATCCACCATCACCATGAAATGGTCTTGAAGCTTGATATCTTATCTTGTGTGCTCCTCAAATATGGGAAAAATGAATCTTTCAAAGACCTTATCTTTGGTGTTATTCAATTGGAGATTCTTCAAGCTTGTTGATTATCTTCTTCAAATATGGCCATATAACCCAACACCAGACTGAGCAACCATGAAAGATGTCCTCAATGCCGCACTTGCATAAAAAAAATAATGATGGAGATGGTGTAGAGTGTGAGAATTTCCAATGGTGGGCTCATGCTATTCGAAAAATCTCGGGAGTGTTGTTTTGGCTCGGACAAAGTGAAGTTGCTCTCGGACAGGGACAGTCCACTGTTTATAGAGTTACAAAATGCCCACGCGTTATATAAGGCTAAAACGCGTGCACGATATTAAGTGTAAAAATGTGTCTGCGATATTGTTAAGCACAATAAATAGGTTAGGTGCACGGCTAGGGCAACGAATAAAATCAAAAGAAAACAAATATTTAATATGGTTACATACAAAACAAATGTTTTTAGTGTGGGGACAAATGTTTTGTATGGTTTAATACCCCCTAGCTCTCTCCCAATAATCCCTAGATACCCCCTATCTCTTTCTAAATATATGTCCCTCATTCTCCCTACATCCCTCCCTACATGTTTCTTTCATGTTTCTTTCTCTCCCTTACTCCAGCCATGTCCCTACCACCCCACTCTCCATCTCTCCACCTTCTCTTTATCGTCGTCATTATCCCTCCCTATAGCACTCTCTCCCTTCTTCTCCCTTAATCACTAACCCTCTACGCCTTTATCCCTCCCCCCTGCCCTCTCTATCTTACCTTGTTCCTAGATCCCCTCTCCCATAAAGGCCTTTAGACCCTCTTCTAAACATTAATCCCTAAGTGCATAAGTGCACAAGATAATGATGAGGAGGAGGGTGATGACAATGAAGATGATCATGATGCAGATGAAGATGATAAAGATGATGATGAGGAGGAGGGTGATGACAATGAAGATGATCATGATGTAGATGAAGATGATAAAAATGATGATGTTGATGAAGATGATGGTGATGATGATGAAGATGTTGATGATGATGGTGATGGTGATGTTCAGATGATGATGATGATGATGATGGTGACATGATGGAGATGTTGATCTGATGAGGAAGATTATGATGATGATGCTGATGATGATGAAGATGTTGATGATGATGATGATGGTGATGAAGATGATGATGATGAAGAAGATGATGATGATGGAGATGTTGTGTTGATGGGGAACCTAGAGATGACAATGATGATGAAGATGGTGATGGTGATGGTGATGGTGATGACAATGAAGATTTTGATGATGATGCTGATGGTGATGATGATGAAGATGTTGACAACGATGGTGATGGTGATGTTTAGATGATGATCATGATGATGTTCAGAAGATCATGATGGTGATGATGGTGATGATGATGGAGAAGATGATGATGGATATTTTGATGAGGAACCTACAGATGCCAATGATGATGATGATGATGGTGATGAAGATGATGATGATGGATATGTTCATGAGGAACCTACAGATGCCAATGATGATGGTGATGACGATGAAGATGTTGACGATGATGGTGCTGGTAATGATGATGAAGATGTTGATGATGATGGTGAGGGTGATGGTGATGTTCGGATGACGATGATGATGATGATGATGAAGATGATGGTGACATGATGGAGATGTTGATCTGATGAGGAAGATGATGATGATGATGGTGATGATGATGAAGATGTTGTTGATGATGATGACGGTGATGAAGATGATGATGATGAAGAAGATGATGATGATGGAGATGTTGTGTTGATGGGGAACCTAGAGATGACAATGATGATGAAGATGGTGATTGTGATGGCGGTGGTGATGACGATGAAGATTTTGATGATGATGCTGATGGTGATGAGGATGAGGATGTTGACGATGATGGTGATGGTGATGTTTAGATGATAATCATGATGATGTTCAGAAGATCATGATGGTGATGATGATGGAGAAGATGACGATGATGGATATGTTGATGAGGAACCTACAGATGCCAATGATGATGATGGTGGTGGTGATGAAGATGATGATGATGGAGATGTTGATGACAATGGTGCCGGTAATGATGATGAAGATGTTGATGATGATGGTGATGGTGATGTTCGGATGATGATGAGGAAGATGATGATGATGATGGTGATGATGATGAAGATGTTGATGATGATGACGATGGTGATGAAGATGATGATGATGAAGAAGATGATGATGATGGAGATGTTGTGTTGATGGGGAACCTGGAGATGACAATGATGATGAAGATGGTGATGGTGATGGTGATGGTGATGATGATGAAGATTTTGATGATGATGCTGATGGTGATGATGATGAATATGTTGACAATGATGGTGATAGTGATGTTTAGATGATGATCATGATAATGTTCAGAAGATCATGATGGTGATGATGGTGATGATGATGGAGAAGCTGACGATGATGGATATGTTGATGAGGAACCTACAGATGCCAATGATGATGATGATGATGAAGATGATGATGATGGAGATGTTGATGAGGAACCTATAGATGCCAATGATGATGGTGATGACGATGAAGATGTTGATGATGATGGTGCTGGTAATGATGATGAAGATGTTCATGATGATTGTGATGGTGATGTTCGGATGATGATGATGATGATGATGATGATGATGAAGATGATGGTGACATGATGGAGATGTTGATCTGATGAGGAAGATGATGATGATGATGGTGATGATGATGAAGATGTTGATGATGATGATGATGGTGATGATGGTGATGAAGATGATGATGATGAAGAAGATGATGATGATGATGGAGATGTTGTGTTGATGGGGAACCTAGAGATGACAATGATGATGAAGATGGTGATGGTGATGGTGATGGTGATGGTGATGATGATGAAGATTTTGATGATGATGCTGATGGTGATGGTGATGTTCAGATGGTGGTGATGATGATGATGATGATGATGATGATGAAGATGATGAAGATGGAGATGTTGATGAGGAAGGGGGAGATGAAAATGATGATGAAGATGTTTATGGTCATGAAGATGATGATGATGGTGATGGTGATGATGATGGAGATGTTGAAGATGATGGAGATGGTGATGAAGATGATGATGATGATGATGATGATGATGGTGAAGATGATGAAGAAGATGATGATGATGGAGATGTTGATTTGATGACGATGAAGATGATGATTATGATGATGATGATGAAGATATTGATGCTGAGGATGATGGTGATGAAGATGATGATGATGGAGATGTTGATGAGGAACCTACAAATGCCAATGATGATGATGATGATGGTGATGATGATGAAGATGTTGATGATGATGGTGATGGTAATGATGACGAAGATGTTGATGATGATGGTGATGGTGATGTTCAGATGATGATGATGATGATGATGATGAAGAAGATGGTGACATGATGGATATGTTGATCTGATTCAAGGAAGATGATGATGATGATGGTGATGATGATGAAGATGTTGATGATGATGATGATGGTGATGAAGATGATGACGATGAAGAAGATGATGATGATGGAGATGTTGATGTTGATGGGGAACCTAGAGATGACAATGATGATGAAGATGTTGATGGTGATGGTGACGACGATGAAGATTTTGATGATGATGGTGATAGTGATGATGATGAAGATGTTGATGATGATGGTGATGGTGATGTTTAGATGATGATCATGATGATGTTCAGAAGATGATGATGATGATGATGGAGATGTTGATTTGATGAGGAATATGATGATGATGATTATGGTGATGATGATGAAGATGTTGATGATGATGATGATTGTCATGAAGATGATGATGATGAAGAATATGATGATGATGGAGATGTTGATGGAGAACCTAGAGATGAAAATGATGATGAAGATGTTGATGATGATGATGATGGTGGTGATGATGATGAAGATGTTGATGATGATGGTGCCGGTAATGAAGATGATGATGATGATGATGATATTGATGATGATGAATATGATGATGAAGATGATGATGATGGAGATGTTGATGAGGAAGGGGGAGATGACAATGATGATGAAGATGTTTATGGTGATGAAGATGTTCATGATGATGGTGATGGTGATGAAGATGATGATGAAGATGATAAGGATGAAGAATATGATGATGATGGAGATGTTGATGAGGAACCTAGAGATGACAGTGATGATGAATATGTTGATGATGATGATGCTGATGGTGATGATGATGAAGATGGTGATGGTGATGAAGATGATGAGGAGGAGGGTATCCACCTTATGTATATATTCGCAAATATCCAAGTACCTATAGAATTCTCTCCCTTCGTTCACCCTTAATCACAAACCCTATGTGCCTTTATCCCTACCCCCTACCCTCTCTATCTCACCTTGTATCCCTCCCTCCCTATCTCTTTCTCTAGATCTGTCCCTGGTTATGTCCCTCACTCCCTTTACATCCCTCCCTCTTGTTAAAATTTAATATGCTAAGGCAGGAAATAGAAGCATTGCATTCCATTTCACAATAATAGCATATACAGGATCACCGAAGAAACAACAAGCACAACATAAACACAAGAGACACAGATTTATCCTGGGAAACCCTCACGGGGTAGAAAACCCAGCAAAGATTCCTTAATATAGATGACCATCAATATACAAAGATGCAAATCAAAGACATGATCTCCTCCTCCACCATAGCAGACCTCTCCTCCACAAGTGCGCTACTCTCAAGTGAGTGAGTGTGTGTAAAATGAGGAATACACCTCCTCTATTTATACACTACTTCGACTTGTCTTTTACACAAATCATGTAGGCTCGTATTTAACCAATGGGTTAAATACCCCACTACAACTAACTGGGCCGACCCCTCTAGGGTGGTCTAATAACCCTTTGACCCACATAACACATACAGGGCCGACCCCCACTAGGGAAGTCTAATAACCCAAGTTACCACAATCTGACGGAGGAATAAACATCTCCGGATATACAATAAGATCTTCAAGGAGGAATGAAACATCTCCAGAATAATAAAGTACAAATATAATATTCTTTGAAGTTACAATATCTCAACACTCCCCCTTAACGAGAAGGATATTATAACAGCATCTGCACGAGCAAGGAGTCATCAACATCATACATGATACATCTATAAATCATTGGAAGCTTTCTCAACATCATCAGTAACTCAAGCAGTTACTGGAACATCAACATCTTCAGTACTGAGTCTTTATCCTCTGCAGCACTCAAACAGCTACAACAACATCAACATCTAGATCCTCACGATCATCAGCATCGTCATCACACGATCATCAGCATCGGGATCATCTCGATCTACAGCATCTAGAGCATCACGATCTACAGCACCTAGAACATCTCGATCTACAGCATCTGGATCATCACGATCTACATCATCTAGATCATCTCGATCTATAGCATCTAGATCATCTCGATCTACAGCATCTGGATCATCTCGATCTACAACATCTAGATCATCTTGATCTACAGCATCCAGATCATCTCGATCTACAACATCTAGATCATCTCGATCTACAACATCTAGATCATCTCGATCTACATCATCTGGATCATCTTGATCTACAACATCTAGATCATCTCGATCTATTACATCTGGATCATCTCGATCTGTAGCATCTAGATCATCTCGATCTACAACATCTAGATCATCTCGATCTACAGCATCTGGATCATCTCGATCTATAGCATCTGGATCATCTCGATCTACAACATCTAGATCATCATCAATACAAGTACAAGTATCTTCAACCATACAAGTACATTAATCAATACATGTATCATCAAAAGTATGTATTCTCACCAATACATCTATCATCAAAACATGTATTCTTACTAATACATATATCATCAAAAGCATGTATTCTCACTAATACATCTATCATCAAAAGAATGTATTCTCACTAATACATCTATCATCAAAAGCATGTATTCTCACTAATACATCTATCATCAAAAGCATGTACTATCATCAATACAAGTATCAATACATCAATACAAGTATCCTCATCAGTGATAATAGCAGCATACCCTGCAACACACACGATCATATTATAGGATGATCAATCCCTCTCTCTTTAGGACATAGGTCCATGGATGATACAATCTAGATCAAGTTCCAGGATGATCAATCCTTATCACTCTAAGACAAGTCTCATGTCTAGGGACGATGCAATCCCATCACGTACATTTTGAACTCAGTTCACGGACGATGCAGTCCTCACACGTACCTTCAAGACAAGTCTCATGTCTAGGGATGATGCAATCCCATCACGTACATTTTGAACCCAGTTCATGGACGATGCAGTCCTCACACGTACCTTTAAGACAAGTCTCATGTCTAGGGATGATGCAATCCCATCACGTACATTTTGAACCGAGGTCCAGGGACGATGCAGTCCTATCTTCAATTCTCGGAGACATCAATCTACGGATCAATTCTGGGACCTAAGTCCGGGGAAGATACAATCCCCTACCTATTCATTCAGGACTTCATTCTCAGAGACGTCTTGTCTACGGCTCTCTTTAGGACTGAAGTCCAGGGATGATCCAATCCTCACATGTCCACCAAGGACTTCATTCTCGAAGACATACGTCTATGGCTATTTTTAGAACATGTGTTCAAGGATGATACAATCCCTCTTCTTTCTCGGAGACATCTGTCTACGGCTCACTTTAGGACTGAAATCCAAGGATGATTCAATCCTCACATGTCCACGAAGGACTTCATTCTCGAAGATATCTGTCTACGACTCCTTTTAGAACATGTGTTCAAGGATGATATAATCCCTCTTCTTTCTCAGAGACATTTGTCTGTGGCTCACTTTAGGACTGAAATCCAAGGATGATTCAATCCTCACATGTCCACGAAGGACTTCATTCTCGAAGATATCTGTCTACGGCTCCTTTTAGAACATGTGTTCAAGGATGATATAATCCCTCTTCTTTCTCGGAGACATCTATCTACGGATCCTTTTAGAACATATGTTCAAGGATGATGCAATCCCCTTGTCAACTTAGACCCTGTTTAAGGACCATCCACCAACCTCTCTGTCGGCATCACCAATATGCGTATCCACATCATCGATCTCTCTGTCGATGTATGCAATCTCATCATAAGTGACAACATCACTCCCCCTTTCAAGGAGGGTCCTTCTAAACTATATTAAGTTTGTCTCAGAAAAATTTACTTGAGGTAGAGGTTTGGTTAGTACATTGGTAACTTGTTACAAATTCGAACTTTAATTCCTTTCTGCACCATATCTTGTATATAGAAATGTCAGATCTCTATGTGCTTTGACTTATCATGGAACACTGGATTCTCTGCCATTTTGGTACAACTTTGTTTGTCACATAGGATCACATTTGGATCTATCTCTAAGTCAAACAATCCTGAAGCCATACTGCTTCATAACTTAGCAGAGCAAGCAGCCATATATTCTGCTTGTGCTAAGAGCCACACTAGATTGTTTCCTGCTAAACCATGAGATCATGGCTGATCCCAGACAATAACATCCTCTCGATGTGCTCTTCCTGTCTGATACACTTCCTGCCCAATCAACATCTGTGTAGCCATCTGAAGTCATGATCTCCAAGATAACATAGATCAAAGTCTATCGTATCCTTTAGGTACCTGATCACATGGTTTGCAACTAATAGGTAAACACATCTAGTTTCCACTAGATACTGACTCAAGGTATTCACAGCAAAGCATATATATCACCTAGTATTCGTTAGATACATCAATGACTCAGACTTATATCTACTAACTCTGATGAGTCATCTGCTAACAGCTTCGAGTTGGAATCCATGAGAGTGGCCATTCCAACACATCAAGTCCTTTTTATATTTATCAGCATATTTTTCCTAGTTGAGAAATATTCCTTCTGAGCCTTTCCATGCTTCCAGACCTAGGAAGTAATGCATCAATCTAAGATCTTTCATTTTCATTTCTTCAGCCATCTTCTTCTTTCTTTTCATGATATGTTTCTCATTCCTTGTCAGAAAGAGATCATCCTCATACAATAATGATATGATAGGTTCATCATCCATGACCTTAAGGTAAAGGTTAGGATCAGCTTTACTTCTATTAAAGCCCAAGCCTTGTCAAGAAGTTGTCAATTCTCCATCATTCACACTCTGCATTGAGTGATCTTATGCATATCTATCTGTGCCATCTCTCGTCAGATGGGTCTACTGATATGAGCCTCAATATCATTTGAACTCTGTGGTGAGTTCCTTCTTGCATCCATGTCATCTGTGAATAGAAGCCATATTAAACCTTGTAGCAAAGGTTGAGATCCGCATTACCCAAGATGATCATTAAGCTCATCAATTGACTACCAATCCTGGGTACCCATACAGAACCTGAATCACACTTCTTCTTTAATTACACCATTAAGAGAATGGGCTTATCTATCCACTTGGAGCAAACATCTTGTCATGATTCTCTTCCTCTTTCTAAGAGAATCTTCTAGCCATGAGCCTTCTATATTTTGTTTGATTTGTAAATCTTCTTGTTGAACATCCATCACTTGTTCGGTGTCCATCATTCTTCATGATCTTTCCTACAAATCAAAATTAAGTACATGATTAGTAATACTTCATAATCATGAAATCATGTTGACATGATAACCTATTATGCATACAGATATCATTTACATAGTTATGCAACTATCTTGACCAATACTTTGGCACAACAAATTTCCATATCCTTTATGCATACAGTGGCTATCTAGATGCCTTCCATCTCTACCAGAACATACTATCGAGAGTGTGCATAGCTCTCAGCATGTCAGCAAAGAGGTTTCATTCTAGACAAGCAATAATGGAATGTTTGTCCAACTTACCAATCATATGCATATTAGTAGTATATTGTTCAATGCTCTATGAATGTTTACACTCTGCATGATATATTCTAGGAATAAATATGCATACAAGCAATATCATTTACTATTTCAAATAACAACTCAAATACTTATCTTTTATGTTTGTGTGGTTGCCTTCCGCTTGATATTCTATATGTCTTTTGAACTTCTATTCATTTTGTACCACTATGCATGCTCAAGTGTGCACTAGTGTCATCCTCATGATCTCATACGCAAACATACATTCATTAGTATATTATAAATATTATCAAAACATTATAATTCTAAATAATCTTTGAATATGTATAGTCATGATCATTAGTATTCAGGGTTTCAAGGAAGTCTTCTTTCACTCATGCATATTCTTGTTTGATCATAGTACTCTTCTGGTTAGTTAAATCATCAAGATAAGAGACATAATATGCATAAACCCTTGATAAGCATAACCAATCATACCAAGTATACTTATATAAGGGATCCTAACACAAGGTAAGATTCATAGGAAACATACCTGGATTAGTATATCTGTTTAACATTCCTAATCAATATCTTCTTCAATGATTTAGTGATCCTGTGCTGGAACCTACATATCTCATAGGTTAAGCATAATAGAACAAAGTCCTACATACCTCGTAAGTAGAACTTCTATGTGATCAAATATTATGTTGTCATGGTCATGGAACTTGATTTGTCTTTCGTGATGTACCTGTATCTTGTTAGCAGACAACATCAACCTCATACAACACCATAATGCATTATTACAATCATATAGCCCTAATTAATGAATGTCTTTGATCATTCACATGCATTCATACTGTTACTAGGGTGATAAGAAAATTCTAACATTAATCAAGATTGTACTAATAATATGAAGACAAACACATTATGAACTTAATCAGGAATCAGATTAAAAGACATACCTGAACCTCCTTAAGTCATACATGTGAGACTTCTTGTAGTCTTCTTATGTAAGGCCTTAGCCTCAACCCCCCCCGAAACTTGATCTGGAGCTTGATTAGGGTTTGTTAGAGAAACCCTAAAAAATTCAATCTTTGACTTTCACACTTCTGAATGGATGGAAGGATGTGTCTTCCTGAGCTGATCAAACTAGCATACTTCAATTTTGAAATCTCCAAAATTTGACCCCTCAAAATTTGCCTTTGAAACTTCTGGATCTTCTGGACAGGATCTCGAACTAGGTTTTGATGAAGCCCACCCTTCTGCCCAATCAAAAGGTTCGATCCAAGGCTCTAAACTCTTATTTTTCTGAGGATCTTCGAGCCGTGGTTACAGACTTCAAAAATTCCAACTTTTGATGAAGCCCTAATTTTCCATCTTTCCGATCAAAATCCCGAACTGGGGTTTGATCAAGTCCGGTCTTCTACCCAACCAAAAAATTCGATCTTGGTCTCTAAATTTCGATTTTCCTGAGTAGCATTCAGCCGTGGATTCCGATTCCAAAAATTCTAACTTTCTCCGAAACGCTAAATTCTGGAAGCCATGAATGAAGGTGCTCCAAAAATAATTCTGTTTTGATAGAAATATGTACCTGATTGTTTCTGCTATAACTCTGAACTTTTCGCTCCACAGGATCTGAAATTGTTTTCTATGGTAGCCTGACCTGTCATCTTTCCATCCCAATAGGTATGACCTCAATTGGATTTTCTGAGAGAGAGTTATGCCAAGTGTCGCAACGTGACCTATTTATGGGATAAAACAGGAGAGAGAACTTGTACGACATGCCACGTGTCACTGGTTCAACTTCGGCCTCTGAAAACATTTCCTAAGATATTAAAGTCTTTGTACTACCTGTCACTTTTTACGAAATTTCATTTGGAGCTTCCTAGTCCAAGTTATGACCTTTTTTCCAAGGTCACCTGATTTTTACTGAGATCTGGAAGAGGCCGAAACCCTAACTTGTACTGATCATAACTCACAAAGTACAACGAATCTGAGGGTTTCCTTTAGAAACAAGGTACATGGGGATGTTATCTTCGACCTGTAAACTTTTCAGATCCTGAACCTTTGCAGAAATTGATTATAGAGAAAGTTCCACGATGACTGGTTTTTGCTATGTAAAACCCAAACCTTCAAATTGTCGTAAGTGAAGCAAGTGTTGTAAGTGCCATACATTGCCTTCCTTCAGGTTAGCTCTAATACCATGTTAAAATTTAATATGCTAAGACAGAAAATAGCAGCATTGGATTCCATTTCACAATAATAGCATATACAGGATCACCGAAGAAACAACAAGCACAACATAAACACAAGAGACACAGATTTATCTTGGGAAACCCTCATGTGGTAGAAAACCCAGCAAAGCTTCCTCAATATAGATGACCAGCAATATACAATGATGCAAACCAAAGACATGATCTCCTCCTCCACCATAGAAAACCTCTCCTCCACAAGTGCACTACTCTCAAGTGAGTGAGTGTGTG
Organism: Larix kaempferi; assembly: GCA_027924585.1. Lineage (NCBI taxonomy): Eukaryota > Viridiplantae > Streptophyta > Pinopsida > Pinales > Pinaceae > Larix > Larix kaempferi. The sequence goes on along the minus strand of BSBM01000461.1, from coordinate 11,674,656 downwards.
TAAAATGAGGAATACACCTCCTCTATTTATACACTACTTTGACTTGTCTTTTACACAAATCATGTAGGATCATATTTAACCAATGGGTTAAATACCCCACTACAACTGACTAGGCCGATCCCTCTAGGGTGGTCTAATAACCCTTTGACCCACATAACACATATAGGGCCGACCCCCACTAGGGAAGTCTAATAACCTAAGTTACCACAATCTGACGGAGGAATAAATATCTCTGGATATACAATAATATCTTCAAGGAGGAATGAAACATCTCCAGAATAATAAAGTACAAATATAATATTCTTTGAAGTTACAATATCTCAACACCTCTATGTCGCTTTCTCTCCCTTACACCATCTTCGTCCATACCACCCCACTGATTCCTCCTTCCCTATCACACACACACAACCTCCCACTTTCTTTGTCGCTCACAACTCCCTCTAGTCTCTCTCCCCCCAACCATCAATCTCTCTCTCTCTCTCTCAAACACACACACACACACACACACACACATTATGTCCCTTTCCATTCTCAAACCCATCCCCCCTCCATCCATATCTATCTCCACCTTTCTCCCTCCATCCCTCACCCTACCTTCTCTCCCTCCCTCTCTCATCGCCTGTATCTTTCTCACCTTCTATCCCTCCCTCATGTTATCTTTCCCTCAACCTATCCCAATCTCTCCATCACACCCTTTCTCTCTCACACTTTATGTCCCTTCCCCCTCCTCTCATATTCTCTCTCTCTCTCTCTCTCTCTCTCTCTCTCTCTCTCTCCATTGCCACCACTCCCTGCATGTCTCCCACCAACACTTTCTATCCCTCCCTTCCTATCTCTTTATTTCATTCTATCCCCATCTATCTCTCACTCCCTCTAAATCCATTCCTCCCCATTGTCCCTCTCCATGCCTTGCTCTATGTCTCCCCCCCCGTTGTATTCTTTATTTCTCTCTCACATCCCCCTTGCCTCCATCCATTCCCCCTTGTCACTCAAGTCTCACTTTAAACTTCTAACCCTATACCTCTTTAGAACCTATTCTAATCCTAATAGGTCTCTCAAGATCCACTTCCCTTCACCCCCTGTAGCCCATCATGTTCTCATTCCCTTCATCTCTCCCCACTCAAGCTTCCAACATCCTTCTAAGCCCTTGACCCTTTCCCACCCCTATTAAATATTAACCATAGATTCCCTTGACCCTTCCCCACCCCTTCTCAAATATTAAACAAAAATTCTCTTGAGTCTTCCACACCCCCTCTTTATCAAGTATTAAACATGTATTTTATGATTTACATAACATGAGCGCGTTTTGGAACTATATAACGCGTACGCATTCTATAGTTATATAACGTGTGCGCGTTATGTAGTTATATAACGCGAGCGCATTATGTACATCTAAAAGCATGGCAATATTTTTGAATTTAAACAGAACACACTCGTGTTTTGTAGAGCCTAAACCAAGCCGAGTCACTTGCTCGCATGTCAACAATAATCCTATGTGTATGCTTTGGAGTTTGTTTTAGTAATTCCAAACCTGTGCTATGTTATTGAAAAACCAAAGCTAATTGGGTATTTCTTCTAGTTTCTTGAGAAGCTTGTGCTTAACCACTCGTTACAATATGCTACACACAGTCATTTTTTACGAAATCTTAGACACAAATAACATTTTTTCTATAGATTCCAAATATGTAACTTTTATTTTGAAATATTAATTTTTTCTATTTTCTTTCAATTTCTTTTTTGTCCTACCTCCTTAACTCATGAAACACATTGTTAGTGTTTCTTCCATAACTTTTTCAATTATCGATCATTTCAAAAAAAAATTGTATGGTGCACAAGAAGACACTAACCCTCCACGTTCTATGAAAAACCCATTTCAAGATTTTTGCATTAAGACCTTCAAAGGCTGCAGCCACAAAAGAGGTATTATTTTCGAGGTTTGATCACTTAGACAATTATAAAAAAATTATAAAATTACTAATTTAATTTTTGAAAAATAATGGCACACAAGTGATATGTGTTCTCTACATGCATGCTGATTTTTGTAGCTTGATTCCATCATTTAGGACCTCAAAGGCTCCACCCACAAAAACATATACCTTATCATTTGCCTGAAAAATAAAAAGTGTCTGTTAGGAAAAATGAAACTTGACATAGCTATGCAAATTTTCAATACATAAAAGTTATATATTCGGAAACGTGATTCAATTTCCTACATTTCATCTTTTTTACTCAATGCAATATATTTTGCGTAAGTAGCTCAAAAAATCTAAGTTGAGGGATGCCTGATTTTTCAGTTTTCTATTGCATCTAACGCACCAAAAGTGACCCTCATTAGCTTGCACTGACCCATTAGTCATTTCATATTGTTGTGTATTCGGTTCCTACAAAATTAAAGTAGTTAGATAAATTTACAGGCTTTCTTTAATTAGATTAATTTTACATGCTTTAATAGAGTTAGATTCATGATTTTATTTAGTTAGATTCATGCTTTCATAAAATAGATTCACACTTTCATATATTAGATTCATGCTTTCATATAATAGATTCATGCTTTGATAGAATAGATTCCTGCTTTCATCAAATAGATTCATGCTTTTATTTAAACTAGATTCATACTTTCATAGATTAGAATTATGCTTTCATAATTTAGATTTACATGCTTTCATAAAACAGATTCATGCTTTGATCTAATAGATTCCTTCTTTCATAAAATAGACTCATGCTTTTATTTAAACTAGATTCATGCTTTCATAAATTAGATTTCTTCTTTCATAAATTAGATTTATTCTTTCATAAATTAGATTTCCATGCTTTCATAGATTTACATTTCTGGTATTTCTTAATTAGCATTTCAATTTTTCCTAAATTTAGTTGTTGCTTTGCATTTACTGTCTTCCTTAATTAGTGTTTCAAGCTATTTCCTTTGCAATTGCATATACAGTGCACGGTACCTCTAAGTTTGTATGAACTCCTGGATTGATAATTTAATAAGTGGGCCAAGGGATTGAGTTTTATAGTTGCAATTCTTTGGCCCACCAATAGGGATGTCGAATTCCAATTATAACTTGAGGATGATGTTGTAAACCCTCTTGAATTCCTATTGTAATCTTTCATTTTTCTATTCAACCTCTTCTTTTTCTTGGAAGATCTTTCTATATTCCTATTGTAGCACATCTTTGTCTGTACTTGCTTTACTCCACACAATAGAATTTGACTCTACATGTAGGTGATTCTCAAGTCTCATGCGTTACACTATTCTATAGGCTATGCACTCCCACTGGAACCTAATCTTTGCAACATTTCCTTTGTAGTTTGCAAGCCAACACTTGCGTCAAAAACCTTATTGAATTGTTTTTTATTCTAGCAATATCCAACCCATGATGTCCTCTACATGTATCATATTTTTCATTCATTATTTTTTCCTATGCTTGGACAACTTCTTCCTTTGCTTATTTCCTCTTCTTATGGTACTGCGATGAGCCCTTTTTTTCAAGCTCCTTTCTCTTTTCTCATGTGCACTGTTATTTTTCCTATGTGGTTTCTCCTACACCATTTCATTGTACTCATTGTTGTTGTTCTTCTTCTTTCTCTTCTTTCGCTTCTAGCTTCTTTTGTTGTTGTGTTTGTTTCATCTCTGCCTCAATTGATTCGGGTACTAGTACTCTCGGATCTGCATCCTAATCGTTCACAATGACACTGACTTCCTTCTCTACCAGTTTAAAGTGTTTTGGTAGCCATTGTGCATATGGGTGACTTTTGGATTGAATGTACATGCCATGCATCCCCACCCTAATTCATACAGTTCCCTTATATGCTTAAATCACCTGCAGTTGGATGCATGATGTGATGTCAATGTTGTATTGGATTACCTCCTTGTAAACATAAAAAATTATATCGTTGCCCCACTTCCTATTATTATTCCTAGTATTTCACAAGCTAATATAACATGCTTCCAAACACGGTTTTTGTGGAGCATCCATGAACTATGTTTCTTTTGGCTCCCTCCATGCGACCATCGTAGTCAATATTAAAATCCAATCATAGTTAAACTCCCTACCCTTTTCCTACACATCCTTGAAGTCAGTTAAGAACTCATTCACCAAAAATGTTTCCCACTTCATTTGTATGCCCATTGTGCACTTTTCTGCCGTTGCTATCACTCTTGCTGGAACATGGTCTTTACGACATTTCCTCAATAGTTTTCAAGCCAACTCTTGTGTCACAATCCTTACTGAATCAACATTGATATTGGTGACATCCAACCCACGTTTTCCTCTATGCATATCATACCTATCCTTCATTCTTTCTGCTAGTGCTTTATCTTGTTTCTTATCTTTGAAAAATGGTGTTCGGTATTCCCCTGCTTCTGACAATCCTGTAATATACGCAATATTCTAACTGTTGATGGAAAATGGCCTATCCAACCATAGGAATCCTGCATGTATGCAACTCAATACCAACTATATGTAGTTGTTGATTTCTAGACTTCTGTCGAAGAGTGGATTCACCAACATGTTTAATATGCCTATTCTCTACAATCCCATCACCTATTGTTGAGGCTTAATGAGCACTACAGGTGAATATGGGATGGTTTTAGAGCATAGATACTTCTCCACTGCTAGATCTATACAATTATTTTATGTAGTTTCTTGGTCTACATACCGCAAATGTGATACTTCTCCTAACATACCTTCTTCAACCATGACCTTAAATGGAATTATTGGTGTCACCATGTCATACTTCGACAACTTGGGTAGGTTGACGAGCTTCATTGTTGGCCTCCTCAGTGGCACATATTCTCTTGGAAATCTGTCCTGGATGGAACTTGATGCTTCTGCTTCTGTTTATTATACCTATACCAAAATTGATGGTTTCCTAGTGCATGGTTTCATTGTTTATACGAACAATCCTTCCTTTGGTGGCACCATGGCTCTCTACAATGTATATCTACAACTTGGCTCTATACTTAACTTTGCAACTTAGCTGTAGCTATACTTTGCTCTTGAATGTCCAAATCACTATGTTTTTTTCTTGTCGCTCCTCATATGTTTTTATATTCTAATGTCGACTATTTCCTTTCTCTTCATGCCATAATCTGCATTCAATGCCTTGATTATGCATATATGAGTCTATATTTGGTCTAGATTTTCTTAGATTTTCGGGTCTCTCAAAATATTGTCTCCTATCTTTTCATTTATTACGTTGCATATTCATCGTCTCTCCATTATGTTTTCTCTTTAATGCATTTCATCTCTTTTGTGCAATTCTTCATCTTGGATTCCTTTATGTGTGTTTTAGATTTCCTACATGCCTCCTGCGTGTGGTTTAGCTTCTCCTTTATTTCTGCAATATCACCATATCCATTTTTTTCTATAACACTGAATCTGTGTGTTATGGAGAATTTGTATCCGGATAAAGAAGAGATCCATCTTCATAAATAATATATGGAATAATAGTTGAATTTGATGAATAATATTACATTGAGGGCCTCTTTTATATATTGTTAGGCACCTTCTGCGAGGATTCATGTCCTCTTAGAATAATTATAATTATTATAATTATAAATTAATTGTTAGTTATATTTATTTGTTATTTTATTTATGTTTGTGACATTGCCTTCCCCTTAAGGGAATATTTGTCCTCAAATTTTAGTTTGTTGAGGTCATCTTTTACTATTCTGGCTCTATATCAAACCTATGACTTGAGACATGCAAGTTTGATTATGACCATTACTTCCTTTTGTTTCTTTTGCTTCGGAAACTGTATTAAATCTATATTTGGTGAAGTTTCGTTTATGCTTTTATCGCTTGTTTGGTTGTTACTTTTAACTATTTTTGTTGTTGATTGAACAAACTCGATCGACTTTCCCATGATAACTATTTCCGTGGTTTTATTATTATTAACCTTATAGTTGTTCTTATTGATGTTCTTTATAGCAGTCCTTATGATGACATATTCTCTTCGTGTGTTTATTATTATGACATTCTTGTTGATGTATTGATCTTCATTACCATCCTTTTCTTTAGTCATTATCATAAGTTCCTTTGTTTTTTCTTCCTTACTTTTTGTGCATACAACTTCCTTCAGATACTTAACCGCATAATTGGCTTCATTCTCATTGCAATTTTGATCAATATCCTTACTCTCATCTCGGTTGACATAATAGATTTATGTATCTTCCTCTTTATCATTTTTATGTTCTTTGTCTGGTTTTTCTTCCAGGCTTTGAAAATCATATTTAGATTTAGTTGCAGAGTACTTGTCTTTAGAGGCATTCAGTTTGCTTCGTTGGCTTATTTTATTGAAGGTGTCGTCAATATCTTTTTGAGCAGATTTTACAACTGATTATTCCATACGATCAAGCATTTCATCCATCTTTTTCTTTTGCTTATAAAAAATCATATCCAATTCTTCCTATATTGACCTCATGGCTAACGTAAAAAATTTCCCAGTGATTTATGTGGATCTTGATTAATTAATAATAATGATTATTTATTATTAATGAAATCAAGATAATAATAAGTAGTAAAAGCAATATAATAATAATTATTATTATTTTTAAATAATAATATTATTATATGTGTTTATTATACACTTTTTCTTTTAATAATATCGAGTAACGTTTCAATAAATAAACAACCTAATTAAGGTGTCAGTTGGTTTCTTGATAAAACTAAGGGTTGTTTTTATAAAACTAAGGGATGGTTTTATAAAGCCAAGGGCTCACAAAACCATGTGCACTTTCATAAAACCATGTGCGATTTTACTTCTTTTTTTCTTTTTAGGAGAAGGTCCTATTTTTTAGGGAAACCCTAGGAATCAAGCCATGAGGATAAAGAAGAGATATATCTTCATAAATAATAGATATTGAATAATAATTGAATTTAATGAATAATATTACATTGATGGCCTCTTTTATATATTGTTAGGAACCTTTTGATAGGAGTCATGTCATCTCAGAATAATGATAATTAATTAATTGTTAGTTTATATTTATTTATTATTTTATTTATGTTTGTGACAGTTTCTTACCATCCTCATTCTTTTTTTTTTTACTTTCTCTAGTCAATGTGTTGAAATATGGATATCCCTATACACCTTTAGTTAACTTCCATTGACAAATGCATCCATGAATTCCCCACTCAAATTTCATAATTGAACAACACTTGCGTTTGTCACAGATTCTATTACATATGGATCCAACCAGTGCATTCGAAACATACCTAGGTGCCTCAAACACTTGTAGTGATAGATAAAAACTAGATCTCCTAAATAGAACTTCTTCTATTTAATATGTATTTCATGCCATGCATTTTCACATGCTTTCTTAACCTACCGATGAAATATCCCGACAAAGAATTCTTCCTCCAGTACCATTAGATATCACAGTATTTTCTCTAATTCCCCAGAATTAGTGATCTCTGTCAATACAACAATGTGAAATCTCTGCACTATGAACTCCATGGTAATAACTCCCTCCTGACCATACACTAGTCAAAATGGTGTCTATCCTATCAAATTTTTACATGTTTTTCATTATTCCCATAATACTGTAGGAATCCTTAGGTCCTACTCATATCGATCGACATTGCATATCTTTGTCAATGCATTTTATCGGATCTTGTTAAATGCTTCCACTATTCTATTTTCCTGAGGATGATAAGGTGTGCTCTTTTGGTTATAAATCTAAAATTATTCTATCAAGGATGCAATTATATTATTGAAAAAATGGGTCCCTTGTTCACTCATAAGGATTCTTGGACATCCAAACCTTATGACAACATTCTCAAATAGAAATAATGTAGCTTTCTGTGAGCTACAATATCTGGAAAGTTCTGTGTCATCCCATCAGGTCAAGTAATCTATCATGGTGATTATATATCTTGACCTTGACCTTTTTTCCGATGGGTTAACCGATCCAATGAGATCCACTGTCCATTTATCAAAATCCTGCAATGTTACTTGTGGTATTAACAACATCTCATCTCTTCTAGATGGCGTGTCAACTTGCTAACATACATCACATTTCTAATAGAACTCCTTCACATCCTTATGGAGGGTGGGCCACCAAATTCCTACACACAAAATATTCAAGGCTATCGCTTTCCCTGTGTAGTGGCCTCCCACAACTCCTTCATGTTCCTCCGAAAAGATCATAGGCCTTTCCTGCTCTAATATGCATCTTTGTATAATACCATTTGCACCTAAATTGTAAAAATTTCCTGCTATATGCTGATAATATGCTACCTTTACTACTAATCGTTTCTTCTGTTTGATGGTAAAGTAAGGTGGGGCTAATCTTGTGCTCGAGAAGCATCAAATCTATACAAAATAATCATCAAACATATGTACTACAAAAAAATGCACATATGGTAGGATGTCATCCAAATTTCATGCATCTTCTCCTATGAGTATGCGCGATAAATGATCATGTCCTGAATTTAAATTTCAGGGATTCACGACTACCTCAAAATCATATTCCTAAAATAATAACGACCATATTCATATCCCCCCAACACTGTCGTATTGACTAAGTATCGCAATACATAATGATACATGTACATATTAAACTGTGATATCAGTAGATACTGCCTAAACTTATGTAGCACATAACCATTTCCAACCCTTCTCACTCTATAGTAGTGTATTTCTGCTCAATACTTGATATATTCTTTCCTGCACATGCAATGGGATGATCCAAGTCTCCTTCACCTGGATCAGCTAGAACTGCACCCAATGCTATTGATGATGTGTCTATGTGGACATGGAATTCCTTCTTCCAATCTAGAAATACTAAAATTGGCATAACCATTAGTTTCTGCTTTAGGGTATCCAAACTTTATTGAAATTCCTTGTTCCGTTGAAACTTTACCTCCTTTTTCAAAAAACATTCTAGTGGTGCTGTGATCTAGGTGTATCCCCTGATAAACTTCCTGTAGTGTCCTATATGAACGAAAGTTGCTCGTAGTTGTCACACTCAATTTCATGGTGGAAGATCAATAATAGGAACAATTTTTGAAGGATCTACCATGAGTCATTGTTTACATACTACACGACCCAACAAGATACCAAATGGGTCACATAAAATACAATTATTTAAGTTTAAGGAAATATAGAACTATCTACATCTATCCAACATTAAGGTAGATTTTGACATTGTCCTTCAGTAAATTGAACACCATCTAATCATCCAAACATACCTCTATAAATTTATGAATAAAATCCCTAAAGGCTATTACAACCTCTTGGGAAAATACTAGTCGCCCATTCTTCATTCCAAAAGGCATGACGGTATACTGATAACATCCCCATTCTGTAGCAAAATTTATCTTATGCCTATCATTGTGCGCAATCGTGATCTGATGATATCCGGAGAATTCATCAGCGAATGAGTAAGCATCATGTCCTCATAAATTCTCCAAAACTTCATCAGTGAATGGGGCAGGGAATGGGTCATGTAGGAAAGAATCATTCAATCTGTACTAATCTATAGAAATTATGATTCCACTTGTTTTTTCTTGGACCACCATTGAGCTGATCTAGTATGACTCCTCGACAGGCTCAATTATCCCAGCTTCCAACATCCTATCTATTTATTCTTTTACTTTCTATGTATATACTATGTTAAGCGAATATGATCCCTTCTTTGCTGGCTTGGAATCTAGCTTCAATGGGATCTTCATTTCCAATGAATCCCCAACAATCCCTTTCATTTATGCAAATTTATTTTGAAACAGGTTATAGTGTTCAAGTAGTAAATCAACAATATTCTTAATAGTTTCGTCTTTCGAGTAGTCTCCAATATTTTCAAAATTTGGATAATACTTCGTGCCAATATTCACCTTGTGTGTTTTAAATGACTTTGCATAGTGAGTGTATCCAAGCTCGAGCCCCTCTATTGCATGCTCTCCTATAGTTTTGGGTACCTACAAATTCCTTGGGTTTTCATCCTCCCAATCTTTTCCAACAACATTATAGCATTCCAAAATTTCACGAACCTTCATATAAGGTACGTGAATTCTACAGAGGGGTGATGGTATTGTCAAGCCTCTTGATGAAAAGATCTTATTTTTTATAATATGCAACATTGTTTCCACTGATGGGGCCTCATCTTAAAAAATGAAAGTTACCTTGAAGTTGCAATTCAAATCTTATCAGTTTGATGTTCCTCTCTGCACTTACAATTGTAAGTACAAGCTCTTTAGGATTGTGTCCATAGTATGTACAAACAAGTGCATCCATTCCTGATTGGGTACTAAAATCCATGTTGCAATGCACTATGTAATATGATATGAAGGAAAACTAAACCCAGTATATTTCTACACAATGTATTTAGATCCTAACCTGAACTATAGCAACATTCTTCATTGTTTCCAATAATCTATTATATCTTTATGCACATCCCACCATCTTGTAGGAGTCACTTTCAACTTGACATATAATTCTAACATTTTTTTTGTTTGAGTATCTGTAATCCAACGTATTTGAAATTTTTTTCTATATCTGTTAGTCCATCATACTCCAGATGATCACCCACCTCGGTTCCAATCTAGCGCAATGCATGGGTGATATGAGCACACCTCCTTGAATATATCTCATGTAACCTATGTTCCCAGTCTTACAAGGCTTCTTCTGAATCTGACTCGCAAGGATTGATACTTCACCAACTGAGTACACCCTCTGTAGTAGGATTAACATACCGTCCATTTACATGGTAACATTACAAAGGTTATCAAGTTTTCCTTTCCTTACTTATTCTGCATAATGCCATCCTTTTGTGGGATCCAATGGTGCATCAACTCTCAAGTCTTCTATTTTGAATAGAATTTGTCTCTTTTTAAATTCAACAATAGCCTGGTTTTCAAAATCCCAATTAAGTCCAATTAACACCAGATAAGGTTTTCTATCATGTTAAATTTTCTGAATTTACTTCAATATGATCTATGATCTTAACTGAGAGAACAACATGTACAGCATATCTATAGCATATCAATCATGGAGACAATATTGCAAGCACACAAGAGACACAAAGATTTACTTGGGGAAAACCATAAAGGTGAAAAACCCCAATAACTTCCTCATAGATAGATAGAGCAATGATACAACCAACCAAGAGAGATAGCCATAAACTAGCAGCAGATCCTCCTCCTCCATAAGTGCGCCACTCCTCCTTGAGTGCATGTGTGAGAAGTGAGTGAGCAAATAGAGTGCCTCCCGCACTCTATTTATACTTGACTTGACTTGCCTTTTTACCTAACTCATGTAGGCTCAAACTTAACCACATAACATAATGCTGAGTGGGCCGACCCCCAATAGGGTGTTCTAATAACCCTTTGACCCACATGGCCAACCCCCAATAGGGTGGTCTAATAACCCTTTGACCCACATGACTTATATAGGGCCGACCCCAAATAAGGTGGTCTAATAACCCATCAAGTATAAGTTACGACACTTACAATATAAATGACGACACTTCCTTATAGAGCAATAATACCATCTCTATAGGAATACAATATACATATATGTGAAATACATTCCGAAGTTACATATACATCAACACTCCCTCTTAACTAGGAAGGTATTTCTCAGCACAGTTCTTCTAGCACAAGTCATCTTCTCTGGATCATCGTCACTAGATAATCGTCATCGAGTCATCATCATCGTCACTGCTGCTGCTATCTCAATCAATCTTTGAATCTACTCGTCATAGGAAGTTCTACAGAGCCAGTCCTTTTTCATACTGGATGTAGGCCCACCACCTGCAAGTCTTCGTCATCACTGGCCATACTGTGGAATCCTCAGGACTTATTACGTGCGTCACAAAACCTCGAAACAGCATCCCAGGATGTTACGGGTACACAACTCCAACCTGTAGGATCTCCCAGGGCGCTATTACATGTGACCCCACCACAAAACCTCGAAAGAGCATCTCAGGATGTTACGGGTACACAACTCCGACCTGAAATCTCCCAGGGCACAAATTACATGTGGTCCACCACAAAACCTAGCAAGAGCATCTCAGGATGTTATGGGTACACAACTCCAACTTGAAATCTCCCAGGGCACAAATTACATGTGGTCATGGCAAAACCTCGAAAGAGCATCTCAAGATGTTACGGGTACACAACTCCGACCTGAAATCTCCCAGGGCCCAAATTACATGCCATAGGACAAAACCTCGCAAGAGCATCTCAGGATGTTACGGGTACACAACTCCGACCTGAAATCTCCCAGGGCACAAATTACATGTCCTCCCAGAGCAATGTCTCGAAAGAGCATCCCAGGCTGTTACGGGTACACAACTCCGACCTATAGGATCTCCTAGACATGCTCATCTGCACAACCTGATCCACGGCCATAGAGTATTAACCTGATAGTCACCATACATCATCCTGATGTACTCATGATCGTCCTGATCATCATCACTGCAACATCCTGCTGCATGTCATCTAGAGCAACATCCTGAAGCTCATCATCCATGATCATCCTAATCATCACTGCAACATCCTGCTGCATGATCCACCTGATCATCAATGCATCCACCTGATGCATACCAAGTATCTACCTGATGCATACCAAGTATCTACCTGATACATATCATCATACATGATCCTCCTGATCATACAATGTATCCACCTGATACATGATACATATCACCATACATGATCCACCTGATCATACAATGTATCCACCTGATACATATACAGGTACATGGTCCAAGCATCCAACATGATGCATATACAAAATACATACACATGATCCAACTGATCATATCCAGCATCCAACATGATGCATACATACATAAATGATGCAACTGATCATATCCAGCATCCAACATGATGCATACATACATAAATGATCCAACTGATCATATCCAAGCAGAAACCAGAACGTCATCCTGATGCCCATTATCCAGTGCTTACATCCACAGCCATGTGAAGGATCCTCCTTCCAACATGCTTGGAATGGCTTCAGCAAATGTGTCCATCACTTCTTCCTCGAAGTGTCCTCGATCTGAAGAACGCTAAGCCTCTCTCTGAAGTACTCAAACTTCACTCTGGCTAGTGGCTTTGTCAGCACATCTGCAATCTGCTCGTCCGTCGCAACATACAAAAGCTTCACAGCTCCTCTCTGCACCATATCCCTGATATAGTGATATTTGATCTCTATGTGTTTCGACCTGTCATGAAACACTGGGTTCTCGGATAGCTTCACACAACTCTGGTTATCACAGAAGATACCAGTAGCCTCTAACGGGAAATCAAATAACTCAGACAGTAGCTTCCGTAGCCATACTGCCTCACAACTAGCTGAACAGGCTGCAACATACTCTACCTCAGCTGTACTCAGTGCTACGCAGGACTGCTTCCTGCTAAACCAAGAGATCACACCTGATCCCATACTGAAGCAGCACCCAGATGTGCTCTTCCTGTCTGCAGCACTGCCAGCCCAATCTGAATCAACATAACCCTGCAGGTTAAACTTTTGATTCGCCTCATACCTGAGCCCATAATCCACTGTACCCTTCAGGTACCTCAGAATATGCTTTACAGCAACCAGGTGAACACTCCTCGGATCCGTCAGGAACTGGCTCAATGTGTTCATAGCAAAGCAAATGTCTGGTCTTGTGTTCGTCGGGTACATCAAGGACCCAATCATCTGGCGATACATAGAGACATCAATCGGCTCAGATGAAGCATCACATAGAAGCTTCAGATTTGATTCCATAGGTGTGGCCATGGCCTTGCAATCCATCATCCCGAACCTCTTTGGGATCTCTACTGCATACTTCCCTTGTCCAAGGAAGATTCTATCTGCACTCTGCCACACCTCCATGCCAAAAACAAATAGTGCATCATCCCCAAGTTCTTCATCTCGAACTCGGTAGTAAGCTTCCGCTGCGTGTCGGCAATCAATCTATCTTCACCATACCAAGTTCTGCACATATATGATTTCCTATCATGTGTCTCAGAACCAAGTGGCTTCTCTACATACACTTCTTCTTCAACTACACCATTCAAGGAAGCTGTCTTGAATCCATCTGGTGTATCTTCTATTTCATCACTTTTATATTTCTCAATGCTGCCATCTGCAACATGCTTGATCTGATAGTTCCATTTGGAAGTCATAGCAAACTTCCCTTCATGTCTTGGGATTACATCCCAAACATCATTCTTCATGATCGACGGATCATGGCATTTCATTTCTTCATCCCAGATCCTGGGAACTTCAATATCTTCAATAGATATCTTTGTTGCTAGAACAAATGTTGTAGTTCTTCTTTTGTAGGAGATGGCATACGATCTTTCCTACACAACAAGTTAAATTGCATGATTAGAAAACATCTCATAGTTTTCAGAACAAATTCTTACACATAAAGAAATATGCCATACAGTCATGCAATTATCTTAGCCAATGCTTCAATACAACATTTATCCATATTCCGTAACTTTCTAGATGCCTTCCAATCTCTACCAGAACATTGTTAAGAGTGTGCACAACTCCCAACATGTCAGCAAAGAGGTTTCATTCTAGATAATTAGCAATGGAATGTTGTACAGTGCCATAGGCCACTTACCCATGCATATTAGGAGTATACTGTTCATCAATGCAATTATTCTAATATGCATAATACACAACCTAATTCTAGGAACATCAGTATATACATTATTGAACAGTATTATTTAAGAAATGACAATTCAAATACTTATCTTTGTTTGTTCGTTGGGTGGACTCCCTTTGAGTCTTTGCTTCCTTGCAGGAGCTGCTGGAGTCCTAATCTGAAGTAGCTTCTTCTACACCTTTCTATTGTGGGATGTAGAGAGATGGTCAACTCCCTCTGAATATCTGCATCCTTGCATAAACCACTGGAGTGTACTCCCTCTTGATCTTTGCTTCCTGGATTACCTGTCCTTGAACTTACATTCATCCTTGGTTCCTATGCATGCTTATTAGTATCATGATTGTGTTATCCTTGTGATCTCATATAAAATCATACATTCATTAGTATACTATTAAAACACAATAATCTCAAGCATGTATAGTCATGATCATTTCAAACAGAAAATAATAAGCATTAGCATTCAAGGTTTATGTAGAATTCTTAAGGTTAGTCAAATCATAAGAAACATAACATGTCTAAACCTGTAATTACTCAAACCTATGACTCTTCAGGTTAGTTGAATCATCAATCAAGATAAGAGATATATTATGCATAAAACATGTGATTATTCAAACCTATACCTTCATGATTCTTCTGGTTAGTCATATCATCAATTATGGTAAGAAACATAATATGCATACAACCATGATTATTCAAACCTATGACTTCATGAATAATCATTATCAACAACAGTATAAGATCCTAACACAAGGTAGGATTCTAGCTTGATATAGGAAAAACATACCTGGATTAGCATGCTAGCTATTTATGTCTAACATACTCACATGATGTCTTCTTGTTCTTCTTCAATGACTTGTGCTAGTAACCTGTATATCTCATAGGTTAACTATTACAAAAACCAAGTTATACATACCTCGTAAATGGATCTTCTATGAGATCCATGACAATGGATGAATCTTTGTCCTCATGATATCATGACCATATGTTCTTGGACCAGAACATGATTTGTCTTTCTTGGTGTACCTCTCATGTTAGTAGACAACATAAACCTCATACAACACCATAATGCATTAGTACAATCATAAGTGTCAACACCCTAATCAATGAATATTTTCTATCGTGCATTCATAGTTTTATTAAGGTGATATGACAAGTCTAAAATCAAGATTGTACTAACCGTAATAACATGAAGATAAACATACCATAAAACTAATCATGAACAAATCTCAAAACATACCTCGATGATTCATACCTGTCGAGATCGCTTGTAATCTTCTTATGTAAGGCATAAGCCTCATCTCCCTCTGAAACATGAACTTCTTCACTTATGTAAGTGACCAATCCATCTTCTTCTAGGATTAACCCAATCCACTTGATTTGCAAGAACTGGACCTTGAGCTGGATATGGGTTTGTCAGAGAAACCCCAAAAATTCAAACTTTGAATTTCAAACTTCTGACAGGATAGAAATATGCACCTTGATGAGCTGATCAAACTGGTATATTCAGAATTTGAAAACTGCAAAGTTTCACTCCTCAATTTTTCTTTTGAAACTTCTGGATTCACTGGATGTGACCCTAAACTGGGGTTTGATGAAGCCCACTCTTCCGCCCAATCAAAATGTTTGATCCAAAGCTCTAAGATTCTATTTTTCTGAGCAGCTTCCAGCCGTGGTCACAGATTTCAAAAATTCCCATTTTTACAGAAGCCCTAATTTTCCACTTTTCTGATCAAAGTCCCGAACTAGGGTCTAATCAAGCCCGGCCTTCTTCCCAACCAAAAATTCTGATCTTGGTCTCTAAATTTCTATTTTGATGAGTAGCATCCAGCCGTGGTCTCCGATTACAAAAATTCCAACTTTCTCCAAAGCCCTAAATTCCGGAAGCCATGAATGAAGGTACTAAAAAATAATTCTGTTTTGACAAAAATATGTACCTGATTGTTTCTGGTGTAACTCTGAACTTTTTGATCCACAAGGTATGAAAAAGTTTCTTGAGATAGCCTGACTTGTTTTCTTTCCATCCTGACAGGTCTGACCTCAATTGGATTCTCTGAGAGAGAGTTATTCCAAATGTCGCAACGTGACCTGTTTTGGGATAATTCAGGAGAGCGAAATTGTACGGAGTGCCACGTGTCACTGTTTGAACTTCGGCCTCTGAAAAAGTTTCATGAGATATCTCGGCCTGTTATCTTTCCATCCTGATAGGTCTGACCTCAATTGGACTCTCTGAGAGAGATTTATTCCAAGTGTCGCAACGTGACCTGTTTATGGGATAATACAGGAGAGCGAACTTGTACGACGTGCCACGTGTCACTGGTTCAACTTAGGCCTCTTAAAACGTTTTCTGAGATAGTACAGACTGTCTACTACCTGTCTCTTTTTATGAAATTGCATTTGGAGCTTCCTAGCCCAATATATGACCTTTTTCCCAAGGTCACCTGATTTTGACTCAGATCTGGAAGAGGCAGAAACCCTATATTGTACAGATCATAAATCACAAAGTAAAACGAATTAGAGGTTGTCCTTTGGACACAAGGTACCTGGATATCTTAGCTTCGGCCTGTAACAATTTCAGATCCGAAAACGTTTCGAAAACGGATTTATAGCGAAAGTGCTACGATGACTGGTTTTTGCTATATCAAGCCCTAGCATCGTAAGTGCAACAAGTGTCATACATGCCATATCATGCCTTCTTTCAGGCTAGCTCTGATCCCATGTTAAATTTTCTGAATTTACTTCAATATGATCTAGGATCTTAACTGAGAGAACAACATGTACAGCATATCTACAGCATATCAATCATGGAGACAATAATGCAAGCACACAAGAGACACAAAGATTTACTTGGGGAAAACCATAAAGGTGAAAAACCCCAATAACTTCCTCAGAGATAGATAGAGCAATGATACAACCAACCAAGAGAGATAGCCATAACCTAGTAGCAGATCCTCCTCCATAAGTGCGCCACTCCTCCTTGAGTGCATGTGTGAGAAGTGAGTGAGCAAATAGAGTGCCTCCCGCACTCTATTTATACTTGACTTGACTTGCCTTTTTACCTAACTCATGTAGGCTCGAACTTAACCACATAACATAATGCTGAGTGGGACGACCCCCAATAGGGTGGTCTAATAACCCTCTGACCCACATGGCCGACCCCCAATAGGGTGGTCTAATAACCCTTTGACCCACATGACTTATATAGGGCCGACCCCAAATAAGGTGGTCTAATAACCCATCAAGTATAAGTTACGACACTTACAATATAAATGACGACACTTCCTTATAGACGAATAATACCATCTCTATAGGAATACAATATACATATATGTGAAATACATTCCGAAGTTACATATACATCAACATATCATCCATTATCTCAATGAATTCAAAATATTTTGTGTTGCACACTCCATCAATATTGACATTCACCCCTATCAATGTTCTAATTGGAACAATCTTGTGTTCATTTTCTAGCCTCAACTAAATGGGTGACGACTTCAACTTTAGTTTTCCCATAATATCCCATGTCTATTTTGGAAGGACGTTCAAATCAGATCCCAAGTCCAAGGTGATATAATCCATACCATCATCTCTTATCTATGCACTGAGTTGAACTACCCTATTCATCCTTCTCTTTTGCTCTACCTATATGACTGTTCATGATATAACATGTTTATATTTTCTACATTGATCGATCATCCTCCATATCATGTTTAAGGTAGTTATGTACTTTATTAGTTCTAAAAAACTCTTTAAGAAACTTTTCAACAAACCTATCTTCTCAAATGACCTTTCTAGAATCGAGTAGTCATAGAATGGAGGCATATCATAAACAGGTGTCCTGTCATATATAGGTCATGATGTCTATGCTCCACATCCTATTTCTAGCATCTCCTTCCTTGTTTGCTTGTATGTGTCCCTCTCCCTCTAAGGGTCAGATGACATAGGTGGTTCTACTTCTTTCTTGACCCATTGTTCAGTCAAAATTCTTTGATATGTTGCATTGAATCCTGTTCTCGCTCCTCCACCCGTAACTACTCCTATATTTGATCTATCGCCATGTTCTTCCACTGCAATCATCTGCACATTCTGGTTCCTTTTCTCCTTCCATTTCATGATCAACTATGGACAATATTCCATTGCATGATCCAACTATCTACAATAGGTGAACACCGTATAAGGATTCAGACAATCCCATGCAAAATTCCTAGGATGGTTAACTAGGATGGTTACAATTATAAGAGATAATATATCCTCATCCTCTACTAAATCCTACTATTCCGTGACCTCTTCCTCCTTGATTATAGTCCCTTAGATTATTATATTACGGTACTCCTCCTTTTAGTCTAACTTCCCCTTTAACTCTATATGCATTTGAGGTGTGTTCTCTCATTAGGTCGAGTGCACGAAAATCCCTTTTGTCATGCCCCACAGACTTACAAAAATTACAAAACACGTTTTTGGCATTGCTCTGATACCTATGCATCAAAGGATAGGAAAATGGGTGATGACCCACTATTTTGTATATTTCACACCAGATCCCTCCTCTGTTGGCCAAGGGATTCGGGGCCCCTATATCCAGATAATCTCTAAATGTTGGGCACTCTTTTATATGATGACTTTCCATTCTACATTTCACAGACCATACTTCTTCACATTTTCCCTTCCCTTTAGAGATGTCCTACAACATAATTGTCAATGATGCTGACTGTGACTGAACTTGAGTCATCCCTCCACTAGTCTCTCCTATAGGGGATTCTTCTAACTTATTGGTGAGATCTAATGCATAAAACTACGAAGAAATATTCAACTATGTTAATGGAAAACATATATGTGGTAATAATCCTGCAATGAACCATTCCTTATGTTGCTAGTGTGGAATCAAGAAGGTTAGCTTATCCATAATATATTGAATCTATGGTGAAAATATCATATTGATTCATTCTATAGTTTCTTAATCTCTTTTAGCTCCATAATACACCGTGACTTTTACTTCGGTTTTTGAAACGCTTTTAATAGATATTGCATGATGTCTTCCAATGTTTTGGATTGGTTCACATGTGGTGTACACTGATACTTCATATACCATAGTAATACACGATCTTCAAATGTCATTGCTACCTATGTGATTTTTGTATTACCATATTGGACCTACTTCATGGTCCATATTGCTTCACATAGAAATAAATGTTGTTCTAGATCTTTTATCGCGGCTCCATGGAAGACAGATATTCTCAAAGTGGGTTCTACCCCCACCGTTGTGTACTATGCATTATTCATCCCTGATGTCATTGATTAAGACTGGTTTTTAATACTACTTCCAATAATATGACTACCTTTACTTCTATCCTTGCTTCATGTACTAACTACAAGTGCTATCGACATAGTTTTAGTTCTTACCTCAGATTTTAGAGATGCGCATGGGGTTTTGGGTTCAACAAAAGGAACAAATTGAGTGAAGCTACTAGGATGCAGTGGATCTTCTCCTGTTAGGAACCCATGTCAACCCTTCTCTTTACGTTGTTAGTATATTGTTGTTGGATGCATATGCTTTGTGAGTCGTCCTGTAGTATTTGTTGATCCATAGTTTGTATTATTGTTGTTGGACGCATATTCTTTGTAAGTCATCCCGTAGTATTTGTTGATCCATAGTTTGTAGTGGCCCATGGTTTTGACCCATAGTATTGGCACCTAGACTTAGTATATAAGTTTGTGTTGAGGCCAATGAAGGTACTGTGAAGTTATTTGTATTGAACTTGCTCAAAGGAGGTTGCCTCCTCGAAGTGGCCTGCGATCAACAAAAATATTTGGTGATCTCATATATTGTGCATTATATCAATTAATTGTTGCAGGTTCATCACATCTGGTATAAGAGCACTTTATTGGACTCGTTGGGTGAAATTTCTGCCAAAATTTGTTTTCGCATCTGTTGCAGGTTCGGATCTGGGAATAATCCCTATCCGCTTAATTGTGGGAAGTACTTGGGCATAAGCCCTAAAAATTATTATGAGGAGTACCACAGGAACCCTGAAGTAGCTGGCCCATTGAGATGACTTGCCAGCAAAAAGGGAAACAACCCCTACCTGATTGACTAGTTCCCACCCGTGATGTAAACCAAGAGCTATCATTTGTGGCAAAGAGGTTATTAGTTTTACCATAGCCATGGAGTGAGGGTTACTACCCCAATATGCAAGCCGTTAGACAACATTGGTGGCCGAGTGAATCCCCTGAACCGTTAGGAAGCCGAGCATACCTGGGTTCCATATCTATTTTCAGCTGAAAAATCATAGATTTCCTCTATCCAGAACTGTTTTCGATCCCTTCCGTGCCGTTGTAGATCCATCTGTTTCTAATCAATTACTCGCCACTTCAGATCCATCTGTTTCTGATCAATTAATTGCCACTGCATATCCATATTTTTCTGATCACTTTCGCGTTGTTGCAGATCTATCCATTTCCGATCCCTTTTGCGTCGTTGCAGATCTATCTGTTTCCGATCCCTTCGCCATATCTCCCTTGTTTTCACTCTATTTCCCTTGAAACTTCCCTGACACCCCTATAATCCCATTTTGCATATTTCATTCCTGAGGACCCTATCCCAAATTCCACTTCCCAAAGCCATAAATCTCACATTTGTCTATTTTTACGGTTTTCCATAACTTATTCAACTTTCACCCAATCGCCTTAAAATTTTAACACATAGTTCATTTCCTATTTCTACTTCTTTGTCCCTCTCTACCAAATTTTCTCGTTCTTTCACCCCGCTTCTGAAATCCTCATTTTCTGCTTCCCTGTCCATTCGATGGTGTCCAAAACCTAGTCAAACCCAAATTACCCCTCATATTTTTTCCCAAATCCCGATTTTCCTTTACTGAAATAGTTTCTGTTTTTGTTTCTCTACCCACTCAAAAAAATAAAATAAAATAAAACTCTTGGTTATGGTTGTCACCCGCACAGGAGAAAAAACCATGGAAGAAGCACTTGTAGCCATCCAAGCCAAACTCCAGGATCTGGATGAAAAGTTTCTTGGCCTCCATCTTGAGCATTCAGCCATGAGAAACAAACAACAGTCCGAGTCTTCATCAGACAATGGGTTCTCTTCTTCTAGCAATTTCCATTGTTCGAAGCTTGATTTTCCTCGCTTCAATGGGACTGATCCGACTGGATGGATCTATCGTGCATAACTATATTTCAGTCTGCAGAATACTTTTTATGTCAACAAAGTTCCACTTGCATCCTTTCATTTGGAACAGGAAGCTCTTCAATCGTACCGTTGGTACATCAAGGCTCATGAAGAGCCAAAATGACTAGTTTTTTGCCAACTCCTTTTGCAATTATTTGGTCCTAGTGATTTTGATGACTTCATAGGATCCCTCACTAAAATTTTCCAAATTGACACTGTGAGAGAGTATCAAACTGAATTTGAGAAACTATCCAACCACACCGAAGGATTTCCTAATGACTTCTATCGAGGTTGTTTTATCAATGGTATAAAGGATGCATTCCGCTCTGAGGTCAAAATGTTCTGTCCCAACATAATGATGGAAGCCCTGGGGTTGGCTAAGTTGGAAACCCAACAACACTCCAAACCCACTTTTGTTTCCTTCCGAACTATGGGTTCTCAACGACCTCCCATACTGCCAGCTCCTCGACCAATTCCTATCAAGCATTTGTCTGAAACAGAGATGCAAGCACGTAGAGAAAAAGGGTTTGTTATAATTGTGATGAGAAATTCACTCGAAGACATAAATGTGTTCATCAAAATCTCTATCTCTTGGATGTGGATTCTCTACCTGCCTCTGAAATTGGTGAATAAGCTCTAGATACAATAGATGCTCAGGTCAACATTCAGGAGCCACCTATTGACCCTCTGTCTCAGGACAACCAGCCATAGATATCTATCCATGCTCTAGCTGGAATCACCAACCCCCAAATAATGTGGGTCAAGGTTTACTTCAAGAAGCTTCCTCTTACAATACTCATTGATTCTGGTAGCACTCATAATTTCATTGATCCTCAGATCGCCAAACAGGCTGATTGTTTTATCGATCGTTGCTCCAACTTTGAATTCATGGTTACCAATTTTGGCACCTTACCTTGCAAATGGAAGTGTCGTAATGTGGGTATCTCTATGGGAGATTATAACCTACATTCTGATATGTTTTACTTGATCTTAGGTGGATGATGTGGTTTTGGGTGCTCAATTGCTATGCACACTTGGCCCCATCTTATGGGATTTTGCTGAACTTTGGATGCAGTTTTCCCCCAATAGACAAAAGCACACATTAACAGGATTACAACCAGGGTCTCTCAGCATCATCAATTCACATCCCATGGAAAAAATCCTAAAGAATAAATCACATGGTGTCACCACTTAGATCCATTCCATTCAGATGAAACCATCAACGGTCTCCACTACTCCTTTGGATCTACAACAAATTCTGGATCGATATACAGGTGTCTTTGCTAAACTAGTGGGACTGCCACCTTCAAGGCTAGAGGACCATCTTATTCATCTCCTTCATGGAAGTGTTCCTCCCAACATCAGGCCCTATCACTACCCATTTCACCAAAAAACATAGATTGAAATGCTCGTTCGGGACTTACTAAAGCAAGGTATTATTCGCCCAAGCACTAGTTCCTTTTCTTCACCAGTTCTTCTTGTCACAAAAAATATGAGTCATGGCACCTCTGCATTGACTTCCGAGCACTTAATCACCTCACCATAAAGGATAAGTTTCCAATTCTTGTTGTTGATGAGCTTTATGGTGCTCAATTTTTCTCCAGGTTGGATCTTCGTTCTAGGTATCATCAAATTCATGTTCATGAGGATGATATCCCTAAAACAGCTTTTCACACACATGATGGCCACTATGATTTTTTGGTCATGCCCTTTGGCCTCACTAATGCTCCTTCCACATTACAGGCCTTGATGAATAAAATATTCCATCCCTACTTGTGGAAATTCATTCTGGTTTTCTTTGATGATATCCTCATCTACAGTAAAACATGGGATGAACATCTCCAACATCTAGATCTTGTCATGCAACTTTTCTCTGACCATCATCTCCATGCCAAACAGTCTAAATGTGTTTTTGGATAGAAGGAAGTCGAGTATCTCGAGCACATAATCTCAGCACAAGCGGTTTGCGTGGATCCTGCCAAAATCGCTACCATGAACAATTGGCCGCATCCTCAGACACTCAAGAGCCTTCGTGGTTTTTTGGGGTTGACTGGCTAATACCGCAAGTTTGTCAAGGATTATGGGAATATTGCAGCTCCATTAATTGTTCTATTGAAAAATGATGCTTTTAAATGGACACATGCTACTGAGTGTGCATTTGACAAACTGAAACAAGCTATGTGTACTACACCTGTTCTAGCTATGCCCGATTTTTCCAATCCCTTGACTATTGAGAGTGATGCTTGCGGAAATGGACTTGGTGTTGTTCTCCTTCAATATGAACACCCCATTGCATTCACTAGAAAATCCCTTTTAGGTAAGAATTTAGCTGCCTCTACATATGAGAAGGAAATGATGGATTTTGCATGCACTACAGAAGTAGTGACCATACCTATTAGGGAATCATTTTGCATCAAGACTGATCACTAGAGTCTGAAATATTTCATGGAACAACGTGTATCCTCCCCATCACAATATAAATGGCTTAGCAAACTCATGGTTTATGACTATGAGATCACTTACAAGAAGGGTAAGGACAATATTGTGGCGGATGCTCTTTCTGGCACATTTGATGACCAAGGTTCTCTTTAAGCTATTTCTATGTCTGTTCCAAATTGGTTGCAATCTGTTCAATAGGGCTATTTCAATGACTCTTCATTATCTCAAATCATCCAATTATTAGACAAAAACCCTTCTAATGTACCACATTACTCTTGGGATGGTGCTTCCCTGAGATACAAGGGTCGTCTTGTGCTTCCCCCAAGCATAGATCTTCAACAGGTTGTATTCTATGAACTCCATGCTTCTCCATCGGCAGTGCACTCTGGGTTCCTCAAAACGTATGAGCGGGAACGATGTAATTTCTTTTGGCAGGGCATGAAATGGACAATTCAACAGATGGTGGTTGAATGTGATACCTACCAGTGCAATAAGGGTGAAACGACACTCCTTCTGGGATTGCTTGAACCCATACCTACACAGATTTGGACATATATTTCTATGGATTTCATTGAAGGGATCCCTAAATCTAGAGGGAAGGCAATGATTTTGGTTGTGGTTTATCGCCTCTCCAAATATAGTCATTTTTGTGCTCTCAGCCATCCCTATACAGCCTCCTCAGTCGCTCAAATTTTCCTGGACTAGATCTTTCGTCTTCATGGAATCCCTTCTTCCATTGTCTCGGATCATGATGCGACTTTCACTAGTCATTTTTGGACAAACCTATTTCACCACACTGGCACCAAACTGAAGATGAGTTCAGGGTATCACCCACAAACAGATGGTGAGACTGAAATTATCAATAAATGCTTGGAAACTTATCTTTGTTGTTTCACCTCTAAACAACAACATCAGTGGGAAAAGTGGCTCCCTCTCGCTGAATGGTGGTACAATACCTCTTACCACATTGCCTCTAAAATGACTCCATATGAAGTAGTTTATGGTCAGGAACCGCCAGTTATTCTTCCATACACCCCCAGCAGTTCACCAGTTCAGGCAGTCGACACGGTCCTTCGAAACTGCAATTGGATTCTTCTCATTTTACGGGACAATCTTCACATGGCAAGAAATTGCATGAAGCAACAAGTAGATCAGCACCATTCTAAGCACACTTTTCAAGCAAGTGATATGGTTTTTCTTCGTCTCTAGCCTTACAAGCAATATTACTTGAAACTTAAAGGGCTTCATAAGCTCGCTCCAATGTTCTATGGGCCATATAGGATTCTTCAGAAGAGTGGGTCCTTTGCTTATAAATTGGAACTTCCTCCTTCCCGCATTCATTCAGTATTTCATGTCTCTTGTCTGAAGAAAGTTCTTGGCACCAACATCAGAGGAAAAACTATTTTACCAGAACTAGATAATGAAGGATCCATCATTTTGGAGCGAGAGGCTGTCCTCAATAAGCGCACTCATCAGCTTCGCTCACGCTATCATAGAGGTCTTAATTCAAGGGCACAGAATGCAACTAGAGGATGCTACATGGGAACCACTCCTTCAGATTTAGCAACAATTTCCACATCTAAAGCTTTGAGAAAAAAGCTTTTTCTAAGGGGGAGGGGATGTTAGGAACCCATGTCAACCCTTCTCTTTTCTTTGTTAGTATATTGTTGTTGGACGCATATGCTTTGTAAGTCGTCCCGTAGTATTTGTTGATCCATAGTTTGTATTATTGTTGTTGGACGCATATGCTTTGTAAGTCATCCCATAATATTTGTTGATCCATAGTTTGTACTGGTCCATGGTTTTGACCCATAATATTGGCGTCTAGACTTAGTATATAAGTTTTTTTTGAGTCCAATGAAGGCATCATGAAGCTATTTGTATTGAGCTTGCTCAAAGGAGGTTTCGCGCTCGAAGTGACCTCGATCAATAAAAATATTCTGTGATCTCATATATTGTGCATTATATCAATTAATTGTTGCAGGCTCATCACATCTCCAAATGGACTGAGTTGAGATTCCTCTTCCCTCATTTTTTTGCACAGTAGTAATTCAATCTAGAATGTTTTGTCGATATCTCTCTCTTCAAACTTATTGTGTTGTCATTTTCTATCATCCATAGTCCTCTTGTTACTATACCAAAACCATTTTCCACTCTGCAACACTCCAATCTCTCCTTCCATTTCACCTTCTTCCTTTCTTGACATCCTCAACCCATCCATTCCTTATCTATTATTTCTTGCATCGCTCCCATAATATCAGACCATCCCTTGGTTATCCCCTAGTCCCCCTATGTACGCAAAGGCGCCTAGTGATAAGATTCCAACCTCAGAGCTCCCTTATCACACAACAACATCTTGATCCAAGTAGATAGTGATTTCAAATATCTTATGTGTGGACCATTAAATAATTTCCTTTCAGTAGTATTGTACAACTGTGTACAAATTATAGAAAACTTGATAACATAACCCTCAAATACTTTATCCATCCAAAAATCAACTACGCCGAGATATTATTACTTACTCTATTAACTTGCTAAATCAATTTAGGGTACCAATTCCTTGGAACAGTGGGGAAAAATGTTCCATTTTTTTTTATCTAACATTTTTAACCACTCAACCAAAATTATTGGGAATTCACCAAAGAAAATCGCATGTAAATCTAAAACATTTACCTCTCTAACCACTCCTGTGGGATGATCTGTGGGTTCCTATTTTGATCCTTGGAAAATTCATACTCGGCTTGTTTCTATCCACTAGTCAATATATTTATTATTTGTCCTCCACATCCCCTTCAGTTGAAGATCATGATCCCAACAATCGAACAATTTGTTTGCACACAATGGGAATACCCAGGGTTCAATATTAATTCACCAACAAAACATTTAGATAGCATCCCTTTCGGAATTAACTGAAAAAATATGAAGTCTCACTTGAGGCTTCAATGGGGACTATAGGAACTGAGTTTCCGTAATGCTTAAGGAATACGAGGCATTCATTCCATCCATTCTACTAAACACTCATAACATTCACACAGTACTAGATAATGTATTCATGGAAACATATATCATATTCATAACATCCAAACAAACATAAAATATAGTATATCATGTGTGCACAATAAATAAAACATTAACCATAATGCAACAAAGAAACATTTCATCCAAAACAAGCTCACTTCTTTATTAGCATCCAAACAGTTTCTTACAAAATAGGTGCACTGCACTCTTACATCAAATCTCTGTATCAAAAATACCAAATCCCTTACTTATGCATGTGTGCATTCTCTCCCTAAGCATGCTCTCTATCCCCAAAACCCCTTACATATTTATACAATTGAAATAGGTCTTAGCTTGTAACAAGTGTACAAAAAGTGCCTAACGGATTATAACTGTCTTATTCCTTTTGCATGAACTTGTCCCTTACCTAACTTGATGTGTGATCTATTTCCTACACGTAGTTCCCAAAACGGGTCCAAAATCCTAATCCAACAGCTTTCATGTTTGAAAATATCTCCTCTAACTCATATTTTTTAATGTTATTACTATATTGACCTACCTTGGATAAGGTTCTAACACTTCTTCCTGATGCCACTTCTTGGATCATGTTCTAATATTCTATAATCTATTATTATAGAGTTTTTTACTTTAGATTTTAGATTTAATGTTACTTTATTAATGTATAAATAAATTGAAATGAGATGAAATTAAAATGAAATAAGAAAGCAATTAAAAAAACATCTAACAATAAATGTAAGATATACCTTGGAAAAACCAAAGACAGGAAAAACTCATCTTGAAGGTGATTCATGTGGTCTTATCTTTTCTTCTCAGCTATAAAATCAAAATAAAAACAAAGGGGAACTCACTATGGATTTATCATAGACACAATGGCTAGTACTACTACTACATGATCTTCTACATCCTATGTCATATCTCAATATCCCACTCTCAAGTGCTCTGCTCAATTATGAAGCATATAAGGTACAATAATAATGAAACTCATTATTTTCATAGAGGACTAGTATTTAGCATATCCTAATAGTCATATAGGGATAGGGTTAGAGGTTTTTCTTGTATCAACCCCTGATTAATGTTAGGTTTTTGGACCCTCTAGAAAATTCTTGAAATTCAACACATGACTAGCATCAAATGTGTGAGTATTGTGATCTGGTGTAACATCCACTTAGTATGATGATGGTCAACAATATCAGACAACTTGCATGAGCCATATATTTTTCATATGAACTCCTATTGAAATTATTTTTGCACCATTGGAAAGGTCTGAATGTGTAGAATAATGTCAACAAAATGGAGCTATGAATGAAAAATTTCTACCCCAAAAATGGTTGTTTAAGGCATCAAACCGGCCTTGGAAGGTTCTAGTTCCCATATTGATACCAAAGTGGTACCTTTCCATAAAATGGGACATGCAAGCCAATACATCCATGTTTTCCACCCAAAATATACCAAAATATATCAAAAGAAATGTAATGGTCTATTTCGAATCATTGAGGAAACTAATCACAGAAGCATATCAAAGATTAGTAATCCAATGAATTACATGGTTAAAACACTAAAAAAAGGAAGCATTCCATGTCTCCTACCAGCATGTCCACTTGAGGAAATATAAGGCCTTAAATAGACCTTGGAAGGTTTAAGACCCCAAATCACCAAAGTGGAACCTTCACATAAAATGGGCTCTACAAGAAAATACATCCACTTTTTCCAACTAGAATATACCAAAATAGATGAAAAATAATAGAATGATTTATTTTGGATCATTAAGGAAACTAATCACACAAACATATCAAACATTAGTAATCCAATATATTGCATGGTTAAAACCCTAACAGATGGAAACATTCCATTGCCCCAACCAACATGGCAAAGCAAGTGTTAAGGCATGAATCAATATCCATTAGTATGAAAAATAGGATGAACCATCATATCACTTCACATATAGAACATAATCATGATTTTGATATTAGAAAATTACAAATACACACTAAAGAAACACACTTCACCTAAAAATACATTAAACAAAGTTGAGCTTATCTAAATCCTAAGTGTCTAAATATCCTAAAAATGTTGGTTCTAGACACAAAGGTAATCTCAATATTGAATCAAATATAGTAAGAGGCAATAGAGTAGTATTACAACATCATGAGGGTTGGTTCTAGGAACAAAGGTAATCTCAATCTTGAATCAAATATAGTAAGAGGAAATACAGTAGTATTACAACATCATGAGGGGATGAGGAAACTGTTGGAATATTCACACCATCATTTTTTATATTTTGCATGCCGGCATGCAAATCTGCATGTTGCATGCCACTGCATGCATCCAGTCATCATGTTGGCAGTCCTCCCAGGACCTAGAGCTCACTTTCAGCTCCCTAGAGCCTGTCTTCAGCCCCCAGTTGGCCTCCTATCTACCTGATGCGCGTTATTTGATTCTACTGCATGTCATGAGCGCCTTTGCTCACCTACCACCATTTATCTCTTAGTTAGAGCGCCCTATCTCACCTACCAAGAGTTATTATTCAGTTAGTGCATTGATTGAGCAGTTCTTCCACTAATTGCTCATGCCGACTGCTTGTAGCTTCTAGTTAGCTAGTTTTGAGTGCCACTTGACCACTTTGACAGCCTCATGTGCCCTCCTTGGAGTCTCCATCCCCTGATTTATGCCTAGATGGTTCTATTAGACTCAGTTAGACGCACTTGACTAACTATTACCATTTATTACTTATATTGCATACTGGATGATGTCTCCATTGTACTCCAAGCTAGACTTTGAGCATGATTCGAATGACCTCCTTGGCTAATTCGAATTCTCCACAAACTTTTCATCATTGTATTTTAATTATTCACAGTGCCAGCTCACAGCTAATGTATGATACTGCTATTCTACATTTTATGTGTTCATGAGTAATTATTGAGTGCATTCATCTCTTCTTCTTGCAACTTTCTTGAGAGTTTGTGTGAGGCTTGTTACAGTTGCTATATGCTACTGCAGATTATCACATGGTATCAGAGTAGTAAGCAGCTATTCGAATTGAATCCATTGCAGTAGTTGCAGTAGCAGCAGTTGCAACATTTCTTTGAGCAGCTATCTTTCCTTGAGCACCAAAATCCTTTGAGTTTCCACGGCAAATCCCGGTGCTATTACCTTGAATTCACTAGAGCAATCTAGTGAGGTCTAGCCAGGTGTGAAGGACTTAGTCTATGTGCTCAAGTGTCCTGAGGTAGTGTTCATTCGAAGTGTAGCAAATATCCACCAACAAAAACTCTTCTTGTTTTGCAGGTTTATTCACCCATTCGAATTCTTCTTCAGTTTGACATCCACTACTCAAATGGATCGGACTAAAGCTCACACCTTCCAACTATGTCGAATGGAAATCCAAGATGGCTCTTTTCATGAGATCCAAGAGATTTACCAGGATACTAAGTGGAACAATGGTAGAACCACTCAGTGCAGTAGAGAAATCCAAGTACTTGGATAGGCTTGATGAAGCAATATGATTACTTATTTTCCCAATTTTTGAATATCTACACTTCCATGTCATTGATCTAACATCTCCAAAAGAGGTTTGGGACAAGCTCGAATCCCTCTTTGGATAGAAAGATGATTTGAAAGGTCATAAATTGGAGAATGAACTCATCTCCTTGAGTCCTAAAAGCTTCGAATCCATCAATTCCTTCTTAACCATGTTCAAAAGCTTGATTTCTCAGTTGAAGAGATATGAGATAGTGAAAGAAGACAAACAACTGGTTATTGCCATTCTCTCCAAATTGGGGCCAAACTTCTCAGTTTTTGTCTCCACATTTCAGTAAGCTAAGATGTCCATTCCAAAATGGAAGTTTCCCTCACTTGATGACTTCATCCAATCTTTCACACAAGAGGAGGAGAAGTTATTCTCCATGGGAATGATCAAATCCAAAGTGGATTCGGCCCTTACAGCTACTGAGGCCAAGAGACCGAATGTAAGAGGCAAGCAAAATATTTATGAAAAGAGAGCGAATGATACAAAGCCAAAAGATGATCCATATCAGTCAGATGGGATTTTGAACCCAAAGAAGAACGAGGAATATCAGAAAGGGAGATCAGAGTGGACATATTGTCATCGAGGACGTCATCCTGAGAGTGCTTGTATGAGGAAAGCTATATACATGATGGCTCAGTTACTTGAAAATAAAAATATTATTGTACCTGCATGTGCAAGGAAGAAAGATACTGATACTGAACCTTCAAGATCTGAAGACAAAGAAAGATGTCATGCTCTCATGGAAAGTGCATCAAAAGAATCCTCATTCATTATAGATTCAGGAGCAACAAGACATATGTATTGCTCCAAAGATCTCTTCTCCAGCTTTGAATGCTCAGTTGGCCCTTCCATCATGTTGGGAAATGATTCAAAAATCTCCTCTCAGGGGATTGGAAGAATCAATCTTGACCATGGTTACTTTTCTGATGTGCTTTATGTTCCTTCTGTTGCAGCTAATGTTCTTTCAATGTACCAAATGACTCATATTGGAGATCCCAAAAGAGTGATATTTTCTCCAAATGAAGTCGAAGTACAACACATGGTTTCAAGCAAAACCATTGCAAAAGGTGTTGCAAATCATAAGACAAAAACCTATGAGTTTTCACACTTCTTACCTCTCTCAAAGAAGTCTACTCTTCACTCTCATGCAAATGAAGAGAGTAGGCTATCCCATCTCAACTACAAGCATTTGCAAAACTTGCAAGCTCAAGATGTGGTTGAAGGACGTATTCCAAATAACAAGTTTTCTCATAGAACTTGCAAAGGTTGCTTGAAAGGAAAGTATCGACCTAAGAAGATTGAGAAAAAGATAACTCTTGAATACGTACAAATGCTAGATCTATATACACAAGAACCTAAAGATCTAGCACCTACTGGTTCAACTCCTATGGAAAAATGGGCCATCACTACTGCATCCACTAGTGATCTTGTTGAAGATCCTTCATCATCAGTTTATAGCTCCTTTGAAAATGATCTCACCTATGATGTCTCAATGCATACTCAGAGATCTACATGCACCTTCAGAAGTAGTTTCATGATGTTCACATTTCTTATTTGGTTCCCACCACATCAGATTCAGAGTTTGGAAGTGATGATGAGCTAGTTTCACTTGCTTCTTCACATGATATTTTTTATTTAGAGTTTGAAAGTGATGATGAGCTTCAAGAGAGTGAACCTTCATCACATGGCAGTTTGAATTTAGAGTATGAGATTTCAGATTCAAAGCTTGGAAGTGATGATGAGCTCCAAGGGAGTGAACCTTCATCACATGGAAGATCGGATTCAGGGTATGACAGTGAACATGATGAAGAGAAAATGCTAGATCCAGATCCATAAGAACCTGAAGATCTAGAAAATGCTAATGAAGATGAGGAAATGGGAGAATCGGTTCAACAAGAACCTTATGATCTCTCAACTGATTTTCCTCCTCTTCCGAGATGGGAAGCCACTACTCTCCTTTCTGTTGAAGATCTTGTTGGTGATCCAGTTGATCAAAGGAGAACTAGATCATATTTTTAGAATGGAAGGTTTCATCCTTCTCACATTATTGATCCATTTCAGATCGATCGATCCTTCTTCAGAAAAGGACACTTGCCTCTTTCAGGGGTGAGTGATGACATGCTACTTTAGCATCCTTCAGTCTATTTTGAGGGAGGGATTTCTTCCCACTGGTTTTTCCCTCTTTCCTCACTTAGTTTATTTAGATTGACTGTATGGAGTGACCTTTGGTCTTAGTCACCAGTGCCCTATTTTTCATATTTTAGTTATTATCTCATAGTATAGCTTGCGGGCTCGTGTTGGAATATTCACACCATCATTTTTATATTTTGCATGCTGCATGCATTTGCATGCCACTACATGCATCCAGTCATCATGTTGGCAGTCCTCCCAGCACCTAGAGCTCACTTTCATCTCCCCAGAGCCTATCTTCAGCCCCCCGTTTGCCTCCTACCTACCTAATGCACCTTATTTGAGTCTATTGCATGTCATGAGCACCTTTGCTCACCTACCACCAGTTATCTCTCAGTTAGAGCGCCTTATCTCACCTACCAGGAGTTATCATTCAGTTAGTGCTTTGATTGAGCAGTTCTTCCACTAATTGCTCATGCTGACTGCCTGTAGCTTCTAGTTATCTAGTTTTGAGTGCCACTTGACCAGTTTGACAGCCTCATGCACCCTCGTTGGAGTCTCCATCCCTTTATTTATGCCTAGATGGTTCTGTTAGACTCAGTTAGACTCACTTGACTGAATATTACGATTTATGACTGATATTGCATACTGGATGATGTCTCCATTGTACTCCAAGCTAGACTTTGAGCATGATTCGAATGACCTCCTTGGTTAATTTGAATTCTCCACACACTTTTCATCATTGTATTTTCATTATTCACAGTGCTAGCTCACAGTTGATGTATGATACTACTATTCTACATTTTATGTGTTCATGAGTGATTATTGAGTGCATTCATCTCTTCTTCTTGCAACTTTCTTGAGAGTTTGTGTGTGGCTTGTTATAGTTGCTAGATCCTACTGCAGATTATCACAGAAATAACCTAATACAATTTTCTCATTTTTCATGACTTCTTTAATTCTAGTAGGGGGAATTGATGTTTGCAATATGGTGTTCTCTAGTTATTGAGCCAATACTTCATCATGATATTTGTTGTCATGAGTCTTCTTAGGTTGAAAAATGGGATGGAAGAATTCTATATCGGCATTAAAATTTTTGTAATCTCAGATGCTTTACGGGCCTCATTATTTTTGTGATTAAGATCTAACAATACCGTACTAGGAAATTAACTTTTTGTTTTCTTCAACTACAATATTTGTGTGACATAAGATTTAGTTAAGAAACAATGGGGAAAATTCATTGAACACCATTTGGCATTAACTTATTGTCATGAATAGTTGATTCCTCTTTAATAATCAAATTATCCAACTATGAAGAAGAAAACACTTCAACATTTTTAGTATCCTCTCCATGATGGAAAGACATGTTAAATTCAAGGTGATTATCACCAATCACCTTGGCCTTTAAATAACCCTCCTAATATTCATATGGATAAGTGGAAGGCTATCCTATGGTACATATCATAGATTTATCCTTAAGACGAGGAGAACATTATTGATTTTGGTTTTATTATAACTTTGTTGTTGTTGATTCCATAAAGAATGATTCTAGATCATAAGGGTTGGAATTAATGCATAATGATTTTATTGGATTTAAAAAAAAAAATTCACATCATTATTAAGTGCATGCAACAAATTTGTAACTTCTTCAAGAGTTTAGAATTTTCCAAGTAGAGAGGAGTTGTAGAAAAAATTTGTTTTCTATTTTAATTAGTTTTGAATGAGATATTCATACAAACCCTTGGGAAGAAATCTAGACACATATTTCTTGTTAAATCTTCAATGTAATTGAACATCTTAACTAAACTAAAATTTTTATTTCACACAAACATAAAGAAAAATCAAACTTAGATGATGTTATGTATGTTGCCATAGCAATAGGTTCTAAGGGCTTAATGACAATATAAATTTTATGATATAATTTGTAAAACCTTTTGTTTAACTCTAAGACAATTTCATCATTGTTACACTTCAAGGAGTTCAACTAAAAAAGATAATACTAGTTATTTTTCTCAACTATCCATATTTTCATGAATTTATCATGAAAATTAGTTTGTGTAGCTATGCATCCATCAAGGAGAAGTTTGAACCATTTTCATACTCACCTTCCAAAAAATGTTCAAGGATACTAGTGAAAATAACATCATCTTCAATGGAAAAATTGTTTATACAATCTTGAATTAAGGTAGTCTTGTAGTCATTTTCTATAGTAACACTATATCTATTAAAGTTGTACAATATTTTCATATACTCATTAAGCATATCATCATGGGAATTAGCATCAAGAAGTTGCAGTGTTTTATATATCTTGGGTAATTAAGGGTTTTGGATAAGTACTATTGTGGTTTAAATGTGGTGACTCTAGGTGTTAGTTTCAAAGTATTATTCCTAATTAAATCAGACATAATAAAGAAAGGGTTCTTTACTATGTTTCTAAGAATGAGTGATTCTATAATTTCATAATGGTTGCTGACATCAAATGAGTGGTGAAGGTTGGTATCAATAATTATGCAACCTATTAAATGATGCATTTTAGTTTGTTTTCTAAATGTATAAATTAACTTTTACTCTCCATTTACATTGACAATTTGATGGTGTTCTCTGATTATTACATGTATTCAATTGAGATTAATTGGAATAGTTGGAAGAATGATTGTTATCTTTTCGACTTATATCAATTCTTACTAATAACATCATGTTTTTTTATAAATTTGTAAAAATTATATATTATTTTAACTTTGAAAAAAAAACATTTACCTCGTGGAGATTTTTGCAATAACAATACTAAAAGTGGATATA
The DNA here is from genome assembly GCA_027924585.1 of Larix kaempferi. Lineage (NCBI taxonomy): Eukaryota > Viridiplantae > Streptophyta > Pinopsida > Pinales > Pinaceae > Larix > Larix kaempferi. The sequence continues at coordinate 11,638,938 of BSBM01000461.1, read as the reverse complement.
ATCTCTCGTTCTAGGTTACGTATATGAAAAAGTTGGCCTTTAATTTAATGCCCGAGATCGTGAGCCTTTCACGAGGAAGTATTACAATATGAAATTGATGCACGAATGGCAACTTCTAAGGGGCACAGTAGACACGGATGCTATATTTTAAGTTGGCTATATGATTTTCATTTTTTATTTGTCCATGTCAAGGTGTACATGCCTTTAAAATGTTTCATATATTCTTTTAATATATAAATATAAGATGGAATAATTGGTATTCTTCTCAGCAATTATAATAAATTCTAAAGAGCATAAGAATCAACATGGTACCGAAAGAGCACTGGGCTGATTCTTTTCCATGTGCATTTGTTTGTTGTATTAGTGTAGGCCCCATGGCTGGTTGATATCACTAACTACTTTGTTATTGACAAAGTTTCTTACCATTTCTCTTATAATGAATATTGTAAAATTGTTAGGCAAAGTGCTTCATTCATATAGATTACAGGTAATTTAAATTTCTCTTCATATAGATTACAGGTAATTTAAATTTCTCTTATAATGAATATCATATAGATTATAGGTTATTTGTTTAAATTAGGATCAAATAATGTGAAGTATGTGATGTACTACATGCTTGTCATAATGAGCCACGAGGATGCCACTTTTTTAAAAAGGAGCAATTACAAAGTTCACAAAATCACATAAGGATTCTACAGTATGTTGTTCAATATGATGAATGCAAATTCATGGGAAAAGCTATACAAGAAAATGAAATCCCACTACATAGGTATCAATAAAACCTTTTGAAAATCAAGGTTATATTTTGTAGAACCTATATCAATTTTCAAATAAGAAATATAAGAAATAATACATTTTTTGTTTGCATTAATTACCTTATAAAATGGGTAAAAGTCGAGCCAATGAATAATGTCAAACAAGATAAGGTGGGTTTTTCTTTTATGAAGTCCACTCCTTATCATCCACAAGCTAATGGATAAGTAGAAGTCATAAACATGGATTAGAGAACACTTTAAGAAAGATAATATAAGCATACAACAAAGTTTGGAATAGTAAATTAACTAAAGTAGTATGGTTTTACTAGACAACTTGGAAAACAATAATAAGGTTTACATTATAATAATTTATGGTAAAATTATCATGTTACTCATGAATTTGAAATCGAGATATTTAGGACAACATTGGATGTAGGCCCACTTGAACTCTTTACAATACATAAAGAAAGAGTTCACCCACTTAATGTATTGGGTGAAATAAGGTACTAGTCTCTTTCTCACAAAGAAAATATATAGTAGAAAAGACTCAAATTGCATGACAAGGTCATCAAAGCTAAGCAATTGGAAAATGGTGATTATTAAGGTAGTATTAAAACTCAAATATTTTAAAGCCAAGCCAAGAATAAGATGGCTAGGTGGCTAGGGCTATATAAAGTAGGGACACGTTTCAACAATGGTTCAATGTAGATTATATAAGTAAATGAAAAGATAATTCACATTATTGTTAAAGGCCACAAACTTTAATAAGCTTTATATTAAATCATTATCAAAGGAAGAGTTCATATTAAAATTGCAATATCAACATCTCAATTTGATTGGAAGTGCATTTACTTTCAAAACAAACTAAATATATTTTTATTATCTCAAAATTATACACGCACGCATGCACACACACATGTGTGCGCGCACACACGCACTCACTCACTCACATACACACATACACACATACACACACATAAATCACTAGACATAATTTTGATAGAATGATATTTAATTATTTAGAGATAACTTTTATGATTGGCATGTGATATTAATTGTCATAATAAATTACAAATTTAATAACAATAAAATTAAATAGAAATAGATAGATTTGTTTTCCTTTGATTGTAAGCATCTACATAAACATACATGCACTATCTATGGTAGGGTGCACATCATTCTTCCGAATATCTTTTGCATTAGTTTGAGTGAAAGGTTCACTCATCCTTGGTGGCATCCTAAGGAATCAATATATTCAATTATTCGATAGTCTTATGGTTAAAACCCCTTTTGGGCACCATAACATAGAATGGAACTTGAAAACTAGATTGCTTTCAATTCTATGATATAAAAGTAAAAGGAAAAAGATGGAAAGTTTTTCTACAAATGATGCAAGTCGCCCTACGGAAATAAGGTTCTTGCTTAACAATACACACGACACAAACCACAATGCTCACACAAACAAGGTGTAGAAAAAAATGCCAGAAGTGGCTTATATTACTTCTCTGAAATCGGTTACAAATGTAAAGTAACTGCAAGCAAATAACTAACTACAATCGGCCTCAGCCGTTACAACTTGGAAGTAACTGTGGTGTGTTATCCCTATTTGTTGACCTCTCCCTCTCCTGGTTCACCATGGAACTCTGAGCTATGGTTTGATCTCAACACTCTGCACTCAGCCAATGTGACTCTTCCAAAATTTCTCGGCTCTGCGCTTTGCTCTCGACTCTCTGTTTTCTGTTTTCCTCGTCGTGTAGAATGAAGGTATTTTCCTCCTCTTTTACTCTACGGGTGATGTTTCCAAGATTATCACAATCCCGAGACACGGGTTCCCTCCATTCGTCGATCTTGTCCAAATCCTGCGAATCTGCACTGTCAGCTTCCAGATGTGCTGTACAGCCTCTGTCCATGACGTCCTCTGTCACGTCCTTCACCAACTCGCAATAACTGTCATAACTTCCTCAGCAACCCCGAACAACTACTAAGTACAGTTCATTGACTTTCTTCCCTTCCGACCCTGCTACAGTAGTTAGTCACATCTCAACTTTCATGTCAGCTCACTCCTTTCCCCATTACACTTGGCTTCACTAAACCCTGTCACGTCATAGTTCGACCACTTGTCAAATATCGAACTCTTACATCGCTCATCATCTGTCAACCCCTTTCCTGTCGACCCTTGACTTCGCGACATCTGCTGATCCTTTAGTCGGTCGCACCCCAACTGCTTTTGCTCGACTTTTTGACTTTGACAAGTCAACCTACTCCCCACACCAATGGTCATCGGTACTCCCACTAGTTGGTTCCCTTCGGTCGATCAACTTCAACTAATCTACCCAGGTCCTAATGCCCCTGCATCAGTCTCCCTAGGTGAAAAATAATTCGACTGCTTCGTCAATATCCTGAACTCCTATTCGGAAATCCACGTCGCTTCTTGCAACTCATCATTTTTCCATCACACCAAGTATTCTTTCCTTCGCGATCTACGGGTACGCCCTACTTCGCGCTCATCAATTACTTCTGCGATCCCTTCTTTATGTCGGTCTAGAATCTGTTCTATCTAGTCGATACTTGTTTCTTCTCCTTTACTGTTGCTTGACCCTTCTTCAAATTTATACAGGTCTGAGACATTGAACGTTGTTGAAATGTTCAAGTCTTCCGGCAATTCCAACACATAGGCATTGTCTAAAATCTTCTTTAGAATCCTGCATGGTCCTATCTTCTTCAACTTCAGCTTGTTGTATGTTCCTATCGGAAATCACTCCTTCTGCAAATATGCATAGACTAAGTCCCCTTCTTGGAATGACAATAGTCTCTTCCTTCGATCGTCTCTCAACTTGTAGGCTGCATTACTCTTCTCGATGCCCTTCCACACATTTTCATGAACTTCATGCATATGCTATGCGAATGATTCAGCATCCGCGCTCTTCCTAGTTTCTATCGACAATTTGACCAAATCTACCACTACATGTGGACTCCTTCCTTCAACAATATGGAATGGGCTCAATCCTGCCGAATGATTCACATAATTGTTATATGCAAACTCTGCCTGTGCCAACACATTCTCCCATTGCTTGGGTCTATCGGCTGCTAAACACCTCAAAAGGTTTCCCAAACTTCTGTTTACAACCTCGGTCTGTCCGTCTGTCTACGGATGATATGCCGAACTAAACTCTAACTTCATGTCGAGTTTCTTCCATAGGGTCCTCCAGAAATGCCCCATGAATTTCGTATCCCTATCCGACGTGATACTCTTTGGAAACCCATGCAACCTGACTATTTCCTTAAAGAATAGCACAACGATCCCTGTGGCATCACTTGTTTTCTTACCTGGTATGAAATGTGCCATCTTCAAAAATCTGTCAACTACAACAAATATTGAGTCGTTCCCCTTCTAAGTCCTTGGTAATCCTAACACAAAATCCATGCTAAGATGCTCCCACGGGTTCTCTGGTACTAGCAATGGTGTATACAACCTCGTGTTTTGACTCTTTCCCTTTCCCAACTGGAAAACTTGACATTATCGAACCCATTTTATGACATCTATCGACATCCTTGGCCATAAATACTTTTCATCGATCAATGCTTTGGTCTTGTCGATCCCAAAGTGTCCTACTAACCCTCCATTATGAAATTCTCGGACTAGGTTCTCTCTCACTGATCCTTTGGGAATACACAACTGACTTCCCCTGAACAGGTAACCTTCTTGAATGAGATAACTCAAATATGGAGTTTTGTCGATGCTCCAAGGCTCTCGACAAGCCTTCCATGCCTTTGCAAAATCCTCATCGGCTTCATACTCCATCTTTATCAACTCTATTCCTTTTGCCTGAACAGTTATTGTGCTCAACAGTGCAACTCTCCTACTCAATGCATCAGCAACTTTGTTCGACTTGCCCAACCTATGTCGCAACACGAACGTATATCTCTAGAGTAGCTCCACCCATTTCATGTGTCGCTGGTCCAACTTTGACTCAGTATTCAGATACCTCAGTGCTTGGTGATCTGTGTATAACACAAATTCCTATGGCAACAAATAATGCCTCCAATTCTTCAATGCTTGGATGATCGCATAAAATTCTTGGTCATAGACCGAATACTTCCACTTCGTGCCATTCAGTTTTTCACTGAAGAATGCAATTGGTCGGCCTTCCTGGCTCAACACTGCTCCCATTGCCGTTCCACTTGCATCACAATCGACCTGGAAAACTTTGTCAAAGTCTGGGAGCGCCAACACCGAGCTCTCAGTGACCTTTTCCTTCAATTTGTTGAAAGCTTCCCGGGCCTTACCCATCCACTTGAACTCACCCTTTCTCATGCATTCTGTCAATGGTGCACAAATCCAACTGAATCCCTGAATGAACTTCCGGTAGAAACTAGCAAGTCCATGGAAACTTCTCACTGCAATCGTACTTGTCAGTTCCGGCCAAACTTCTTTTCCTTCACCTTCTCGAGGTCCATCTCTAACCCTTTACCTGAAATTACAAATCCCAAGTACACAAATTCCTTCTTCATGAAGAAACACTTTTGCAAGTTAATCATCAACATCTCTTCCTGCAATTTCTACAATACTTGTCGAACGTGCTCCAAATGTTCTGACTTGGTCCGACTAAAAATCAGAATGCCATCTAGATAGACTACGACAAACTTTCCCAAGAATGGTTTCAGCACTTCATTCATCAATCTCATGAATGTACTGGGTGCATTAGTCAATCCGAATGGCATGACTAACCACTCATATAACCCTTGTCTTGTCTTGAATGTTGTCTTCCATTCATCTCCTTCTCTGACCCTAATCTGGTGATATCCACTCTTCAGGTCTAACTTAGTGAAGTATGTCGCTCCACTCAAGCAATCCATCAAGTCATCCATCCTTGGCAATGGGAATTGATACTTGATCATGATCCTGTTGATGGCTCTGGAATCAGTACACATCCTCCATTCCCCACCCTTCTTTGGTGTCAATACGGCTAGTACTGCACACAGGCTCAAGCTTTCTCAAATCAATCCCCTATCTAACAACTCTTGGACCTATTGGTTGAGTTCCTATCTCTCTGTTGGACTCATCCTATATGGTGTTTTGTTTGGCAGACTCGACCCTAGAATCAAGTCGATCTGATGGGATATGATCCTTGTTGGTGGCAATCCCGTCAGTTTCTCATCCGCCATTATGTCCCTAAACTCCTCGAGCAACTCCTCGACTTCGAATGGAATGCTCTCCATGTTGGTCATTCCTTCGACATATGGTCCTTTTGGAATGATTGCATAACATCCTGACTGTTTTTCCTCCTCTATGAGGAATTCCTTGGCGGTGCTCATCAACACTCGCTTTTCCCAAAGATTGCTCTCGCCGTCCCGACCGTCAGCTGGCTCTCCTCGCCTCGGCTTAAGAGTTCTTTTCACGCCATTCTTCCACACTGTGACTGTGTTAGCTTGACCATCATAGATCATCTTACGATCATATTTCCATGGCATCCTTAACAACAGATGGCATGCATCCATGGGAACTACATCACATAGTACGCTGTCCTCTAATCCTTCAACTCTGAAGTTGATCAGGCACTGTCTGGTCACCTTAACATGGTGTCCTTTCTGCAACCATGAGATCTTGTAAGGGTGTGGGTGTTCATGACACTTCAACCCGATATTGTCGATGACCTCTGTCGACACAAGATTCTCTGTGCTTCCACCATCAACAATGGACTTGCAACACCATTCCCCGATCCGCACCTTCGTTCGAAAGATCTCCTTCCATTGTGCTGGTTCCATTGGTTCGCGTTGATCTTCTTAGATCAAAGCTCTCTGAACCATCATATTTTGGTTCTTCTTTTTCTCACCTCCACTGCTATCTGATGCCGACTCTTCCCTCTCATCGACTTGCTCATCCTTTCAATGTCTAGGTTTTGACTCTTCTGCAACATGTAGGTTTTCTGGGCATTCATATGCCTTATGGCCCATTCCTTGACATTTGTAACAGATTATGATTGGTATGTTAACTCCCTTCTTGTTGGATGGACCACTTCGACTATACGCGCTTCGACCACGGTTCTCACGACCATCGTGTTGGTTTTCTTGCGCTCTTATTTTCATCGATGTCCCTTCTGTGTGTCGACTATCTTCGACATCTTATTTCTTGTAGCCGCTACCTTGGCCCTTCACAGAGACAGTCTTTCCACCCCAACCAGTCATCCTGCCTCTGGTCGCTGCGGACTTTCTCGACAGTTTCTCTTCTGCCTTCAGAGCTAACTGATAGGCTTCTCCGACTGCTCTGAATCTCGACATGTTGAGTTCATCCTGAACAGCATACTTCAGGCCATTTACATATCTGGCAACAGCTTCTTCTCCTTCATCAGTTTGTCCTGACCGAATCAAAAATCGGTAGAACTCCTCTGTGTACTCTTTCACGGTCATCGCTTTTTGTCGAAAGTTTTGTAGCTTTCGGAACAAGGAAATTGCATAGTCGCCTGGCAAGAAATTCCCCTTCAACTAGGAAACCATACTGTCCCAAGATTTGATTTTTTCCTTGCCTTTCTTAAGTCTGTCATCCTGTATATTGTCCCACCACAATGAGGCATGACCCTTCAACCTTAGACACGCAGTCTTAACCCATTTAGGATCCTCAATCTACTCTACGTCAAAGTATTTCTCCATCTCTCTGAACCAGTCAATCAAGTCTTCTGGGTCCAGGCTTCCCGAGTACTTACGCACATCTATCTTCGCCCGACCTCTCATTTATGTTAGAATCTTGATGAGTTTTTCCTCTAGTTCTTCTGTTGCGGCTTCCCGAGCTTCCACTTCATTGACTTCCTCGTCGCTGTGGTCTAGTGCTTCAGGAATGCAACCACGCCTCTCATTTTCTTTGATCGCTGTGACTTCATTTGTCAAATTCTGCATCATTTGGACATATTTGTCGAACATCTCACGATCCACTGTGACGGCTACTACGCCACGCAGTCTTCGTCCTTAGACATTAACGCCTCTGTGAGCCATCTTCAACCTCTGCTGAAAATTCTCACACCTTCAACCGGTTCGCCTCCGGGTACTGATACCAACTGACGCAAGTCAGGTTGGTAAGGTCTTCTCTCCAACCGAACTCGCCTCCAGGCTCTGATACCAACTAATCCAAGTCAGGTTGGTATGGTCTTCTCTCCAACCGGATTCACCTCCGGGCTCTGATACCAACTGATACAAGTCAGGTTGGTATGGTATTCTCTCCAACCGGACTCGCCTCTAGGCTCTGATACCAACTGACGCAAGTCACCCTACGGAAATAAGGTTCTTGCTTAACAATACACACGACACAAACCACAATGCTAACACAAACAAGGTGTAGAACAAGATGCAAGAAGTGGTTTATATTACTTCTCTGAAATCGGTTACAAATGTAAAGTAACTGCAAGCAAATAACTAACTACAATTGGCCTCAGCCGTTACAACTTAGAAGTAACTGTGGTGTGTTCTCCCTGTGTGTCGACCTCACCCTCTCTTGGTTCACCACGGAACTCTGAGCTATGGTTTGATCTCAACACTCTGCACTCGACCAGTGTGACTCTTCACAACTTTCTCGTCTCTGCGCTTTGCTCTCGGATCTCTGTTTTTTGTTTTCCTCGTTGTGTGGAATGAAGGTATTTTTCTCCTCTTCTACTCTGCCGGTGCTATTTCCAAGATTATCACAATCCTGAGACACGTGTTCCCTTCATTCACTGATCATGTCCAAATCCTGCGAATCTGCACTGTCAGTTTCCAGATGTGATGTACAACCTCTGTCCATGACGTCTTCTGTCACATCCTTCACCAACTTGCAATAACTTTCATAAATTCCTCAGCAACCCTGAACATCTACTAAGTATGGTTTATTGACTTTCTTCCCTTCCTACCCTGCTACAGCAGTCAGTCACATCTTGACTGTCCTGACGGCTCACTCATTTCCCCATTACACTTGGATTCGCTAAAACCTGTTGCGTCGTAGTTCGACCACTTGTTGACTACCGACCTCTTACATCGCTCATCATCTATCGACCCCTTTCCTATCGACCCTCGACTTCGCGACATCTGCTGATCCTTCAGTCGACCGCACCCCGACTGCTTCTGCTCGACTTGTTGACTTTGACAAGTCAACCTGCTCCCCGCACCAGTGGTCATCGGCACTCCCGCTAGTCAGTTCCCTTCGGTCGATCAACTTCAACTGATCTACCCAGGTCCCGATGCCCCTGCATCAACAAAATATCACTACTCTAGCTTAAAAATTCCAATTTTGATAACATACCATTTTAATTTTAGACATATATAATACATGAATGCTACTGAGTATATACTAGGAAATACATTTCAATCTATGATGGGAAGATACAGAAGAAAAAATAACCCTTGTTGTCAAATAGGACCACATTTATCCTCCCAAAAGTGTAGATAGATGGGGACTCAAATACCTACATTTATTCTCCAAAAAATTAGCAATGAAAGGTGTTTAACAACTAATGATAAACGTAATAATTTGGTAGAAATGTCTAACTAAAAAGTGCATTAAACCTATTCACATTTTAGAATGGACCCAGTCCAATCCCCAAGGAGATAAATGTGGCTCTATGTTTTGGAAGGCCACCACCTTGATTTTTTACATCATTGGACAATATCTTACATGTGATCTAGGTGATGGATGTAGTTTTAACATCCAGATAAATTCCATTGTTGGAATTTCAAGTAACGATCATGCCTCAATATAGGTTATACACCAATTGAAATAAAACGATATTACCTTACTAACATAAGCATATGAGCAACATATCAGAACATGATGGACATTGAGATGAAAAATTGAAGTTGATATTTCCATGACTCTACTTTGTGCACATCATATATGAAAGGATTGGTTTCAAATGGAATTGCATCATCTCAAATGAATAAGAAAAACTAGTATGGACCAAAATCATAGAATATATATAATACCACTTTGTTATAGGAGGATCATGGTGAAATCCATAGCGATGGAAAGCTATCTAAAAAGTATACAAAGATTCCTAAGACAAAAATTTTCGTGTGGATGGCTCTTGAAATATAAATTTGGCCTAAAATAACCTCTTTAAGAGATACAAGGAGGGATCAAGAATTCACTTTCTATGTAGGGAATAGGAAAAATAAATTTTCCATCTTCTGGTTACTTGTTGATTTGCAAAATAGGTCTGGAGTGCTACCAGGACATTGTGAATCTATCAACAATGGGAGGAACAAGCCCTCTAGTAAGTTTGGAACAATCGATTTGAAGTATGAGGTACTATCAAGGATCTTATTCCACTCCCATAGTGATATAAATGGATACTGGTGGCCACTGAACTATTCCACTGAGTAACAATGGTTGTCCATCTTTTGGTGTTTTTCCATAGTTTTTCAAGTCCCAAACTTTTGGGACTATTTTCAGTCCCTAAACAGTGGCTTTTGGCCATTTTGGGGGTTGAGAGTTAAGATGGAATGCCATGGTCCCAACAAAAATTTGTGCGTCTCAATTAGTTTTTTCTAATGAGATATTATACATCCTAAACAAAGATCATATGCATAATTTGTTCCCTCAAGAAGTTAGCTTATCAACTATCCACTTCGAGGTCCACAAACCCTTTTTGTGTTTCATATCGTAGGGTTAGGTTTTTGTATGCTTAGGATTTTCCTCTCTTTGGATTCATTCTTATTATAAAAGTTCCTTTTTGGTCTCTTTTTAATCATCTCTTTTGAATGAGCATAGTTGGCACATCTCTTCTCAAAGATAATCTACCACCATTTGAGCCAATTGCAGTGCATTGCAATTTAACATATTTTTTCATTCCATTCATTAATATAATTGGGGTTTTACTCTACTATTGTGATATCTATAAAATATGTGTTTGTGTGTTTCCATTTTATATTGTTTCCTTCATCTCTTCTCTAAATAATCTATATCAGTGGTATCAGAACAATCGACTCTTACTCTCATCAGTCCAACTAGGCTCACATGGTGGGATAATAAAAGAGAGATGGTAGTGTAGGAGATCATATTAATTTGTTTCTCAAGGAATCCCTCACATGATAGAGGAATGAGATGATGGATAATCTCATCCAGATCCTTTGAAGGATACCAACGGTGATGGATATAGCTTCATCTAGTATTTATTTCAAAGGTGTGACACCCTTCAAGTTACAATTTAACTTTGGCATTCCTTTGTTTGAAGGCCAAATAAATGCATATGCTTTGGATAAATGTTCTAATATTATAGAGTTTTATTACTTATATGTTAAAAATATTTCCAACAGTGAAAATATTACCTTCACTCTCCTTAAGTCCCTCCCCTATTTCAAATATTGGTGGGATGGTTACTTGGAGAAGATTTCCAGATATGAGTCTATAATATATGTGATGGAACCCACTTGGGTGTATTTTTTCGATGTCCTCAAGGAGGATTTATATCCCATCTAAAACTATGATGACCACTAGACAAGATGGAAAACTTTGTACAGGAAAGATACCAAATGTTGTCTAGGTTTACTAATATATTCCTTACCTTGTGCTCAAACATGGATATCAGAGACTTTGAATGGAACTTGATCCTAAAGTGACGTGGTATTCAACACATGTATATCCAAATAGATATGGATTTCCTAGAAATTTCCTCACTTGAAGCCACTTGATGATATGATGATTTGAGAAAAAATGAAAGCAAAATTAAGCCATGATTTTGGGTTTTCAAATAAACTACGACAGAATCCTAGTAAAGGTGGACCTAACTAACAAAACAAACGAAAAATAAAGGATATCCAAACTCATGACAATCAGTTCAAACCATAAGTAAATAAGGGTATTCCGAAGTTGAAGAAGGATGACGAAACGTGGTGTGAGTTCAACAAAATACCCTAGTGCAACACTTATGAATCTCACGCGAAATAATCATTATTGGATGAGATCAAATCATTAGAGCCAAACTCTAGATAAAAATATGACTAAGATCAAGATAAAGGAAAGCATATCATTTATTTAGAACACAATGCCACCGTCACAATCACAAAGATCCATTTAGAAGAGCTAGAGGAGCTAGAGGAAGGGGAGTGGATCTTCCACTCACATATGTGGGTAAATGGGACTCCACTACATTTCACTATTGGCAGTGGTATCCATAAGAACCTTATATCAACTGATGTTATCAAGGGATTGAAGTTGCTAACAATGCCACACCCAAAACCATACACCATAGGTTGGTTGATCCAAAGACAAGAGATCCATGTCAGGTTAGCAATGTCACCTATCCTATGGATCAAGCCTATCAAAGATGAAGTACTATGTGATGTTTCCCCACTGAAATTTGTGATGTAATTTTAGGAAAACCCTATATGTGTAAAAGTCATTTTGTTTATGACTCCATGCCTCATAGTGTCATTGTTACTTTAGGAGGACAACTCTAAAGGGTACCTCAGGTAGTTTTGGCTATTGCATTTTCCTTGATCTCAGAAAAGTATTGTTGGAAAATTTTCTTCTTCATGGTTCAATCAGAAGGTGGATGAAAAGTCACTATGACCACCACAACCTCAATGCAAGGTATCTCTAAATAGAATAAGCAAGTGAATAATATTGTAGAGGAACACAAAGATATCTTTGCCTCACCTAACATGGTGTCTCTACACTATCATGCCAGAAATTCAATTCATTTGATACTAATGATCCCTTATTTAATCAACCTATACACAGACAATCTCTTGTTTAGAATGAGTAAATAAGGAATCTGATTCAAGAGCTCATCCAAAAGGTCCCCATTTGACCAAGCTCCTCACCTTGTGGGAGCTTAGTTGTGTTAGTGTAGAATAAGGATAAGACACATAAACTTTACATTGATTACATATCACTAAACACAATCACCAACAAGAATCGTAACCCAATCCTGCAGATTGATTATCTTTTTGATCAGCTTAATATTGTGAAGTTCATTGAGAAGATTGATCTAAAATCCTGTTACTACTAGGTCGTAATCGAGAAAACTGATGTATATTAGAAAACCATCAAGTATAAACAATGCATTTTTAAGTGGTTGGTCAATTCTTTTGTCTTGAGTAATGATCCAACAATATTCATGGGGATAATGGGTGATATCTTGTTTTCATTCACAAACTCTTTCGTGGTCATATATTTGGATGAAATCCTCATCTTCAACAAAAATTGGGTGGAAAATCTTTAGCACATTCAACAGATCATAAGCACCCTACAACCACACAAGTTATACGCCAATTTGGAGAAATGTTCATTCAACATGGAGAGAATTTAGTATTTATGATACATCATGTTTGAACATGGGGTGCATGTGGACCCAGAAAAGATCCAATTTATTCATGATTGGCCAACCTCGAAGAATCTAATAGAGATTCATAGATTCTTGGGACTCATCAAATTTTATTATATCTTTGTGATAGGGTTCTCTCATATTTATTATCCCTTGATCCAAGTGACCAAAAGTGGAGCCAAAGATGAACCCACTTTGGGATGTGTCACAATAGAAATAATTTGAGGATTTGAAATACCATCTTTGCTCAACTCTAGTACTCACTATGACAGAGATCCAAAAAAACCTTTCAATATTCAAATAGATGCTTCTAACTATGTTATTAGTGCATTCCTCAATCAACATAAGATCCATTGGGCTATCATAGTGACACACTCTCTGATGTTTTTCACCAGTATCCCACCTATGAAAAGGATATGTACTCTATTGTCTAGGCATGTCACTAATGGAAATATTACATTGTAGGGAAGGAGACTATCATCTACATTGATCACAATCCCCTACAATTCATGTAAACATAGCCCCAAGTTACATAATGACTACCATAAAAGGTGGTCCACATACCTACAATATTTTCACCTGAACATCATGTACAGGAAGGGAAATAAAAATCGAGTTGCATGCTGCATAAATCGGCCTCTAATTGTTGCACTAAATACCGTGTTCAACACTTGTGGACATGAGACCTAAATTTGGCCCTAGTTGTACAATAACAATCCTGAATTTTCTGTTACCTATTAGGAATTGCACCTAGGAATATCAATCTCAAACTTTCATCTCCAGGATGAACTTTTATGCCATATTGGCCACCTCTATGTTCATTTAGGATAGTGTGAGCAATTGATATGGGAGGTACATTGCATTCAATTTGCAAGGAACTTCAACATATAAAAGAGAGTTGTGTTATTGAAAAAGTACTTCTACTAGATGAATATCCTACAAGGTGTTCTCATGAACATTACATTGCGCATCTCCCGATCCATTTCCAAACCCACCATAAAAAATCAAGTGTTGGACACTCAATTTCCTACCCCAAATAGATGTCTCCATAGACGACATGTCCTGATTTACTTCAACCAGCAATGGAAATAACTGTGTATTTGTGGTTGTTGATCGATTCTCTAAGATGCAAATTTTAACTCCCTATAAAAAGAGCATCATAATAGAGGAAGCTGCTAATCTCTTCTTGAAGCATGTTTGGGTTCACTTTGGCCTCCCATGGACCATTATTTCGAATCAAGATAGTATATTCTTTAGTACTTTGTGGTATATGCTATGTGCAATGACACTAGTAAAAAAAATGGTAATTAGTGACTAGGTGACTAAAAAAATTGGTCACCATGGGTAATTCATGACTAAACCACACAAAAATTTAGATGCCATAGCTTTTTAAAGTGAAATACTACGAAATTTGAGCAATTTTAAGTGATCACAACTAAAAATGACTAAAATAAATAACTGATTTAGTAATGGGATAAAAAATATGACTAGATAACAATTACATGAGTATGAATTAGTAGTATTTATTTCCTATAAGTAATTGAGTTTTAATGGTATAGTCATTTTAGTGTTCTTAAACATGTTGATGACCATGATAATGATTTTTAATATTGAATTAAACTAACAACATCTTCCTTAGGTACTTGTTGTTGCTGGAACATTCCCCCTCAAAATTTTTGTAAACATTGGGGCCCCTCCTTTGATTTTGTTTTGAAGCTGATTTTGTTCAAACTTAACAAGTTTTCCTTTCCACTTTTCTTCCTATCTTTTGATCTTTTTCCAAAACTTTTTCGATCATTTTGGCTAAGGCAAATTTTTTCTATCTTTTAAAGCACATTTTTAACCATTAACTTTGCGCCAAAGGTGCAAGTCTCAACCATATCTTTTTCCGCTATTGCACAAATCCTATCCTTATCTTTGTCGCCATTGCACAGACCTTGCCCTTAAAATAAACGCCCCTTTGCGCATTTTTTAACGCTCACTTTTGCACCAATCAACGCAGACTCCAAGGTTAAGTCGCCCGTCGTTGCGCAAATCCTAAGCATAAAGTTGCCGCCCATGGTATGTGCCTTGCCCCTTCGTCCCAGCATTTTGGTCGCGGAGTTAGGGCCAAAATTGCCACCCGTTGCACCACTTCTAACCCCAAAACTCCCAGTAAAGCCCCAATCCAAAGGCGTATCCCACGATCACAGGGTTTAAGCATAAGTTGCCGCCCATTGTGCAAAATTTAACAGCGCGTTTGCCGCCACAGCACAGCCTATTTTTTGGGCATGTGAGTGGATACGAAGTTGGTGAGTCATTTTAATATTACCCCGTGCGTAGTTAAGTGCCCATCGCATTGAGCCCCATGCTCATCAATTTGTCAACCTACCACCCATGCGAATTTAATGCTCTTCCTATATATATGCACCAAACGGGATTTTGGGTCATCTTAATTTTACCAAAGGAAAGCAGAGCTCACCACTGGCCGTCGAAGAGCTGTTTGGAGTGTCACTTGCTTGGGAATGCCCACTAACCACCGGGAGCTACTACGAGCTTAACAGGTAGGTGTTTCTGCCTCCTTCTTCTTGTTTTTATCCAAAATAACCCCGTTCAAAGCTTTTAGACACCTTGTTCACCAGTTAATCTCGCGTGATGTAAGGAAACCATACATGCCGAAGGGAAAACCTCCCCTTCAAGCCAATAAGAGCACAAAGCCACACTTTCTCCATTCGAACCACGACCTGAGAAGCCCACCTTCCTCGCATATACATCTCAACCCTTTCAACTGTTGCTTTCTCATTATTTGAGGGAAGTTTCTCCTCCCATAGCGGTCCTTTTGAAAAAAGCCAATCCCGAGAAATCCCCATCACAGTTGTGAAACTGTGATTTTTGTGTTGACTGTATAGTCCACACTCTGGTCTGTAGCAACGTTTTCCAGTAACTGAAAACGCCAAAACTGCACTCACGATTATAAAGATGAAGCATGCACAGAAAATGATAAAGCCATTACGTTTGAGCCATAAACACTAATAGCATTTTGCATAACTATGTTTTTCTTTTTGAAAGCTTAGAGTGAAATAATTGTTTTCTATCACATATTATCAAATAATGGATAATAGTGCTCATTTTTTATATGAATTACATTCTGAGCTATTGCGTGGTGTATCTGGTTTGAAATTCGTCTTCATCACCCTTATCTATGGGAAGTGATTTTTATTCAAAATCCAATACGGTTGTATGCTCAATCTCTGATATAAATCATAAGATATATTGTGCTAAAATGACTGCTTATAAATATGTCAAACTCCTCATTCGTGCTACTCCATCATCGCAGGTTTGACATGCATAGAAAATCTGCCAGGAAGAAAGCTAGGCTTGTGGAATCGGATTCAAACGTGGAAATCTTGCTAGATACTTCACTCGAAACCATGTTAAGCGATACGCAAGCTATCACCGGAGCACCCCTAGGAGACTCTGCCACAGAATGTCAGTTGGGTGACTTATATAGGTTTATAAAAGATCAAGATTACCCTCAATCTCCCCTAGAGGACACTATGGTGTATTCAAACATCAAGAAGTCCTGCATCCATAAGGCAGCAACTCATCCTGAGTTATTCCCATGCTTTGAGGTCATCGTCTGGATAATCCCTCGTGTTAGGACTGATACAAGGTTCATTAATGAAAAGAATGGGATGAATCTAGCATCTTTCGCACCCGAACATATCACAACTACTTACAAGTTGCCCCAGGAAAAAACTTGGTCGGATAGTGATTGGATAGAAAAGCAAACTATGGACCTTCTAGAGTCTGCCAAGAAAATGATGATAAGTGACAGGAAAATCAGACAAAGGCACAACAATGAATATGAAAGTAACCTTCTGAAGAGACCTTATAGAGTCATTGTCTTAATGCTAAGCTGGATTTTTGGCATGCCAAATGGCAATATTTTCAAGCTTGGCTGGGTGCCAGTAATAGTCCATGTGGCCATGTCTGGTACCATTTTCAATTGGGTTGATATAATTTCAGAAAGTTTGGTCTCGTAGTTAACCGCTGCCCAAGGAGGACTAACTCAGAAGAAAAAATACTTCTTCATGTCTTCTTATTTGATAGATTGCTTGTTAAGCAAGAACAACTTCCTGGATTTGGGTTCCACATGGAATAAAAGGGAGACTCATCTCTTTGTGGCTTACCAACCCACATGGGAAAGCAAGTATGCAAACCACTACAAGCATATTTGTGAGAAATTCATCATGCCCCTATAATAGCTTATTTTTGTGGAAGAGCCAAATTGCATGTCTCGGAACGCCATGCCCATCATTGAAGATTTTGGAGATTACTACTACTCCGCCGAAGGAACCTATATTTGGACGAGTGGAAGATCTCAAGATCCTTTCTTATTTCCCCAATATGTTAAAGATTTTGTGGTGCACAAGGAAGTTGCGAGGAAACTCTTTGGTACTGATGGAATCAGCAAGATCCTCATAGAGAGGAAGAAAGGTATATACCCGACAATGCCCTTCACTATCGGTGCATACAGCTTCCCTAGGGCAAGAGAAGGTGAAAACTTTGCTCAAAGCTTAGAGATCTTTCATTTTGGAACAATGTCTTTTAGGAGGCAGGACCCTTGTGGCAAAGTTGGTAAACATTGCCTTGATGTCAAAAATTCCTTTGAGTACACTCATCTTATGGACCAGGTTGAATAATTTTTTGAAAGTGCCTGGAAACTGACTGAATTAGGAAAACGCTACCGAAGAAAAGGAGGGAAAAGTTTAAACCGCAAGCCTGTTGGTCTAATCCAAAAGGAACAAGAGGAAACAACATCCCAATCAAAGGGATCAAAAGGGAAGGACGAGGAAGAGGAAGATAGGCTTTAGAGAGAGCGGATGGTCAAACAACAACAAGATGAGGAAGCAACTAGAGTCCTAAAGGAGCAGGAAGCAAAATCCCTATAAGAGGAGGAGGAAAGAGTAAAAAAAGAACAAGCTGCCAAACTGCAGGAAGAAAGGATTCTACAAGAGAAAGCTGCCAAATTGCAGTAAGAGGAAGAAGAAAGAATCTTGCAAGAAGAAGCATATAGGTTACAAGCAGAGTTAGCAGAGCTAGCAGAAAGGAAAGAGAAAGAAGGAGCTGAGAGAGCCACGGAACAAGACCTGCCTAGACCGCAGGCCATGGAATTATATCTTCCAATGTTAAACCAACCAGGGATATATCATGAAGGGGTTGTGTCTACTGAAGAGTTAGCACTTACCCCATACAACCCCAGAAAGCAGCGCCAAGTGGCAAACCTGGATTCCGTTTATTTTCACAAATGGAAGAAGGCTATCGTTGGCAGATTAGTAAATAATATGGAGATCAGAAAGGACCTATACGAATTCAGAATATCAGAAACCACACTTGTCCAAGGGACTGACATCGACCCCGCATTCACGGTGAATTTCTCTGTAGCTTCAGACCAAGCAAGTAAGTCTAATGTCGATCGTCTAATTGAAGATGTCAAGAAATACAGGGAGCTATGCTTCAAGGTAAAAGCTCACAGGAAGAACGAGGTGTTAGAGAGAAATGAATTAAAAAGAAAGTAAAAGGAGCTTGTAGAAGAGAAGGAAGAAACAACTTCGAGAGTCTTGCAGCTCGAAAACTAAAAGAATACACTGGAGATGCAACTGGCAATCTCAGAGGATGAGCAAAAGAACTTAAAGGCTCGCATATCAGAGTTGGAAAAACATGAGGCTAACAGTATTCAACAGATTGACTTCTTTAAGCCTTAGTTTGAAAGGCTAGACTATTAGAGTAGCTCAAAGAAGCAAATGAAAAGAAAGAAGATCTAGCAACATTTTACAAGCGAGCCTGCGATGTGCAAGAGAAAACTCACAAATTGCTAGTGTTGACTACAGTAGAAGTCTGCAGCATGAAAGAAATGATAACAAGGATGAATTCCATTGAAGTCGAAGCACTTAAGATAAAGGGCAAGTATGCGTAGCATGTAGTTAAAATTAAGGAGCAATTTGATTGGAGGAAGGGAAAATCTGGCTTTCCCCAAAACCTGCGGGCTACAACAACTGAAGAATTGACATGGATACAGTAGTCATCAAGTTTTCCCGGGACTGCGGTAACAGGTTAAGTGTTGAGATCCGGAAGACTATAAAAAATTGCCACATTGTGTACTCTAAAATAAAGGAGGCCCACAAGAAATGCCACATGGCTCTTCCTCAAACCATTTATGAGTTCCCTGAAAAAGAACTGTGCCTGGCAGAATTGCAGGGTAACTTGAACGTAGAGTTAGACTATCTAAAAAAGATAGAAACTATAACTTCAGAAGACCTCTGTCAATTCATTGAGAAGGTTGTTTTTCACACTTATTTCTTAGAAGATATGGTGCAGGAGGGTAAAGTAGGGGTGGCAGTTATCAAGTTAGACTTGCCCAAGCACAAGATAGTGTGGAAGGTGACAATCTCGGCGAGAGGGAAAACTATCCTAAGAGAAATTAGCCAGTGGGAAATTTACATCCAAGAAGTGGACAGATCTGCAGAAGCAAGTAAGCCTGTTGGAGAGAACGAATTAGCAGAGGAAGAGCGACCCAAAGAGGCAACAAGGCCATCTGGGTCATAATTTGTCTTATTATATTTTAGGAAAAGTAGTTGGAAAGTTGTTTATTATAAAACATGTCAATAAGACAGTTGTCCTTTCCTTTTTTCTTTTGTATGAAAGGATTTCACGAATCATTCCAATTTTGTATTTGGGCATTAAATGACAAATTAAAGATTCCTAGGATTAGGGTACACTTGGCATCTCTAAGAGCATTTTGTAAAGCTATATATAGATGAATAGAATATAGAGAGAAGACTTTTGGAAGGTCGAAAGACATTTTCTGTCTTGTATATGAACTGATTTGCTACATGTATAAGGAATTCGATTTTTTCCTAATGACAGCCTGGGAGACTGCGTTTTTTCCTAAAGAATGTGTTAAATGTGTGATGGATTATTCTTGTGTCATCTACATATTACTGTGAGATCATTCCTTACTATTATGAATTGTTTTTATGTGACGAATGTTCTTATAATTTCCTGTGCAAAGATGTTTATCTCAAATGAGTAATAGAATGTGTTAATTGAATTAAAGCTATCTTTGATATCTCTCATTTTCTGCTGGAACTGCATCTTGATGATTAAATAGATATATGTATGATCTTTAGATATTTCTTACATTTTATTACTCATCTTTACAGTTTGTTCCTTGCAAGGATAGATTAGATTTGCTTATACAGTTTTAGATTAATTACCTGCATTTAGCTTAGAACACTTGCATATAATCTTTAAAATAAAATACATAAACGATGGATCGAGCCATAGCCGGTTTAAAGGATACAGATCTTTAAATCTTACAGTAGCCGGAACTGTTAACCGGACAGATTCCCCATACCAAACGATGAGCGATCTAATTGGGCTTGCTTACCGGGGAGAATCCCTTGCTGATTGATGCTACGATTTTTGAGGCATCAACATTTTTTGGCGCTAGAAGGAGGGCCACTAGTGCATGGCTGGCAGAGGAGATTCTTCCATTGGAGGAGATCTTACTGGAAACCCACTCGAAACAGCAATCCTAAGCAATTCAGATATGGAAATAACAAATCAAGAAGATCCTAACTTTGAGTTCGAATAGCAAGAAATGTTGTATGCTGTACCTTTTGCTGAAGTAGCGAACTTAAGAAGACATACGTGTGCTTATGTTAAGCAGCTTGGCGGTTTGAATGCAATTCCCTTACTCCCTAGAAGAGGAGCTCCTAGAAGAGAAAGGAATTACACACATGATTCAATTCTTCTTTAGAACTTTGAAGAATTGGTAGATTTATCCTTGGAAGAAATCACAGAGCCTCTTGGAGAAATTGAACTCAAAGATCTTCTAAATCAAGAAGAAACTCACACTCCAAGGAATTATCCACCTCATACTCCACACGATTCTCCAACTAATTCTCCATGTGGTTCCATGGCTGTACCTTCATGGAGAGCAAGAGGAGCACTAAATTTGGCTGGACCATTTCACAATCTACCTAAGAATCCTGAGAAAGTTTTTCCTAAGTATGATCGTGGGAAAGGTATCTCGGCTGAAGATCACCTTAAGAGATTTTATTTAGCTTTAAGTCTTCTGAATGTGCAACACGAATATGTAGTTTGTAGACTCTTTCCCTATACTTTCAATCGCAAGGTATCTTCCTAGTACTTTAGTTTATAGGCTAGCTCAATATCGAATTGGGAAGAATTTGAAAAATGTGTTTTAAAGAAATATGGGAATCAAAAAACAGTAGCTACACTCATGAAGGAGTTGATGTCCATGAGAATGGAAAAGAAAGAAAAGGTTCAAGAATTTAACCAAAGATTCACTACACTGTTAAATCATTTTAGTGAAGCAGCTAAACCCGCAGAAGAATCTTTAGTAGAATATTATACAACAACACTCGATCCTCCCATAGAAATGTTTGTCAAAAGAACTAAGAAAACTGCCTTAATAGAAAATTTCGAAGAAGCTAGGAAGGTAGAGGAAAAAGCAGACAACATTGCTAATCACGCTCTTGATGTAGAAACAAAACTAGAAACTACTAAAAAAACCCTACTTGTAACTAGGAATAAACAAGAACCATCAACAGATATGGAAAATGTAGTCAAAATGATGCAAAAGTTGTCCAATAAAATTGTAGATCTTGAAAAGGAAAAGGCATCTAGCACATCTAGGAAGCCTTTTAAACCTTTCTACAAGAAAAGAGAAGAAAATGATCAGCCTCATCCACCTACAAAAAACTCTCCAGTTCTGAATTTAAATGAAGTAGGAATGGAACATTTCTGCACTTTTCACCAGGAACCACACTTTGAGAAAAGTTGTCTGCAATGGATAAATTCAATGAGCTTGGTAATGAACCAAATGCTGGATGCACAAATACCAGATCAAGAAAATCTTTCAGAAGAGAAGATTCTCGAACCAAAGGAATACGCTCTAGATACCACTATGGTATTATGGGACTGGGTGCCTTTGACCAAATTAATTGAGGATGATCGCGAAGAAAGTCAAGTCTCAGCTGTGAATATCAATACTCGGAGCAAAGGTCCAATTGTGGATTCAATTCCAATTACTCCCAAACCTAAAGTCTCCAAGGAGATACCCAAAATGCACATTACTATTACTCCACCACAGCCCAAAGCTAACAAAATACCTACCAAAGAACCAAACATAGAGACAACTCAGCAACCAAAAGTGGCTTCAAACAAGACAGACAATCAACCAAAAGTTGTAAAGGAATGTGACATGGGATATGATATAATTGAAGACATAAAGAAAGTAGAAGCAAATGTATCCATATTTGATATGTGTAGTTTTCCTCAACAATGAAAGAAGTTGTTACAAGCTCTTGATCCCCTAGCACTTTGTTACCTAGCACTCAGGAAGATCCTGAAATAAATGAAGCTAGTATTGGTAGGAAATCTAAATCTCAAACATTGCCTTTCCTATTAATTTTTGAAATCTTCAATCATAATGTGCATAACTTCCTGGTAGATTTCAGGGCTTCCTCAAATGTCATGCCACTGTCAATCTGCAAAAGGATTAATAGACAACCAATTCCATCCCCAGTTCAAATCATACAGTTAGATAGAACTGTTGTTAAAGTCATTGGGGAAATGGAAGATGTGCTTATTAGGTTGTCAGTAGATCCTATAGTGTGTCAGTTTATTGATATAATGGTAGTTGATATTCCTAAAGCTTATGGTTTGATATTGAGCAGGGATTGGTCTACAAAACTAAATGGTTATTTCACAACAGACTGGTCCCATTTGTGGTTACCATATCAGAATAGGCAAAATCAGATTAAAGTACTTAGAGAACCGCACATGAAGCAGAATGTAACTCAGCTAGAGGAAAAGAATGAATATGTAGCTTTTTCATCTTCATTTTTGGGGAATTATTTCTTAGAAATCGAACCAGGTAATTATCAATCAGAAAATGTTAGCCATGAATCAGAGGAACAGTCCAATCTCCTTCAATTTTCTCGGACTGATGATATCGACTGTAACATAGTTAGATTAGTCACTAACTTAGATGGTAAAGATACTAACTTAGTTAGATCAAAGAATTATTTTTGGATTCTATACTTTGACGGTTCCAAAACTCAGGAAGGATCTGGAGCTGGTTGTGTTCTAGTTGATCCTAAAAACAACAAACACTTCTTGTCATGTAGATTAGAGTTCGATTGTACTAACAATATTGTTGAATATTAAGCTTTGGTACACTGATTAAAGAAAGCCATCGGTTTGATAGTTAAATACCTGAAAGTCTTTGGTGACTCGGAAATAGACGTCAGACAACTAACAAATACAATTCATTGTCTTTTACCACATTTGAAAGGTTACCAGTCTGAGGTATGGGATCTAATTACGCATTTTGAAGCTTTTAATATAAAATCTGTTCTTAGATTACAGAATGCTGCAACTGATTTATTGGCTACTTCTGCTTCTAGGTTAGTGCCTACTAATAATAAATGTTCTATTGAATTGGTTTTCAGGCCATCTGTTCCGGATAATATCACAAATCTCAAAGTGTTCGATGATGACGATCAAATCATTAGTTTCCTCACAAATGAAAACTTTTTCTAGGAAGTTGTTATAGATGAAGAAAAGAATGATTTTGATCTGCAAAACAAAGACACAATCAAAGGAAATTTCATTCCCAAAGGAGTGAGATCACTTGAAAGTTTGTTCGATCTACAGAGCAAGTTCAAGAAGCCAACAAATGTTAAAACCCATAACTCCTCTATGCAGCATGAATTGGTAAATCTGGGCACAGAATCTGAACCAAAGTATGTTAATCTTGGTAAATTTTGTTCACTGGATGAAAGAGATAAGTTCATTAAGCTTTTTCGACAATATAAGGATGTGTTTGATTGGACTTATGAAGATCTGAAAACATATGACACTCATATCATTTAGCATGTAATATTGATGAAGGCAGGTGTTAATCCATTTCAGCAGCAATTAAGAAGAATGCATCCTACTCTCGAACCTTTAATCCAGAAGGAGTTGAAGAAATTACTAGATGCCAAGATCATTTTTAAAGTCCGACACTAGGAATGGGTTGCTAATCTAGTTCCCGTAAGGAAGAAGTCTAGATAAATAAGACTATGTGTAGATTTTAGAAATTTGAATAGAGCCTCGGATAAAGATAAGTATCCCGTGCCTTCAATGGAACAAATTCTACAGATGGTATCAAGATCATAACTTTTCTCTCTCTTGGATGGTTTCTCTGGTTATAATCAAGTATTAGTGGCAGAAGAAGACCGTCTTAAGACTACTTTCTTCACTAAGTGGGGAACATTTGCATACCGAAGAATGTCCTTCGGCTTGATAAATGCAGGAGCTACTTTCTAGAGAGAAATGGACATTGCCTTTCGAGGATTGGGTGGTCATTGTGTTGTAGTATATCTAGATGATGTGACAATCTTCTCAACGAAGAGGGAAGACCATGTTTTCCACTTACAACAGAGTTTTGATCGCTGCAGGAAATATGGTATTTCTTTAAACCCCAAGAAAAGTGTCTTCGTCGTTCTTGAAGGTACGCTTCTAGGTCACATCATTTAAAAAAGGGGAATTTCGATAGACAAGGAGAGAGTGTAAGTTATCAACAAAATTCCTATGCCCCACAACAAAATATATATGTAGTCATTTATGGGCACTATCAAAATTTGTTCGAAGGTTTGTTCCCGATTTCGCTCAGACTGTTAAACCTTTGCAGCAAATGGTCAAGCAAAGCATACAGTTCAAATAGACAAACTTAGAAAAGGATGCATTTAAGGAAATCAAAGCAGCCATAGCTAATGATCCCTCTATGAGAAGTCCATATTTTGACAAAGATTTTATTTTATATACCTTCACTTTGGATGACTCTCTCGCAGTTGTGCTCACGCAAAAGGTAGAATCAGGAGATGAATACCCAATTTCTTTTATGAGCACTAGTCTGCAAGGCACTGAACTAAACTATCCTATTGTAGACAAGCAAGCATATGTCGTATTCAAAGCAGTAAAGCAATTCAGGCCATATATTCTTAAGAACAGAACTAAAGTCATAGTTCCCCACCCAACCATCAGATCCCTTTTCGTTCAAAAGGAATTGGGAGAAAGAAGAGGAAATTGGGTCACTGCTCTTCAAGAACATGATTTAGAATTTAAACTAGCGACCATCATTAAAGGTTAGGGCCTATGTAAATTTATCACTGAACATCCAGTTGATGAAGAGCGGAATTGGGAAAATGAAGCTGAGCTAAACACAGTTGAGGTATGCCCCATTTTCACAGCTCCTGAATCCTGGTATAGAGACCTAGTGCACTATTTGCAGCAAGGGTACCTATCAGAGCATTGGAGTTCTAAGCAAAGAAGTGCACCCTGTTTGAAGTTAGCAGCTTACTAAATCATTGATGGAGTACTTTTTAGAAAATATTATGATGGCATTTTTCTTAGATGTTTAGAGAAGGAAGATGCAAGTAAAGTAGTCAAAGAATTACACAATGGCCCTGGTGGGGGACATTATTCTGGAGATGCGACAACTCACAAAATATTGAGGGATGGATATTATTGGCCAACTTTGTTTAGAGATGCTCATGCCTATGCACAGAAATGTGATGTGTGCCAAAGGAGCGCTCGGAAGTTACCGAAAGCAATAGGACCATTGCAGCCAGTTATCATCTCGGAACCCTTTGAACAATGTGGCATATATGTCATTGGAGAGATTAAACCGAATTCTTCTCTACAACACCGTTATATCCTGACAACCATAGACTATTTCACAAGATGGACAGAGGCTGTTCTGTTGTGCAAAATCAATGAAGATCCAGTTATCAGTTTCTTGAAAGAGAACATCAAAACCAGGTTTGGGGTTCCAATTTCCCTAGTCTTTGATAATGCAACTTATTTTTTGTCTTTTAAGATCAATGAATTTGTTTATGAAAGAGGAATTAAGTTACATTATTCAACCAATTACTATCCCAGGGAAATGGATTAGCTGAATCTTCAAATAAAAACCTCATCTGGATCCTTAAGAAAACTGTGATTGAAGATCAGAGAAGCTGGCACACTGCTCTCCCAAATGCTTTATGGGAAGATAGGGTGACACCAAATAATGCTTTAGGAGTTTCCCCATATACCCTTGTCTATGGTAGAGAAGCCATTCTCCCTCCCAACATCTTACTCCCATCTTTGCAATTGGCCCAAGCCTATCGAGGTTCCAGCAGTCAAGTTTTGCAATCTAGAATTGACACCCTACTAAAACTCGAAGAATCCCGACAGAAAGCCAAATATCGGTTTCACCAACATCAAGACATAGTCAAAAGATGGTTTGATAAAAGGAAGTCTGGAAAAAGAAGTTTTGAAGTAGGTGACTTAGTTCTTAAATGGGATCATCCACATGAAGGTAAAGGAATGCACACAAAGTTTCAACATCTATGGGTTGGCCCTTAACTAATTTCTAAAAAGTTTGGCTCATCCACTTACAAGCTGAAGGACCTACAAGGAGAAGAAGTAAATCTTCCTCTCAATGGTCTCGCCTTAAAGCAATACTTTGCATAGTCTCATTGAGACTTTTGTACATAAATAAACTGTTTTCCTCTTCATGTTTTTCTTTTATTTTATGTACAGCTTAAGTAGTTTGGCATGTTATTGTTACTTTACTCTTTGCTCGAGCTTTCTCTTTTCTTTACTTAATAAATCCCAGCTCAATTCATGTCTTAGCGGTAGGACAGGACTCCAAGCAAACATTGAAGTCTTGAAAGACAGAATTTCACTTGTAAAGAAAATATAGTTCCGTGACTTTGCTTTCACTCAACAGCCTTTGGGAATGAAGAGATCCTTCTCTGTTTAGTCAAAATAACCCCAGTTAAATGACTGATGATTCAATATTTCTTTCTCACTATCTTGAGGCTCCATTCACTCTAAAATTAATGTTTGTCTCAAGTTTTTTTTGCTACTATGTACCCACGGAAAGGTAGCATGCCTCATAGGTGTATGGTATTTAAAATGATCCCATGCTACAAATAAAATCCCAAAGAGCTTACATCAAAGAGTCTGATTTCCAGAAGTTCTCGCCGCAATTAAAGCATGGCTAAGAGAAGCAAAATGTTCAATCAAGAAAGCTATTCAAATAACTAAGCTCAACAAGGCTCTTCTCCATCCGTGAATCTTGATAGTGAAATAAAATTTCTTGCTCACACAAAAGGACATTATGGATTGAAGAACCCAAATCAAAGTATTGAAATTTTAAGAAAGGTATTTCTGGAAGGCTCAAACAGTAGAAGCTGTCAATTTAAGAAACATCCAAAAGGATGCCAATAGCATGGGATTGAGGAACAAATGAATATGCCTGTGAGATATTGTTACGATCCTGTGGAGTCCTCTTTAGTCAAAACATCGTAAAGACAGATCTTAAAATAATGAACTCCACACTCCGGCCTTGAGAGAGTTTGAAGGAAGTATAAGTCTAAGTATCCTTTTTCCCAAATGACTAATATGATAAAGAGATCACTACAGTCTTAGAAGTTGAACTATGAGGGCATTTTGTTACGCTTGGAGCTATCAGTTTAAGAGTCACTTTGATCATGATAAGTTTTTGTTTTAGAGATCTGTGTTCGCTAGCGAATCGTCAATTGTTGTTGCTGCAACATTCACCCCCAAAAATTTTGTAAATATTGGGTCCCCTCCTTTGATTTTGTTTTGAAGCCGATTTTGTTCAAACTTGACAAGTTTTCCTTTCCACTTTTCTTCCTAACTTTTGATCTTTTTCCCAAACTTTTTCGATCTTTTTGGCTAAGGAAATTTTTTTCTATCTTTTAAAGTGCATTTTTAACCATTATCTTTGTGCCAAAGGTGCAAGTCTCAACCCTATCTTTTGACGTTGTTGCGCAAATCCTATCATTATCTTTGCCACCGTTGCATAGATATTGCCCTTAAAATGGTCGCCCCTTTGCGTAGTTTTTAACACTAACTTTTACGCCAATCAGTGCAGACTCCAAGGTTAAGTCGCTCGCCGTTACGCAAATCCTAAGCATAAAGTTACCTCCCACGGGATGCGCCTCACCCCTTCGTCGCAGCATTTTGGTTGCTGAGTTAGGGCCGAAATCACCACCCGTTGCACCACTTCTAACCTCAAAACTCCTGGTGAAGCCCCAATCCAAAGGTGCATCCCACGATTGCAGGGTTTAAGCATTAGTTGCCACCCTTTGCACAAAATTTAACAGTGAGTTCGCCACCATAGCGCAACCGATCTTTTGGGCATGTGCGCAGATACGAAATTGGTGATTCATTTAATATTACCCCATGTGGAGTTAAGTGCCCATCGCATTGAGCCCCGTGCTCATCAATTCGTCAACCTACCACCCATGCGAATTTAATGCTCTTCCTATATATATGCACCAAACGGGATTTTGGGTCATTTTGCTTTTATGAAAAGAAAGTAGAGCTCACCATTGGCCGTCGAAGAGCTGTTTGGATTGTCACTCACCTAGGAAGGCCCACTAACCATCGAGAGCTACTATGACCTTAACAGGTAGGTGTTTCTGCCTCCTTCTTCTTGTTTTTATCCAAAATAACCCCGTTTAAAGCTTTTAGACACCTTGTTCACCCGTTAGTCTTGCATGCTGTAAGGAAACCATACATGTTGAATGGAAAACTTCCCTTCAAGCCAATAAGAGTATGAAGCCATGCTTTCTCCATTCGAACCACAACCCGAGAAGCCCACCTTCCTCGCATATATGTCTCAACCCTTTCAACTGTTGCTTTCTCATTATTTTAGGGAAGTTTCTCCTCCCACAGCGGTCCTTTTGACAAAAGCCAATCGCGGGAAATCCCCATCATAGTTGTGAAGCCATGATTTTTGTGTTGACTGTATAGTCCACACTCCAGTCTGTAGCAACATTTTTCAGTAACTAAAAACACCAAAACTACACTCACCATTATGAAGATGAAGCATGCACAAAAAATGATAAAGCCATTGCGTTTGATCCATAAACACTAATAGCGCTTTCCATAACTGCGTTTTTCTTTTCAAAAGATTAGAGCGAAATAATTGTTTTCTATCACATATTATCAAATAATGGCTAATAGTGCTCATTTTTTATATGAATTACATTCTGAGCTATTGCGTGGTGTATCTAGTTTGAAATTCATCTTCATCACCCTTATCTATGGGAAGTCATTTTTACTCAAAATCCAATACGGTTGTATGCTCAGTCTCTGATATAAATCATAATATGTATTGTGCTAAAATGACTGCTTATAAATATTTCAAACTCCTCATTTTTGCTACTCCATCATCGTAGGTTTGAAATGCATAGAAAATCTGCCAGGAAGAAAGCTAGGCTTGTGGAATCGGATTCGGGCGTGGAAATCTTGTTAGATACTTCACTTGAAACCATGTTCAACGATACGCAAGCTATCAACGGAGTACCACCAGGAAGCTCTGCCCCAGAATTTCAGTGGGGTGACTTGTATAGGTTGATCAGAGATCAGGATTACCCTCAAGCTCCCCTAGAGGACACTATGGTGTATTCAAACATCACGAAGTCTTGCATCCATAAGTCAGTAAAGAGAGGACTTTTGGAAGGTGGAAAGGCATTTTCTTTCTTGTATGTGAACTGATTTTCTACACGTATAAGGAATTTAATTTTTTCCGAATGAATGTCTGGGAGGCTGTGTTTATTCCTAAAGAATGTGTTAAATGTGTGCTGGATTATTCATGTGTCATTTACATACTACTTTGAGATCATTCCTTACTATTATGAATTGTTTCTATGTGATGAATGTTATAATTTTCTGTGCAAAGATGTTTATCTCAAATGAGTAATAGAATGTGTTAATTGAATTAAAGTTATCTTTGATATCTCTCATTTTCTGCTGGAACTGCATCTTTATGATTAAATAGCTATCTATCTGATCTTTAGATGTTTCTTACAGTTTATTACTCATCTTTACAGTTTGCTCCTTGCAAGGATAGATTAGATTTTCTTATACAGTTTTAGATTAATTACCTGCATTTAGCTTAGCACACTTGCATATCATCTTTAAAATAAAATACATAAACAGTGGATCGGGCTGCAGCTGGTGCAAAGGATACAAATCTTTAAATCTTATGGTAGTCGGAACCATTAACCGGACGGATTCCCCATACCAAACGGTGAGCGATCTAATTGGGCTTGCTTACCGGGGAGAATCACTTGCTGATTGATGCTACAATTTTCAAGGAATCAATAGTACTTATAATGGAGCTCGAGAGGGGGGAAATATTATCTTTCATGCTAGTAATCTCTATATATATCATGTTCCCACTTTCAGGTCTATTATAATTATATCATGACAATGACATTGATGCCTATATTAATGAACATCTTGACAATTATGTTAACAATGATGTTGACTATAGTGATCATCACGATGTTGATGACAATAATGATAATCATCATCATCATCATCACCATCATTTAATGAATGATCAGTATCCACTCGAAAATGATCAGTATCCACTCGAAAATGACTCCACATAAGCCTTTCATGCCCTCTTATGGGGGTCTTTGAATCCATATGCAGTGCAAAAATTTACGAAATTGTATTTTTTTTACAATTTCATAAATTTTAATGTTGCAGATGGATTTAGAGACCTCTCTAAGGGTTTATTTGAATCCATCTACAACTCCAAAATTTATAAATTGTATTATTTTTACAATTTCGTAAATTGTTCTTTGAATCCATCCACAACTATAAAATTTATGAAACTATAATTTTTTTACAATTTTGTAAATTTTAACATTGTAGATAGATTCAAAGAACCCTTTAAGGGGGTAACTGAATACATCTACATCATTAAAATTTATGAAATTGTAAAATTTCGTTGGCAAAATTGCAAATATCCATCGTAGTATTTCATAAATAACTTACCGGAAAGGGAATAATGCTCCATGATATTTAACCGACTCCATTTATATAGCTATAGTACTCTTGGTGCAATAGCTAGAGTAGTGAAAACTTGAAACCCTTATTTAAAAATACATAGTTATTATATATTATCATTAATTTGCAATATATATATATATTATTAGTATATATCTAATATATAGCATTAGGGTTTATATATAATAAATATATAATATACTAATAAATAGATCCATATAATGAATGTAATATAATATGTAATATTAATATAATATAATTATTGTAGATAGTAAATATATTATATATTTTACAATTATAGTATGTGTGTGTAATATATTAACATTAAAAAATAAAAATAAAAATACAAATAAAAAAGATTAACAAAGAGAGGAAAAATAAATAAAAAGAGAGCAAAATAGGGAAAAGAGAACGAGCGGGAAAATGAGAAATTTTGAAAAAGATTGAGAGGGAAAAGAGGTGAAAATAAATGAAAAGAGGGCATTTATAATTAACCACAGGTTCTATTCTTGAAGCACATCTCCCTCAAGCAAGGCCCATTTTCCGTCTGTGAGAGCAATGACACAAGTACTAAAAAAATTAGTGATCTAGTTATTAAATAAAGAAGTGTAGAGGTTATGATCTATAGAATACTAATTCGTGGCCTAGAGTGGTGTCAAAGAGAAACCCTACATTAATAATAGAAATCACCATCTTGACTGTTATCTAGTGATTACAAGATTGTAAGTTTCATGTAGCAAGATTTGGAGTTTCGTTTTGATGTCACAGATAGAGGGTCATGCATATGAGTATAGGTTTCATTGGTATTTTTTATATCCAAAATATACTATTGGTATGGAAGATGTGTCCTTTGCCGCTTCCCATTTGTCGTTTCTACTACCTAGTGTCCCATTTTCTGGAAAATATTCTCTGGGTCCTTCATTGAAGTGGCTTCAAAGAATCAGATTCAAGTCATCAGGACTACATAGTTGCATACAAGCTTGGATTTGAGTTACTAGGAGAAGTTTTTCTATTTTAAGGATATGTTTTCAGAAATTTACTTTCACTTTGCCACTTTGAAATCTTAGATTCGAGGAATTTCGTTACTAGTTTTATGTCAATTAAAATTTTGTAGCCTTGCTATCAATTCAAATATATTACTTTGGTATGATGAGAGATCCCATTTTAATATTATAAATTTAAGTTATTTACTCCTTTCTTATGTATAATATGATGATGGATGATAAAAAAATATTTGTTCATATTTATTTCTAGAAACTATAATATTTTTACGGAAAACATGACAATTTCTTTCACCATTATGAAGCATGAGGCACATGCTTATGCAATACCCTTGATTGTAATGGCTTTTTCTTCTATTGTTTAAGTGATTATTGGTGATTTGTGCTGAAGTATGTTGGGAGGTGGGAGACTGAGAAACATGGAGGTCATGTTTCCAATGCCATCAAAGAGGGTAGGTGATTGAGCTCCTTGTGTTTGCTCTTCAAGGAGTTTAGTGATTTTTTCTCTAAACTCAGGATTTAAAGGAGATCAATTCATAGAGTAAAGCAAAGAATCCAAGGAATGACGTACTAGAAATTTACAGTGATGTATGGAGGCTATAATTTATTTAGCCATGATATTGTTAAAATTGAAATGAGTGTGGAAACATGCTCGTCATTTTGGCTTTTGGAAGGTCAGAAAAATGGTCGATGGGAATTTTAGAATTTGATGTTATAGAGTGGGATGGTTGGATTTTGAGGATTTTAATGGATTGACACTGTGATTAGTTTTCAGTGGTGGCTACTTGAAAAGAATGCACAAACATCCCTACATATGTGTACCTTTCTAGATTTTCTTCCAATGCATTTAAGGGTTGTTACCTTAGATGTATGCTCAACTATACTTCGATTAGGGATCCAATAGATATTCCAGATAGGGGAAGATACCTTCGCAAAGTCCAACATACAAAGAAAACTGCCTATGGTGGTTTATCGATTGGTATATCCTATTGATGAGTGAGGAACTCAATCTCAAATAAAAATGAAAGAGATGCTCCCCGCTGAGTGGCTTGGCCCGAGTAACAATATACCCTCTCAAATATCTAAGATTGTTAATAGATTCTTAAACATTTATGTTCTATAATATTTAATCAATGTCTTGTGTGTGTGATTGGAAAATTGAGTGATCTGTTGGTGATGAAATTGGTATTTGTGATGCAAGTGTAACTTGTGTAGTAGCATCGAAAACTGAACTTGAACATGGAGGCTCATCTAAATTAGTTGAAGCCATGTAATTTTACTAATATTTTTCCTTATGTTCATGAATATATTCATGGAAGAATTAAATAATTTTGAATGGATGACTTTCATTGATTTTTGCAATGATAGGAGTATCCTAGTTGTGAAAAGATCCTAGCTTCTTGATAGCATTGAGAACGAGAAGACTTAGCCCCTTGAGGTAAATAGTATGGTTGCTAAATTTCCAAGTGGAAACGATAATCCTTGGGATAAGTGTGCTCTTGAAGACGAGGTTGCTGAATATCTAATGGTAGAGGTGCAATTTCAATCTCCTTATATCCAAATATTTGCACATCATAAGTTTCTATCTATGCTTTTCTTAGTTTTGTCTTTGCTTCTCCACTAGCATAGATCCAGATTCCATAATAACCTTTTTGTGGGAAAAGTTACACAAAGGAGTGAATCACTTCACACTTTCGAAAAAGCCTTTGACGTTGTCAAGAAGGTCGAATATTGTGTTAGAAAAAGAAAATGTGAGTGACTCCAAATTCATCCTGTAAGTTTCTTGTTAGAAAAATAAAAACAAAATGAAACAATACTTGAAAATAACTTGAAACAAACCAAAGGGAATGAGAATATCCAAACCATAGCAAGAGATAAATGCTAGAACCGATTTAGATTGCCCAATGGTCAAGCTTGATACATGAAGTGTCACCTAGGAGGTGGGGGCTTCAAGAGAAGCCAAAAAT
The DNA here is from genome assembly GCA_027924585.1 of Larix kaempferi. Classification (NCBI taxonomy): domain Eukaryota; kingdom Viridiplantae; phylum Streptophyta; class Pinopsida; order Pinales; family Pinaceae; genus Larix; species Larix kaempferi. The sequence goes on along the minus strand of BSBM01000461.1, from coordinate 11,604,982 downwards.
ATCCCTTAGGAAGGTCATTTTTGTCCACACTAAATGCTAAATAACTTGAAAGAACAAATGGGAGAAACACTTTCTCCTTAGAGGAAGGTGGAAAGGGAGCTTTAAGGATGCTACTAGGTATGGGAAAATATGGAAGAATTTACAACACAATTCCAATAGCTTAACCTTTCTCTAAATATATCTTCTTAGATGTATGCCCATGTCTTCCTTTTATAGGCAAATAGGTGGACAAGAAACAACTAGATCCTAATGTGAACCCATTGACTCCATGATCTTGATCCAAAGTACACAAAGGGGGGCCATCCAATGAACCCAATTACATGAGGAGCCAAATTCGAATTCTTTCAGGTGATGGGGCTTTTATGAGACTTAAATGCATTGCAGGTAGTTGAGATCCCACCATTCTAACATTCGCATAGATTTTGAGGGAAACATTGTGCTAGTGTAGCATGGGCAAAGAATTGATAATACGCACAATAGAGTGTATTAAAATGGGTGTAACTATGCTACCTCTTCTTTTGACTGTTTTTGGAATTTTTGGACTCATGTTGTTTGTTGGATCTGATGAGGACACCTCCATTGGAAATCATCAGTTCAAAGTTGGAGCAAGGATGGACAAAACAATCAACCTATTTGGAGATCCACGGGTCAATGAAGTTATGAGTGCTACCAGAATCAATGAGCATTGTAAGAGGGATATTCTTGAAGCAACCTTTGACCTGCATTGTTTGTGGGGTGGTGAATCCAGCTAAAGCATAGAGAGATATCTTTGGGTGGTCATCCGAAGATGGAGGGTCAACAAGCGGCTACTAAATGTCGACCTGATAATCTATGGTATATGGAGCTTCTTCACCAAGTTGAGAGGCAGGCGGAGAATCCACGTCCAAAATATAGAGTTGTTGCTCAACACATATATTTCCCCGAGTGAATTTATCATCACAATTACAACAAATCCCTTTTTCTCTGTGTACTTGCATTTTTGCTTCAGATAAATGCAAGATAGGAGTTGGTCGAGGAGCTGGCGCGATGGGAGTTCATTGGGAAACCATATTTCTGAATGGAACAAAAGTGGATTTGGAGCATTGTTGCGTTGTGATCTTGTCCTCCGCCAACTTAGCCAACCTTAGGACTTCCATCATTATGTTGGGACAGAACATTTTAACCTCTGAGCGGATTTCATCCGTGATACCACTAATAAAAGAACTCCTATAGAATTCATCAGACAATCCTTCTGTGTGATTGGTCAGTTTCTCAAATTCTGTTTGATAGTCTCTCACAGTGCCAATTTGGCAAAGTTTAGTGAGTGATCCTGTGAAGTCATCAAATTCACTAGGACCAAATCATTGCAAAAGGAGTTGGAAAAAATATGTCCAGTTTGGCTCGTCATGAGCTTTGATGTACCAACGGTACCATTGAAGGGATTCTTGTTCCAAATGAAAGGATACAAGTGGAACTTTGTAGACATCAAAAGTATTATGCATACTGGAATATTTTTCTGCCAGGTATATCCATCCAATCGGATCAGTACCATTGAAGTGAGGAAAATCAAGCTTCGGCTCACGAAAATTGCTGGAAGAAGAGAACCCAGTGGCTGCAAAATATTATGGCCGTCGTTTATTGTTCATGGATGAATGCTGAAGATGGAGGCTAGGAAATTTTTCATCCAGATCTTGGAGTTTGTTTTTGAGAGCTGCAAGTTCTTCATCCATGATTTGTGCTCCTGCATGGGTGAAAACCATAACCAAGATTTTTTATTTGTTTTTGTGAACGGGTAGAAAAACAAAAACAGAAGCTCCTTTAGTAAAGGGAAAATTAGATTTGGGAAAAACTATGATGGGTAACTAGGGTTTGACTATATTTTGGACACTTTCTGATGGACAGGCAAGAAGAAAATGGAGATTTAAGAAGCGGGGTGAAAGAATGAGAAAATTCGTCAGACAAGGACAAAGAAGAAGAAATAGGAAATGAACACTATGACAAAATTTGAAGGTGATTGGGTGAAAATCGAAGAAGTTATGGCAAACCCTAAAAATAGATAAATAGTGGATTTCAGGCTTCAGGAAGTGGAATTGGGGACAGGGTCCTCTTGAATGAAATATGCAGAATGGGATTGCAGAGGTGTCAATGAAGTTTCAAGGAAAACAGAGTTAAAACAAGGAAGATATGGAAAAAACACAATTTTTTTTGTTTTTTCAGAATGGATCTGAAACGGCTCTGAATGGATCTAAAACAGATGGACTTGAAACGGCTCGGAATTGATCTTCAACAACTCTGGAAAGATGTAATTTGCGATTTATCAGCTAGCAATAAAGATGGACCCCAAGTATGTTTGGCTTCCTAACGGTTCAGGGGATTCACTCGGCCACCAATGTTGTCTGACGGCTTGCGTATTGGGGCAGTACCCCTCACTCCATGACTCAGGTAAAATTAACAACCACTTTTCCACAAACGACAACTCTTGGTTTACCTCACGGGTGGGAACTAGTCAATCAGGTAGGGGTTGTTTCCCTTTTCGTTGGTAGGTCCTCTCAATGGGCCAGCTACTTCAGGGTTCCTGCGGTACTCCTCACAATGAGTTTTAGGGATTGTGCCTAAGTACTTCCCATAGTTAAGAGGATAGGGATTATTCCTAGATTCGAACCTACAAATGATAGGAGCAAATGTAGATGCAGAAAAAAAATTGGCAGAAATTCCTCCCAACGAGCCCAAGAAAGTGCTCCGATACCAGATGTGAGGAACCTGCAACAATTAATTGATAAAATACACGATATATTAGATCACGGAATATTTTTATTGATAGCACACCACTTCGAGGGGGAAACCTCTTTTGAGAAATATCAATACAAATAACTTCACGGGGCCTTCATTGGCCTCAACACAAACTTATATACTAAGTCTAGGCGCCAATACTATGGACCAATACCATGGAACATATAATACTACGGGACGACTTACAAAACATATGCATCCAATACTATGGATCAATACTATGGGCGAATACAAACTATGTATCAACATATAATACTACGGGATGACTTACAAAGCATATGTGTCCAACATCAATATAATAACAAAGTAAAGAGAAGGGTTGACACGGGTTCCTAACACTTTCTCATCAAGAAACATGTGCATTTGCCTTTAGCAAACTTGATATTGGGTAGTCCTTCAACCATATTTTGAGTGTGCATGTTGATGAGTCCAAGTTACAGGTATCTGATAGCCTTTTTCCCCACAGTAAAGCACAAGAAAGGGTGAAGAAATACACTTGTTTTGTGGGATAAATGATTTACCTTGATTATTTAATGAAGTTGTTTGAAAGATTATTCTTGTATGTTCAAAAGCATGTTCAATAGACTAATTATATGAAAATCGATTATGATTGAGTAGGTCCAGGTACACTAAAGGACCAATCACGTAGATCAAGCGAAGGACTGAAAGATCATGAAAAACTCTGCATTTTTTTCCCTAATTTCTAGAGAGAACTTCTGTTCAAACAGAATTGGAAATTAGACATGTAGTTAGGTTAAGCATTAGAGGAATATAAATATGTACCTCTCAGCTAGTGAGAGGGTCCTGTTGCCATTTTTGAGAATCGGTGTTTTACATTTTTATACTGCTGAGACAGTTCGTGTTACAGACTTTTACTAAACCATGGAGTTGCCATTTTGAATAAATATTTTGATGTTGCTTTCAATTCAACGTCTATAAGTTTTCTTCACTCCTGAGTATGGGTTGTAGAGGGCCCCTCCAACACGTAAGTAAGGAGATCTTACTGTTCAGGTATTTTTCATTATGCGCTTGGGATTGATTAAATCCATATTGCATGTGAAAGCATTTTTTATGGCGTTTAAATAGTGCAATTTTATTTCTGTAGTAAAGCGACCATTCTGATTCCATAGTTAGTTGTAGCGCAATCTGTAGTTCGATAACACAGTTTCTGTAGTCCTGTAGCAGCATTCTGCTAAGAAATATTTCAACACTTATTTTCCTATGTGCTTTCATTACTTATGAAACAGTGATCCAGATCTTGAAGCTTATGCACTTCTATTATTATAGTCGCTCATGAAGATTGATTACTTCCAGTATTTTGGTTAATTGATGATTAAATTTGTAGCATTGGATAATTGCATTATGAACTTAGTTTTTGGCATTTAAATATCTTAGATACGATTTCCAGTTTATGTATTTGAATTACAGTATTTACTTCTTCAAATAGAGATCCAACTTTCGGTATTTTAGAATAGACCATCACAAGTGTTCAACATTCAAATTCATATCATAGATTTATTATTTTCTACAAATTGCTTCTTAAGGTAGACTTACTATTTTCATCATTTAAACTTCTTAACATAGATTTATTGTTTTCAACATTTGGACTTCTCAACATAGGTATTTCTCATCCATAGATTAGGCAAACCTTTCATAGCTTATTCAATTTATTTTTAGGTAAATCTTCAAACATTGATAACAACACCCAACCGCGACAAAGACTATCCTATAAGAGCACATATAGTGCCTACACCTCTGAATTTTGTACATCCCCCAGGTTGATAATTAAAGTAGGCTCCTAGTCTAGCTACCCTCATTAGGGGCCCATTCTAAGAGCTCACCACATGTCATGCAGATACTTGTAGTTGAGATGTCCAAATATTTCATGCCATAGTCTACTCTCTTCATTTGCATGTGTGTGAAGAGCAGATTGTTTGGAGTAAGGTAGTAAGTGAGAAAACTCATGGAGTTTCAAATTGTAATCAGCAACACCTTTTGCTATGATGTTTCCAGTTGACATCTCTTGTATTTCGACCTCATTTGGAGTGAAGATCACCTTCTTGGCTACTCCAGTATGGGTCATCTAGTAGACAAAAAGTAGATTGGCAGTAAGAGTAGAAACATAGAGCACATCTAAGAAGTATCGATGCTAAAGGTTGATCCTTCCAATCCCCTTAGAGGAGACCTCAAAATCATACCCCAATAAGATTGAAGGGTCAACTGTGGATTTGAAACCAGAGAAGAGATTCTTGGAGGAAGATATGTGTCTTGATGCTCCAAAATCAATGATGAAGGAGGAATCTTTTGAAGCACCTGCCATGAATGCATGGCACCTCTCCTTGTCCTCGTATATTGAATATTCAGCTTCTTTCCTCCTAGCACCTATAGGTACTAGAAGGTTGTTCTTTTCAAGTAGTTGAGCCATTAGATCTATTGTCTTCTTCATGCAACTTCTCTTAGGATGGAATCCTCTCACTAGTACAAAATGAGAAATTAATGAGTAAAATTCGACTATAAACGATTATTTTTGAGTCGGTGACTAATAGCATCCGATTTCCACTATCTTATCTCTACTCTTATTTCACTAGTCATTAATTGGTTGACTTATTAGTCATTGATTTAGTCATTGACAGTCACTGATTAAGTCATTGATTTAGTCATTGATACTCACTGATTTAGTCACTCATTTAGTCATTGATTTAGTGATTGATACTCACTGATTTAGTCACTGATTAAGTCATTGATTGTCACAATTAATGACCAAATATATGACTAAATAAACTACTAGATGATAACATATTAATGACTAAGCTAAATACAACTAAACGTTAGTCACGCTATAAGATACTGGAAATTAGCTACTAATAGTCGTATATATGCGAATTTAGTCGTTTTCTTAGTCACTAATTTATGATAGGGTACGGAGGAATCGAACCACCAATCTCCTGCCTATAATTAGGCAGGTGCTCTACCATTGAGCTAGCACCCTTTAAGAAGTTGTTATTGCTTGACAATGATGATATTCAAACAAATTTTGCATGGGAACAATATCTGAGTCACTCGAACAGGGACAAGTCATATGTTAATGTTGTCAGAAGTAAAGAGGAAAACAATAATAGAATATGGTTGAAGTTTCAATCCATATGCAACAAAAATTTCAAATAAATAAATGATGGGCATGAGTATTTATAATTTTATATGCTTGCAACATGCAAACTTCTGGATACAATTCACTTGGGCATGAATATCTTGAGCATATTGATAGATATGCTCAAGATGCTTGCAAGATTTTATAGCCTAGAGCCTGACCAACATTGTTATGAAGAAGGGTTAGTGATATGAATGCATGCAACCCATAAATTAAAATGTCCAAGTTCAGGAACTGAAAATGGAATAATCATTGGCACTGTTACTCTATGGAGACAAGACATACAAGAAAATGTTTAGGAATAACAAGTAGAGTGTGGGATGTAGTTCTTTAATGCCCCTTTTCAAATGCAATCAATGAGGTTTATCAAATTTGATGCTAAAATATATGAGTCACTAGAATAGAGACAAGTCATGCATTAATGCCCACACAAGTAAACAAGCAAACAATAATAGAATATAGATGAAGGTTCGATACATATGCAACAAAATTTTCAAATAAATACATGATAGGCATGAGTATTTATATGCTTACAAAATACAAACTTCTATATACAATTCACTTGGCCATAAAAATTTGTGAGTTCATCTATAGTGTTTATTTAAAAGCAATGAATGGACAAGGTATATAGTTACAAAACTCTATCACAACCTGAAAAAACCAGTATTTTCCCAATTTTATATCAGCTATGCCCAAGAAAATAGACAATAGGAACATGTCTCAAACCAACAAGATTACCAATAGTCGCGACATGTAATTTGATTTATGTATCACCACTTAACTTTATCATAAAACAACAGGATCATAGAAAAAGTAGAATCTCAGTCAGATTCATTAGGATTTTCCGGCACAGGTTTACACCATTACACACAATTAAAATTAGGGAGTCAAACAAACATCTAACATCACAATTGTATAATATAGGCGTTTGTTAAAGGTTGGAAAACATCATAACAAAAAAGTGCACCTGTTCTTTATCTCAGCAGACATGGTCATGAAAGCCTACTCCACATTTGTTGCATTCTTCGCACTTGTCTCCAAAAATGGAATGCCAATCTCATTAGCAAATTCCTTGAATAACAAAATACAAAAAGCATGTTAAGAAAAATGTAGACTAAAAAGTGACAAAAAAAACTAACCCTTGAGATTAATAAAAAAAAGAATCTACAAGCCAAGTCAACAAACGTAAGACCACAAACTGCCATAGTGTTGCAATTAACAAAACACAAAGCACCAACACTCATATTTAAATCCTCATCAAGTCAAAGACGATGATGCATACAATGAAACACATAGCATGCACATGTGGCCAAAGCTACTTAGCATTTAACATTACCTTGGCTATATCATAATCAACAGCTTTATTAGCAGTCAAATCACATTTGTTTCCAATAAACAACTTGTTGACATTCTCAATCACATAGAGATCAATATCATTCAACCATTGTTTCACATTATTGAAACTCTCCTGATCAGTAACATCATAAACAACCTTCCAACAAAAGAAAAATATCATTATAAAGCAATAAATTTAAATAAATAATGGAATATACCAAGGATACCAACAATCAACAGCTACTCAGCATTTAACATTACGTTGGCTGTATCATAATCAACAACTTTATTAGTAGTCAAATCACATTTGTTTCCAACAAGCAACTTGTTGACATTCTCACTCGCATAGTGATCAATCTCATTCAACCATTGCTTATATCTTATTGAATCTTGTCTGCAATATTTCATTTCATATATGTCAGTTACTTTCCATCATATGTGTTCTATTGTCCCTGTTTTTTGCATCTATGGGTCATTGTTGAACTGTTAAAGTTACAAACTTCCTTGATGAGTCCTTTACTAAAGGTTTTGTTAATTTCAATGCCTGCAATTCTGTCTACATTTTGCATGCAATAGCCTATTGGAAAATACCATGTATCTGGATGGTAACCAGGAAATGCAACAACATGCAGTTCCTTTAGCAACAGAATCAAAGCATAATTTAGCACGATTTCCTACTGAAACTAAAGGTATGTTTTACTAGGAAACAATAATATCGATCTTGGTAAAATTAATAAAATGCTTCCACTCTAAGTAACAGGTCAATCGGGATTTTGAATAGTTTAAAGGCATTGTAGTCATCAACTGATCATATGCACAGTCTAGATTTATGAATATAGGTATGCTTAGTGAAGCTTCTACTGTGTGTCAGATGTTTCAGTCGGAATTGGTGACTCTGCTGTTGAAAATCACAGTAATTCAAAGCATGCTTCCTTCAAAATACAGGCTATGAAGGTGTCTGATTTTATGGAGCTTGCACAGTTCAGGAATACTAAAGCAGATTGTAGCAATGCTTCTTTGAAGGGATGCTCAATTAAGGAAGAGTTGGATGTGTTAATGGAAAGAGATATTGTTGGTTCAAGTTTGGTAGGAGATCAAGCAAAAAATTGTAATGATAGGATACCAGAAGAGTCTAGTAGGAAGTAAGGAAGTGCTCATGCTTAAATTATAAATTGTTCATACTATAGAGTTTTGTATCATCCTCAATCAATGTTGTTCTATATTTTAATGTGAAATGTAATCCTTTGGTATTTTGACCCACTGATGTTTGGATAACAAGAGATTGCTTCAAAGACATTGAAACTTCTATCATCAACATGCAAATGTGGCAAGGAGGCACCCAAGTACTATGTGCATCCCTACATACAACGAAAGATTCTGCAGATCCAAAAGGGGGGTTTGGTCCTTTCAAAAGGAGACCAAAGAACCTACTATAGTGGTAGAGTCTGCATTTCTTTCTTCTGCCATTTCATTTTTATTTTAACAATATCATCTTTGAAATACTGCTTACTAAGATTTTGCTTTCTTGGATTCGTGTTTTTAGAGCAGATCATCCAGAAGGAGATGAAGTAACCAATGAAAATTGCTTTCATGGAATGCTAGATACCAAGGAAAAAACATATGCTTATTTTATCTCACCCAATATTGAAATGATCTCAAAATATTCTCAATGGAAGCAGCTCTCTAAGGCAAGGGATACAAAGGTTTTGAATATGGCACCAGAAGATGAATTAGAAGGAGAAATTATATTCTTGCAAAACAACCTGCTTGAAAATGCAAGGGCAAATCACTCCCATTCTGGTTTGACCCTTGATATGCTTTTCTTTGTATATCAGTGAATATTTAAATTTATTATCTATTGCCATGTCTATTTTGGTAATGATATTACCTTGAATATCTTTGCAGAGAATTTAATTCTTAGGGTGATAATGAATAGAAGAGATACTCTTAAAGGCAACAATGGTCTTGCAAAAAGAAAAGTTTCACAGCATAATATGTAGAGCAGATATGAAATCCATTCTTCTAATACTAAAATACAAGAATAGCTTAAAAAAATTCATAAAAGCAGATAAGGCAGGCTCTCACTTGTAAGTCTCAACAGGTATATCAACAAAATAATTTTCTACAAGCAGATTGACACCGAAGGATGCTCTTTCCAATTAAGACTACACCTTCATAAAATCCTCCAATTGATGAGCGTCAAGGTCCATTACAAGAAACAGTTCATAGAATTGAACCCATGTTGCACCAGTTGCCCCAGTCTTGGACACAAATTCCTCGAATAAATTGGCCAAATTTGAAAAATTAGTTCTCTAGCTTCTAAAAACTTGTTCTTTTACATTTTGCTAACTTGAATCCTGTAGCTCGTGAATGAAAGAATTGAAGGTTTCTCCATGCATCACTTGTGCTATTATCTGTGTCTTGATATGAGATTATGTCTGATCATTTTCCTACTCTGATGGGCTTCCTACTTTGTCATAGTCTTACATTCATTGGATGTTTTCACATCTCCAGTTAACAAACCAAAGTGTTAGTATGCATAATGCGCACAATTTGGAATTTTGGACCTGAAAATGCTCCAAGGCAGACTCATATCAGTTCTGATTTTGAGGGCAGAACTAAGAAAGGAAGACCTACATGCTACCACATCACCCTAAAGGATGTGGCTGGAGGAAATTTCTCAAAGGAGAAAGGAATGATAAAGAAAAAGATCTTCAGGAAAAGGTAAGTAGCAGGAAGAGGTTGATTTTGTTTATTTGTTGTAGTAGTCAACTCATCAAAACATTGTGTTTTTTTAAATAATGAGTGGAACAAAAGCGCTTAAAGAAGGTGAAAGAAATGTTATTTTGTCCATCAAATTAGGACATATGCAGAACAACCATCGGAATTCAGGTTGGCTTGTAGCAAGGTAAAATGAATGTAAAGAGTGATGAAATCGGTTACAACAGGTGCAGTGCACAGATTTAACTCTTTACAAGTCATGGCAAGCTCAAAAGACCTGGTATCTCAACACAAGTTTTTTATGCCTCGAAGATGAAGAAAGGTTCTTTTATTACATAAACCAAACATTGCATTCTGCTGGACGGGATTAAAAATTTCATTCATGATTGAGACCAATCCAACTAGTGAGTTTGTGGAAAATCATATGCTCGATGGCTTAGTATCAACAATGACAAATAGAGGATTTGAATTCAACTTTATCTAGTGTTGTGGAAGAATGAAAGAGAGATACACAATTCCTAGAGAAGACGAAAAAATGGAAGTTGAGGACCTTACTCTACTATCTTACTTGTAAGCATGCTCCTCAATTAACTGCTCAAGATCATAGATGTAGACCCCAAATAGAGTGGGCGAAAGAGGACATCCTTGTTTTAAACTTTCACCTCAACAGTACTCCTAATACTCTCAGGGATCCCCTAAGAGGTGTGAAATATTTGCACAAAAATCTCGTACAATCATGTCACCACTAACACAAGAAGAAGAGGTGCCCCCAGGGTACGATGCTACTGTTGAGAGAGTTTGGTAACTCTGTCAAAGGCTTTCTGAAAGACAACAAAGATGCAATAGGATTTTGAAGACCTCTATCTAGTCTCCTTAATCATAGCCTAGACAATAAGTTTGTGAGCCACTATGTGGGAGTTTCTTCTAAGTCCATTCTGGCCTAGAGACCTAAACCCATGCCTCTCAAAGCCACTACATAGTTCAAGATCAAGGGTTGTGACATAAATCTTGGTTAGGGTACGACCAAACATAATGGTCATATAAATAATAATTATTAGGCCCTATGGTATCAACAAATTTCTGAACCCAGTGGATGATATCTCGGGACTGGATGGGGAAATTGGAGCAAACAACCCAGATGAAAAGGGTGGCCAAGGAGCGAAGTAACTATCCCAGTCCCATGCTTGAGGAATTCAGACTGAAGACCTTCGAGGTTCATGGATTTTCTAGTCCATCACTCTCAATTCCAAGGTCAACAGATTAGAGGAATTGACAATTTATTGCCCCTATTTCTTTTGTCTCCTTGGTTTTCAAGTCCATGATTCGCAATTCTATTATGTTCATCATCAGTTATAGCTTTGACTCTGTATTCATTATATTACAGACGGTATTGGGTAGATGCTAATAATCTAAAGCACATATAGCAATACTTGTGAAGCCTAAAATTTATCGAGTTAAAGTATTTAATCATTTTTTATCAGGAAGTAGAAAGCTAGAAACAAATTCTGCCGCATAGCATCCATTCTACAATTTTGTCTTTCTGAGGGAAAAAAGAAAAAACAAATTAATCCCAACAACAACACGTGACATTTAACACAAATATTTTACTTGATCATTGCAATAATGCCAAATATTTTACTTGATCACTGTGCACTTGCCAGTGGACATTAGACCATAATATTTAATGCTTTTGCAATTGTAATAAATATAGCAAAGTTAAATTCGAGTACAAGTATTGTGACGATCAAATTCCATACCAATATGCAGTAAAGAAAGCTGTGAGCTAAAATCCTCTATGAGTAAAACTTCTACAGAATTTGTACACATCCAATGAAGCAAGAAACACTTGATAGCAATATCTTCGACCCTTGGAATCAATTGAAGTTGTATTCTTAAGATATTAGCAGGTTCTATGCTCACCTGTAGAAGAGTATAAAAAATAGATAAAGAAGTCAATAACAGGACTTGTCAATTAAAGTCATTGTACAACATTATTATTCGCTAACACTTTGAAAGTAATCTACCTAGTTCTCAAGTCAATTTGCTAAAATAAACATAAAAGGGGAGAATTTGAGGCACTTTCCTCAATTACTAAAGAAGAAATATTCTTTTGAGTTGATTTCAAATTGATTTTGAGCAGGTAAGACTAGGGGTTTAAATGCAACACTACAATTATCAGGAATCCACGTTGTCCTATATTGTGGGAGGTCCACATGCACTTAACAATGAAGCTATGAAAAGTCCTTGTGATCCAAGGCATGCTTCAAATCATTTTCTTCTCCAAGAGGACAAATTGTAAAAGCTCATTAGCTGACTACATCATGCCCTAAAGACAGTGCAGTCACTAACCTCCTAAGGAGTGAAAGACCCACCAAAATATATAGGACACATCAGTCTCAACAGGCTAGCAAAACAAGTCATTTCCCACATCTCACTAATGCTCTACACCAAGAAAGACAAAGATTTCATCAACCCAACTTGAAGGGGCAATGCACTCATGTGCAGGTCCATCCCAAACTTCAATGTTGATGTATATGTAACTTCGGAATGTATTTCATCAGTGTATTATATATATATATTTATTGTACCCTTATAAGAGATGTGTTATTCCTCTATAAGGAAGTGTCGTCATGTGGATTGACAAGTGTCGCAAGTGTGTGTACTTTTCGATGGGTTATTAGACCACCTTATGGGGTCGGCCCTATTTAATATATAATATAATGTGGATGTACTCAAGTAGACAAGTCGGCCCCAGTAGGTCACTGGGAAAAAAGGTGAGTATAAATAGAGATAGGAGATCTCTATTTTACTCACTCGGAAAAGTATCTATCTCTCTCTCTGAAAAGTGGCGCACTAGTGAGGAGGAGGAGGATCATCTGCTAGGAGACTATCTCAGTGTTATTTGGTTGTATTTTGGTTGAGCCATTGCTCTCTCTATCTCTGAGGAAGTTGTGGGGTTTTTCACCTTAGGGTTTTCCCCACGGAAACTCTGTGTCTCTTGTCTCTATGCTTTTGATTCTTGTGATGCTTGTGATGCTTGTCATATTATGATTGTCATGCATTGATATACTGTAGATGTTATTCTCTCAGCAAAGATCCTATAGTATTGTGATTTAATACTGAAAATTTAACATGGTATCAGAGCTTAACTGAGAAGAAGACATTTTGCAGTGACGGAAGCTTGTATTCCTTGTATATTGGGTTTCTCTCCACAGATTTTTGAAATTTAGTATATTAGATTGGATCTACTCATCAAGGCGCATCTTTCTGTCCAATCAGATTTCAGTTCCGAGCATTTTCAGTTTTGGCCCTAAAAATTAGGGTTTCCACAAAAATAGGAATTTCTGGAAACTGAAGGTACAGCTGGAAGCTCCTTGCAAAAATCGAAGGTTTGAGCTTTGGATCGAGATTTTTGGTTGGGTAGATCTCCGGGAAAATCAAACCCTAATTCAGGGCTCTCCCCAGTGAACCCGGGAGGACAAAAAGGCAATTCTGAAGGGCAAGACTTTGCTGATCTCAAATTCTGAATGTACTAGGCTGATCAGCTCTCCAAGGCGCATCTTTCTATCCTTTCGGAATTTTGAAATTCACATTTTGAATTTTTAGGGTTTCTCTGACAAACCCTAATCCGGGACCAGATCCAGTTTTCAGCACTTCAAGTGGTAAGTTCTAAATCTTTTCTATTTCCATTTGAAGTACTCTTAAAGATGTCTCTTCACACCAAGCTTGAGGATAAGCTTGAAGGGGATGATAACTTCCGAGCCTGGAAGTATAGGATTGGGCTAATCCTGGAAGAGAATGAGTTGGACTCATATGTGAAAGAAGACATCCCTATCCCAGAGGATGAAGAGGCCAAGGTATTGCACAAGAAGAACTTGGTCAAGGCAAAGAGAATCATTGCTGATTCTATCAAAGATCATCTCATACCCCATGTGTCTTCTCTCAAGACACCCAAAGAGATGTTTGAATCTTTGACCAAGCTATTTGAAGGAAAGAACATAAATCGGAAGATGACCTTGCGGAACCAATTGAAAGCAGTGAAGTTTCAGAATGGAGAAACCATTCAATCTTACTTTTCAAGGGTCTCTCAGATCAAGGAACAATTAGAAGCAGTAGAGGAAATGGTGGAAAATGGTGAGGTGGTGATGACTACTCTAAATGGCCTACCTAGGTCATGGGATTCCTTTATTCAAGGAATTTGTGCAAGGAAGAAGTTGATCTCTTTCAGTAGACTTCGGGAAGAATGTTCTCAAGAAGAAGCTAGACTTATAGCTCGTGAGGAAAAGATGGGAGGTGAAGATCAAGCTCTTGCAGCTCACACCAAAAGAAGTAAATACAAGAAGGAATCATCTCATAATAGAAGATTCTCTCACCATCATCATTATCATAAAGATAAGAAAGATCTCAGATGCTTCACTTGCAATGAGAAGGGACATTTTGCTTCAGATTGTCCCAAGAAGAAGAAAGACAACAACAACAACTTCAGTAAGAAGAAGAAGGGCAGCAAAAGAAGATTTCATGCTCATGCTGCCGAAGATGATGAACCCCCAAAGAAGAAGGCTAAGGCAGAAAGTAGTAGTGATGATGACTCATCAAGTGAAGAAGAGTATGTTTTAATCTCTGCACTCACTGGTACCATCTCCCATGGTTGTAATGATTGGTTGATTGATAGTGGGGCTTCCAAACACATGATTGGGTTCAAGGAATATTTTATGAACCTTTCTGAACATGAATCACCCCATAAGGTGAAACTTGGGGATGATTATCAATATCCAATCAAAGGAAGTGGTGAAGCTTCTTACAACCTAGATTCTGGAAAATCTCTGAAGATGAAGGAAGTCCTCTATGTACCTGGACTCAAGAAGAACTTACTCTCCATCTCTGCTTTAGATGCAAAAGGTATAAGGGTTGCATTTGTTGATGGCCAAGTACTAATGCGTCCAAAGGGAAAGACCATGGATGATGCAGTAGTGATTCGAGAGCAAGAGGGAGGCTTGTATAAACTAAAGGGTCAACCTGAACATGCCATGATACATGAATCTATGGAGCCAAGTGAACTTTGGCATAGGAGACTTGCTCACATGCACTATAGAGCACTTCCAATTGCAAGCAAGGCTGTAGAAGGTCTTCCTGAAATCAAGACCAAACATGAAGGTGTTTGCAAAGGATGTGAAAAAGGTAAGAACATTAAGAAGGCTTTCCCAAGCAGTGAAAGCAAGGCAAAAGACATCCTGGAAATCATCCACTCAGATGTATGTGGCCCCATGTCATCCAGTTCCCTAAGTGGGTATGTTTACTATGTATCATTTATTGATGACTTCTCCAGGAAGACTTGGGTATACTTCTTGAAGGGCAAAGATGAGGTGCTTGATAAATTCAAGGAATTCAAAACCTTGATGGAGAATCAAACTGACAAGAAAATCAAGACATTCAGATCTGACAATGGTGGAGAATTCACCTCAAAATGACTTCAAGAAGCTTTGCAGTGATTCAGGGATTAAGAGGGAGTTGACTGCTCCTTATATTCCTCAACAGAATGGAGTTGCAGAAAGGAAGAACAGAACTATCATGGAAGCAGCAAGGGCAATGTTGCATGACCAGGATCTTCCTATGCATCTATGGGTAGAAGCAGCTAGAACAGCTGTATATGTGCAGAACAGAACACCCCACAAGATATTGGACAACAAGACACCAGAAGAAGTCTTTTCTGGTAAGAAACCTGAAGTCATCCATCTCCGAATATTTGGTTGTCCAGTATACACTCATGTCCCAAAGGAGAAGAGGACTAAACTAGATCCTTCAGGAAAGAAGGGTATCTTTGTGGGTTATAGTGAAAGCTCGAAGGCTTACAGAATATATTTTCCAGGGTTCAAGAAGATTGATGTCAGCAGGGATGTAACATTTGATGAAAACTCAGCATTCATCAAATCAAGGAAGGCACCTACCGAAGTTTATGAAGAACCTAAGGAAACAAGATTTCAGGACACTACCATGACTGAAGCAGTTCCAGAAGTTGTTCGTGAGTTTGAAGATCCACAAGAACCTGTAGATCCACCCCGTGAGGATAACTCTCACAAGAGGAAACCTGTATGGGCTAGAGAGATCATTCATGATGCAGAAAGATTTGGCATTCCAGAAGAAGAACACAGAGCAAAGAAGAGAACCAGATCACACACCAGTTATGTTGCTTTACTCTGTGACATCATGAACAAAGAGCCTTCCAGTTATGAAGAGGCAGCGGAAAATAAAGAATGGAAGGATGCTATGATCAAGGAATACCAATCAATTATGAAGAATGATGTTTGGGATGTTGTCCCAAGACCTAAAGGGAAGTCTGTTGTGACTTCCAAATGGATCTACAAAATCAAGCATGCTGCAGATGGCAGTGTGGAAAAATATAAAGCAAGATTCGTAGCTCGTGGTTTCTCTCAGAAGGAAGGAATAGACTATGAAGAAACCTTTGCACCTGTAGCCAGATATACTTCCATCAGAACAGTTCTTGCCCTGGCTGCAGCAATGAAATGGAAGATACACCAGATGGATGTCAAGACTGCTTTCCTGAACGGTGTAGTAGAAGAGGAAGTATATGTGGAACAGCCACTCGGCTTTGAAATACATGACATAGAATCTTATGTATGCAAATTGAAGAAAGCCTTGTATGGCTTGAAGCAAGCTCCCAGAACCTGGTATGGTAGGATGGACAGTTTCCTATCTAGTTTGGACTTTACCAAGAGTAAAGCGGATTCCAACCTTTACTACAAGGTTGAGGAAGGGAATCCTGTGATTCTACTCCTGTATGTTGATGACCTATTTGTGACAGGAGATGACAGACTGATTGCAGATACTAAGAGGAAGCTTGCAGCTGAATTCGATATGAAAGATTTGGGAAGGATGCACTATTTCCTAGGTATGGAGGTGTGGCAGAATGCAGGTGGGATCTTCCTTGGTCAAGGGAAGTACACAGTAGATATCCTGAAGAGATTCGGGATGATGGATTGCAAGGCCATGGCCACACCGATGACATCGAATCTGAAGCTTCTATGTGATGCTTCATCTGAGCCAGTTGATGTCTCTATGTATCGTCAGATGATTGGGTCCTTGATGTACCTGACGAACATGAGACCAGATATTTGCTTTGCTGTGAACACATTGAGCCAGTTCCTGACGGATCCGAGGAGTGTTCACCTGGTTGTTGTAAAGCATGTTCTGAGGTACCTAAAGGGTACAGTGGATTATGGGCTCAGATATGAGGCGAATCAAAAGTTTAACCTGCAAGGTTATGTTGATTCAGATTGGGCTGGCAGTGCTGCAGATAGGAAGAGCACATCTGGGTGTTGCTTCAGTATGGGATCAGGTGTGATCTCTTGGTTTAGCAGGAAGCAGTCCTGCGTAGCACTGAGTACAGCTGAGGTAGAGTATGTTGCAGCCTGTTCAGCTAGTTGTGAGGCAGTATGGCTACGGAAGCTACTGTCTGAGTTATTTGATCTCCCGTTGGAGGCTACTGGTATCTTCTGTGATAACCAGAGTTGTGTGAAGCTGTCCGAGAACCCAGTGTTTCATGATAGGTCGAAACACATAGAGATCAAATATCACTATATCAGGGATATGGTGCAGAGAGGAGCTGTGAAGCTCCTGTATGTTGCGATGGACGAGTAGATTGCAGATGTGTTGACGAAGCCACTAGCCAGGGTGAAGTTCGAGTACTTCAGAGAGAGGCTTGGCGTTCTTCAGATCGAGGACACTTCGAGGAAGAAGTGATGGACACATTTGCTGAAGCCATTCCAAGCATGTTGGAAGGAGGATCCTTCACATGGCTGTGGATGTAAGCGCTGGATGATGAGCATCAGGATGATGTTCTGGTTTCTGCTGGATATGATCAGTTGGATCATTTTTTGAATGTATGTACGCATCATGTTGGATGCTGGATATGATCAGTTAGATCATCTTTGTATATATGTACGCATCATGTTGGATGCTGGATATGATCAATTGGATCATTTTTGTATGTATGCATCATGTAGATGCTGGATATGATCAGTTGGATCATGTGTATGTATTTTGTATATGCATCATGTTGGATGCTTGGACCATGTATCTGTATATGTATCAGGTGGGTACATTGTATGATCAGTTGGATCATGTATGGTGATATGTATCATGTATTTGTATTTGTGGATACATTGATGATCAGGAGGATCATGTATGATGATATGTATCAGGTAGATACTTGGTATGCATCAGGTAGATGCATTGATGATCAGGATGATCATAGATGACGAACTTCAGGATGTTGCTCCAGATGACATGCAGCAGGATGTTGCAGTGATGATGATCAGGATGATCATGGATACATCAGGATGATGTATGGTGAGTATCAGTTTGATACTCTGTGGCCGTGGATCAGGTTGTGCAGATAAGCACGTAATTTGTGCCCTGGGAGATTTGCAGATGGTCTTTCGAGGTTTTTCCTATGGCATGTAATTTGTGCCCTGGGACATCTAGAAAATGCTCTTTCGAGGTTTTGCTTGGGAGGACATATAATTTGTGCCCTGGGAGATCTGCAGATAGTCTTTCGAGGTTTTGCCTATGGCATGTAATTTGTGCCCTGGGATATCTGGCAGATGCTCTTGCGAGGTTTTGTCCTATGGCATGTAATAGCGCCCTGGGAGATCCGATAGGTTGGGATGTGTGCCCGTAATCAGTCCTGGGATGCTCTTGCGAGGTTTTTCCATGACCACATGTAATTTATGCCCTGGGAGATCCGATAGGTTGAGCTGTGTGCTCGTAATCAGTCCTGGGATGCTCTTGCGAGGTTTTGTGGTGACCACATGTAATTTGTGCCCTGGGAGATCCGATAGGTTGAGCTGTGTGCTCGTAATCAGTCATGGGATGCTCTTGCGAGGTTTTGTGGTGAGGTCACATATAATTTGTGCCCTGGGAGATTTGCAGATGGTCTTTCAAGGTTTTTCCTATGGCATGTAATCTGTGCCCTGGGACATCTGGCAAATGCTCTTTCGAGGTTTTGTGACGCACGTAAAAGTCCTGAGGATTCCACAGTATGGCCAGTGATGACGAAGACCTGCAGGTGGTGGGCCTACATCCAGTATGAAAAAGGACTGGCTCTGTAGAACTTCCTATGACGAGTAGAGACAGAGATTGGATGAGATAGCAGCAGCAGTGATGATGATGATGACGATGCATCGATGACGATGATCCAGAGAAGAAGACTTGTCTAGCAGATCTGTGTCGAGAAATACCTTCCTAGTTAAGAGGGAGTGTTGATGTATATGTAACTTCGGAATGTATTTCATCAGTGTATTATATATATATTTATTGTACCCTTATAAGAGATGTGTTATTCCTCTATAAGGAAGTGTCGTCATGTGGATTGACAAGTGTCGCAAGTGTGTGTACTTGCCGATGGGTTATTAGACCACCTTATGGGGTCGGCCCTATTTAATATATAATATAATGTGGATGTACTCAAGTAGACAAGTCGGCCCCAGTAGGTCACTGGGAAAAAAGGTGAGTATAAATAGAGATAGGAGATCTCTATTTTACTCACTCGGAAAAGTATCTATCTCTCTCTCTGAAAAGTGGTGCACTAGTGAGGAGGAGGAGGATCATCTGCTAGGAGACTATCTCAGTGTTATTTGGTTGTATTTTGGTTGAGCCATTGCTCTCTCTATCTCTGAGGAAGTTGTGGGGTTTTTCACCTTAGGGTTTTCCCCACGGAAACTCTGTGTCTCTTGTCTCTATGCTTTTGATTCTTGTGATGCTTGTGATGCTTGTCATATTATGATTGTCATGCATTGATATACTGTAGATGTTATTCTCTCAGCAAAGATCCTATAGTATTGTGATTTAATACTGAAAATTTAACATTCAACAAGTGCTATTAATTGTGTATTCCAAAAATGCAATGCACACATACATAGAAAAATATAAAAAATAAAAAGAACAGGCAACCTCACTCATGTTTCCCAAATGTGCATTGTTCAAAAGTGACTAACAACATAACAATAAGTGATATAAGAACAGATAAGAAATAAAATATAATACTGTTATTATGGCATATAGATAACACACACAAAAACTAATAATCAAGCTAAATATTTTAAGATTATTTTAAGATATGTAGCATTCACATGGAGGACCGAACTAGAGAATCCAAAAGCCAATGACAAGTGCACTAGAGAAAAAAGTATCAGGTCATTAATGCCATAGTCAATTAAGCCCAACTGTCAAAATGCCATACTAAAGTTATGAAATGTATCCAAGTAAGAAGAATAGTGCCCCAAATGAATGTCGAGCACTCGAGCGACCATTCATTTTATATTTTGAAATACAATCAAGAGGCTGTGCTATGTTATATATCTGGATAATAGTAAGCCCATTGATGAGCAGATATTTGAAAATGTATTTAAACTTGTTCATGAATGGATTTGAACTGAAATTTAGATTGTGAATTGTTTCATATACAATAATTCAACTTGCCTATATCTTGCATTTTGCAAAACTAAAGGCCAATATTTAAAACTACTTTGGAGGGGTGCGTAATCTCTTTTACCATCATTTGAAACATTGTAAAGTGTTGAAGCCCGTCGATTCACTGTTCACTTTTGGAGATATTGATCATTTTTCATTATCTATTGCGCCCAAGTTAGTGCCCAAAAAATATCGAAAGGAGAACATCAAACATTGAAAGCGCTCTTAAGAAATCTCATCATCTAAAATACTATGTTTCAATGCTAATTTAACAAATGGACAAGGTTTTCAAAGCTGGCGGAATGAGTGATATCGAAGAGTGATATCCTTGTAAATTTGGCGAGGAAGAAGTTCATTTGGCCTTGTATGTTGTATGATGGAGATGATGCACACTGGTGTAGCTCGCTATGATTTAGACAGGATTGGAACCATTTCCAGGCCTAGTCTAAGGAAATTTGACTCCATGATCATTGCAGTCAATTGTAAATATCACTTTTTGGGCATTAAATTAACAGTCAAAGGAAGACTGTCTTTTGGGTTTGGAGGCAAAAGGTTAAAGGGAAAATATATATATATATATTCTGCAGATATGAATTCATTCTATAATATAAAGCAAAGTGACACTACAATTAAAACTAAAAACACTGAGAAACTAAAAGAATATTTTGTTGACATACCTCATCTACTAGAATGCACGAGCAATTGAAATAGACGCAAAGAAGAATTGAAAGAATAGTCTTCATAAATCCAATATGGTACATGGGTTGGGCTAGCTCCAGGTTCCCAAAGTGACCAGGGCACTCCGCCATGATAGCAAAGTAGGTTTCACACTTCACTTTGCGCTCAATAGTGCCCAAAAGAGGATCACTCAGACCCAGGCTTGGGATTCATGCGTTCAAAGGTCTCGCTGTGCTCGGTTTGCACCACCGACATTTTCCGTTGAGGTTACAAACCAAAAACCCAAAGATGTCATCATTCCATGGCAAACCGTAACCAAAATTCAAACAAGGATAATTAGAGTTTCACCTAGCTCACTAATTTTAAACTAGCAATTTCACCATAATTCAAACAAGGATAACTAGGGTTTCACCTAGATCCTAATATTGTAGAGTGGTTCATAAAAAACAAATTATAGAATGTGACTGTAATCTTGTAGCCTTTCTTTATTTTGTCGAGATCAGTCAAACCAAGGCATTCAATTCCAGGGAGGCTAGGTAAATCCCATGGCCAACAAGAGCCCATTAGGTAGTAGAGAATGGAAGGGGATACTGTGTATCTTGCTGAAGACACCAGTTTTTCTTTTGATATAGAATCCACATCCATTCTGCAAAACAAAAACTCATGGATTAATGTTAATAGAGCAGTGAATGGATGAAAAAAAGATATCCTTGATGGATCAATCTTAAATCTGATTCTATGAGGAGATCAATATGATATCACATCACTGAGAAAACCGATCTGATTCTAGCCTTTATCAAATACAGAAAGGATCAATTTTTTTTAAACCACTTATAATCATTAAAACTTTTTCAAATTACCACATCTTAAAAACTATTAAAATAAAATAAAAAGACATTAAGATAACCCCGAATGAAATCCTTGTTCCATCATAGTTCCATAAAATCTCTATCAACTAATGATAACTTCTCTATCTGATAAGCCTATCTCTCTATACCAATCTGTATCTCATAATCTAACAAGGATATCTTTTTATTCTATATGCATGTTCAACCAATATGTATTTAAAATATGCAATTTAATATTACTGGGTATTAAAGCGATTCAATATTCAAATCTTACCAGCAATAGAGCTTTGATATGCACGTCTGAGAGCCTCCTGCCTTGGCTATTGCAGTTGTCTCTCTGAGACATAACAATGTCTAGATGCTCATTGCTTGGTCATGGACTAATGCTCTTCTATCAGCCTCGAGAAAACAAGAAAACTACAGTTAGGGTTCTACTTGAATAGTAAACCCTTAAGGTTTTGATGCTTCTCAACTTATGATAAAAACACTCTCAAACCTGGCACAAACCCTTGCAGCTTCCGATAGCAAAACTCCCCAATTTCTTTGCGAAATTTTTATTTTTCTCAATTCCTTTCCCTCCATTCCTAATTTTTATTTCACCCAAATCCTTTCCCTCCATGTAAATTTAATTGTTTAATATTAATTTATTATATAGTGTTTAACTATAATCTATTTATATATGAAAAACATATTTAATTTGGTAAAAATTTGCAAAGCGGATTATTATTATTATTATTATTACTTTTATTTTTCTCAATTCCTTTCCCTCCATTCCTAATTTTTATTTCACCCAAATCCTTTCCCTCCATGTAAATTTAATTGTTTAATATTAATATATTATATAAAGTTTAACTATAATCTATTTATATATGAAAAACATATTATATTAATTATTATATACTAAAACATATTTAATTTGGTAAAAATTTGCAAAGCGGATTACTATTATTATTATTATGTCTATGACATATTGGATTCATTTTCCACATATTACTTTCACAGTACCAAATCAATTTTTTATTTTCCTTATGTTTGGAAATGTTTTCGTTTTAATTCTTTCCTCGTAATTTGTTGCGGTGGTTTTGGCTTCTGCGTGTCCTTGATCCGCCATCCCATTGTGTGATGTCCTGTCTCCTGTGACTGCAATCCATCCTGTCTCCCATGACTTCCCTTCACAATCGAATGATTATGCACGATGTTTCTTCCCAAGATGCCTCCCACAAGAAACACTTTGGAGAAGTCAACATGGGACTGAAGCCACAGATCCCCGTCTCTTGTTAGGATATTCCTATACTCCATCCTAGTCCCACCAGTATTTTGATCATTTACATTTTCAGTCATGCATGCACTTTTAGGGTTTGCATGAATCATTTAGGGTTTGCATGCATTCCAGTCACCAGTCTAGCACCTAGCCCTCAGTTATCCAGCCCCCGAGAGCTTCTCACTTATTAGTTTTAGCACTCCAGTTGCTTAATGCGCCCTTCTTCCTTGATTTTAGGAAGCAACTCGCCCTTCTTCACCTACTAATCCAGTTGTCTTCAATTTACACTCAATTACACTTAGTTACATTCAGTTACACCTACCAGACTCAGTTTGACTTATGGTTGATAGTTACTTTAGCATTGATGACTCCACTGATGATGATGAAGACTTCCAGTTGTGCTCCGATGACACTCCAGTGATCTTTTGATCACTCCATGAAGGCTAATTCGAATTGCCACCTTAGGCATTTGAATTCCTCATGCATTGTATTATTTATTTGTCCATTTGTGATTAATGAATTAGTGTGTGTGAAGTATTTTTGCTTCTATCCGAGTTCTACTGTATTATTATTTTGTTGCTCATTATACTACATTGACAACTCTTCTTCTATTTTCCTGCTTAATCATAATTATTCTCTTGTGAGGTATACATCATCTCTTAGATCTGCTATGAGGATTTTCACATGATATCAGAGCATGTTGAGAGTATTGCTTATCTCCATTCTTGAGAGTTTTTGCAGGTTATTACCAAGATTTCGAGTGTAGCAGTTGCAGCAGTTTCTGCATCTTTGCAGCAGTAGCAGTTGCAGATATTCTCTATTTTTTTTGCAGGTCTTCTACAACTTCCATGTATTCATTAGGAATTAGTCCTCTTTCTCCATTCAACTATTATGAATGGAAACCACAAATGATAGCACATTTGAAGAGACATGGTCTCTTTGATTATTGTTTTGAAAGAGAGTTCGAATCCTATGATGAAGAGTATGACTTGTTAAGTGAAGGTGAACAAGCTTGTGCAGTAATGTGTTATGCTATGTCTCTATGCATGGTATATGACCTCCCTTATATTTCATCTCCAATAAAGATATGGGCTTACCTGGATGAAATATTTGGTAGACAGAATGAAGGAATTGGTCCAAACCCTTACGAGAACAAGCAAAGTGATGCATTCGCACCCCTTGATGGTCTCTCAGATCATGAACCAGTATCATCTCATATTGAAGTTGTCCACAAAGAACTTGCAGATTCTACACTCATGCTCCAACTTTCTTCTCTTTCTGTGCCAGCTCACACTCTAGATATTGCAGAAGGTCCTAAATCCTCTCTTGCACCAGAGTCTATTGGTTTGCATCATGATCACATGATTATTTCGGAGGAAAAATCAACTATTCGAGGTAATGCATTCGATCTCCTCAAGCAATCACCTCTTATTTACTACTATATGATCATTATTCCATGCTTTCAGAAGTTTATTGAAGAATATGGCCATTTCCATTCGCTTGGGATAATTTCTCATGCACATCATCGTTTTGATCTCACTCATGTTGGTTCAAAGGAGATCTCAAGAAACCATGGCCATTTGCTTGGGATAATTTCTCATGCATCTATTGGTTTTGATCTCACCTCTCATGGTTCAAAGGAGATCTCAAGAAACCATGATTCAAGCCTTGGATCTGATTTGGATTCCAAGCAATCACCTCTCATTTACTACTGTAAGATCATTCTTTCATGTTCTCAGAAGTTTATTGAAGATAATGGTCATTGCCATTCGCTTGAGAAATTTTCTCATGCACTTACTGGTTTAGATCTCACCTCAAATGGCTCAAAGGAGATCTTAAGCAACCATGATTCAAGTCTTGGATCTGATTTGGATTCCAAGCAATATTTATTATTTGATGGTTCTTTTTGGCATAATCTCACCCATGATGGTTCGAAGGAGAAGACCAAAGACTATCTACATATTCATGTTTTTGATCCTACCTCAACTGATTCGAATCACGGGTTCAAGGATCATCTTCATACTTCTGGATTTGTTCTCATCACATTCGATCAGAAGAGCAAGTACAAGCACATGCTTTTTGAGCATGATCCACTTCTTCCCAAGAAGAAGATACCTCCAGACATATGACCAAGCATCACACTTGCTTGAGTTTGGAGCATTTATTTTTTGTGTGTGCCTATAATGTCCCCATTCAAATAAGTGCATAGTAAGACAATCCCGTCAATCCTACTAGTTTCCTAAGTTGGATGGGCACATGTGGGATGGTAATAAGGAAGCTAATAAATGATATTTAGACATTAGAAGGGTTCAAGCATTTAATAAATATGGTGAATAAATAAATTCAAGAGAAATTCTAAGTGGCAAGTGGTTTTGGAGACATATGGAGGTGGTGGGACCCACATTAGCTTGATTTTTCAATGACACATGGCAGCTCTCTCTTGCCAATTCGATTTCATGGGAAGGTGAACACTCTTGGGTGAGTTGGTAAGTCATAACACATGGCATTGAGCATCTTAGGTTGAAATGGGATGGAATAGTAACCTCCATGGGAGAGGAAGAGTCAAATTGGAGACTAGTGTACACTTAGGCTAGATTCCCTAGTTTCATGACAACAATAATGAAGCATCTATGACATTTATGACAAAATTCAGACCTGAATTCTTACACCTGACCATTATGACATGTCAGCCCCAAAAATAGGCTCAAGGAAGGCACTCATGGAGATGGGGGAAGCTAAAGAGACTCAAATTCAAATTTGGGAGAAGATGGAAGGTTGAAACTAGGAGACAAGTGGCAAATGAGGAATATTTTCTAAATGGAAATTTATTGAATATATTGAGAGGATTTAGACCCCTTGAAGGCTAATGTTGGTTATAAAATGTAGAAATCAAGTATGAGAATGGATTTTCATGATTTGAGAAAAATTGCATTTGTGAAGAGAGAACTAGTGGATGACGAGTTTCTTGCCTTAGCCAATTTCGAGGGTGAAAGATTCCCATCCAATTTGGTGTTTGGAGAGGCCACTCAGGTTTTTCATGGTGCTTTAATGGATTTTTATTTGCAGGTAGCAGCTACAGGAATTTTCATGGTTTGGTTTAGTGCAGCACTTTCTCTCCACCATTTCCAATTTTGAAGGCATATTCGGGCTCCTTGAGGGATTGCACTTTGGGTGAGATCTTGCACTCATTAGGAGAGATTCATATGATATTTTTCTGATTGTAATAGATTCATATCCTCTGTTCTTCATATTCAAAAAATCTCAGGTCGAAATACCCATTGACTGTATGCAAAATTATTGGTTAATGAGCAAACAATGTCCATTTCCCCAATGCTTTGATGTATGACACTATAAGGTTGATTATTTCGAATGGATGGATGATTCTCTGATATATTTGTGAGTCATATACTACCATGGATATATTATACAAGTTTCATGTGATGTACTTGAGCATTTGAAGCACTTTTACTCAGTTTGTTTGTATTGAGAGGTGAAATAGTGCCATTTCCCCAAGGGCGAATTGGGGGTTTTTGCTGTTGAATGTGAGAGAGTTAGAACAGTATTAAAATTCAATTAATGGTGAATATGAGACCTTAATAACATAATTAACACATTACATACCTCTATTCATAAATTCGTGGGATTTTGGAGGCATTTGGAAGGCCATTTGCAGTGTTACCGCGGGGAGATTTGATGCACAAATTACTAGTCAAAATTACATATATTGATCAGAAAATAAATCAAGTTTGCAGCAGTATTTGGAGGGCCATAAAACACCCTGAACCTAATATTCAAGTCTAAATACCATTCATACACTCCTACAGAAGATTTGGGAGCATTTGGGTTGATTTGGAGGTGAAAACAGTAAAACTAGTCAAAGGTTGAAATTGGGGAAAAAGTGGAAAAATTGGCATTTTAATAAAAATTTGAAAAAGGGTCATTACAAGTAGTATTAGAGCATGGTCTTGGCACCTGATTGTATTAACAAGAAGCCAAACAAATAAACCACCACCCTTTGAATCAGTAGTTGAAGAATTTTTGGTTGAAGAAGAGATAGTAGCAGAAAAAGAGTTTTTTTCTAAAACAATGGGTAGAGAGGAGGAGGAAACATTAAGACATAAGGAGGAATTTATTGAAGCCTTAAAACCATGTTTTGAAGGAATGACCATGGTTATGCTAGATATGAATAAACAAATGATGAAAGGTTTCAAAGTGTTGGGTAGCCAACTTTCAGGCAAAGGGATGATAGGAGATAATAGTGGTTCACACTCAGGGGAAAAGATGAAAGGGAATGAGCATATTTTCTCAAGTACAGGACCTCATAATAGACCTGATGAATTTCAAAGTACACAAAGGCATACTGCACCTAAATTTCTCACACCCAAAGAAGAGCCCAATCTTGAATTGGATAACAAGAAACTAGTAAATGATTGGAATGATTTGAATGAAGAGTGTAAAAGAGGTGTACCACTCAGTGACTTCATTGATGCTATGCAAAATATTAAAAGGAAGGGAGACAATAGGAGTCCATTCCAAAACAAAGAATTGAATAGTGTTACTGGAAAAATGTCACTTCCTACTTTTGATGGTTCTTCTCAAAATTATGGTAACACTTGGGTGCAAAAATGTTGATGTATATGTAACTTCGGAATGTATTTCATTTATGTATTATATATATATTTATTGTACCCTTAATAGAGATGTGTTATTCCTCTATAAGGAAGTATCGTCATGTGGATTGACAAGGGTCGCAAGTGTGTGTACTTGCTGATGGGTTATTAGACCACCATGTGTGGGGTCAGCCCTGAAATATATATTATAATGTGGATGTACCTAGCTAGACAAGTCGGCCCCATAAGATCACTGGGCAAACAGATTAGTATAAATAGAGATCAGGTGATCTCTATTTAGATCACTCAGAAAAGTATCTCACTCTCACTCAGAAAGTGGCGCACTAGTGAGGAGGAGGATCATTTGCTACTAGGAGACTATCTCAGTATATTTTGGTTGTACTTTGGTTGAGCCATTGCTCTCTCTATCTCTGAGGAAGTTGTGGGGTTTTTCACCTTAGGGTTTTCCCCATGGAAACTCTGTGTCGCTTGTCTCTCATGCTTTTGATTCTTGTGATGCATGTCATGCTTATTGTGATTGTCATGCATTAATATACTGTATATGTTATTCTCTCAGTAAAGATCCTAGAGTATTGTAAATTAATGCTCAAAATTTAACATGGTATCAGAGCTAACCTGAGAAGTAGACATTTTGCAATGACGAAAACTTGAGTTTCTTGTTTATTGGGTTTCTCTCCATAGATTTTGGAAAAGTAGTATAGTAGATTGACTCTACTCATCAAGGCGCATATATCTGTCCAATCAGAATTCAATTCTGAGCATTTTCAGATTTGGCCCTAAAAATTAGGGTTTACACAAAAATAGGAATTTCTGGAATCTGAAGGCACAGCTGGAAGATCCTTGCAAAAATCGAAGTTTAGAGCTTTGGATCAAGATTTTTGGCTGGGTAGATCTCCGAGAAACTCAAACCCTAATTTAGGGCTCTCCCTAGTGAACCCGGGAGGACAAAAAGGCAAATCTAAAGGGTAAAACTTTGCTGATCTCAATTTCTGAATGCACCAAGCTGATCAGCTCATCAAGGCGCATCTTTCTATCCTTTCAGAAATTTGAAATTCACATTTTGAATTTTTAGGATTTTTTTTACAAACCCTAATCGAGGACTAGATCCATTTTTCAGCATTTCAAGTGGTAAGACCTAAATCTTTTCTATTTCCATTTGAAGTACTCTTTAAAATGTCTCACCACACCAAGCTTGAGGATAAGCTTGAAGGGGCTGATAACTTCCGAGCTTGGAAGTATAGGATTGGGTTAATCATGGAAGAGAATGAGTTGGACTCATATATAAAAGAAGACATCCCTATCCCAGAGGATGAAGAGGCTAAGGTATTGCATAAGAAGAACTTGGTCAAGGAAAAGAGAATCATAACTGATTCTATCAAAGATCATCTCATACCCCATGTGCCTTCTCTAAAGACACCCAAGGAGATGTTTGACTCTTTGACCAAGCTATTTGAAGGGAAGAACATAAATCGAAAGATGACCCTGTGGAACCAATTGAAAGGAGTAAAGTTTCAGAATGGAGAAACCATTCAATCTTATTTTTCAAGAGTCTCCCAGATCAAGGAACAACTAGAAGAAGTGGATGAAATGGTAGAGAATGGTGAAGTTGTCATGACCACTCTGAATGGCCTACCTAGGTCATGGGACTCCTTCATTCAAGGAATCTGTGCAAGAAAGAAGTTGGTATCCTTCAATAGATTGTGGGAAGAATGCTCTCAAGAAGAAGCTAGACTTATAGCTCGTGAGGAAAAGATGGGAGGTGAAGATTAAGCTCTTGCAGCTCACACCAAAAGAAGCAAGCCCAAGAAGGAGCACTCTCACTACAAAAGATCCTATCAAAAGAGTAAGAAGGATCTAAGATGCTTCACATGCAATGAGAAGGGTTACTTTGCTTCAGATTGTCCCAAGAACAAAAGGGATAATAACAACAACTCTAGTAAGAAGAAGAAGGGCAGCAAAAGAAGGTTTCATGCTCATGCTACCGAAGATGATGAAACCCCAAAGAAGAAGGCTAGGGCAGAAAGTGATAGTGATGATGACTCATCAAGTGAAGAAGAGTATGTTCTGATCTCTGCTCTCACAAGTACTATCTCCCATGGTTGTAATGATTGGTTAATTGATAGTGGGGCTTCCAAACACGACTGGGTTTAAGGAATCTTTTGTGAATCTATCTGAACATGAATCACCCCATAAGGTGAAACTTGGGGATGATTATCAATACCCAATCAAAGGAAGTGGTGAAGCCTCATACAACCTAGATTCTGGAAAATCTTTGAAGATGAAAGAAGTCCTGTATGTACTTGGGCTCAAGAAGAACTTACTATCCATCTCTGCTTTGGATGCAAAAGGTATGAGGGTTGCATTTGTGGATGGCCAAGTCCTAATGTGGCCAAAGGGAAAGAATATAGATGATGTAGTAGTGATTGGAGAGTAAGAGGGAGGTTTGTATAAATTGAAGGGACAACCTGAACATGCCATGGTACATGAATCCATGGAGCCAAGTGAACTTTGGCATAGAAGACTTTCTCATATGCACTATAGGGCACTTCCAATTGCAAGCAAGGTTGTAGAGAGTCTTCCTGAAATCAAGACCAAACATGAAGGTGTTTGTAAAGGATGTGCAAAAGGTAAGAACATTAAGAAGGATTTCCCAAGCAGTGAAAGCAAGGCAAAGGATATCCTGGAGATCATCCACTAAGATGTATGTGGTCCTATGTCATCCAGTTCTCTTAGTGGGTATGTTTACTATGTCTCATTTATTGATGACTTCTCCAGGAAGACTTGGGTATACTTTTTGAAGAACAAAGATGAGGTGTTTGATAAGTTCAAGGAATTCAAAACCTTGATGGAGAATCAAACTGACAAGAAGATCAAAACATTCAGATCCGACAATGGTGGAGAATTCACCTTAGGTGACTTCAATAAGCTTTGCAGCGATTCAGGGATTAAGAGGGAGTTGACTGCTCCTTACAATCCACAACAGAATGGAGTTGCAGAAAGGAAGAACAGAACAATCATGGAAGCAGCAAGAGCAATGCTCCATGACCAGGATCTACCTATGCATCTATGGGCAGAAGCAGCTAGAACAGCTGTATATGTGCATAACAGAACACCCCACAAGATATTGGACAACAAGACACCACAAGAAGTCTTTTCTTGTAAGAAACCTGAAGTCAGTCATCTCAAAATATTTGGTTGTCCAGTATACACTCATGTCCCAAAGGAAAAGAGGACTAAACTAGATCCTTCAGGAAAGAAGGGTATCTTTGTGGGTTAAAGTGAAAGATCGAAGGCTTACATAATATACTTTCTAGGGTTCAAGAAGATTGATGTCAGCAGGGATGTAACGTTTGATGAAAACTCAGCATTCATCAAATCAAGGAAGGCACCTATCGAAGTTTATGAAGAACCTAAGGAAACAAGATTTCAATACATTACCATGACTGAAGCAGTTCCAGAAGTTGTTTGTGAGTTTGAAGATCCACAAGAACCTGTATATCCACCCTGTGAGGATAACCCTCACAAGAGGAAACCTGAATGGGCTAGAGAGCTCATTCAAGATGCAGAAAGATTTGGCATTCCAGAAGAAGAACATAGAGCAAAGAAGAGAACCAGATCACATACCAGCTATGTTGCTTTACTCTGTGACATTATGAACAAAGAGCCTTCCAGTTATGAAGAAGCAGCGGAAAAGAAAGAATGGAAGGATGCCATGGTTGAGGAATACCAATCAATAATGAAGAATGATGTTTGGGATGTTGTCCCAAGACCTAAAGAGAAGTCTGTTGTGACTTCCAAATGGATCTACAAAATCAAGCATGCTGTAGATGGCAGTGTAGAGAAATACAAGGCAAGATTCGTAGCTCGTGGCTTCTCTCAGAAAGAGGGAATAGATTACGATGAAACTTTTGCACCTGTAGCCAGGTATACTTCCATCAGAACAGTACTTGCCCTGGCTACAGCAATGAAATGGAAAATACACCAAATGGATGTCAAGACTGCTTTCTTGAATGGTGTAGTTGAAGAGGAAGTATATGTGGAACAGCCACTCGGTTTTGAAATACATGACAGGGAATCATATGTGTGCAGACTGAAGAAAGCCTTGTATGGCTTGAAATAAGCTCCCAGAACTTGGTATGGTAGGATGGACAGTTTCCTATGTAGTTTGGGATTTACCAAGAGTAAAGCTGATTCCAACCTCTACTACAAGGTTGAGGAAGGAAATCCTGTGATTCTACTCCTGTATGTGGATGACCTATTTGTAACAGGAGATGACAGATTGATTGCCGATACGAAGAGGAAGCTTGCTGCTGAATTCGATATGAAAGATTTGGGAATGATGCATTATTTCCTAGGTATGGAGGTGTGGCAGAGTGCAGGTGGGATCTTCCTTGGTCAAGGGAAGTACACAGTAGATATCCTGAAGAGATTCAGGATGATGGATTGCAAGTCCATGGCCACACCTATGGCATCGAATCTGAAGCTTCTATGTGACGCTTCATCTGAGCCGGTTGATGTCTCTATGTATCGTCAGATGATTAGGTCCTTGATGTACCTGAAGAACACGAGACTAGATATTTGCTTTGCTGTGAACACATTGAGCCAGCTCCTGATGGATCCGAGGAGTGTTCACCTTGTTGCTGTAAAGCATGTTCTGAGGTACCTGAAGGGTACAATGGATTATGGGCTCAAGTATGAAGCAAATCAAAAGTTTAACCTGCAGGTCAGATTGGGCTGGTAGTACTGCAAATAGGAAGAGCACATATGGGTGCTGCTTCAATATGGGATCAAGTGTGATCTCTTGGTTTAGCAGGAAGCAGTCCTGCGTAGCACTAAGTACAGCTGAGGCAAAGTATGTTGTAGCCTATTCAGCTAGTTGTGATGCAGTATGGCTACGGAAGCTACTGTCTGAGTTATTTGATCTCCCATTGGATGCTACTGGTATCTTCTGTGATAACCAGAGTTGTGTGAAGCTGTCCGAGAACCCAGTGTTTCATGACAGGTTGAAACACATAGAGATAAAATATCACTATATCAGGGATATGGTGCACCTGTATGTTGCGACAGATGAGCAGATTGCAGATGTGCTGACGAAGCCACTAGCCAAGGTGAAGTTCGAGTACTTCAGAGAGAGGCTTGGCATTCTTCAGATCGAGGACACTTCGAGGAAGAAGTGATGGACACATTTTCTGAAGCCATTCCAAGCATGTTGGAAGGAGGATCCTTCACATGGCTATGGATGTAAGTGCTGGATGATGAGCATCAGGATGATGTTCTGGTTTCTGCTTTGTATGATCAGTTGGATCATTTATATGTATGTATGCATCATGTTGAATGCTAGATATGATCAGTTGGATCATTTATATGTATGTACGCATCATGTTGGATGCTGGATATGATCAGTAGGATCATTTGTATGTATTTTGTATATGCATCATGTTGGATGCTTGGACCATGTATCTGTATATGTATCAGGTGGATACATTGTATGATCAGGTGGATCATGTATGGTGATATGTATCATGTATTTGTATTTGTATCAGTTGGATACACTATATAATCAAGTGGATCATGTATGATGATATGTATCAGGTAAATACTTGGTATGCATTAGGTAGATGCATTGTATGATCAGGATGATCATGGATGACGAGCTTCAGGATGTTGCTTCAGATGACATGTAGTAGGATGTTGCAGTGATGATAATCAAGATGATCTGGTGTACATCAGGATGATGTATGGTGAGTATCAGGTTGATACTCTATGGCCGTGGATCAGGTTGTGCAGATGAGCATATAATTTGGCCCTGGGAGATCTGTAGATAGTCTTTTGAGGTTTTTCCTATGGCATGTAATTCGTGCCCTGGGATATCTGGCAGATGCTCTTTCGAGGTTTTGCTCTGGGAGGACATATAATTTGGCCCTGGGAGATCTGCAGATAGTCTTTCAAGGTTTTGCCTATGGCATGTAATTTGTGCCCTGGGATATCTGGTAGATACTCTTTCGAGGTTTTTCCCTATGGCATATAATATGTCGCTGGGAGATCCGATAGGTTGGGCTGTGTGCCCGTAATAAGTCCTGGGATGCTCTTGCGAGGTTTTGCCATTACCACATATAATCTGTCCCTGGGAGATCCTATATGTAGAGCTGTGTGCTCATAACATCCTGGGATGCTCTTGTGAGGTTTTGTGGTGAGGTCACATATAATATGGCCCTGGGAGATCCTATAGGTAGATCCGTGTGCTCATAACAGCCTGGGATGCTCTTTCGAGGTTTTGTGATGCACATAATAAGTCCTGAGGGTTCCACAGTATGGCCAGTGATGATGAAGACCTGCAGGTGGTGGGCCTACATCCAGTATGAAAAAGGACTGGCTCTGTAGAACTTCCTATGACGAGTAGAGTCAGAGATTGGTTGAGATAGCAGCAACAGTGACGATGATGATGACGATGCATCGATGACGATGATCCCGAGAAGAAGACTTGTCTAGCAGATCTGTGTCGAGAAATACCTTCCTAGTTAAGAGGGAGTGTTGATGTATATGTAACTTCGGAATGTATTTCATCTATGTATTTTATATATATTTATTGTACCCTTAATAGAGATGTGTTATTCCCCTATAAGGAAGTGTCGCCATGTGGATTGACAAGTGTCGCAAGTGTGTGTACTTGCCGATGGGTTATTAGACCACCATGTGTGGGGTCGGCCCTGAAATATATATTATAATGTGGATGTACCAAGCTAGACAAGTCGGCCCCATAAGGTCACCGGGCAAACAGATTAGTATAAATAGAGATCAGGTGATCTCTATTAAGATCACTCGAAAAAGTATCTCACTCTCACTCAGAAAGTGGCGCACTAGTGAGGAGGAGGATCATCTGCTACTAGGAGACTATCTCAGTATATTTTGGTTGTACTTTGGTTGAGCGATTGCTCTCTCTATCTTTGAGGAAGTTGTGGGGTTTTTCACCTTAGGGTTTTCCCCACGGAAACTCTGTGTCTCTTGTCTCTCATGCTTTTGATTCTTGTGATGCTTGTCATGCTTATTGTGATTTTCATGCATTAATATACTGTATATGTTATTCTCTCAGTAAAGATCCTAGAGTATTGTGAATTAATGCTCAAAATTTAACAAAAAATTGGATGTATATTTTCAGCTAAATCCTATGTTGGAAGAGGATGCATTAAAAATGGCCATTTTGCATTTGGAAGGAGATGCCAATGAATGGTGGTTTCATGGGATGAAAACCTTGGGTCATAATCAGGTTAAAACATATGGAGAATTTGTTGACAGGGTACTAGAAAGATTTGAACAAAAAGATCCAGAATTGCCTTTCAAAGAACTAGCTCAATTGAAGCAAACTAGGTCCCCTACCGAATATATGTTGGACTTAAAAAAATTATCAGTCAAGGTGGCTGATGTATCTATGGGAAGATTAGTATTGTTGTTCACTGAAGGTTTGGCTGAACTCTTAAGAGGTTTGGTCAAAGCCCACAAGCCAACTACATTAAAAGATGCAATGAGCTTGACTAGGGATTTCCAAAATGTGCTTCCTAGAACGAGATTTCCTCCTAAGCCTAGCTACAAATTTGAAAAGAAACCTTGGAAAAGGGATGGATATGGTAAGAAACCTTGGAAAAGAGAGTCATTTGAGAGGAATAAAAAAGAGGGACTAAACAGAGATGAACTTAGAAAAAAGAAACTGTGCTTCACATGCTTCCAACCATGGAAACCGGGGCACAAATGTACCAAAGGAAAGGCTCAATACATAGAAGTATTTTCTGATAATGAGGGGTATGATGGGGGCATGGATGAAGATGGAAATATTTCAGATCAAGAAGAGGCATATGAGATAGCAGTAGAAGAGGAAAGACAAGAAGAAAATCAGCCTTCACCAGACAAAGTAAGAATGGCAGTGCTTTCAGCAGTACCTCGCTATCATACTATCCGATGCAAAGGTGTGGTACAAGGACAAAGAAATTCGGTTTTGTTAGATGGAGGAGACAATCATAACTTCATTGATGCAGAGATGGTAGAAAAAATAAATATACCTATTGAACAATTTGATGGCTTCACAGTTGTCATTCCCGGTCACAACACAATGCAATGCAAAACATGGGTTCCAAAGCTGCAAGTCACCATAGGTAACTATACTTTTGTTGATAGTTTTTATGTGGTTGATGTTGCTGATACTAATGTGGTTTTGGGAGTGCAATGGTTGTATTCAATAGGAAAGCATACAGTAAATTATCAAATTCCCGAAACGAAATTCCAAGATTCAAAAGGAGTACAAAGAATTGTGAGAGGGCAACACACTTATCCAAATCAAGTAGTAACTTGCAATAGTATGAGATCTATATGGAGGCATGGGGATATAGAATGGGCTGCTGAATGTCATATTACATCTCCCAAGCCAACTATAAATATTGTCAAACACCCAAAGGAGATAGAGAGACTTTTGCAAAAATATGAAAAGGTTTTTAGAGACCTTCCACATGGTAGGCCACCGGATAGGGGGGTTGAGCACAGTATTATTTTGGAGGAGAGTACTTCACCCATTCAGATACCACCTTATAGACATCCTAAAAATTTTAGAGATGATATTGAAAAATATATCCAAGAACTCCTAGAGTTGGGACTCATTAGACCAAGCTCTGGCCCTTATGCTTCTTCAATAGTGCTAGTGAAGAAAAAAGATGGAACATTGAGAATGTGCATAGATTTTAGAGCCTTGAACAAAAAGACTATCAAGAATAGGTATCCCATTCCTAGGATTGATGAGCTCATGGATGAGCTACATGGAGCCAAATACTTCTCAAAAATTGACCTTAGATTAGGGTATCACCAAATTTGAATGAAAGATGAAGATGTGCAAAAGACTGCTTTTCGATGTCATTTTGGCCACTTTGAATTTCTTGTCATGCCTTTTGGGTTAACTAATACTCCAGCCACCTTTCAAGCATGTATGGATAGGATATTTTGCAAGCAACTAAGAAGGTTTGTTCTGGTTTTCTTTGATGATATTCTCATTTACAGTAAAACATGGGAAGAGCATTTGCAGCAGTTGGAGATTGTGTTGAAAATCTTGCAAGAAGAGTCCTTATTTGCTAAGTTATCAAAATGTGAGTTTGGGATGAAAGAAATACTGTATATTGGGCACATTATTGGGCAAGAAGGAGTGAAGGTACACATGGAAAAAATCAGGGCTATCTTGGAATGGCCATCACCAAAAAATATTACCGAATTGAGAGGCTTTATTGGCATATGCACCTATTACAGAAAATTTGTGAAAGGGTTCTCCAAGTTGACTTCTCCACTCATTGATTTGACTAAGAAAGATGCTTTCAAGTGGGATGAAGAGGCTGAAAAGGAATTCCAAAAAATGAAAGAGGTAATGAGTAGTTGTCCCATACTTGCACTTCCTGATTTTACTAAACCTTTTGTTGTGGAATGTGATGCTTCAGGTGGAGGAATATGGGTTGTCCTAAAGCAAGGCCAGCACCCCATAGCCTTTGAGAGCAGACAGTTGCAGCCTCATGAAAAACTTTACTCCATCTATGATAAAGAAATGATGGCCATTATGCATGCATTGGCCAAATTCATACAATACTTGGTGGGTAGCAAGTTTGTGGTGAAAACTGACCACAATAGTCTAAGACACTTTCTCACCCAAAAAGATCTAAATGAAAGGCAACAAAAGTGGGTAAGCAAGATTCAAGATTATGATTTTGATATTGAATATGTCAAAGGAAAGAATAATATAGTAGCAGATGCTTTTTCAAGAAGGCCTTCTTTTTCTCTCATGGATATTGCCAAGGATTGGAAAAACATGCTACTAGTTGAATATGCCAAAGACAAATTTGCTTGTGATGTGTTGGATGGAATCAAAGGGGATGATAATTATAGGATTTTGAATGGGCTCATATATTATAAGGGAAGAATTTATTTAGTTCATAACTCCAAGCTCAAGTACCAAATTTTGCAAGAAGCACATGATTCCCCACTAGCGGGCCATCTGGGGATCTTCAAAACTTATAGACAGTTGAGGCAAAGATTTTTTTGGAAGGGGCTGAAGGAAGATGTTCAGAAGTATGTGAATGAATGTAAAGCATGTCAACAAAACAAATCAGAACTTACATGTCCAGTCGGCCTATTACAACCATTGCCCATTCAAGAGCAAAAATGGGACAGTATTTCCATGGATTTCATCACCGAATTGCATAAATCCTTGGGTAAGGATTGCATCTATGTGGTAGTTGATAGGTTGACAAAATTTGCTCATTTCTTTGCTGTTACATCATCTTTTAATGCTGCACAAGTGGCTGATATTTTTTTCAAAGAAATCTTCAGATTGCATGGGCTCCCCAAGAGCATTGTCAGTGATAGAGATAATAGATTCATGGGTGCTTTTTGGAAAGAAATTTTTAGATTGGTAGACACTCAATTGAATCCAAGTACCAGCTATCATCCACAAACTAATGGACAAACAGAGAGGGTAAACCAATGGTTGGAAGGATACCTAAGAAACTATGTGGGAGGGCAGCAAAAAGCATGGGAAAAATGGCTACACTTGGGTGAGTTTTGCTACAACACCACTTATCATATATCAATAGGAATGTCTCCTTTCAAAGCATTATATGGTTATGAAGCACTTACATTTGCTGACATTATATTTGGTGATAGTACAGCCCCAAAGGCTAAAGATTGGGTGGAAGAGAGCCAAGAAATTTTAAAGCTCTTGAAAGACAATTTGCAGGTTGCTCAAAATCAACAAAAACAATATGTTGATAAGCATAGAGAAGAAAGAACCTTTCAAGTCAATGATTTAGTATATTTAAGGTTGCATCCTTATAAACAAACATCTCTCAAAAAGAATGGAGCAGAAAAATTAAAACCAAGGTACTATGGGCCATACAAGGTAGTACGGAAGGTTGGAGAAGTAGCATATGAACTAGAACTTCCGGAAGGGAGTAAAATCCACGATGTATTTAATGTTTCTTGTCTCAAGAAAGCTCTTAGTCAGCAAATCATCGCTTCAGAAATACTTCCTCCTTTAGATGTTGAAGGTCAGCTCACACTTGTTCCGGAAAATATTTTGAACACACGGGAAAGAAGGTTGAGGAGTAGAATCATCAAAGAATATTTAGTGCAATGGAAGGACTTACCAAATGAAGATGCCACATGGGAAGAGGAGAAGATTTTGCAGCATCCAAATCTGAAATTGCTTGACGACAAGCAATCTTGGGTGGGGAGGACTGTAATGTCCCCATTCTTCAAATAAGTGCATAGTAAGACAATCCCATCAATCCTACTAGTTTCCTAGGTTGGATGGGCACATGTGGGATGGTAATAAGGAAGCTAATAAATGATATTTAGACATTACAAGGGTTCAAGCATTTAATAAATATGGTGAATAAATAAATTCAAGAGAAATTCTAAGTGGCAAGTGGTTTTGGAGACATATGGAGGTGGTGGGACCCACACTAGCTTGATTTTTCAATGACACATGGCAGCTCTCTCTTGCCAATTCGAATTCATGGGAAGGTGAACACTCTTGCGTGATTTGGTAAGTCATAACACATGGAATTGAGCATCTTAGGTCGAAATGGGATGGAATAGTAACCTCCATGGGAGAGGAAGAGTCAAATTGGAGACTAGTGGACACTTGGGTTAGATTCCCTAGTTTTATGACAACAATAATGAAGCATCTATGACATTTATGAAAAAATTCAGACTTAAATTCTTACACCTGACCATTATGACATGTCATCCCCAAAAATAGGCTCAAAGAAGGCACTCATGGAGTTGGGGGAAGCTAAAGAGACTCAAATTCAAATTTGGGAGAAGATGGAAGGTTGGAACTAGGAGACAAGTGACAAATGAGGAATATTTTCTAAATGGAAATTTATTGAATCTATTGAGAGGATTTCGACCCCTTGAAGGATAATGTTGGTTATAAAATGTAGAAATCAAGTATGAGAATGGATTTTGATGATTTGAGAAAAATTGCATTTGTGAAGAGAGAACTAGTGGATGACTAGTTTCTTGCCTTAGCCAATTTCGAGGGTGAAAGATTCCCATCCAAGTTGGTGTTTGGAGAGGCCACTCAGGTCTTTCATGGTGCTTTAATGAATTTTTATTTGCAGGTAGAAGCTACAGGAAGTTTCATGGTTTGGTTTAGTGCAACACTTTCTCTCCACCATTTCCAATTTGAAGGCATATTCAGTCTCCTTGAGGGATTGCGCTTTGGGTGAGATCTTCCACTCATTGGGAGAGCTTCATATGATATTTTTCTGATTGTAATATCTTCATATCCTCTGTTCTTCATATTCATAAACTCTCATATCGAAATACCCATTGACTGTATGCAAAATTATTGATTAATGAGCAAACAATGTCCATTTCCCCAATGCTTTGATGTATGACACTATAAGGTTGATTATTTTGAATGGATGGATGATTCTATGATATATTTGTGATTCATATACTGCCATGGATATATTATACAAGTTTTATGTACTGTACTTGAGCATTTGAAGCACTTTTACTCAATTGTTTTGTATTGAGAGGTGAAATAGTGCCATTTCCCCAAGGGTCGAATTGGGGGTTTTTGCTGTTGAATGTGAGAGAGTTAGAACAGTAGTAAAAATCAATTAATGGTGCATATGAGACCTTAATCACATACTTAACACAGTACATACCTCTATTCATAAATTCGTGGGATTTTGGAGGCATTTGGAAGGCCATTTGCAGTGTTACGCCGAGGGGATTTGATGCACAAATTACTAGTCAAAATTACATATATCGATCACAAAACAAATCAAGTTTGAAGCAGTATTTGAAGGGCCATAAAACATCCCTGAACCTAATATTCAAGTCTAAATACCATTCATACACTCCTACAGAATATTTGGGATCATTTGGGTTGATTTGGAGGTCAAAACAGTAAAACTAGTCAAAGGTCGAAATTGGGGAAAAAGTGGAAAAATTGGCATTTTAATAAAATTTTGAAAAAGGGTCATTACAGTGCCTTACAGTCTATTTTTTGAGGGGGGGGGGTTATTTTTCCCATGAAATTTTCCCCACTTCCTTGGTTTATTGACTGTTATTATTCATTGTATTGGGTGACATTTAGTCTTAGTTACCAGGGCCCAAGATGGATTAAGGGGGGGTGTTAGGATATTCCTATACTCCATCCTAGTCCCACCAGTATTTTGATTATTTACATTTTCAGTCATGCGTGCACTTTTAAGGTTTGCATGCATCTTTTAGGGTTTGCATGCATTCCAGTCATCAGTCCAGCACCTAGCCCTCAATTAGCCAGCCCCCGAGAGCTTCTCACTGATTAGTTTTAGCCCTCCAGTTGCTTAATGCACCCTTCTTCCTTGATTTTAGGAAGCAACTTGCCCTACTTCACCTACCAGTCCAGTTGTCTTCAGTTTACACTCAATTACACTTAGTTACACTCAATTACACTTAGTTACACTCAGTTACACTGAGTTAGACTTAGTTACACTCAGTTACACCTACCAGACTCAGTTTGACTGATGGTTGACAGTTACTTGAGCATTGATGACTCCACTGATGATGATGAAGACTTCCAGATGTGCTCCGATGACACCATTTGTGCTCTGATGACACTCCAATGATCTTTTGATCACTCCATGAAGGCTAATTCCAATTGCCACCTTAGGCATTCGAATTCCTCATGCATTGTATTATTTATTTGTCCATTGGTGATTAATGAATTAGTGTGTGTGAAGTATTTCTGCTTCTATCCGAGTTCTACTGTATTATTATTTTGTTGCTCATTATACTGCATTTACCACTCTTCTTCTATTTTCCTGCTTAATCATAATTATTCTCTTGTGAGGAATACATCATCTCTTAGATATGTTGTAAGGATTTTCACATCTCTTTCATTCCCGTTTTCTCTCTTTGTCGCTTCAGACTAGAGCCACTAGAGCATGGTGAGGCTATCATCATAGGAAGTAGAGAGTCGATTCTTGGGAGAAATCCTGTAACTAGCAAAAACAAAAATTTATCTTGCCGCAATGGCCCTTCTAATATAGATCACGTGGAAATAGAACCAGGCCGGAGAGCCCATGATGAAGGGACTGCCATGGAAACAGAGGAAAATGGGCATGCACATACTCTCATCGTGATCCATTTGAGTTGGAGGAAGATAGATCCACATCCGTAGGTCGATATTCTGATCCAATATTGCGTCCTTGGAGGCCACTCCATAATCCTCAGGTAGAAAGCCTTCTGGGGACTGCAAGACATGGATGGTCAGCGTTCAGCGTTTGTAATCCACATATATTTGTTATTTTTCTTCTCTTAAAACCATACAACTTATTAACCAACGCTATGGATTGTTGAATTGCAATAGCATCATGTTCAGTGATACATATGTACAATTGGGTTGGTGTGTCGATGGAGAAGTCTAAACATATTGGGAAAGATACCAACTCTAACTAGGTAGTCTTCATGTATCTCACCCATCATCCCATGTCGTCTTCTTCATGATGATATAAAGCATCATCACTCATTGGAGGTACTTGAAAATCTCTGTTATGGCCCATCACAAAACTGAATCAAATAATAACAAGATTACAACGATCACATACATTTAGATCATCTTTTCTATGACCAAGTTCTGATCCTCCAAAAAGGATATTCTGAATTTTTTCTGAAGAAATTTTAGACAATGGAGTCCTGGGCATTCTGCAATCACATAAGATAATATATTAATACATACTCAAATTTTACAAGTGGAATATGGCATATATTTCCCCATATTTGAAAATAGAGCCGCTCAATAAAAAGAGTAGGTTCATGTAAGAATAGTACAATAATAACTTACATTAGCCCAAGTTTGCAAAGACTGAAATACTTGATCCATTCAGGGTGGAAATTAACATATTTTTGCACAAATCTATCCTCTAATGGTTCAAGTATGTTATGCAAAGAACATTCTTTCTCAAGTAATTTTTTTGTATTAATCCATGCATATATTTTGTATCTTGGTTTGATCCTATGCTCAAGATGATAATCGAAATAGCATGGAAATGGTGTAAGAGACTGCAATGGATTAAATGTAGTGCTACAAAGAAAATCAAATTTCTTTTGGATCGAATCTGCATTTTGATTCAGTATATTTGGCCTTGACCTCACCATCCGACAAACAACAATTAATGGAAAACTGAGTCTTAAAAGATAGTTGAACCGCTCTTGCAGCGTATTTCTCCCACAATAAATCTCTCCGTCAACATTGATCATCTGTTCAGGGTAGTTTAATAAACCTAATTTCAACAAAAAGTTCATCTTGTGCCTCCAACTTGGCTCTTTTAAATTTTCACTGGTGCTAATTTATCGGGTTCCTAGTGCATGCTTGAGCTTAGCATCACAAAAATTTATTTCATCTCTTCTATGGACAAGTTTCAATCCTCCAGTAAGGATATTCTGAAATGTTTCTAAAGA
Source organism: Larix kaempferi (assembly GCA_027924585.1). Lineage (NCBI taxonomy): Eukaryota > Viridiplantae > Streptophyta > Pinopsida > Pinales > Pinaceae > Larix > Larix kaempferi. The sequence continues at coordinate 11,561,620 of BSBM01000461.1, read as the reverse complement.
AAATTTAGACAATCAAGTCCTCGACATTCTGTAGTCACATAAGATAATATGTTAATACATACTCAAATTTCACAAGTGGAATATGGCATATATTGCCTCATATTTGAAAATATCACTACACAACAATAAGAGTAGGTGCATGTAAGAATAATATAATGATAACGTAACCTCGTTGAGATTTTAAAAGTATGAAATACTTGCTCCCTTTAGAATGGCAGTTAACAAATTTTTGTACAAATATATCCTCTGATGGTTCAATTATGCCTTAGAAAGAACATTCTTGCTTTAGTAAATTGTTTTCCTTAATCCATACATACATTTTGTATCTTGGTTTGATCCTCCCCTCAATATGATAAAAGAAATAGTGTTGAAATGTTGGAAGAACCTACAGTGGGTCAAATGTAGTACTACAAAGAAAATCAAATTTCTTTTGGATCAAATTTTTACTTTTATTCATTAGTCTTGGTTCTCTCCTCACCATGTGACAAACAACATTGAAGGGAAAACCAAGCCTTAAAAGACATCTTAACTGCTCTTGTAGCTTATTGCTTCCACAACGAATCTCTCTGTCAAATTTGATCATCTATTCAGGGTAGTTTAGTAAGCCTAATTTCAACAAAAAAAAAATTTAGTTTGTGACTTTGAATTGACTCTTGTAAAATTTCACTGATACTTATTTCTCAGGTGCCTGATGCATAATTGAGCTTAGCATCACTGACAACTAGATCATCTCTTCTATGGACAAGTTCTGATTGTGCAGAAGGGATATTCTATTTTTTTCTGACGAAGCTCCTGACAATGGAATCATGGGCATTGTGCTTTTTAGAAGATCTTTAATAAACATAGCAACTCTCTGCTTCTCAATCCCAATGAAATTTACATCTTCAATCAATTTGATCAAGTTCTTAGCATACAAATAGTGACACTAACACAAATCCATTTCTATCATCTCCTTTTGATCCAAACCAACACCAACAAGATTTAAAGTGGTTGCATGGATTTGCTTGGGTCCCATCTAAGAATCTTAGGATAATGTAAAATAATGTTGCCTATATTTTCATTTCTTAGTCTCAGGTTCGACAACGCGTCTACTATAGAATACAGTGCTTTCTCTGAAGTGTAGATAAAAATTTGAGGGTTTGTATGGTATAGCATGCTTATATTATCCCAAGGACAACCAATATGTGCCAACAACATTAGTTTTTCTAAACTACTTGTTGTTTAGGATTTCTACCTTATAGCAAGGAGAGGCACACTACCAACTTCTGGGGTGACAGGTAAATACATTGATCATATCACATAGACTTCTACAAAAGGAAAGAGATCAAGATTCTTGAAGGCATACCTTATTAATGACATTCAATCCTAGCTTTCACTCTCTCCTTCGATCGATTCTTCACTTGATCTTCCGTTTGGTGAACCTGCAATACAAAAGATACCTTCCTTAGTGTATCTTGACTGATATAACAATGATGAAATTGACATGCAATTTAGACATCAAATACAATCAAGCATTAAACCAAACAAATATGCAATCCATTAGAGATTTGATTGGGACAGGAAGGGTATTTCTACCTTAATTGTCAAAAAGCAATATTCAGTACAATTAAACCTCATCATTCATAGTGCTTGTGCAACCGGATCTTGGGCTCTTTCTCTTCACACTAACTTTGGAATTCCTCCATCATAACAACCCTTAATGCATATTTTCTCCTCCTGTGAGTAACCCCTCTCATGGATCCTCCTTGTATTTATGGGACAAGGTAGGCAGTTTAGATCGAGAGGTGGTTGGATTGGGAGGTTCGGGAAGTTGCAGAACCAACTTCAACTAATCCCAATTCGTCAAATTAATATATTTTTTATTACATTTTAAGATGTGCACGAGTTTTCCACAGTAGAGTAGCGCACAATATACAACTTCAGTGCTTTACAACCAGCGTTTGCAAGATTTCTTGACGTGTGCACTACTATGCAAGAGGTAAAGTAGGGCATACTAGCTGGTGTGCGCCTCTTTTATGCCTATAGAGCAGGGCATACTAGAGGTGTGCACCCCTTTGATGCCTATAGAGTAGCACACATGTCAAAATGAAGGTAAAAATGGGGTTTTGTCAGCTACTGAGGGGTAAACCAAGTCCATGCATTACCTAGGCCAATATTGCTCTTCAATCCAAGTTGTCCTTTTGTGTGATCGACAGCTAAATGTGATCACGGACGGAGAAGTGTAGATTTGACCTATAACAGATGCCCCCTAATGTGTGAGGTCAGAGGGAAGCGATGGTCGAAATAAATTATAATTCCAAGTCAAAGTTGGAGCAAGAAATAGTAGAACCAAGTCACAAAAGTACCTGAAATAACGATCAAGTTCAGCGAGCAGTTACAATATTGACATCATATAGATGTGTAGCATGATACAACATGATCTCTGATAGATAACGAGGAGATGTATATATAACATGGCCACTGAAATACAAGCCATGTCAAAATGAGAGATCATAGCCATAACAACAAGCTGGATCTATGTCTCATGTAGATACAAAAAGAGTGAGGCTCAGTCTTGCGCAGCTTGGGTGATAACATAAATATGGTGATGCTATCATAGTCCCAATGTCTTCATCCAAACAACCCAAGGTACAAACTCTAACCATGCGAATAAATGAGTTAAAGTCGAACATGGGGGGTATCGTTTGATTACCGGTATTTGATGTATAACGTTAACAAATGCGAGGACTTCCATCGATAATGATAATGGGGTCCAAGGCACCTAGTACGATCCAACAAGTGTGAATAAGAGGACTTGAAGTCGAACACTTGAGGAACCTGTGTTCAACAGTGAGGAACACTACCACAAATGACTACAATCCCTGAGGTACTAACCGAAACTCTAAACTTTGTTCCTAGAGCATAATGAGTTGAAGTCGATGGGAAGAATTCTGCTGGAAGGGAGGCCTTAATGCATCCTCCATCATCCAACATGAGGAACACTCACAGGTATGAGCTGATGTGAAGTAGGACAAGTAACAAGATGAAAAAGACTGACACCAGGATGGCCGACACATGAAGTCAAGGTAAACTGCAGAATGGCTGACACAGGTTCTATCCTTGAACAATGAGCACGACACAAAGTGACTTAGGAAGTTTTCAACATGAAGGGGAAAATGATATAAGTCTGCGATGTAGGATACATAAAAGACCCTCCATATGGTTGGAAGAATAACCAACCGGGGGAGTAAACAACTCAGAGATCACGTTCACCCTAAGGTCAAAAACTAAAACCCAACTGAAATGATGGACTCAAACATGTATTGTGTTCAAGGATAGGACTGACTTAACTGGCTTTGAAACTGAAAAGATGTGATACACCCTTCTTATCCCTTATTATTTTTAGATAAAATAATACCTTTCTTGTTATTTTAATGAGTCCAAGAAAGAATGAAAACTCAATAGATCCAACCATGTAAAGAGTTTAATGAGCCCATGGGAGGAAGACTCAGGACCTTCTCTATTATTTACAGAGTTCGAAGAAGAGATAGAAGAATAATCTATAATACTGATCTCTGGATTTTAATATCGAGCCGATGTCTGTTCTTGCTCGTCGGTGTTTTCAATTTTAAGGAGTCTGAAAAACTTAAACAATAACTCCATATACCTACTCGTGGATTTTAATATCGATCCCAAGTAGGTTAATGCTCGCCAATGTTTTCCTGTTTATAGAGTTTGAAAAACTTAAACAATCCTCTATACACCCTCTCGTGGATTTCACATCGAGCCCGAGTAGGTGAGTGCTCGCTAGTGTTTTCATGATTCAAGAGACTGAAAACCATAAAGAAGGCTCCAAAAGGTCCTTTTTCGTAAAGTTAGTCTCCTCCCTCAAAAAAGTGTAAAACAATAGAAGAAGAACTCTTCTAGCCACGGATGACTAGAGTATTCCTTTTTCGTAAGTATTCCGCAAAAGTCCGGAAAAGGGTTAAACTTATACTTAAGCGGATGTCGCTTCAAATCCTTTAACGAGTCTCAAAAGACAACTATACTCAGCAATCTTGTTATATTTAAAGAGTCTAACAAGAGCATGATATAACTCTATAAATATATTTTTTGTAAAGTTTTAACGAGCCCGAAAAAGTAAACTCGTGACCTCTTTACTATATTTAACGAGCTCAAAGGAGATACAAAAATGCTTACAACTTCCTTACTGTTTTTAACGAGCTCGAAGTGAAGGTGAAAGAAATGCTCGTAACCTCCTTACTGTTTTTAACGAGCTCGAAGTGAAGGTGGAAGAAATGCTCATAGCCTCCTTACTATTTTTAACGAGCTCGAAGTGAAGGTGGAAGAAATGCTCGTAACTTCCTTACTGTTTTTAGCGAGCTTGAAGTGAAGAAAGAATGCTCCAAGCTTCCTTACTATTTTTAGCGAGCTCAAAGTGAAGAAAGAATGCTCAACGGTGGATCAATTTCCAAATGAATGGAAAAATGCATTATAAACTCTAGGAAAACTTCATCATATGGAAGTATATCATCCCAGATACAACGCATCTCGAAACATTTAGATGGAGTCATCACCTGGTCAATTGCCGAGACCGAGTCCCGAGAAGATAAGCATGAATTCAGAGGATTCTTCTCAATAGCAATTGGACTCAAGGAACAATATGCCACAATATTTGATTGTGACATGATAGTTCCTATTGATGAGGAACATACTTGGTCTATAGTTGGGTAATAAGCGGGATCAACAAATGTAAGCTGATCGATAGTGACAATGATTCCGCTGTGAGGAAAATGCATCACACGAAAGAGCATAGACACCACAGCTTGCATAGCATATACGTAATCATGCCCGAGGATCATATAAAAATCCATACAGTCCTTTAAAACCATGAAATAATCTAAGATTTTTTTTTCACTCAAAGTAACAGGTACCTGAGGGAGGAATCCCAACGGTTCACTAGGTCTTTTATCAAAAGTCAATGGCTAGTTAACAGCTGTAACAAGGTTAGGAAAACCTAAATCTCTCCAAGCATAAGCGGATAAGATGGTAATAGAGGCTCCTTCGTATACAATACATCGATGAACCACATCGTTACCGATATCAACCTTTATCTAAAAAGGTGTAGCAGAAGGAAGGCGAGGCCTAGTTAGACTATTCCAATCAAAGGAAATGATCCCAGGGCTTGGTAGGGGTTCACTCGGCACAGATAAAGTTCCCCCCATTTCAGAAACATGTGAACTGGTAATGTAGAAGACTTCAAGGATAGGTGCATCAGTCTCCAAAAGACTGATGGGATCGGTCGAAGATTGCATCCATTCGATCACTTCACTCTCCAAAGGAGGAGTGGGGTTGACCAAAGATTGCATTGGTTCAACCACTTCATCAACCAAAAGTTGATCAGGCTGTTGGGAATCTATAGACAATTCAGGAGCAGAGGATCATTCAGACATGGACCACACTCTCTGAGCCTCTGGAATAGCAGGGCACTGGTGAGTAAGCTAATCTCCCTTACAAAGTTTACAAGGGAACTTTGGCATCTGTCCTATAAGCTTAGACTCCTTTACAATAATAGTACTCTCAGCATGACTATAATTGGTTGACAGCTTGCCCCCAGCATGACTTGCATTGGCTGGTTTCTCATAAGCATAAGACTTTTGAACTAAGTACCACACTCTTTGCACTTCTGGAAGTACATGGAAAAAATAGGTCAGGTGGTCTCCCTCGCAAAACTTACAAGGGAACTTAAGCTTCTGTTTATTAGGTTTGTCAACAATGTCAACTTTCTCAGCATGACTTGCAGTGGCTGAAATTTTGCTTCCAGCATGACCTCCAGAGGCTGGGTGGGTGCCCCCAGCATGATTTCCAGAGGCTGGATGGGTGCCCCCAGCATGACTTCCAGAGGCTGGGTGGTTGCCCCCTTGCTTTGGCATCTTCTTCCTATTCTTCCTCTATCTATTCCTTTTAGACTTCTAGTTACTAGTATTACTACTTTCACCACATGAGGTATAAGGAGGAGGAGAAGATGCTACTAGCGAAGCGGGCATAGGGTTCTGATGCTCTTGATGTGAGGTGCTTACTTGAGAAGCATCAGGAGCATGCAAGGCATTCGGAGTGTAAAACAACCAAACCGATAGCCCTATAGTGAATCCTGAAAGATTCAAGGTAGCCATTAAGGGAGTACCAATGTTCCCAATGAATGGAAAAGCACAAGGAGCCCCTTCAATAGGGGTCCCTTGATTGGTGCTCACCGGGATGCTTTCCATAGTTTCTGACTCAACGGGCCAAAAAATGAATGACACAAAGAGCACTCAACTAAAAAGGTCTTAGGTAATCCAAACCAAGAAAACAGATTCCTTCCGGAGGGAAGTCTGGGATGATTAGGGCCCAAAACTAACCAATGAAGGATGAAGAACAGTTACCAGGGGTCCACATACAGGTCCTCTGGGTGCAAGCATTTGAATCACCAAACTGCCTTCCCAAATTTCTGTAAAGGGTTTCCTCCCACGTCTCTCCTAGGTATAAAAGAAATAGCCTTCCGTCGTCACCTGTGTAGAGTCCTAGATGGTCAAGATACTAAGGCTACCATAAGTACAAAAATTCATGGGGGGACAGTCGTCAGTCTAGCCGTAACGCATGGGCAGGCTAACAAAGCCTGAAATCCAAAAGCATCCCCGTACGCGGGACAGCTCTGGTTTATTCTCGAAAAGAAAGTGAGGGGTTATCCTCAGCAATTCTAGTCTCACACGACCTCGTGCTTAACTCTGGTTTTAGTAGAGTTTCCCAAGAGATTTTGATACAATTGGGTTTACCTATAAGAAAGTTGTGCTACGATTGTTGAGTAATGAAGCCAGTCTCGAGCAGTTTAAGGTGATTTAAGCTCGAAACTCTAGCCTAAGCTAGTTGATGTCGTGTATACCTAAAAAAGAAAAATGTTGCGAATTAATTTTATTAGGATTTCTTTTTAAATGGCTATTCTTACTCAAAGGTTGTAGTGAAGTGTGTGGCGTGGTTGTGACTGAAATGGAAAGTACATAAAAGTAAAGAACTTTCACTTCATTGTTTTTCAAAACTAAGGATAAGCAAACCTAAATCACAATTTTTTTGTATTTTCTTTTGATATTTTCAAGAAAACTACGCTACTTCAAAACAATGTTAGTCCTTACTACTAAGCTACTTAAAACAATTTTTTTCTTTTTTCTGATAACTGTTAAAGAAAAAGAACATGTAAAAGTGCAAGTAAGAAGTAAATGCAAAAGGGTGGGTAAGATTAACAGCTAAAATGGTTCACACAAACAAATTGACTAATCTGAGGAAGACTTGACTTACCAAGTTTTAACAAAAGAAAAACTTGAGACTTGGAAACAAAGTGCAAAAGAAAGAGGGAAAAGAGATGCTCTTAAGCAGAAGGGTAGACCTACAAGGCTACTCCTAAGCATCAAAACCCAAACAAAACACTAATCCAATCAAAAAGTAAGCAAGCAAACCCAAAAGGGAACTTACCAAGCACACAAACTCGAAAGAAAGCAAACTAGAGGGCTTCGACTAACTTGGACTAGACTGAAAAAGAAAACAGAAAGTATCTAAGCCAAGCAACTTTTCAAAGCAACCCTAAGGACTTCAAACTAGGTCAAACCCTAATGAAAAGGATAAGAGACTGAGGAAGCATGCTAAAGTTGCAACAAACAACAAATGTTATGAACACAAGTTTTGTATGATTGCAACGAGTAACTAGGGCCAGAATGTGCAGCTAATTCCAAAAGAAAACAGTGCACGAACTTCAAGAAGGATAGAAAGTAGCTAAGACACTTAAAAAGTACTCAAGCAAGCAAAGATGAGTTAAGGGACTTAGGAGAGGCTAATAAGACTCAACAAAGTCTAACAAACCTGAAGGATCAGTTAAGAAGTCAAAGCAAGAGAGTGGAAATCAAACCAAACAAGTGGAAATCAAATCCCAATAGTAAACAAAGAGTTACAGGAATATACCCTACTGTGCAGTGCATAAACCAACGCACACATCAGAAAATGCTCTACTTTATACACTAGAGACTTGCGCACACATCAGAAAATGCTCTATTGTATACACTAGAGAGTCGTGCACACATCAGAAAATGGTCTATTGTCCAGTAGGGAAATGCTCTACTGTTTTTACCGAGCTCGAACTGAAGGTGGAAGAAATGCTTGTAGCCTCCTTACTATTTTTAATGAGCTCGAACTTCAGGTAGAAGAAATGCTCGTAACTTCCTTACTGTTTTTAGCGAGCTCGAAGTGAAGAAAGAATGCTCGAAGCTTCCTTACTGTTTTTAGCAAGCTCGAAGTGAAGAAAGAATGCTCGACGGTGGATCAATGTCCAAATGAATGGCAAAATGCATTATAGACTCTAGGAAAACTTCATCATATGGAAGTATATCATCCCAGATACAATGCATATCGAAACATTCAAATGGAGTCATCACCTGGTCAATTGTCGGGACCTAGTCCGAAGAAGGTAAGCATGAATTCAGAGGCTTCTTCTCAATAGAAATTGGACTCACGGATCAATATGCCACAATATTAGATTTTGAGACAGTAGTGCCTATTGACGAGGGACATACTTGGTCTATAGTAAGTGGGATCAACAAATGTAAGCTTATCGATATTAACAATGCTTCTGTTGTGAGGAAAATGCATCACACAAAAGAGCATAGACACCACAGCTTGCATAGCATATACGTAATCATGCCCAAGGATCATATCAAAATCCATAGGGTCCTTTAAAACCATGAAATAAACTAAGACTGTTTTTTCACTCAAAGTAACAAGTACCTGAGGGAGGAATCCCAACGGTTCACTCGGTCTTTTATCAAAAGTCAACGACCAGTTAAGAGATTTAACAAGGTTAGGAAAGCCTAAATCTCTCCAAGAATAAGGGGATAAGATACTAACAGAGGCTCCTTCGTCTACAATACATCGATGAACCACATCGTTACCAATATCAACCTTTATTTGAAAAGGTGTAGCAGAAGGAGGCGAGGCCCAGTTAGACAATTGCAATCGAAGGAAATGATCCCAGAGCTTGGTAGGGGTTCACTTGGCACAAATGAAGTGCCCCCCATTTCAGAAACATCTGAACTGGTAATGTAGAAGACTTCAGGGACATGTGCATCAAACTCCAAAGGACTGATGGGATCGGTCGAATATTGCATCCATTCGATCACTTCACTCTCAGAAGGAAGAGTGGGGTTGACCTAAGATTGCATTGGTTCAACCACTTCATCAACCAAAAGTTGATCAGGATGTTGGGAATCTATAGGAAATTTAGGAGCATAGGATCCTTCAGACATGGACCACACTCTCCGCGCCTCTGGAATAGCAGGGCACTGGTGAGTAAGCTGATCTCCCTTACAAAGTTTATAAGGGAACTTTGGCATCTACCCTATAAGCTTAGACTCCTTTACAACAATAGTACTCTCATCATGACTAGCATTGGCTGATAGCTTTCCCCCAGCGTGACTTGCATTGGCTAGTTGCTCAGAAGCAGAAGATGTTTGAACTAAGGACCACACTCTTTGGACTTCTAGAAGTATAGGGAAAAAATAGGTCAAGTGGTCTCCCTCGCAAAACTTACAAGGGAACTTCAGCTTCTGTTTACTAGGATTGTCAACAATGTAAACTTTCTCAGCATGACTTGCAGTGGCTGAAATTTTGCTTCCAGTATGACCTCCAGAGGCTGTGTGGGTGCCCCCAGCATGACTTCAAGAGGCTAGGTGGCTGTCCCCTTGCTTTAGCATCTTCTTCGTATTCTTCCTCTATCTATTCCTTTTAGACTTATTGTTACTAATATTACTACTTTCACCACATGAGGTATAAGGAGGAGGAGAATATGCTACTGGTGAAGTGGGCATAGGGTTCTGATGCTCTTGATGTGAGGTGCTTACTTGAGAAGCAACAGGAGCATGCAAGGCAGTCGGAGTGTAGAACAACCAAACTGGTAGCCCTATAGTGAATTCTGAAAGATTCAAAGTAGCCATTAAGGGAGTACCAATGTTCCCAATGAATGGAAAAGCACAAGGAGCCCATTCAATAGGGGTCCCTTGATTGGTTCTCACTGGGATGCTTTTCATAGTTTCCGACTCAACGGGACAAAAATTCTAAGGCCAAAAAACAAACGACACAAAGAGCACTCCACTAAAAAGGTCCTAGGTAATCCAAACCAGGAAAACAGATGCCTTCCGGAGGGAAGTTTGGGATGACTAGGGCCCAAAATTAACCAACGAAGGATGAAGAACAGTTACCAGGGGTCCACATACAGGTCCTCTGGGTGCAAGCGTTTGAATCACCAAACCACCTTCCCAAATTTCTGTAAAGGGTTTCCTCCCACGTCTTTCCTAAGTACAAAAGAAATAGCCTTCCGTCGTCACCTGTGTAGAGTCCTAGATGGTCAAGATACTAAGGCTACCATAAGTACAAAAATTCTTGGGGGGACAATCGTCAGTCTAGCCGTAACACATTGGCAGGGTAACAAATCCCAAAATCCAAAAGGATCTCCGTATCCTAGACAGCTCTGGTTTATGCTCGAAAAGAAGGTGAGGGGTTATCCTTAGCAATTCTAGTCTCACACGACCTCATGCTTAACTCTAGTTTCAGTAAAGTTTCTCAAGAGATTTTGATACAAATGGGTTTACCTATAAGAAATTCGTACTACGATTGTTGAGTAATGAAGCCAGTCTTGAGCAGTTTAAGGTGATTTATGCTCGAAACTCTAGCCTAAGCTAGTTGATGTCGTCTATACCTAAAAAAGAAAAATGTTGCTAATTAATTTTATTAGGATTTCTTTTCAAATGTCTATTCTTACTCAAAGGTTGTAGTGAAGTGTGTGGCATGGTTGTGACTGAAATGGAAAGTACATAAAAGTAAAGAACTTTCACTTCATTGTTTTCCAAAACTAAGGATAAGCAAACCTAAATCACAATTTTTTTGTATTTTCTTTTTATATTTTGAAGCAAACTACACTACTTCAAAACAATATTAGACCTTACTACTGAGCTACTTAAAACAATTTTTTGCTTTTTTCTGATAACTGTAAAAGAAAAAGAACATGTAAATGTGCAAGTAAGAAGTAAATGCAAAAGTGTGGGTAAGATTAACAGCTAAAATGGTTCACACAAACAAATCGACTGATCTAAGGAAGACTTAACTTACCAAGTTTTTACAAAAGAAAAACTTGAGACTCGGAAACAAAGCGAACAAGAAATAGGGAAAAGAGATGCTCTTAAGCAGACAGGAAAACCTACAAGGCTACTCCTAAGCATCAAAACCCTAACAAAACACTAAGCCAGGCAAAAAGTAAGCAAGCAAACCAAAAAGGGAACTTACCAAGCACACAAACTCGAAAGAAACCAAACTAGAGGGCTTCGACTAAATTGGACTAAACTGAAAAAGAAAACACAAAGTATCTAAGCCAAGTAGCTTTTCAAAGCAACCCTAAGGACTTCAAACTAGGTCAAACCCTAATGAAAAGGATAAGAGACTGAGGAAGTATGCGAAAGTTGCGACAAACAACAAATGTTATGAACACAAGGTTTGTATGATTGCAACTAGCAACTAGGGCCAGAATGTGTAGCTAAGTCCAAAAGAAAACAGTGCACGAACTTCAAAAAGGCTAGAAAGTAGCTAAGACACTTAAAAAGTACTCAAGCAAGCAAAGATGAGTTAAGGGACTTAGGAGAGGCTAACAAGACTCAACAAAGGCTTACAAACCTCAAGGATCAGTTAAGAAGGAAAAGCAAGAGGCTGGAAATCAAACCATACAAGTGGAAATCAAATCCCAACAGCAAACAGAGAGTTACAGGAATATGCCCTATTGTGCAGTGCATAAACCAGCGCACACATTAGAAAATGCTCTACTTTATACACTAGAGACTCATGCACACATCAGAAAATGCTCTACTGTATACACTAGAGAGTCACACACACATCAGAAAATGCTCTACTGTCCAGTAGGAAAATGCTCTACTGTTTTTTAACGAGCTCGAAGTGAAGGTGGAAGAAATGCTCGTAGCCTCCTTACTGTTTTTAATGAGCTCGAAGTGAAGGTGGAAGAAATGCTCGTAACTTCCTTACTATTTTTAGCGAGCTCGAAGTGAAGAAAGAATGCTCGAAGCTTCCTTACTGTTTTTAGCAAGCTCAAAGTGAAGAAAGAATGATCAACAGTGGATCAATGTCCAAATGAATGGCAGGCTGCATTATAGACTCTAGGAAAACTTCATCATATGGATGTATATCATCCCAGTTACAACGCATATCGAAACATTCAGATGGAGCCATCACCTAGTCAATTGCTGGGACCAGTCCTGAGAAGGTAAGCATGAATTCAAAGGCTTCTTCTCAATAGCAATTGGACTCAAGGAACAATATGCCACAATATTTGATTGTGACACGGTAGTGCCTATTGACGAGGGACATACTTGGTCTATAGTTGGGTAATAAGTGGGATCAACAAATGTAAGCTGATCAATAGTGACAATGCTTCCATTGTGAGGAAAATGCATCACACGAAAGAGCACAGACACCATAGCTTCCATAGCATATACGTAATCACACCCGAGGATCATTTCAAAATCCATAGGGTCCTTTAAAACCATGAAATCAACTAAGACTATTTTTTCACTCAAAGTAACAGGTACTTGAGGGAGGAATCCCAACGGTTCACTAGGTATTTTATCGAAAGTCAACAGCTAGTTAACAGCTGTAACAAGGTTAGGAAAACCTAAATCCCTCAAATCTTAAGGGGATAAGATACTAACATAGGCTCCTTCGTCTACAATACATCGATGAACCACATGGTTACCGATATCAATCTTTATCTGAAAAGGTGTAGCAGAAGGAAGGCGAGGCCCAGTTAGACTATTCCAATCAAAGGAAATGATCCTAGAGCTTGGTAGGGGTTCACTCGGCACAGATGAAGTGCCCCCCATTTTAGAAACATGTAAACTAGTAATGCAGAAGACTTCAGGAACAGGTGCATCAGTCTCCGAAGGACTGATGGGATCTGTCGAAGATTGCATCCATTCGATCACTTCACTCTCCGAAGGAAGAGTGGGGTTGACAAAAGATTGCATTGGTTCAACCACTTCATCAACCAAAATTTGATCAAGCTGTTGGGAATCTATAAATAATTCAGGAGCAAAGGATCCTTCCAACATGGACCACACTCTCCGCGCCTCTAGAATAGCAGGGCACTAGTGAGTAAGTTGATCTCCCTTCCAAAGTTTACAAGGGAATTTTTTCATCCGTCCTATAAGCTTAGACTCCTTTACAACAACAGTACTCTCAGCGTGACTAGCATTGGCTGACAGCTTCCCCCCAACGTGACTTGCATTGCCTGGTTCCTCAGAAGCAAAAGACTTTTGAACTAAGGACCACATTCTTCGCACTTCTGGAAGTACAGGGCAAAAATAGGTCAGGTAGTCTCCCTCGCAAAACTTACAAGGGAACTTAAGCTTCTGTTTATAAGGTTTGTCAACAATGTTAACTTTCTCAGCATGACTTGCAGTGGCTGAAATTTTGCTTCCAGCATGACCTCTAGAGGCTAGGTGGGTGCCCCCAGCATGACTTCCAGAGGCTGGGTGGCTGCCCCCTTGCTTTGGCATCTTCTTCCTATTCTTCCTCTATCTATTCCTTTTAGACTGCTAGTTACTAGTATTACTACTTTCACCACATGAGGTATAAGGAGGAGGAGGAGATGCTATTGGCGAAGCGGGCATAGGGTTCTGATGCTCTTGATGTGAGGTGCTTACTTGAGAAGCATCAGTAGCATGCAAGGCGTTTGGAGTGGAAAAAAACCAAACCAGTAGCCCTATAGTGAATCCCGAAAGATTCAAGGTAGCCATTAAGGGAGTACCAATGTTCCCAATGAATGGAAAAGCACAAGGAGCCCCTTCAATAGGGGTCCCTTGATTGGTGCTCACCGGGATGCTTTCCATAGTTTCCAACTCAATGTGCCAAAAATTCTAAGGCCAAAAAAAAAACGGCACAAAGATCACTCCACTGAAAAGGTCCTAGGTAATCCAAACCAGGAAAACAGATGCCTTCCAGAGGGAAGTCTAGGATGATTAGGACCCAAAACTAACCAAAGAAGGATGAAGAACAGTTACCCGGGGTCCACATACAAGTCCTCTAGGTGCGAGCATTTGAATCACCAAACCGCCTTCCCAAATTTCTGTAGAGGGTTTCCTCCCATGTCTGTCCTAGGTACAAAAGAAATAGCCTTCCGTCGTCACCTGTGTAGATTCCTAGATGGTCAAGATACTAAGGCTACCATAAGTATGAAAATTCTTGGGGGGATAATCGTTAGTCTAGCCATAGTGCATGGGCAGGGTAACAAATCCTGAAATCCAAAAGGATCCCCATACGCGGGTGTTAGCACAGTATTTTTCCATTGTGAATGAAAGATTGCCAATCCAAAAAATTGGTTATGATATCTCCTAAGTTCAGTGAGGAAGACACCAAGTCCCAAAAAAAATAAAATGATCCATATGACCGTTGGCCATGCCAAAGAAGAGCTAAAGAATTAAATAAAGTACCTTGTAATAGCATATAAAGTAATCAACAGTCACGATCAAGGCAGAAAAAGATCAAAGGCTGTGACTAGGAGCTAGTGGAAAAATTCTATATTTAGCAGAGGATATAAATGAATTGACAGGGCTTCTAAATTTGGCCAATATGGTAAATTAGGCGGATAAAACACTAGTGAATCTCTAAAATAGTTAGTGAAGCTCTAAAATGGTGGAATGGCTAAAAGATGGTGGATCTCCAAAATGCCCAAGTCTTCGTTTAAAAATTTAAAAGTTCATAGTTATTAATATAAATATTTTATATTAATATTCAAACCCAATAACCAAAGTCTTGGTACGAATCTCAAAAAATGTCAAATTAAAACTTTGAAAAGACAAAGTTTGGATAAGCGGCTACCATTCATTCCGCTCACTCAACTAGCTCGGGGGTTAAAATAATGAGGGTGGTGCGGAATATTTACTGTGGTTTTTACTTTTACCACGTGTCACTAGCATATTATTCCGCTAGTCGGAGAAGTGGTAAGGTAAACCACTACCTAATGGTTGCGGAGAGAAAATAATACATTGCCCAAAAGTTTAAAACATATGTTATAACATTGGATTTTTGGGTAATTTATTTGGAAAGAAATTACGTAAAAATAAGAATGGAAATATTTGAGGTGAAAATATTTTCCAAGATTTGAAAATCCGAAACCACCAGGAGCAATCAAAACCATGGGGAAAAAACCAGTGGATCGTTTTCACAGGAAAATTGTTTATGACATTTCATTTATTTTAGTAAATGATTGTTTTAGTCACCATTTTCTAGTAGCTGTTTCCACCACACTTGGAGGTATTTGAGGAAACGGAGAGAGTTTTTTATTCACCACAAGACATTCTCCAATAACCTCTCTCAGAATTTGCACAGGTGTTATGGGTTAAGAGAATCGAAGTCATCTTTAAGGGGCAATTTTCCAGAATTTTAGTTTACTGTTTTAGTCATTAACTTCAAAGAGCTGTTTCTTCCAAATGAAGAAGAATTTTCAGAAACTGAAAGAGACTTTTCTTTAGCACATGCCCAATTACAAAAACCTTTCTCAAAATGTACACAGCTATCTCCATCTAAGATATACAGCTAGGGATTTGAATCCTATGTTTCAGCAAATTTACTTCCTGAAAAAAATTAAAAATAAAATAAAAAATAAAAAAAAATAAAAATAAAAAAAATAAAAAAATAAAAATAAAAAAATAAAAAAAATAAAAAAAAATAAAAAAATTGTAATTGTTTCTATATTTTGAGTTTCAGTTAGGTTTTGAATTCAAGATTAGGTATAGGCCGTCTTTCTATATATTGATATGTAAAAAACATGTAAAGGGGGATTTCCAGTAAGAAGGGACCCGTTCTGGGTTTTCGAAGTTGTCTCTGGAAATTAATAAAAGATTTCAGAACTAAGCAGATTTTTTATCAAAGATTCATGTGTTGTTTCAAAATTACAGTCCGTACTTTCCCCTTTCTCTACATGTGCATGTTTACCTTCTTTGTTATGCCTTTCATTATGTCATTTTCTTCCATGCTTATATGAACGTTTATCTAGATTGAGATTCATGTCATATGCCTCGATTTATCCGCATCTGAGTATCCATTTATTTCTCCAAAGTTAACAATGGATTCATCTAAAAATCAATGCCCGTTGTTAATGGACTGTCTTTATTTCTTTCCTTATCACCTGCAAAAATCTTATTGACTGTAATAAAACAACTATCTTACCTTTGTATGAAAATATTTGTTTGGCTGCTGATCGATATTTTTTTGTTTCCCAACTCCATTGCCCAATGGTATCCTATTCCTGTTTATCTAACCACATTATTGAAAATCCATAAGGTTTTATTGTTATTTTACAATTTGGCCATTGAGTTTATTGTCAAACTGCTATCGTGGTGACATTGGATAGCAGATTTGCTGAGAGAGCCATCTCTGGCTGAAGGAGGCCAACTTTTAGTCTAAAGATTGGTTTGAGGTTACCTCGGGGTTTCCTTGATACAGCCCAAGGAAAATATGAGTGCTAACAGCGGGATAGCTCTGGTTTATGCTCTAAAAGAAAGTGAGGGGTTATCCTTAGCAATTCTAGTCTCACACGACCTCGTGCTTAACTCTAGTTTCAGTAGAGTTTCCCAAGAGATTTTGATATAGATGGGTTTACCTATAAGAAAGGCGTACTACGATTGTTGAGTAATGAAGACAGTCTCGAGTAGTTTAAGGTGATTTAAGCTCGAAACTCTAGCCTAAGCTAGTTGATGTCATGTATAGCTAAAAAAGAAAAATGTTGCTAATTAATTTTATTAGGATTTCTTTTTAAATTGTTGTTCTTACTCAAAGGTTGTAGTGAAGTGTGTGGCGTGGTTGTGACTGAAATGGAAAGTACATAAAAGTAAAGAACTTTCACTTCATTGTTTTCCAAAACTAAGGATAAGCAAACCTAAATCACAATTTTTTTGTATTTTCTTTTGATATTTTGAACCAAACTACGCTACTTCAAAACAATGTTAGACCTTACTATTGAGCTACTTAAAACAATTTTTTTCTTTTTTCGGATAACTATAAAAAAAAGAACATGTAAAAGTGCAAGTAAGAAGTAAATGCAAAAGTGTGGGTAAGATTAACAGCTAAAATGGTTCACACAAACAAATCGACTGATCTGAGGAAGACTTGACTTACCAAATTTTTACAAAAGAAAAAATTGAAGCTTGGAACCAAAGCGAAAAAGAAACAGGGAAAAGAGATGCTCTTAAGCATAAAGGCAGACCTACAAGGCTACTCCTAAGCATCAAAACCCTAACAAAACACTAATCCAGGCAAAAAGTTGTTAAGATTTAATATGACAGAAAATATCAGCATTACATTCCATTTCACAATAATAGCATATACAGGATCACTGAAGAAAAAACAAGCACAACATAAATACAAGAGACACAGATTTATCCCGGGAATCCCTCATGGGGTAGAAAACCCAACAAAGCTTCCTCAATATAGATTATCAGCAATATACAAAGATGCAAACCAAAGACATGATCTCCTCCTCCTCCATAGCAAACCTCTCTCTTACAAGTGCGCTACATTTCAAGTGAGGGAAGTGTGTCGAATGAGGAGCTCGCCTCCTCTATTTATACACATCTCCGACTTGTACAATATATTAACTAGGTCACCCCAACTTTACCATTGGGTTAAACACCCCACTACAATTGACTAGGCCGACCCCTCTAGGGTGGTCTAACAACCCTTTGACACACATAACACATACAGGGCCGACCCCCACTAGGGAAGTCTAATAACCCAAGTTACCACATTCCGACGGAGGAATAAACATCTCCAGATATACAATAATATCTCCACGGAGGAATGAAACATCTTCGGAATAATAAAGTACAAATATAATATTCTTTGAAGTTACAATATTTCAACACTCCCCCTTAATGAGAAGGATATTATAACAGCATCTGCATGAGCAAGGAGTCATCAACATCATACATGATACATCTATAAATCATTGGAAGCTTTCTCAACATCATCAATAACTCAAGCAGTTACTGGAACATCTTTAATACTAGAACATCAACATCGTCAGTACTGAGTCTTTATCTTCTGCAGCACTCGAACAGCTACACCAACATCAACATCTGGATCCTCACGATCATCAGCATTGTCATCACACGATCATCAACATCGTCATCACATGATCATCAGCATTGTCATCACATGATCATCAGCATCGTCATCACACGATCATCAGCATCGTCATCACACTATCATCAGCATCGTCATCTAGACCATCACGATCAGCAGCATCGTCATCACACAATCATCAGCATCGTTATCACACGATCATCAGTGTCATCGTCTAGACCATCACGATCAGCAGCATCATCATCTAGACCATCACAATCAGCAGCATCATCATCTAGATCATCACGATCAGCAGCATTGTCATCTAGACCATCACGATCAGCAGCATCATCATCTAGACCATCACGATCAACAGGATCATCATCACACGATCATTAGCATCGTCATCACATGATCATCAGCGTCGTCATCTAGACCATCACGATTAGCAGCATCGTCATCTAGACCATCACAATCAGCAGCATCGTCATCTAGATCATTAGGATCAACGGCATCGATACAAGTATCCACACCAATACAAGTATACATCATCAATACAAGTATCCACACCAATACAAGTATACACATCATCAATACAAGTATCCTCATCAATACAAGTATAAACATCATCAATACAAGTATCCACACCAATACAAGTATACACATCATCAATACAAGTATCCTCATCAATACAAGTATAAACATCATCAATACAAGTATCCTCATCAATACGAGTGTACATATCATCAATACAAGTATCCTCATCAATACGAGTGTACATATAATCAATACAAGTATCCTCATCAATACGAGTGTACATATCATCAATACAAGTATACACAATAGCAGCATACCCTGCAACACACATGATCCAATTACGGGATGATCAATCGCTCTCACTTTAGGACATAGGTCCAAGGATGATACAATCCTGATCCGCTTACGAGATGATCAGTCCTTCTCAGTTTAATACATCTCTCATGTCTATGGATGATGCAATCCAGATCAACTTACAGGATGATCAATCCTTATCACTTTAAGACACCTCACCATGTCTAGGGATAATGCAATCCTGAATCAACTTACAGGATGATTAGTCCTTATCACTTTAAGACACCTCACCATGTCTAGGGACGATGCAATCCCGAATCAACTTACAGGATGATTAGTCCTTATAACTTTAAGACACCTCACCATGTCTAGGGACGATGCAATCCCGAATCAACTTACAGGATGATTAGTCCTTATCACTTTAAGACACCTCACCATGTCTAGGGACGATGCAATCCCAATCTACTTATAGGATGATTAATCCTTATCACTTTAGGACATAAGTCCAAGGACGATGCAATCCTGATCCACTTATGGGATGATCAATCCCTATCACTTTAGGACATAAGTCCAAGGACGATGCAATCCTGATCCTCTTACGGGATGATCAATCCCTATCACTTTAGGACATAAGTCCAAGGATGATGCAATCCTATCACGTACATTTTGAACCAAACGCTCAGGGACGATGCAGTCCTATCACGTCCACTAGGGACCAATTTATCGGAGACATATGTCTACGAATCTCTTTTAGGACTTGTGTCCATGGATGATACAATCCCCTCGTCCACTAGGGACCACATTCTCGGAGACATCTATCTACGGATCACTTCAGAACTGAAGTCCAGGGATGATACAATCCTCTCATCCACTAGGGACCACATTCTCAGATACATCTATCTATGGATCTCTTTTAGGACATGTGTCCATGGATGATACAATCCCCTCATCCACTAGGGACCACATTCTATGATACATCTGTCTATGGATCACTTTAGAACTGAAGTCCAGGGATGATACAATCCTCTCGTCCACTAGGGACCACATTCTCGGAGACATCTGTATACAGATCAATTTAGAACATGTGTTCAAGGATGATGCAATCCCCTCGTCAACTTACACCCTGTCTAAGGACCATCCACCAACCTCTCTATCGGCATCACCAATATAGTTATGCACATCATCGACCTCATTGTCGATGCAGGCAATCTTATCATAAGTGACCACATCACTCCCCCTCTCGAGGAGGGTCCTACCAAGCTTGTCTCGAAAAATACTCAAACTTTTCTTGAGGTAGAGGTTTGGTTAGTACATCGATAACTTGTTCACTTGAGGTAGAGGTTTGGTTAGTACATCGACAACTTGTTACAAATTCAAACTTTATAGTTCCTTTCTGCACCATATCATGGAACACTGGATTCTCTGCCATCTTGATACAACTTTGTTTGTCACGTAGGATCACAGTTGGGTCTATCTCTAAGTCAAACAATCCAGAAGCCATACTGCTTCACAACTAGTAGAGCAACCAACCATATATTCCGCTTGCGCTGAGAGCCACACTAGACTACTTCCTGCTAAACCACGAGATCATGGCTGATCCCAGACAATAACATCCTCTTGATGTGTTCTTCCTGTCTGATACACTTTATGTCCAATCAACATCTATGTAGCCATCTAAAGTCATGATCTCCAAGATAGCATAGATCAAAGTCTATCATATCCTTTAGGTACCTCATCACATGCTTTGCAACTATCAGGTGAACACATCTAGTTTCCACTAGATACTGACTCAAGGTGTTCACAGCAAAGCATATATCTGACCTAGTATTTGTTAGATACATTAATGACCCAATAATTTGTCTATGCAGAGTTATATACACTAACTCTGATGAGTCATTCACTGACAGCTTCAAGTTGGAATCCATGAGAGTGGCCATTCCGACATATCAAGTCCTTTTAATATTTCTCGGCATACTTTCCCTGGTTGAGAAAGATTCCTTATGAGCCTTTCCATACTTCTAGACCTAGGAAGTAATGCATCAATCTGAGATCTTTCATTTTCATTTCTGCATCCATCTATCTGTGCCATCTCTCGTCAGATGGGTCTACTGATATGAGCCTCAACATCATTCGAACTTTGTGGTGAGTTCCTTCTTGCATCCATGTCATCTATGTATAGAAACCATATTCAACCTTGTAGCAAAGGTTGAGATCCACATCACCCATGGTGATCACTATCGATCCTGGGTACCCAAACAAAGCTTTCTTCAATTACATTATTAAGATAATGGTCTTATCTAGCCACTTGGAGCAAACATATCATCATGATTCTCTTCCTCTTTCTAAGAGAATCTTCTAGCCACAAGCCTTCTATAGTGTGTTTGATTTGTAAATCCTTTTGTTGAACATCCATCGCTTGTTCAGTGTTCATCATTCGTCATGATCTTTCCTACAAATCAAAATTAAGTACATGATTAGTAATACTTCATAATCATCAAATCATATTGATATGATAACCTATTATGCATACAGATATCATTTACATAGTTATGCAACTATATTGACCAATACTTTGGCACAACACTTTTCCATATCCTGTATGCATACAGTGGCTATCTAGATGCCTTCCATCTCTACTAGAACATATTATCGAGAATGTGCACAGCTCTCAGCATGTCAGCAAAAAGGTTTCATTCTAGACAAGCAACAATGGAATGTTTGTCCAATTTACCAATCATATGCATATTAGTAGTATAATGTTCAATGCTATATGAATGTTTACACTCAGCATGATATATTCTAGGAATACAAATATGTATATAACTATTACAAGCAATATCATTTACTATTTCAAATGACAACTCAAATACTTATCTTTTATGTTTGTGTGGTTGTCTCTCGCTTGATCTTCTATATGTATTTTGAACTTCTACTCATTCTGTACCACTGTGCATGCTCAAGTGTGCACTAGTATCATCCTCATGATCTCATACACAAACATACATTCATTAGTATATTCTCAATATTATCAAAACATTATAATTCTAAATAATCTTGAATATGTATAGTCATGATCATAGATAATAAACATTAGTATTCAAGGTTTCAGGAAAGTCTTCTTTTACTCATGCATATTCTTGTTTGATCATAGGACTCTTCTGGTTAGTTAAATCATCAATCAAGATAAGAGACATAATATGCATAAACCCTTGATTACTAGCTTTATGAATCAGCATAACCAATCATACCAAGTATACTTATATAAGGGATCCTAAAACAAGGTAAGATTCTAACTTGACATAGGAAAACATACCTGGATTAGTATACCTGCTTAGTTATGTCTAACATACCTAAACAATATCTTCTTTGTTCTCTTCAATGATTTAGAGATCCTGTGCTAGAACCTGCATATCTCATAGGTTAAGCATAATATAACAAAGTCATACATACCTCATAAGTAGAACAAAGATTATGGATGACTCTTTGTCTTGATGTTGTCATGGTCATGGAACTTGATTTGTCTTTCGTGATGTACCTGTATCTTGTTAGCAGACAATATCAACCTCACACAACACCACAGTGCATTAGTACAATCATATATCCCTAATCAATGAATGTATTCTATCATTCACATGCATTCATACTGTTACTAGGGTGATAAGACAATTCTAACATTAATCAAGATTGTACTAATAAATAATATGAAGACAAACATATTATGAACTTAATCAGGAATCAGATTTCAAGACATACCTGGAAATCCTTAAGTCATACCTGTCGAGACTTCTTGTAGTCTTCTTATGTAAGGCCTTAGCCTCAACTCCCCCTGAAACTTGATCTGGAGCTTGATTAGGGTTTGCTAGAGAAACCCTAAAAATTCAATCTTTGACTTTCACACTTATGAATGGATGGAAGGATGTGTCTTGCTGAGCTGATCAAACTAGCACACTTCAATTTTGAAATCTCCAAAATTTAACCCCTCAAAATTGCCTTCGAAACTTCTAGATCTTCTAGACAGGATCCTGAACTAGGGTTTGATGAAGCCCACCCTTCTGCCCAATCAAAAGGTTCAATCCAAGGCTCTAAACTATTATTTTTCTAAGGATCTTCCAGCCGTGGTCACAGACTTAAAAAATTCCAACTTTTGCTGAAGCCCTAATTTTCCATCTTTCCGATCAAAATCCCGAACTGGGGCTTGATCAAGCCCGGTCTTCTACCCAACCAAAAAATTCGATCTTGGTCTCTAAATTTCGATTTTCCTGAGTAGCATTCAGCCATGGACTCCAATTCCAAAAATTCTAACTTTCTCCGAAACCCTAAATTCTGGAAGCCATGAATGAAGGTGCTTCAAAAATAATTCTGTTTTGATAGAAATATGTACCTAATTGTTTATGCTGTAACTTTGAACTTTTCAATCCACAGGGTCTGAAAACGTTTTTTGTGGTATCCTGACCTGTCATCTTTCCATCTTGACAGGTCTGACCTCAATTGGATTTTCTGAGAGAGAGTTATGCCAAGTGTTGCAATGTGACCTATTTATGGGGTAAAACAAGAGAGTGAACTTGTACGGTGTGCCACGTGTCACTGGTTCAACTTCAGCCTCTGAAAACGTTGCCTAATATAGTACATTCTATGTACTACCTGTCACATTTTACTAAATTTCATTTGGAGTTGCCTAGCCCAAGTTATGACCTTTTTTCCTAGGTCACCTGATTTTGACTAAGATCTGGAAGAGGCAGAAACCCTAACTTGTACTGATCATAACTCACAAAGTACAACAAATATAAGGGTATCCTTTGGACACAAGGTACCTCACTATGTTTTCTACGACTTGTAAAGGTTTCATATCCTGAACCTTCTCCAAAATGGATTTATAGTGAAAGTTCCACGATGACTGGTTGTTTTTCTATACAAAACCCAAACCTTGAAATTGTCACAAGTGAAGCAAGTGTCGTAAGTGCCATAAATTGCCTTCCTTCAGGTTAGATCTGATACCATGCTAAGATTTAATATGCTAAGACAGAAAATATCAGCATTACATTCCATTTCATAATAATAGCATATACAGGATCACTGAAGAAACAACAAGCACAGCATAAATACAAGAGACACAGATTTATCCTGGGAAACCCTCATGGGGTACAAAACCCAGCAAAGCTTCCTCAATATAGATGACCAGCAATATACAAAGATGCAAACCAAAGACATGATCTCCTCCTCCTCTATAGCATACCTCTCTCTCACAAGTGCGCTACATTTCAAGTGAGGGAAGTGTGTCGAATGAGGAGCTCACCTCCTCTATTTATACACATCTCCGACTTGTACAATATATTAACTAGGTCGGCCCCAAATTTACCATTGGGTTAAACACCCCACTACAACTGACTGGGTTGACCCCTCGAGGGTGGTCTAACAACCCTTTGACCTGCATAACACATACAGGGCTGACCCCCACTAGGGAAGTCTAATAACCCAAGTTAGCACATTCCGACGGAGGAATAAACATCTCCGGATATACAATAAGATCTCCACGGAGAAATGAAACATCTCCGAAATAATAAAGTACAAATATAATATTCTTTGAAGTTACAATATTTCAACAAAAGTAAGCAAGCGAACTAAAAAGGGAACTTACCAAGCACACAAACTCGAAAGAAAGCAAACTAGAGGGCTTCGACTAACTTGGACTAAACTGAAAAAGAAAACAGAAAGTATCTAAGCCAAGCAACTTTTCAAAGCAACCCTAAGGACTTCAAACTAGGTCAAACCCTAATGAAAAGGATAAGAGACTAAGGAACCGTGCTAAATTTGTGACAAACAACAAATTTTATGAACACAAGGTTTTTATGATTGCAACCAGCAACTAGGGCCAAAATGTGCAGCTAAGTCCAAAAGAAAATAGTGCATGAACTTCAAAAAGGCTAGAAAGTAGCTAAGACACTTAAAAAGTACTCAAGCAAGCAAAGATGAGTTAACGAACTTATCAGAGGCTAACAAGACTCAACAAAGGCTTACAAACCTCAAGGATTAGTTAAGAAGGCAAAGCAAGAGGCTGGAAATCAAACCAAACAAGTGGAAATCAAATCCCAACACAGAGAGTTACAGGAATATGCCCTACTGTGCAGTGCATAAACCAGTGCACACATCATAAAATGCTCTACTTTATACACTAGAGAGTCGCGCACACATCAGAAAATTCTCTACTATATACACTAGAGAGTCGCGCACACATCAAAAAATGCTCTACTGTCCAGTAGGGAAAGCAGTGCACAACAGGAGGTATGCGCTACTGTGTGTAGGGGAGACTAGCGCACATGTCAGAGAAGGTCTGAAACAGGCTTTGAAAAGGAAAAATGAGATGAATCAAGCAAGAGAAAGTAGGTAACAATGACCTACAAGGCCTCTCAGAGGATCAAAAAGACCAACTTTCTGGGGTGACAGGTAAATACATTGATCATATCACATAGGCTTCTACAAAAGGAAAGAGATCAAGATTCCTGAAGGCATACCTTATTAACGACGTTTGATCCTAGCTTTCACTCTCTCCTTCGATCGATCCTTCACTTGATCTTCCGTTTGGTGAACATGCTATACAAAAGATACCTTCCTCAGTGTATCTTGACTGATAT
This sequence comes from Larix kaempferi, assembly GCA_027924585.1. Classification (NCBI taxonomy): domain Eukaryota; kingdom Viridiplantae; phylum Streptophyta; class Pinopsida; order Pinales; family Pinaceae; genus Larix; species Larix kaempferi. Next base: position 11,535,986 of record BSBM01000461.1, on the reverse strand, counting down.
AACAATGATGAAATTGAAATGCAATTTAGACATCAAATACAATCAAGCATTAAACAATATGCAATCCATTAGACATTTGATTGGGACAGGAAGGGTATTTCCACCTTTATTGTCAAAAAGAAATAATCAGTACAATTATACCTAATCATTCAGAGTGCTTGTGCAACTGGATCTTGGGCTCTTCCACTTCACACTAACTTTGGAATTCCTCCAGCATAACAACCCTTAATGCATAGTTTCTCCTCCTGTGAGTAACCCCTCTCATGGATCCTCCTTGCATTTATGGGACAAGGTAGGCAGTGTAGATCAAGAGGTGGTTGGATTGGGAGGTTGGGGAAGTTGCAGAACCAACTTCAACTAATCCCAATTCGTCAAATTAATATATTTTTTATTACATTTTAAGATGTGCGCGAGTTTTCCATAGTTGAGTAGCGCACAATATGCAACTTCAGTGCTTTACAACCAATGTTTGCAAGATTTCTTGAGGTGTGCGCTACAATGCAAGAGGTAAAGTAGGGCATACTAGCTGGTGTGCACCCCTTTTATGCCAGTAGAGTAGGGAATACTGGAGGTGTGCGCCCCTTTGATGCTTATAGACTAGCGCACATGTCAAAATGAAGGTAAAAATAGGGTTTTGTCAGCTGCTAAGGGGTAAACCAAGTCCATGCATTACCTAGGCCAATCTTGCTCTTTAATCCAAGTTGTCCTTTTGTGTGATCGACAGCTAAATGTGATCATGGACAGAGAAGTGAAAATTTTACCTATAACACGACTACTACATTTGAATGTATTTTCTTCCAACAAACAACAAATCCTATTTACTATCTTATTTACTCTAAACGTTCTGCAACAATAAAGATGATGAAATTGTCTACTGCACTATTGCAAGTCTCAAGGTCCATCACACTCACACCCATCATACAAGAAAGTTTCATGTCAACCTAGAAACAAATGATTGGACCCCGGCTTTTTTAAAGCCAAGTGCTAGAGATTTGTTGTTTCCAAAAGGAATGAACTTTTCTATCTTGCACTTATAAAATTGTAGATTTTAGTAGTGGTTTATCATTAACAGGCTCACTTGAATACACGATAGAAAGGTTGTTGGAAGTCTGCTAGATAACCTTCTTTGTATCCATGGTAAGAACTTCCATTGGAATATTCTATGCCTTGGTTTTTTTTTAAATGCAAATATTTGAATTTGTTGTCATATGCATGCCATGCATCTATGCTGCAAGCTAATGTCATAGACATTGCTGCTTGCAACTCTTGTTATTATTATAATCTTGTTATTTTTATTTTTTTTAATTTAAAAATTGCAAGAGAAGTATTATATAGTAAAAACATATTGAATTAGGTAAAAATGTGCAAAGTGGATTATTATTATTATTATTATCTTTTTTATTTTTATTTTTTAATTTAAAATTTTCAAGAGAACATTAAAATAGGAGGGAGTATTATTTTGTTATTAAAAAAGGAGACATTGGCATTTTCATAACCATGGGCACCAAGGGGGGAATTTTTAACTTTCTGAGCATAAGCATGAGGACGATACTGATGGACGGGTGCCAATGACGATTTCTTGGAGGATGCAAAATTTAAAGATTTCACTATCAAGACCACAAGACTTTAACTTAACAAACGTTTTACTGATTGGTGAGAGGGTCAATTAACAGACTCAGAATTTGGAAAACAAAATATGAGCACGATCAATGAGATGAGTCGAACTCAAGGATAGAAAAAAGGAGACATAACGATATTTCATAACACGAAAAACCCCAAGCTGCCAACTCAACTTGACCATGACATGACAACACATGAAATATAACTTGATGAATGTGCCGAAGAGGTCAAACAATGATGCAAATGACGAAGCTAACTACGCATTAATACCATCAAAGCATCCTCTTTAGATGACCAAACAAAAAGAAAACTCATCCCAGTTACACATCTTATTCCGAGAATCTACGGGTTACCTGAAATTCATAAGAATAATACCTCCCTAAGACCTATTGTTAATACTATTGGATCCCCTACCTACCTCTTAGCTAAACTCCTGGCTAGCAAACTAAAAACTCTTGTGGGTAACACAAAAACTTATGTCAAAGATTGTACACATTTTTTAAATAAGATAAAAAACATGAGGATCAACAATAATGACATCCTCTTGAGCCTAGATGTGGTATCATTATACACCATGATCCCCATAGATGAATTCGTGACCATAATTAAGAACCTAACAGATTCCCAAACAATACATTTGGTGGAGCTATGTCTACGATCGACTTTCTTCAGTTTCCAGGGATGCTTATATGAACAAACATGTGGAGTTGCAATGGGATCCCCCCTCTCCCCTATAGTGGAAAATCTCTTCATGGAGAATTTTGAACAATCATCCATTAGGTCCTCACCACTCAAACTAGATTTATGGGTAAGATTTGTAGATGATACAAATTTCAACTTAATGGGCTCATGGTATGGAGAACTTGAACAAATTCATGAAACATTTGAACAAACAATCTAAAAAAATTCAATTCATGATGTAATTAGAAGAAAATGGTTCCATTAGATGTTCATAATTCCAAACGAGATGATGGCACCTTAACCCGCCAAGTATTCTGAAAAGAAACATATTTTGAGATATACCTCCATGCAAAGTCACATCATCACCCATCCTAGAAAATAGGCATGATCAATACCTTAGTTCCTAGGGCCTTAAGAATCTCTAATGACAATCATATTGAGAAATAAACAACTAACATAAACGACTATTGTACAAATTCATGATCAAAATTGTAATTTTCCAATGTCAGTGTGACACAACTAAAAAGGACTAACATAAATGACTAATTCACATTAATCGTTGTTAGCTAGTCATATTTATATTCACGTGACTAAATTAGTCATTTATGTTAGTCATTTTTATTTTAATCACTTGTTATCTAGTCATATATTTTATCATGTGACTAAATTAGTCATTTATCTTAGTCGTTTTTTGTTGGCTTATTTAAAATTGCTAAATTTTAGTCGTTTATCCCTTGAAAAAAATAGAGGTGACTAGCTTTTCTAGTCACATAGTCACTTATCTCTCATTTTGTACTAGTGTCTGTTACAATAAGGACATTTGGATTTCTCCTTGTGAGATTGCTTTCCTTTCTTGGAATTCGAAGCCCCTTCTGACTAATAGGAATCCTCTCTTGGATTCTGCTCATTTGAATTTCTCTCTCTATATTTTTTCTCACCTTCTCCATTTGCTCTCTTCCCTTCAGTAGTTGCAAGTGCTGGATCCATCCTTGGTTTGATCACTCCCATGTGGACCAACTTTTCCTCCTCTTGTGTGAGAGACTAGATGAAGGTTTCAAGAGTGGGAAAATGCCATTTTGGAATGGATAGCTTCACTGACTGGAAGGTGGAGACAAAAAATGAGTAATCAGGGCCCAATTTTGACAGAATATCTAGGATTAGTTGCTTCTCTTCTTTCTCTACTCCACATGTCTTCAATTTTGAAATCAGATTTTTGAAATTGGTGAAAAACTCATTGATTGAGTCGAAACTGTTGAGGCTCAGAGAGATAAGCTCATTTTCCAATTTGTGACCCTTCAAATCATATTTCTTCCCAAAGAGAGTTTTTAGCTTGTTCCAAACCTCCAATGGAGTTTTGAAATCAATGGCATGAAAATGTATATCATAAGAAATATTGAGGAGTAGCACTCCAATTGCTTCATCAAGTTTATCAAGATACTTTGATTTCTCAACTACACCAGTGGGTTCGACTGTTATAACATTCAACACTCTAGAAAGGATTTTGGACTTCATGAAGAGGTCCATCTTTGCTTTCCATTCGAAATAGTTGAAGGAGGTCAGTTTTAGATCCATGATATCTGTTGAAGTTGAATTGAAGATGAATTCGAATGATGGAATAAACCTGCAAAACAAATGAATGGAATAAACCTGCAAAACAAATGAAATTTTTTATGGAGATTTGTTCAAAATATAAAGAACACTTCTTTAAGACAGTGAGCACATGTGACTGGATCCTTCACACCTAGCTAGAATTCACTGGATTTCTCCAGTGAATTCAATACAATGGCACTAGGATTTGATGTGGAAATCCAGAGGCTTATGGTGCTCTACTGAAAAACAATTGTTCAATAAACTGTTGCAACTACTGCAATTCAAATAGTTGTATCAAGGTCCGATACATGTGATATTCTACAGGGTAGATCACTCAGCTTGAACAAACCTCACAAATATCACTCAAGAATTGTAGAGAAGAAGAAGAAGAATTGAATCAGTATTCACATTTACACAAAGAATGATAAAATCTGTTGTGTAGTCATTCATCAGTTGTAAGCTAGAAAATAATGAAAGTACAATAGAATGGATTTGATTACCCCAAAGGTCATTCAAATTCTCCTCAAGGTGTGGCTTGGACAACATTGGAGACATCACCCAATCCATGGTAGTAGTCACAGATGGTCAAAGGTTAGTCAAACGTGAGTCTAATTGAGTCTAACGTATCCATGTGGGCACTAATAAAGGGATGGAGACTCCAAGGGCGCATGACAGACTAACAGTAGTCAAGTGGCACTCTGATACAGATAACTGGAATCTATAGGAAGTTGAACTGAGCAATCAATGCATGCACTAAGAAATCAATGCAAGAACTGACTGTTGGAATCCAAGAGTGTGTAGTAGGGTGCATTTGTAATCCAGATGATGAAAACAAGGTGCACTAGTTAGTTTGGAGGGATACTGATGGCTAAAAGTAGGCTCCAGGGGGATGAAAATAAGCTATAGGTGCTAGGGAGACTAGCATACTGATGACTGGATGCATGCATGCATGCAGAATGAATGCAATTCATGCAAATACAAATGATGATGGTGATAATATTCCAACACATCGACAACTGTGAAAAGGAATGGAAAATATTAGGTTACAGGGATGAAAGAACCTCGCCACACCTCTTTCTAAGCACACTTGATGACCTACCAAACAAATGGTATAAAATGGAAGAAGCAAGAAGAGAAACATTTATTTGGAAAGAACTTAAAGAAAATTTTATCAAGGATTTCACATTTTCTCTGCAAGATGATCTATTAAGAGAAGCAAGTAATCAGGTTAAAACGTTTCTACAATCGACCAATGGAAAAATAACATCAGATAATCAATGACTTGAATAACAAATTGTTGCATGTAATAACATCAAGTGAACGAAAATCCAGCACTCGACAAGACTACAAATGCAAACGGATAAAACATAGGGAAAAAGCTTCAAATGGAAACAAGAACATCCAGACACATCAAAATTGGTCAGAACAATTTTTAATATCCAAACTTTAGATAAAGATGATCCTGAAAGATTGAATTTAGAAGAATTTCCCCAGGCATTTACGCGGCTTAAAGAAGGTGAACGAAAAATTAGTGAAACTGGAGCACCTGAATGGATGGACGTAGAAATTAATATCAAAGAAATAGATATATCCAACGACAAGAGACCCAGGATGGAAAAAATAGGCAATTATTGGAATGAAGAACAAACAACGGAAATTTCAAACCTACTAAAAGAATTCCAAGATGTCTTTGCACGAGATTACAAAGACCTGAAATTACTGGTCCAAGAAATGGGAGAAATGAAGATCGACATCAAACTAGATGCAAAACCATTCAACAAGAGACCATACAAGCATGATCGCCATCAGAATTATCTATCCCATTGATCAATCAAAGTGGGAAATCCCAATGGTCATCCAACCTAAGAAGCATGACCTAACATGACTCTGAATTTGTGTCGACTTCAGAGAAATCAACAGGGTAACATTTAAAGACCCATTTTTTACTCCCTTTGCTGACAAAATTATTAATGAATTTGTAGGGAATGAATGCTACTTGTTCACGGATGGTTTTTCCGAACATAACCAAGTACCTATTGCCAAAGAAGATCAGAAGAAGACCACATTTGTATGCGAATTTGGATCACTTGCATATAAAGTAATGCCATTCAGATTGAAAAATGCACTAGCCGTGTTTTCAAGAATCATCGTTAAAGCTTTCCAAGAATATATCTACAAAACCATGGTCGTATATTTTGACGATTGGACGATTTATTCTATGTTGAGGGATCACTAAAAATGGTTAAGACTTATGTTGGAAAGATGCCGACAAATTAATTGTCACTAAATATTAAGAAATGCATATTCGCAACTCCGATAGGAATCCTACTTGGACATGTCATATGCAATGAAGGTATAAAAGTCGACTTCGCAAAAATTAAATTAATTCTCGACCTAAAACCTCCAGTCAATTCCAAACAAGTCATATTTTTTCTAGGACATACAGTGTATTGCAAAAAAATCATCCGTCAATACTCTGACATGACATGTCCATTGGAAGATTTGATGAATGAAGACCAATAATACCAGTGGATAGATGAATGCGCTACATCATTCGACATTTTAAAGAGGAAACGAGTCAAATCTCCCATCTTAAGATTTCCAAACTGGTCGATCAAGTTTCATGTACATATCGATTCTTCTAGAACAGCAGTCGGCACGATCCTAACCCAACCTGGAGACGATGGAATGGATTACCCCAATGCCTACAGAGGAAGAAAATTAAATAAGGTAGAAAGGAATTATTCGACAACTGGAAGAGAAGCACTAGGGATGGTATTTTCACTCCAAAAATACCGCCATTATCTACTCGCCAATCATTTTGTGTTATATACAGATCATCAGGCCTTGAAATACCTAGTCAATAAACCCTTACACCACGGAAGAATTTGTCGATGGTTGTTATTCCAAGAATTCGAGTTTGAAGTTATAGTTCGACTGGTTAAAGCACATGTCATACTTGACCACTTGTCAAGAATAGACACGGGTAAAGAACCAAATGGATTTGAATATGAACTGCCAGATGCCCACTTATTCATAATGGAATCAGTTCCATCAAAATTAACAGATATTGCTTAGTTTCTAGAAGAAGGAAAAGCTCCAGAACGAATGCATGAAAAAAATGATTCTAGCAATGAAAGCTATGCCCTATACTATAATAAATGGATTTTTCTATAATCTTGAACTAGACGATGTTATTTGACATTGTGTTCTCGATCATGAAAGACAAAATATAATCAATGAAGCACATAATGGGCCAGTAGGAGGAAATTTCCAAGCCAACACAACAGCTAGAAAAATTCAACAATCAGGACTATGGTGTCCATCCACAAAGATTGTCGACAATTCGTGAACAAATGCAACAGATGCCAGTGGATTGGCCTACCATTACCAAGTACTGAAATGCCTCTAATATCAGTAAATCCAAGCCTAGATTTTGAAATATGGGAAATCGACTTCATTGGTCCATTTACGGTACCTAGTAGACGAATGGGACCAAGATATATCATACTTGTTGTCGAGTATGTTACTAAATCGGAAGAAGCGGAACCTATCAAGACTTGCTCAAGTGAGATAGCTTCCAATTTTATATATGAGAAAATTATTGCAATATTTGCATGCCCACTGACCCTGATTAGCGATCAAGGATCCCATTTCGCCAACAAAACAAACTCTATACTAACGAAATAATTTTTGATCGAGCATAGAAGGAGGACAACTTATCATCCTGAAACTAATGGCACAATAGAGGCTTTCAATAAAACATTAACTAAAGGCCTGACTTAAATGTGCAACCTTGACAAGGATGACTGGGATGAAAAAATACCCGTAGTATTATGGGCATATAGAACAACTTACAAAAGATCATCAGGACAGACTCCATTTAAACTCGTATATGGACAAGAAGCGGTCGTTCCCATACATTTTCACCAACAAGCACTAGTGATTGTAGAAGTACTACATATTGATGTGAAACACACTAGAAAATAAAGATTGTCCCAACTATCTAAGCTAGAAGAACATCAACGGATATCAATCTCATCAAGAAATTCAAAAGAAACAACATAAAACTTGGCACGACGGAAACATAAAGGACAAGAATATATCAGCTCACGATCTAGCCTTGAATTATGATATCTGAATCAAAGGGAATCCTAAAAATCTACAGACTTCATTTTTGGGTCCCTATGCTGTCGAAGAAATCAATGCTAACGAAGTAGTTTGACTGAAAACGCTACAAGGGAGCGTGTTTCTAAAACTTGTCAATGGCGCATGACTAAAACGCTATAGAACATAAAGGCACGATTAAAAAATCAGTTATATATACCTTCACAGAAAGAGCAATATACATAATCAACTAAGAAAAATCTATTGGAAGGTCCATCATGACAAGAGACTAGAGAGACAGTACTGACAATGGCGATGCAAGAAGCTACAAAAGTAGAAGATCATCTGATATTGGACAACGAACTCTGAAGCATGACCATCGACATGAAAATCATAGGCAAGGAGAAACAAGTTAACAAGAAGTTGTCAGAAGAGATCCTCAACCTAACCGACACGAACCCAACCAATGCAACACACCAAAGGATAAAGGAGTACACCAAAACCACAACAACGGACGAAAAAATTTAAATTCAAGTCATCAACAAACTTGACACTGAGAGAAAAAAAATTTGACATGCATCGAATGAAGCATCAACAAACTATCACTCAAACTTATTGCTTTCACCAAACTTGCAATTAATACTATCACCTACTACACGCTCACCCGTGCATAAAAAATACGCTATAAATATTGAATTATAAGAGACTTGTATGTTATTCTTCCAAGAACTTGAACAATAGAGCGATGAAACCTCTGAAAACAAAAACTAGAATTCTGAACCAGAGAACCCTGCAAGAAAAATGGATCCCAAAAAAATTCAATCAACCACTAGATCCACGGCTTCGAAAGTCCGACAATTGGAAGAAGCAGACACGCCATTGAAAGTCCGTCTCCGAAACATATGCAACACAAAAGTAGAGGAATAACAATGGAAGAGAATATGGAACGAAATTCTGGAATGGGGAAAGGATTCTAACGGCTGATGGTGAGAGGAAGCACTGAAACTCATAACAAGCACCATCCTCAATTATATCAACGCACCTTTGGTCGATAGCTTTGCAAGGCTCAAAGAAGTGATAACCCAGTTCATCATGAGCCGATACCAAAATGGGAAATTCTACTTTGAAAAACCTATTGATATCAATGGAGACCTAATCAGTCAGGTCACTAAATTGTCAAAAAAAGGAGATATAGTACCTATTCGACCAAACCCTGTTTTGGTTAAATAGATCACAAGTACTCCCACAGTAAAAAACTCCATAGGGTTAGTTGCCAACGAAATTGGTTATGGAATACCTAGAATAGTGGTGTGGCTCGTGTCACCTACATTAACAATTAGTGGTCGACGGTCTAACCTTAAGCTCGACATGCTCGAAGCCGTGCAAAATGTGGTGTCAAAAAGGAAAGGATACCGATGGGCCCAGGACTTGGCTGAAATTGTCCGACATATTCGCCATAAATACCAAGAGGATGGATCAAATATCTAGTATCCTTCACTTATCATTTGGATCTCCATGGATCACCTTTGACCAACATGAGACAAAGAGTTCACTACACATAAATGACCACTGATGTGGAACTTTTGCTCATTCACACAAGGCCGGTTCTGACTCGGTTCTGCAATAGCCAAAATTTGGCTTGAAAAATCGTTTTAGGCTCTAAAATTCAAAACAGCTAGATGGAGAGTTCCCCAAAATGTTCGTTGAGGCCTTCCACCGAAAGCATACATCCATCTAGCACTTGACCACACGTAGTTTTGGTACTTAGAAGGAGAATCTAGAGCAGTAGAGGAGCTCGACTTCTACCCTATGGTCAACAAAATATCTATAGAACTAAGCCGACAATATAATACAGTAATACAAGTACCAGCAAAAGAAAAGCTTTTCGACCAACCAATGGTCGAACCTTTGAAAGATGTTGAAAAACAAGAATATTATGAATTCCGACTCCACCTCAACACATTCACACTCAAACCTGAGCAGATTGTCGACATCAATCCTTTAGGGATTGTGATGACTCCTCATCAAGAACCAGTGAATGCATCTGACCAGTCTGATGACAATACTCAGTCGGATACTCCTATGTTAGAGTATGCATTAACAAAACATAATATTTGTCGAGTTGTCGATGACATATTCAAAGCTAGAAAGACCAGGAAAAACAAAACGCAAGGAAAAGGAAAGTGAAATATTATCTTTCAGGAACCAATAGAAGACAATAATGTTGAACACTTCGGCTGAACATCTCAGGTACTGGAAGATGCTGCTAAGAATAAGATTTATGTTGTTGAGCAACTAGGAAATTTTCTTATAGAGGAAGAACAACAATAGGTACATGCGCCACCGAGAAGGAAAGTAAAATTTGTGTACAAGCCACATGTCAACCCTACCCAAAGTCCACCACCTCCATCTCCAACTGTTGTCATGGAATAAGACATCATACTGAGTTCTTCAACCACTATTACACCTCCACCCACATCTTCAACATTCAGCTCCAGTTTTATACAATAGATTCCCACTCCTTTAAGAGAGAAAATACATATTGATTTCGATTTACAGGAGCTCATTAACTAGTTACCCTCAATCCTCCCTAAGTAGAAGAGGCTTATTATAAAGAAACCAGTCGTAGCCGACCTCGACCAGCAACCCGAATTACTCGCACTTGATGTTCACATGTCCAAACAAGTACCACCACATCCATCCTCCAACCCAAACATTGTCGGATACACTGAAACTATCTTAGAGAAAAATCTTGATCCTAACAGTGATGTTGGTTCACAACAAACATCTACTTTTACACCCTTACCATTCAACTACCCCACTTCAGTACCATCCTCGTCCCCTTAAGTTTAGGAATACCCTAACAAGTCCAATACCACCAATGTACCTCTCTAAACTCTTTTCGAAGTTTCAGAATCGACTGTTGAACCTGCTTCTACAAAAAACCAGGAAATACCTTTGTTGCAGGAAAATATGACTCTGAATGAAAATTACGACCTACCCCCCTTTCCTTCGACAGAACTCAGCACAACCAACTTACCAACCTCACCACCGACCACTTCCTCACTACCGACTAAATAGACTGAAGTCACTTCTCCACTTCCAGTTGATACAAACAAGATACCCTCCCCTCCTATTGCTGACCTAAGATGAATTATGAAGCCTTCGATTAAGAATATCCATGGATGGAGTTAGCTTGAATTCCCTCCAAAACACTAATTACTTTGTTTGGCTAGTGGTAGTGGTCAATAACAATATCCCTCCATGGTTGTCCATGAAGAATTAACATCTTATGTTTGATATTATAGTTCCTAGTAGAAGAAAAGTGAATGATATGGATGTCTACCTCTAACCATTGATCTACGAATTCAAGCAATTATGGAAAGGGATACATGTATACAATGTATCAAGGCCCATATTAGTGGAGAGGTATTTTATGATTTATGGCATATGTGCATACATCACACATGATTTTGTAGGGCTAGGAGTTTTCTCTTTTAAGTATATTGATTGATTTTTTTATATCCATAATGTTATTTGAAAAACTTAATTTGGTGCAACCCCCTTCTTTGGTGCTAATGTGTTATGTATACAATAACATTGCAAGTCTTGTAACAAAAGGATATCATGGATGTAAATGATGTAGACCTTCAATAAAGGATAGGTGGTCCAACCACCTATTAAAGCTAGTGTATGATTTCTCAAGGGTATTCCTCCCAAAACACCACCCTTATAGAAGTGTAATTCCTTCTTTCATTTGTAAAGTAGAGATGACCCAAAGACCTGAAATAGTGACATCAACAAATTGGATTAGGGAATATGACATAGAGAAGGAGAAGGAAATTGATTGTCTAATTCAAATGTGGAACCTATGTTCAATGATTCTAAATTTTTCGATGCCTATGTTGAGAAAATTCCCATTGGGATGAAAAGGAAATATGTGTTTTATGAGCTTCCATATTGGGAGCATCTTAAGGTTGTCCACTTACTAGATACCATGCATATATTCAAAAATGTTTCATCTTCTTTGTGGAGGAACATATCATCAAAAACAAATGACACATTGGATTTTATGAGAGATATTATTTCTTCAAATACGAAAAAGAAACATTGACCCATAAAATAAAGTAGAGGAGAGATTGGAACATCTTGGTCTTTTAAAGAAGGTCCCATATATTTTGAAGAAAGATGATCTTTCTTTGGAAAAGAATGTTGTATTGAGTGTCACAAATGCCTTAATTATATGGGTTGAATCTTTGATGTTTCTTACAAGTATAAGAAGAATTTCTAGGATTAAATCATATCACCATCTGAACCTTCTAAGCGTATATATGTCAATTACATGATTAATTTTTTGCAGTGCAGGTTATAATATGCAATGCATTTATAGTTTTATGTCAATTAATTTTGTACATGTTTTGTAGTGTCATTATCATTTACTTGTGCTTGGTTATGTGAAAAATGACTTCCCCCAAGACCTATGATGAGCCATATCTAAATTATTTACATTTGTGCACTGAATTGAATCAAAGGAGATTCACATGGCTAACATTCCATGGTGGTATCAAAAGATCGGTGAGATTATTTGTAAGTTTGATAAGGAACTTCCTAGTAGTTTCATGGAATTACTAATCCATATTCTACTTCACCTACATAATGAGTTTGAATCATCTATGGTGGTATCATGTTGTTGGATTTTCTTTTAGGGAGGTACATGAAAAATTTTAAGTGGTTTGTTCTACAAAGGGGAAAACCTGAGGGGTCTATGACAGACAGGTGCATATTATATGAGTTGTTTTATTATTCTAGTGAATACATCAATAAAATCAATGACACACCAAGGAGAGTGGTTTGGGATGACCAACAAGATGAGATAAAAAGGGAAGGGGAGATACTCCAAACAAATGGAAAAAGGTACATGATAAAGAGAAAGTTACTTGTCCTTTGTCAAATTTCTAGAAAGTAACTATTTACATGAACTTGATAATACATATTTTATCTCATACCAGTAATTTTCATTTAATACATCATATAATGTAGGAATTGATCCCATAAATAACTTTGTTCTTCACAAGGAAGATGCAATGCAACCATGTGTCACATTGTATCAAGAGAAAACTCGAAGAAAATGTGATAGTGAAATGCAAGAATTATGATGGTTGAGTGGTAGAAGCATGCCTTATACTGGTCATTGGAAAGAAAATATGCCAATGATATGTCCCAATAGTTGGGTGGATGACCAAATTAGAGAGAAATATGGTGGGTCAGGTCATTACCCACATTGTGAAGAGGATGCACTAAACATAAGGATTGGGTGCAACAACATGGTAATAATCTCTCCATGCCATGTGACAACAAATTGAATAGACATTGATGTGCATTGCCATCCATAGGTATACTCATGGATGACATGAAATCCTGTAAATATCTTCATGCATCAATGGATGCTGAAGTTGGTGCACTAGTTGATGTTGTAGATGGTCTGGGAGGGGGTGGTGGGTGTGGGCCTACTGGAGGAGGGGATGGTAGTGGTGCGATGGTGGTGGGGATGGTGGCAGTGGGACTAATAGATCGATGGATGGGGCATCAGTAGGTGGTGGTGGGGATGCTACAGGAGGGGATGATGGTGGTTGGACAAATGGATCGATGTATGGGGAATCAATGGATAGTAGCGGAGATGATGGAGGAGGGAATGGAGGTGGTTTGGATAATGGATCAATTTATGGGGCATATGTGGATGGTGGTGGATCTATTGATGGGGCATCAATGGATGGTGGTGGTGATGCTAGAGGAGGGGATGGTAGTGGTAATGATATTTCTACATGAGGGGATGGTGGTGGTGGATAAGAGGTAAATTCATGTGTAATGATATATGATGCAGTATCTATTTGGTTAGGGAATGTAGGAGGTGGTGGACGATAATCATTCTTGAAAAATGCATTTGGAATGCATGCTTGTTGAAATTTGGTTGTCATTGTTGTCAACTAATTTCAAAGAGTATGTCAACTGATTCAATTTGAGTCATTGATGTCAACTAATGTCAAGTGGATTCCATATTCCGATGTCATCTTAAAGAAATATAGAAAAGCCACTTTGAAGAAGTATATGCACAAGTAACATAGTGAAGTATATGGATTCTAGTCTAAAGAAGTATATCTAGAAGTTGAATCCAGTCTAAATAAGTGTGTCAATGGGTAAATCATGCATATATATTTTAAAGAAGTATATAAGGAATGCATATGCAGTTTTAAGAAGTACGTAATGTATGAGTTAAATGTGCAGGTCACAATTCCATCCAGTCATAGTCCTTTAAGATACAAGCTAAAGTGTTGGTTGGATAGAAGGTTGAAGAGGGAACAAGAAAGACAAAGAGTTGGTTGGAAAAAGGTACATGTGCACAAGAAAGTCAAGAGAATATTCTAGAGTGTGCAATCAATTCAAGGAGAGTGCACAAGAAACATGGAACAAGAAATGGTTGAACAATTATACAAGTCTTGAAAGTGCGCAATTCTCACCAATCAGAAGAAACTTTCAGTTGTTGAAGTGAACACAAGTTACAAGAAGGAAGTAGTGTTTGAATTCATCATATGCACAAATTCCACATTCGATGACACAACAAGTGTGAAATACCCACAAGTGATGGTACCACAAGGGTTAAAGTCCCACTAAGTCCAACATCATGTATGCACAAGTTCAAAAAAGCAATGATACATCAAGGGTGCAAGACCACACCACAGGGGTTTAAGTCCCACCAAGTCAAGGGCCATGTATGCACATAACCCACAAAGAAAGGACACATCAGAAGTGTAGAACATGCCACATGGCAGAAGCACAAACCGTGAAGCAAGGAAGAAGGAAATCTGCAACCAAGTTGTGGACATAGAATCCATGCAAGACATGTACAAATAAGGAATCAAGTTGGAGATTTGAAGTAAGCTTTATGGAAAGGATGAATATCTTGTGAGTGGAAGATACAAATTTATATTCGGGGCATCAAGGAATCATGGAACAAGAACAACAATGATCTAGCAGAGAGTCGAGTGTGCACAAGAAAAGGAATGATACAACTGATGGTGCGCAGAATGATGATGTAGATCTATGACGATTGCGATAAGAAATAAAATGAAGAATGAAGAGTATGCGCAAGTGCGTGAGTATCGAATGATAGTATTATAGATAGAACATAGACAGTCATAGATGTTCTAAGTTAGAAGCACAGAGATAAACCTGAAGTTTATAAGAACATGCATGAAGTGAAGAAGTTTGACTGATGTATGAAGACTGAGTTCAAGTGTGATAAGAATATCATCAGATGCACAGAGACTGAGTAGAAGCATAATCAAGTATGTGCATCATGATGAAGATGATATGAGACAAACCGAAAGGAAAAATAATATTATGCACATCATCTCATAGATTGTATGAAAGACTGTGGAATATCAACCAAACGGACAGATCTCAGTAAGTGTACAGTTCCATCTAATACCACTACAACAAATCCTGGAATTAGCGTCCCGTTTTAGTGTAAAATTTGTTTTCATTGTGTGGTTGAAGTAGATGCTAAATGGGACACATCATGTACAAAACGTAAAGCATCTAAAATAGCGTTTTTATTGCTTCCTAGATAACATCCTTTCTGATGCCAAAAATAGCACCCATTTTTTTGCTTCCAAAATAGAGTCCAATTTTGCTTCCTAAACAACGTCGAAGTTTTCTTCGTAAATAAAATCCTATTTTTCTTCCTATTGGTCGTCCTCTTTTTCTTCCTACATTACATCCCCACTAGCGCCATATTTGCATCCTTAAAAGAACCATGTTAGAATTTATGTTTCCATCTATGTTCGCACCATATTTTCATCCAAATTAGCATCCAATATTGCATCCATATGTGCTACCACTCTAGGATCCCATTTTGCACCACATTTTACTTCCAAATATGGGCCAAATTTGCACCAAATTTTGCTTCCTATTTTTCATTGTGTTTTGCTACCAAAATGGTGCCAAATATTTCTTCTATTGTTGGACCATATTTTTCTTCCTATGCATCAACTTGTTTTGCATCGAAAGTAATTTCTTAGTTTGTTACCATATCAACGCCATCTTTGGCTTCCTCTTTAGTGCCAATTGTTGCATCCTTTTTAAAACCTAGTTTTGCATCTCTATTTACGTCCATATTAGCACCATGTTTTTCTACCACTTTAGCTCCCAATTTAACGTCCATTTTTACTCTCACAATAGCACCACATTTGTCTTCCCGTTTAGCTCCTTGGATTTCTTGTTATTTTGATTCCTCATAAATGACGCATTTATATTCCCATTTAGCATCTATTTTTTCTTCTTTGTTGGCCACTAGTTTATCTTGTAATTTGACTTCTACTTTGCCGTCCAAAATAACATCAGGATTGACTTCCAAATGAGTGCCAGGTTTTTCATCCAATGTTGCTTCTAGATCTGTGACATAGTGGGCTTCCATTTTAGCTCCTATTTTTGCTTCCTATTTTGCTCCCTTATTAGCACCACATTAGGCTTTCTATTTATCACCTACAATTATATCTAATTCTGTGCTAATATATTTATTATATCAAATTATTATAATTATTTCTTAATTTCAATAGTTCCCATATTTCATTTAATTCATAGTTCTGAAATAAAATAATGAAGCATTCGAATTAATTGTAGATACCATTATGAAATTAATTGCATATCATTTATGAATAAATTTAACACAAATAGACAACATTTATCCAAAGTAGTAACATCATCATATATATTACTTTTCCATGAAAATATCATCGACAACTTCCAATATATATAAATTTACAATATAATAACGATAACATCACCATTATATTTCATCAAAACAAGTGAAATTATCAAACATCATCACATCAATAACCTATCATACAAATCATCATATTAAGGTTAAAAGAACAAGTGAACGATATATATTATGAACATACCAATATCACAAGAAATATATTTTTTGATATCCATATCTAGAAATGTCAAAAATGATCAAGGGTAATCAAAGTTTATATGTCAACATAAATCCACCATACAAATCAAAATGACCCAGAATGTAATATGAACTTGGATCATCACAAAAATAACAATATGTGTCTAGAAGCACGCAGAAAGAAATAAACATCCAAAATCTCACTAGTATCATCAATGGCTACCATCATCATTATCATCATTGTTAGAACATTATTACACCTAGGACCATAGTCTCATAGTTAATTAGGCAGTTAATGGTCCAAAACACAATTAATGATGTTAATCCAAGGTTGTTAGAAGGTTGTTCGCCATTTATGACACATTCTCCCACTTAAGGACCCAATTTTGGTCAAACTAGCTATTAGGCACCCTCAGTTATGGACACCTCTCTCATTTATTACCACTACCTGAGTAAGGCACGCCCTTATCCCCTATTTTATGGATATGGATTTGACCTAATGCACCAATGCATTGAATGTGACCAGTTCCCCCCCTCCTTGGCAGTTTTTGCCTATCCTTGGCCACCTACGCTCCACCAAATCCTCACCCACTCATGTTCCATCATCATTAATGACCTCCCATGCCATCCCAATGTTCATATTTAGAATTCGTGACAGTTTGAGGTGATTTGGGAGAGTATTGGTCAACCTAGGGCGATTGAGGTCCAATGTAAGCTAGCCACTTGTATTCCATTTTTATGCCTCCAAGGGCTCACGATTTCTACCAAATGTAATATAAGGGTGTTCAAAAATCATTTCTAGATTGGATGTATA
This sequence comes from Larix kaempferi, assembly GCA_027924585.1. Classification (NCBI taxonomy): domain Eukaryota; kingdom Viridiplantae; phylum Streptophyta; class Pinopsida; order Pinales; family Pinaceae; genus Larix; species Larix kaempferi. The sequence goes on along the minus strand of BSBM01000461.1, from coordinate 11,518,218 downwards.
TAATAAACCTACTATTTGATCATTTGGGTGTTTAGTATACTTCTTTTACATTGTTTTCTTGCACACTTAGTCGGATTTCTTAATTGTGAGGATATATTTAGCTAGTTGATCCTATTGTGAGTTGAATTTCACATGGTATCAGAGATATTGGAGCTTCTAGTCAAACTAGTCTACTTCAGAAGTGCACCAGAAGCAGTGGAGCAACAACAGAAATCCCTGGGGTTATTTCCTTGAGGCCATTGGAGAAATCCTTTGGAGTATACCCAGGGTGTTATGTGCTCCTAAATCTTCCTTATGTCAATGCAGGGTTCAAATTATCTATTTAGGATCCCCTCCTGGGTGATTGATTGTTTACATTTTAGGTTTACAGTGTTTTTTGTCACCTAGTGTGCAAGCTACAGAATGAAGAATTCTCTTGTCATCTTTCTCATTCCATTCAACTACTTTGAGTGGAAGGACAAAATGATAATCTAGCTGAGATCCAAGGGTCTCTTCAGAGTTACCATGGGGACTGAAACTGAGCCAAATTATGCACTAGAGAATTTGAATTTATTCAATAGAATGGATGAAGCTTTTGGCATTGTTTGTCTCAACATTTCAAGAGGCCTCTTGTTTCACATTGACAGTATTACTACTCCAAATGAAGTGTGGCTCAAGCTTGAGTCATTGTTTGGTAATACTGATGAGATGAGGGGCCACCAAATTGAAAATGAGTTTATCTCTCTTAGCCCAAGTAGTTTCGAGACCATCCATGACTTCTTCACCAAGTTCAAATCCTTGGTCTTACAACTCAAGCAATGTGGCATTGAGAAGAAGGATGAACATCTGGTGTTGTCCATACTTTCAAAGTTGGGTCTTTATTACTCTTTGTTTGTTTGAACATTCCATTCCACCAAGCTCATTGTTCGAAACCGAAAGATGTCATCTTTGGCATATTCCATGGAGATGCTTACACAAGGACAAGATAAATTGGTTCTAATGGGTACCATTAAGCAAAATGACCAAGTTCTTGCAGTTGGTGATTCGAATCAAGCAAAGGGGAATCCAAATCCCAAAGGTTCGAAGAAGCAAGAGAAGAAGAAACACAAGGAGAAGCCCAGATCTTCTAATGGGGGTTCTAACCCTATAAAGGAGAAAGGAAAGAATAAAGAGAAGACCAAATGCACTTACTATAAAAAGGGTTGGCACCCTGAAAGTGCATGCATGAAGAATACCATTGACATGATGAACAATCTCCTCCAGAAGAAAAACACTCCTCTTCTAGAAAGTTCAAAGAAGAAGGAGGGTATTTCTGAAGACAAGAAGAGTTGCATGCATTGATGGCTAGTACCTCATAATATTCATCTTTCATCATACATTCAGGTGCCTCAAGGAACATGTTTTCTGCAGGAGAAACTTTATCTACTCTTTCACCTTAAAGTGGTCCTTCCATTCTCATGGGTGATGATTCAGAGATCCTAGCGAGAGGCATTGGGAAGATCAGTCTAGACAATGGGTACTTCAACAATTTGTTGTATGTACCTGATCTTGAAGAAAATATCCTCTTTGTTTACCGAATGACCCACACTGGTTCATCCAAGAGAGTGATTTTCACTCAAGAATATGTGGAAATTTCTGAATTTTCTACAGGCAAAGTGGTAGCAGTTGGTGTTGCAGATCATGATTCAAGAATGTGCAAGTTATCACACTTTATTTCTTACTCCTCTCCTAATGCTCTTATGTCACATGATAATGAGGTCAATAGAATTTTGCATGAGAGGTTTGGAAACTTTAACTACATATATGTTAAATCCTTGAGAAAATAAAACATGTTTGAAGGACTTCCAAGCAACAGAGCTTCCAAAGGTACCTACAAGGGGTGCATTGTTGAGAAGCATGTAGAGTGCAAGTATGAGAAGGGGAAGGAAAGGACATCTAGTCATCCTCTTGGTTTAGTCCATTTAGATGTGATAGGACCTCTTCCTATAGCTTCCTATGGAAACTCAAAGTATGTACTAACATTCATTAATGATTTTTCAATATTTTGTTGGGTATTCTTTCTCAAGCTAAAATATGAAGTCTTCCACTCACTCAAAGTTTTCAAAGATTCAGTGGAGAACTTCAGTGGGAGGAAGATAAAGGTCTTGAGGACTAATAATGGAAGGGAATATGTCAATAAGTACTTGCAATAGCTATGGGAATAATATGGCATTCAAATGCACCATTTCGTGCCTTACACACCCCAGCAGAATGGTGTAGCTGAGTGCAAGAATAGATCATTGAACGAGATGGATACCTGTATGACGAAGGCTAAGTCCTTGTCTCTTAAACTATGGGTTGAAGCAATTAACTATGTTGCATATGTTCAGAACAGATTACCACAAAAATACTTGAAAGGAAAGACTCCTTTCTAGGCTTGGATGGGACACAAGCCTAATGTGTCTCACCTCAGGGTGTTTGGCTCAAGAGCATGGGCTAGAATACCTCCGGAGAAAATGAAGTCCTTGCAGCCCCAAACCAAGGATTACATTATAGTTGGATATGTAGAATATGCAAATGGATGCAAGCTCTTTTCCCCTCATATCAAAATAATTTCATTGAGAGGAGTGTTCAGTTTGAAGAAGATCCCATGCATGCAACTGACGAAGAAGAAGGGGAATGCTCAAACCCCCCACTTGAAGAGGATGTATGTGATGCTTAATATTCTGATATTTATGATTCTCATGTTGAGGATTATTATGATGACATGCATGCATATCATGACCCTCCTACAAGTCCCAAGTGGGATGAGAAAACCATACAAGCATCTGGTGAACTTGCAGGTGATCCACAAGAACCAAGGAAGACTAGATCACATTTTAACAATGCACTGCCTACTTGTGATTAAAATATTCATGGGAGGTGTTTTATCATGTTTGGATCTGATCCACATTCATCTGAATAAGAATAAAATGATACAATATGGAAAGCATCCATGCAAGAAGAGATGAAGTCTCTCCATGACAATGAAACTTGGGAGTTGGTCCCTCTTCCTTCCAAGAGGAAACTGGTGCAATGCAAGGGGGTGTATAGGACCAAGATGGTTGATGATGGTTCTTATATGAATTATAAGGCCATATTGGTATCTAAAATATTCTCTCAAGTCCCTGGAGTGGAATATACAAAGACATTCGCACCTGTGGCAAAGATGAACTCAATCATGCTAGTTTTAGCCATTGTAGCTTCCAAGCGATGGGAGGTTCATCACATGAATTTGAAGAGTGATTTTCTTCATGATTATATTCATGAGGAGATCTATATGCAGAGTAATGAAGGTTTCATTCATGATTCTTCACTTTTCTGTAGGCTGAATAATTCCCTCTATGGTCTCAAGCAAGCTCCTAGAGCTTCGTATGACAAGATGGACAATTGTCTACTATCACAAGGTTTTGAGAGATGAAAATATGATCCAAATGTTTACATGAAGCATGTTAGTGACTCTATTTTGATTATTTTACTGTATTTGTGATCAGGGTATTTTTAAGGATTATAAAAGTATACCGAAGTATAGTATTCTAGGAGATTATTTTTTGATTGAAAAAAACATATATATAGATTAGTAGGCGAATATTAAATATGAAACATACAATTTACTATTGAAACTTGTAAATTTTGGCGAATATTATGCTAAAAAAACATATTTTATGTAAATATAGGCGATAGTAGAGGCTAAAAATGACCAAATAGCGAATTTATTTTTTGAAAAAAAATCCAAAAAATAGCCAATTGGCTAAATTTCGCCCCTAAAAATTTCCTTGTTTGTGATGCAAGGCGCCTTAGTGAAATAAGGTTCTTGCTTAACAATACCCACAACACATACCATAATGCTTACACGAACAAGGTGTAAATAGGATGCCAGAAGTGGCTTATATTACTTCCCTGAATTCAGTTACAATGAAGAATAACTGAAAACAAGTAACTAACTACAGTCATCCTCAGCCATTACAATTCAGAAGTAACTGTGGTGTGTTCTCTCTGTGTGTCAACCTCACCCTCTCCCGGTTCACCACGGAATGCTAAGCTATGTCTTGACCTCAACTCTCTGTTATCAATCTGTGTGACTCTGATCTCTCTTATGCGCTGATCGAAAGATCCGTCCAGCTGATTATCCTCCTCTCTCTTCTACCCTGCGGCTATTATTCCTGAGACTACTGCAATCCTCGATACACGCATCCTCTTGTCCGCCAATCCTTCCAAACCATGCAGACCTGCTACTATCAGTCCCAGCCGTGTTGCACAGCCTCTCTCAATGATGACAGCTATCATGTCCTTCACCTACTTGTAATAACTGTAATAACTTCCTCAACAACCCTGAACGGCTACCAGGTATAGTCCTCTTTACTTTTTTCTCTTTCGACCGTACTATAGTAGTCGGTCACATCTCGACCTTTCTGTCAAATCAGTTCCTTATTTCCTACACTTCGCCAGTCCTCCCCTTCCTCCTCGCTTGGCTCCGTAAAACCTATCAGGTTGTGGTTCGACCACTTGTCGACTACCTGACATCTCGCTCCACCTATCATCCGCTGACCATATCCTATTGACTCTCGACCTGTCACAACATCCGTTGTGGGCTGCTCCAATCGGTCGCATACCTACTACTCCTACTTGACTTGTTGACTTCGACAAGTCAACCTGCTCTTTGCATTAGTGGTCATCGGCACTTCCGCTGGTCGGCTCCCTTAGGTCAATCAACTTCGAATGATCTTCCTGGGCCCTAATGCTCCTACATCAGACTCCCTAGGTGAAAAAGAATTCAACTACTCCGTCAGTCTCCCGAACTCCTCTTCGAAAAGCCATGTTGCTTCGTGCAACTCATCATCCTTCCATCGCACTAAGTATTCCTTCTTCCGCGAGTTACGCGTTCACCCAACCTCACGTTCTTCAATGACTTATGTGATCTCTTCTTCGTGTCAATCTGGAATCTGGTCTGTCCAGTCGATGCATATCACTTCCTCGCTTCCGCTGCTCGACCCTTCTTCAAATTTGTACAGATCTCAGACATTGAACATTTCTGAAATGTTCAAGTCATCCGGAAATTCCAACACATAAGCGTTGTCCGAAATCTTCTTCAGAATTCTGTATGGTCCAATCTTCTTCATCTTCATCTTGTTGTATGTACATGTCGAAAATCTCTCCTTTCGCAAATACGCATAGACTAAGTCCCCTTCTTGGAACGACTGTATCCTCTTCTTCCTGTCGGCCCTCAACTTGTATGCTGCGTTACTCTTCTCTATGCGCTTTTGCACATTTTCATGAAGTTCATGCATATGCTCTGCGAATGATTCTACATCCACACTTTTCTTGATTTCGGTTGGCAACTCGACCAAATCCACAAATCCATGTGGGATTCTCCCCTGAACAATCTAGAATGGACTAAACCCCATCAATTGATTCACAGAATTGTTGTATGCAAACTCCGCCTGTGCCAACACATTTTCCCACTACTTAGATCGGTCGGCTGCTAAACATCTCAGAAGGTTTCCCAAACTTCTGTTTACCACCTTGGTTTTTTCGTCCGTCTGTGGATGATGCGCCGAGCTAAACTACAACTTCGTGTCCAGTTTCTTCCATAGGGTTCTCCATAAATGCCCCATAAACTTGGTATCCCGATCCGATGTGACACTCTTTGGTAACCCATGTAGTCTAACTATCTCCTTGAAGAATAGTACAATAATCCCTGTGGCATAACTTGTCTTTTTACACGGAATGAAGTGTACCATCTTCGAAAACCTCTCAACTACAGCAAATATCGAGTCACTTCCCAGTTGCATCTTCGGCAATCCTAACACAAAATCCATGCTAAGATGCTCCCAAGGGGTATTTGGTACTGGTAATGGTGTATACAACCCCATGTTTTGACTTCTTCCTTTTTCCTACTGGCAAACTTGACATTGTCGAACCCACTTTCCGACATCCATCGTCATTCCCGACCAGAAATACTTTTCCTCGACCAGTTCTTTAGTCTTATCAATGCCAAAATGTCCTGCTAACCCGCCATTATGCAATTCTGAGATTAGGTTCTCTCTTACTGATCCTCTGGTAATACATAACTAACTTCGCCTAAATAGATAACCTTCTTGAACGAAATAACTCAAGTATGGAGTCCAGTTGATACTCTAAGGTTCACGACAAGCCTTCCATGCTTTCACAAAATCCTTGTAGGTCTCATACTCCGTCTTTATCGACTCTATTCCCGTTGCATGAACTATCATCGTGTTCAGCAGTGCAACTCTCTTGCTCAATGCATCAGCGACTTTATTCAACTTGCCCGACCTATGTCGCAACATGAATGTATACCTCTGAAGTAGCTCCACCCATTTCATGTGTCACTGATCTAATTTCAACTGAGTGTTCAGGTACCTCAGTGCTTGGTGATCTGTGTACAACACAAGTTCCTTGGGAAACAGATAATGCCTCCACTTCTTTAGTGCTTGGATGATAGCATAGAATTCCTAGTCATAGACCGAATACTTCTGCTTCTCCCCATTTAGCTTTTCACTAAAGAACGCAATGGGTCGGCCGTCTTGGCTCACCACTGCTCCAATTGTCATTCCACTCGCATCACAATCGATTCAATATAGATGACCAACAAATACAAAGATGCTAAGATAGAAAATATCAGCATTACATTCCATTTCACACCAATAGCATATATAGGATCATTGAAAGAACAACAAGCACAGCATAAACACAAGAGACATAGATTTATCCTGGGAAACCCTCATGGGGAAGAAAACCTGGCAAAGCTTCCTCAATATAGATGACCAGCAAATACAAAGATGTAATCCACAACCATGAGATCCTTCTCCTCCACAGAAGATCTCTCTCTCACTTATACGCTATTCACAAGTGAGTGCAATGTGTGTTAAATGAGGAACACACCTCCTCTATTTATACACGTCTTCGACTTGTCTTTTACATTAACTAGGTTGGACCCAACTTAACCACTGGGTTAAACACCCCATTACAACTGACTGGACTGACCCCTCTAGGGTGGTCTAATAACCCTTTGACCCACATAACACATACAGGGCCGACCCCCACTAGGGAAGTCTAATAACCCAAGTTACCACATTTTGACGGAGGAATAAACATCTTCGGATATACAATAAGGTCTTCATGGAGGAATGAAACATCTTCGTAATAATAAAGTACAAATATAATATTCTTTGAAGTTACAATACTTCAACACTCCCCCCTTAACGAGAAGGATATTATAACGACATCTGCACGAGCAAGGAGTCATCAACTACATCATACATGATACATCTATAAATCATTGGAAGCTTTCTCAACATCATCAGTAACTCAAGCAGTTACTGTAACATCTTCAATACTAGAACATCAACATCTTCAGTACTGAGTCTTCATATTCTGCAGCACTCGAACAACTACAACAACATCAACATGATCATCTGGATCCTCATGATCATCATCATCGTCATCACACGATCATCAACATTGTCATCACACGATCATCAGCATCATCATCATACGATCATTAGCATCATCATCATACGATCAACATCATAATATCATCAACTGGATCCTCTCGATCAACAGCACAATAGCAGCATACCCTGCAACACACATGATCTATTTAAGACACCATATCATGTCTAGGGACGATGCAACCACTCGTCAACTTAGACAAATTCTAAGGACCACTTCTCGGAGACATATGTCTACTGATCAATTCAGGGACCGAAGTCCGGAGACAATACAATCCCCTCACTCTCGGAGACATCTGTCTGCAGATCACTTTAGGACTAAAGTCCAAGGATGATACAATCCCCTCACTCTCAGAGACATCTGTCTGTAGATCAGTTTAGGACTAAAGTCTAGGGATGATACAATCCACTCACTCTCAGAGACATTTGTCTGCAGCTCACTTTAGGACTGAAGTCCAAGGATGATAAAATCCCCTCACTCTCGGAGACATTTGTCTATGGCTCACTTTAGGACCAAAGTCCACGGATGATACAATACTCTTACTCTCGGAGACATCTGTCTGCGGATCACTTTAGGACTAAAGTCCAGGGATGATACAATCCACTCACTCTCGGAGACATCTGTCTACGGCTCACTTTAGGACTAAAGTCCAAGGATGATACAATCCACTCACTCTCGGAGACATCTGTTTGCGGCTCACTTTAGGACTGAAGTCCAAGGATGATACAATCCTCTTATGTACATTTTGAACCAAACTCTCAGGGAGTCCTATCATGTACATTTTGAACTAGTGGTTCTGGGATGATGCAATCCCCATCACGTACATTTTGAACTAGTGGTTTCGGGATGATGCAATCCCCATCACGTACATTTTGAACTAGTGGTTCCGGGATGATGCAATCCCCATCACGTACATTTTGAACTAGTGGTTCCGGGATGATGCAATCCCCATCACGTACATTTTGAACTAGTGGTTCTGGGATGATGCAATCCCCATCACGTACATTTTGAACTAGTCATTCAAGGACAATATAGTCCTATCATATCAACTAGGTACCATATACTGACCTCATTGTCAGAACAAGTAGCCTCATCATCAATACAAGTATCATCATCATCGATACAGTATCCAAATCATCAATACAAGTATTCACACCAATACGAGTATCCACATCATCAATACAAGTATCCACACCAATTCAAGTATCCACATCATCAATACAAGTATCCACACCAATACAATCATCCACATTATCAATACAAGTATCCACATCATCAATACAAGTATCCACACCAATACAAGTATCCACATCATCATCGATACAGGTATCCATATCGATACTAGTATCCAAATATCATTATTGAACATATCACTCCCCCTTTCGAGGAGGGTCCTTTTGAACTACACCAAGTTTGTCTCGGAAATACTCAAACTTTACTCGAGACAGAGGTTTGGTCAACACATCAGCAACTTGTTCCTCAATGCTCATATACTCGAGCTTGATAGCTCCATAGAAATATCGGATCTCTATGTGCTTTGACTTATCACGGAATACTAGATTCTCTATCATCTTGATACAACTCTGGTTGTCACACAGGATCCCTGTGAGGTCCATCTCTAAGTCAAACAATCCTTATAACAACTTTCGAAGCCATACCGCTTCACAACTAGCAAAGCAAGCAGCTATATATTCTGCTTCAGCTCTGCTGAGAGCCACACTAGACTGCTTCCTGCTAATCCATGAGATCATGGCAAATCCCAAACAATAACATCCACCCGATGTACACTTCCTGGCCAATCAGCATCTGTGTAGCCATACAATCTGAAGTCATGATCTCCAAGATAACATAGACCAAAGTCTATCATACCCTTTAGGTACCTCATCACATGCTTTGCAGCTATCACGTGAACACACCTAGGTTCCACTAGATATTGACTCAAGGTGTTCACAACAAAGCATATATCTGGCCTTGTATTCGTCAAATACATCAATGACCCAATAATCTGTCTGTACAGAGTTACATCTACTAACTCTAAAGAGTTATTAGTTAACAACTTCAAGTCGGAACCAATGAGAGTGGCCATGGTTGTACATTCCAACATATCAAATCTTCTCAAGATTTCCACAGTGTACTTTCCCAGGTTGAGAAAGATTCCTTCTGGGCCTTGCCATACTTCCAGACCTAGGAAGTAATGTATCAATCTGAGATCTTTCATCTCAAATTCTATAGCCATCTTCTTCTTGCTTTCCATGATCTGTTTCTCATTCCTAGTCAGAAAGAGATCATCCACATATAGTAATAGTATGACAGATTTATCATCCATAACCTTAAGGTAAGGGTTAGGATCAACTTTACTTTGGTAAAGCCCAAGCTTGTCAAGAAGCTATCAATTCTTCCTCTATGACTGAGCATCATTCATACTCTGCATTGAGTGATCTTCTGCATATCTATCCGTGCCATCTCTCGTCAGATGGGTCTACTTGATATGCACCTCAAGATCATTTGAACTCTAAGGTGAGTTCCTTCTGTATATATATACCATCCTCAACCTTGTAGCAAATGTTGAAATCTGCATCACCCATGGTGATCATTAAGCTCATCAAATGACTATCGATCCTAGGTACCCGTGCAGAGCTTTCTTCAATTGAAGCCTGGGAGTTTTCTCGATTCGCACTTATTCTTCAATCACTTCATTGAGAGAATAGTATTTATCTAGCTACTTGGAGCAAACATCTCGTCATGATCCTCTTCCTCTTTCTAAGAGAATCTTCTAGCCACGAGCCTTCTATAGTACGTTTGATTTGTAGATCTTCTTGTTGAACATCCATCACTTGTTCAGTGTTCATCATTCTTCATGATCTTTCCTACAAATCAAAATTAAGTATATGATTAGTAATACTTCATAATCATCAAATCATGTTGACATGATAACCTATTATGCATACAGATCTGATTTACATAGTTATGCAACTATTTTGACCAATACTTTGGCACAACATTTTTCCATATCCTGTATGCATATAGTGGCTATCTAGATGCCTTCCATCTCTACCAGAACATACTATCGAGAGCATGCACAGATCTTAGCATGTCAGCAAAGAGGTTTCATTCTAGACAAGCAACAATGGAATGTTTGTCCAACTTACCAATCATATGCATATTAGTAGTATACTGTTCAATGCTATATGAATGCTTACCCCTAGCATGATATATTCTAGGAATACAAATATGCATACAACTATTACGAGCAATATCATAGACTATTCAGTAATTCAAATAACAATTCAAATACTTATCTTTTTATGTCTTGTGAGGTTGCTTCCTTCTCGGTCTCTACTTCCCTTCCATGTCATGAGCTTCTATCCTTCCTTGATCGCTATGCATGCTTAAGTGTGCACTAGTGTCATCATCATGATCTCATACATAATCATACATTCATTAGTATGAACTCAATATTATCACAACATTATGATTCTAAGTAATCTTGAATATGTATGGTAATGATCATTCAATACATGGGTATACTAAGATCCTAGCACAAAGTAGGATTCTAACTTGACATAAAAAAACATACCTAGATTAGTATACATGCTTAGTTATGTCTAACATACCCAAACAATATCTTTATTCTCTTCAATGATCTAGAGACCTTTTGCTAGTAACATGCATACCTCATAAGTTAAGTATAGTAGAAATAAATCATACATACCTCGTAAGTAGAGCTTCTAAAGACTATGGATAAGTCTTTTGTCTTTATGTCATCATGGTCATAGAACTTGATTTGTCTTTCTTGATGTACCTATCTTTTGTTAGCAGACAACATCATCCTCATACAACACCATAGGTGCATTAGTACAATCATATAACTTTGATCAAAGAATGTCTTGTATCATTCACATGCATTCATACTTTTACTAGGGTGATAAGAGAATTTTAAGATTAATCAAGATTGTACCAACCTCAATAATATGAAGACAAGCATATTATAAACTTAATCATGAACAGATTTCAACACATACCTGTATCTCCTCAAGTCATACCCGTCAAGGAATTCTTGTAGTCTTCTTATGTAAGGCCTTAGCCTCATCTCCCACTGAAACTAGATCTGGAGATTGATTAGGGTTTGTCAGAGAAATCCTAAAAATTCAAACTTTTACTTTCTCACTTCTGAATGGATGGAAAGATGCACCTTGCTGAGCTGATCAAACTAGCATACTTCAATTTTGAAATCTCCAAACTTTGACCCCTCAAAATTGCCTTTGAAACTTCTGGATCTTCTGGACAGGATCCCAAACTAGGGTTTGATGAAGCCCACCCTTCTTCCCAATCAAAAGGTTCGATCCAAAGCTCTAAACTCTTATTTTTCTGAGGAGCTTCCAGCCGTGGTCACAGACTTCAAAAATTCCAACTTTTGCAGAAGCCCTAATTTTCCACCCGTCTGATAAAAATCCTGAATTGGGGTTTGATCAAGCCTGGTCTTCTACCTAACCAAAAAATTCGATCTTGGTCTCTAAATTTCAATTTTGATGAGTAGCATTCAGCTGTGGACTCCACTTCCAAAAATTCCAACTTTCTCCAAAACCCTAACTTTCCACAGCAGTGATGATTCAAGAATGAAGGTGCTCAAAATCCAAATCTGTTTTGACAGAAATATGCACCTAATTCTTTCTGGTGTAACTCCACAATTACCAATCCATAGGGTCTGAAACTTATGCTTGTGGTATCCCAACCTGTCCTCTTTCCAACCCCACAGGTCTGACCTCAATTGGATTCTCTGAGAGAGATTTATGCCAAGTGTCGCAACGTGACCTATTTATGGGATAAAACAGGAGAGCAAACTTGTACAGCGTGCCACGTGTCACTGGTTCAACTTCGAACTCTGAAAATGTTACTTGAGATAGTACAATCTGTTTCCTACCTATCACTTTTTACGAAATTTAATTTGGAGCTTCCTATACTGAGTTATGGACTTTTTCCCTAGGTCACCTAATTATGACTGAGATCTGGAAGAGGCAGAAACCCTAACTTGTACTGATCATAACTCACAAAGTACAACGAATATGAGGGTTTCCTTTAGACAAAAGGTACCTGGGGATGTTATCTACGACCTATAAAGGTTTCAGATCCTGAACCTTCTCCAAAATATACGTATAGAGAAAGTTCCACGATGACTGGTGTTTTCTATACAAAACCCTAACCTTCAAATTGTCGCAAGTGAAGAAAGTGTCGTAAGTGCCATACATTGTCTTCCTTTAGATTAGCTTTGATTCCATGTTAAGATTCAATATGATAAGACAAAAAATATCAGCATTACATTCCATTTCACACCAATAGCATATGTAGGATCACTAAAAGAACAACAAGCACAGCGTAAACACAAGAGACACAGATTTATCCTGGGAAACCCTCACGGGGAAGAAAACCCAGTAGAGCTTCCTCAATATAGATGACCAGCAAATACAAAGATGTAATCCAAAACCATGAGCTCCTTCTCCTCCACAGCAGATCTCTCTCTCACTTATGCGCTATTCACAAGTGAGTGCAATGTGTGTTAAATGAGGAACACACCTCCTCTATTTATACACATCTCCGACTTGTCTTTTACATTAACTAGGTCAGCCCCAACTTAACCACTGGGTTAAACACCCCATTACAACTGACTGGGCCGACCCCTCTAGGGTGGTCTAATAACCCTTTGACCCACATAATACATACGGGGCTGACCCCCACTAGGGAAGTCTAATAACCCAGGTTACCACATTCCGACGGAGGAATAAACATCTCCGGATATACAATAAGGTCTTCATGGAGGAATGAAACATCTCTGGAATAATAAAGTACAAATATAATATTCTTTGAAGTTACAATATTTCAACAACTTTCACAAAATCCTTGTCGGTCTCATGCTCCATCTTTATCGACTCTATTCTTGTTGCCTGAACTATCGTCGTGTTCAGCAGTGCAACTCTCTTGCTCAATGCGTCAGCGACTTTATTCGACTTGCCCGACCTATGTCACAACATGAATTTATACCTCTGAAGTAGCTCCACCCATTTCATGTGTCACTGATCTAATTTCAACTGAGTGTTAAAGTACCTCAGTGCTTGGTGATCTGTGTACAACACAAATTCCTTGGGCAACAGATAATGCCTCCAGTTCTTCAATGATTGGATGATAGCATATAATTCCTAGTCATAGATCGAATACTTCTGCTTCACCCCATTCAGCTTTTCACTAAAGAACACAATGGGTCGGCCCTCCTAGCTCACCACTGCTCCAATTGTCGTTCCACTCACATCACAATTGACCTGGAAAACTTTGTCAAAGTCTGGGAGCTAGAAGACTGGGCTCTCAGTGACCTTTTCCTTCAATTTGTCGAAAGCTCTCTGGGCCTCATCCATCCACTTGAACTCGCCCTTTCTCATGCATTCTGTCAATGGTGCACAAATCCAACTGAATCCCCAAATGAACTTCTGGTAGAAACTGGAAAGTCCATGGAAGCTCCTTACTCCAGTCGTACTTGTCGGTTCCGGCCAATCTACTATTGCCTTCACCTTCTCTGGGTCCATCACCAAACCTTTACTTGAGATTACGAACCCCAAGTACACCAACTCCTTCTTCATGAAGAAACACTTTTGCAGGTTCACCATCAGCTTCTCCTCCTGCAATCTCTGCAATACTTGTCAAATGTGCTCCAAGTGTTCTGCCTTGGTTCGACTGAAAATCAGAATGTCGTCTAAATAGACTACGACAAACTTTCCCAAGAATGGCTTCAAAACCTCATTCATCAACCTCATGAATGTGTTGGGTGAATTAGTCAACCCAAATGGCCTGACTAACCACTTGTACAACCCTTCTTTTGTTTTGAATGTTGTCTTTCATTCATCTCCTTCTCTGACCCTAATCTGGTGATAACCACTCTTCAGGTCTATCTTTGTGAAGTATGTTGCTTCACTCAGGAAATCCATCAAGTCGTCCATTCTCGGTAATGGAAACCAATACTTGATCGTGATCCTGTTGATGGCTCTAGAGTCTATACACATTCTCCATTCTCCACCCTTCTTTTGCGTCAATACCGCTGGTACTGTGCACAGTATCAAACTTTCTTTGATTAACCCTCTGTCCAACAACTCTTGGACCTGTCGGTTGAGTTCTTGTCCCTCCGTCGGACTCATCCTATAGGGTGCTTTGTTTGGAAGACTCAACCCTGGAATCAAGTCGATCAGATGGGATATGCTCCTTGTCGGCGGCAATCCCGTCGGTTTCTCATCAACCATTATGTCATGAAACTCTTCAAGAAGCTCCTCAATATCGACCAGAATATCATCCTCTCTGGTCGTTCTTTCGACATATGGTCCTTTTGGAATGATCGCAAAACATCCCGACTGTCTCTCCTCTTCCGCGAGGAATTCTTTCACGGTGCTCATCAACACTCGCTTTTCCCAAAGGTTTCTCTCGCTGCACTTGCTGTCGGCTTGCTCCTCTAGCCTTGACTTAAGAGTCCTTTTCATAGCATTTTTCCATACTGTGACTGTGTTGGCTCGACCATCATAGATCATTTTCCGATCATATTGCCATGGTCTCCCTAACAACATATGGCATGCACCCATTGGGACTACATCGCACAGTACACTGTCTTTGAATCCTTCAAATCGGAAGTTGATCAGGCACTCTCTTGTCACCTTGACATCGTGTCCCTTCTGCAACCATGAGATCTTGTAGGGGTATGGGTGTTCTCGACACTTCAACCCGATCTTGTCGATGACTTCTGTCAACATAAGATTCTCCATGCTTCCACCATCAAATTGTTAGGATATTCCTATACTCCATCCTAGTCCTACTAGCTTTTCATACATTTTCATTTTCAGTCTTTTAGGGTTTGCATGCACTTTTAGGGTTTGCATGCATTCTAGGGTTTGCATGCATTTTGCATGCATCCCAGTCATCAATCCAGTACCTAGCCCTTAGTTAGCTAGCCCCGGGAGCTTCTTCCTGATCAGATTGAGCCCTCCTAGCCATTCATGCACCCACTTCTCACCCACCACTTGAGAAGGGCGCCTTTCTCACCTACCCCTCCTTTTGTACTTCAGTTAGTGAGTTATCATCACTCCTTTCCTTGATTTAAGTCTAGACTGACTCTCAACTGACTATATCACTCCCATGGAACTTCGATGAGACTTGACTGCCCCTTCTGACTCCAGTTATCTCCTCATGCACCCTCCACTGAGCCTCCTTCATTCAGTTAGTGCCTCCATGTGCCAGTTACACCTACCACACTCAGTTAGACTCAGTTTGACTTATGGTTGACAGTTGCTTGTGCATTGATGACTCCACCGATGATGAGATAGACTTCTAGTTGTGCTTGATGACACTCCACTGATTTTGGATCTGTCCATGCAGTCTAATTCGAATCACACCTAGTGTACTCAAATCCTAAGCATTGTATATTTACTATTTTACTATTCATAATAATGTAACATGTGTAATTATTCTGCCTCTAGCTGAGCTCCTTTGGATCTATGTTCTACTGCTCTATTCTTCTTCTATTATTCCTAAATTCTTTCATTGTGAGGTTTACATTATCTCTTTGGATCTACTGTGAGCATTTTCACATGGTATCAGAACCAGTTGAGAGTATATTCTACCTCCATTCTTGAGAGTTTTTTACAGGTATTTCGAAGTTCCAACAGTTGCAGTAGCAATATCAACAGTTTCCTTTTACACTCGTTCCAGTAGTCAATATGAGCAATTTGAATGCTCTTTCTTCTCCTATAATTCTCACTCCCTTCAATTACTTTGAATGGAAGAGTAAGATGAAATTACACTTGTGTACTAGATAGCTAAATAGAATGGTATTTGAAAGAGATGCCATACCACATGCAACTATAGAGAGAATCAAGCATCTAAATTAAATGGATGAAGCCTTTGGATTCATATGCCTTCATATGTCTAAAGATCTACTATTTCATGTTGAAGGATTGAAGTCTCCAAATGAGTTATGGACAAAATTGGAGAGTCTCTTTGGCAAACAAAATGGGCTAAGAGGCCATATTCTTGAAAATGAATTGGTTGCCCTACAACCTAGCAATTTCGAAAGCATTCAAGAATTCTTCTCAAAATTTCAGAAATTTGTTCTACAATGCAAGCATTGTGTCATCACTAAAAGTGATGAGCAATTGGTGCTCTCCATTTTGAGCAAACTTGGATCTCAATTTTCTGTCTTTGTATCTACCTTCCATTCTGGGAAAATGTCAATCCATGGATGGAAGTTTCCCACCTTAACAGTCTTTACTGAAGCTCTCATTCAAGAAGACGACAAATTGATTCAAATGGGTGCCATCAAGCCCTACAAAGATCTAGCTCTTCTAGCTGGAGAAGCAAGTAAGACGAATGTGAAAGGAATGCAAAAAGGCAAGGATAAGAAGCCATCTCAATCCAAGCTGAATAATAAGTCTAGTCCATCAAAAAGATCCTCCAGCCCCAAGAAGGACAAACATCAGAGATCTGAATGTCCCTACTGCAAGAGAGGATACCATTCTAAAAAATCTTGCATGCACAAGACAATAGACCTACTAACCAAGCTTCTTGAAAAAAAAAAAAAAAAAAAAAAATTGCTATTCCAAAAGATGCAAAGATGTATGATTCTGGAAGTGGATCTGATGGTCATGAGAATTGCCATGCATTGATGCCTATTTTTTCACAATCAAAGGCCCTCCTCATAGATTCTAGAGCCTCCAATCACATGGTTGCCTTTGAAGAATCATTTTCTTCTTTAGATCTCATTGATGGGCCTACTATTCACATGGGAGACAACTCTCAGATCACTGCCAAAGGATTGGGTACAGTACACATGGAGCATGGCAAGTTCAAGAATGTTCTATCTGTTCCCTCCTTGACAACAATTTTGTTGTCTGTATATCAGATGACTCACACCGGATCACCTAAGAAGGTGACTTTTAATTCCGACACAGTTGAGATTACAGAGATCTCTACTGGGAAGACTATAGTGAAAGGGTTTGCTAATCATGCCTCCAAGGCATATGAGTTCTCTCATTTTTTTCCCTTCTCTCTTCCTACTTCTTCAAAATCTGATGAAGATTCAAGTGACTCTTCCTCCAATGAAGATGAAGATGAAGATGAAGATCTTGATGTTGAGATCAAAGTTCAAGAACATTCAGATCCAGAACCAACACATGTTCTCAATCCAGAGACAAGGCCAACATGGGATAACACAGTCCTTTCAGCTACTGAGAACACAGTTGAGGATCCATCTATTCATAGAACTACCAGACTTCAGCATCACGCCAACCTTGCATTATGCCATTTACCTCTCCATGAGAGATGCAGCATGATGATGGGTTTCTCTCTTCCATCTCTTGGGAAGACTACTCATGTTCCATTTGCTCCAATTGGAGAAAGAATTTCTGAGAGACTTGCTTCGTCCAATACATCCTCTACACAGTGGAAGGCACATCAAAAGACTAGATACAGATCTAGCTCCTGTTTTGGCATCCTATAGGGGATCAGCTTGCAAAGTTTTCTGTATAAGTTTTCATTGATGAAAGCTTCTTTCTTTTCTGCTTAGTGTCATGGTTCTTTGAGTTATTTACTGTTCTTTTGAGGGCGGGTATTTTTCCCATGAGGTTTTTCCCATTTCCTCGGTTTATGGACAGCTCTTTATTTTTCTATCATTTATTTTGATTGTATGGGTGACCTTTGGTCCTAGTTACCAGGGCCTAGGAAGGATTAAGGGGGGGTGTTAGGATATTCCTATACTCCATCCTAGTCCTACTATATTTTCAGACATTTTCATTTTCAGTCTTTTAGGGTTTACATGCACTTTTAGGGTTTGCATGCATTCTAGGGTTTGCATGCATCCCAGTCATCAGTCCATCACCTAGCCCTTAGTTAGCTAGCCCCGGGAGCTTCTTCCTGATCAGATTGATCCCTCCTAGCCAGTCATGCGCCCACTTCTCACCCACCACTTAAGAAGGGTGCCTTTATCACCTACCACTCCTGTTGTACTTCAGTTAGTGAGTTATCATCAGTCCTTTCCTTGATTTAAGGCTAGACTGACTCTCAACTGACTGTATCAATCCGATGGACCTCCGATGAGACTTGAATGCCCCTTCTAACTCCAGATAGCTCCTCATGTGCCCTCCATTGAGCCTCCTTCATTCAGTTAGTGCCTCCATGTGCTAGTTACACCTACCACACTCAGTTACACTCCGTTTGACTGATGGTTGACAGTTACTTATGCATTGATGACTCCACCGATGATGAGATAGACTTCTAGTTGTGCTTGATGACACTCCACTGATTTTGGATCTGTCCATGCAGGCTAATTTGAATCACACCTAGTGTATTCGAATCCTGAGCATTGTATATTTACTATCTTACTATTCAGATTTATGTAACATGTGTAATTATTCTGCCTCTAGCTGAGCTCCTTTGGATCTATGTTCTACTGCTCTATTCTTCTTCTATTATTCCTAAATTATTTCATTGTGAGGTTTACATTATCTCTTTGGATCTACTATGAGCATTTTCACACAACTATGGTTTTGCAACACCATTCACCGATCCGCACCTTCATTCGAAAGATCACCTTCCGTTGTGACGGCTCTATCTTGTCGTGTTGATAATCTTGGATCAAGGCTCTTTGAAACGTCAGATTCTGGTTCTTCTTCCTCTCACATCCACTGTTGTCAGATGCCGACTCTTCCCTCTCATCGACTTGCTCATCCTTTCGACGTCTGGGCTTCGACTCCTCTATAGCATGTAGATTCTCTGGGCACTCGTATGCCTTGTGTCCCATCCCTCGATACTGATAACAGATTATGGCTGGCCTGTTAGTTCCTCTTTCGTCGGATGGACCACTTTGACTATATGCACCTCGACCACGGTTCTCACGACCATCACGTCGGTTTTCTTGCGCTTTCTCCCTTGTCGATGTCCTTTCCACATGTCAGCTATCTTCAACACTTTCTTTCCTGTACCCACTATTTTGGCCTTTCGCGGAGATAGTCTTTGCACCCCGACCAGTCATCCTTGGTCGCTGCAGATTTCCTCAACAATTTCTCTTCTACCTTCAGAGCTAACTAGTAGGCTTTGCCGACTACTCTGAATCTTGACATGCTCAATTCATCCTGAATAGCATATTTTAAGCCGTTCACATACCTAGAGACAGCTTCTTCTCCTTCTTCGGTTTGTCCTGACTGAATCAACAATCAGTAGAACTCCTCCGTGTATTCCTTCACAGTCATCTCTTTCTGTCAAAAGTTCTGCAACTTTCTGAACAAGGAAATCACATAGTCGTTCAGCAAGAACTTCCCCTTCAACTTGGCAAACATTCTGTCCCAAGACTTGATTTTTGCCTTTCCTTTCTTGATTCTTTTAGCCTATATGTTGTCCCACCACAACGAGGCATGACCTTTTAACCTCATACATGCAGTTTTAACCCGTTTAGGGTCCTCGATCTGCTCTATGTTGAAGTATTTCTCCATTTCTTTGAACCAGCCGATCAAATCTTCTGGGTCTAGGCTTCACGAGTACATACGCACGTCTATCTTTGCCCGATCTCTCATATCCGTCAGAAGTTTGATCAGTTTTTCTTCTGGTTCCTTTGCGACCTCTTCCCGGACTTCCACCCCTTAGAATTCCTCACCGCTGTGGTCTAATGCCTCAGGAATACAACCACACATCTGGCTTTCTTTGATCATTGTGACTTCATTTGTCAAAGTTCGCATCGTCCTGACACATTCATCGAACATCTCACAATCCACCGTGACAGATGCTGCGCCACGCACTCTTCGTCCTCGGACATTAATGCCTATATGAGCCATTTTCAACCTCTGTTGAAACTCTCATGCGTCCAATCGCAACCGGACTTAAACAAGTCGTGTACAACTCTACCCAACCATAGCTGGAGCTCTCCAACTCACTTGCAGGCTCAATATCATGGAATTCCCTCAAACTATAAGGATTCTTCCGCTCTAATACCAACTGATGCAAGTCAGGTTGGTATAGTCAACTTTCTCAATCGGACTCACTTCCGGGCTCTGATACCAACTAACGCAATTCAAGTTGGTATAGTCGCCTTTCTCAACCAGACTCACTTCCGGGCTCTGATACCAACTGACGCAAGGAACCTTAGTGAAATAAGGTTCTTTCTTAACAATCCACACGACACATACCACAATGCTTACACGAACAAGGTGTAAACAAGATGCCAGAAGTGGCTTATATTACTTCCCTGAATTAGGTTACAATGCGTAATAACTGAAGAAAAGTAACTAACTACAGTCGACCTCAGCCATTACAATTCAGAAGTAACTGTTGTGTGTTCTCTCTCTGTGTCAACCTCACCCTCTCCTAGTTCACCATGGAATGTTGAGCTATGGCTCGATCTCAGCTCTCTTTTATCAGTCTGTGTGAATTTGCTCTCTCTGATGGGATGATCGAAAGATCCGTCCAACTAATTATCCTCCTCCATCTTCTACCCTATAGCTGTTGTTCCTGAAACTATTGCAATCCCCGAGACACACATCCTCTTGTCCGCCAATCCTTCTAAATCCTGCAGACCTGCTAATGTTAGTCCAAACCGTGTTGCACAGCCTCTGTCCATGACTAGAGTTGTCATGTCCTTCACCTACTTGCAATAACTGTAATAACTTCCTCAGCAACCCCGAATGGCTACCAAGTACAGTCCTCTTGAATTTTTGCTCTTCCGACCCTGCTACAGTAGTCGGTCACATCTCGACCTTTCTGTCGGCTCACTTCCTTATCTCCCGCAGTTCGCCAATCCTCCCCTTCTTCCGCGCTTGGCTCCGCAAAATCTGTCAGGTCGTGGTTTGACCACTTGCCGACTACCCAACATTTCACTTCACCTGTCATCCGCCGACCATATCCTGCCGACTCTCAACCTGTCACAACATCCATTGCGTGCTGCTCCAGTCGGTCGCATACTAACTGCTCCTGCTCGACTTGTTGACTTCGACAAGTCAACCTGCTCTCCGCACCAGTGGTCATCGGCACTCCCACTGGTCGGCTCCCTTAGGTCGATCAACTTCGACTGATCTACCCGGGCTCTGATGCTCCTTCATCAATTTGATGAAATTTTGATCACTGGTAGTTGCATTGAATAACTAGGCTCAGTTAAAGCTGCATTACACAATGCATTCCCCATGTCAGATCTAGGATTGTTGAAACAATTTATTGATTTGGAGATTGATCAATTTGATGAAGGGATCACAGTTTCACATTCAAAGTATGCTTTAGATATTCTAAAGAAGTTCAAAATGGATGAATATAAGGATGATAATTTTCCATTCCTTCCAAGGTTAAATCTTCATGATTGGGGTTCCTCACCATTGGTGGATAGTTCACTATATAGACAATTAGTTGGGAGCTTGCTGTATCTCACTCACTCTCGACCAGATTTGGCTTATGCAATAGGTGTTGTTGAAATATACATGAAAGAGCCTCATGATATCCATTGGGAGGTTTACAAAAGGATCTTGCATTATGTGCAAGGAACCAATTAGAATGGGATACACTACGTAGTTGGTTCATCACTTTAACTAGTTCGTTTTACTGATTCAGATTGGGATAGAGATAGCACTAACCAGAAGTCCACTTTTGGCTATGTCTTTAATCTTTCACATGGTCCCATTTGCTGGTCTATCAAGAAGCAACACACTATTTCCTTATCTTCAGTTGAGGTCGAATACATGGGAGCAATGAATGCAACTACATAATGTGTGTGGTTCCAAGGTATTCTTGGAGAGTTTGGATTTGCATTTGATTCACCCATAGTCATTTGGTGTGATAATCAAAGTTTAATCAATATCTCTATTGATCTAGTACAGAGACAGAGGACCAAGCACATAGAGATACACATGCACTACATAAAAGGCTTGGTGCATGAATAGATTATTGCCTTGCAGTATTGCCCATATGCTAAGCAAACTATTGTTATCTTCACCAAGAGTTTCACTGAGAATACCTTCACCTACTTTAGATCACTGATGGGCCTTGGATTTATCATCTTTTTATCATCATTTCACCTTTTCTAAAATCCATTTTTCTTATCCATATCCATGCATTAATCCCTTCTTACGCTCGTATCCAGGTTTTTATGCTCAAGTCATTTTTTCATTACATGTCTTGGTATTTCATTTGATTTTTGACTATCATTGAGGGAATTAGTGTACTTTGTATTTGCTTTGAATATTGAGTCAATTATTGAAAGCAGTTACAACATATTTGAGGGAGTTTTGTAGCAGTTGCGGAACCTTTGTTGCAGAAGTACAAAAACTCTACTGCAGAACTACAGAATCTCTACAGGTATCTGTAGAACTACGGAAACTCTACAAGTATATGTAGAACTACAGAAACTCTACATGGATCTGCAGAATTACGGAACTACAGAAACTCTACAGGCATCTGCAGAATTATGGAACTATGGAAACTCTACATGCATCTGTAGCATTACGGAAACTCCACAGAACTGTGGAAAATCCTGCAGAAATTACAGAATAGTCAATAATTTGAATTTCTCCTCAACCACTTGTCATTCTATGGATCAAGGAGCATCATTAACCTCTTGGATATGAAAATAATATTGGATAAAGATTATATTTGATTATTTGGAAAGGATCTTGGATTAGCTTTGAATTAGTTTTTAGATCCAAACTTTTAGGAATTTGTTGAGGATATTTTGGATCCTCATTTATTAGTTGTTATGGAGAAATCATGTATAAATAATTGTTAATTCTTCATTCTATGAGAGGACTCTTAGAGCAATAGTCCTAATGATGATGGAATAAAGCTATATTTTCATTTTGATTCAATTAGATCTTAGTGTTATAATTTCTTTTGCAATATGATTTTATTTATTTTATGTTGATGTAGTTGTACTCCATTGCTTAGTTGTGATTTCTTATGAAGTGTGAATTTTATTTCTGCAATTTGATTTCAATGCATAGATAGAGATTTAATTGTTTATTTTACAATCATTGAGCTTAATGCAATAATGTTATTTACTCCATTGGATCATAAACAATAACTTGTATTTGGCAAGGATAGCTTTTAGATTTTATTTCTACAATTTACCTTTCTGTCAAGTGTGTTGCGAACTTAGATTTAAAATTTACTTTCTTGCACAATGTGAATGTAGCATTAGAATTTACTTTTCCAGCAAAGTGTGACATAGTTCTAGAATTTACTTTTCTGCGGAGCGTGAATGTAGTTTTAGAATTTAATTTCAAGTGTGAATTTAGTTTTAGCATTTAATTTCCTGTCGTGTGATTTAATTTCCTTGCAAATTAGTTTCAATAGTTGTTTAGATGACTAGTTCCTTGCCAAGACAATGTAACTGATCATACCATTGTTTGTAAGTAAGTTTATTGAACTACAACTTCACAGTAGATAAACCAATGTAAGAGGAGATTGTGGTTTGCACATACAGTGCACGGTAACTCACATGTTCTCAATGAATCCCAAGTTGACAGTTAATGTACACTTCTTAGTTGTTTTCTAATTAATTAAAAGGCAATTAAAAAGCCCATCATTTTGGCGCCGTTGTCGGGGAGTTACCACAACCACTGTCTTTTTGCTTAAGTAAATTTTCTTTTGGTAGTGATCTATTTGTTTTTTTCACTATACATGCATGTGTTTTTGTTTGAAGGATGGAGGTGCAGAGACAAGTAAGACGCAAAGACGACCTCACTGTAGCATGGCTATAGTGGAATAGCCAGCCGCAAGTCTCTGCAAAACTGAACCATGTTAATAATTTATGCAATAGCAGTAGATTTATTTATGCCTTCTATTTTCATGAATAAAATCAAAGATTCAAGAGGATGATTCTGTGGTGCAGTAAGAGTCACACATATTACTATTTTTTCTTTTGCAGAAAGCTTGGAAAGAGGAATGAGGCTTGGTGAATGAAGATTCTATTGAAGGATTCAAGAGGATTCGAGGGGAAGCCATTGAAGAAGGGGTACACAAGACTCAAAAAACTTCAAACGGGTATGTAATATGTTATTCAATTCATAAAATTACATCCTTTAGCACTAAAATACAATTTTTGAAGTTGGACTATAATCATTTATTCATATCTTGCAAATTTTTCAATTTTTGAGGATTCGTAGCTTAACTGCGGAACCTTCAAAAACATATGTGTAGTTCAACTCAGGGTTTGGATTGTTGATTTTATTTGTTATTTGGATGTATTACATTGAAATTATATCCCTAAAATCATTCACTTCTAAATCGTCATTCATTGAGAAATTGGCTATTTGGGCATTTTGGCTTGTTAGGCTTACTGAAAACGCAGTCAGGACAGTCATGTTTTGAGAGACCATATGGAAACTTTTTTAAAAAATGTTTCTATACAAATTAGCCATTGGAATCTAGTTTCTAACCCAATTTGAATTTTTCAATTTGAGTATCAAACAAAAGAGATATGGTCAAAATACTGACTGGGTGTAGGGTAGACAACTCAAGAACACAGTTGGGACAGTCAATTTTTGGGTGCCTAAATGAATGAATTTTATAATCCTATTTCTAAGGAATATTCTCCTATTAATATATCTTACAACTCAATTTGAATCACTCAAATCTGATATCACACAAGGAATTTATGCCCAAAATACTAACTGTCTATCCTAAATCAGCACTCACAGAACTTTCTCTCATCGGTTTTACTTTGGCATCTTCGACCCATCAATTCTTATTGAATTAAAAACCAGTTTCTATTGGAGGTACATATGGGAACCTACTTTAACCTCCAATTTGAATCGATTCAATTCATCAACAAACAAAAAAAGTTATGCTCAAATTAATGACTGTTGGTCTAGGATGGAAATTGAAACCAGCTTGTCTTACATGATGTTCTTTAGAAGATTTGGAATACCATATTAATGCATTTTCAAAACCTGTTTCTACTGGAGTTATCCCTATGAATCCAATTTAATTTGGCTTTGGAATCACTCTAATCAATTTTGAAATGAAGAAGTTATTAACAAAATACCATTGGGTTCTCTAAGTTGGCCACCGCTTTCCAACAAGTAAAAAGTGAATTTTTGTTTGTTTTATCTTCCTTGAATTTGTTTTACATGAAATTGTAGTATTTATATTGCATATGTTTGGGATTAAGAGGGAGTGATCACCTCTCTTCTTCCATGAGCTCATATTTTATTGCAGGTAAGTGCCAATTGTTTTACAAGTCCTTGGGAGATTAAAGAAGGTTAATCTATGCATGAGTGATTCGTGAAGAACAAATTTAATGCCAATGGGAATTTTCTCCAAAGATCCAACAATGAAGATTCATTATCATGATGTGTGCTATTTTTGAAGCTCAAGTTCCTGGAAGCCTAATCCAACAGTGTCTCACTGAAAGACAACAACAATAAGGCTTTTTATCAAAGATTGCAGATAGATCCAGAATGAGACATATGAAGAATTGATATGAAGAATATCAAGACCAATGTTCTAGAGGTCAAGTGCCATTCCCACATTCCCATTGCCACATCCCTGATTTCTATACATAATCCTTTCGAAATACCAATTATTTATCATGCTCATTCACTAGTGCCATGGTATGCTCATGTATTTCCGTTTTCCCATTTTGATATGCATGCCTGCTGAAGTTAATAAATATTTCATTTCCTTATGTGGTTGATAATATTTTCTCATGAACATCATCTACATCACCACTATCATCAGATTGGCTTCATCCTCCACCATTCCATTACTCCCATGAATTTCTGCTCCATCCATCCCTAACCCACACAATAAAGCAGCTTGGCTCACTTACAATGTCAAGCTCCCTCACCTCCCTACCCCCTTTCCAAATAAAAGTTGATGGTGAAAACCTGTTTCAGGTGCCATCAGACCTTGGAATGCTTGAAAACTAGCTTGTTGGCAGGAATCTCTCGGGAATAAAAAGTTTCTGATTGTGAAAACCCTTTGGGCTCAGTCAGACAGATCTTGTCTGAAAACCAGCTTGCTGGCGGACAAGGTTTGCAAATAAGTGAGAAATAAAGTTTTCCATCATGCTCTTTAAATAAAGTTTCCAAGATTTGTTACTACATCAGAAGATCATTTTTCAGCTCCAAATCCAAGTTGCAATTCATCATGCTACAAGCTCTGGATTCCACATTGCTCTTTCTTGCAAGTTTTTACACCATTGTGGACCACAACAGATTTCGTGCTTCTCAGGATGCTGCTGCACATTTCACGATATTCATAGGTAAGTACAGTTATCCTTCTTTTCCTTATTGTTAGTCAAGTTCATTGAATGTTATAGATCTGTATTTGGAAAACCACTTGAGCCTTTATCACTACTTCCTCTTATATTTCTAAGGGTAGTAGAAGCTTTCAGTTTGGGGAAAGGGGCACACCATTACCTACCATGACTACACCATTACTTACCATGAACACACCATTACCCTTACATTACTCGTCATCATTCTTTTCCGTCCTCCACCATCCTTTCTCAACCCAAACCTTCATCCTTCCATTTAAAAATTACTTCATCTTTACTTCCCTAGCTAAGTCCACTCCGACATCTCCTAAACACCCAAGCATGAAAAGTATGTTGCTACATAATCCCTATAGTTGTCACACAAGAACCATTAATAGGAAGCCCTGCTACTGCCACAGAAGAACCAGTAGTAAGGAGAGATGGACAACCGATGCACCTAGACAAGCCAAAGAATTTGTTGGAAGAAGAAGTCTTATTGTTGTCACACAAGAACTAGCATAAATAAAAAGGGAAGCAACTCATATACAATCCAAGGCCACGATAGGAGAAAGGGAATAGGCTGGACACAAGAACATACAGCAGAATAAACTGTTGTAGAATCCATTCTAAGATATGGTATGCATGACAAGAAAGACAAAGGCTTGGCTGAAAGAAACAAAAATTTTGAAGTATGATGCATATGAGAGCATAACCTGGAAGTAGCAATAAAAAGGTGAGTTGCATTGAGAAGTGGTGGAAAATTTCGATGGCAGCATAAGCATCAAATGCCAATATGGTTTTAAGATTTCATATTATAAGGACTTCCTCTACCTCTTTCACATGATTTCAACATTGGTGAGTGAGTTGTCCTATAGTAGCACATTTGACAAAGCAATTATTAAGTAGGTGCAGCCACATATTCAGATTCCTAATTCCACTTTGCAGAGGATAACAGAGCATAATGGGATTGCTTATTATAAAATCTATTGTTGGTTTATGCAGAGAGTCAGTTTGGGTAATGAATGCAAGTTTTAGGCACAAAGGTTTGATTGAAAATTTTCATAAGTGGTGTGGTCCCTATCCTAGTAGTTATTATCTTCTTCATGCATTCTTATTGTTATGAGAGCAATGGTTTGCAAATTTAAAAAAAAATGGATTGCTCTAACTTTCCACTAGAATATAGGGTCTGCAAATTTGGTGACTATCAAATGATCTTAGAGCATCTTGGATCCACAGGTTGTAATTAAGACTTGTTGCATAAATAAGAGAACTTGGGTGTGGCATGGCATCATTATGCAGAAATATTAAGAAAGCAGTGGAAATAGAGATTTACTTCTTGAATGCGCATTGATATTACAACAGAAGATTCTTGTTCCCAGATTATAAGTTTCATGAATTCTGTCAACAACACAAATTTATCAATGCAAATCTTTTTTTCTCAAAGGCCGATTTACTCTTTAGTTTGGGGAGAAGACTGGATGGAAAAACATAAGCATATGAATTTTGTTGAAGCACGTGGACAGTCCTATAGCAGCATTTCAAGATCTGGTATGAATTTTATTTCAGCAGCAATCAGGCAGCGTTAAGACAAGATTGTGGTTTCGGTTTCCTTTCTCTGGCTACAAAGACTAATCTTGAATTGTTGTAGATGCAACAGAGAAAACATAGATACATGCCTACAGCTAGCAAGGGGATTTTTGAGAAGTTTAATCCATAAGATATATGTAATATTCTCAAAAGGAATGCATGAATCCCTTTCCAGGGAACATATTGAAGAAATGGTTGTCCAAGATAAATATCAAGACATGGCTAGTCATATAAAATGGAAAATGAATTTTGAAGCTACAAATCAAGGTACACACAGTTTGGTACTTGATAAGGCATTTCACAACAATCATATATAATAAGCTTTTGGGAAATGGTGCATGTGTTGAAAGTTGATTTAGTGCAATGGCCTACTCATGGCATATTAAGGGAGAAGAAATGGATTAAGCTGCCCATATTTTTCTTACCATTGCAAAACATTGGCTACCTTGTGAACATATGTTTCGTTGGATGGAGATGGAACATTCCTCTCTAATTGTTTGAGAGAAATACATGCAAAGGCAACATGATGGAAATGGTATGAAAATGATGCCATCCATGACTTAATAGCATACTTTAAAACATTCTCCTTCAAGTTTAGACAAGTGACTGCATTTGCATGAGGACATGCTTTGTCTTTAGTTTGGGGGAGCAGAGAGAAGATTGTGAACATGCACATGGATATATCCAATACCATGACCATCATGATAATATTTTTCTGTAGAAGATCATTTATAACAGTAACACAGATTTGCTAATACATTGGAATGCACATGCCACTTTTTCCATTTCTATTGCACTGCTTCTGTTTTCTTAAAGATGAGTGGGGTTTCTCTTTTTCTGTATTTGTTGACATTTATACCATTTGAGCTGTTAAAGGCAGTTTTCAACAATATTTTGGGAGCAGAACTTAATTCAAGCACATGAAGATGAGTGGAAATTTAGAACAAAATTTGAAAAGCACCAACAACAACAACATCACTTCTAGAAATTGAAATGGAGATATCTCCCAAACTGTGAAATGGGTTTTTCTGAAATTTGGAGGCAATAAACATTATGGTAAGAAGAATAAATACACCAAGTTTCAGCTCAATCCAATGCACATTTTTCGAGAAATAAAGCATAGTCATCTACAACCATTTTCTCATTTTCTCGAAAACCATGATGTGGGTTCCTCCAATTTTTGGCTGGGAGAAGCATAATGGCATTCCTAACACCCCTGCAAAGTTTGGTAAAACCCAGTTTATATTTTTCGAGAAATCAAGCATAGTCACCTATAGCCATTTTCTCATTTTCTCGAAAACTGTGATGTGGGTTTCTCCAATTTTTGGTTGGGAAAAGCATAATGGCATTCCTAACACCCCTGCAAAGTTTGGTAAAAGCCTAGTTATATTTTTGGAAAAATCACATTTTTTTCAAAGCTGCAAATTGTCAGTCCAGGGGCTACAAAATCTATTTTTCTTGCATTTTTGCATTGAAAATGTATGTTGGAATGGAGAATTGTTTGGGATGAAATTTCACACCACTTGACAATTAGATACATTGGTGGTGTCTTGTTGATGATGCATTTTGAGCCATGCATAAAAAGGAACATCATTCAGCTTGGTTGACACAGGGTTGCCTGAGGACAGGCAACATTTTTAGTTTGGGGGAGATGATGGGCCTTGGATTTATCATCTTTTTATCATCATTTCACCTTATCTATAATCCATTTTTCTTATCCATATCCATTCATTAATCCCTTCTTATGCTCATGTCCGGGTTTTTATGCTCAAGTAATTTTTCCATTACATGTCTTAGTATGTCATTTGATTTTTGACTAACATTGAGGGAATTAGGGTACTATGTATTTGCTTTGAATATTGAATCAATTATTGAAAGTAGTTACAACATATTTGAAGGAGTTCTGTAGAAGTTGCGGAACCTTTGTTGTAGAACTACAGAAACTCTACTGCAGAACTACAGAAACTCTACAGGTATTTGTAGAACTATGGAAACTCTACAGGTATCTGTAGAATTACAGAAACTCTACAGGCATCTGCAGAATTACGGAACTACGGAAACTCTACAGGCATCTACAGAATTAAGGAACTACGGAAACTCTACAGGCATCTGTAGCATTACGGAAACTCCACAGAACTGTGGAAACTCCTGCAGAAATTACAGAACGGTCAATAATTTGAATTTCTCCTCAACCACTTGTCATTCTATGGATCAAGGAGTATCATTAACCTCTTGGATATGAAAAGAATCTTGGATAAAGATTATATTTGATTATTTGGCAAGGATATTGGAGTAGTTTTGAATTAGTTTTGAGATCCAAAATTTTAGGAATTTCTTGAGGAGATTTTGGATCCTCATTTATTATTTGTTATGGAGAAATCATGTATAAATAAGAGTTCATTTTCCATTCTATGAGAGGACTCTTAGAGCAATAGTCCTAATGATGATGGAATAAAGCTATACTTTCATTTTGATTCAATCAGATCTTAGGTTCATAATTTATTTTGCAATATGATTTTATTTATTTTATGTTGATGTAGTTGTACTTCATTGCTTAGTTATGATTTCTTATGAAGTGTGAATTTTATTTCTGCAATTTTATTTCAATGCATATATAGAGATTTAATTGTTTATTTACAATCATTGAGCTTAATGCAATAATGTTATTTACTCCATTGGATCATAAATAGTAACTTGTATTTGGCAAGGATAGCTTTTAGATTTTATTTCTGCAATTTACCTTTCTGTCAAGTGTGTTGTGAACTTAGATTTAGAATTTACTTTCTTGCACAGTGTGAATGTAGCATTAGAATTCACTTTTCCCGCAAAGTGTGACATAGTTCTAGAATTTACTTTTTTGCGGAGCGTGAATGTAGTTTTAGAATTTACTTTCAAGTGTGAATTTAGTTTAAGCATTTACTTTCCTGTCGTGTGATTTACTTTCCTTGCAATTTAGTTTCAATAGTTGTTTAGATGACTAGTTCCTTGCCAAGACAATGTAACTGTTCATACCATTGTTTGTAAGTAAGGTTATTGAACTACAACTTCACAGTAGATAAACCAATGTAAGAGGAGATTTTGTGCACATACAGTGCACGGTAACTCGCAAGTTCTCAACGAACCCCGGGTTGACAATTAATGTACACTTCTTAGTTGTTTTCTAAGTAATTAGAAGGCAATTAAAAAGCCCGTCAATCACTCCTTGGGGTGGGTGATGCATGGTGAAGACTGGTCATTTTCCATATTTTGTTTCATGTCCATTTTAGAGGGGATTGTTTATTTCCCATGTAGTTTTCCTCCATACCTTGGCTACATGGACTAATAAAAATTGTAAGACGTGACTTGATCCTTAGTTTCCAAGGCCTCATTTTTGTTTTGGCTACATAAGTATAGCTTAACGAGGGGTGTTAGAAAATTATTTCACCTAGGACCATAGTCTCATATTTAATTTTGTGGTAATGATCGAAAACATGGTTAATTATGTTAATCCAAGGTTTTCAGAAGGTTGTTGGGCATTTATGACACATTCCACAACTTGAGGGCCCAATTTTGGTCAAACTATATGTTAGGCACCCTCATTTATGGACACCTACCTCGTTTATTTCCACTACTTGAGTGAGGTTCACCCGTATCCCTTGGTTTATCGATTTTTCTTTGATCTGAGTCGCCCATGCATTGAATGTGGCCATTTTGCCCCCTCCTTGGATTTTTTGGCCTATCCTTGGCCACCTACACTCCACCAAATCCTCACCCACTCATGTATCATCATCATTAATGACCTCCCATTCCATACCAATGTTCATAGTAGGAATTCGTGATTGTTTGAGGTGAGTTGGGAGACTATTGTTCAACCAAGGGGAGATTGAGGTATAATGTAAGCTAGCCACTTGTAGCCCATTTTGATGCCTCCAAGGGCTCACGATTTATACCAAATGTAATATAACATTGTTCGCAACTCATTTATGGGTTGTATAGATATAATAAACCTGTTATTTGATCATTTGTGTGTTCAGTATACTTCTTTTACAATGTTTTCTTGCATACTTAGTCAAATTTATTAATTGTGAGGATATCTTTAGCTAGCAGATCCTACTGTGAGTTAAATTTCACAATAATCATCATCATCGTCGTCATAATACTAATCTATCCCAACATCATATCCATCATCATTTTGATCTGGTCCATTTGCATCATTATCAACAATATCTTTCTCTGATACATCGGTGACAACATAATGTGGATCATCTAAGGAGACATCTTCACCATTTTTATCCAAAAAACAAGAAATAATCAATTTAAAACATTAGTATTAATTTCATTACATAATGCATATTTTGTGTTATATTACAAATATTGGTGTGATAATTTATGCACTCTCACGAGTTTTCCAACCATTAATATAAACATCATATCATCAACGGATAGTAACCACAAATATCAAGTGTATCCACAACCATGCACACACTCACACATACAGACACATGTACACCATAAATGTTCATATCACAATAGAACAAGACATAGAGTCAAGGAAACACAGGCATCCCGGTGATTATATATAAAGTGAAGAAAACTATGATACTGCATATACTATTTGCTTCGAACCATTTTTTTCCTAAATTTTTTATATCATTAAATCTATATATATATATATATAAGATGTTATTGAATATGTATCTTTAAGAGCATATTAACAATGGTTTTCATCTCTCAATCAAGTTCATGAGTTATTTACATTGTAATCTAAAAGTAAATTTAATATAACATGCTTGATAATATCCCCTCATAAACATGACTAAAAGAATATTATCATAGATATATTTGTTAACATATTAATCATATCATTGGTATAATAATCACAAATATTACAAAGCTTAGTTGGAATCATGTTATCCAAGTACCTGCAGGAAGTAACAGAACTCAATTTCATTGCTTGGATTGGTTTTTATGCCCATGGTTGAATTTTTAACCGATATCCCTGAATGGCCTTGGGAAGAGAGTTGAAATTTGAAATAAATTGAAAACTGAGACTCAGATGGAGAAAATATCAGTTCCAATGGATTATTTCCATCCGAGCACTTCTAGGGACAACCCTGTCTGGTGACTTCATCGACCAAACATTGTTTATTTTGATGGTTTTCTATACTAGGGCTTTGATCAGAGACGTGCAATGCAATTTTTGCACGATGGGATAAGATGTTATAAATGTGTCAAGTGAGTGTGTGGGCATCGTATTCCATTCCCATTTCCCAAACACACCTACAATATGTAACATAACTCAATTATGTTGCTCGGTTTGGTTTTTATGCCACTAGTTGGAATTTTCCTAATGTCTCTGAATGGATTTGGGAAGCAAGATGAAAATCTCCATAACTTGAAAACCAAGGTTCAGAAGGACAAGATGTTAGTTCCGTTGGATTTTTGACATTCGATTATCACTAGAGACGGCCCTGTTTGTTGGCTTCATGGCTCAAATGCTTCTATTTTGACGGTTTTCTAAACTAGGGTTTTGCTCAATGACGTGCAGTGTAATTTTTGCACCATAGGCTAAGATTTTGAAAAATGTGGGGAGCGAGTGTGTGGGATCATGGTCATCTATCTCTTTCCCAAACACACTTGCAGGAGGAAATGGAACTCAATTATGTTGCTCATTTTGGTTTTTATACCGAAAGTTGAAATTTTCCTGGTGTCCCTGAATGGCTTTCGAAAGCAAGATGAAACTCGCCATAACTAGAAAATAGTGGCTCTGCTGGACACAACGTCAGTTACATTGGATTCATGACATCCAAGTATCTCAAGGGACACACATGTCTAGTGGCTTCATGAACCTAAATTTATCTATTTTGTCGGATTTCTAAACTATGGTTTTGCTTAGTGACGTGTAGTGCAATTTCTACATGATAGGCTAATATTTTGAAAAATGAGTCAAGTTAATGGGCATTGGAATCAGCTTTCCCTTTCCCAAACACACTTTTAGGAGGAAGTGGAACTCAATGCCGTTGGTCATTTTTATTTTTATGCCCTCAGTTGAAATTTTTCTAGTGTCCTTGAATGCCCCCAGTTGAAATTTTTCTGGTGTCCTCGCAGGTCCGAAATATCGATAAACCCCTCCTTATAGACATTGAATCCAGAAACCATGAAGAACAATCTAATGCATGGATAACTCGTAGCTAATTCATGGATAACTCTTAGTTTATGCATGAATAATGGGATAAAGAGTAAAAGAAAACTTATTGTGGCACTTAACTTGTGGCTATCGGTGTTCACCAGCCACAAGATAAGTGGTTGTGCTACTGGTCATCTTGGACATCAATATAATAATATAAATTGTTAACTTAAAATAGGAACAAGTAGAAATTGGGCTAAGGTGATTATGGTTATGATTCCTCACATATTAGTTGAGATGAGTAAAATGACAATTTTGGTTTTTCGTTGACACCTTCAATCCCGTGCCTTTGCTACAGGTGCATGAAAAGTTTATGTCATTGAGAAAAATTACAAGGATTGGCATTGTTTAAAAAAAAAAGAGGTAAGTATGACATATTGGGATTGTGAGATTAAGTAGGAATTATCACAAAATATTATGCATTACTGATGTGTTCTCTAGTTTATAAATTGTGCTCAACATTGAATGTAGGATTTTTGAATGCAAGGGAAACATTTGAACAAGCTCGCTACAATCTAGTATGTATGACTTCACTCGCCTGTCATGTTGATTCCCACATAACTTGTACCATTGTTTAGATACAATCTTGTTTGCCACAAAATGCAATGTTGGTACATCTAGTTTAATTGTTCACCTCTAAGTTCATATAAGTAATCTATATTTTGAAAGTGTAGGTGACATCTCTTTCAAACATTGAGGCCAAGAAAAATTTAAATTCTTGGAAGTTATGAGTGGAACAATGGATTCCCATTTATGCTATTTTAAGCAGGTAACTATGAAAAACTAATAATGTAGTTTCAAGGATTATTTATGTTCAAAACATGACACTACTTGCCTGAATATTGACTTCTTCTATTCAATTTTTCCACTGATTGTAATATTTGTCTCTAGCATATTTGTAGGGTTACAATTTATTGCATCAAATGGAACCATATATTCACCAAGTTGATATATTGGATAGATAGTTTCATAAACTTGTATGAAATTAGAATAAGATATATCCTTGTTCAAAATGAATTTGTTACATAAAGCACTTCCAAAGGATTTATTTCTACTTCATTATCATCAAAGTATAGTTTGCACTAATGATTGGACCATACAAAGTTGACATTTTCTAATCCCCCCATTTTGATTCGCTAGAAGACCTTATCTGATGAAACCAGTGAGTTTTTTAAAACTTTCCTTTTGAAAAAGTGTGCCAATACCAATTGAATCACAACAAGTTAAGTCCCTAAAATGTCAATGTTGCATTGAAGGGAATGGAATTACAACATCATATGGCACTTTAAGAGAAACTATGATATTGATTTAGTTTCTCTTGCATCTTAATTAAGAGACTACTGAGACAAGAGTGACCATCTTTTCACGACTAGTATTATGGAAACATGACAAACTTGAAAGTGTAAATCTAGTTTTCATGTGAAAAATACTCGATGACTAGATTTTTTAAAGTCATGTAAATATTTGTATTGTATTAGGGAAATTATGTATAGTTACAAGATGGTTGTTTGGATAAGTAGTTTTTATTTTTTAAATGATAAGATAACCTAATGAGAACTATGCATCTATTTAACTGATATTCTAATGTGGTTCCATCCATGAAGATGAAAATGAAACCAAAAAGAAATCGTAGGGTCTTTATGGATCCACTTAATGCAATCCGATTTTTAGTCAACTCAACAACTACTCTAACTTAAGTGTTTGAATAAAATACAATACCTGGGGGATTCCGTAAGTTCAACTAAGATTCAAAGATGTATTCTACATGAAGATGATTTGGAACATGTGTTTTAAGTATTAATTCCCAAAATAAACACTTGTAAACTAAGCCGAAAAGATTAACTAAGAATTCAGTTCTGGTTATTTTAACTGCAAGATTGACTAAGGGTGATATATTTTTAGTGTGAACTTTGATTGAATGTGAAATTTGATTCTATTTAAGGGTAATAGCTCAATGGAAGAGCACCTTACTTATAGGCATGAGGTTGGTGGTTCAATTCCTCTGTTCCCTATCTACATAAATCAATGACTAATTAAATGGACAGTTAACAACAATAAATGACGAGTTAAGAACAATAAATGACTAAATAAATGACCAGTTAACAACGATGTTGAGCATTGGTTGTCATTGATGTCAACTAAATATGGTGTCAAGTGTTTGATTGCCATCCAATGTCAAAGAGGATGTCAACTGATTCATTTTGAGTCATTGATATCAGCCAAAGTCAAATTGGATACAGCATTCCTACAGAAGTATGAAGAAGTATATGGAATCCACTTTGAAGTAGTATATGTGCAAGAAGAAGAAGATAATGAACATCAGAAGTATATGCGAAAGTGGTGAAAGTGACAGATATGTATACAACTTTGGAGTATATCTAAGAGTGCATTTTGTCTGAAGATGTATATCAAGGATACAATACTCAAGCAACTTTGGAGTATATCTAAGAGTACATTTAGTTTGAAGATGTGACATGCAGGTCAAGCTTGAAGAAGCACATAAGAAAATTTACATAAGAAGATACTTCATAAATATCTAGTTCAAGAAGGAACACAATTAATGTATCCTACATCATGTGGTCCCTGCACAGAACTTAAGTCCAGCAAGTCATACTATCTCATGGAATAAAATTGAACTTGGAGTTGGTTGGACAATGGTACATGTGCTCAAACAACCATGGAGTTGGTTGAACAAATGGTACAAGTGTGAAAGAAAGCCTGAGAATTGCTTGGTTAATGGTTAGAAGTACGCAAGTAGTTATTGGTTGGACAATCCTGAAAGCGCGCAAGCATAGTCAATAAGAAAATGCTTTCAGTAAGTGGAACGCGCATAAGTTCCTATAATGATACAATGGTTGAAGACTATCTATGAGAAAATTCCACAGCCGATAGTACAGCAGGTATGCAAGCCCCACTAGTTATGACAAAGCAAAAGTCAAAGTCCCACCAAGTAGAAAGTGGAGAATGAGCAAAATCCATAGAGTATCAATACATCAAGGGCGCAACACCCATATGCATTGATGAGGAATAGGTCATAATCCCACCAAGTAGAAGTCAGAGTATGTGCAGAATCCGCAGAGTATTAATACATCAAGGGTGCATCACCCATATGCAATGATGAGATACTGGTCAAAATCCCACCAAGTATAATCCATAGAATGCGTAGATTATGCTAAGTATTGATATCACAAGGGTGCACTACCCATAAGGGTTGGTACAACAAAGGTCATGAACATATCAAGATGAAGTAGAATAGTGTGTATGTACAACAAGGAAATGGTACATCAAGAGCGCAATGGTACATCACGAAAGTGTGTAGTCCCACTAAGTTG
Source organism: Larix kaempferi (assembly GCA_027924585.1). Classification (NCBI taxonomy): domain Eukaryota; kingdom Viridiplantae; phylum Streptophyta; class Pinopsida; order Pinales; family Pinaceae; genus Larix; species Larix kaempferi. The sequence goes on along the minus strand of BSBM01000461.1, from coordinate 11,480,411 downwards.
TGGACCTTTAAGGTGCTTGATACATCAGAGATGACACATCGATAACACAGATGAATACTCGTGGCATATGCACAATCTATGAAGTATGGAAGAGGTATGCCACAACCAACTTGTGAACATACAATCCATGGAGAACATGTATAAATAGATATGCAAGTTGGTGAATTAAACTAAGCTTTGTAGACAGTTTGGAAGTAAGCTTCAAGTAACTTTTAGTTTTCCTTTTGGGGCAATGAAGGGCTCGTGGAAATAATAGAATGATCTAGAAAAGAGCCGAATGTGCATATGTAGCAGAACAAATATTTGATGGTGAGTAGAACGATATTGTAGATCTGTGATGGTTGCGCACATACTAAAAGGAAGAAATATTTAAGAATGTGCAAGTGCTTGATGTTTCAAAGGACAGTATCACAATCAACACATCGATAGTCACAGATGTTGCAGAGATAGAAGTACATAGATAAAACTGAATGTTATCATATATTGCGCATATGTCTAGATGATTCATAAAAACATAAGTGAAAGTGTGTGAAGTTGAGAACTACATCTGATGCGCAACAACATAACAACAGCAGAATCTGATAGGTGCATCATGATACAAATGATTTGAGACAAGTGCGTTAAACTAAACGGACCAATTATTCGATGCACAATACGTTGCAAATTATCTGAGAGACTGTTGTACTTAAACAAAATAGACACATCATGAAGTGCGCGATTAATTCTATTACTGGTGCTTCACTTCAGAATAGAAAACTATCAATTGAAAGAATAGTATCAGTTGTTCATTGCAGTCACGTAGAGGAGAATGTTGAACCATAAATGCAGACTATGGAATCAGCAGAGCACACAATATATGAACTAAGTCATCAATAGAAGTGTGAGTTGAGAAGCTTGAGAAGTCAAGTGATGTATGCAGTGTAGTGTCAGATTACAGTCTGTGTACGAAGTGGCACACAACAAAATCATCATCAGAATATCTGAAGAAGTGCGCAAAGTTGAAGTTTAGTAAGGCAGTAATATGCATTGGTAATCAAGTCGGCCGGATGGGGAAAGGAGACAGGGAGTTGTAGCTTCCTTCAAGTTGGTTCCTATGAAAAAAAGCGATAGGGGTTCGGCGCCTCCTTCCAGTTGGTGCTAGATAAAACACAGGTAGTGGAAGCTTCCTTCAAGTCAATTCCTTTAAAACCAGGGGGTTGGTGCCTCCTTCCAGTTTGTGTTGGTAAACATGGGAACTTGGTGCTTCCTTGGATGTATTATTTCTCACTATAAAGAATCATTCTGTGGTTTTCTTCCATTTGTGTTTCCATGTAAAAATCATGTTTGTAATTTGTTATTGATGTGGTGCATATACGTGTGAATGTTTATTTACTGATGCATAACAGAATTTAAAGATTAAGTAAAGGCTAGCTATTAAAGAAGGTAAAATCTGCTAATAACTACACTAATACTGATTCACCCCCTCTCTCAATATTAAATCAATTCCAACAAACAATATATGATTAAATAAATGACTAAATGTACTACCAAACAACGATAATTAATGATCAAATATATGACCAACTCATGAAGAAATCCAATCAATTTATGACTAAGTCTGATAAATGACCAATTTGGTTGGGTAATAAGTGATTGCTAATTTATGACCAACAATTACGTGACCAATTTTAGTCATTTATCTTTAATTTTTAGTCATTTTTAGTCAATTATCACCCATTTTGTACTAGTGTGAATATGATAAGGAAGTGACATTTCATATTCCTAATTACTCCAAGAAAATCCAATTTTATAGTGTTGGGTTCTTAAACGAAATTTCATCTTCATCTACTATAGTTCATAGATCGAAATGCTAACATTGTGACTAAGTTGGCCATATGAAGTATCATTGTTTTGATCTTGACCCGTGTAAGCATTGTGGAAAGCATACCCACTCTTTAGATAGATGCTTCATTTTGAAGAAACCTACAAGAGAGAAGATTCACTATGGGTGGATTGATTCTTGGAAATGGTGGTCAATATCCAAGAATATGTGTATGTCATATTGAAGAGTTCCTTCTTCATTAGTGACACATCTTTCAATTGAGGGATTCTATTCCCCTCACCCTAGTACATGACAGGAGGGAATTATTGGTAGTCAAAAACAAGAAAGTGAGAACAAGCAAGTGGGAACAAACGAGCCTAAAACAGTGCTAGATACATGTCAAGAATCTTAAGCTAGTTTCTAGATCCTCGATCTAGAGCCACCTAGCCAAAGTGAGATTTGCATCCAGAGCCTCGAGCTAGAGCCACCTAGCCAAAGTGAGAGTTGCATCGAGAGCCAGATTTAGAGCCATGTTCCACCTAATTATGATTTGGTTTATGGTATTCCTTAAACCAAATTTTTTCTAAAGGGGACCACTAATTACTAGAGCCAAATTCCACTAAGAAAGAACAAAATTTAGTGCCAAGTTCCAAAGGTAACCAAACCTAAAGCTAGAACCAAAGTTATTGGCAAGTTCCAGAATTTGTGATCATTGTTGACTCACCATTTAGTATAAAATAATAGATTACGCTAAACTTTTGGTTTGTGGTCATCCCAAAACCACATGTTTTAGAGAGAACATTATTTTCAGCACTTAGTAGAAGACTTCAACTTATGCTAGCTTAATTGGAAAATTCATATTGGCAAGTTGGATATGTTCATCCTTTATCTGCATTATCAACTTTTTTTTTTTCATCTCTCTTTTCTTAGACTCATATACACCCCTTCTGATTACAGGGACAGGGGGGATGTTGGAAACAATAATCCTTTAGATTTGGTATTATTATTGTATTTAATATTCACATGAAATGAAGACCAAAAGTCGCAGTGAATAGAAAAAACCATAAAGAGTCCAAGTGTGGCCTTGGAATCCAAGGGTCATTTTGAATATATTTATATGTACATATGTGAATGAAAAATTTCGTCATCGATTAATCATTTTATGAAGTGTTTTTTTCTTATATTTGTTTCCCATCGTTCTTGGGAAATCCAACACCATTAATGGATCAACTCTACCAATAGCTCATTCTTCCCCTAAGCAAATTAGCCTCCTTATAAAACTTGAGGAGGCCAACTTGAAATAATAAATGATGATTGTCATTAGAAATAGGATGAGGAACCAAGTCCCTCTCCCTCTTTCTCGCCTTCCATACTCAAAGGAAATCATTAGAATCAAACTAAGGTTGATGTGGTTCCTGTCTCTGATTTACATAAAAAATTCATCATTAATTATATCAATAAAATAAAAAAAATCTATACAAAATATGTACATGAAATACTTATTATAAAATTATAAAATTTGTTTGGGCCCAACAAAAAATTTCATAAGCGATGCATACAAATTAAATAAGGGCACTGCTAATGGTGATCTCTGTTTTTTAAAATCGCCTTTATCTAGATGCAAAAGTAAATGTGCTCCTACAAACTTTTTATAGTGTGCATAATAACACACTGATGATTTCTACTCTTTCAAATAGAATATGTGTTCAATGTGTCTAGTGTTCGGATGCACCTCTATTGGTTTTCCATACTATGCATCATTATGGTGGTTTATATTGCACCTTATATTTATAGACACACATGTCGCACAGAGGTCATATGGTGGTGTACGGTGTATGGATTATGGTGGTGCATGTGGGTAGTACACCTTATCTATATATATGCACCACTGATGATCGATGTGTAGTTTTGAATACAACCACACTGCTTTTGGCGCGAGTTAAATGGTTCTTGTGTATGAATCTAATGCACCATCAAGTTTTAAAAAAAATTAAAAAATAAAAATTTATTATCGGTGCATTGAACTAAATGAATGCACCAGTGCGTCAATGTTTAACAATGAGAACCATCAACTGGAACACAGAGCACTTCTATGGATACATGAGCACCAATGCTTGCACAACTCCATAGAATCACAATAATAGTCAAGTTGTTTTTTATTCTACCCTAACTCAGGGCATCGGTAAATTTTATGACGCATCGATGGGTATGTTTCAATCAAAATCATTGTAAAAGGTATTTTTTTTTATTTCAATAATTGATGGTGCCTTTTCGTAAAAATGAACTGGTCCATATTGTGAACTATAACCACACTGGTGCATGTATATTTACAATGCGCATTGAATAATGCATAGATGATATTTTTTAATTTTAAATTATTTCAATTTTTCCTATGTGCTTTTTATAAAACACACGAGTGCATTTATTTCAAATATTTAATGCATTATACATTTTTTAAATAATTTTTTTAATTATAAGTTTTTCAGTGCATATGTTTTGAAATGGACCTGTGCTTCTGTTTTTGTTAGGAGTACTAGTTAATTTGTTTTAGTTTTTTATTTTAAAAATGGAATTTTAGCTGGTGGGACATTTGGACTATTTTGTGCATTCCTAAAATATAAAAATATACAGATGTAGTTATATCTATGAAATGCACCAAAGATGAAACTTTGCAAAAACCTTCAGCTTCCCACCTCCACTATCCACCTCCTCAAAAACAAAAAATTTATTTAATTATGAGTTTTTCGGTACATCTATTTTTAAACACATTGGTCCTTATGTTTTTCTTAGGAGCACTAATGATTTTATTTTAGTATTTTATTTTAAACTCAAATTTAAACCATGTGGGACTTTTGGACTATCTAGTGCATTCATAAATTATAAATCTCATCGGTGCAGTTAGATAATAGAAGTGCACAGGAGACAAAACATCAGTAAAAACCTCTGGTAACTTACCTTTGTTATCCACCTCTTCCATGGATGGATAAAGATGATATTTATATTGGAGGTTCCACCAAAACCTTCACTAGAAAATTTGTCCTTGTAGTGTGGAAATGATTTGAAATGGATCAATATATACTTTGTCATCGATTTGAAACTTTTGGATCCAGAAGATTAGATGAATTGGCTTGTAGGTTCCATTTAAGGGGAAGGTCTCACTTTCATATTTCGGGTCAAAAAACTATTTTAAACCTTCTAGGGCCATTTTGAGGTTTCAAATGTCAGTTTTTTCCCGCAAAACAACTGGAAGATATTTTTTGCATTATATGCACCAATTCCTTTCCAAGAGTGCAAGAATCACTTCAATTAGATTCCAAATGAAGAATTTATTCCTCCCGGAAGTTGACCTATTTAATTGACCACCATAAGTCCAAGAGGATTCCACGTGAGCTCTCATTTCTTGCACATGTGGAATTTCATGAACATTGTAGAAGGTCCAAAACACTAATGCTAAACGGGAATTGAGGCTTGTACAAAACCCTAAAATTAACCCTATATGGATATGGATCTATCTTAAATACTAGACTATTAGCAAAAAAAGGTGTGCCATTCTTTTGATGTATTGTAGTGTTCCATAGTTGAGCAACAACACTGGGGAGTGGATATTAGAGAAGAAAAAGGAGATAATAGATCTTGTAGTATCCATTTTGGTTGCAGTGATCCGGATTTATGTGAGAGCGAAATGAAAGAGCATATATATATTCACATTCATAGATATATGGCGGCTACGCTCATTCGTGACAAGCTGAATACAAGAAAAGGATGAAAGAGACTATTTATCATAATCAAGAGGGAAATAACCCTAAACATCGAAAAACCTAACCCTAGAACATGAAATGTCATAAAGTTTGTGTCCCCAAGGTGGTTAGTTGAACAGTCAACTTCCCGGGGTCATAAATTTTGCACACGATCTCTATTTGGGGCACTTGATAGTCCAATGGAAAGGTATATCCGAGCTCCACAACTTTTCGTTGAGGACAATTAATGACATTGGAAACCATCTCCCTTCTTCTAGTCCCCGAATATCCAAAAACCGTCGTTTAGGGCCTCAAAATGGCCCCGGAAGTTCGGGACCCGAAAAACTTTAGAAAAAAATACTATAAAATTGCAAAAATGGAAAATTGTTTTGAGCCAGTGGAATAGGAAGGTGGCCACCTATATCCATATGGATCAGTACTCCCCTCTTAGGAAGAAATGGTCTCCATTGCGTTGAGTGCTCCCACCAAATGAGGAAACTTCTATTGAAATTGACTCATGGTGATCCACTTTCCTTGGTGGAGTAGTTTCCCTACTTTGACAACACGATATAGTTGGATCTTTTCCTGGAAGGTTCCCTTAGCTTGTGTGTCCATGATATGTTTAATAGTTACATGTTCCATGCAGTTGTGATTAAGCTTTGTAGGTGTTAATTTCTCTACCACCTCCGAGGTGTCCAACAATGCTGTAAAATATGGGCAAAGGAGCTCCACATTGAATACTAGGTGCAGGCCAAGGAAAGGGGAATGCTTAATTCGAATGCAATGTTACCAACTTCCTTGGTGATGGTTTACGATCCATATCGAAATAGAAAAATCTTGTGATGGGGTTTTGTGAGCCTCCCTTTATACCAATGAAACCAAACCTTATCACCCATCTAGAACTTCTGTGGAACCCGATGTTGGTCATGTCACTGCTTGTACTTAGTGTTTGACTTTTCCAAAATGTCATGGACCTGTTGGAAGATGTGTTGGATTCATTCAACAAATTTCGTGGCCTTATTAGCCTCAGTTTAGCATGGGAATATTCCCCCTGTGTGGATGCAATGGGTAGAGCTACATCAATTGGGGCCAGTGGTTGGAAACCATAGAACACTTGAAAAGGGTTGTGGCTAGTAGAGATATGAAGGGCTCTACTATAACTATGTTGAACATAAGGAAGGCTCTCATCCAATGTGTGGGGATGTTTATAATTGTACATTCTCAAAATATTCATAATCATCCTATTGACTACCTATGTTTTTCCATCAATCTAGGGGTGGAAGGCAGTCGATTTAGTGAGCTTGGTATCCATCAATGACCATAGGCTAGACCAAATATTTCTTAGGAACATGTTGTCCCGATCTAAAATGATATTTTTTGGTAGCAACATGTTATACAAATTGAAGAGAACTATTTACTCAAAACGAGAACTCTAGCCATAAAAACCCATATTTTTGCATAAAAAACACCAAAACACAACCCCGAATCAAAAAGTGGTGCTACCGGTAGCACCACTTTTTGATTTAGGGTCAAAAACATAGAATTGAACCAAAACAGTTGTTATTTTTGTTTGCAAAAACCTTAAAATCGAGCTCTAAACTGAAAACGCTTGCTACCGGTAGCACACTTTTTCAAAAAAAAGCATTTTTATATGATTTTATCAAAATTGAAAATTATGCTTATTTAATCTATTAGTAACACTGTATAAAAAATGCATTGAGTTAAACACAAATTATTCAATAACCACTCTTTTCATATAAAATACAAAAATTTAAGTAATTCATCAGAAAATCATATAATAAACCATAAGACGTAGAAGTAATTTATATCAAAATTCAAGCACTCCTTTAGAGTTTCCATACAAACAATGGCATATTAATAAAAGTTGACAAAATGTTTCATGTGCGAATATTCAAATCAACACATGGATTCTGACACACCAACAAAATCTACATTTTTTTCAGATGAATGACTGGATGAAGATGTAGATGACCCGTATTCTTCTCTAGTATCAATGAGTGCACCATCTGAATCTTGATGTACGCCCAACATTTCATATGCCATATTCCTTCTAGATCTATGCCTTGGTTTAGCATACTCCCATGTTGCAACTATTTCTGGTGCCAACAATCTTTTGATAATCTCTATACTCTTGGAGCGAAGAGTGCCTTTCCTTGTCAACTGGAAGTCATAAAATAGTATGTCAACATCCTCTAATTTCAAAATGTCTATTCAACAATGATTTATAGTTTGACCCTTTCTTTTTCTCTTTTTTCAAACCCTTTTCTCGATCACCATCTCCGGCTTGTACACACCATGAAATGGGTATGTGTCTGCTGCATACCAGTGTGCTTCAATAGATATAACTTCTTCATTTTCTTTATTGACCTTCATAACTTTTGCAATCCAGAATGGATAACCACATGGATCTTCTGTGGCCAAAACTGCAATCATGCAACCCTCCTTAATATCTTGTACTGAGCCTCTGTAAAGGTCTTCCATCGCCTCACACCCTGCAGTTGATCTTCTAGACCCAATGTACATTTCCCTTTCTTCTGGTTAAGAAGGCTCAACATTTCTCTTCTCATTTTCATTTGACATGCTTTGTGGCCAACCAAATGGATTCTTCGAAAAAATGTCTCCATTTGTAGAGTTTGTAATTATGTCATTTTGCTCCATGAAAAATGACTCCCACCAAACAGAATCAGCAACCTCAAAATAGTCATATATATCTTTTATAGACTTTTTGATTTCTTCCAAGCATTGAGAAGAATCAACATCTCTGTTGTGCCAGCGTGAATTTTGAATCTCAACAGCTGATTGCAACAACGATAACTTTGAAGCATACATTTGACGACCTGGGATGAATTTCAGAAATGTTAAACCTGATGTAGGCCCCCATTCTGCACTTGTTGTGTATTTCTTACCCCATAGTAGTGTTTTCCCATCAATTTTTTTAATGGTAAATTGATACTGAAAGCTAATGTCATTAAGTTTCTCAATGCACCTTTCTTCACCATGCGATCCCAAAATAAATCTTCGCATGTCAATAGTTTCCTCCAATGTTAGAACAACAGGTTCTAGACTATATGTTTTTCTAATAATTTTAGTTAATGATGTAGGCTCCCAACATTCTTCCTCCCCAATGTCATTGTAAAACAGCTAAACATTTGATCAATATGGTCATGTGTATGCCCAACAAGAAAGAAACCAACTTTAACCTTCTGAAAAATTCCCAATTCAACAAGCATGTTCAGATAACCAAACATGATCTAATTTTTGTTTTCTCGGCTGGTGTTGTCCAATTGCAGATATAGAACTCGAGGAGGATTACCATACCAATGAGTCAGCACATGCTGAATTATGGTAATGTTCATATTTGCATCATTATGAATATTGGGAGTTGTAAAGTAAACCTTTGGATACATTTGACCATTAAAAACCATACAACCAACCAAGTGAAACTGAATAAAATTTTCCTCTAAATTCTTTGGTACACGAAATAAATGTGGCAAAAGTGTTTTTTTTTCTGATCCATGCCATCAATTATCAAACCCATATACTTATGTGGTTCATCATAACACTTCTTGCGATGTTTGTATAACTTTTGTCGTTCAACTAATTGTTGATTGCGATGTGTTTGAAGTTCTTTAACAATAGAATCTACAAATAAAATAAAAACAAAACATTGATGAGCTTTCGTTATGTTAAGGTTCAATATGCTAAGACAGAAAATATCAGCATTACATTCCATTTCACAATAATAGCATATACAGGATCACTGAAGAAACAACAAGCACAGCATAAACACAAGAGACACAGATTTATCCTGGGAAACCATCATGGGGTAGAAAACCCAGCAAAGCTTCCTCAATATAGATGACCAACAATATAAAAAGATGCAAACCAAAGACATGATCTCCTCCTCCTCCATAGCAGACCTCTCTCTCACAAGTGCGCTACATTTCAAGTGAGGGAAGTGTGTCAAATGAGGAACACACCTCCTTTATATATACACATCTCCGACTTGCACTTTATATTAACTATGTCAGCCCCAACTTTACCACTAGGTTAAACACCCCATTACAACTAACTGGGCCGACCCCACTAGGGTGGTCTAACAACCCTTTGACCCACATAACACATACAGGGCCGACCCCCACTAGGGAAGTCTAATAACCCAAGTTACAACATTCCGACGGAGAAATAAACATCTCTGGATATACAATAAGATCTTCACGGAGGAATGAAACATCTCTGGAATAATAAAGTACAAATATAATATTCTTTGAAGTTACAATATTCAACACTCCCCCTTAACGAGAAGGATATTATAACAACATCTGCATGAGCAAGGAGTCATCAATATCATACATGATACATCTATAAATCATTGGAAGCTTTCTCAACATCATTAGTAACTCAAGCAATTACTGGAACATATTCAATACTGGAACATCAACATCTTCGGTACTGAGTCTTTATCTTTTAAAGCACTCGAACAGTTACAGCAACATCAGCCTATGAATCTTCACGATCATCAGCATCGTCATCACACGATCATCAGCATCGTCATCACACGATCATCAACATCGTCGTCTAGACCATCACAATCAGCAGCATCATCATCTTGGATCATCACGATCAGCATCATCGTCATCTAGATCATCACGATCAGTAGCATCGTCATCTAGATCATCACGATCAGCAGCATCGTCATCTAGATCATTAGTATTAGTATCCACACCAATACAAGTATACAAATCATCAATACAAGTATCCTCATCAATACAAGTATACATATCATCAATACAAGTATCCTCATCAATACAAGTATACATATCATCAATATCAATACAAGTATCCTCATCAGTTAAGTATACACAATAGCAGTATACTCTGCAATACACATGATACTTCCTTTCGGAATTACGGGATCAATCTCATCACAATCATGTTTAAGACTATATTTCCTTTTGGAATTACAGGATTTACGGTCTAAGGATGATTAATCCATACTCAATCTCTTTTAAGACAATCCTTCCTTTCGGAATTATGGGATTTATGGTCTAAGGATGATTAATCCACACCATTCATTTAGGACTATGTCCAAGGATGATTTAATCCCCACCATACATTTAGGACTATGTCCAAGGATGATTTAATCCCCACTGTACATTTAGGACTATGTCCAAGGATGATTTAATCCACACCATTCATTTAGGACTATGTCCAAGGATGATTTAATCCCCACCGTACATTTAGGACTATGTCCAAGGATGACTTAATCCCCACCGTACATTTAGGACTATGTCCAAGGATGACTTAATCCCCACCGTACATTTAGGACTATGTCCAAGGATGACTTAATCCCCATCGTACATTTAGGACTATGTCCAAGGATGATTTAATCCCCACCATACATTTAGGACTATGTCCAAGGATGATTTAATCCCTACCATACATTTAGGACTATGTCCAAGGATGATTTAATCCCCATCGTACATTTAGGACTATGTCCAAGGATGACTTAATCCCCACATGTCCATCAAGGACTTCATTCTTGAAGACCATACGTCTATGAATCAATTCAATGGACCGAAGTCCGGGGACGATACAATCCCCACTTGTCCACTACGGACTTCATTCTTGGAGACATATGTTTACGGCTCACTTTAGGACTGAAGTCCAGGGATGATCCAATCCCCACATGTCCACTAAGGACTTCATTCTCGGAGACATATGTCTACGTCTCACTTTAGGACTGAAGTCCAGGGATGATCCAATCCCCACCTGTCCACTAAGGACTTCATTCTCGAAGACAACTGTCTACGAATCAATTTAGAACATATGTTCAAGGATGATGCAATCCCTCTTCTTTCTCGGAGACATATGTCTACGGATCCTTTTAGAACATGTGTTCAAGGATGATGCAATCCTCTCGTCAAATTAGACCCTATCTAATGACTATCCACCAACCTCTCTATTGGCATCACCAATATAGGTATCCACATCATCGACCTCACTGTCAATGCAGGCAATCTCATCATAAGTGACCACATCACTCCCCCTTTCGAGGAGGGTCCTACCAAGCTTGTTTAGGAAAATACTCAAACTTTACTTGAGGTAGAGGTTTGGTTAGTACATCGGTAACTTGTTTACTTGAGGTAGAGGTTTGGTTAGTACATCGGCAACTTATTACAAATTCAAACTTTATAGTTCTTTTTCTGCACCATATCTTGTATATAGAAATGTCAGATCTCTATGTGCTTTGACTTATCATGGAACACTGGATTCTCTGCCATCTTGATACAACTCTATTTGTCACATAGGATCACAATTGAGTCCACCTCTAAGTCAAACAATAGCCATACTGCTTCACAACTAGCAAAGAAAGCAACTATATATATATATTCCGCTTCGGCTATGCTGAGGGCTACACTAGACTACTTCCTGCTAAACCATGAGATCATGGCAAATCTCATACAATAACATCCTCCCAATGTGCTCTTCCTGTCTGATACACTTCCTACCCAATCAACATCTGTGTAGCCATCTGAAGTCATGATCTCCAAGATAACATAGATCGATGTCTATCGTACCCTTTAGGTACCTCATCACATGCTTTGCAACTATCAGGTGAACACATCTAGTTTCCACTAGATACTAACTCAAGGTGTTCACAACAAAGCATATATCTGACCTAGTATTTGTTAGATACATCAATGGCCCAATAATTTTTCTGTATAGAGTCACATCCACTAACTCTAATTCATCAGCTAACAGCTTCAATTCGGAACCCATAAGAGTGGCCATGGTTGTACATTCCAACATATCAAATCTTCTCAAGATTTCCACAGCATAATTTCCTGGGATTAGAAAGATTCCTTCTGAGCCTTGCCATACTTCCAGACCTAGGAAGTAATGCATCAATCTGAGATCTTTCATTTTCATTTCTGCAACCATCTATCTATGCCATCTCTCGCCAGATGCGTCTACTGATATGAGCCTCAATATTATTCGAACTCTGTGGTGAGTTCCTTCTTGCATCTATGCCATCTGTGTATAGAAACCATATTCAACCTTGTGGCAAAGGTTGAGATCCACATCACCCATGGTGATCATTAAGCTCATCAAATTACTATCGATCCTGAGTACCCATACAGAACCTAATTCATACTTCTTCTTTAATTACACCATTAAGAGAATGGTCTTATCTAGCCACCTGGAGCAAACATCTCGTCATGATTCTCTTCCTCTTTCTAAGAGAATCTTCTAGCCACGAGCCTTCTATATTTTGTTTGATTTGTAAATCTTCTTGTTGAACATCCATCACTTGTTCAGTGTTCATCATTCTTCATGATCTTTCCTACAAATCAAAATTAAGTACATGATTAGTAATACTTCATAATCATGAAATCATGTTGACATGATAACCTATTATGCATACAAATATTATTTACATAGTTATGCAACTATCTTGACCAATACTTTGGCACAACACTTTTCAATATTCTATATGCATACAGTGCCTATCTAGATGCCTTCCATCTCTACCAGAACATACTATCGAGAGTGTGCACATCTCTCAACATGTTAGCAAAGAGGTTTCATTCTAGACAAGAAACAATGGAATGTTTGTCCAACTTACCAATCATATGCATATTAGTAGTATATTGTTCAATGCTCTATGAATGTTTACACTCAGCATGATATATTCTAGGAATACAAATATGCATACAACCTATTACAAGCAATATCATTTACTTTTTCAAATAACAACTCAAATACTTATCTTTTATGTTTGTGTGGTTGCCTCCAGCTTGATCTTCTAAATGTATTTTGAACTTCTATTCATTTTGTACCACTGTGCATGCTCAAGTGTGCACTAGTGTTATCCTCATGATCTCATACACAAACATACATTCATTAGTATATTATAAATATTATCAAAACATTATAATTCTAAATAATCTTGAATATGTATAGTCATGATCATAGATAATAAACATTAGTATTCAAGGTTTCAGGGAAGTCTTATTTTACTCATGGATATCATCAATCAAGATAAAAAGACATAATATGGATAAACCCTTGATTACTTACATTTCTAACTTTATGAATAAGCATAACCAATAATACCAAGTATACTTATATAAGGGATCCTAACACAAGGTAAGATTCTAACTTGATATAGGAAAACATACCTGGATTAGTATACCTGCTTAGTTATGTCTAACATACCTAATCAATATCTTCTTTGTTCCCTTCAATGATTTAGAGATTATGTGATGGAACCTGCATATCTCATAATAGAACAAAGTCATACATACCTCATAAGTAGAACAAAAATTATGGAGGAGTCTTTGTCTTCATGTTGTCATGGTCATGGAGCTTGATTTGTCTTTCGTGATGTACTTATATCTTGTTAGCAGACAACATCAACCTCATACAACACCACAGTGCATTAGTACAATCATATAACCCTAATCAATGAAGGTCTTCTATCATTCACATGCATTCATACTTTTATTAGGGTGATAAGACAATTCTAACATTAATCGAGATTGTAATAACCTAAATAATATGAAGACAAACATATTATGAACTTAATCAAGAATCAGATTTCAAGACATACCTGTAACTGTCGAGATTTCTTGTAGTCTTCTTATGTAAGGCCTTAGCCTCAACTCCCCCTAAAATTGGATTTGGAGCTCAATTAGGGTTTGTTAGAGAAACCTTAAATATTCGATCTTTGACTTTCACACTTCTGAATGGATGGATAGATGTGTCTCATTAAGCTGATCAAACTTGCATACTTCAATTTTGAAATCTCCAAAATTTGACCCCTCAAAATTTCCTTTGAAACTTCTGGATCTTCTGGACAAGATCCTAAATTAGGGTTTAATGGATCCCACCCTTCTTCCCAATCAAAATTTTTGATCCAAAGCTCTAATCTCTTATTTTTCTGAGGAGCTTTCAGACATGGTCACAGACTTCAGAAATTCCAACTTTTGTAGAAGCCCTAATTTTCACCTTTCCGATCAAAATCCCGAACTAGGGTTTGATCAAGCCCACTCTTCTGACCAACCAAAAATTTTGATCTTGGTCTCTAAATTTCTATTTTGATGAGGAGTATTCAGCCATGGACTCCGATTACAGAAATTTCAACTTTCTCCGAAACCCTAAATTCCAGAAGCCATGAATGAAGGTGCTCCAAAATAATTATGTTTTGACAAAAATATGTACCTGATTTTTTCTGTTGTAAATCCAAACTTTTTGATCCAAAGGGTCTAAAAACATTTTTTGTGGTAGCTTGACCTGTCATCTTTCCATCCCAATAGGTCTAACCTCAATTGGATTCTCTGAATGAGAGTTATGCCAAGTGTCGCAACGTGACCTGTTTATAGGATAAAATAGGAGAGCGAACTTGTACGGCATGCCATGTGTCATTGGTTCAACTTCGGCCTCTGGAAACGTTTCTTGAGATAGTAAAGTCTGTGTACTACCTGCCACTTTTTACAAAATTTCATTTGGAGCTTCCTAGCCCAAGTTATGACCTTTTTTCCTAGGTCACCTGATTTTGACTGAGATCTCGAAGAGGCCAAAACCCTAACTTCTACTGATCATAACTCACAAATTCCAACGGATATGAGAGTTTCCTTTGGGCACAAGGTACCTGGGGATGTTGTCTACAACCTATAAAGGTTTTAGATCCTGAAACTTCGCCAAAATGGATTTATAGTGAAAGTTCCACGATGACTGGTTTTTGCTATATAAAACTGTAACCTTCAAATTGTCGCAAGTGAAGCAAGTGTCGTAAGTGCCATACATTGCCTTCCTTCAAGTTAGCTCTGATACCATGTTAAGATTAAATACATAAAATATCATCACTAGATTCCATTTCACAATAATAGCATATACAAGATCACTGAAGAAACAACAAGGACAACATAAACACAAGAGACACAGATTTATCCTGGGAAACCCTCATGGGGTAGAAAACCCAGCAAAGCTTCCTCGATATAGATGACCAGCGATATACAAATATGCAAAACAAAGACATGATTTCCTCCTCCTCCATAGAAGACCTCTCTCTCACAAGTGCACTACATTTCAAGTGAGGGAAGTGTGTCAAATGAGTAACACACCTCCTCTATATATACAAATCTCTAACTTGCACTTTATATTAACTAGGTCGGCCCCAACTTTACCACTAGGTTAAATACCCCATTACAACTGACTGGGCCGACCCCACTAGGGTGGTCTAACAACCCTTTAACCCACATAACACATATAGGGCCGACCCCCACTAGGGAAGTCAAATAACCCAAGTTACAACATTCCGACGGAGAAATAAATATCTCCGGATATACAATAAGATCTTCATGGAGGAATGAAACATCTCCAGAATAATAAAGTACAAATATAATATTCTTTGAAGTTACAATATTCAACACATAATAGACATTTATTGCAAAAAAATAAAGTTGTTAGATACATACCTCTCTCTATCCCTTCTTATTTATCCCTTCTTTGCTTAAGAGAAGCACATATACTGCAAACCCCCATCCTTGACCTCTTAGGAATATGGACATTGTTGAACTCTGTCTTCCATAGTCTTGTAAAATATGGATATCTAATGAAATTGTTATTTCCTACAACATCTTGAACAAATGCCTTGTACAAGTTGTAGATTTCTAGCCTTGAGAAATTATCTGGAATGTGTATGGTTTCTCTATCCGGCATACTCTCTTCATGCTTAGAAAAGAAGTCACGCATCCATGACATTGCACTGTTTGTTAATGGCCCACTAGCTCGTGCATGATACTCTTTAGAATAAAATGTAAGATCCTTTTCTAGCCTTGTCTGGATTCTTGATAGTCTAATATTACCAATTGAGTGGATTCTTTTGAATGCCCTTCTACAAAGCATAAAAATTCCAATTCGATAATCATAACCTGCCTTTGTAGAAATCATGCACCCTACCAAATATGAATTTTGCATATTTTTGTTCATTGATAGATATGCTCATCTTTTCTCAAAATCCTGATTGTAGTGTTTTTTTTTCAGACAATTTTTTTGGCAACACTCACTTGAAATCAAATCAGTAATAGAACTGGGACTTGTGAGCAAATCTTCCCTAGACCTTGTATAACTAGAATGCTTTGGATTGATATAAAATGGCCTAGTCCTACACTTAATCTTTCTCATTGGTACAATTTGCCTTTGTGTTTCATCAACCATTAAACGATCCTCATTAGAATGAATATCCTCATCAATGTGAGGAATATCATCCCTCTCATTGAGATTATCATCACCAAAATTAGTAGGAGAATGAGTATCCGCACTAGTATCAAGTTTATCACTTGAGTTTAAATCAACATCATTGTCGGGTTCATCCTCCCCAGAATCATCATGTGTCTCATTAAAATCCTCGCTTGGAGGAAAATGATCATCAATGCCATCAAAATCCTTGCTTGGAGGGAAATAACCTTCATCATTATTGGTTTCTACATCCTCACCAGAATGATCACTTGTCCCTTTAAAATCATCGCTTGGAAGAAAATCATCATCAGTGCCATCAAAATCCTCGCTTGGAGGAAAATCATCATCGGTGCCATCAAAATCCTCACTCGGAGGAAATTCATCTTTGCCATTATTGGTGCCCTCGTCCTCACCAACTTCATCATCCGTCCCATTAAAATCCTTGCTTGAAGGAATATCATCATTGCTGCCATCAAAATCCTCGCTCGGAGGAAATTCATCTTCACCATTATCGATGCCCTCATCTTCACCAACTTCATCATCTGTCCCATTAAAATCCTCGCTTGGATAAATATCAATAGTGTTGCCATTAAAATCCTCACTTGGAGGAAAATCGTCTTCTCTACCATCATAATCCTCGCTTGGACGAAAATCATTATCGGTGCCATTGAAATCCTCCCTTGGAGGTAAATCATCTACACCATCATTAGTGCCTTCATACTCACCAAAATTATTATCTATCCCATCAAAATCCTCGCTTGGAGGAAAATCAATTTTGTTGTCTTGTAAATCCTCGCTTGGAGGGAAATCCTCACTTGAAGGAAATTCATTGTTTGTGCCTTGAAAATCCTCACTTGGAGGAAAATCTTGGCTTGAAGGAAAATCATTGTTGATGCTTTGAGAATCATTTCCTTGATCAAAATCATCATTGGTGCCTTGAAAATCGTCACTTGGAGGAAAATTTTCATCATCTTCCTCGGTGTCTTTAAAATCTCCAAATGAAGGAAGCTATTCATCATCATCATTAATTCCTTTAACATCTTCACTTGAAGGTAAATCATCATCGATGCCTTTCAAATCTCCACTTAAATCAAAATTTTCATAATCTTCAAACATTGAGATTGATTTAGACGAGTCCATGACTTTTCACTAAAAAGTTTAAGAGAATGAAATTTTCTCACACTCCTTACCCAAAAATACAATGGTGCATCTATTAACCCCAACAATATTATAGCTAAAAGAACGAAATTTTCCCTCCCAAATTTTCCCTCCAAAAATTTCCAGCAAAATAAATCACACATTTCAAACACAATTATAACACTAGTAAAAGTAATTTAATTTATCGTATAACAATTGTAATAATACTAATAAAATGACATTTAAACAATGCTATCCAAACTTCCTAATACAATATTAGTTATATTTATTAATTTTTTAAATCAAAAGTCACAACACTAGTCAAATTTCATTTAATGTCTTCTTCTCTATATTTAGAAATAATGCATTATCTAATTACACAGTTTTTAATCCCACATTCATAAAACAGTTATAAAAAACCTATTTTATGCTATATTAACGGGGTTTGGTTTTCTATAGTCACCATTTGCAAACAATGATCTAAAAGACTTTGGAGACCATCGAACAGCTCAGGCATTATCAAGGTTAGTTAAATTAATATTTTTTTATGTTTTAATGCAAATTTTTTTACTTTGGGTTCTGGTATGCCCTATGCAAAACCTGGGTTTTTTTTTTCGGGGGAGGGCATAGGCACCTTAGCCCCATTCCATAGAACAATGGCCACGAGAATTGCATAGCCCGTGGGCTATGAAATGGCCAACGGCCATTGCATAGCCCACGAGCTATGTAATGGTTGTGGCCATTGCATAGCCCATGGGATATGCAAGATCCTAGCCATGGAATAGCCCAACGAGGGGGCGCTGTGGGCGCCCAGAGGGGCCTAGGATGGAGCGGAGCCTCTCTGGATGGAGTGGAGCCGCTCCATCCCGGCCCACTCTGGGCGCCCCAATGCTCCCCCGTCGGGCTACACGATTCTGCTCCATACCGACCCCCTCTGGGCGCCCTTTGGGTGCCCACGGGCATTGCATAGCCCGTGCTATGCAAATGGCCATGGGCCATTGCATATCCTATGGGCTATGTGTTGGCCCGGTCTTACAACCAGGCTTAGTGCTATGGGCACCTGCTAACTAGTAGCAGCAGTTTCAAATAAAAGCAAAGAACAAACTAACTAAACAAGACTATTCATGGATCTATGCAAAGATATTAAGAAAATAACAAAAATAATTTAAAATCAAGAACAAGACAATGTAAAATAATAAATTTGTATTGATAGAATGGGGCAAGCAAGTGCTTGCGGAATCAATACCTCTAATGGTGAGGTTAAATGGCTCCAAGGATGAGCAACTCCAATCTCCAATGGTCTCTTCTCCAATGTGGTTTGCAATGGCCAAAATGCTCAAGGGAGATTTCAGCAGCATAAGGATGAGATAATGGATGGATGTGAAATGAGGAGCCCCTACCACCTTTTTATAGGTTTTGGTGGTGGGGAATACCATTTGTGGTTTTGTGGAAACCAAATGGTATTGACCAACATGGTTTAGGTACTTTTCCCTTCTTTTTCCTTTTTTGAATAAAATTAATATTTTTATTCCCTTTTTAATATTTTTGGGAATTTGGACCCTTTTTGAGGGTTTTTTATGCTTTTCAGGAAAAATAATCTTTTTTAATGGAAAAAGGGGTGTACTAAGGTCTTTTGGTGACCTTTTGTTGGTTTCAGAGGCTCAGATGGTGGAAAAGGGGACAAATGGGTCATGTGAATAGGGAAATGAGCTAGTGAGCACTTTTTGGGTGTCAACAGATTGCCCCCTGATGTGTGAGGGTAGGAGCTCATCGTATGGCCGATAGACATCATAGTTCTTTTGTCCTTTTTTCTGGGGTTTAGGGGAGAGAAGAGACCGGTTGGAGACTGGAGCCATGGCCCTTGGAAGCTGCAAAAACAAAAAATATTACATGGCCTCAATATGAATGAGGTATAATCTTTGATAATGGACGAGGCGGGCATTCCCATGCTCGTATCAAGACATATACATAACAATTAGTCCCAAGAAGGGGGATCTAATACATAAAGAATCTACTGGTACATCATAATGGTCCAGGGGGGACATTATTTTGGGATATACTCCTGATCATAACGGATATAAATAACTGATACACTGGAATAATTGGTGAACTGCTGAAACTGAAGGTGTCCAACATCTGTATGGACCCAAAGATTATGAGTCATCTCTGAGAAGTAATGTAACTGTGTACTCAAGGGAGTATGAAACTGGGGGACATCTGAATACTGTCGCCATACGCAACCCGGATATCTATAGGAACAGTGTAACTGGTTGTATCCAAAGGTGGACTCTCAAATGTGGAGGAGTTAGAAGGTATCCGGGGTCTTCGACTAAAAACTGAGCGGACCAATGCCCTGTGCGAGTCTCAACGATGCGATCAAGGTGTTGAAGTCGAGCATGTGAGAAACAACCATTTGGAGAGGCACTGAGGACTCTTCTCGAAATGATTCGTAGGCACTCATCATAAATGGGGATGAGTCCAAGACACAGGGACCTCTAGGTCTATCCTCTGGAATAAATGTGGTTGTCGTCGACAGAGGGAGACCAGCAACTAACAAGGCAATGATGTTTCCTTGATAGGAGCACGAGGTGTAAAACTGAAGTGTTGTAGTACTGATGGTAGGACTGACATACTGGTGGGAATGGGAAATAACTGGGTCAAAAAATGGGTAAACTCAAACTTCCTTTGTTCAGAGCATGATGACATGGTTGACCTGGCAGCGTAGGGAACTGACTTGTAGGTGTGGGGATCATTGCTTTGACTGAATGGTAAATATTGACTCTGGGGGGGAGGACGAGCTGATAGGTGTTGTCGAGGGATTATCAAGGTGACATACTGCAGAATACTCTGAACAAAGGCGACCAAAATGGGGAAGCTGCCATATGAGTAGATGTGATCTGTCGTGGCGCCAAGAGGCACCATTGATTCCTTCTTCGTAGTTTTAATGAGCTCCAAGAAGGGATAAAAGTGTGCTCTGAAATGGTACGGTCCTGTGGATTTTGTGAGCCCAGGACGGCTCATGCTCATGGTTGCTTTCATGTTTAGAGAGTCTGAAAACGGTAAGTGGACTCTATTGGTGTTTCTTTTTCGTAAGTTTAGTCTCCAAGGCCCGAAAAAGCATAAAATGATGCGGATGGATAACTCTTCTAGCCGATGTGACTAGAGTATACCTTTTTCGTAATTAGTCTACGAGGTCCGGAAAAGGGGTAAACTTATACTAGGTAGACGCCCTTTCAGATACGTTTAGCGAGCATGAAAGGAAGCAAGATTGCTCGACGATCTTTTCATTGTTTTAGGAGTCAGAAAAGAGCTTAACAGAAACTCCCTAAGTGCCTTTTTTGTAAAAGGGGTTGCTCGGCCCGAAAAAGGGATAAAATTATACCGAACAAAAATGGATTGATGAGGGCGAGAAAAGGTCTCAAGCATCGTCATTGGTGCGGAAAAGTGGATCCGGTGACATAAGGATTGTCGAAAACGGAGAACGGCTGGTGTGGCCCGCAAACCGAGGCTGTGTGGCGGGCATGGAAAAATGCTTGAAAAATCTAAAGGTGAGAGCGAGAAAAGATCTCAAGCATCATCACGAGCACGGAAAACTGAATCCGGCGATATAAGGCACGTTGAAAACGGAGACTGGTCGATGTGGCATGCAAACCGAGGTGACGAGGGGGCATGGAAAAAATGCCCTGAAAATCGAGATGTGACAGCGAGAAATGATCTCAAGCATCATCATGAGCGCGGAAAACTGAATCCGTCGATATAAGGCATGCCCAGAACGGAGAACGGCCGATGTGGCACGCAAACCGAGGTGACGTGGGGGTATGAAAATATGCCCTAAAAATCGGGACGCGACAGCGAGAAATGATCTCAAGCATCATCACGAGCGCGGAAAACTGAATCCGGCGATATAAGGCATGCCCAGAACGGAGAACGGCCGATGTGGCACGCAAACCGAGGTGACGTGGGGCAGTTTCAAATAAAAGCAAAGAACAAACTAACTAAACAAGACTATTCATGGATCTATGCAAAGATATTAAGCAAATAACAAAAATAATTTAAAATCAAGAACAAGACAATGTAAAATAATAAATTTGTATTGATAGAATGGGGCAAGCAAGTGCTTACGGAATCAATACCTCTAATGGTGAGGTTGAATGGCTCCAAGGATGAGCAACTCCAATCTCCAATGGTCTCTTCTCCAATGTGGTTTGCAATGGCCAAAATGCTCAAGGGATATTTCAACGTTGGTTTTCGATTTAGCGAGTTGCAGGTAACTCTATTAGCCTTAGCCTTGTCAATTATGTGTTTTTTGTTTGGCGGCGGGACCCCGAAGGCCGCGAAATTCCATGTTGACTCTCCAACGTGGAATATCGCGGGTTTCGGGGCTGTTCCCGCGATGAACCGCGCGGGTTTTAGGCTCGCAGTCGCGATGTTCATCGCGACTGCGAGGTCGGAACCCGCGATGTTCATCGTGGGTTCATGGGGGACAGTCGCAATGTTCATCGCGACTGTCCGGCTAAAACCCGCGATGTTCGTCGCGGGTTTTTGCATGGATCCCGCGATGGTCATCGCGGGTTTTTGCATGGATCCCGCGATGGTCATCGCGGCTTTTGGTGTAAAAGCCGCGATGGGCATCGCGGCTTTTTGTGTAAAAGCCGCGATGGGAATTTTTTAAAATTTTTATGCTGGGGCTAAAAATTTCTTCTGTTTTTCTGGCAGGATGTTGAGGAGACCACAGTCCTCGTGGCGGGAGTGAGAGATCGATGGTGATATTATGGAGAAGATTCTGACTGATGCAGGGGTGAGACAGACTCTTGCTATGAGCGGACTTTTGAAGTTCGCTCAGATCCCACCTATTCGTTCAGTGAGACGGCTCCTGAACAAGCTTGTGCATTGGTGGGTGCCAGCAGAGGGTGCATTTATCATTGGGGGTGAGAGGTTAGAGATCACTCTCACGGATGTTTATTTTTTGACTGGGTTGCCTCGCTTGGGTGAGGTGGGTGATATCTTGCCGAGGTTGCCTCCAGGTATAGATATGGAGGACTTGTTACAGACTTTCTGTGTTGATGATGCTGTTTTGGTGAACAGCTCTATTAGTCTGAGATCCCTACGTGAGTGGGATATGCGAGCTGTTGGTGCGTGCGTTCTGCGTATATTGGGTGCGGCTGCGCCACATCGTATGTCTGGGGGGCAGACGATGATGGTGGACTCTGTTCTGCAGGGTACTTATTATGCCTGGGGGCAGATGTTCCTGGCTGGTGTCCGGAGAGATCTGGACAAGGCCATTAGAGAGGGAGGCGAGTTTTGTTATGCCTCATTTTTATGCTATTTTTTCTTCGAGCGGGTGCCGACCTTGCGGCCACGGGTACCCATTCGTGTTGGTCTTCCGAGTGAGCCTCGTATGATGAGATGGGGGTAGATGATGCCTCGTGGTGGCGGTGGTGTCCGCGGTTACTTCACGAAGGATTTCTACCAGCAGTGGGAGCAGATGCCTCTTGTTATTGAGGACTACCCTTATGCCGGCATGGACTATCGAGGTGACCCAGAGATGCCTCGTGCCCCAGGACAGGCCTGGAGTTTAGACGGTATGTTTTGTGTTTTATTTGATATTATATCATATCTTGTTTGATTTATCATTGATGATTATTGTTATATAGTATGTGATGGCTTACTTGCTTTGTGCAGATGTGGGTCCAGTGCCACCACCTGACTACGTGGCTCGTCAGGGGCGGGCGATGGTGGTCGCCCATCCACCTGTAGCGGTGCCCCCTCCACGTGGTGGAGGATATGCAGCTCGTGGGCGAGGGGTTGGCCCTCACGATGACGCCATAGATGGTGTCATACGGACCTTTGCCCGGATCCTAGCTGGACTCCCCGAGGATGGTTGGAGAGACCTGGATCGGGATATTTTGCAGGGATGTCTCGGTGCGCCGCCTGAGTGGCAGTCGCTCCTATTGAGGACAACGGTGTTCGTGGCGAGGCACAGGGATGGTAGACGAGATGCTCCGGCAGGGCCGGATCAGGGGAGGATACGTCTGCGGGACGATCCAGTGGGGCCGGCAGAGCAGCGAGTTCGGGGTTGCCATGACCCGGCGGGGCCAGCGGAGGAGGAGTCGGAGGAGGAGTTGGAGGAGGAGCCAGAGGATCCTAGGGATCTCGATGAGTAGATATATTGTATCTGCCCCCAAATGTTGATGAGCATATGGGGAAGCATTTTTGTATGACAGATGTATTTTTTGTATATCGGGTGCTGAGGGCACCTATGACATGTTGACTATTTGGCTTATATATATATGTGGATATATATTTTGGATATATTGTCGTGTATGCACGTGGATGCACATTTGTCTTTTGTTTATGCCCGTGGAGGCACATGTTATGCACGTGGATGCAGTATGTTTGTTTATTTATGTATTCCCGTGGAGGCACATGTTATGCACGTGGATGCATTATTTGGTTATTTGTTTTATGCCCGTGGAGGCACATGTTATGCATGTGGATGCATTTTGTTTATGGATATGACATGATGTGATTGGTGTGCCAGTCGAGGACATTGTTGGCCATATTATCTGCTACACTATTGAGGTGTCTTGGGACATGTGTGAATGAAATGGATTCAAACTGTCTAACCATTTGTTTAGTGCACAGGAATTTTCTGAAAAGACAGGGATCGCGTACCTGGTAATCATTGTTGAGCTGGGAGACTAGGAGCTGTGAGTCCAAGAAAACGTTGAGGTGACGGATGCTCATTTGGAGAGCAGCGGCCAGGAGACCGGTCACGGCATCATATTCAGCTTGATTATTGGTAGCGGCACCTAAACATACTCCGTTAATGTGAATTAACTCATGTGAAGGGGAGTATATTACCCAGTGGAGTCGCCAAAAACTGTTGGCCCGGTCTTGCAACCAGGCTTAGTGCTATGGGCACCTTCTAACTAGTAGCAGCAGTTTCAAATAACAGCAAAGAACAAACTAACTAAACAAGACTATTCATGGATCTATGCAAAGATATTAAGCAAATAACAAAAATAATTTAAAATCAAGAACAAGACAATGTAAAATAATAAATTTGTATTGATAGAATGGGGCAAGCAAGTGCTTGCGGAATCAATACCTCTAATGGTGAGGTTGAATGGCTCCAAGGATGAGCAACTCCAATCTCCAATGGTCTCTTCTCCAATGTGGTTTGCAATGGCCAAAATGCTCAAGGGAGATTTCAGCAGCATAAGGATGAGATAATGGATGGATGTGAAATGAGGAGCCCCTACCACCTTTTTATAGGTTTTGGTGGTGGGGAATACCATTTGTGGTTTTGTGGAAACCAAATGGTATTGAACAACATGGTTTAGGTACTTTTCCCTCTTTTTTCCTTTTTTGAATAAAATTCATATTTTTATTCCCTTTTTAATATTTTTGGGAATTTGGACCCTTTTTGAGGGTTTTTTATGCTTTTCAGGAAAAATAATCTTTTTTAATGGAAAAAGGGGTGTACTAAGGTCTTTTGGTGACCTTTTGTTGGTTTCAGAGGCTCAGATGGTGGAAAAGTGGATAAATGGGTCATGTGAATAGGGAAATGAGCTAGTGAGCACTTTTTGGGTGTCAACACTATGCAAATGGCCGCAATGGCCAATTCCCATTGCATAGCCCAAGGGCTATTCATTGGCCATGGGGGCACCAATACATGTGCCAAGGGATATGTTAAGCCATCAAATTCTTAGTTCTTTGGTTACTATATGTTAACAATTGATTTGTATTGCAATTTTTTTTTAAAAACATATATTAATTTTTTTTTTTTGGTTTCTGACTATAGGGAAAATGACATCGAGAAAGCTATTTGTAAACATATCTGGAGCGATATCGTCGATGAATTCATCGAAAAACATAGTTGAGCCATTTGACAATGCTGCACGTGATGAATTAAAAGCCAAGAATGTTAGAGAATTGAAACATGCACCAACTGAAGAGAAACTTGACTATTCTTGGTATCTAAAAGAGAAATATCAAGGAAACTCAGACAATATTCACCTATATTGTGTTGGATTTGAATATCTTAAAAATGATTATCACTCTTTGGGATTGTTGCGAGATATTTGTTCGATGCCAGGTAAAGGCATTGTTTATGCTCTAGTGAAACAAGCTAAAACCTTTGTCAAAATCTGATATTCTCTGAAGGTTTCAAACTATAAGATCGAAGAAATTTTCACAGAATTTTGTGCAGCAATCATGCACAAAATTGAGAGCAAGAGAGTAAGTTTCTATATTTTTATATGTTTTTGAATTTCTTATAGTTTGAATTATATGAAAATGTAATAGATTTAATAAAATAATGTTATTATTTCGTAGGATTTTGCTATGCCACTTTCCAATATTCTGAATGGAATTTATTCTACAGAAAAAATCCGATGGATGTCATTAATGCCCCTCTTCATAAGGTAGAAGCACCAAAGAAGGGGGAAACACCAAAGAAAAATCGAGTGCAAAATGTTCCTGGAGAAGTACAAGCACAGAAAGGAAAAGGAATCCAACAATCAAATGAAGTTGCTAGGAAGGTTACATTCAAAAGCATATCTCGCCCAGTTGAACATGATCGATGAATTGTTGTCGATGACAATGTCACTTCTGCTGGTAAGAGAAATAGACAGGATTCTAAAAGACCTATGGATGAGGATGTTTTCATTCCTGATCAACAAGTTGTTCTTTCAGATACAACTACTTCAAGAAATCAAAGGAGGAGAGAAAATGTTCAATCCAATGTTGAAAATCATAGTGAGAACTCGGGGGACAGTTTGGAAATCATTACTCTAGGTGGTGATGTGGATGATGGTGTTGTTAAGACAACACAAAATACTATTTGAGATCTATTGCGGAGGGATAATTTGGTTCAAAATGGACATACATTTGATTTAAATGTAAACCAACTTTATAGACACACAGAAGGCCAAGAGAAGTATCAAATTAGGAAACCACATCGTTTGCATGTTCATAACTTGAAAGCATTGATGAGGCACAATCCCTATGCACATGTGGTTGACTACCTAGTTCTTGTTGACACAAAAGATGTTCCTGTTAGAGATGAATTTGAAGAATCAATATGTTTTGATTACAACTACTATGTTTTGGGGGGAAATCATTCTTCGGAGGCTATAAGAGAACTAATGCAAGAGTTTCCAAAAACCCCTATTTTTCAAACAGTGAAATGCATCATTTACGCTAGTTTAACATATGTGGAAGCAAAATTATTGGCATGGGATCACAACACAAATAGTGACTATAGAATGTCCATGACATTCATTCAAAGAGTTATATTTATCCATAATGAATTTGAACAAATATGTGGTGGGGATAGATCGAAAGTTGATGCAGATTTCCGGAAACAATGTTGTATGGAGATAGGAATTCCTATTAAAGAGGACAATGTGAAACAGCAAGGTTTAAAAGGAAGTGATGCATTCAGAGCTGTAGATAACTATTTCTAGTTGGAATTTAGATCGGGCCCCATATGGGATTTGATTGATGACATATTTAGCATGTGGGAGAATATTGGTGTAAAAAATCGGAAGGTACAAAAAGGTAAAGCAGTTGCACGGAGCAGTACTCAAGGAGGTCCCGATGTCAAGAACTTGTCAGAATATATGGCTATAATACCTTGGATATCATTGCAATGTGTGAAGGATGAAACATTTATATCTACAATACTATCACGTGTAAAGTCAGGTGAATTATCCACGGAAGAAATGTGCAATGATTTAGAAAAGTAAGTTTATAAGTTGTTTTTATTTTTTTAAGTTGATTTTTTATTAAATAAGCATTGTATTATTATTAGATGTCATTGTTAACACCATTTATTTTTACATCATGTAGTCATAAGGTTTACATGAAAATACAAGAAGATATGGTTATAATGTTGGGTGAGAAGGGTTGGGATGATGTCAGATGCAACTATCCAGATTCAAGCTCCATGGAAAGCTTAAAAGCCTTTTTTGTTGCATACAAAAAGGTATGATGGTTTATGATTTTTTATATTTTATTTATTTCTAAGTGAATTCATTTGAATTTTATTACTTATATATATATATATATATATATATATATATATATATATATTCAAAGATGTCAAAGAAGAATTCAATACCAGAGTCTTTCAAAATTCATATTCAAAGAGCCAAAATAGAACGACAAAGAAGACAATGTCTTGCAAATATTGAACTTGATGACACCCTTGATCATCACATTTGGAATGGGCTCGACACTGTGCAATATAAAGTGATTTTGGGTGATTGTGCAAACATTGCAAATCTTGTTCCCAAGAAGGAGTACTCCCTAGTTATTCCAGATATCCCTCATGGATTCAATATCAAAAACATTATTTATGATTGTGAGCCTTATACATACCAATCATTCAATAAAGTGGTTTCAGGATTTCTGAATGTCACAACATCACCCTTATGGATATTTCTTGTTTTCCATTCAGATGTACAAGGAGGAGCAGTGCTAACAACATTCAAGGATAAAGCAAACCTAAGGAAACAACTATATTGGTAAGATATTTGTAGTATATTATTAAACATTTGAATTTAGAAAACATTAAATTATTTTTCTATAAGTTAATTATATTCTTATATATTTTTGTTACAGGCATAAGCCTAACATTCGTAGCTCCAGCACTGATCCATTTATGAGCGATACTGAAAACATACATCTTGCATGTTGGACAAAAGATGAAACCTATGATACTCTTTAATCAATGAAAAGAGTGAAGGCAAATATAGTGAAATATTCTCTTATAATGTTGTGGTTAACAAGTTGACATATGAAGAAAGAGATTTGAAAGGAGAGACTATAAACATCTACCAGAAGCCACAAGCATTAATTAATTATCTCATAGATACTTTTTCAAGAGAAGGAGATTGGGTTTTTGATTTGTTCTCGGGATCAGGTAATATTTATGATGTAACATATGAAACTAGTGCCATAATCTATATTCAATAATATATATTTTAAATTTATGTTTCATTATGTTATTTAACTTTTTTTGTTTTGTATGTGTTGATTAGGTACAACAATAGCATGTTCATTACAAAAAGGAAGAAATTGCATATCCATTGACAATGATCTATTGCAGTGCAATTATATCAAACAAAGAATTAATGCTATGAAGGTTCTTCCAGATGAAATGCAGGAAGTTGGTCTGAAGAAAGGAGAATTTAGTGAGTCACTTGTAGCAAAGATGTCAAAAGAGCCTCAGCTTCCTTTAAAAGGGATGTTCAGAAAAGATCACTTTGAGCATTTTACAGAAGTAGAGGACCTAATGGAAGAACACATTGAGGTCCAGGAAGAGAGCCAACCAATAGAAAATGTCAATTTCAATGAAAAGTTGATCGGGATGCAGGATATTCTTGATTAATTTCATATTGTTGAGGAAATGTCAAAGTTGACAATTTTTTGATAAGATATTTTGTAATGTTTTGAATTGAAGATTTCATTTTGAGAATAACTATTATGTTTTTAATATGCTATTTAGAAATATATGGTATACATTTTGTTGAGTTTATGTGAATCAACACTTTATGGAAAATAATGTTAAAGAGTATCATTTTTATACATCAAATAACAGAAAATACGTTGAAAATGGTTTGGAATGTCTTTTTTTTCGCATTTTGTATAGAAATTTGCCCAAAAAATGACTTCTTTAAGATAAAAGTTTAATAAAAAAACTTTGAAAATGCATGTATTTTTTGTTCATAGTAGCTTCTAAATCGTACAAAAATTAAAAAAATGTGTGTGTTTTTTTACTATAGCTAGCTATTAAATGTAGATTTTTTGGTAAAGTTTGAAAAATGACCCTTTTTCCTAAGAGTTATAATTTTCTTATGACCAAGAAGTTTCAAAATCACAAAAAAATGGCTCAAAATGAAAAATGGTGCTACTAGTATACACCCTTTTTCAAACGAAGGTCAAAAAAACTACTAAAATTGACCCCCCAAAAAACGAGAACAATGAAGGGTTCTCATAAAGTTGTATAACATGTTTAGCCCGAAATGAACCCAAACACGCTCGAAGAAGAGATTAGCAGTGGCTTCAGTAGAGATGTTCTAATTGCAAGTTATCAGAATGGCCATCTTAGAGAAGCGATCCACAACCAAAAACACACAGTAATTACCATGATTGGTTGAACATAGTCCGTGCATGTAATCCATGGATATGGATTCCCATGACCCATTAGGAGTGGGAAGAAGGGTGTACAACCCCTCCTTTTTTATGGCAGGTTCACAATGGCACAAGCAGTGTAGGATATGATGTATTGACCAACATCTTGTTGGAGATTGGGACAATAAAAGTACTTCTACAATATGGACACTCTTTTTTCAGTGCCAAAGTGCCCTACCACCCGACGATAATGCACTTCCCAAATCATCTTTGAATGCTCGCTTGAAGGAACACAGAGATGGCCCAGGTGGCATACCAATTATTCCTAGAGATGAAGTCTTCCATGGGTGTGCCTGCACATAGGGCTTGATATACGGGAGAAAATGTAGAATCAATACTATATAGTTGAGGGCACCTATAGGCATCACGGCCATAAGAGTTAAGCACTGTGGTCAATGCTGCTACTGGAGTTCGTTTGAGAAAACCAACGACTCGATTGGTGTTTCCCTTCTTATATTTAATGTTTAGGTGGAATTGCTACAAGTAAGTGGACCACTTCTGGTAGCAGACATTCTGTAACATCCCTTGGGTTTTCATGAACTTCAGGGGCTTGTGATCAGTGTGGGTGACTGTTTATTTCCCAAGGATGTAATGCTTCCATTGGTGGCAGACTTGGACAATGGAATACATTTCCTTATCATATGTGGGGTACTTACATACTGCATCTAAAAGTGTCTCACTATGATATGACACTGGATGTCCATGTTGAGTTAGTATTGCACCAACACCATAGTCTGAAGCATATGTCTTAATCTCAAAGGGTTGTTGCATATTTGGAAAGGAAAGGATGGACATCAAACATAAGCATTGCTTCAGCTCCTCAAATGCTTAGTGTTGTGGCTTGGACTAGAGGAAATTGGCCTTAGATCCCCCTTTTGTCACCTAGCTAAGGGACCAATCAATATTAGAGAATCCCAACATAAATCTGTGATAGAAGTTGGAACGGCCTAGGAGCTGTGAAGCTCCGTGAGAATTGTCAGGGTTGGCCAATTGCGAATGGCTTGGATCTTGGCTGAATCCACATGAACATTATGTTCATCCATGATGTATCTAAGATATTGAATCCTATCCATTCCAAATGATAAATTCTCTATATTGGTGTATAACGTGTGTTGTCACAAGGTGCGGAGGACCTAGTGGATATGCTGCAAATGTTCCACCCATGTTCTAATGTAGATGAGGATATCATCTAGATATACAACCACAAAATAATTGGTGAATGGTTGTAGGATGTCAGCCATCATCCTCATGAAGGTTTCTGGAGCATTAGTCAATTTCAAAGGCATGACCAACCACTCAAAAAGGCCTTCCCGATATTTGAAGCCAGTCTTCCAAACATCGGTCTACTCAATTGGCACTTGATGATAGCCAGAATTAAGATCAATCTTGTTGAAATATTTGGCACCCTTGAGCTGGTAAAGAAGGTCATCGATGCGGGGAATGGGATACTAATTATGGACTGTGATCTTGTTTAAAGATTGATAGTCAATACAGAGTCACCATGTCCCATCCTTCTTTTGTACCAACACAATTGGGCTCCCACAAGGTGACACTAGTACAAAATGAGAGATAAGTGACTAGGCGACTAAAAATGTTAGTCACCATAGTTTTTTCAAGGGATAAATGACCAAAATGGATATATTTAAAGTGAGTAAACTAAAAATGACTAAGATAAATGACTAATGTAGTCACGGGATAAAATATGCGACTAGATAACAAGTGACTAAAATAAAAATTACTAACATAAATGACTAATTTAGTCACAGGAATACAAATATGACTAACAAACAATGAATAAGAATGTGAATTAATCTCTTATGTTAGTCATTTTTAGTTATGTCACCCCGACAATGGAAAATTACAATTTTGACAATGAATTTGTACAATTTACTAAGTTTTAACACTACAGATAGATTCAGAGATCCCTTAAAGGGGGTCTTTGATTCCATCTGTAGTGTTAAAATTTAGTAAATTGTAACATTATAGATGGATTTAGAGACTCAGGTGATGTTAATTATGTCACTTGGTAATGGAAAATTGCAATTTTGACAATGAAATGTTATGATTTACTAAAATTTAACACTATAGATGGATTCAGAGACCCCCTTCTAGGGGTCTATGAATGCATCTGTAGTGCTAAAATTTTGTAAATTGTGATGGGGAAGTAGATGAAAATAAAATATTTTTACTTGTTTAAAAGCTGAATATCACAGAAACAAGTTTCCAAACACTGGTTAACATATAGATGCATATTTCGATAGGAAAACGAAATTCAAATTAGAACACTCATCCACTGTTGATTGTATTCAGATATGTGGTGTAAGTTTGTTTGACTTTTCCCATAGTAACTTTCCACTCCACATCAAACCGTGACCATTCTACACTCAACCCAATGGATGCAAACGATCTGACAACACTTTCCTCTACTTAACGTCGGTTGAAGAGTGACCAGGAGAATTCGACTTATGCATAGCTAGGGCTTCTCTCAAGATTCGGGAATGGGAACTAGAGCGTTCTAGTTGATGTGAGCTCGGTGATGGAGAACCAAACGCAGAGTTTGTTTTTTCCTCTGTAGATAGCCACCAGGGTTTTGCAGTCGATCACAACCAATCCCAACCTATGCTAGCGAGTGATTAAATCTTCCTGCAGACTCAATCTCAATCAATGATACAAGCTACGAGAGAGCTAAATTGTTCAACATTGCAGTCGATTGAGTCGATCTCCACCAAGAATCAACACTAAGACTTAATTCATACACACAGTGCAGATAGTTTTTATGAACAGGGTTATTTGTAACCAAATAATCTCGTGGAGAACCACATAGTACAATTACTTTGTTCTTCTTATTCCAACAACAACCAAAAAGTGGGTTACAACGTTATTTTTAAAGGACCATATGAATCTATTTGAGATCCTAGCAAATAGGATCTACAATACTCTAAGATTACAATCCATCTAAACAAATCTCTAAAACTGGCTCTTAAATATTCGAGAGCCCATTTGGCTATAACAGCCATTATTACAACGCACACCTCACCACCACTCAAACTAACTCAACCTAATATAGAACACAATAATAATAAAATTTATTCTCCTTCTCGATGCTCCTACATCAAATTGTAACACTGTAAACAGATTCATGAGAGACTCCCTATTCCACTTGGTAGCATATTCTTCTTTCAAGACATCCAATGAGGTTATATGAATCCATATGCATTGTTAAAATTTAATAAATTGTAACACTGTAGATAGTCGATTCAAAGACCTTCTGTGTAACTACGAAATGAAAAATTACAATTTCAACAATGAATTTCTACAATTTACTAAATTTTATCACTGCAAATGGATTCAGAGGTCTCTAGATCTGGTTGAACCATTCTAGCTAGTGTTTATTCTAAACATCGATATGATTTTGAAGTGTCGAAACATAACGAATCATATGCACCTGTCAAATTTTGTCATCTAGGCATTATGATCTCACCACGCTGTCCAATTTGAGGTGAGTGTTGTGTGCATATCATGTTTCATCATTTTTGCTTCTGTTTGATCCCTTCGATAGACTTACCATTTTGCATATCATGTATAGTCGTGTTGTGGTTAGGTAAAGCTTGGTATTTTCTTGTATATTTTCAATCAAGTTGTCATGTCACGAATTCAATGTCATTGTCTTCAACTCATCACACTGGTCATGTCCATTTTTCGTTTCATGAAAATCGTCATCATTTGATACTCTCGGCACTTAATTGAAATTTTGGCAAGTCAAAGTTTTGTGTCATGACAATTAAATTTTGTCATTTTTGCATCCTCCATTAATTCACACAATGCATCCATCAATCTTCTCATTACGTCTATGCTTGGAAAGTTGAAAAATATCCCCCCTCCCCATAAGTCTTATAACAAAAAAAACCAATATCCCCTATTTTATAAAAAAATATGAGTGCTTCCCCCTTTTACTTATTTCCCCTATCCTATATTTTAAATCATTTTCTCTGTCCTCACCCCTTCCCATTTTCATGTACATAAAAAATAATAAAACACCTTTAAATCCCAAACCCGTTTACCTTACCCTTCCAAAAGTCTTTTCCCTCAAGCTCTTTTTGAGTTATCCTATGTTCCCTATTCCCCTTTTTAAAAGAAAAAAGTGGCATTTCTCTATTCCCTAATCCCCTTTACAATTAAAATGATCAAACTAAAATAGAAATGGGGTATTCTTTCCTTTAATCCCCTTTACAATTATATGATCTAACTTTGTTATCCATAGAATATACAATAATTTCTTGTAACATAAGTTTTTTAGTCCTTGCCCACCACAGAGATACTATAGGTTCCACCCTTTTCAATTAATTTGTACAATCAGATTAAATATATTTGAAATTTAAAATGTTGAATGAAATCATTTATTTAACTATAATTATTTAATAAAATATATTAATAGATGTTGAATTTTTATTGGACCAAAGTCTTTGATAAGATTAATATGATCATTAACAATAATTTAAAATATTAAAATTTAAATAAAATACAACATACATTTAAATATACCTTTACATATCAAAATAATTTATTTTTTTAATAGGGTGTAGGGTGATAGGAGATGCAAGCAGGGTTGGATGGGAGTGGGCTGAATTTGGGATCCATTAATTGTAAATTGTTGCATTGGCATGCCCTTATGATTCTACTACCTTCCACCACATTCACAAAACATAAACATGTTTCTTAGAATCCATACATCTTGGTTCAATTCGTAGCAATAAATTTAAGCCGCAATTAGTGCAGTTCCCCTACTCACCTAAAACCCTCAAACAAATGGATAATAGCATATGGGATTTTAACCTGCATCCACTATGAAGTGTTCTATCCAGTTTGAATTCATACATTTATCATGGAGTCGAGTCATTTTCCTAACAAATCATCCTCATATTTCTTCTGGAAATCGGGTTCTATATCTCCAGGTATTTTTTGTGGTAAAAATGGTTGAATTTGAAGCATTCTAGGGTTTGTAGGGTTGTGGAAAGGGTAGAGAGGCATTTGAGAAAGAAAAAGCAATTAGATATTATTTCATATATTTTTTCTTCAAATGGTGAGATTGCATGCAGATTTTGATGGACTTGCTCTGGATACAAAACCTCTATTTTCTGGATCTGCTAAAATTGAGAAATAAATTAAGCTAATTAACTAGTTAGGTTGATTCCCTTGTTAAGTTCTTAATTTATCCCCTGATTCTCAGATTATATATTTAACATAGGATTTTTTTTCTTGGTTAATGTAAGCGATGTTATTGGAAGGCCAATATATGTCATGTGTTGTTGGAAACTGGGGCATTTGTCTCAAAAACCATTTCCACAATTGGTTTTGGGTTATATTTCTAAACTTCGATGTGTCAATTCAATAATCCCAACTTTGATCTTCAGAATTAGAGTGGGTGGGTATGATGCAAAGATCAAGATTAGTCTAGGTAATTTTTTCATAGTTTTTGAATCAAAATACACATGCTTGTGTGAGTGAGACTTGACCTCCCTTAGGGTTTCGATTTGTATTCACATCGGAATATTTTTTAGGGGATTCATATGGTGTGAAGAGCCTGCAATAATTAATTAATGCAAATACATGAGATATCAGAAATAATAGAACTCATAATCACTTTTATATTGATCATGGGCCACTTCGAGGGGGCAACCTCCTTTGAGCAAGCTCAATACAATTAACTTCACAGTGCCTTCAATGACCTCAACACACACTTATATACTAAGTCTATGCCCAATACTATGAGTCAAAACCATGGGACATATAATACTACGGGACGACTTACAAAGCATATGCGTCCAATACTATGGGTCAATACTATGGGATAATATAAACTATGGATCAACAAATACTACGGGACAACTTACAAAGCATATGCATCCAATACTATGGGTCAATACTATGGGCTAATATAAACTATGGATCAACAAATACTACGGGATGACTTACAAAGCATATGCATCCAACAACAATATACTAACATAGTAAAGAGAAGGGTTGACACGGGTTCGTAACATCCCCTCTCCCTTAGAAAAATCTTTGTCCTCAAAGCTTTGGTTGGAGAAATTGCTGCAGAATCTGAAGAAGTGGTTCCCCGGTAGCATCCTCGGGTTGCATTTTGGGCCATTGACGCCTTTGGAGTGTCAGGGAGGATTGCTTGGAAGGTTGTAGATGAAGAACAACCCCATCAGCTACGCGGAAAATGAGCTCAGAACGATGTTGATCGGCTTGTTGTTTCAGGCGAATTCTGACCATGTGAAGATTGTCCTGCAGAATGAGAAGAATATGATCGCGGTTTCAAAGAACCGAGTCAATTTCCTGAACTGGGGAGCTGCTAAGGGTGTATGGAAGAAGAAATGGCGGTGTCTGTCCATAGACTGCTTCATATGGTGTCCTTTGATATGTGGTATTGTACCACCAGATCGCTGCTAGGAGATCCATATAAATAGTTGGACAAAGCTGTGTAGGGATGGGAAAGGGTTTTAGCAATCTCGAAAAGAGTGTCGTTTCACCCTTGACCTGGAAAGTATCACAGTCAGCCACCATCTGTTGAATTGTCATTTTCAGTCCCTGCCAAAAGAAGTTACATTGTTCCTGGTCACACATTTTGAAGAACCCAGAGTGCCCTACTGATGAAGAAGCATGGAGTTCATAGAAGACATAGCCCTGTTGAACATATTGCAACCAATTTGGAACAAGCAGAGAAAGAGCTGTAAGAGAAACTGGGTCAGCAATTGTGTGAGAAGGAGCAGCTGCCACCATATTGTCCTTACCCTTCTTGTAAGTGATCTCATAGGGATAACCCATGAGTTGGATAACCCATTTCAGGTGTGTTGGGGAGGAGCCCCATTGTTCCATAAAAATTTTCAGACTCTGGAGATTAGTCTTGATGCAAAAATAATTCCCTAATAGGTATGGCTGCCACTTCTGTACTGCATACAAAATAGCCATCAGTTCCTGCTAAGAGGTAGATGCGACTAAATTCTTACTGGAAAGGTCTCTTGAAGGCGGAAAGCTCATTGGTTCAGCAAAGACACTTGCATATCTATCCAAGGAAGTAGTGGAGACCGTTGATGGGTGCATCTGAAGGGAATGGAGTTGAGCGATGATACCATGTGAATTCTTCTTAAGGATTTTTTCCAGACGATGTGAACTGATGATGCAGAGAGACCCTGGTTGTAAGCCTATTAATTTGTGTTGTGCCCCATTTACTGAAAACTGCATCCAAAGTTCTGAAAAATCCCATAAGATGGGGCCAAGTGTGAGTAACCATTGAACGCCCAAAACCACATCACATCCGCCTAAGGATAAGGAAAACATGTCAAAGCGCAGGTTATAATATTCCATAGAGATACGCACATTGTGACACTTCCCCTTGCAAGGTAAGGTGCCCCCATTGGCAACCATGACTTCAAAGTGGGAGCAAGGATCGACAAAACAATCAGCCTATTTGGCAATCCGAGTGTCAATGAAGTTATGAGTGCTACCAGAATCAATGAGTATGGGAAGAGGGAGATTCTTGAAGTGTCCCCTGACTCGCATTGTGTGTGGGGTGGTGACGCTGGTTATAGCATGGAGAGAGAGCTCGGGTGGGTCGTCCTGAGATGGGGTGTTAATAGGCGGGTGTTGAATGTCGACCTGATCATCTACTGTATCTGGAGCTTCTTCATCAAGTTCTGAGGCAGGAAGAGAATCCACATCCAAGAGATAGAGCTTTTGTTGAACACATCTATGTCCCCGAGTGAATTTCTCATCACAATTATAACAAAGCCCTTTTTCTCGACGTGCCTGCATCTCTGTTTCAGACAAATGCTTGATAGGAGTTAGCTACGGGGCAGGCGTGATGGGAGGTCGTTGGGAACCCATATTTCTGAAGGGAACAAAGGTGGGTTTGGAGCATTGTTGAGCTGCAATCTTGTCCTCTGCCAACTTAGCCAACCCTAGGACTTCCATCATTGTGTTGGGACAGAACATTTTGACCTCTGAGCGGATTTCATCCTTGAGACCACTGATAAAACAACTCCTGTAGAATTTATCAGACAATCCTTCTGTGTGATTGGCCAGTTTCTCAAATTCTATCTGATACTCTCTCACTATGCCAATTTGGTGAAGTTTAGTGAGTGCTCCTGTGAAGTCATCAAAAGCACTAGGACCAAATCGTGGCAAAAGGAGTTGACAAAAATATGTCCATTTTGGCTCAAGATGAGCTTTGACACACCAACGGTACCATTGAAAGGCTTCTTGTTCCAAATGAAAGGATGCAAGTGAAACTTTCTGGACATCAAAAGTATTATGCAGGCTGAAATATTCTTCTGTTTGGTATATCCATCCAGTTGGATCAGTACCATTGAAGTGAGGAAAATCAAGATTCGGCCCACGAAATTTGCTGGAAGAAGAGAGCCCGGTGGCTGCAAAAGATTATGGTTGTCGGTTATTGTTCATGGCCGAATGCCGAAGATGGAGGCTGGGAAATTTTTCATCCAGATCTTGGAGTTTGGTTTGGATGGCTGCAAGTGCTTCCTCCATGGTTTTTTTTTTGGGAAACGGATAGAAAAACACAAACAAAAGCTTATTTAGTAAAGGAAGATTTGGATTTGGGAAAAACTTGGATGGGTAATTGGGGTTTGACTAGGTTTTGGACACTTTCTGATGGATAGGGAAGCAAAAAATGGGGATTTCAGAAGCGGGGTGAAAGAATGAGAAAATTTGGTAGAGAGGGACAAAGAAGCAGAATTAGGAAAGGAACACGGTGGTAAAATTTGACGGTGTTTGGGTGAAAATTGAAGGAGTTATGGCAAACCCTAAAAATAGACAAATGTGAGATTTCTGGTCTTGGGAAATGGAATTTGGGATAGGGTCTTCAGGAATGAAAGATGCAGAATGGGATTGCAGGGATGTCAGTGAATTTTCAGGGAAAACAAAGTTGAAACAAGGGAGATATGGCCGAAAAACAAGATTTTTTTTTCTTTTCCAGAAATGGGTCGACAACAGCGGCACGGAAGGGATCCGCAACAGATGGATCTACAACAGTGCGGAAATGATCGAAAACGGATGGATCTGAAATGGCGACTAGATCTGGAACAACTTTCAGAATAGATCTGAAACGGCTGGATCTGGAGCAGAAGTGATCAGCAACAATTCAGCTGAAAATAGATATGGACCCCAGGTATGTGCGGCTTCCTATCGGTTCAGGGGATTCACTCGGCCACCAATGTTGTCTAACAGCTTGCGTATTGGGGCAGTGCCCCTCACTCCACGGCTCAGGTAAAACTGATAACCGCTTTTCCACAAACGACAGCTCTTGGTTTACCTCACGGGTGGGAACTAGTCAATCAGGTAGGGGTCGCTGCCCTTTTCGCTGGCAGGTCCTCTCAATGGGCCAGCTACTTTGGGGTTCCTATGGTACTCCTCACAATGAGTTTTAGGGCTTATGCCCAAGTACTTCCCACAGTTAAGCGGATAGGGGTTATCCTCAGATCCGAACTTGCAACATATGCAAAAAAAAAAATTGGCAAAAATTCCACCCAACGAGCCTCAGAAAGTGCTCTGATACCAAATGTGAAGAGCCTGCAATAATTAATTAATGCAAATACACGAGATATTAGAAATAATAGAACTCATAATCACTTTTATATTGATCATGGGCCACTTCGAGGGGGCAACCTCCTTTGAGCAAGCTCAATACAATTAACTTCACGGTGCCTTCAATGACCTCAACACACACTTATATACTAAGTCTATGCCCAATACTATGAGTCAAAACCATGGGACGTATAATACTACGGGATGACTTACAAAGCATATGCGTCCAATACTATGGGTCAATACTATGGGCTAGTATAAACTATGGATCAACAAATACTACGGGACAACTTACAAAGTATATGCGTCCAATACTTTGGGTCAATACTATGGGCTAATATAAACTATGGATCAACAAATACTACGGGACGACTTACAAAGCATATGCATCCAACAACAATATACTAAAATAGTAAAGAGAAGGGTTGACATAGGTTCCTAACATATGGTATCGTCACTTCTTTGAGATCTATGGATATAGGGCATGTTCCTTTATGCAAGATCAATGTGTATATGTGGGTAGAACCTAGGTCTTGATTTTTGTTCACCAATTGATGGGAGTTTGCACAGGTCAGTTAATGAATTATGGCTTATTATGTTATTTTATTATGTACTCATATTTGTTTACTATTAAGCATAAATTTCTCCTGCAGAAAATGCAGCAAACCAACCATAAGATCACTATATATAAACAAGTAATCTTTATCATTTGTCCATTTTATTTCTTCACCAATAGAATTAGTACATGATTTGAAAGAGATTATGGTTATAACTGGTGATTGATACAAAATTCTCCTTATTCATGGTAGTTGGTTTCATTCATTTAATGGAAAGATCCTTATGCTCTATTTGCTCAAGGTGGTAGTATTTTTGGATAGATAGAATCATTTGGCTCTAATCCAACGATGTTCATGAGTTCTCGCAACTCAAGGAGAAATAGACATTTATTCTTAGTGTGGCCAGTGCGGTTGCAATAATTGTTCTCTTTCAACTCCCCTCATACTTCTACGACATCTTATTGCCTCGACGTTTACACTAAGGTTATAGAAAAGAAGAGATACCTAGGGAAAAGAAATTCTAATTGGGTTTTTTCTGACCCTCTCACCCTCTCTATATAAATGGAGGGAATTTTATCCCCCAAAAAAACACAACACCATAGAACTATCCTTAGAAAGCCTGTTACTTTTCACCTGAGGTCTCAATCTGACATCAACCCTCCATTGGCATATTTTCTTCCCTCAAGACTTACTTAGATTTAAATACATTTTGACTATTAAGTGAATCATTTGATGGAGGGTGAGGAAATGTTAAGTTTACTCTACCTTGTTTTCATTTTTTCAGTCCAAGTACTTCTACCAATAAACCACAATCAACACAACAATCAAATGACACCAGTAGAATTCAAATAGATCAACCAAAATAAATACCTTCCTAACAACAATTTTGTAGTAATGTATCTATGTCCTTCTACATCCCACTAGAGTAAATACTGAGATTGATGGCAGGAACATGCGTGAAACCTATAGTTCTTATTAACCATTCCTTATTAAGAGGATTTCTAGATAAGGAGAATTGGCCTGAAAGAGAAACTATATTGTTTACTATTCAAATTAATCTGAGAAATAAGAATCTCTATAGCTTTTAGGCCTTCAACTAATGTCTTCAAAGCTTCTTCACAATACATGCTCATCTTGCAAGGTTATACATATAAAATAGAATTATGTTAGTCATCATATACCAATTCTTAGATCAGGTAAATAGTTCTTACAAGATTAAACACTGGGCTGAGGAATTAAAACATAAGATAGAGGAATTTTGACAAGAAGATCAACTTGAATAAGAAGACTCGCAACAACTGGACATTGCTCCAATAGATCCATTTAAAG
The DNA here is from genome assembly GCA_027924585.1 of Larix kaempferi. Lineage (NCBI taxonomy): Eukaryota > Viridiplantae > Streptophyta > Pinopsida > Pinales > Pinaceae > Larix > Larix kaempferi. The sequence goes on along the minus strand of BSBM01000461.1, from coordinate 11,438,772 downwards.
CTATGCAAGAAGCATATGCATTGTACTGAATTCTTCCCATCCTTTACTATTTGAATAATCTGAGTGTGGAAATTCTTCCTAAAGCCAACAAGTCATCACCTTAAGATGTTTTTCTTAGTGTCTAAATTTTTCTCTCGCGTTTGAGGGATAATGCATATTATTCAATTATTCTCTTCAAAATTCCATCACACTCAAAATGCCTTTCATTTTTCACACTATCTCATAATACAATGTATAGTGATATTTTCACATGAATATTGACTTGTTATGGTCTAATTTACTTTGAATATGTTTCATTAATTAATTTGCTTCATTTTTGTTCACATTTTCACTCCTATTACTTAACCAATGCCACATTGTGTAAGTTTCCATATGATTTACATCCTAGAATCGTATCACACCCAATGCATGTCTCAATGTGTATCCTTATCAACTCCATTTTTTATAGTTGATATCCATATAAGCTATTTGTTTGTATACCATGCATATGTGGAACTATCCATTTATAATGTATCTTCCATGTTGTGTTTACAATTAACAAAGTCCATGAACCAATCATAGAAAAAATTATGTTTGTCTCATGTTCTTTGTTCAACAATGTAGCCTTGAATATTACATCCTTGAATGTTACATCCTTAATCAATCATAATCCATTTAAAGAAACCTTTAGAAAATATGAAAAAAATTATCTTTCCTTCCTCTCACCACGTATCTCTTGCCACATACCAATAGGCTTCACCAATATGAGAAGCAAGGAGGAAGTGAAAGAGGTTAAGGACTGAGGCTACGTAACTCTCTCACACACATGGTGTGTTGTTATTGTAGTGCATGAGTAGTAGTAGAAACAAAGTTGATTAAGAAAAATCAAAAGGTAGATATGTATTCACCATAAAAAAAGAATAGTTTATAGAGGGTAGTATTTATCAGCAATCCTCCATTGAATTTGAAACATGAGGAGTTGAGATGGCTTCCAAAATATAAACACTTAATTGTTTAAGGCCAAGATGGACACTTAATTTATCTGGCACCCCTATCTCATTAGTGGTGAATAGTGCAACTCCTTAATAGGAATACAAATATTTTGAAAGATTGTATAATATTAATGTGCATTGTACATCGCAATCCATGGGCTTCTGCTGCTAGTTTTGAAATAAAACACATTGTTGGTTTTATTTTGTTTGCAGATTGCTTTGGAATGAATCATTTATAGTACTTGCACTGTAGTCATAAAAAGGTAAAAATGCATTTATAATAATATTAATCCATGTTATGTATGTGAAAAAATTATATTCGTACTTAAATGGGATGTGTTCTCCACATAGATGCATGCAAGAAGTTTATGTCCATGTCAAAAATGAAAATATTTGTGCGTACAAAGAGAGCGTGCAGATCCCTGTTCTTTGGAATATGACATGCCAATTCAGAATGGTATAGATGGAGCCCTGGCATTTGATTCTTAATCTGATTCTTTTTCCAAGAAATGAAATAAACCTTCTGCATTATTGTCTTACGCCCAAGGTGAAGGCAAGGAAATTAGGTAAGGAACTATAGCACAACCTCAAGAGGACCATGAAGGAATTAAACCATCGCATTCTTGTGCAAAATTAATTTCTTATCATGAAATCATCTTTTCTTACTCTAATGGGGATAACCTTGTCAACAGTTGGGAAATCTTGTTAAAGATCAAAGCAATTCCCTTTTAAAAGTTGATAGCATGTACAAACCAGTTACTAAGGAAAGGATTGTATCTTTAAGCATGTGTTTAGATAACTGCAAACAATTTAAAGCTGACACAAGCAGACTATGATTAGGTTCCCCTGGAAGAATTTCCTCTTTTCCAACACAAGAAGTTTAGATAGGGACAAGAATATTGGAAGATTTGGACTGATGAACGATCTAGTAGAGCTAGGCATTTGATTAAGGAAAATAGTGACAGCCATACTAGAAGTAATGGTGGTGACAAACAAGAGCTAGAGAGTAAGACACCATAGCTACAAAGTTAGCTTATCTTGTGAGAAGCATTCCAACTAGTGTACTAGTTTGGAAATTAAAATGAAGCATTCTAAATTGTTAACTAGGGAAAATTAATGGATGAATTGTTAATAAGTGAAACATTTACTATATATATGCATTTACTCTAAAGTTTGGAAGGGGGAACCCAATACTCCATTTCATTCATATCTCTATAATCCTTACAATATTGTTCCATAGCATCAAATCGGGTGGATCTCCATACAATATGCTCTCATTGAGCTATCTCATCAACCAAAACTCGGATATTTTTTCTAGCTAATCCCTTTCTTCCATACCTTTACCCTTTTCTTTGACTTTACTTACCTGGGATGGCTTCACTCTATATTTCAAGGAGCAGATAGAGTTGCACTACTTTATGTTCTAGTTCCAAATCCCATTCTAGAGCTTATTTCTTTGAGATCCATAGCTCATTCCAGGTGCACCATTATTACGTATATATTACTTCTATGTGTCGGAAGATCAATAAAAAAAGCATGTATTTTTTCTACAAAAGTAGTGTTTTTTATGTCATATATAAAGTGGTTTCAGGCTAAATGCTTGATCGGTATGCTAGTGTTGAACCTACCCCATGGCCTTGATCTGCTTCTGGCTCAACAAAAAAATCTACAGTATATGAATCTACCCTAGCTATTGTGTCTCAATCTTGATCTGAACCTGCAAATGCCCTTGTCTTTCTTGCTATAGAGTTAGTTTCCTTAGAGTTTTAGTAATGCTGTTACAATTTTTAACAATGCTTAACGTTGAATTTTTCTCTTACCTACTTATATTTTTATGAGATTATTTCAGACTTCATATTTATTAATATATTATTTATTTAACAATATTTTTTAGTACTTTTGGTGCACCTTTAGAGTGTTGCATTTTCTTGTACCTTGTATTCCATGTATAATTTTTAAAGTGCATAGTGACTGTGAGATTGGCATACTTTTATCTTCATGGATTGTGGAAACTGTTCATTCTCTGGATTGATTGTGAAAATTGTTCATTCCCTGGCTTTAGATGCTTCCACATTACTGTTGTTATCTTATGCCTCCGTTGAACTACACAATTTGAACTGATTGATATTTTATTTCTCCATGGATAGACTCATAGAGTGGGCTAATGATGTAACTTTCCAGATTGAACCAGCAAGGCAATTGACAACAGGTGCACCCATGTTACGCACTTCATTCGATAAAGTAGAACATGCCTTTGTTAATTCTACAAGCCATGGTACCTCATCGGCATTGACAAATCAAGGATCCCAACTAGCTCCAGTGAAACTGTCACCTTCAATTTCACATCCTCTTCTAGGAGCATGGTTATTCATGCCAACTATTTCAATAACACCACGAGTTTTGATTGCACAATTTGTTTCAATTGAGCCTAGGGCTCCAGTTGTAACAACAACATCAGTTGAATGACCGTCCCCAGGTGGGCCAACATCGTTGGTTTCTTAGCAGGCTCAAGTTTCACTGATGGAACCAGTTGCATTGTTTTCTCTTGTTGCACAAGAAACAGAGACAAAGCCACCAGTATTTGCACTACCTACCACAAGGGTGGTGCAACTTGTTCCAGAGGCAAAGCCATTACTACTTCAAAAACCTAGTGAGGTCATGAATCCATGGGTAGCTCCTGGTAAGGATAGACTAGTCATTGAGTTTCAAGTTTCAATATTTAATTGCATATCTGGTGAGACATGGATAGGTTATATGGGGCTTCATGCTTTAAACTTTAATTACACTTGATATGTTGTGCATACTTTTAATCTTGATTTGTTGATGAATATAATCTGATCTATCAATCCCAGTTGTTTGCTTCCTCATCAATGTGGTTGTTCTTTAGGATCCTTTTGTCCTCAATTTTTGTAAAGGAAGTTCTCCCTTATGCTTTTCAGCTTAGTTTTTTCTTTAGATGAAGCCTCAATTTTGTTGGGTTATTTGTAATTTCACACTAAAGGATTTAATATTTTGATAACCATTTATTGGTTATGACATAGCACAATCTTGTATTTTTTTCTATTCCTTCCCGCCTCCAAAACCAACAATACAGTTGCAAAGAGATAAGAAAGCAGTTTAGCAGGACAATCGAAGGACAACCTGCTGACAAAAATTGTCAACCTTCATGGTTGCTTACTGTTTATAATACATATATTGTTGTTGCACTAAGGACCAACCGTACTATTTCTTTTCTCTACTATCCTGACCAAAATTTAGGCATTAGACATTAAAATGTTTTTCCTTCTTGTTGGAAATGCCCTTATTTCTTTGATCTCTCAATATATTGGTGCATCTACCCTTGCCACTCCATAGGATTGGAATTCCTTTATGATAAGTTAATAAACCAGTTTGATACAGGAAGGCAGGGTTGTCCATTTCCTCCCATTTAGGCCACTTTATCAACATATTTCAATCACAACCCTAGCAATTTTTGTTATGATTGGATTCCCCTGCATATTCCTATTATTAGGATTAGAATGCGATGCACTTTTGATATCTGTGCAATGTTTAAAATATCATATTTTCATGGTTTTTGTGATCAAGGTTGAGGTAGTTATCATTTCACCATGCCTTTCCTAAATCCTATCCTATTACGAAATCTGAATCTCGTAGCATTCATTTTGTTGAGAAAAATTACATCATATTCTGGCACTTATAAGCATCACTTGTAGGCTTGTAGCATAGTTACAAATGGGTTTGGAATTTTCTTCCATCAGGAAACACCATTTAGGTTCATTTCCTTTATTTTTGGATTGGTGATACAATGGTTATCGTACATTTTGCAAGTACTTGCAGTTTACCCCTATCTAATTTGTTCAATTTATGATAGATACTTTTTAATCCACTTTTATTTATAAATGGTTGTACTCTCTTAGTGTAGTTTTATAGTTTGCCTTTAAACTAAATTTTAATCGTGGATGTTCTTTTTCCTAGAGAGTCGAAATTTGGGTAGCTTCATGAGGTATCATATGCATTGCAAAGGTTTACTAGGGAGCCTTCCATTTTTTCTCCTTTTGATGCTTATTCAGATAGCATTCAGATATAGGTTTTTTAGTGACCTCCCAACTGTCCTAGTTAAAGACCAGCTCATTGTTCTCAACAACACAATGTGTTGTGATTCCTATTTAAGTGCTCAGCTTCGTGGTTATAACTATAAATCTGTCATAAATATTTATAACTATTAAACTCTTTTTTGTTCTTTATGACTGAAGAATTAATGTCCTAATCATCTTATTGAAGTCATGTTTTATCCATTTTTCTATACCTTCAATAACACATATAATTTATTATATAGCAAATCCTTTCACATAAAGACAAGCCAGTGGCCCTGAGTCAGTGAGTACTACTGCTTCTCATTAGAATTTGGCTCCATTATTTCTGGATTTTCGCTTTGAAACTAATATATGTTGATATGTTGTCACTTGTTAGTATGTTTAAGATAAAGTATTTCCTCTTGTTCCAGTTTGTCTGCCATCAAATTTAATTGTTATTTTAGTCTTTGATTGTTGCAAAGATCAGATGTGGATTCTTTGACCAATGGATGATGATTGAGGAGGATGTGCCTTTTGCTTTAATGAATTCTTATTAACTTCTAATTTTCAAGGGATGTTTTGAAGTGAGTGTTCCCCTTCGTAATAAAATTCTTAGTACTAGCTTAGTCATCCTTCTTGAGACTTAAGTGGGAGGGTTATAGATTAGTCTCCTAGTCTGGAGATAGCCTTCAGAGAGTTCATTGGTTTTCTGGTGGATATCAACAATTTCCTTCTATGTTCACATCATCCTATGGACCTTCCATTTGTTTTATTATTCACTTCAAAGAATACTAGCCACTCATGGATGAAAATAGACCAGAGAGCTTTTCTCTCAATGAGGATGAAGCTGTTGTATATGTTGCCTTCCCTTCATTTCACAAAATAGAATATTTCATTGTCGAAGAGATTAAATATGGAGAGGGAAATATCCAAACTGGAACTAAGATATTCTCTAGTTGCCTCAAAGGTAATGATGATCAACCAGCACTTGTCCATCAGGGAGCTCTTAATATGTTCCTGTATATTGTGGAGAATACAAATTTAGAAGCAAAAATAAATTGAATTGATTAGTTGAAAGAGAGTTTTCTTCTTACTTATTAGAGATGATTTTTTTTAAATTCAGAGGAAAGAATAACATTGTTGACATATTCCCTGGTTAATCAGCTGCAGATTTATATGGAACACAAACCCATTACATTTGTTGGTCATTTCTTAGGAGGATATGTTGCAACCTTGGCCACACTCTGGGCACTGGGAAAGAGGCTAAAGAAAAACTCTCTTTTTTGTATCACATTTGGTTTCCCTTTAGTGGGAGATGTAAGACTTGTTGAAGTAGTTAACCATGAGAATTGGGCAAGAAAATTTTGTCACTTGGTTTCCAAGCATGATATTGTTCCTAGGATACTGCAAGCACCATTTTTAGCTCAAGGATGAGGAGCGAGACGTATTTGTTTCATTGTAGTATCTCATGTAGGACTGCACCACTTGCATGGGTTCACTAGAAGTCTCTACCAAAAAAATTATTTTACAATTGATGGCGATGAAGTGTTAGTTTAGCACAAAGATCGAGTTTCGTCATGACTTTAGAATTGGCTTGCATGAAGTCTGTAGACGTGGCTTCATTAATTAGGAAAATTTGTTGAAAGTTATTTTTTTCTGCTTAATGATTCCTGTGAATATCGTTAGGTCATCAATTATATCGCGTTTTAGTTAGTATTTAATTTATTTTCCTACAATACAGCTTTCGATCCATTAAAGATAAGATTGGGTGGAACATTGCAAGACAAAGTCATATATGATGTTGGGGATTTGAAGAAACCTAGCCATCCTTTTGATAAGAATGAATCATTGATGTTTGGATTCACAAATGGATGCCTTCCCATGTCTAGATGGGATGCCCTCAATGATTTTTTCAATAATACGGGGTAAGTCTGAATTGATGTCCAAACCGTGTTTTTGTGAAAGCTTGCTCCTTCTTGATTTCGCAAAAAATTTCAGGCATTACCTGATATTACAGATTTAATTTAGGGTTGTGTTGGATTTTGGATTGAATGCACTAAATGGAAGGAAAATGATGTCGAATGGTCTTATGTAAGGGCCCTAGGATCAAGTAATACTTGTGATTTTATTCAATATACAGTTGATCGTGGTTATAAGATAAATGTGTGGGAGTTAGGTAAGATCTTATTCTCAACCAGTTTGATCTATGCTTGTGCTTAGAAACATAATTCTAAGCATTTTTAGAGCGTCTAATGAACAGATTATTTTGCGATGGGTCTATGAGTGATTTTCATTCTTATTTGAAAGGATAATAAGAAGTTAATTTTTTTGGAACATGAGATGAGTTGAGTGGAAGTGGTGTTGGAACAAGCATTAGTTCCAAGCAGTATGCAGCTGGTGTAATTGATCTTTATAAGATTTTGAAACAGATTTACAAGGATTCTCAAGAGAAACCCCTCCTTGTTGCACCTGATGGATTTTTTGAAGCCGACTGGTTTAAGAAGGTTATTCAGCAAATTAGACCAAACATTTTGAATGTTGTAACAAATCATATCTACAATATTGGGGAAGGTACAAACAATAAATCCTATGGTTTTCTTTAAAAAATTTCATACTATGTTGTTTTTGTAGGACATTAACCTTTATCTTCTGATCAGGTGTGGATGAGCACCTTGTGGATAAGATATTGGATCCATCTTATATGAGTTGAGAAGCATCTACATTTGAAAGTCTCAAATCCATTTTGCGAGAATATGGGCCTTAGTCAAGTGCATGGGTGGGTGAAGCTGGTGGAGCTTATAATAGTGGGAACCATCTCGTCACCAATGCTTTTACATTTATTTCTTGGTAAGCTCAGTTTTGGTCAATGCGCAATGCTTATTATACTTTATGGAATTGCACTATCAATAGGTATTTAGATGATCTTTTCATGGAAGTCATGCACAATACCAAGTCTTATTGTAGACAAATTTTGATTGGTGGAAACTATGGCCTTTTAAACACAATCACTTATGTGCCAAATCCTGATTATTACAGGTAAAGATTTATGACCTAATATATGTTTTACTTCTCAAATTCATTATATCAATGCCAAACTAGTGACTTTTATAGAATATTTTTATGCAGAATAAGGATCATGGCAAGAACTAAAATGGTTAACCCACCTTTGGACACGGGCATAGTGCTGACAATTTTTTGGGTAAATTGTGTTGCAGTGCACTTCTATGGAATCGACTAATGGGAAAACGTATTCTTTCAACAATTTCTAAAGGAACTGAGTATTTGCATGCTTATGCACATTGCACTAAGAATGCAGTAAGTATGAAGAAACTAAGAAGATTGTATAGGGACTAGTATACTCTGGTAAAAAAACTCCAATCGGGATTACGTATGTAGCCAAACCTTTGTATCCAAACTATTCAATGAGTAAATTTGTGCTACATTGAGTTGAGAAGATTGATTGTTTTAACTTATCTCATTTTTCCTGACTTATGTTTTGGAAAATGTCGTGCAAGGAGAGGCTTTGAAATTAAGGTGATCACTTCTTATGTTAAAATATTATATTTTTTAGAATAAAAGGCTGTCATTATACTCTGATAGGAGAACCAATTCCAAGCAAGTTTTATAGCATTGAGTTTCTATGTAAGTGAGTAATGCAACAAGTTACCTTCTAAAGGGAGTTGGCTATGTTGTTGCTCCATGCACAAAAAGTTCTCTTCAATACTTTGACATGATATGTAGATAGGACACTATGAAATAGGATGTGGACCAAAATATTTCAATTGAGAAAACGAAAAATCCACTCAGTTATGCAAACCAATATTTTTTTCCACAAGCAAAAGGAAAAGAAATGTCAACAGTGGCTTCCCGGGGTTGTTGAAAGTAAGGCATTATGATTTCCCCCAAAAAGGTTCAAGCCTTTCTAACAATTTTCTATCTTGGGCACATACTTTTGTGTGCATGTGCTTGCGATTTTTGGTGGGGCCAGGTGCCCTGGAAACTTTGGCAAATTAGATATCCCCTTATAGTATTTGTAAACTCTCCTAGATTGGGGAAGGGGGAACTTATTACATCAGGATAATTTGAAACTAATGAAAAAAAGGAAACCAAAACCATATAGGTTGGACCCCGTGTGTGGCATTTTGACTGTACCATTTTAGGGGAAATATTGAGTATAGGTGACAAATCCTCCTAAAACAGGGAGATTGTTCCCTAAAGAAATAGGAAAGGAAGTGGTCTAGGTTCCCTTCATTCAAGCAAACAAGCAAAGGGAAGAAAGATAATATTTTTAGAGGAGTAAATGAGAAGAACCTGGAAAATGATCCCAAAGGGTCTTCATCTTGAATTCTTGCACTGGTGGAGCAGGGGCTTCAAGTTTTCTACTGATCCTTAATTCCTGCACACGTACACCAATAAAATACCTTACTCTTTCTTTAGCAAAATTCTATATCCAACCACCAAAATAAATTCAATGCTTACTTGTTTAAAATAACAATGAAAATAACAAAGATTTCAGTAGAGATGATAATGTAGTTTACTTGTACCATTATTTAAAAAGCACATAAACAATCTAAACTGAAAATCACTTAAATTTCCACTTTTTTTGAGAGGAAAGGAGCTTCTATTAAACTGAAAGGAGAGTACAAACAAAATATCTCATGGCTCTCTAACCTTCTTCTTCGAGGGTTCTCTCTGCTCAGGGAATTCCTTAATCCTTGTAATCCGTGAATAACCTTGCTTCTCTCATCAACAAATAAAGACAATGCAACGCACCAAAATTCTTTAACAACATGGAAGCATAACAAAACTCACCCAAAGGTGCCCAAAAGACTTTCTTTGATTTGTTTTTATAGATTTCATATGGGTCTTTTGGGATGGTAAAGTTGGCAAAAGGAGCTTCCATGTATAAATTTCAGGAGCCCATGTACAGAATTCGGGATAACCCATGTACAGAATTCGGGATAACACACACCAAATCAGCTGAGAATCGTGACAGGAGTCTTGCATTAGGTGGTTGTATGGGGTAAATTCGATATCAACACTAGCATCACCTACTTTCTCTCGATATCAGCACTAGTAGAACCTATAACACTAGGAGAGCACTAGTCTTGTAGAAGGGACATCAACTCAATGTTATGCCAAATTTCCAAAGTCTAGCTGCTTGTTTTAGGTTTGTAGTGTTCCACGTGGACGTGCCCCCCAAGGTGGGAAACGCACTCCCCCACGTTTACGGGATGGGGAAACTCATGGGGAAACGTTACCCCACGTCCCCCTTTTGGGGGAAACACGTGGGAAAACTTTTACCTAGTGATGGAACATGTTTCCCCTTTGGGGAGGCATCTGGTAGTCCCCCTTGATAGGGAAGGGACACCCAGATGCACCCCCCCCCCCCCCCCTCGCCCTATTTTCATATTTTCATGCAGGGGACCAGTTTTGTATGGACTCAGTCAGTTTTGAACAAGTGACATTCAAGTCAGTAATATTAATTGGTAATGTTAAATTCTTAATTCTTAATTCTTAAAAGTGACATTCTCCTTATCTTTCATTTTCTATCATTTTACTTAAACTTTTAACATTACCATTGTTTCAGGGTGTTTGAGAGTGGTTCCAACGTCATCGGACTTTTAGATCCCATTTAGAATTCAATAGACTTTAGTAACAGTTTTCAGGATTTCAGGAATGTAATGTTTCCACGAGATTTTAATGTTTCTTAAGAATCATGGAATTTCAACATAGAGCAATTTATCCTTTTTTCTCTATGTAACGTTTGAATAACTCGCATGATTTTTCTTCTTACTCCATTAACTTTGATTCTTCTATTTAAGGGTGCTAGCTCAATGGAAGAGCACTTTACTTAAAGGCAAGAGGTTAGTGGTTCGATTCCTCCGTTCCCTATATACAAAAATCAATGACTAATTAAATGACTAGTTAACAACAATCAATGACTAAATAAATAGCTAATTAACAATGATCAATGACTACAAAAATGACCAATTAACTAAAGTTAATGACTAGTTAACCACAATCAATTACTAAATAAATGAACAATAAATGACTACTACAAATGATAAATTTGTGACTAAAATTCTCATATAAACGATTATTAGTAGCTAATTTACACTATCTTATAGCTCGACTAACTTAGTCGTATTTATTTTAGTCATTAATAGTTTCCTTATTTAGTTGTATATTTGGTCATTGATTTAGTCATTAATTGCCACAATTAATGACTAAATCAATGACCAAATATACAACTAAATAAGGAAACTATTAATGATTAAAATAAATACGACTAAGTTAGTCGAGCTATAAGATAGTGGAAATTAGCTACTATTAGCTACTATTTTTCCAAGTCAATATTAACACAAAATTCCCCCTTTAACTTATATTTCATAAAAACCTACCCCTCAAAGTTTATAACATTTACATATATAATTACAGTTGTATGCCCATTTACATATGTCATTAAATGTAACTTCATAAAAATGCTTACAATTGTAGAGGAAAGCATGTGATTCCTAAAGCATCTACAATAATGACGTTCAACAAACCAATAAATAGGTTTAATCACATGTTAATACCATGAAAAAATATCACAATTTATCCAATCCCATGGGTTTGTAAATTGTTAATGGTAAACCCATTAATAACCAAATATACATTAATCTAATTACTATTTTACTAAGTCAAAATTAACCCAAAAAATCATTTACGTACAAAATGATATATGCTCTTTCAAATCTAAAAATTAAAAATTTATTCCTATAACAAGGTATCGAAAGAGGAAAAAAATGTTTAACTTACTAAGATCATAAGGTAGGTCAAAGGACATTGGGTAAGATGCATGGCTTCTTCAACTTTCGTAGGAAGAATTAACCATTGCAATGTGGCCTTGTGGGCTTATCAGGTTAACTTTTGGGGCTCTTATAGAAGATTGTTGATTCCATAAAGGATTATTCTAGACCTAATATAGGATGCTTATGTTGAATATTTTAATCTCGGATAGAGAGCACTTAAAACAAATTTGCAAAGTTTACAATGGTTCATGTTATCATGTTATCATTACAAAGAGGGATTGCACAAGAAGTTTTATTTTTCTTAATTTTTTCTTATCGAAATATTCATAAGAAAGAATTATAAACACTTTATATGCTGCACGGAATTAAACTCAATTTAACTCAAAGAGACAATACTAGATATCTTTCTCAACTTCACATGTTTTCATAAATTTATAAAAAAATTAGTTCATGAAAATTATTATTTTAACTTAAAAAAATAAAATAAAATATTTTTTTATACAGAGAGGAACTTTTAGCAACAACAATACTAAAAGTGGATAGAATCTCTTTTGATAGAATATGGAAAAGTTGGACTTTAATTTAATCCCCAAATCCAACCTTTCACGAGGAAATATTACTATATATAAAAACTTCGCAACTTCCACACGAATGGCCACTTCATCATTATGGAAAAGGTTTATTTGCCAATGGTTTTGTATGTTGCATAGTTTACTTTAAGTTGGATATATTATTTTATTTTATTTTTATTTGCCCATCTCAAGGTTTATATGCTTTTAATATATTCCTTTAATGTATAATGGTAAGGTAGGAATAAATTGTATAGAAAATAAAATACAATTTATGTATGCGATCCTTCTAAGCCGTTATAATAAAATCCAAATACCAATTATATGATAAGAAACAACTTGGTACCCAAAGAACTCATGGAAGCGTGAGTTGGGGTAAGTAGGTGGTATATGGTGCGCCATTATTCCAGTATAATATATAGGTGGTAAGTAGGTCAGATATCGTTGTTTTCCAATTTTTTTATTCTATTTATTCCATTCTTAATTAGATTATCTTTTAATCTTTATCAAAACCCTATTATATGGAAGAGATTTCATTTGAAGCAAAATATTTTAAGATGTCCTTGTTATTATTTGGACTTTTGTGAGATATAATACCTTAGAATCACATGGATGACGCAACATTATACCAAAATAAAGATATTAAAGATATACTTGGAATATTTTCTATTTTTAGTAATTTTAAGATTAAAAATATTAATTCTATTTATTAAGTTATAAAAATATCAAATAAAATGAATATTAAATATGTTTTTTAAATATTTCATAAAATAAATAATTTTTGGTATAAAATAAATATTAAATATGTTATTTAAATATTTTATAAAAAAAAAAAAAAAAAATTATTAATTAATTTGAAATTATTATTACATCATATGCACTTTATAATTTAGTGTTTTGAAGAAATTGTAACGTACACCCCAATCCACAATATCCTAAGGTTAAGAATATGCTTATCTTATATAAACTAATTTAATAAAACAATAATTAATTAAATAATATGAGTTAAATGATACTTATTCATAAAGTTATATATATAGAAAAGAAAAATGTATATATGGAAAAATTTAAATAAATAAAAACTCGAATGTTTTAGGATTTTGAATTTTTTGAATGTTATAAATTCTTTTAGTTTGTCATCATTAGAATTGGGTCAAAAAATCTTTGTTAAAACATCAATTTTGGATTGATGATGTCAAATATATGGTTACTATAGGTTTTGTTTTGGGGAAAGATAATATTTAGTGATCTTTTAAGAGGAATTATAATAATCCAAAAAAGGAAAACAAGTTGTTTGGTTTTTTTTTACTTTTGATTTTTTGGTGAGTTGATTAGTTTTATTAGAGGAGAATAAAGGTTGCATCTAAGTTTATAGAGGTGTATATACCCCCTACTCTCCTCTAGATTTGAACCTATGACCTTTGAAGAGTAAAGACATGTGATTGAACCTATGACCTTTGAAGAGCAAAGACATGTGACCTTCTAGGAAGAAACACCTATTTATTCTTAAACTTTAAGCTGTTATTTTAAACTACTAAATATTTACATATTTTATTCAATATATATTTTTTTAATAAATTATACAAAATTTTAAAATTGTAAAAAATAATAATTTTTTAAAATTTAATTTTGTAAATAAAATGATTAAATTTTTCCAACCCTAAAAAATTTCCATGTTTACTCGCCGAAGACATAACATAGCATTGCGAAAACTTCTTCGAAACTTCTACCTATAAAACACGCGACGTTAGCATTGAGTCCAACATAGCTGGCGGTCACATAATGTCTACAAACGGTTTCCCAGAAGGCAAGGGAGGAGGCAACGCCTAGAAGGAGGAGCCACCATGGAGGGTCTCCCACCGACAGGTCCAGCTACCTTCCACCATCCCGAGGAGCCCACGGATTAAGAGGCTGGACAATTATTGGCACTACAGCGCCCTGAAATATCCCATATCACACCCAACTGTATCAAATATTCCTTTATTTTTTCATTCGGCTCTCCAGTTGCAGTTTCTAGGTTTTGTTACGAAGTATAGGAGAAGATGGGTCACTGTTTTTCTACTTCTAGTAGAAGCAATCCTAAACGAGAATGGAAAGCTCCCAAGCTACAGCCGGAGGCGACGGGCTCGAGGCCGACGTCCGGTGAGCAAGGCCCCGGGTTTAGCAGGCGTTGCATGGCTGTAGCGAAGCAAAATAAAGGCAGATTATACATTCTCCGTCGATGTATTACGATGCTTCTTTGCTGGCACATGTATAGAGAAGATTAGATTAGCGCCATTTGTTCTCTAAATTGAATGGAACAAGGGAAGCTCTGGACGAATAGCAGGCAACAGGGCCTGAACTTTCCATGTATTTTTTCTTCGTTTTTTTCAATTCCGGATTCGTGTGTTTTTTAGGTCCTGTATGGATCTTTTATCGTTGCTTCTGCAGGGATCCGGAGGGTTCCTTCAAACGAGGAATTTCATATCAGTGGGATGGATATATCGTTATGGTTGAAGAAATCTTGCTCTGTTCCAGTTTCTCTAAGCTTTCGTCGGCGTGACAATGATCGCAAAGTGGAAATTAGGGTTACAAGCGAACGTAAATATGTGTGCAGGCTGTGAGGTTTGCATATGAATAGGGACAACAGGTTGCGAGGTTTGTATATTAACAGGGACGAGATGAGGATCAGTGTCATAATTGCCTTATGCCTCCATCGCCCGTTTGGTTCTTCAGTTTTCTCACTCAAATACCTCAGTTGTCCCCAGATTCATGTGTAATATAGCATCGGCCTCCTCATTCTCATGGGCAATTTCAGTGTCATGTTTAATGGCGTTTCATATTCTCTCTCAATCAATAAGTGGTTATTAGTAAGCATTCCTGAAATTAAACAATGAATGTCTTATAACATGAAACAGATTGCTGGTTTTGAAATTCATTTCCATCAACAAAGACTCAGCTTCACTAACAACAAAATGCTAGCTCTCAAAATCTCAAACCTAGGTAAATATTAAGGCAAAAGGTGTAATATTTGCACCAAGAACCTGTAAGTAGCCTAAACAAAAGTAAATTCTAAACAGGTTATTTTTTGGTTATATTTTTTTTTATAGATATGAAATAGCATAATCCAAATGTAATTAGAAGAGATTAAATTTATTCATATATATTAAAATCATTATCTCAATATTAACAAAATACTATTTAATTAAAAATTATATAATCAAACATCATTACCCAAAAATCCAAATTCTATAAAGTTTAATAATAAAAAATTATAAAGTTCAATAATAAAAAAATACTCTTGGATAATGAAATTCAGATAAAATGAAAACCACTTTTTAATTAAAATCATAATACATGCTTAAAAGTTGACAAATAACTTTATAATAAATTATAAATAAAACAATTATTAGATATATATATATATATAAATATTAAAATATTTTTAATTTATTATAAAATTTTAACAACATGATTAAACAATGAATATAAATATAATAAAATAATCAATTATAAAAAAAATTAAATAAAATACAATGATTATAATGAAATAATCAATAATAAATACATTAAATATTAAATAAAACACAATGTGAACTTTATCAAAATCATCATTAATATTTTGATGTTTGAATAATTAATTCTATAAGTATTGATGATGATGATGATATTTCGATGATGCGTGAATAATTAATTGTATAAGTATTGACGATGATGATGATGATGGAACAAATCCAAAAGAGTTATTTATTATTACTTACAATATTAAAATTAAAATTAAGAGCAATACAATCTATTCTATCTTCCTATTGTTTTCAAGCTTTTTGACTAAAGGAATATTATTTTAAAATAAAACAAAGGATTTATTTCTTCCAAAACTTATTTATTACTTGCAATATTAAAATTAAGAGCAATACAATCTATTCTATAAAATTAAGAGCAATACAATCTATTCTATCTTCCTGTTGTTTTCAAGCTTTTTCAGTAAATTAATGAATATTATTTTAAAATAAATCAAATGATTATTTCTTGTCTTTGCATTTAAGGTTTTATAAACCAATTGCAATATATCGTATCCTATCCTCCTCTTGTATTTAAGCTTTTTGAGTAAAGGAATAATATTTTAAAATAAATCAAATTATTTATTTCTTTTATTTTCTCTTAAAATCATATAAACTAATTTCTACGTAAATGAACATTAAACAACAACATCATCATGATCATAATAACTAATTTATATTTATATTCATATGAATTTATTTTAAAAAATGTATATAATAAATATTTAATAAATAAATTGATTAGTATTTCAAAAATTAAAATTAAAATTGATTTATATTCATTTATTTTAAATAATAACAATAATATTTTTTAAAATTTTAAATTTTTAAAATTATTTTAATTTTCAAATTATTTTGGATTTAATTTATTAATATTATATCTAAGTTTAAAGAGAAGTTGTGATGCTAGAAAAATTTAGAGGTTAAAAGAAAATTAAAATACTATAAGAAGGTCATTAATCATAATTTAAAAAATTACAAGTATCTCTCAGTGTTAACTAGTCCAAAGAAGAAAATTGATATAGCCAATATAAGAATGAACTCTCATGGGTTCCATAGTGAAACAAGACTTGGTCTATTCCTAAAATTTCATGGGTGGAAATTGTCTACCATATTTGTGAGTCTATGAGAGTTGAAGATGAAAATAATTTTCTCTTAGAATACCCTACTTACAACCACATTAGATCTAGTTTCATAATATCTTTCCAAAATTATAGTGAATTAGGAGAGCTTTTGGCCAAGCTTTTTCAGCATAGAAATAACATTTTAAAGCAAACCAAATAAAATCCTTCTTTTTCTTCTCCTTCTTCATCACCATCGTAGTCATTGTCGTCATTACATGAATGTATATGTCTTTTATTATTTTTTATGTAAAAATAATTATTATTTTAATATCAACTAATCTTAATAATTAATAATATTTCATTCAATTAAAATCAAATTTATATAATTTACTAATATATTTTTCATGGTTTCTAAGTTCATATAACAATAAAGTACCTTTAATTAACGAAATATTAATAATATAATAAAAGGTATTTATTATAATTTTATATAATAATAAAAAATTTACACAAAATATATTAGATTTGGTTTGAAATTAAAAATTATAACACCTTGTTAACATGAAGTTTGATTACAATGTTTCATGCTTATATGTAAAATTATAATTACTACCTTGGGAAATATAATAACTTTGATTATAATATTTTAAGAATAATTATATGAGGAATTTCTGGATTATAATTTAATTGAACTTTAAAATATTAGGATGTGGGGATGTGGGTGCACGAGACCATTGGCATGGGGTACGGAGGTGATGGGATACCTAGCCTTCCATCTTGCCAGCTGGGGGATACATGATAACAATGTCTAGCCAAATACATTGGGTTGAAGGCTTAAACTGGAAATAAATTGTGGTACTCGGTTCAGCAAGTCGATAATCCCTATGCATTGTTAGGAGAGGAGAATGGTCAAGACTCATAGTGATAGTTTGTTAGGGTGGTTTCATGCGGCAATAGTTATGGTAATTGTGATCTTGGTGATGTATAGAATGAGAGTGGACATGAATGATGGGAACACCCTTCCCACACTGGATAATCATGTCATAAAGAAGCCAGTTGTTCACTTAGGGGGTGTTTGATATCTGGAATTTATGCTTTCCAGTGATGATGTGCTGGTGACTGTGACTAGGTTACTTAAGTGGGTTCATGACAGTGGAGGTCCAGTTGGAAGTGATCTTGGTAGTATGGCCAAGGGTAGATATTTGAGCAGTCGAGGAGGAATGCAAAGGAGATCCCATATGTCATGTGTGTAGTAGGAATTTGTTGCTCGGAAAAAAATATGTATTTCGAGGGGTTTCCCAATGAGATTGAGTAGTTTCTTGACCATACAGAGTAGGAAATTCATTTTCGGAAGGGATCGTAGGATGTCATGGAAGAGTAAATAGAGTGGTTGGCCTCGATTGATGATCTAGTCTCCTCTCATACCTATGAGAGGTATAAGGTGATCTAACCATGTCAAAATTGTGTCATGGTACTAGAAAATGAAGATGTTGGTGGGGATGCTCTAGTGGAGTCTTACTATAGCTGCATGGCATCTAGTAAAAGGTCGGAGGAAATTGTTGATGATGGAATAAGGACCAAATATTCAAGATCAACACCAATATAAACATGATTTCCAATGTTATTAAGGAGCTTATTTCCAGAATTAACACCTTGACAAATCTCACGACCAAGCATGTGTTCAATTCAAGGGAGGGAGGGCGCACAAAGATGCTCCCCAAAAGAATTGCAATGAGACCGCACTAGCAGAGAAAAAACA